>OX352714.1:2500-1253102 GCA_947095575.1 Electrophaes corylata
TAACCTAACCTAACCTAACCTAACCTAACCTAACCTAACCTAACCTAACCTAACCTAACCTAACCTAACCTAACCTAACCTAACCTAACCTAACCTAACCTAACCTAACCTAACCTAACCTAACCTAACCTAACCTAACCTAACCTAACCTAACCTAACCTAACCTAACCTAACCTAACCTAACCTAACCTAACCTAACCTAACCTAACCTAACCTAACCTAACCTAACCTAACCTAACCTAACCTAACCTAACCTAACCTAACCTAACCTAACCTAACCTAACCTAACCTAACCTAACCTAACCTAACCTAACCTAACCTAACCTAACCTAACCTAACCTAACCTAACCTAACCTAACCTAACCTAACCTAACCTAACCTAACCTAACCTAACCTAACCTAACCTAACCTAACCTAACCTAACCTAACCTAACCTAACCTAACCTAACCTAACCTAACCTAACCTAACCTAACCTAACCTAACCTAACCTAACCTAACCTAACCTAACCTAACCTAACCTAACCTAACCTAACCTAACCTAACCTAACCTAACCTAACCTAACCTAACCTAACCTAACCTAACCTAACCTAACCTAACCTAACCTAACCTAACCTAACCTAACCTAACCTAACCTAACCTAACCTAACCTAACCTAACCTAACCTAACCTAACCTAACCTAACCTAACCTAACCTAACCTAACCTAACCTAACCTAACCTAACCTAACCTAACCTAACCTAACCTAACCTAACCTAACCTAACCTAACCTAACCTAACCTAACCTAACCTAACCTAACCTAACCTAACCTAACCTAACCTAACCTAACCTAACCTAACCTAACCTAACCTAACCTAACCTAACCTAACCTAACCTAACCTAACCTAACCTAACCTAACCTAACCTAACCTAACCTAACCTAACCTAACCTAACCTAACCTAACCTAACCTAACCTAACCTAACCTAACCTAACCTAACCTAACCTAACCTAACCTAACCTAACCTAACCTAACCTAACCTAACCTAACCTAACCTAACCTAACCTAACCTAACCTAACCTAACCTAACCTAACCTAACCTAACCTAACCTAACCTAACCTAACCTAACCTAACCTAACCTAACCTAACCTAACCTAACCTAACCTAACCTAACCTAACCTAACCTAACCTAACCTAACCTAACCTAACCTAACCTAACCTAACCTAACCTAACCTAACCTAACCTAACCTAACCTAACCTAACCTAACCTAACCTAACCTAACCTAACCTAACCTAACCTAACCTAACCTAACCTAACCTAACCTAACCTAACCTAACCTAACCTAACCTAACCTAACCTAACCTAACCTAACCTAACCTAACCTAACCTAACCTAACCTAACCTAACCTAACCTAACCTAACCTAACCTAACCTAACCTAACCTAACCTAACCTAACCTAACCTAACCTAACCTAACCTAACCTAACCTAACCTAACCTAACCTAACCTAACCTAACCTAACCTAACCTAACCTAACCTAACCTAACCTAACCTAACCTAACCTAACCTAACCTAACCTAACCTAACCTAACCTAACCTAACCTAACCTAACCTAACCTAACCTAACCTAACCTAACCTAACCTAACCTAACCTAACCTAACCTAACCTAACCTAACCTAACCTAACCTAACCTAACCTAACCTAACCTAACCTAACCTAACCTAACCTAACCTAACCTAACCTAACCTAACCTAACCTAACCTAACCTAACCTAACCTAACCTAACCTAACCTAACCTAACCTAACCTAACCTAACCTAACCTAACCTAACCTAACCTAACCTAACCTAACCTAACCTAACCTAACCTAACCTAACCTAACCTAACCTAACCTAACCTAACCTAACCTAACCTAACCTAACCTAACCTAACCTAACCTAACCTAACCTAACCTAACCTAACCTAACCTAACCTAACCTAACCTAACCTAACCTAACCTAACCTAACCTAACCTAACCTAACCTAACCTAACCTAACCTAACCTAACCTAACCTAACCTAACCTAACCTAACCTAACCTAACCTAACCTAACCTAACCTAACCTAACCTAACCTAACCTAACCTAACCTAACCTAACCTAACCTAACCTAACCTAACCTAACCTAACCTAACCTAACCTAACCTAACCTAACCTAACCTAACCTAACCTAACCTAACCTAACCTAACCTAACCTAACCTAACCTAACCTAACCTAACCTAACCTAACCTAACCTAACCTAACCTAACCTAACCTAACCTAACCTAACCTAACCTAACCTAACCTAACCTAACCTAACCTAACCTAACCTAACCTAACCTAACCTAACCTAACCTAACCTAACCTAACCTAACCTAACCTAACCTAACCTAACCTAACCTAACCTAACCTAACCTAACCTAACCTAACCTAACCTAACCTAACCTAACCTAACCTAACCTAACCTAACCTAACCTAACCTAACCTAACCTAACCTAACCTAACCTAACCTAACCTAACCTAACCTAACCTAACCTAACCTAACCTAACCTAACCTAACCTAACCTAACCTAACCTAACCTAACCTAACCTAACCTAACCTAACCTAACCTAACCTAACCTAACCTAACCTAACCTAACCTAACCTAACCTAACCTAACCTAACCTAACCTAACCTAACCTAACCTAACCTAACCTAACCTAACCTAACCTAACCTAACCTAACCTAACCTAACCTAACCTAACCTAACCTAACCTAACCTAACCTAACCTAACCTAACCTAACCTAACCTAACCTAACCTAACCTAACCTAACCTAACCTAACCTAACCTAACCTAACCTAACCTAACCTAACCTAACCTAACCTAACCTAACCTAACCTAACCTAACCTAACCTAACCTAACCTAACCTAACCTAACCTAACCTAACCTAACCTAACCTAACCTAACCTAACCTAACCTAACCTAACCTAACCTAACCTAACCTAACCTAACCTAACCTAACCTAACCTAACCTAACCTAACCTAACCTAACCTAACCTAACCTAACCTAACCTAACCTAACCTAACCTAACCTAACCTAACCTAACCTAACCTAACCTAACCTAACCTAACCTAACCTAACCTAACCTAACCTAACCTAACCTAACCTAACCTAACCTAACCTAACCTAACCTAACCTAACCTAACCTAACCTAACCTAACCTAACCTAACCTAACCTAACCTAACCTAACCTAACCTAACCTAACCTAACCTAACCTAACCTAACCTAACCTAACCTAACCTAACCTAACCTAACCTAACCTAACCTAACCTAACCTAACCTAACCTAACCTAACCTAACCTAACCTAACCTAACCTAACCTAACCTAACCTAACCTAACCTAACCTAACCTAACCTAACCTAACCTAACCTAACCTAACCTAACCTAACCTAACCTAACCTAACCTAACCTAACCTAACCTAACCTAACCTAACCTAACCTAACCTAACCTAACCTAACCTAACCTAACCTAACCTAACCTAACCTAACCTAACCTAACCTAACCTAACCTAACCTAACCTAACCTAACCTAACCTAACCTAACCTAACCTAACCTAACCTAACCTAACCTAACCTAACCTAACCTAACCTAACCTAACCTAACCTAACCTAACCTAACCTAACCTAACCTAACCTAACCTAACCTAACCTAACCTAACCTAACCTAACCTAACCTAACCTAACCTAACCTAACCTAACCTAACCTAACCTAACCTAACCTAACCTAACCTAACCTAACCTAACCTAACCTAACCTAACCTAACCTAACCTAACCTAACCTAACCTAACCTAACCTAACCTAACCTAACCTAACCTAACCTAACCTAACCTAACCTAACCTAACCTAACCTAACCTAACCTAACCTAACCTAACCTAACCTAACCTAACCTAACCTAACCTAACCTAACCTAACCTAACCTAACCTAACCTAACCTAACCTAACCTAACCTAACCTAACCTAACCTAACCTAACCTAACCTAACCTAACCTAACCTAACCTAACCTAACCTAACCTAACCTAACCTAACCTAACCTAACCTAACCTAACCTAACCTAACCTAACCTAACCTAACCTAACCTAACCTAACCTAACCTAACCTAACCTAACCTAACCTAACCTAACCTAACCTAACCTAACCTAACCTAACCTAACCTAACCTAACCTAACCTAACCTAACCTAACCTAACCTAACCTAACCTAACCTAACCTAACCTAACCTAACCTAACCTAACCTAACCTAACCTAACCTAACCTAACCTAACCTAACCTAACCTAACCTAACCTAACCTAACCTAACCTAACCTAACCTAACCTAACCTAACCTAACCTAACCTAACCTAACCTAACCTAACCTAACCTAACCTAACCTAACCTAACCTAACCTAACCTAACCTAACCTAACCTAACCTAACCTAACCTAACCTAACCTAACCTAACCTAACCTAACCTAACCTAACCTAACCTAACCTAACCTAACCTAACCTAACCTAACCTAACCTAACCTAACCTAACCTAACCTAACCTAACCTAACCTAACCTAACCTAACCTAACCTAACCTAACCTAACCTAACCTAACCTAACCTAACCTAACCTAACCTAACCTAACCTAACCTAACCTAACCTAACCTAACCTAACCTAACCTAACCTAACCTAACCTAACCTAACCTAACCTAACCTAACCTAACCTAACCTAACCTAACCTAACCTAACCTAACCTAACCTAACCTAACCTAACCTAACCTAACCTAACCTAACCTAACCTAACCTAACCTAACCTAACCTAACCTAACCTAACCTAACCTAACCTAACCTAACCTAACCTAACCTAACCTAACCTAACCTAACCTAACCTAACCTAACCTAACCTAACCTAACCTAACCTAACCTAACCTAACCTAACCTAACCTAACCTAACCTAACCTAACCTAACCTAACCTAACCTAACCTAACCTAACCTAACCTAACCTAACCTAACCTAACCTAACCTAACCTAACCTAACCTAACCTAACCTAACCTAACCTAACCTAACCTAACCTAACCTAACCTAACCTAACCTAACCTAACCTAACCTAACCTAACCTAACCTAACCTAACCTAACCTAACCTAACCTAACCTAACCTAACCTAACCTAACCTAACCTAACCTAACCTAACCTAACCTAACCTAACCTAACCTAACCTAACCTAACCTAACCTAACCTAACCTAACCTAACCTAACCTAACCTAACCTAACCTAACCTAACCTAACCTAACCTAACCTAACCTAACCTAACCTAACCTAACCTAACCTAACCTAACCTAACCTAACCTAACCTAACCTAACCTAACCTAACCTAACCTAACCTAACCTAACCTAACCTAACCTAACCTAACCTAACCTAACCTAACCTAACCTAACCTAACCTAACCTAACCTAACCTAACCTAACCTAACCTAACCTAACCTAACCTAACCTAACCTAACCTAACCTAACCTAACCTAACCTAACCTAACCTAACCTAACCTAACCTAACCTAACCTAACCTAACCTAACCTAACCTAACCTAACCTAACCTAACCTAACCTAACCTAACCTAACCTAACCTAACCTAACCTAACCTAACCTAACCTAACCTAACCTAACCTAACCTAACCTAACCTAACCTAACCTAACCTAACCTAACCTAACCTAACCTAACCTAACCTAACCTAACCTAACCTAACCTAACCTAACCTAACCTAACCTAACCTAACCTAACCTAACCTAACCTAACCTAACCTAACCTAACCTAACCTAACCTAACCTAACCTAACCTAACCTAACCTAACCTAACCTAACCTAACCTAACCTAACCTAACCTAACCTAACCTAACCTAACCTAACCTAACCTAACCTAACCTAACCTAACCTAACCTAACCTAACCTAACCTAACCTAACCTAACCTAACCTAACCTAACCTAACCTAACCTAACCTAACCTAACCTAACCTAACCTAACCTAACCTAACCTAACCTAACCTAACCTAACCTAACCTAACCTAACCTAACCTAACCTAACCTAACCTAACCTAACCTAACCTAACCTAACCTAACCTAACCTAACCTAACCTAACCTAACCTAACCTAACCTAACCTAACCTAACCTAACCTAACCTAACCTAACCTAACCTAACCTAACCTAACCTAACCTAACCTAACCTAACCTAACCTAACCTAACCTAACCTAACCTAACCTAACCTAACCTAACCTAACCTAACCTAACCTAACCTAACCTAACCTAACCTAACCTAACCTAACCTAACCTAACCTAACCTAACCTAACCTAACCTAACCTAACCTAACCTAACCTAACCTAACCTAACCTAACCTAACCTAACCTAACCTAACCTAACCTAACCTAACCTAACCTAACCTAACCTAACCTAACCTAACCTAACCTAACCTAACCTAACCTAACCTAACCTAACCTAACCTAACCTAACCTAACCTAACCTAACCTAACCTAACCTAACCTAACCTAACCTAACCTAACCTAACCTAACCTAACCTAACCTAACCTAACCTAACCTAACCTAACCTAACCTAACCTAACCTAACCTAACCTAACCTAACCTAACCTAACCTAACCTAACCTAACCTAACCTAACCTAACCTAACCTAACCTAACCTAACCTAACCTAACCTAACCTAACCTAACCTAACCTAACCTAACCTAACCTAACCTAACCTAACCTAACCTAACCTAACCTAACCTAACCTAACCTAACCTAACCTAACCTAACCTAACCTAACCTAACCTAACCTAACCTAACCTAACCTAACCTAACCTAACCTAACCTAACCTAACCTAACCTAACCTAACCTAACCTAACCTAACCTAACCTAACCTAACCTAACCTAACCTAACCTAACCTAACCTAACCTAACCTAACCTAACCTAACCTAACCTAACCTAACCTAACCTAACCTAACCTAACCTAACCTAACCTAACCTAACCTAACCTAACCTAACCTAACCTAACCTAACCTAACCTAACCTAACCTAACCTAACCTAACCTAACCTAACCTAACCTAACCTAACCTAACCTAACCTAACCTAACCTAACCTAACCTAACCTAACCTAACCTAACCTAACCTAACCTAACCTAACCTAACCTAACCTAACCTAACCTAACCTAACCTAACCTAACCTAACCTAACCTAACCTAACCTAACCTAACCTAACCTAACCTAACCTAACCTAACCTAACCTAACCTAACCTAACCTAACCTAACCTAACCTAACCTAACCTAACCTAACCTAACCTAACCTAACCTAACCTAACCTAACCTAACCTAACCTAACCTAACCTAACCTAACCTAACCTAACCTAACCTAACCTAACCTAACCTAACCTAACCTAACCTAACCTAACCTAACCTAACCTAACCTAACCTAACCTAACCTAACCTAACCTAACCTAACCTAACCTAACCTAACCTAACCTAACCTAACCTAACCTAACCTAACCTAACCTAACCTAACCTAACCTAACCTAACCTAACCTAACCTAACCTAACCTAACCTAACCTAACCTAACCTAACCTAACCTAACCTAACCTAACCTAACCTAACCTAACCTAACCTAACCTAACCTAACCTAACCTAACCTAACCTAACCTAACCTAACCTAACCTAACCTAACCTAACCTAACCTAACCTAACCTAACCTAACCTAACCTAACCTAACCTAACCTAACCTAACCTAACCTAACCTAACCTAACCTAACCTAACCTAACCTAACCTAACCTAACCTAACCTAACCTAACCTAACCTAACCTAACCTAACCTAACCTAACCTAACCTAACCTAACCTAACCTAACCTAACCTAACCTAACCTAACCTAACCTAACCTAACCTAACCTAACCTAACCTAACCTAACCTAACCTAACCTAACCTAACCTAACCTAACCTAACCTAACCTAACCTAACCTAACCTAACCCGATAAAAACTGAAAAAATTTTATTGACATACAGTCGCGTGCGACCTATCAAATTAAGCGTCTCGGTGTCCGTTTAGCGATCGTATTCTGTTACGACCCATCGTTTATACATAAATTTTGACTTTTCAACGTTTTTAGCATTAAGATTGTGATTAGAAAGTTGTGCATCCAGAAACAACTAAATGTTGTACAGAGAGGCTTTGCCCAGAAGCTGTGCAGGGCTTATCGGACGGTTTCACTAAACTCGGCACTTGTGCTGGCCGGAATACTCCCTCTTGACCTAAGGTTGCAAGAGGCAGCTGCCCTGTATGAGGCAAGGAGAGGGGTTTTCCGACCGGCACAAGAAGACAGGGAAGTGGAACGGATGGTGCCGTTCGCGGGCACACCGCACCCGGCTGAATACGAGGAGCTGCAGTTCAAATGCCTGATGAACCAAGAACTAGTCAACACCTATAGCAAAGACCAAGCAGTAAAGATATATACAGATGGCAGCAGAATTGGCGGCAAGGTGGGAGCAGCCCTGTCCTGGTGGAACGGGGACACTGAAACCAAGTCGCAAAAGTTTAAACTGTCACCTCACTGCACGGTGTATCAGGCAGAACTGCTGGCAATACTCAGGGCAACGAGGGAAGTCCTCAAGAGATGTGAAACTTCCTATGGTATATATAGTGACTCCAGATCCTCACTCGAAGCCATAATAAACTTAAGATCTACTAACCCTCTAGCTGTAGAAATAAGACAAAATCTAAGAGACTGTAAAATTCAGGGCAAAAACATCTCTTTGTTCTGGATTAAGGCACACGCAGGTCTAATAGGCAATGAAAGAGCAGATGTATTGGCAAAGGACGCGGCCCTAAATACGAAGAAAAAACCTGACTACGATGTATGTCCGGTTTCATTCGTTAGGCGACAACTTCGCCTGGAGTCGCTTGGCGAATGGAATCGGAGATATATGACTAGCGAGACGGCAGGTGTCACAAAAATGTTCTTTCCGGATGCGGTAAAAGCCTATAAAACAGTAAGGCAGATAGACACAACTGGCGTGCTAACACAAGTATTGACAGGGCACGGTGGGTTTTCCGAATATTTGAACCGGTTCAAATGTAAGGAAGACCCATCGTGTATCTGTGAACCAAGTAAAATAGAAACCGTAGCACACGTACTATTAGAATGCCCAGTCTTTGGAAAAGAGAGACACGAGATAGAGCAAGTACTGAACACAACCCTAAATGCTGAAAATGTAAATGAGCTAATAAGTAATAAGAATAGTAGACATAAGTTCATTTCATATTGTGTAAATGTAGCGAATAAAGTAATTAGCAGAAATAAGTAAGGATAGATAAGTTTTGTTGAATATATATATTGATATATATATATTAAACCAGCATATTATGTAAAATAAGATAAATAATAACATATAAATAGAACTAAGAAATAGAGTAAGGTAGAATAAGATAAATTGTGAAAAAGATATTGTAGCGGACAAATAAAAGAAAACCCCCCATTTTCCTATTGTAATAAGTTAGAATTAATGTGTGTAAGACGAAATAGTAGCATAATTATAAGTAATAACTAGATTAAGTATCCCCTAGACCCATATGGGTACGATAAGAATGTAAGCCCCACCCGTAGCTAGCAATAAAGTCAAAAATGTCTTTGATTCATTACACGTCAAAGGAACGAGAAAAAAAAAAAAAAAAAAAAAAAACCTAACCTAACCTAACCTAACCTAACCTAACCTAACCTAACCTAACCTAACCTAACCTAACCTAACCTAACCTAACCTAACCTAACCTAACCTAACCTAACCTAACCTAACCTAACCTAACCTAACCTAACCTAACCTAACCTAACCTAACCTAACCTAACCTAACCTAACCTAACCTAACCTAACCTAACCTAGAGTAAGCTAGAATAAGGTAAATTGTGAAAAAGATATTGTAGCTGACGAATAAAAGAAAAACCCCCATTTTCCTATTATAATAAGTTAGAATTAGTGTGTGTAAGACGAAATATCGTATCTGATAAAATAAAAGTTGACTCTCCCATTATTTCACCCTAAAACTGTAGATATAGAAAAAGATAGGAAAACAGAGTATGCATCAAATAGGCTCTGACACTTACTAGTCAGAGGGACGCCGTAGTGCCATTTCGAGATGGCGAAAAAAAAAAAAAAAAAAAAAAAAAAAACCTAACCTAACCTAACCTAACCTAACCTAACCTAACCTAACCTAACCTAACCTAACCTAACCCAAACCTAACCCAAGCCTAACATGTTTACTTACAAATCTTAACTGAAGTAGTACTCGATGTCACCAACAGATGGCGTTAATACGGCATAAAATAGCGGCCGTTCGCAGTTTCGCCAGCGTGGCAGTTTATATCAGTTCCCTTTATTTTTTCGGAATAAAAAGTAGCCTAAGTTACTCCTTGTTACATTAGCTATCTGCCAGTGAAAGTCCCGTCGAAATCGGTCCAGCCGTTCCAGAGATTACACGGAACAAACAGACAGACACACAGACAAAAATTAAATAAAAAAAAAAAAAAAAAAAAAAAAAAAAAAAAAAAAATGCTATTTTGGTATATGTATCGTATATATGTGTGTATTCCTATGCATGTAGTAAAAAGCGTTATTTTAATTTTACAAACAGACACTTCAATTTTATTTATTTGTATAGATTTTGTCATAAAACTATATTACATTATGAATTAATGTCCTTTTTATAAAACACCTGCGTAGGGAGCCGACCTCGCGTCGGAGCCGCGCGGGTACCTAACTCATAGATCTAAACTACTCCCTTGCACGCGCACTCCCAACTTCGTGACGCTCACTTCGCAACGGGCCGTGCAGCAGAAAACGTAATAGCAACGTTTTACCTGAAATAAAACGTATATTAAATACTTACCTAGCTGAAAGCTTTATTATGAGATTTCCGTATCCGTTTCCGTCGTATTTCATCCAGTTTTCTTACTTTTATACCCTTAAGCTTCCGGTCAAGTGGCGCCACCTGGCGGACGCGCGCAGTTTTGCTTCGTAAAATGTACCGCGCCATCTTGAAACCATTGGCTTTTAATTTCACCAGGCAGAGGTAAAAGTGAAAGCTTTCAGCTAGGTAAGTATTTAATATACGTTTTATTTCAGGTAAAACGTTGCTATTAACTACTTGACCGTACGCTGAAAGCTTTATTATGAGACCTGTTTGTTATCGCCTGGTGTCGCCACTTGTAAGAAATAGGTGGCAACCTAGCGCCAATGTGACATTAAAATATTTTACAATAGTAAGTAGGTACCTACTAAGTATAGAAAATTAAAATTTATGTTTTATTAAATTATTAACACATCCTATATTGTACATGATAGGTAGTGTACAGATCAGTTACTATCGCTGCAGATATTTACAATAACTACGTGTAATGTGTAATTACTTGTATAATATCAGATTTTAGTATGATCAGAAATAATGCAAGTTTTCGTAATAAGCATGCTACTAACACTATATTATTCGAAAAGGTTATTAAACTCAGTTATTGCTTCCAACGGATGATTTGTAAGAATGGAGTAGTACTTGCTTATAACCTTTCGCATGTGAATGTGCTGGTACACACTACCTGATTGATAAACCCCCTCAGGCTAAAAATTCGTCGGGAGATAATATTTGATCCCGCTTAGTAGATATCGTAGATCTAATATTCGGAAGTGTCACGTAGCAGTCTCCCTATACAGCACTTTGATCTAGCTTGCTATAACGGTGCGTAATGCGGCCTTATGTAATACCTTATTACTGTAAAAAATATACTGGAATTAGAATTATCAGTAATTCTGATGATGGTTTTCAACTGAATTATTTATAATAATTACTGCAATCAGTTTTTAACCGACTGTCGGGTGAAGTGATAATATCAGTAGATCTTATGAGGAATAGGATCAACTGTGAATACGATTCATCTTGAGTTTAGAACTATCAGTAAATAGTGGTAATGATTTATAACTGTTATTATTTAGGTTTTTGATCGGACTCTTATATGCCTGTCACTGTCAAGTGATTATGACAGATTGTGTATTGCTGTCTCCCTCTCTCTCTTCTTGCATCCTTCGCTGAACGACAACGTACCTAATAAATTATCTTATCAAGTGTTTAATTAATCTAATAATATTTTGCTGATCATAATATTGACAAACATTGAGTGTACAGATTTTGTGAATAAAATCATCATCAATGGATCCTGCGCATTTCATTTCTGGCTAGTATCGACCACTCTAATAGGATTCAGATATAGTATAGTGCTAATTTCCACTATTGAACGCTCAACTTCTAATAGGTTATAAAGCCCAGACTGGCACAAGAAATCTATTATCTATATTAGAGGTATTATTCAAGATTCGACTAGCCGGAAAATATCGCAGGATCGAAGACCGCGTGCATATTTTACTGTGGTGCATGCGCATGTTTCGTGCTGCTCGTCATGGCGCCAACGCTTACAACGCCGACCGCAAGCGAGAACATTGCTGCTGCCACCGTGTCCACTGGCGGTACAAATAATAATGCTGCAAATGGTAATTATTACAGTGTCGATAAGCTCGAAGGAATGAGCAACTATAACACTTGGAAATTTTGTATGAGAATGGCTCTAACCCTTGAGAACGTATGGTCTTGTACTCAGGACATTGACGTTGATGCAAACAAAGATCAGCGAGCCCTCGCCAGGATCTGCCTAGCCGTTAAACCACACTGCTATCAATATGTTCAAAATGCAAAAACAAGTAAAGAAGCATGGACAAATTTAGCAAATGTATTTGAAGACAAAGGATTGTATCGTCGTGTGCTTCTTCTACGACAATTGCATCGAGTTGAGTTGACAAATTACTCATCGGTCACTCAATATGTGGATGCAGTCATGACACTAGTTCAGCAGCTGGCAGATATAGGGAAACAAACCGAGGATGGTGAGATCGCAGAGCTACTCCTCAGCGGATTACCTGAAAGTTATGATAATTTAGTATCCAGCCTTGAGACTATATGTTTAACTGGAAGTCTATCTAGCGAATTAGTTCGTACCAGATTGCTACAAGAAGAATTTCGAAAGTCCGAACCAGGTGCTACATCGACAGCTTTCGTTTCAAGACATCTAAATAAGACCTGTAGTTACTGTAAGAAGAAAGGTCACCTGAAAGCTAAGTGCTTCAAACTTCGACGAGACAAGAAGAACAAAGAACAGGATGGTGAGAAGACCTTTGTTGCTTCTGCTTTCTTCGTTGAAAACCAGGAATGGGTGATTGATTCCGGCTGCTCGACGCATATGTGTAACAACAAAAGTTGGTTAAGAAATTTTAAGGACTGTAGAAGTGAGATTAAAATAGCAAACAATGAACATATATTATGTTTGGGATCTGGTGAAATATTTTTAGAAACAGATGACTTGGTAAGGGGTATTCAAAATGTTTCTTTTGTCCCTGAATTATCAATTAACTTGCTGAGTGTTAGTAGATTATGCGAAAAAGGTTTTACTGTAATCTTTAATAACAAGGGCTGTCATATCTATGAAAAATGTGTTATCTCTGGCAATTCTATTTGTAAAGCCTATAATAAAAATGGCATCTACAAATTATCTGGTAAGGCCCATGTTCCAAGTTCGTCGTCTACGTGCGGTTTGGTGGCGCATTCTTCGGCGCTCCTGCCTAAGCAGGAGGCACAGAGTGCTAACATAGCTGAGGTGCCGATTGATGTTTGGCACAGGAGGCTAGGCCATCTTGGAGTTCAAGGTATGCTAGCTTTGAGAGATGGTGTTGCTAATGGTGTTATGTTTCAGTTCAACCACAAACAAGAGTTGCAAAACTGCATACCATGTATGGAAGGGAAAATGGCAGCTAAGCCGTTTCCAACCAAAAGTACTCACCGAGCAAGCCAGCCTTTGGAACTCGTACACTCAGACGTCTGCGGCCCCATGCCTGTTGCAAGTTGGGGTGGCGCTAAGTATCTGGTAACCTTCACGGATGACTTTTCTAGGAAAAGCTTTGGCTACCTGCTACAGAGGAAAAATGAGGTATTGTCTACTTTTATTAATTTTAAAACTCAAGTAGAAAAACAATTGGGCTTGCCAATTAAAATACTACGTTCCGATAATGGGGGAGAGTATTGCAATAGTCAATTTTCTGATTACCTTAAAAAGGAAGGAATTATCCATCAGACTTCTATTCCCTATTGTCCTCAAGGAAATGGTGTTTCCGAGCGCCTAAATAGGACTCTCTTTGAAAAAGCGAGATGTATGCTACGAGGGGCGGGTCTGGAAAAGCGATTTTGGGGTGAAGCAGTGATGACTGCAATGTATTTGAAGAATAGGTCCCCAACTTCATCTTTATCCGGCCTTACTCCACAGGAAAAGTGGACTGGATCAAGGCCAGATCTTAGTCACCTTCACGTTTTCGGCTGCATTGCTTATTCACTAATCCCTGAGCAAAGAAGGAATAAGTTGGGTTCTAAAAGCAAAATGTATTTATTTGTGGGCTATAGTGAAACCTCTAAGGGCTATAGACTTGCAGACCCCGCTGACCCTACTAAGGTTATTATATCTAGGAATGTAGCATTTATAGAAAATAAGTTTTATGAGACTGACAAGAATATTAGTTCTATGGATTCTAGTAATTGTATGTTCTATGAATTGAATGAAAGTGAATTGAATTATAATATTAATAAGTCTAGTCATCAGAAAGAACAAAGTTCTAATATGAATATTTTAGATTCTAGTATCAATGTTGAACTGAATTCTAGCACTAATAGTAGTCAGCCGAATTCTAGTCACAATAGAGAATTGAATCCGAATGTAATTGAATCAGATTCTGAAACAAATAAATCTATGATTTCAGATGAGAATGAGTACTACTGTACTGGCAGCGAGAATGAGGCCGGTTCTCCGTGTTCATCGATCGTGGATGCACCCTCTGAGCGGGTGACATCGCCGCATCTCGTGGCACCTCGAGGGGAAGCAGCTGCCGCCCCAGAGCCTTCGTCTTTACACTCTACTGCTCGTTCTGTTCGTTCTACTCGTTCTAAGTTGCCTTTGAGGTATGAGGATTATGAAACTGATTTCTCTCTCGTGGCACACCATGCACTTCCAGGTGATCCTCTCACATATGAGGAGGCCGTGTCCTGTGCTGATGGTCAACATTGGCAATCTGCCATGCAATGCGAATATAATTCTCTCATTGCAAACAATGTGTGGGAAATAGTCGACAGGCCACCAAATACAAATGTCATCAAATGTAAGTGGGTCTATAAACGTAAACATGATGCTTCAGGCAAGTTCGATAGGTTTAAGGCTCGTTTGGTTGCCAGAGGTTTCACACAAGTTAGAGGCATAGATTACAATGAAACCTTTTCTCCTGTAGTTAGACATAGCACTATGAGAATCCTGTTTAGTTTGGCTAATGAGCTAGATTTAAGCATAGATCATGTGGATGTAACTACTGCATTCCTTAATGGAAAATTAGAAGAAACCATTTATATGGAACAACCTCCTGGTTTTAATAATAATGACAACAGTAAAGTTTGTCTGTTATTAAAAGGTATTTATGGCCTGAAACAGGCTAGTAGAATATGGAATGCAAAAGTTCATACACTTCTATCTGAAAACGATTATAAACAGAGTAAATGTGAGCCTTGTGTTTATAGTAAGAAAGTAGGTAATGATCTCATAATTATAGCTTTGTATGTCGACGATTTCTACATATTTTACAGCTGTGGTAAAAATGAGCTATTGCCTTTGCTAGAAAATAATTTTAGTGTTAAAAACTTAGGTTCAGTTACAAACTGTTTAGGTATGAATGTTTATAGAGATAGGGTTAAGCATATTATAAAACTTGACCAGTCAGAATATATTAATAAATTGTTAATTAAATTTGGCATGGATAATTGTAAACCGGTGTCAACTCCTATGGTACTTAATTGTAAATTAGAAGTCAATGAGAGTGAACACCCTGATGACTATATGTATAGCTATAGAGAACTTCTAGGTAGCCTAATGTATCTATCTGTGTGCACTAGGCCTGATATTTCTTTTGCATGTAGTCAACTAAGCCAGTTTAGCAACAATTTTAATAGGACTCATTGGTTAGCTTTGAAGCGCATCCTGAGATATTTAGGAGGCACAATAAATTATTGTCTATGTTTTAATAGGTCTAATAATTTAAATATAACTGCCTTCTCTGATGCTGATTGGGCAAACGATATTGTAGATCGTAAGTCTTATACAGGGTTTGTAGTTAAACTGGGTTGTAATACTATCAGTTGGGAATCTCGTAAACAGCGATGTGTAGCTTTATCAAGTACAGAGGCTGAGTATCTTTCTATTTCTGACGTTTGTAAAGATCTCTGTTTTATTAGAAACTTTTTATCAGAAATTGTAAGTAAAGATATCTCAATAACATTATATAATGACAATCAAAGTGCACACAAGCTTCTAGAATGTAAAGAGAATTGTCATAAGAGAACGAAGCATATAGATCTTCGTTATCACTATGTTAAAGATTTGGTTCAGAAAAAGATCATAACTGTTAAATATCTGCCTTCTGATCAAATGACAGCTGATGTACTAACAAAAGCCTTAGGTGGATGTAAACATAAATTGTTTACGCATGATATGAATGTGGTTCCTAAGTAGGCGTAGGTAAGCCTTTCTATTCATGTAATATTAGATTATTTGTATCCACCTTCTATACTATGTCAAGATAGATCTGCTAATAAGTTGTTGTAGAGTCTTTAGTTGTATAGTACAATGTAGAGTCAACAACATTTATGTAGAGTACCCTATGTTTCAAGTTGCACGTAGAGTATGTTGCATGTAGAGTTTGAATTGTATTGACATGGTAGTCTCAAATTAAGATTTCTTGTGAATTGTATTTTGTTTGAGTCGCTCAAAATCCTAAGGGGAAGTGTTATTATTTAGGTTTTTGATCGGACTCTTATATGCCTGTCACTGTCAAGTGATTATGACAGATTGTGTATTGCTGTCTCCCTCTCTCTCTTCTTGCATCCTTCGCTGAACGACAACGTACCTAATAAATTATCTTATCAAGTGTTTAATTAATCTAATAATATTTTGCTGATCATAATATTGACAAACATTGAGTGTACAGATTTTGTGAATAAAATCATCATCAATGGATCCTGCGCATTTCATTTCTGGCTAGTATCGACCACTCTAATAGGATTCAGATATAGTATAGTGCTAATTTCCACTATTGAACGCTCAACTTCTAATAATAACCAGGTTATATAATTTTACATATTACTTTTGAACAAACTATATACTTAAAATAATACTATTGTTAGATCCGATGCGGAATAGGATCAAATGCAAGTAGGATTTATCGTAAGGGCTGATCACATAAGTGTCTTCCTGAGTTATGTAAAGTAGTATCGTGGTGCTACTATTTTTCTAAATAACAATACAATCCTTTGAAATAGCAGTAAGTTTGTCAGCGTCCCAAACTGGAAACTTTTTTAGATCAATTGTATAACTAAACGTAAGAGTCTGAAACACAAGAGGCATACACGAGCTAAAAATATTTAAGCAGTGCGCGGTGGTAATTACACCAAGTGGTCTGTATTCAAAATTTCTCCTCATATTCCCACACTTACAGTAAACCGATAAATTAACAGAGAGAACAAAAATGCCACAGCTTAGACTGAGTTTCGCACGTCAACATGTAATTTCCCCCGAGGAAGTATTACAAGGCATATTTACGGTAGTAAAGTTATGTGAGCTGTTATGCGAGTTAGTATAGTTTCGCAGAACACTGAACGCACCATGAGATAGTTCAAGGATAGTTGTACTATCTTCACGTAATTTTTACTTAAATAAACTATTTATAAAATTTATTAAATGTTCATAATTTAATAAAAATAAGGTAGACTGCACTAGACTGCAATATGCGGTTTTAAAGTCAGACAAGTCAGTGGTTGAAATTTCCCCACTTAGCAAACCACATCGACCGGTAATAGATGCCGTTCAGGATATCGATGGCCTAAAAATTATCAGCATGATTTGATACTTACGTAGATCACTGTGGACAATCATGATTACCTATGAAATTATTCATGTTTTAGTAAAGTTTCCTTTCTTGGAATTGTTGACATCCTTTTGTCGCGCTGTACCTAACGTCGTTGCTGTGACTCGGTAACTGTGTGTGATTGGCTCTGACAGGCGTGTAAAATAAGGACGAGCCCGACTGCATCCAAAATGTAAAGTGGAATGTTTTAAGTGTGCTCCAAAGCCTTATTAGACGCATATACAAAAAATGCAAAAGGATAATTTAGCGACATTGACAGCAGAAAATACATATCTTCAAATTATGAATTTGGTAAAATCAGACTTTGCGATTGATCTAAAAAACTGATAGCTTAAAATAGAAAAATTGCTGAGTTTTAGAAGAAATTCGGTTTCTCAAAATTATAGTCTATACAATTTTAATAATGTATGTATCTATCTATTTCAATAAACATGACAACAATTTGATGGCGCTAAAATTCAGCTATAGCACAATAATTATAAGTTATCCTAAGAAAAGCCTTCTGACTTTGATTTGTGATCGCAGGGATTCACACGATTAACGATATCAATAGCTAACCTTTTGTCTTAGCCATCCAACTCGTTCGGTAAAAACAGTCTTCAGAAAATTATTTGGGCATCTTAAAAGTAACCAAAACTAAGTTTCAACCAATTTTTTGTATATAAGGTGTAAAAGTAGCTGTAAGACTTTACTTGAAGTACGCTCGTAAAAGATTCACTTTGTATAATACGCCAGGTTTTGTACAAAATCCAGAATCTTTATTATACATACTTATCAAATAAAAAAGCTTGGCAAACACAACCAATCGTGTAGCGCCTTGGAATTATATTAAGGACGGCTGACTAACAATGAATGAGAAGAACCGAAACAGAGCTCAGCTTGGGAGCGGTCTACATCCAGCAGTGGACTAATAAAGACTGATGATGATGATGATGATAGGCTGACCTATCGGACTGCACCACTAGAAATAGAAATTACGAAAGTGGAAGCATTGTACTGTAGGTACTATGCTTTTAAAATGTGTAACCCATATTTTTACAGTGTGTAATGCATACCCTATGCATGAACAAGTCTTTCTTCCCATTGAGAGTGTGGAAGTGTGTTAACTGGCTTTCTTATGTATCAACTATTCCTAGATGTTACACGTTGGTTTCTAACACCTCTTAGGGCCTTACAGCGTACTTGGGACGCTTTTAAAATGTTTAAGGCACACGCAACCGACAACGAGCCTCTTATTATAAAATGAAACTATACCAGAGTACTTACAGTTTTCACTTACTGAGCATCAGAGAGTTGACCCTTGTATTGAAAGTGGTTATGATAACATCAACCCCTGAGGGTGTACTTGATACACGTATGTACGTGCATTAGGAGGCCAGAGCCACTAAAAGTTTAAAGATTTCCATGCGATGGAACACAGTCGTACAAACGCCTTACCCTCGCGAAGGGCGGCTGTTATTGGTTGGCTTTCTCTTGCGAGACACCACCAAATGCTGATGGCCAAACTGGGATGTGCTTGATTCAGGTCTTTGCATACATTAGAACGCCAGATTAATAACAAGTTCATTGAGTTCCACACGATGGAACTCAGTTGTACAAACGCCTGACCCCCGCGAAGGGCGGCTGTTATTGGTTGGCTTTCTCTTGCGAGACACCACCAGATGCTAATGGCCAAAATGAGGTGAGCTTGATTCAGGTCTTTGCGTACATTAGAACGCAAGATTAATTAAAAGTTCATTGAGTTCCACACGATGGAACACAGTTGTACAGACGCCTTAACCCCGCGAGGGGCGGCCATTATTGGTTTGGATTTGTCTAGTAAGAATCCGCCAGATATTGATGGCCAAAAAATGAGATGTGCACAATACAGGTCTTTGTGTACCTTAGATGGCCACAATAATTACAAGTTCATTGAATTCCGAGCGATGGAACACAGTTGTATAAACGCCTTACCCCCGCGACGGGTGGTCGGTATTAACTTTGATTGGATTTCACCTTCGAGAACCAGTCTTGGCTCAGAACAGATTTGCACCCTTCCCCGGTATGCTCGCACTCAAATACCTAAGTAGGTAAGCTAGGAGGAAGGTAAGAATTGTACGGGTATTTTACTCAGTGACGCATTCACTTATGCTTGTAATAATATCTTTATGTATTTGTTACTTTTAGCTGTGTGACTGCAAACTTATTAAAAAAGATCTCGTAAAATGTATGGAAATAATAAAGGGCAAAGTGACAAAGTTACCGCAGTGTTTTTGTTAAAAGATAAATAATATAAAAATCATTTTATACAAGCATAAGAGAGTGTCAAGTGACGTAAGATGTTTTTCCCCTTTTCGTTTGTTTCCAGGTCTATTATACCTGGAGTTAGTACATCGTTAGAATATAGAGAATATCTTAACTTTCTAAGCACTGAACGTCAGATAGCTTGATAAAAGTTGTCCTAACTTTAATTTTAACATGTAAATACAATGTCTGTCTAGGAAGTTATACTTCCCAACTACCACTCAAACTGATTGTAGTCTCAGTATGAGATTTCTATTCGTATTAGCAAACAGTAAAAATGTTTCGAGGGTTCGAACCACGCTGTGAGGTTATCTTACGGCAAAAGCAGTGGCAGTTCCACTTTTGCTATATTAATAGGCTCTGCTGGAAATATTTCAACCCAGAGCTAATGGCTACTTACTAATTGTAGTAAGAGCCATATCTCGTGGTCAATTTGTTGTAAAATAAAGACTTTGATAGTTCGCAAGGGCTATCCTTACTGAAAAATTAAAACTTACAGATGCTTAGTCTGTACGAGTAAACTGGTTAATTTTAAATCAAAGACACGTGATCACAACGAAAAATCGTTAAAAGAATCGATCACGTATAATTAAGGGTACTCACGATTTTTTCCTTTGCACAGTGTAAAGAGCACAATATCAATTTAAATAGATTAACACTATGAGGAAACAAATTTAAAATATTTTAAACAACTGTCGTCGCAGAGATAGCTGCTGGACACATGTTGCTTCGACGGAAAACAAAACGCCAATGGTTTCAAGATGGCGCGGTACATTTTACGAAGCAAAACTGCGCGCGTCCGCCAGGTGGCGCCACTTGACCGGAAGCTTAAGGGTATAAAAGTAAGAAAACTGGATGAAATACGACGGAAACGGATACGGAAATCTCATAATAAAGCTTTCAGCGTACGGTCAAGTAGTTAATATTTTAATTTCGCCATAACTTCAAAACCAAACGTCCAATTCTAATCATTTAAAGACCAAATATTATCTACATGAACTGTACTTAGTGATAAAATAATTTATTTCGATAAGGATTAATAGTATGAGTAAAATAAATGCGTTTAAATGTAGCCCAAAAAAAAATAAAAAAAAATTGAAGATTTTTAAATAAAAAAATGGTTGTTGTGCCTCACTCGACATAGATAGGTATAGTGTGTCGCTGACTTTTTTTGTTGATTTATAAGATCTACAATTATGTAAGTAGAACATTTTATGGTTCTATCTTTTATAGTTTAGGCAGCGTACGCAAAATAAGTAACTTTTCTGGTTGATTTTTTACACCTTGTGTCTGAAAAACCCAAATATTTTACGGAACGCTATTTTTTTCCAAAATAAAATATAGCCTATGTTACTCAGTGATAATGTAGCTTTCTAATGAAAAAAGAATTATTAAAATCGGTTCAGTACTTTTTGAGTTTATTCATAACATACAAAAATACAAAGCTTTCCTCTTTATAATATTAGTGTAGATTGATATTGGTGTTGCCTGACACTCGCGCGCCAATTTTGTTCCTCTTAATAAGGCTGCCAGTAAGTTTTTACAGCTTAGTGTCTGTACTTATTTATTGTAGCGTTTGCTCCAAACGGGATCCTCAGCTACTGCTGAGGATCCCGTTGACCGTTGTCCGCTGTTGACTAAGCGTTAAGGCCTCGGCTAGCACTCCCACAAAGTCGAAAGTCGATCAGACTTCTATTTGGGGAGCAAAACACCCCGACAATCGCCGCCCGCAATGGCTTTCACGCACACCTTTCCTTCTTTTGCAAAGGGCAGCAAAGCAACAGACGATTACGCCATGTTGTCCACCAAGTTTCCCAGGAGCAGGAGATTCTGAGCCCTGGTGTAACGTCCGTTTTTCACAAAAAACGCTTATTTAAACACTAGGAAAAAAAAAAAAAATTTGGTCAATTTGAACGTTCGCGGCTTATTATTCAAACCTTCCTTTCAGCGAGATAGTTACACTAGCATAAGAGATCGTCCTTCGAAAGGCACGCCTTAGATGTCGGCTACGATTCGCGCGCCGCGTTATCTTAGTTTTTACGCGTCAATAAACTTTACTAGCAATGAAACATTAATACATTAACAATTGTGCCTCACAAATGTCAAATAACATTCGCAATATCGGTATATCGTCGGAGTTGCCAGTAGCACACACACGGATGTACCTAAGTGATGCGAATCCAGCCTTCACTGACAGGTTTGTCACATACCTACTCTGTCTACATTTTGTTCTAGTTTTATTATACAGTACATTTATTTTGGTAGTACGACTAGTAACATTTAGTAATACTGACTATGTTTTACAGCTTAGATACTAGGTAGTTCCTTATAAAACCGGTTGCACATGCCTAACAGCCGGATGTTTATGCCTGCAGGGGTAGGGTAGGTATACAGGAATTAGAGCTCGAGGTAAATTATATCTGAATTATTATATCATCATCTGTTAGCATCAAAACCTTGTTGCATGCAAAGAATATGGACTAAAAGCTGTTATTATTCTATGGTTGCATGTGTCAATATGTCAGATTTTCTCACGCCGCCTTTTTTTTTCTTCCCGCCGCGCCACATCGGTCGTCATTATATCATGTACCTATATCTAAGAGGTAATAATTTAGTATAGTAGGTAGGTAGCTCAGTAATAAGTACTAAGTAGTTAAGTTTCAAAACGTAGAATTGTAAATGTTTTCAAATATAGTAGGTAGGTACATAGAATAAGATTGCTTTATAGTCCATATTCTTAGGGTAGGTACCTACTCCAAAAAGGAGCAAAATGACGTAAGAAAATAAGTTACCTAATAATAATAATTTGCAAATAACTTTTAAATTCAAAAGGGTATGAACATAAAGCCCCCTGCGCGCGCCCAACCGCGTACGTTTGGGACCTAACGTCCCAAACCGTCTCTCGCACGAGAGCTATTGGCACACCGAGACCTCATATCCGCAACCCGGGGATGCGCCACGTCGGAGTTTACCTCTCCGCCCACTGGGACAAACCCAGCAGGTCCGTGGAGGTCCGTGGGCCCCACCCCCCAACCTAACCTAACTCGAAGATTCGATCCCAAGCCTCCCTGCCTACGTACTACTACTTATCTAATCTGTGTTACTACTAATCTTTTTTTATTTATTTTAGATTCGATATTTCTACATAAAAAAACACATTTCTGTTACGTATTCATGCACTACAATGTAGTTCGATTCGATTGATCACATTATGACTGATTGAGAGGACATCCCTAGCTGTGTCCTTTTTTTCCTACCGTGTCCCATCCCTATCTCACCCCTCTTCCTAAAAATCAATTGGTCAGTGCGCACGTCTTCAAACCAAATAATTAGCATAAACTCTCCAAAAGTGGTTCCCGGTCCTGCCCATCCGTGCAAAGGGTAAGTCCTTAACATATCAAACATAATTGTGGTCCTTCGAGTCGAATAAATTGTGTTTTTCACGAAAACAGAACACGCTCCACGCGGCCGGTTTCTGTGCCGGTGGGCAGCCATTTTTTCGTGTGAAAATTTTGCGATAAAAGTTAGTGAATATGTCTAGAAGTCAATTAATTACGTTAAAATTCGAGTTTTTATGCGAGAAAATTAGTTCGTTGTACAATACTGCTACTGCGCTTGATGTTAGTAATGAAATTGAGGTAGGTAAATTCAAAATTCGATGTGCAGAACTCGACACTTTGTGCTCAAATACTGAAGAATGTTTTCTGACGCTTCAATCCACTTTGAAGGATGATGACGTATTAGATTCTTACAAGAAAAAGTTGGTTTTGTTCGAGGAACAGAGCCTGGAGGTCAAGTATATTCGTAGTACGACATTTGCAGATCAGTCAAATGTCGATTTCAAAGAGGTTATTCACAAAGACCTGCCTGATCACTGCTCCTCGAGCAAACGGAGTGACATAAAGTACAAATTACCGGACATAGGATTGCCGCGGTTTTCGGGTAATTACACCGATTTTCCAAGTTTCCAAAACATGTTTGATGCGTTGGTTCACAACAATGAGCGATTGAGTCTTGTCCAGAAAAAACATTATCTAACGAGTTGTCTATCGGGCGAGCCTGCTAACCTTATAAAACACCTTTCGAGCATCCCAGACAACTATGAGGTCGCTCGGAAGTTACTACTAGATAGGTACGACGACAAACGATTGATCGCAGACGCTCATCTGACGGCGATATTAGCGTTACCTACGGTCTCAATTAAGAATGCTACACAATTACGTAATTTTGTGAACGTTTTACAAGAAAACACAAGTGGTCTAACTAGTCTAGGATTCCCCGTAACGGAGTGGTCACTCATTCTACTGCATATCTTCACTAGAAAGCTTGATAATGAGCTACGATCTAGATTTGAGCTAGCTCACCAACAAACGAAAATACCTACATTCGAAAATCTACTAACATTCCTCGGCAGTTACTGCAAAACGTTAGAAACAGCTGGCGTAGTAAGTCAACCTAGCTCCGGCAAGTCGACGAGCACTTTGCCAATCAGAAGTAACAAACAGTCTTATGCGTCCAGTGTAGTATCAGCTGAGCCGACCAAACAACAAAATTCTGAAGAGCAAAAAATACTGTCATGCAAATACTGTAAGGGCGATCACGTGATGAGTAAGTGTGCGAAGTTCATTGCGATGGACTTGCCATCTCGTCAAGATTTTGTCAAATCAAAAAACCTCTGCTTCAATTGTCTGCGCCCACACAGGGTGTATGAATGTCGTTCACGATTTCGATGTCAAAACTGCTCACGTAAACATCATACTTTGTTATGTTCGAACGATCAGCCGCATACCAATCTAGGTACGACTAGCAATAACGAAACGCAAGTGTCGCTTGCCGACAAGCAAGTCGCTCATTGTACGAGTAGGTCCGATGCGTTATCGGCGCTAACCGCTAGCGAGGCAGTGGCGCCTCTTCTGTCTCTTTCACACTCGCACGATCCAAGAGGCAAGGACTGCAACGGGAGCGTAACGCATCATTCTTTGCTTGCTACAGCAATAGTCGAATTTTCAACTTCAATGAGCGGCGAATATCACTCAGTCCGTGCGTTGCTAGACCCGGGTAGTATGGCGAATTTCATAACTTCGTCATGCATGCAGCGACTAGGGATGCGCTACCACAAAACAAACATTGCAATTTCAGGTGTAGGCGAATCGAATCGGGTGTACCCCAAAGGCGAACTACAGGTGTTTCTAAATAACAAAGTAGGAGATCCTCTATGCGTAGAAATGTTAGTTCTTCCAAAGATCACGGCGCCACTTCCTACGGCAGACCTCGACAGCGCGATTTTAGCCAAGTATAGCCACCTTCAGTTGGCCGACCCGCAATTTCATGAGAGAAAAAATATTGATATGCTGTTAGGCGCGGGGGCATGCGCCAAAATTTTCAACGGGCCTAAAGTCGAGGTAGGAAAAGGATTACCCACGGCATTCGAAACCATTTTCGGTTGGGTTCTAATGGGGGACGTCGCGCGACGTCAAACCGAAATCCAAACATTTCATTGCGTGACATCAATAGACGAGACATTGAAAAAATTTTGGGAAGTAGAAGACTTAGAAAGTAATGTTAGGCAGCCCGATCCTAGCGATGTTATTTGCGAGGACCATTTTAAGCAGACGCATTCGCGTACTCCAACGGGGCGCTTCATCGTGCGTTTGCCATTTCGCAAGGGTGACCATGATGTTGGGCAAAATTTCGGGGACACTTTGCAGGTAGCCATCCGTAGGCTGTTATCATTAGAAAACAAATTCAAGCGAGATAAAGTTTTAGAAAAAAGGTATAGGGACTTCATGCGGGAATACATTGAGCTGGGCCACATGCAGCCTATCGAAACGTCGATAGCACAGCGGTTCCCACGATATTTCATACCTCACCACGGGGTATATAAAAAGGGTACGGAAAAAATTAGGTGCGTTTTCAACGCTTCTTCCAAAGGCCCGGGTGGGAAATCGTTAAACGATGAGTTATTAGCTGGACCTAAATTGCAACAGGATATAGTAGACATTATACTACACTTTAGATTACATGAGATAGTTTTCTCCGCAGACATTCGTATGATGTATCGACAGGTATTACTGCATCCCTTAGACCGTCAATATCAGCTGATCGTATGGCGCGATCACATTCAGGAGCCAGGCAACAATCGCGTTCAGGGTAACGATCACATTCCGCCTGAAATTCAACAGTTTCAGCTAAACACGTTAAGTTATGGTGTCACTACATCAGCGTTTCTCGCAATGCGTTGCTTACATGAGTTGGCTTATCAACACAAGGAGACACATCCACGCGCCTCTCAGATTCTTCTCCAAGACATATTCGTCGATGACGTAGTTACAGGTGCGAGTTCAGTGACCGAAGCTCAAAGTATAAAATGTGAGTTAGTAGACCTTTTGAGTAAAGGCGAATTCGAGCTTCGTAAGTGGATTAGCAACGAACCTCAGTTGCTTAGTGACTTGCCAACGGAGCATTGCGAACTTAAATTTAGTGAGGACGCGGACACGACGCTAAAGATACTAGGTTTTAAGTATAGTCCAAACACAGACACATTTTCCTATAAAGTGAGTCTAGATAGTAATGAGTGCACTAAACGTATTATCTTGTCGCGGGTTAGTTCCATCTATGATCCCAACGGGTGGTTAGCACCATGCGTTATATTCGCAAAAATAATGATGCAACGTCTATGGACGTTAGGATTGCAGTGGGATGAAACTCCCCCTCGCGATATTATCAAAGACTGGCAGTGTTTCTGCAACGATTTACATCATCTGCAAAACTTAGCTATAGAACGCAAAGTTTTAACTAGTACGGTTCAGCACTTCGACTTGCACGGTTTTAGCGACGCATCTGAGTCCGCTTATGCGGCTTGCGTTTACATACGATGCGTCCATGCGGACAGTAGGGTAACCATACATTTATTAATTTCGAAGACACGTGTCGCTCCAATAAAGCAAAAACTCACGGTTCCTAAGCTGGAACTTTCAGGCGCTCACCTTTTAGCGAAACTATTAGTGCGAGTTGCTGATTGCCTAAAATTAAGAACGAACCTTTATCGAAACACGTATGCTTGGAGTGACTCGTCCATTGTATTATGTTGGTTACGTACCCAACCTCACCTTCTCAAGGTATTTGAATCGAATCGTGTTAGTCAAATTCAGGCTTTAGTTTCCCCGGAAAATTGGCATTACGTCCCGACAGACCTAAACCCAGCCGACTCCGCCTCTAGAGGCATTACACCACAGGAGCTAGTTCATCACAAACTTTGGTGGGGTCCGTCTTGGCTCGTTCTCGATCCGAAATCATGGCCACCGCCATGTCAACAGCTCGAACGTAACTCGCTTCCTGGTCTAAAGAAACTCACTCAGGTAATAGCTGCCGTCACTAACGAAATAGAACCTCCTATTTTTATTCAGAATTGTAGTTCATTTAGTAAGCTCGTGCGAATCACTTCATGGTGCCTTCGATTCGCACACAATGCTTTAAAATCAAATAAGTCACGGTCATTTAGTGGGCCTCTGGCTAGTGAGGAACTTCAACGAAGCTTAAATGCTCTCGTTAAATGCGTACAATCCCAATCATTTAGTAACGATTTACAAAATCTTCGGGCTAAAAAGCCATGTAGTACCGGGATGCTGCGCTTGCAACCATTCTTAGACGATAACGGTTTACTTCGGGTAGGGGGAAGATTAGTAAACTCTTCTCTTAGTTACTCGTCGAAGCACCCTCTCGTGCTTCCTCACTCTCATCACTTTACAAATCTTGTAGTAGATTATTATCACATCAAGTACTTACACGCGGGTCCTAATGCGTTAATGTCTTTTATCCGGGAGCAATTCTGGATATTATCCGCCCGACGCGTCATACGTAGTAGAATTTTTAAATGCATCGCGTGTTTTCGGTTGAGGTGTCAACCACCTCAGATCAAGATGGCTGACTTGCCCGCCAACAGAGTTACCGAATCTCAACGGCCTTTCCTTTCAGTAGCCATTGACTATGCGGGTCCCTTTCCATCCAAGTCTAGCACATTGCGGAATGCTAAAATAGTTAAGTCATACCTGTGCGTATTCGTGTGCTTCACTACGAAGTCCGTCCATTTAGAAGTAGTCAGCGACTTAACTACTGACGCATTTTTAGCTGCTTTGAAAAGATTTGTTGCAAGACGCGGATTACCTAAGGAAATTTGGTCAGATTCCGGGTCTAACTTCAAAGGGGCTTGCAACCTTTTAGGAAAATTCAAACGAGACATTAACCAAGACCCTGATTTAAATCATTATTATGCTGAGCATTTCATTCAATGGCGCTTCTCGCCTCCTCTGAGTCCTGCTTTCAACGGGCTGGCTGAAGCAGCTGTTAAGTCAAGTAAATCACATCTAAAGCGTGTCATAGGCGATCGTCCTCTGACTTTCGAGGAGTTAACGACAATTTTTGCTCAGATTGAGGCGATCTTAAATTCTAGACCGTTGTGTCCTCTATCTAACGATCCGAATGATCTTTCTGTATTAACTCCTGGCCACTTCCTAGTTGGTACTCCGCTGGTCTCGGTTCCTGAGACCATTCCTGTAGAAACCACGCGTACCAACCAGTTGGCTCGATGGCAACTTCTTAGACAAATGGCTATGAATGTGTGGAAGCGTTGGAATCATGATTATCTTCACACATTGCAGCAACGTGCCAAGTGGCACAAAACTCAGTATAACGTTAAGATAGGCGATTTAGTCTTAATTAAAGAGGACTGTCTTCCTCCACTTCATTGGTCTCGTGGTAGAGTGACCAAGCTTTATCCTGGGCGAGACTCAATCGTTCGCGTAGTAGAACTGAGGACAGCTAAAGGATATTTTATCCGATCGTTAGCCAAGCTGATCCCTCTCCCTTGTAACCAAGACTAAATTAGTAATTTATTCAATCTTAATAGTTAGGTAAACTTAGGCTTAGTTTTTTAAAAGGTATACAGTCCATTCGCTAAAATCTAACATCAACAACTATTGTAAAGCAGTATGGTACAACCTATTAATTTGGTAAATTTATGCATAGGTTAAAATTTCAGATTCTAAAAAGGGCAACCCCTTTTTGTGGGGGGCCATGTTACGTATTCATGCACTACAATGTAGTTCGATTCGATTGATCACATTATGACTGATTGAGAGGACATCCCTAGCTGTGTCCTTTTTTTCCTACCGTGTCCCATCCCTATCTCACCCCTCTTCCTAAAAATCAATTGGTCAGTGCGCACGTCTTCAAACCAAATAATTAGCATAAACTCTCCAAAAGTGGTTCCCGGTCCTGCCCATCCGTGCAAAGGGTAAGTCCTTAACATATCAAACACATTTCCTTTACATTAAATTTATTAAAAAGAATCCATCAAGGGTTCAATAAACTGTCTTTGCAATCTCTGAGCATGTACCAAGTGATTCGTCACCAGGCGCTCGACACCTCCATAGATCCTGCCGATGCATGTGCGTACACCCGTGTCTCGCGAACAAGAGCAGGTAGCCACAATCTCTCGCGATCCTTATGAGGAAGGAGCAGCGCACGTTCCGTCTATCTCGCTCCGCAGCACACGTTCCGTCTCGCTCGCTCCGCAGCGCACGTCACGTCTCGGTTGCTCCGCAGCGCACGTTCCGTTCGTGCCTGCGCAGATGGCTCGCGTTAGTGAACGTCTTGCCGCAGCGACAGGCGGGGCGCGGTTGAGCGAGGCGCGAGTGAGAGCGAGCATGCGCGGCCGCATAGCGTCGCGACGCGCACTCCCTCCCACACACGGCGCAGGCGCACGGCGGGCCGGCCGCGTGGCGCGACACGTGCTGAGCGCGCGTCGACTTGTCCTTGAAGCGCAGCGAGCACAGGCCGCACGGGAACGGACGCTCCGCCGAGTGCGTCCGGATGTGGACCCGCAGCGTGCTCGACTGCGAGAACGTCTTCCCGCAGATGTCGCACGCGTACGGCTTCTCCCCCGTGTGCACCCGCATGTGCAGCTTCAGCTCCTGGCTCCGCGCGAACCTCTTGTCGCATCGCTCGCAGGTGAAGGGCCGCGCTCCGGAGTGGACCAGCATGTGATGTCGCAGATCCTCACCGGTCTTGTAGGTCCGGGCGCATCGGTCGCAGGTGTGGACGCGCTCGGTCACGTGACGCTTCATGTGGATCTTCATCTTGATCCGAGTGACGAACGCCTTGCCGCAGATCTCACAGGCAAACTTCCGCTCGCCGTGGATGCGGACGTGCTGCTGTAAGGTCTCCTTCTGCGTGAAAGCCTTGTTGCATTGATCGCAGGAGAAGGGCTTAGGTCGCTCGCTGAGCGGGATGTGAGTGATCTTGTGCCCGATGAGGGTGCTCGAAGTGGCGAAGGTCCTGGGACACTGGTCACAGGCGTAAGGCTTCTCTCCGGTGTGGACGCGCCGATGCACCCGCAGGTCGGTCCGACGCTTGAACACCTTCTTGCAGAACTCGCAGGTCCGAGCTTCTTCGGTTATTCTTGTTTTTCTTCGCTTTTTGACCGGCCCGCATGGAGGGGGGCTCTCCTGTTTAGCGGTCGATGCTCGGCCGCGCTTCTTAGCCCGACTCGGTTTAACTGTTGCATCCTTCTTTCGTTGCTTTTCTCTATCGTAATCGTCGGTTTTGTCAGGTTTGGGATCTCGTAGCATGTCTTCGACGTCGTCGTCGGAGTCAAGTGGAAGCTCTTCTTTGACCAACACTAGTTCTTCCTTGACGGTGGCTTCATCGCAGTCGGAATGGTTTACGTAGAGAGTGTGCATAGAAGGCGCGGCGCTTACAGAGAGGAATGCATTCGGCTTCACATTCAGTAGCGCGAGACTCTCCTGCGTCACCTGGAATGAAGAGAGCTGTTCATTTATGTTAGGGGCTACGCTATTTTTTTTATATATGACTTGCTGACGGAACAGGCAGTGGCGCACTTGATGTTTAGTGGTTACCATCATCTATAACAATGCATTGCCTCGCAGGTCACGTTCGTTAAGAACATGACTTGTACGAGTCTTGGCCCTATCACACGTGTTCTGTGGGCTGATTCCGAGTTTTCCGGATACCGGATTTCTGTTTGCGAATTCTAACTTTTTGTATGGAGATACGATAAGCGCCCCTAGCGGATACCGGATTTCTGTTTGCGAATTCTAACTTTTTGTATGGAGATACGATAAGCGCCCCTAGCGGATACCGGATTTCTGTTTGCGAATTCTAACTTTTTGTATGGAGATACGATAAGCGCCCCTAGCGGCCTATGGGGGCATTAGCGGTACACAGTATTATGCTGACTTACCTGTCTGACGCCAGTGACTGGTGTAAGACAGGGGTCGATACTTGGGCCCTAATTATTTTTGTTGATGGTTTTTGTTTGACCTCCCATCATTTTTAATTTTTTTTATTTTCAAAACTTTTGGGTGAATGTGGCACCCAATATTATTGGACCATAAGATTAATGTAGCTATTTTCAGAAAAAACGCTACCTATGAAAGACTTTGGAGTCAGTTTAGGCCAAAGGATATCTTTTCATGAGCAAGTGCGTTTGCAAAGGAATCATTCGGAAACTAGGGTTCGTATCGTACTCAGAAACACTCGTGACTCGTGATTTAGTGCGTTCGTATGATAAATATTAATATTTTATTTTTATCGTTTGTTTAATTTAATGTGATTATTTGATTCCTGAAGTCGAAACCTGGGCGCCGCCCTGACGCCACGTCTGTGCAGCTGACAGTAGCACAGGAGCTGTGCAGTCCACATCTACCTCTGTGTACGTTTACCTGCAGGCCCTTCTGGAAGACATCAGTGAGTGTCGTGTGAGACCGACGCGCCAGGGCTGCGAAGCGACCACATCTCTGCAGCTGACAGTAGCACAGGAAACACATGCAGTCCCCATCTACTAGGGGAGAGCCGGCAATCTGGAACACAATATAATATAAACCGGTATAAACTTTTCAGTTAAGTATGTGGAAATACTTTACCAACCTACTGATAACGAAACTAGTGGTCCGGCCAGCACTTTGTGATTTGAGAACCATTTAATAAGATGCTATACTTGCGGTTCTGTGAAAGCAGTAGACCTCGCGAGCCCTGATAACTATGCCATGCAATAACTAACACTTTCCCCTTTCTCAAAATTAAAATCTGTCTACTTATACAGGCTGTCCCAAAAAATAGTGTCAAGCGAAAGTCCAGAGATAGAACACCCCATGGGGTACCCGAATCACCCCCATGTATGTTCCGCGATTTTTTATAGTTTTCGAGTTAGAATTTTTTTTCTGAATTAATGAAAATTTTCAGCTTGAACAAAAAATTCTTTAAAAAAAAGTTCTTATTCTTTAAGAAAACTTTCTTGAGATTATTTTTTTGCTACTGAATTTTTATAAGTTGTTCTTTTATGCATAAAATAATTAGCTACATGACTTTGATGAAAACTATGAAAATTTTGGTGTAAAGTCAAAAAAGTACATTCGGTGAACTATGACTTAAATTTTCAACTTTAAATTTAAAATCTTAACAAGTGACTTAATGGTTCTTAAATAAGTCTTAAAAATTCTCCAGACTCTCAGCTTTCATAATCATTAAAAAAAGTAGTACTTAATGGGCTACTTTGGCTAAAATCGGCCTTGAAAGGCAGCGAGGTAGAAAATTCTTGATTACTAATTTATTTAGCTACCTGATTAGAAAATAGATTTTGGCCATTTTATCATTCCTAAGCTTAATTCGTTTGTTAACTAACCAAAAATGACTGCAGGGAAGTTTTTTAGACCTATTTTTTTTCAAAGTTTAATTTAAGTTTTATTAGTTTTGCGTGATATGTGTGTGTGTGTTTGTTTTAAGTACCATCCGAGGACATGCGTATGAATACACAAGGCACGACCGAGGACCTTTTCGAACCGAGGTCTTTTTTGAGGGTCCTCGCTTTGACTCGACTACAGATTCGTATTCCTCATGCAATTTTGAACCTTTCTATATAGTTAATATGGAAAAGTTGCAGAAACCTCGGTTTGATCAAGAAAATTCATAATCTTACACAGACAAAGTGTATAAACCAGGTGGCGCCACTTTTTTCTTACACACAGCATATTTACATTCGTTTCTCGTTTGTTGTATGAACTGAGGTCTTATGTGTTAACTTTAACACAAAGGTCCTCGCTTGTGTAGCTTTTCCAGAAGTGTGTATTAAAGACCTCGCTTTGGTAGTTTTTCCGAACAGTGTGTGTGTTCCAGTCCTCGTTTTGACAGTTTTCTTTGTGTGTAAGCTACAAGTTTCCTACAATACAATTAAGTATGGAATTCTGGAGATAGATAGTAAAAACTAAAACCGTTAACAATCTTCACGAGTAGCAGGCAGGAGGTTACACTGCAGTATATTCTGAGCACAAAGGGTGCCATACTAGCCTAACAAGATATTGCATAATTATGATTTTCTTATGTTCTTCTTCTTTAAATTTAAGAGCCTAGCTCTTGTTGGGGGTTTGATGCAATTTTCTCCATTACGCTCTTTCTAGTGCGACCTCCTTGACCTTGTACAAGATGACAGCCACCTTCTTCTTTATCTGGCTCAAATAACTTATCCTTGGCCTTTCTCTCTCTCGCGTTCCTTCTGCCTTTCTTTCGATGATGTTTTGTATGTAGTTGGCATGTCGTAGAAGATGGCCAAACATTTTCCTACTTTGATTTTGAATGTTCCTGAGCAAAATCCTCTTCCAAATCCAAAGGTTGTCTGGAAGAGATCGCTTTTTAGTGATAAGACCGCCCATTGTACATTCTCAGTTATTGTTTATTATTGTTTTCTTTCATTATTAGTTTGTAAGGTGTACTTAAAAGTATTTTCATTCATTTATTCATTCCTTTTTTCCATTACTCGTTCTAGAACCCAGTAATCTTTTCTTTCCAACTTATCCTTTCCATCCTCTTCCAGCACCACATCTCAAAAGCTACAAGTCGTTCTTTATTCCGCTGTGTCATTGTCCATGTCTCACACCCATAGAATGCTAAGCTCCATACATATGTTTTCATAAATTTATTTTTAACTTATTTGGTTATTCTAAATGTGAATTTATATTTTTTTATTGTCAAAAGCTTGTTTGGCTATAGCTATTCGTGACTTGATATCAGACGTACATCTGGAGTCCGAGGTTATTATACTTCCCAAGTATTTATAACTGCTAACGTTTTTGATTGTGTTATTTTCTAGTGTAATGTTATCTGATGGTGTTTTTTGATTTTCGAAGTTGTCAGTATTTTAGTTTTATTAATGTTAATTTTTAGAGCAAACTCCTTAAAAATAATGTCCATAACTGTTATTAATTCTTGAAGGTCTTCTTGCGTTTCTGTGACTGCCGCAATATCTGCGAATCTTAGAAATTTAATTGTGTCTCCATTGAGTTTGACGCCCTGATTTGCTTCTGATATTTTTTAAATAGCTGCTTCTATGAAAACGTTAAATATTAGTGGTGAAAGTGAGCATCCTTGTCTTACTCCATGCTTAGTGTTAGCTTTACCTCTTTCATTCCCTACTTCTATAATAGTATCCTTTTATTTATACAACACATATATAAAAAAAGTAATATAAAAAAATATAAAAAAGTAATAATTATGATAGGTATCGCAAAATTTTACGAAGTGTTAGGAAAGCTCGAGAAGTTTTATGGACAAATTAAACACCTTATTGCAAAGTCCTGCCTGCAGCGGGGTCTTGCATCACTGCAAGAGTCCATTTAACCCGACACTAAACAGAAGATATCCCGGGCGTCAGCCTATACGAGGTCAGAACTACTCTCGAACAGCTTAAGAATAACAAGGCACTAGGGAGGACGGAATAACGACTGAGCTTCTGAAAGCGATTGAAGCACCGATACTCCTTATTATTATTATTATTATGAACAATTTTTTTTCTCAAAACATAAATATTTTGGTGATAATGAAGCTCACAGGCCTAACCCAAGTGCGAATCATGATTTACGTCGTTTTGCAGAAATTTTCTGACAATCCGACATGATAGCAGCTTTCTGCATAGTTATATAAGTGTTTTCGAGTTATTATTATTATTATATTATTACTAATTCTGTCATCTTCAAAGGTGGACGCTACAGGTGTGGAGTAGAAGCGTCGTGACACTGTTCTTTAAGAAAGTTGATAAAACCATCCTAAAGAATTATAGGCCCATCAGGCTGCTGACCTGTTTTTGAGAGTAGTTACTAAACGTATCGCTCGTAGGCTCGACAACGACTTCCAACCTCCCGAACAAGCTGGGTTCCGAAAAAGCTTTAGCACTATAGACCACATCCACATGCTCCAGCAGGTTCTAAGGAGGCAGGCAGAAGACCGAAAAGTATAATTGGCCACTTTGTTTAGCGATTGTGGGCTATAAAAAAGCATTCCATTTTGTCTATTTTCCAGTTTCGTTCAGGAAACAGTGTTGCGGTCGCTCTAACGGTGCCAAGTCAACTATCGATACATCGAAGTGTTTGTATACTAATGTCATCATGTCTATCCAACATTAGGACCAGAGTACAAATCCAACCCAACTGCAAAAGAGGGTGAGACAGAGAAATGTAATATCTTCGAAACTGGTTCACCTCTGCACTGGAGATTATTTTAAGCTCGAAAGACGTATGGCATTAATATCAATGGTGCATACAGAACTCACCTTCGATATTGCCCATGGCGGGATCACTGGAAGACCTAGAAACAATGCTCAGAGATCTCAATAATTGTCTCCCATCAGGAGGGTCTAGAGTTAGACGAGAATCATGCCAAGTACTCATGTTGCGTCTGCCCGGTACAAATTGGGGACAATATCATCGAAGTTGTAGACCATTATGTGTATCTGAGTCAGACGATGAGAGATAAGCCGACAAATCTAACTTGTAACAGATACCTAACACCTCGAGACGAAATTCTATAATTAGTACGAGTTACCAGTGATATCTTATGAACTGAGACGTGGTCACCAACTATTGGTTTGATATAGTATAAGCTCAAAGTCGTACAACAGGCTATGGAAAGAGCTATGCTGGGAGTTCCACTAGAGATAGAATCAGAAATGAGGAAATCAGTAGATGTCTTGGTACTTCTTGGTCACCGACATAGCTAAAAGAATCAGCAAGTCGGACTGGCAATGGTCAGACCATATAGCTCGCAGAACTTACAACCGTTAAGGAATAAAGATTCTCGAATGGCGACCACGAACCGGAAAACAAAGCGTAGGATGCCCTCCTGATGGACTGACGACATTGTTAGGATCGCGGGAAGCCGATGATGCGTATGGCGTAAAATCCGTTTTTTCTGGAAACGTTTGGAGGAAGTCTATGTCTAGCAGTAGACTTCTACAGGCTGTTAATGATGATGATGAAACAATTTGTGAATTGTACGTCAAACGCGCACGTAAATTTTAAAGTTGATGCTATCAACTACTGAGGAGTTATCTTTTGAGGAGATTACCCTGGCTACAGCATCAGCTCATTATAGGTAACTATCTTAGTTTTTATTGCTTGTCTAACAAGCATGCTAATTTGAAGATGGTACTATAAGCTACTCAGGAGTGATCTTATAAGAAGACCCTAGCTGCAACATCATCTCTTACTGGTAACTTTATTAATTTATAACTATAAAGGTTCGGTGCTTTTTGACAACCCTTTGTGAATGCCGACAAACGAAAAGACAACGTCTTACCCTCGGTTAATACTTCGTTTTATGTTTAAGAAATAAATCAAAAATTATTCATTATTTCATAGATTGTCTGCAATGCATGCAAGAAATGGAAAAAAATGCTTTAGGTAAATTTTCCATGTCCTCGCTTTGTACAAGCTCTGCTTGGAAAACTGACCTCAGTTTGGATATGAAAAGTCTAACACACTGTCCTCGCTTTGTACAAAATAAAAGAAATATTGTGTTAAACCTGGTCCTCGGAAGGGTGTCCCAAGGCTTACGTGAGGGGTCCTCGGTTTGCATACACAAAGTCCTTACATGTGCATCGCCAGTCACGTTCGACTGTGTGACTTGGATCCTCGGTTTGTTAGCCGTTTTTCATACGAAAAAATGTTGAGATAGCGCTATACGAACCAGCTCATCGCTCAAGATTTTTTATCCTCTCTCTTTCTGTCTTATTCAAATACGCCTACGAGGTCATTAAGTCCGTTTTTTAGAGAGTCCTCGGTTCAGTCAGCCACAACTAGTGTCCTCGTAAGGGTGTCTATACAAACAAGGGTGTGTGTGTGTGTGTGACCCATGATGAGACGCTTTTTTTCGTTGGTTAATTATTCTAATTATACAAAGGGCCCAAAACGGCATACTGAGAAATATAAAAACGCACCATGGTTCTTAAAACCATTGAATTGCACAACAATTACAAAAAATATGAATCAAACAGTTTGATCTGCATCCAAACCGCCTGCGCCTGCACCTAGCAGCTGATCATAGTTCAGAGAACTGATCATAGATGAACATAGAGTATGACACGAGTGGGATTCGGACTCACAACCCTCTCCTTGACATGGGGATGCGTTAACCACTTGCACCACCAGGAGCAATAAGGAAAGGAAAAATAAAAACCTAGCTAAGTCTGATTTGCTTAAATGCAGACAAGCACTATAAAACTAATAAGTAGCTAAATTATGAAATGAAGCAATGTGTGAAGGTAGGTATGAGTGTGACAGAATGTTAAGGTAGGTATGAGTGTGACAGAATGTACCTACACATCATTGTTAATCTTTATTCACATAAAACTTCTCTAAATAATAAATAAATAATACCTACTCATTTGATCTAAAACATAATAAAAACAATTCTTAGTACACGAAGATATAGGTATAAAGTGAAAAAAGGTAGGTTGTCTGGCATATTCACAAATCTAGTGGTGGAGTTGTTAGGCCACCTTACCTAATGTTGGCTCAGTTAGTAATGAGCTCGTAGTCGTCGGCTCAAAGCCTCGGAGAGCCTCGGAACTCGGAAGCAGAAGCCCGTAAGCGCTAAGATCATGTTGCTAGACAGTCAACATATCACAAACATAAAACTTATGCCTCGTTGAGCAGTGACGTTTTAATATTTAATATGTCCCTTTATTTACCTTGAGATTTGTAAGTTTTTCGAAGATATTTTGAAGCTCAATGTTCTTGATGTGCCTCATTCTGAGATTACTAGACAAACACACTCTGCATACAGAAGTAGGCATTGTTCATCTCTTAGCTTTTACTGTGCTTCCTTTTGCGATTATACTAGATATTGGTAGATAGCACAAAATAATATTACTCCTAGCGGTGATTTAAGTACATAGGGGCTAAATAGCGGCCTAAGTGGAGTAGATACTCTAAGAGCAAAAATAGAGAAAAACTTTCTTTCCTTCTTTGTAAGAGGTCAAGTCACAGTGTTTTCACTCGGTACAATCACAAAGTACTTGGTACAAATGTGATGTGCAATATTTGAGAAAAGTTTGCTCAAATGTTCAATAGATGTCGCATCAAAAATAAGGTAAGTTTTTATAATAAAAAATACCGGCATTTTAAATGTCCCACACTACTAATTGTGTGAGATTATCATTTGATGTTTAATGCAAGATTTTTTATTATTTAATGGAAATTTCAGCCTTTGCAGTCAGAAATCGGTCTCTGGCAAATTGGGTTTCGGCCTTTTTTTAGAACACACGCTGGCAACACCAATAATGTCTGCCGTTTTGGTTTTGATTTGATTGTTGCGCTGTGTTTGTTTTTAATTTTTCCTAACTGCGCTGTTACATGCTTTTCCCAGTAGTATTAGTGATATTTTTACGACGACTGTGCTGTGTTTGGACTCCGTATATTCGGCCTTTGCAGTTAAACTACTGCATTTCGACTTTGATTTACCTTGTAACTTGGTTACCGGCGATACTTGTATCTCCAGCGATGAATAGAGCTGATCAAACGTGTTGTGTGTGCAAAACTATCTTATGATTACCTATTAGCTATAGAAAAAGATGTCAATTAAAAAGAAATATCATAATTATAAACAATGTGCATTTATGTTTTCATAGCATTCCCAAGTAGTAGTAACCCACGACTCGAAAATAATAAAAATGGTATGGTACTGAGCTACTGAGGGTAGGTTTCTATAGACAAAAGTTTGCGCAAATAAGCACGAGATGTCACTGTATACTCAAATCTTTGAATGATGCCTCTATTTCCATTCTAAAAGTTACTCTATGGGTCTAGTCCATGGTCTTGAGGGATCCATTATTGTACGGTACGGCATGTTAATGTGCACCCTTTTATTTCGAGCCACTGGACTTGAGTTATTTGGTGTACATTATCAGATCGTACAATAACAGGCCGTGAGATATTGTTTATTTATAATTATATATAACTAATTACACGGACATATTTTTACACAACATTATCAAGCCCCCAAACTAATATCATAGCTCACACATAGCTTGTACTATGAGAACCGGATAATGATAACGTACATTTTGTAATGACTTAGTTATTATTCTACTCTGTAGGAAGACTCAAGATATTTTTAATCTGTATTATATAGTAAACTAAAAAAAAAGAGTAGTGTAAATAGGTAGTTGTTTGTTTCTCGTAATTCGTTTCATGTAGTTACTAGTGCTTTTCTTACGTTTTTAATTTCTTTAGTTTTGTATCTAGCATATTCTAGCTATCTTCGTTCTTTATTTTTATCCAGATTAGAAACCAAATGAACATGTCCACTTCTGTATGCGTAGTGTGTTTGTCTGGCAATCTTAAAATGAACCGCATTGAAAACATTGAGCTTCAAAACATCTTCGAAAAACTTACAAATCTCAAGGTAGGTAAAAAAACTGTAATCTTTCATGTTTGTGAATGCAAGAGTAAGTCCTTAATCAATATAGGCGGACATTTGACATGACGTTAGCTTGCCCTTATTCTATGAGCTTGCCCAAAGCTATTAAACTTTATATAAATTCACTTTTCTTCATAGTGCCTAGCCTATCTGGCCAGCTCTGATTCTCATATTCTACCACCAACCCTAGGTAGCTGGAAAAGCTGTGCTGTTTTTACTAAAATAATACAGTAAGAGCTCCTTACTCGCGGGTAAATTTGCGACTCGTTTTCTGATCCAGTCGGTACATTTCATCGAAATCGGTGTCCTTTATTAACAAGACGGCGGCGTCCTTTGAGTAGGTGTTACTAGCGAGTGCCAGTGCGGCTTTTACAATGACTTTTGCTGTTGCACCGAAAGTTCAAATGTAAAAGGAAAAATAATTCTTACCTAATCCCAATTCCCAATGTCTAAAGTTCTGCCGAACTTTAGACATTGGTATGTCTAAAGTTCGGCAGTTAACGTCTTTAGACCGATGATGATATTATTGGTTGACTTGGTGTTTTTGGCAGTCCAGTACCTGGGCCTATGACACAGATTAGTGAGCAGTGCTAGCTGAAGGAGTTCTCACATAACTGAATAAATTAATAAATAATGCTGGACAATCCACACAGCATCATCTAGCCCCAAGCTAAGCAGAGCTTGTGTTATGGGTACTAGATGACTGATATACTTAATCAACACTATAATACATACATAGATATTTTTTATTACACATAGAAAATTTCTAGAACTCGGGGTGTTCTAATATTATATAACTGTCAGAAGAGTGATGATGAATAAGTATTTATTGTAGCACGGGGCAGCTGACCTGCTGTGCTACCTGTGCCTCCGCCAGCTGCAGCGCTGCTGGCGTTTCGGCGTGCAGGCACGCCACTCTGCCTCACTGCTCACGGATCTCCTGCTGAAGGGCTTGCAGGTAAGCTCATCACTACTCGTAGCACAAGCCTCACCTGCTCACCTGCTCTGCTTGAGATACTTCACACCTGACGGAGCTCGAAGCAACATACATTAGGTACCTACATTTAATGGGGACCCGTCACAGTTTTTTCTATGAATGCAGTTTTATAGGCCTTGAGAAACTAAAACATAAAATGCAAAATTTTTTTTTCTACGGCCAAAACTGACTAAGTTATGGGCAAAATACCGAACGAGATTCACTGACCGCGCGAACGGAAGCGATGACGTCACAATGGCCCAGCGCTAGCCGCCAAACCACTGCGCGCCCCGCGTTTCTGTTCGCGATACTCGTCCGACACGGAGCGTAACGTCACCAAGTGATTTGATTAGGTTTTTATTAGAAGGTTGTTATTTTAATATAACAAATGAGTATTAGAAATAAGGTAGATATCGGTTTTGAGCAAGCGCAATCCGATAATCTACCTAAAGTTGATACCTTCATGTTATTTGATTATCTTGTAATCATTTAAATTACACAAGCGCTGAAATTCATGGTTGGAAACTTCAGAGGTAAACAAATCTCATTATCAACCTAATCAGAATAACAGGATAATATGTAGGTAGGTACACATACTTGGACTAGCCTATAAAATACCTAAAAGTTTTAAGTTAGTCAGCCAGGGAAGTTGTGTTTGTTGTTGTAACTACCTACGCTGTTATTTTCAACATTGGTATGTAGATAAGTATGTAGAAACTTAAAGGTTTAAAGAAAAATATTATGTAGGTATACAATAAATAAAATTAGACTTAAATACTTAATTTGACAGTAATGTACCTACCTAAGTTCTTTGGACACGTAATTTAGAGCTATGAATAAACGAAAGCGTTAGGTATGTTAAGTTTAAAATAAGCCCTAAGAATTTAAATTATATTTTGTCGTAGGTTATACCCAGATTTATTTAAAAATTATACAATAAATTCAAGGTCAGGAATACAATACAGGAATGCAATACTTCCTTCTTCAATCTAAGCATTCCTCCCACAAGCCTATACTTGACGTAGTTCTCCATATGACGACCGATGTGGCGCGGCTGGCGAATGTCCGCCTGCGACGCGGAGGTTGCGGGTTCGATTCCCGCCTTGGGATAAATGTTTGTACGGTCTGCTAATATTTATTCCGGGTGTTCTGGGTGTTTTCTATGTATAATAAAAAATATGTATGCATGTAATGTATTGTATTAAGTATATCAGTCATCTAGTACCCATAACACAAGCTCTGCTTAGCTTGGGGCTAGATGATGCTGTGTGGATTGTTCAGCATTATTATTATTATTATCAGCTTCCACCTAAAAATATAATAAATTCAGGTATATATTTTTTTCTTTTTTATTATATATCACTTTTGCCCGCAACTTCGTTCGCGCTTCGTCCCGAAAAGGCTTCAGTACCATAGACCACATTCATACGCTCCGGCAGGTTATACAGAAGACCGAAGAGTATAACCAGCCACTTTGTTTAGCGTTTGTGGACTATGAAAAAGCCTTCGATTCAGTCGAAACCTGGGCAGTGTTACGGTCACTCCAGCGGTGTCAAAAAGACTATCGGTACATCGAAGTGTTGAAAGGCCTATATAGTAATGCCACCATGACTATCCGACTCCAGGACCAGAGTACAACTCCTATCCAGTTGCAAAAAGGAGTGAGACAGGGAGATGTAATTTCTCCGAAACTGTTCACGTCTGCACTGGAGGATATTTTCAAGCTCGTGTCCTGGAATAGGTATGGCATCAATATCAATGGCGAACACTTAAGTCACCTTCGATTTGCCGACGATATAGTCATAATGGCAGAATCGCTGGAAGACCTAGAAACAATGCTTAGAGACCTCAATATTGTCTCCCAACAGGTGGGTCTTAAAATGAACATGAGTAAGACGAAACTTATGTCAAATGCTCATGTCGCACCCGTACCGGTATATGTTGGAGGTCAGCCGACGAATCCAACTCGGATGGGCAGCGTTCGGGAAATTACGGCACATCTTCTCGTCACAGTTACCGCAAAGCCTCAAGACGAAAGTCTATAATCAGTGTGTGTTACCAGTGATGACTTATGGCACTGAGACGTGGACGCTAACTATTGGTCTCATACACAAGCTTAAAGTCGCACAACGAGCTATGGAGAGAGCGATGCTGGGAGTTTCACTGCGAGGTAGAATCAGAAATGAGGAAATCCGTAGAAGAACCAAGGTCACCGACAGCTCTCAGAATCAGCAAGTTAAAGTGGCAGTGGGCAGGCCATAAAGCTCGTAGAACCGGCAACCGTTGGGGAATAAAGGTTCTCGAATGGCGACCACAAACCGGAAGACGAAGCGTAAGACGTCCTCCTACCCGATGGACTGACGACATTGTTAGGACCGCGGGAAATCGATGGATGGAAAGGGCTCAAAATCGTTCTTCCTGGAAACGTGTGGGGGAGGCCTATGTCCAGCAGTGGACTTCTACAGGCTGATGATGATGATGATGAGATAGATATAGGTATATTCCCCAAGACGGAAATATTCCTCTATATTCCCAAAATGATCCCCGATATCCCGGGAAACTTGTGGGATATTCCCGCATTGGGGAATATTACCGGGAACGGCACATTTTATTGTAGTTAGACCTGAGTACGACCCTGGTTTTAACCCGACTACCGAGGAAGGGTTATTAGAAACTTCACTACTTACATTTTTTATCATTTACTTACTCATTGAAATATACCTAGTAGGTACGACCCTGTATTTTTCTTTAACATTCGTAAACAAGCTTTACTAAGCTACCTACGCACCTGTTTACCATACGAGTAATGATTGAGGATCATTTTGATGTAAGTAGGTACCTCCATAATATACCAACTATTATCATAGTTGGTATATTATGGAGGTACCTACCTACTTACATCAAAATGATCCTCGCAACAAAATCTTGAAGTTTGGCACGAAAGCGGAATTTTGTCATCCCTCTTCATGATAGTGCACCATTTTTTGCGCACTTTCGGGACCTTTGGCACATTGAAAAATAGTTTTTTAGGTGTACTAACTGAAGTATTAGTACACTTCGGTACTATACAGTACTTATAGTTCGGCATATTCACGTAAAAACCACAACACGACCCGCGCAGATCGAGTGAACTCTAATAAATGAATTGCGGAGAGCGCGCCCGCGGGCGGAAAAGATTTCGTGACGTCACATGAGCTATTCGGCCGCCCCGCGGTTGACTGGTACAAAATGTGTAATATCTTCGCAACCAATGGAACGATTTCAAAAATTTAAAAAGTATCGTACCTAAACGAGTAAAAGGAACACCATTACATAGATAATATATGCATTTTCCGACTTGGTACGGGAGCTCATTCTGAGCTGTCGTCAATGCTGTAGCACCAATTACCGTCATTTGTATTCTTGCATGTTCATCGTCAGTTACATTTTTAGCAGCTCGGTCATCTCCCGACCTCACCGAGCCCCATGTCGGGCGTGCGCCTGCGCTGCAAGATGAAGCCGCGCCTTTGTGAGCTGACGCGGACTGACGCATGACGCATGACGCATGACGCATGACGCATGACGCATCGCCAAGTAATCAGCCTGAATTTATAAAGCCTCCTCGTATTCGGGGTAGTTCGGCGTTCGTAGTCATCGCTTGGCGCTGCGGATTTTTAACGCAGTGGCGACGGTGTTAGATGTTGCTGCCGGTTAAAGTCAAAAAGCATTTATTCTGTAATATCCAGGGATCATCTTCAACCCAACATTCAATCTACCATTTTTGGGGTTCTGTACCCGAAGGGTAAAACAGGACCCTGTTACTAAGACTCCGCTGTCTGTCTATCTAACTGTCTGTCTGTCCGTCTGTCACCAGGCTGTATCTCATGAACTGTGATAGTTAGAGTTTCAATTTTCAGAGATGGTGCATTTCTGTTGCCGCTATAACAACAAATACTAAAAAACAGAATAAAATTAATATTTAAGGCGTTGACGTTGACAAGTACAACAGACACTGACAAGAGATTACGAAGAAATCATTCGCTAAGTACATTCAGATCTTGCGGCATCAGCGTACAACTTTATATACCCAGTCACACATCAGTATACCTACAGCCATTTCTGTAAAACCTTGTTTGTTGTTCTAATTTCTTAATTATTACAGACATGTCTTATGTTCTATTGAATTCTCTACCGCTGTGTAAACGGTCTCGCACCTCTAGCTAGATCGCTAGGTATCTTCTTGTAACACTAACATAAATGAACAGCTCATAAATGAACATTCCAGGTGACGCAGGAGAGTCTCGCGCTACTGAATGTGAAGCCGAATGCATTCCTCTCTGTAAGCGCCGCGCCTTCTATGCACACTCTCTACGTAAACCATTCCGACTGCGATGAAGCCACCGTCAAGGAAGAACTAGTGTTGGTCAAAGAAGAGCTTCCACTTGACTCCGACGACGACGTCGAAGACATGCTACGAGATCCCAAACCTGACAAAACCGACGATTGCGATGGAGAAAAGCAACGAAGGAAGGAGATGGCGTCCTCTAAAGCTAGTAGAAACACTAAGAACACATCTCTCTTGAAGCAGGGCAAGGCGCAGAGGAAGCGGAGAGTCACGTTAGAAGCGCGGACGTGCGAGTTCTGCAAGAAAGTGTTCGAGCGTCGAACCGAACTGCGCGTACATCGACGCATTCACACCGGAGAGAAACCATTCGCATGCGATCTCTGCACCAAGACGTTCAACAGCGGCAGCACCTTGAAGTGCCACAAGGCGACCCACATCCCTCTCGACGAGCGAGACAAACCCTTCGCTTGCAACCAATGCGGTAAGACGTTCGCACAGAAGAAGACGCTTCAGCAGCACGTCCGCATCCACGGCGAGAAGCTGTTCCCCTGCGAGGAGTGCGGCAAGGCGTTCGTCACGCGCATCAAGATGCGAGTCCACATGAAGAGGCACGCGACCGAACGCAGCCACACCTGCGACCGATGCGCTCGGACATACAAGACGATGGTCGACCTCAGGAACCACATGGTCGTTCACTCCGGAGCGCGGCCCTTCACCTGCGAGCGATGCGACAAGAGGTTCGCGCGGAGCCAGGAGCTGAAGCTGCACATGCGGGTGCACACGGGGGAGAAGCCGTACGCGTGCGACATCTGCGGGAAGACGTTCTCGCAGTCGAGCACGCTGCGGGTCCACATCCGGACGCACTCGGCGGAGCGTCCGTTCTCGTGCGCGGTGTGCGGCGCGCGCTTCAAGGAGAAGTACGCGCTGGCGCGGCACGGCGCGGCGCGGCACGCGCGCGGCCCGCCCGCCGCCTGCGGCGTGTGTGGGAGGGAGTGCGCGTCGCGACGCTACGCACAGGCGCATGCGAGACAGCATGCTCGCGCCGACGCGCCGCGCGCCTGCTGTCGCGACTGCGGCAAGACGTTCGCGTTCCCCGGGGACCTGCGCCGCCACCAGCGCAAGGTGCGCTGCGTGCCCCTGCCTCCGCCTCTGCCTCCGCCTCTGCCGCCGCCTCTGCCTCGAGGGGAGCCCAACTGAGCCGCCGGTTGAACGCTCGCGCTTGTTCATTATGAGGGCAGCTCGTTCACACTAGGAGAGACCGCTCGCCCAGGGTCGTTAGATCAGGTCATCAGGGGCATCAGGTTTAGAAGAGACCTCTCGTTTACTAGAGTAATAAAGTAATTTCGGTCTTCAACAGTACGGTTTTCTACCTATCGATCGTCAGTTACACCAACGATATTATCATTGCATTTAAAAAAAGCTTGAAGTGCTCGCCATCTACACGGATTTTTAAAGGAATTCGATGCACTTGATGTTACTTGATCATACGATTCTCATTCAAAAATTAGGTGATGTGGGTATTTATGATTTCAAGCCTATCCCCACATTTATGGCATCTGGTGTGACTCAGGGATGTCACGTGTCACCTAGGGGCCAGGAGGGGCCAGGGCACAACTCCGACAGTCGCGTTCTTTTTAAGTTATATAGGTAGGTAGGTACCTAATGTTTTGACGTAGCCTCCGGAGTTCAATTCACTCGGTTGCTACAAATTGTCAGAAGAGCCGCGCACCTTTTGTGACCAATTATTAATTAAATATTTAACAAATATAAGTAGGTAGGTACGATAGGTAATGATTATATTTCAATTAGTTAGGTAGTACTTACATGGGTAATAAATTGATTTAATTTTTAAACAGGTAGGTACCTACTAGGTGCCTGTGTACAACCATGGTGCCGTGATTACACAAGCATGAAGTAAAGGCATCCAATTGGATGACAAAATGTACACAAACACGCAACAGCTTTTCTGATAATATTGTAACGTGTGCCGTGATTACGCAGCCAGGAATTTGTATACCTTGGCTGCCAATTGCCAAATCCCGATCCAACGGAGTCCGGTTAATGTACAACCATGGAATACACAGCCAGGAATACGCATCCAAAATGTAGGTACACGAAATCTAAGGTTGTATATTCCCGTAGACAATTCTCTGTCTACGTGTATATTCTCCCAACTATGGGAATGGAATACACGACCTAGGAATTGGTGACTATTGCTGTCGGATCGGTCGAATGAAAGCTTAGGCTTCGTTTAGACGCAATTAAAGAGTCAAGTTGTACCATCCTATTTTGAGATTAGTGTAGGTAATTCCTGGATGCGTTTTCCATAGTTGTGTATGCCATGGTTGTGTAATCACGACACCCTTCGTATAGTATTGTACCTACTTCATCGTGCTTACTATAACTAGATAGAAGTACCTAAAACATGACATTTTGATGAGACAGTATATAGATGAGGACGCATTTGTGCCCGGTACAACGCTAACTGGGTGATAGCTTTACTATTGGAAGGTGTAGATACATATCTACTCAGCTAATGTAAACGTCCTATTTCAATCAAATAAAATATACTAGATAATGTAGGTTTTTATTTATTGAAGATTATCGTCTACATTATCTTGCGGTACGGAGACTCATTCAACATTCGCGAATATAGTAAAGGGATTTTTTGCATTATTTAAATTAAAACTTTCCATTCTTCTCATACCTAAATAGTATTAGGTACAGGTGTCCCGTCGGTTGCGTCGATGTGCACGAGCATGGGCGGACTCGTCTCGAAGTTGGACGAGATGTGGACTCGCAGGTGCCTCGTTAGATTACCTTTATCGGTGAATATCTTATCGCATTTACTGCAGGAGTACGGCTTTTCTCCGGTGTGAATTCGCATATGTCTTTTGACATTACCTTTTTGAGTGAATGTCTGATGACACTTGTTGCAAGAATAAGGCTTCTCTCCGGTGTGAACGCGCATGTGCTTGGTCAAACTACCGTTCTCAGTGAATATTTTACCGCATTCGGTGCAGGAATATGGCTTCTCTCCAGTGTGACCTCGCATGTGTCTTGCCAAATTAGTTTTAAAAGTAAATGTGTTATTGCATCTGTTGCAGGAAAATGGCTTTTCTCCTGTGTGAATTAGCATATGTCGTGTCAAACTGTCTTGAACAACAAATGTTTTACAACATATATTGCAGGAATATGGCTTCTCTCCAGAATGGACTCGTTCGTGCTTTGTCAAAGCGCTTTTACTAGAGTATATCTTATCACATTCAGCGCAGGAGTATGGATTTTTTCCATTGTGAAACTTCAGAATATGTTTCACCAAATCACTTTTTCTGCACATTTCTTTGTTGCATACATCACAATAGAAACATGAACGTTTATAATTAGGACGCATATCCCTCTCCAGCATTGGCTTCGTTTCAATGGCATCATCTTCTATCTCCACTTTGATATCCGGTGGCTCTAACTTACACTCCTCAATGTCAATATCTAAATGTTCGACGGGTTCATTGTCGACCGCTAGTAGTCGTTCTTCCTTAACTACTACTTCTACTTCTGCATAGCCTGCATTGTCTACCGAGGTGTGGTGTGTCCGGGACATCGTCAACGTCGGCATTACTTGCACATGTTGTATCCTCTCTGCTCTGTGCGATACCTGGAACAAATACAAACCTTATTCATATAATTACCTTATTCCCTGTAGGGGGGTTGCAATCAAATATATCTAAGCCTCATCAATTTTTCTACAACATTTAACAGGTGCCGTGATTACATAACCAGGGAAAATGCAGCCAGGAAATTGGGTACCTACCTACATTTTGGCATCCGATTCCATGGATGTGCTTTCCAGGTCGCACAGAATTTTGTACACCCATGGAAAACACGACCATAGAAATTGGCATGCCAAAACTTATGCTTCGTTTGCACTCACTTTCTAGAGCGGCTCTGACTTGAACATTAAAAAAAACACGCGAGGCGAGCGAACAAGCAAGCTCCTGCCACCGAAGCGGCAGAAATGAAACTGCATGATCTACCTACACTAATCTCAAAATATAATGGTACAACTTGACTATTTAGTTGCGTCTAAATGAAGCCTTAGCTTTCACTTAAGCTTTCGTTCGACCAATCATGGAATGTACAACCATGGATTTCGTGTACATTTTGGCTGCGTTTTCCTGGGTACGTATTCCTGTCTGCGCATTCCTGGTTGTGATTACCCGGGTTGTGTATTCCATGGTTGTACATTAACCGGACATCATGTAACGACTGCTGACTGCTTGCGTTGCGTCATTCTATGGCAGAGGGCGTCTGAGTTGTTTTCGTTTTGCGGATATTGGATTCCGGTTAGCGAGTGCGAACTTTTTGTATGAAGAAATGATAAGCGCCTCTATCGGTCCATGGGGGTACTAGCGTATCTCCATGCAAAAAGTTCGAGCTCGCAAACCGAAATCCGGTATCCGGAAAACGAAAAAAACTCAGAATCAGCCCTCAGAACACAGTAGGCCTATTCTGAGTTTTTTTCGTTTTGCGAATATCCCGGATTTCGGTTTGCGAGCTCGAACTTTTTGTGGACTTTTGTGGACTGGATATGAGTTAAGGTGCAATAATTAGTTGTCTACACATTGGTTGGAAGCGAGTGGAGGGTCGAGTTGCCAGTGGCAAGGCATTAAGAATACCGATGACCACCAGCAGACTACAACTCTGCATAGAGTATGATAATGATTGTTTTATGTATTTGGTGCTTAATAACTAGAGTTCACCATAAAATCTTATCGGAGTATTACTAAACTGTAAGTTGTATAAAAAAACAAATATACAAATTTAGAATAACACCATAATATTATTGAATATAATTATTTGAGTACTAAACCATCAATCTGAGTTGTAAAGGTAATAAGTCTCTCTCATGTGCCTGTAATATCACCTTCCTGTCCCTTCAAGTTGGAAGACAACAATGCATGCATCGAGGCTTAGCAGGAGAAATAAATATCTACTGTGGTAGTACTTTTCAGGAACTACTACTAACTTCTACTACTAAGAGCCTACTACTACATACCTGAGTGCTATTGTGTAACACCTCTTGAAGGATTCTGTTGGATTTGCGAGCCATCTCTGAGAAGGCATGGCATCTCTGCAGCTGCCGATGACAGATATAGCATACTGTGCTTGGCATGCCATATTCTATTTCTGCATTTAGCTGAAACATTTTAGTAGTAGTACACTCACTCAGGCATGATCTTATTAAGTTGAGGTAAGTGCAGCACTCCAGGTAGTACACTCACTCAGGCATGATCTTATTGAGTTGAGGTAAGTGCAGCACTACAGTTGTATGTAGCCAATCCGCAGGTACCTACCTCGGTATTTGTAAGCTTCTCGTAAACCTCCCGGTGGATGGCACTAAGGTTCAATAACCTGATGTTTCCGACTAGACATACTCTACACATGGAGCCAGAGGTCATGGCGCTGGCGGTCTGCTATCTATACGTTACGTAGCGCGCGGGGAGACGTTACCTACCAAATAAACAAAGAACCACTACGAGTTTTCTTGTCAAGTTATTACTTTTAACCAATGTTATGTTTTAAGAATAGGAATGTATGAACTTTCCTTGAATTTAACAAATATCGGGAACATTAAAATTTGTGATCGATTCTGCTACACTTTTCTGTTCTGGATGGCACTTAAGGATTTTGTACTTTGTCTGATTGACCTAAGCCAGCAGAAGCTGAGGTAGGTAACGACTTTACAAGAGGAAGTGTTCTGTTCAGTGCCCAGATTGGAATTACTGCTACCTAAGGCGCTCGTGCTATGCAGTATATAAAAAGTACTTTGTGGTGCTATGCTACAGCTACAGACCAGTCACGGTGTTCTTCGGTGTTCTTCTCTCTAGCCCAAAGGAGTAAAGGAGGATAGAATTTAATAAAAATACTCTCTAGAGTCCACAGAGTACCTACTTTTTTATAGACTGAAACATGACTGAAACACACACAACACAAATAAAATAAAAGCAAGCGGGGTTGCCAGATAAGTGGCCAACCAAATCGCCGAAATTCCAGCCTAGTAAAAGTAGCCCAACTTTTCAACTAGAAAACCTGTGTGTGTTGTCTCATGTATTTCAACGTTAGCTCATGTAGCTTAAGCGTTAACTCATGTATTTCAAAAATAATCGGAAGGCAATCAATATACAAAAAAACAATTTTAACTCTTTTATTTATAAATCTAGCTCCATTCGGGTACACATCTAAATTTTTGAAAGTATTGGAACTTTCAAAATGTTAGGTGTGTATCCGATTCCGATTTCATGCTGATTGAGTAAATTTAATAAAAAGAGCCATATTTAGTCTATGACTTGAACTACGGGTATTGTTTTTGTTTCGTAGGTATGTTTAATTTATGTACTTCGTTTTGTTCGTTTTGTTTTGTTCATGGAATGCCATGATTTTCGTAATTGGTGTTTGATCTTCAGGACCAAGCATAAGTGGATTAGAATCATTGAATTCGACACATAATTTCGATAGTTCTGACGAGGAATAACCGTATTTTAATTATCTCTCTTATTAATTTATCATGATATAAAATTATGGTATGGTTTTCTTTATCAATAGTTAAAATCTTGATTTTTAAAGTTTCTCTTAATTTAGCCCTTTTTTTTTCAAAAACAGCTGTTTTTAGCTCTTTTTCGCAGGTAATATAACTCTCTTTAAAAAATTGAGTTGGCATCACTGCTAGACTGTCAAAAAAGTTTTTGTTTACAAATTATGGATAGTTTGTGTGTAGGTACCTACTTCTTTATTTAGGTAACAATTTTTATGTACAAGTGATGACAGTAAATAGACTTCATACATAGATACTAATCACTAATTCCTATTTACCTACCTACAAGTAGTTCAATCAAAGAGCTGACATAAAAAAAGATCATTCAGCGAACTCATTAATGTTTAACTTCTAATTTAATGTTTGAGGGTGCTTTTAGGTTCTTTCTTGCTATAGATAGAGATAATCTAGAGATCATCTAGAGATGGCGAGAACAAAAGCATCCGTTGGAGCAAAAGGTGAGAAAAATTACTAGTACCTAAGTAGGTACAGTCACTGCATCAGGTAGCATGGTTGAATCAACAAATATTCATACAAATAGTAGTATAATAAATGACAATAGTAAAATGTAATACCTACATATACCTACCTAGGTAATTATTTGTATCACCACTAAATTTTAATAATTATATAGGTATGTTAGTACTTACCTGTTGTATTAAATAAATAAATAATGCTGGACAATCCACACAGCATCATCTAGCCCCAAACTAAGCAGAGCTTGTGTTATGGGTACTAGATGACTGATATACATAATACCATACAATATTACATAGGTACATAGATATTTTTTATTATACATAGAAAATACCCAGAACACCTAGAATAAATATTTAGGTGGGAATTGAACCCGCAACCTCCTGTGTCGCAGGCGGACTCTCGCCACATCGGTCGTCAAATTGTTAGGTCCTTTGCCAAATTATTGATTGACTTTGTTTGTCCCTGCATGAAGTGTGCTCGTGCTGTACTGACAGCCATTACAGCTCAGTTGGTAGTAGCTCTGCCTTCTGCGCTGTAGGTTATGGGTTCAATCCCCACTGAGAACAAAGGTTTTCTGTGATGACTTTTGTGTTGTGTGTTGTATTGTATTTTGTGTATTAATTTACAAAAAAAGTTTGTTTATAGTTATTTATTAAATAAGTAAACCAAATTATATTGTAAATGTGTAACAATAAAACACAATCAAAATAATAATTTGAATTAAAAAGAAACAATATCACTTATTTATAGATTATAATCAAACTAATATAAATTTGTTTTGTGTTCAGTATCCGCAGGCAAAAGCAACAAGGCGAGATGCAGCGTGGCCGCTGGTCCCAGCCGCGCGGCGTCATCCCGTGAGTAGCAGCAACTGTACCCAGACTACCCCCTAGTACCTACCTAGTGTCGATCGATCACCGGTCTCCGCCTCCTACTCATCTGCACTGCGCTCCTAAGTACCTCCGTTAGGCAACAAGCTTGTTGTGTGTTGTGTGAGCTGCGGTGAACTTGATCGCTCGCGCTCCGATCAGAGGAGAGGGCGCCACCATCGATCATTCAGACACCAAAACTTATGAAACGACAGTCACTTAAGTTGTTTGCAGGAACGGAAGGTGGGGGCGGCAGTAGAGCGGCGGGGAACGCGGTGTGTGCGCGCGACACGCCGCTCTGGCAACGTCCCATCACTAGCTTCTTCACGCACCCAACACTAGCAGCATGCGCGACGACGCCGACGGCAGGTAGGTACGTTGCATTATTATAGACAACTGACCTTGCCACGGCTACCCTAGGCCTGCTTATTACGCACTCACACATTCTCACCTGCCAAAGTGTCATCCTATGAAGGAATAGTACAGATGTGCAAGATCTATTCATCCTGCAGATGTGTGTGAGTATTAAATAAATAAATAAATAAATAATGCTAGACAATCCACACAGCATCATCTAGCTCCAAGCTAAGCAGAGCTTGTGTTATGGGTACTAGATGACTGATATACTTAATACAATACTATATTACATACATAGATATTTTTTATTATACATAGAAAATACCGAGAACACCCGGAATAAATATTTGCAGATCGTACAAACATTTATCCCAAGGCGGGAATCGAACCCGCAACCTCTGCGTCGCAGGCGGACATTTGCCCGCCGCGCCACATCGGTCGTCAAATTAGGATACAATATTCTAGGGAACATACGTAAAACCGATCCATAAAAATATAAAATAACTGCTCGTATGACGGCTGACGATGAGGGAACATGACTGTAATGCAATTGTTTCTTCCATGAACTTAGATGAGGTGTCATCAGTAGCAGCAGCAGAAGCAGAAGGGGCGGCTAGAGGAGGGAGCAGCTCTAAGAACAAGCACAGGCGGAACGTCATCGAGTCCGACGAAGAAGTAATAGTGGAGCTGCCAAAGAACAACGAGCTCGAGGAATCCATCCATCTGGAGCCGCTTAACGGGGAAAACAGTCATAAGCTGGACGAGTACTACCCAAGGACCGGAGACAAGGGCAAGGGGGTGGGTAAAAAAACAAAAGGGAAGGAGAATGTCAATGTCAATGAACCAAATCATAAAAGGGAGAGAGAGGAGAGCTTGGAAGAGAGTGTCAGCAAAAAGGTTAAAATTCAATAACACCAAGGAATGTACACGTACCGGGTGTTCAGTGGACACGCATCTCCGAATTTGGTTCCAATCTGCACCAATTAGGCCTCTTTAAGTTAGTGAGAAAGGTTAAATAAGCGTTTAAAAATATAAGTTTTGGCTATCAGTTTGAGAAAATAAACAAAAGTGAAGGTATGTGTTTGTTTACTTTTTATAGCTAAAAAACAATTATAGAAATATAGTAGAGTACATTAGTGGGATGCAGCACAGTCGGGACTGGTCACTCAGCACACTGGAGGGTGCCGGAGGGTGCCGGCTCGAAGAGCGTGCTAGGGGTTGCGCCTATCGCTCCTAGTATTGAACTTAAATTATTCTCCATGTATCTGAAACAAGATACTACAGTAAGTTCAACTAATATTAGGTCTAAATGTCAGAATCGGAGCCTCCAGTGCTGTCGACACACAACAGCAGTGGCAGCAGCTGGATGGTCCAGCTCTGGAATAGCTAGTCTAAGTGTAGCAAACTGTGTATTAAGTTAGAGCTACCAGCTTTAGGGTGAATTGTAACGAAACAGCCACTGGCAATTGCACTATGGAGACTTTCTTAAATAAATACTAACAGCATCAGCAATGTGGATCCAGTCGAGGGCTTTCACTAGATGGTCATTCTTAGATGGTTTCTTATCCCAGTTCCAGTGAGTGAACTCTTTGAAACCGCCCGCCACCTGAGATATGAGATAATACTTAACCCCTTACCGCATACAAATCCATTTATGGCTTCTAAAGTTTGTTATTTTTTTATGCTTTAAGAAACTATTTAATTATAGTAAAATAAATTGTATCATAAGAAGTGATTCTTTGTGAAACGAATGGTATAGTTTTTGTCTGCGGTAACTCATTAGACCCAAAAATATTTGAGGTGTTTTCGCAGTGCAGCCGGCAAGCAATGAGCACGTCTGAGTGAAACTTTTATCAGTAAAAAAATAAAGGCAATAAAGTAATTGTGATCTTCAAAAAAATAGGTTTTTTATCCTTTGAATCATCGACTACAATAACAGTAAATTTATTTTGTAAATAGTTTTGTTTTTGTTTGATTTTTGACCTGTTTTTTGCAAACTCCAAATATGGCTTGGTATGCGTTCCCGTCAAAATACTGCCCATCAAATATGGCTTCCCATGCACTCAGGCGGCTTTATTATGCTTTGTAGAAATGGACCCTGCAGGCTTTTATGGTAGTAACAATCACGTAAATACTATACTAGGTGATGGGTCTTTGGGCGAAGATGACCTTGTTTCCGATTCTGACCTAGAATACGAACCTCCCACTTCCCGTTCACCCAAAAAAACATGTTATCATACCCGAGTCTGACTCCGATATCTCCGATGATGATACACCTTTGCTGAACTTGCAAGCAACTTTCATCATTTTCCCATTTGAATTAAAAACTATCGGCGGTTGTGTCAGAACTGCTCAAAGTTACGCAGTTACACAAAATGTGAAAAATGTGAGGTGTTCTTGTGCTATAATGATAAGCGTAATTGCTTTAAAGATTTTCACAAAAAGTAACAGCTATGCATACAAAGCCAGATATGACTTACTTGATTTTCACTTGAATGCATACGAGTCCAGATATGGCTCTTTCATTTATTTTCATGAATAACAATTAAAAAATTTTTTTTTTGCTTGATTTATGTTCAGTAAAGATAAATAAACAAGTATGTACCTAAAAAATTTTTTTTATTCACATCCTTAATAATTCATGCAGTAAGGGGTTAAGTGTTATAGGACTCAATACTAAGTACATGTATGCCTTTTCTGTGCAACATTATTCATACATAGGTACTTAGATTTTTTTACTGCTTTGAAATATAGTTTTTTTATTATAACATTTATTTTTACAATAATAATAATAATAATAATAATGCTTGACAATCCACGCAGCATCATCAAGCCCCAAGCTAAGCAGAGCTTGTGTTGTGTTAGGAGTACTAGATGACTGATATACTTAATACAATACATTATGTACATAGATATTTTTTTTATCATGCATAGAAAATAATAATATTGTACTAATATAAAATAATAATAGGCTACTTTTACTGAGTTACACAGTTTCACTTCCATCGGGGAAGTGCTGTATAACAAGTGTAGGAGCGATCTGAGACTACATGGTGCAACAAAGTCTGAGTCTTAGGGTAGGAAGCTTTCCTATATCTGGGTCTTCACTCCTGTGAGGCTCAGGCAAAGCACCCCATACGCATAAATGGGTCGCCATAGAGTCCAGTTATAGTACAGCACCTACCTGGAACCTCCTCTCGGTGTCCTCTGCCAGCGGGCGCTTGGCTTCCGTAGCCAGGACGGCACTGTACCCGCTGGGCAACGATGACGCGGTGCCGTCGAGCGGGTGGCCGCGAAACGTAGCACTCACCTCTGCAAATAACATATGGGGATACAAAATAAAAGCTCCGTACCTCTATCAGGTAGGTACATTAGACATGTAACTACACAGAGGTACCTACCAAGTAAAATTAACTTTAATTTTGTCTTGTTAATAATGTACATGAGACTTAGCGACCTGTCTCTGACGGGGCAGTAGCGGAAGCGGGCTGATACCTGATACGGCAAGAGTTACGAGTGGATTCACGCGAACCCACCGATAGCATAGCACGCACCGATTATGGAAATGAGTATCGGTTCGATTATGATCAGTCACCTCCATTACTTTCTATAATGTACGGCTTGAAATATCTCTCCACATTCGCTGGACCGTCTTGATCGATTTTACAAGGCACATAGTGCGCGGTTTGATTAAATAACTTATTTTTATCAGTATTTTTCAAATTATTTTCCACTTGTATCGACATTTTACTGGCGGGGGCAGCGGTGGCGAACTGGCATGGCAAGCACAGGCAGACAGAACACATACCTATATCCTGTGGCGAGTTGAGATCACCACCACAGAGTACTTTTTTTATAAACTGAAAAAAAAGGAGGTATATCTTATCACGCAATCAAGGCGCGCAACCCCCCCCAGTGGGCGCCCCACGATTGCTTAGGCAGCCGGTACTCAGTCAATCTCGATCGCTATCCGTGATCAAAATCAATGATCGCGATCCAGTCGCAGTAGACAATCTACGGCAGCCCGTACACGCTCAATCTCGATCAAGATCAATGATCACGATCCAGTCGCAGTAGACAACGTACTTCGTACACGATCAATCTGGATTGCGATCATAGATGTTGATCGCGGATTGCGTACGGCCGCCCTTATGGATCTTTGATCACCACAGAATACTTTGATACATCGGTTGAGATGCGTTGCGCTAGCATCTTAATAGTCTGTGGCAGCGACCGACGTTTTAAAAGTACTCTGTGGTGGCGAAGCAACTCCTTCCCTTCACTTATCTTCTCCTCTCACCTTCTCACACAAACACACACTCCAGTCCCCAAAAACTGCCTTACTTTTTTTGAAGTTAAACTTCTAATGCGACTTCCAACAAGGTTGCGTTAAATGTTTAACACTAAGAATATGGACTAAAGCGTTTAACACTACTATGGAGGGGAATAGAAAGAGACAGAGCGAGAGTGAATGCGTGGCACTCGAGAACACGAAGATTCACTTCTTCCGCGCGGAGGGACTCCACGCACAATTTTTTTTCTGGCGCTTCGGCGGCTGCAGCACGCTCGCTGGAAGTCAGAAGACCGAGATCCGCCCTAGAAAGTAGAGCAAGCAAAGCGCAGGTTTTGGTATCGAATCCCATGGTCGTGTTTTCCATAAGGGTGTAGGTACCTACAAAATTTTGTACGACCTGGAAATGGAATGTCCATGGCTGAGTAATCAGGGCGCTAAACTGTACCTACTATCGTTAAAACTTTTAAACTCTCGCTCTAGCTCGCTGGGCCCAGGGCTTAGACTAGGGATATTCGATATACATCGATGTATTGAAAACATCGATGTTTACAATGCGATACATCGAATCGATCCGATGTTTTGAAATACTTTCGATATACTCGATGTATCGATGTTTTTTCAAAAAACATCGAATCGATTATAACCAACTGATTTCATAAAAACTCAAGTTTGAGTAACTTTATTATTACCCTAGATATCCCTAGCTAAACTAAGTTTTCGTCAAATGTCTACAACTTCCAGGGTCATTAAAATTTTACCTAAAATCTTTTTTCCTATTTGTATATTTAAAAATAAAAGTTTATTATTCAATCGTGGACTGACAATATAATGCCGTCATGGCTAACGTGTACTAAAAAATTATGTTGGCAGCACTGCGCACGAGTCACTGACAATAAAAAAAAAAACTGTTTGTCGTGTCGGCCGGGGAGCTTCTATGATTAAAAATAGCGAATTGAATTACATTTGGTTTTGTGGACGAAATAAGATCAAAGTGAATCGTGTATAATTATATATTAATATACCTACTCATTACAATAAAATCTCATCTTTTGTGAGCTCACATATTCAATCGGACTGACTCGCCAACTTGGCTATCAGGGTAAATATCACGTTTCATGAGATACAGCCTGGTGACAGACGGACAGCGAAATCTTAGTAATAGAGTTCCGTTTTTACCCCTGGGATACGAAACCCTAAAAAAGTATTCGATGCCTACAAAATATCGATGTTTTTACCCGATACATCGAAAGACATCGATGCACAGTTCTGATTTATCGAATCGAAAAAAACATCGATGTTTTTTCAAAGTGGACACCCCTAGCTTAGACGAGTAAACCAGTGTAAACCAGAGTGGTTTACTCGTCTAAGACCCAGGGTTTATATTATTATTATTATGAATACTTACTTATTGCCAATTTCACACTTAAATATTTACCTACTTGATTTGTTTAATTAAAGAAGGTCCATACCTCGAGGTCAACGCATAGGTCAAAATATGATCGTGTTTCATTTAGATTGCTGATTTTTTTTGAGTTTTGTCGTTTTTAAATAAGATAGTTAGGTAGGTATAGGTACACAAGTTTATTTTACGAAGTAAGTACTGTCAATATTGATGACGAAAACACGAAAAAAACGGACTAAGAGGGTCGATATTTTCTTTTGTTTTTGTTATCAGAATCATGGTCCGAATGCGCAGTTTTAGTTTTCGGAAGTAGGGTAGGTAGGTACCTACCTAGTTTTATTACATCGGTATAATGCGGCGATCAGACGACACGATACATCGTGCCCTAAGTCCCTAAGTCTCGATGAAACGTGTCGTCTGATCGCTGTTAGGCTGTTAGTGTCCTTAGTTAGGGCGATCGAGAGTGCCCGGCCGCCCTAAGTCCCTAAGTCCCGATGAAACGTGTCGTCTGATCGCAGTTAGGGCGCTCAGTGGCCGCGCGCGCGGCGTTCGACGTGAAAGGACGTGTGAAGTAAAAACGGCTGAATTTAAAAGATGATTATTGTCCAGAATTCATTCGGACGTAATTTCTAGTCCTCCGGCTCTAACAACTAAGTAGGATAGCGCCTTGGGATTCGTTCTGTTATGCTATTTTGTAAATGAAATTGAAAATTGAATAAATTCTACATACAAAATGTTCATATTTTGACGACCGATGTGGTGCGGCGGGCGAATGTCCGCCTGCGACGCAGAGGTTGCGGGTTCGATTCCCGCCTTGGGATAAATGTTTGTACGATCTGCAAATATTTATTCCGGGTGTTTTCTATGTATAATAAAAAATATCTATGTATGTAATATAGTATTGTATTGTTGTTGTAGTGTTGTATTGTGTGTTGTAGTATTGTAGTTGTGTATTGTTGTTGTTGTAGTGTTGTATTGTGTTGTATTGTATATCAGTCATCTAGTACCCATAACACAAACTCTGCTTAGCTTGGGGCTAGATGATGCTGTGTGGATTGTCCAGCATTATTTATTTATATTACACAATTTATCCTTCACCCAACATCTTGTTTTTACTACACCCGCTGTTGTTGCGAGAGCGATTCTAAGTTTCTGCTAGCTACTTTGAAAGCGTAGGCGCCGTCTTCACTGCTCGACGTTTGGCTGGCAAGTGCCAAGTGAGTTAGGGTGGGGAATGGGGATATCGTGTAATGTGATCAGAACGCTCAATCTATCGACACGATGAAACGTGTCGTCTGATCGCCGCTTAACTATGAAATTATGATTAGTTTGTAGGTACCTACCCCTTATTTTATGCTAAACTAGCTGTGCCCGCGACTTCGTCCGCACGGAATTTAACAAAAAAAGGTTACTTAGTTCTTTTTTTTCGTTTTTGCATTATATTTTAATTATTATTTATTTTTAGCTCTTCGTATTAGCTTTATTGAAGAACTAGCTGTGCCCTCGACTTCGGCCGCGCGGAATTTAACAAAAAAGTTATTTCGTTTTCGCATTATATTTTAATTATTATTTATTTTAAGTTCTTCGTAGGTATTAGCTTTATTGGAAAATGAACCTGCGCGATGGAAGCGGAGAGAGGTGCCCGACGTGACGGCCCAGTGGTAGCATGCGCGGGGCGCGCGGTATTCGACAGTACTTGGACATTTTGGAATTTTTCTAATATAAAAGTAGCCTATGTTACTCCTTATTACATCAGCTATCTGCCAGTGAAAGTCCTGTCGAAATCGGTCCAGCCGTTCCAGAGATTAGCCGGAACAAACAGACAGACAGACAAAAATTGTAAAAAATGCTATTTTGGTATATGTACCGTACATACATGCATATGCATGTAGTAAAAAGCGGTTATTTAAATATTACAAACAGACACTTCAATTTTATTTATTTGTATAGTTTTAGTGTTAGTTTTTTAGTGTGAAAAAGCTGCTACCTAGATCTCTCCTATAAATAAATAAAACTATTTAATAAATGAGGCCCAGCTCGATACCCAATGGCACAAAAACATCAAACATTTCATTTCATTTCATCAGTAGAAGTACTATGATCGTATGTATATTCTATTAAACTAGGCAATAAATATGATTTACCTATTATTTAAAGTACGTTTGTTCTTATACACAAGTTATCCTACTAATATTATAAACGCGAAAGTTTGTAAGTATGGATGGATGGATGGATGTTTGTTACTCTTTCACGCTCTAACCAGTGGACCGATTTGGATGAAATTCGGCATAGATATAGATTGTAACCTGGATTAACATAATTACGGCCATAAACCCATCTATACCACCGGGACACCGAGGACAGCCGGGATGAGGCGGTCGCGCTCCGGCGCCGGCAGCGACGCGTGCATGCGGATCGTGTGAGACTTCAAGTAGTTCTTCTGCTGGAACGTCATCGGACAGAGGGCGCAAGCGAACGGCCTCTCTCCCGTGTGGACCCTGAGGTGGTTGTTGAGATGCTCCTTGCGAGTGAACCTCTTGTCGCAGCCGGAGGTGGGGCAGGCGTAGGGCTTCTCCCCGGTGTGGATGCGCATGTGCTTGTTGTAGTCTCCCTTCTGGATGAAGGTGGAGTGGCAGAGGGCGCAGGCGTGCGGGCGCTGGCCCGTGTGCCGGCGCACGTGGTTCTTGAGAGTGCTGGCGTCGTTGAAGCGGCGCGAGCAGCGGCCGCAGCTGTAGGGCCGCTCTCCGCTGTGCACGCGCAAGTGCCGCTTCAGCGTCACGCTCTCCGTGAACCTCTTGTCGCAGAGGTGGCAGGCGAAGGGCTTCTCTCCCGTGTGCGTCCGCGCATGCTGCTTGAGCGCGCCGGCTTGCCTGAAGGCCTTGCCGCACTGCGGACACGGGTGCGGCTTGTCCGCGGAGTGCGTCCGCAGGTGCACCTTGAGCGTGGTCGGCAGCGCGAAGGCCTGTCCGCAGACGTCGCAGCGGTGGTTCCTCTCGTGGGCGTGGAGCTGCCGATGGCGCGCGAGGTCGGCGTACGAGGAGAAGGTCTCGGCGCAGGCGCGGACCGGGCAGGCGTGGATCTTCTCTCCGGAGTGCGTGGGCAGGTGGTTGATGAGCGTGTCCTTCCTCGCGAAGGACATGTCGCAGCGATGGCAGGCGTAGGCGCGCTCCTTCGTGTGGGTCCGGGAGTGGTTCTTGAGGGCGCTGGGGTCGTTGAAGGTCTTGTCGCAGCCGACGCAGGCGTAGGGCTTCTCCCCCGTGTGGATGCGGATGTGCCTCTTCAAGGCGCTGGACGCCGAGAACCTGCGCGAGACAACACCACGGTGACGTTAGTGCTAATGCCTTACATGTCAACGCTACTCTACCAGGTACACTACACAGAGGCAGAGGCAGAGGCAGACCTCTTGCCGCAGGATCCGCAGCCGAAGGGCTTCTCCCCGGTGTGCGTCCGCATGTGCCGCGACAGATCTCCCTTCAGCTTGAACTTCTTGTAGCACTCGGTGCATTCGTTGCCCTTGTCGGTGTTGTGGTAGGCGAGGTGCCGCACCAGGTCGCGCTTCATGAAGAACCGCTCCCCGCATTCCTCGCAGTGCAGGAACAGGTCCGCGTCCAGCAGGTTGCACGCCTTGTACCTGCCGGGAGACCCTCATTCCTTTATTCATCCTTACAACGACAACTATTCCAGTGAGAACACCAACCGTCCCACCGTACACGTTACATGCGAGCGGCTACCACATCTCCTCCTGCCTCACCTACGACAGCTGACGCGGGCATCGCTCACTCACAGCCAAGCCCGCTCCCTCCTCTGCTCTCTACTCTAGCAGCTCTAGCAGCTCTAGCAGCTCGAGGCGGAGCGGGATGAACAGAGCAGGACGGACGTGGTACGTACCTCCGCCGAGGAGGCCTCAGGCTCTTCGCTTTGTGATTTGAATTACCCTCCTCCGTCTGCGGGGTTGCGCCAGGCTTCCCACGCTGCTGCTGCTGCTGCTGCTGCTGCTGCTGCTCCTGCTGCTGCTGCTGCTGCTCCTCGGCCGCGTCGGGCAGCCTCGGCATGCCTTCAGCGTCATCACATTTCTCTATTTTGACCTGCAACGTACAACAATAACAACATTGCATTGACGGGACAGTGACAGTCTGTCAGTCAGTCTACATATTTGTTTATTATCCTGAAGAAGCTCCTCGGTCGGAAGGTCCGGTCCGGCTCCGGTCCGGCTCCGCGCCGGCCGTCCGTAATCCCGTCATTTTAACCCGCATCCGGATCACTAAATTCACTTAAAAACCAGCAGTAACGACGACCGATGTGGCGCGGCGGGCGAATGTCCGCCTGCGACGCAGGAGGTTGCGGGTTCGATTCCCGCCTTGGGATAAATGTTAGTACGATCTGCAAATATTTATTCCAGGTGGATTGTCCAGCATTATTATTATTATTATTATTATTAGATCCGGACTCCGGGATCTTTAGGTTGTGAGTTTAAATCCTACTAATAAAAATGGATATTTTATGGAAATTATTAAACTTATTTAAATTGAATCTCTCGTAAAATCTTGATTCCTAAGATAGATGAGGGGATACCGTGCCAAAGGTTTTTTCAGACAGACAGACAGACAACCAGCGGAGCATTAGTAGGTAATAGGATCCCGTTTTACCCTTTGGGTACGGAACGCTAAAATTGTACTTAGAAGGCTTAGAATGTAGGTAAGTACATATTTGTGTTCATTTGGAACATGCATGACTAAATGTTTATCTTCAAGTGTAGCTCGCTCGACTCTCGGCCTCTCAATTATTTAAGTACATACTGTTATTTCATCGTGATATGCGGGTTCTTGTTTGACGGTGACATTATATCCTGGATGTTGTTCCTCTACGAGAGTCAGTTCCACCTCGACAAGCTGACTACCGTCGTCCGCGTCGGCTTCGTCCACAGGCTCCCGCTTCACGCCGAGCGAGGCCGCATCGGCTTCGTCCACAGGCTCCGTCTGTCGACGAACATTGTATTGTACTGTGTCTGCGGACCCTGTTCACATTCACATCACACCTCACTCACAGTTTACAGAATCTCACTAAGCCATACAGAAGAAAGAGAATTGTCAGTGTTTCATGATATGGTACAGAGACATTGATGCCGCATGCCAGGTGCAGAGTGCACAGGGCACAGGGCACAGGGCACAGGGCACATGGCACAGGGCACAGGGCACAGGGCACAGGGCACAGGGCACAGGGCACAGGGCACAGGGCACAGGGCACATGGCACAGGGCACAGGGCACAGGGCACAGGGCACAGGGCACAGGGCACAGGGCACAGGGCACAGGGCACAGGGCACAGGGCACAGGGCACAGGGCACAGGGCACAGGGCACAGGGCACAGGGCACAGGGCACAGGGCACAGGGCACAGGGCACAGGGCACAGGGCACAGGGCACAGGGCACAGGGCACAGGGCACAGGGCACAGGGCACAGGGCACAGGGCACAGGGCACAGGGCACAGGGCACAGGGCACAGTGCGGAGCTCCCTCAGCCGCAGAGCGCAGATTGTTGACAAACTGCTAGTGCTTCTGTGACAGTTGTAGACCTCGCGTACATAGGTAGGTATGTAGACTTTTCAGCAAGGTACAAGAGAAATCGCTATGATTTCTCTCGAATCCTTGGTCTTGAATATCGAATCTAGGGTCTATGGGTTTGTCTCGTGAAGGCAAAGAGGACTACGCGCTACGTAGTCTGTTTGGCTTAAGTAGGCCTAGGTATAAATTTCTGAAAAAAAAATTAAAGCTAAAGAAACCTTTCTCCCTCCACTCCCCCATTTTGTTTTTTTTTTCGCAATATCTGGTTCAGAATGAAGTCCTTATTGTACTTTTCAAATTTGATTGAAATCTATCGATAAATAAGGCTACAGTTAACTTACCCCCTCTTTCCCCTATTTTTCCCCCAATCAAAAATAATAATAATAATAATAATGCTGGACAATCCACACAGCATCATCTAGCCCCAAACTAAGCAGAGCTTGTGTTATGGGTACTAGATGACTGATATACTTAATACAATTATTAACAAAGAAAATTATTTATTTATTTATTGGAAAACCAACAGCTTATACTAGCTAAATAACATATAACATAACATATTACATATATAACATATTATATATAACATATTGCATTATAGCTAATGCAAGTATTTATAATTGGTATGTACAAAATACATGTGAAACAGTTGAGCTATCTAAAGACCGTTGCAAACGATCTAAAGGTAGCTCAACTGCTCCAGATCAGTGCCAATCGGAAGCGTTCCCAAAACACTGGCTGCATTGCCACGCTGAATGGCAATGCTGATTCGTTGTGCCAGATACTCACCAGCTCTCGGGTCACGCGTCGCTTCGACCAGACGCCCCGCAAGAATTTTAAAAACCCGGAGGGCCTCGGTACCCCACGGACCTAGAGTCTCGACTCCAAGAGGAGCAAATTTGTAGGCTCTGTCGAGACCTGCATATTTGCGCCTCTTGAGATCCTCGGCAAAATGTGCCGCCGCGCCAGCCCCAACGGATGTCCTCGACAGATGGGAAGGCGCCAGTGTGTCAACGCAAGTAGCGTCCCACACCAAGGGCCTCCCCACCTCCCAAGGGACAAGGGTCATACCGTCAGGTCGTTTACCATCGTCACGCAGCAGACCATTCGGCTCGAGAATGGCTGGCACGTTCACGGTGGTAAAGGCCCGCCGGATGATGTCATTAAGAGTGGCGTGGCGAGACATTCGACCGGCGGCTCTAGTACACGATAATCCGTGATGAGCAAGCTGGTCAACTGCAGTACCGCACTGGCATTGATGAGCACCGCGCACAGCACACTTAATACAATACAATACATACATCGATATTTTTTTATTATACATAGAAAGTACCCAGATCACCCGAAATAAATATTTGCAGATCGTACAAACATTTATCCCAAGGCAGGAATCGAACCGGCAACCTCCTGCGTCGCAGACGGACATTGGGCCGGCGCGCCACATCGGTCGTCAGGTCGTCAGATCGTCAAGTCGCGACAGATTGCATGCGGCTCTCATGTCTCTTGCATTGTTAAAATGAGACAGAGCACACTCACCTCGGTATCCCATTCTGTTTCAACTTTGATTGTAACTTCTTCTATAGCTGTGACCGACATTTTTTGTACTTTTCTGTGTCCCCCCTAGTCTGTAACTGTAACCAAATGGATAATATATATATTTTGTAACTTACCGGTGGTGCATGCATTTTCTATGATAAATTTAAATTTATTGCTTATATTTAGATTATAATATTGGCAAACACAGCAAGTGCCTGCGCAAGAACTTACTAGTCTAACACCCGAATACTCAAACACAACTTAAAGACAATGCAATGAAAGTCTGTTAAAATTTTTCCACTTGAGACACAATTACATTTAAGTGGCGTTTGAGTATTTGGCCGTTAAGCTTCCTTAACAATCTCTAAGCAGTCTACTAGTACGTGTGTACATAATATGTTTTTGTCAAGAAATGTAGATATAGGTATATGTTCAAAGTCTAAGGGTATTCTAATCCTTTAGGATTCCAATGAATAAATCTTAAACATCTCTTTCATCATTCATCATTGGCAGCTTGTTTTAACCCACGGCTGGGCATAGGCGTCCTCCCTCAGACTCCACTCATTACAGTTTTGGGCCTTTGACATCTCTTTTGCTTCATTAACTTATGATGGAACTGAGGAATTGTTACACTTTAACATTTAAGTTTTTTTTTTATATGTATTTTTTTCTAGTTTACTATTTAGAGTTCAATTTGTTTTGTTATTTTCTCCCTTTATAGTTGTAATCAATGATACCTACCTGTAGTTTATTTTGAATATGTATTTTATTTTATAATAACGTTTCTGTCTGCTGAGCGCTGATTCACTGTTTTGTGGTATACTGGTTTCCTCGATACAGGCTTTGCCTAGTGAGGAAACCGATGTGAATTTACTTTTGTTGTAATAACTCTCTGCAAAACATACCGTTTCTATTCCTATTTAGCTATACTACTTGTGTGATACTTGTGCCTACATCTGAAGACATTTGTTTTGCTGAAATAAAATTGTTTACTTTTTTTTTTTTAGATCATATTAAACTTTTAAAGCTAGGTGAATCTAGGTGCCATACACCAGTTCCTCGCGATCAAGCTCAGCAGACTACTGCTTACTATTTTAGGAATCTAACAACTTGGCTCCCACAGTTTTTATGTGTAAGCATTTTTACAAAATAGTAAAACATGAAGCTCTAGTGTGGTGCCAATCCAACTGAGCAAGGTGTGCATAAAATATATATGAACCCGTTACCTTCACAGTGGAGTTGTATGCCGGATCGGGAGGAGCTTGAAACCAACAAGTACGTAAGTAATTTCAAACTAGTCATGTTGGGTACCTGTTCCGTCAGCTCTTCAGAGTCAAATATTTTTTAACGTTACTGGCATGTTTGTTATTATAGTAGCTATTCAATCAAATCAAACAGCTAGTACATGTCTGTTTTAGGTAATGGATATTAGTTTGCTACCCTTTCTATGCAAAGTAGTCAAATAATGCTAGCGCAAATACCAAGCAATGGCTTATACAAAGAATACTGTTACTGTTATACAGGGTACTCCTAGAGGCTTTATTATTTTATGTATATGTATTATTTTTATTCCTATTTCTTAGTTATGTAGGAATAAGCAGCAATCGATAGACGCAAAGAATTTATTTACTTTGATAATCCTATCTATCATTTTTAAAAATTTATTTTCGGCTTTATAAATTATCACTCTGTGGCAGTGTTACCAGATAAAACTTATACACTACCGTGTTGACAGGTTATAAAAATACGGTGTTTTGATGTTTTCAAGCACAAAGGCAGGTGAGAGAGAGGCAAGGTGGGTCCATAAAAAAAGTAAAGTCTATAAAAAAGTACTCTGTGGGTAGGTCTCACAGAGTATTATTCTGTTTGCCAAACAAACTGTTATTGTACTGTACTGTATGTATGTATTGTATTTATTTGTACTACTACAAACAGACGAAACTGCTCTGCCTTTCTACTGTCTGTCTGCTGTAGCGTGTGTAGTGTACTCAACCTGAATACTAATTCTATCTACTACGGTACGGGTGGGGTGAATACATACTCAAAAATAGCATTGTAGAAATTCACTCAAAAAGCAATTGTGTAGGTAAGTAATTCATCTCGCACTCACACCACGCGTCCCTCTGTTCTGTCTGACTCCTAATCCTAATCACAAAGAAAGGAACAAATCTCAGTAGCACAACCTCGTCAATCTGTGAATCAAACAGAACTAGTAAATAAGGTATTCTGTAAAACGTAGGTAGTGCATTTACATTAGCTACAGGTCGCTACGCTACATGAACGCTTGTATTGCAAAATGCAAGCCGCCAGGCCGCCAGGGCCGAGGAGTGGTTATGTGCCGCCCTGAACGTCGTCTGCACATGCACACCCAAGCCTCCACTAGGAGTAGGTAACAGTGTTCTGTGACCTCGGCTATGAGTATGATCTTACGTGTGTAGTTATACATATAGTATCATTGTTTTACATCATTTGCCGATGTTGTTGACAGGGCACTTATTCAGCGGAATCATAAAGTCACTTAGAATCATCTTACAGCATAGTTAGCTGAATCTAGGTCTCAGCTCCTCATAACCTTTTTTCTGTTTCATGTAAAGATCCAGGCGTAAATTAAACAAGGGTGTAAAGTAGGTTGTTGACTCTCTCTATGGTCGGTACTTCATGACTGAAGATCGAGATCACTGGATGTCTTCGTAATGGAGTGGACGGCTTGTCTCCAGCGCGTTCTGTTAGTCGCCAATTTGACTACTTCGTAAAACTGGCATGACACACTTTTATACATATGTGACTTTTCCATTGTGACTCTCTAGGGAGTTTAGTAGCAGTGGTTTCCCGTTGCCTTCTGCGCCAGGTATTTTGGGGGTTATTTAGACCTCCAGGCCGCTGTAGTCTCTTCCAGTAGGTTGCCCAACTGAGTAACTGGTTATACCGCCATTGCTTGGTCGCCAAAGCCTCGCCCGTTATCTAGCAGGGAGCACCGCGGTTTCCTTAAGGGCTACCGTCGCATGCAGGTGAGGTTGACACTTGGGCCGGATAGGATGTAATTTCCGTTATCCCCTTACTTAGGTTGTTGACAACTTAGGTGATTTTGCTCTGTAGCTATATTTCTTTGAGCATTACTTCACTCAACTCAACCTGATGCTTCTCTAAATCATCTTCCAAGATGTAAAGGCTAATTATGATGACGATAGGTTGTTGATAAGGGGTTGTAAAGACAATAATAAAATTAAATACTACTATTAATAATGTTATTATTAATAAATAGGTTCATCTTCAAAGAGTAAGTACTCGGTACTGAGATATAGTAGAGGATATCCACCATGCTTGCGGATTGCCGCAATATATCCTCTAGTTATAACTAGATATAACTAGTTGAGTTGTGTTGCTATTTCTTTTTATTATTATAACTATAATTGTTTTTGTTGCAAAAGTAGGTGTTACAATAGGCTAGCATGGTATGGGTACGGGCATGCCATGAAGAGGGATGAAAATCATGTTACAAGGAGAGTGATGAATATGAGAATGGGGATGGAACCCGCCACCGAGTGGAACAGCGCACAAGGCAGAGCTACTACTAACTGAGCTGTGACGGCTGTCAGCATTAGCCAAAAAAAGATTAGCTGCTTTACAAATGTGAACTGGACACTGCTAGGCTTGCCTGTTACAGCGTGGAAGTACCACAGCATTATGTCATATTCTATATCATACTTTGTGTATAGACACCAATTACACAAAGTAAACATTATTATAGAACACTTTCTATACATTTTGTATGTAATAGTTGCTTGGTAGCGAAGAACTGGAGCTTAAATTCACTTAGATGTTTCTAGATTATCCCTGTGGATATTAATTGGGTAGAGGAAGTGGGGCAGATTGATACACAAAAATTTTAAGTTCCATAAAATGTGTGTAAACATAATATTTTTCATTAATTTTGCATTTTACGTATTTACGTATTATTATTATAATATCTAAATATTTAGCAAATATTTAGATATTATAATGCCATAGTTTAAAATTGTTTAAGTTATCAAAGAATATAAATAATTGATGTTTAGTAAAAAATTGCTTAAGTATCAATCTGCCCCACTACCGGGGTACGTTGATACACCACATGGGGCACTTTCATATAGGGTGGAAAATCTATGAAAGTGTTCAAATCAAAACACATTTTTACATTGATTCTACTTGTTTATTGTGATGAGATCTTAATCAGCCTTATAATATACAAAAGTTACTTATGTAAGTAATTATTATAACAAATATTAATCACAGTCAGTCTCAAACAATCAATTAATCAAACTATCAAACTTATATTATTTAAAAAAGCAATATAAATATTTTTCTTCTTTTATTGCACTTAAAGAACTATAACTGAAGCATTTACACACCCACAATTTTATTTTCTTTCTGTTTCTAAATTATTGATCATATCAAAATACTTCTGACATTTAATTTTATTGTATGACATTAACTTTTAATGTTTTTTCAATTTGACTATAGCTACAAGTAGGTAGGATTTTTATTTATTTTTGATATGTTTGTTTAAGTATGACATTAACATTGATTAGTTTTTATATTACTTTATTGACTTCGTCCGCGTGAAGCTATTTTCATACAAACTTCAACCCCCGCTGTACACGTTTAGGGGTTAAATTTCGGGAATTCCTTTCTTAGTACACCTCTACTCACCAAGACGAACATACTCTGTTAATATACATCTTCTGTCATAAAATGTCAAGTCTACAACCAGTGGTAGGTATAGGCTGTGCGTTGTCTATATCCCAGTCAGTCAGTCAGGACAAAGATTCTTATAATTGGTATAGATTACAATTTGATTTTAAGTTATATCGCAGGTGCTTTTGGTTATTTTTAATTTGTTACTTTTTAGGGTTCCTGTCTGTCTATCTGCTTGTCTATCTGTCCGCCCGTCTGTCTGTCACCAGGCTGTATCCCATGAACTGTGATAGTTAGAGAGTTGAAATTTTCACAGATGATGTACTTTATGTTGCCGCTCTAACAACAAATACTAAAAATAGAATAAATAAATCTTTAAGGGGGCTCTCATACAACAAACGTGATTTTTTGCCGTTTTTACTATAGATAATGATACGGATCCCTTCGTGTGCGAGTCTGACTCGCACTTGGCTAATTCTTATTTTGATTGTGTTTTATTTCCACATACAATGTAATTTTTAAAAGGAAAAGAATACATAGATGAGTTTCGAGTTGTACCTGACAAGGCCCTTTTACAGCCGCTAAAGTACAGTGTTACCTAACAAAACCAAGTGTCCCCTGTGTTCCTATGGTGTATAAATTATATGAACTACTATCTCACCCGTGCCCACTTCGTTGGGCGGTAAACATTTTTACTTACAAATCTTAACTGAAGTAGTACTCGATATCGCCAACAGATGGCGTTAATACGGCATAAAATAGCGGACAGTTCGCAGTTTCGCCCGCGTGTCAGTTTTTTCCCGTTCCCGTTATTTTTTCGGGATAAAAAGTAGCCTTTACTCCTTGTTACATCAGCTATCTGCCAGTGAAAGTCCCGTCGAAATCGGTTCAGCCGTTCCAGAGATTACCCGGAACAAACAGACAGACAGACAGACAAAAATTTAAAAAAATGCTATTTTGGTATATGTATCGCATATACATTCATATGCATGTAGTAAAAAGCAGTTATTTTAATATTACAAACAGACACTTCTATTTTATTTATTTGTATAGATGAACTATGAACCTTTCGTAAAATTATTATTATTATTATTATTACTTTGGCTACATAGTGGAGCACTGACCTTTTTTTTTAAGGAAATCCCCAAGATTTATATTTTTAGGATTTTTTTTTATTTTGATGCGTTTGGAAGTTTTGCCGAACGTTTTATTGCGCTACCTACTCAATTCATTCAATTAATTATTAGATAAGGTTAGTGTGTCAATGTGCCCTTTGGCCCTTTCTATCAATGCAGCCCACCTCACCCTACTGAATAAATGCTTTTTGACTTTGACTTCACTAACATATGCGTTAGGTGCGACGTGCTTTGATTATCAGTCACACGTTACAATTATACATGTATAAATAAATAAACAAATTAATAAGTATAAGTAGTAATTAATATAATTAATTTATTTATTCATGAAGTTGTTTTTTTAGGTAACACAATATGACCCATGGAAAATGCAATCTCTGCAAGTTAAACCAGGATTATCAATGTCCCCGACGCAGCACTCGGCTGTAGACAGTGAGGGAGCAATGCCAACATCGAGTGCGTCCCTGATTCAGCACTCGCCTGTAAGCAATGAGATATCGACGATGTCTCCGATCCAGCACTCGCCTAGCGCACTAGAGAACGGTAACGAGAGAGTAATCACCACATCGACAATGTCTCAGGCTCAGGCACAGCATACGTCTGTAGACAACGAGGGTTATTCGAATGCACTTCCAATCTCTCTTGTAACCATTAAGCAGGAACCAGCATTTTTGGAAATAGAAATTAATAGCGTTGAATATGATAATAATGTAGAAGAATCCAATATAGAGACACCTTTTATTGAAATAAAAATTGAACAGAGTTCTATTAAAACAGAACCGTTCGCGGAGAGTGATAATGACGTCAAAAGCAACTCTCTCGACGATGCGCAAGCGTCGTGTTTCAAATGCAATGTGTGTAACAAACAATTGAAAAAAAAAAGTGACTTGGAAAAGCATAGTTTAAAGTTTCACAATGGGGGTAAACCATACTTCTGCATTGAATGTGGTAAGATATTCTCTAATAAAAAAGCTTTGACGAGACATTTGCGAACTCACTCACCATACAAACCATTTGCCTGCAATATATGTGATAAAAGGTTTATAGATCAAGGTCGTCTGTCGCGACATATGCAAATCCACACGGGGAACAAGGCGTACTCTTGCAGCAGATGTAACAAGACATTCACTCAGAAGAACAACGTCACTCGGCACATGCTCACTCACATCGGCCTCAAGCCCTTCTCCTGCAGCGTTTGCAATAAGACATTCAATGAAAATTGCCAACTGAAGAGACATATGAAGATTCATAGCGGAGTGAAGCCATATTCCTGCAACAGATGTACTAGGATGTTTAACGAAAGAACCAATTTGATACGGCACATAATGTCAGTTCACGCCGGAGAGAAGCCGTACACTTGCAACGAATGCGGCCTCGCCGTCTCCGACAGAGGGACTCTTATAGATCACTTACGCATCCACACCGGAGAGAAGCCCTTCTCCTGTCCCAGCTGCAACAGAACATTCAGACAGAAGAGTACTCTGCGGGGCCATATGAAGACTCACATTCATGAAAACCAGGCGGACGTTCAGCAGACTTCCCCAGACGCGCTGCACGTCCCTCAGAGTGCGCCACCGTCGCTGGACGCAGTGGACGCTGACTACCCGTACTCATCCGCACACGCGCCCACCGATCAAACAGCTGACCCGCTGACATGAAGGGACTTCTAATCGTTTTTGGGGCAAACTTGTATTCTATGTCTATTACAAAATAGTTTTTGCTTGCATTTACTTTAGTTGCATCCTCTTTACGACTGAAACTTATTTTTTTATTGTGAAATACTTTGGTAAGTAAACGAATTGGTTTGATGCAGACTTCCTGCATCAAACCAACCGATCTGTTTCATCGTACGCTATACTAAACTTCAAGCCAGCAGCTAGCGAGCCATGTCTGAGCCGTGTCCGCGAGCCGTGTCCGGGAGTCGTGTCCGCGAGCCGTGTCCGCGAGCCTTGTCCGCGAGCCGTGTCCGGGAGTCGTGTCCGCGAGCCGTGTCCGCGAGCCGTGTCCGGGAGTCGTGTCCGCGAGCCTTGTCCGCGAGCCGTGTCCGGGAGTCGTGTCCGCGAGCCTTGTCCGCGAGCCGTGTCCGGGAGTCGTGTCCGCGAGCCTTGTCCGCGAGCCGTGTCCGGGAGTCGTGTCCGCGAGCCGTGTCCACGAGCCTTGTCCGCGAGCCGTGTCCGGGAGCCGTGTCCGGGAGTCGTGTCCGCGAGCCGTGTCCGCGAGCCGTGTCCGCGAGCCTTGTCCGCGAGCCGTGTCCGGGAGCCGTGTCCGGGAGTCGTGTCCGCGAGCCGTGTCCGCGAGCCTTGTCCGCGAGCCGTGTCCGGGAGCCGTGTCCGGGAGTCGTGTCCGCGAGCCGTGTCCGGGAGCCGTGTCCGCGAGCCGTGTCCGCGAGCCGTGTCCGGGAGTCGTGTCCGCGAGCCGTGTCCGGGAGTCGTATCCGCGAAGCATGACGCGCTCGGTGCCGATCACATATTTTGTAGGTACTTGTTCAAACTACGTAATGTAAGAGCCTATCGCAGTATTTTTCTTCTAGATTGTAGTTTACTTTATTAATAATCTAATTGTTCTGTGGTTCGGTGCTGCCAGCCCCTGCCAAAATTGGTCAATACGTGCGAAGCTAACTAAGCCGCGGATTCCCTCCTCACGATGTTCTCCTCCACCGTTGCGTTACAGTAACTAGGAGATTAGTTTCTAAATTTTTCTAACGTCATCCTTTCATCTCTAATGAAATGAAATAATTTCTTTGCGTGAAGTATGGTGCATAAAATATCATCATTGATTTTCACACTTCACCAGAAAAACCCAGCATGACAGCATGCAGTATTTATAACTACATTATGCCCAGGTACAGGCAGCTGCACTAGAATGTATACAGTTTGTAACTTTCACAACGGTATTACAGCAAAACAATGAACTCTTACACCTCTAAAACTAAAAGGTCATGAAGTTAGTAGACGACCTCACTTATTTTTTGAATACCTAATTGTCGTGTAAATATTTTTAGCACCGCTGTAAAACAATTTTGAAAGTTACAAATTGTATACATTCTAGTGCAGCTGACTAGACCTGCAATAAAACTAGAAATACAATCACATACTGTAGTACTTAATCACATCGGTAACAGAGAGCCAAATAACTAAATTAAACAGAAAATTTAAGTTAAATTAGATGTCAAATAAAAGTTAATATTAATTTCAAATTAATTATAAAATAAATATATATCATTCACTTAATATAAACAATTATCGACTAGTTACCTACCTAGTTTTGTGCGTCATAGCGTCGTGTTCAGTCTCACTCGAGGGTGCCTGAGCTCCCTAGGGTGCCCCCCTTAGCGTGCTAGGTGCTAGGTGCTAGGTAGGTACTAGGTACGAGTCCCGGACTGCATACGAGCAGGTGGCTAGCGCGGTGCCGGCGTACCTATATGACTAAAATAAGTAAAAATCTAGAGCGCTACAGATAAGTAATGTGTTTTATTAGCAACAGTAGGCTTAAATTAATATTATATAAATATATTTAAATTTATATTATCTAAGTACCTACCTAAGTAATGTAATGTACGTCATGATTTCAATTTCCATTAAGTAATTAAGTTTATTTAAATATGTATTAATAAATCGTAGTAAGTACCTACCTAATTACTTATTTACCTACCTACCAAAATAATAAGAAGTTTCAAGTTAAGCTTAACTATCTTAGGTAGAAACTACCTACATAAGTAGGTAGGCATATGCAGGAAAAGCAGTTAGTAGGTAGGTAGGCAGTTAGGCTACCTACTACTTTTAAAATCCAGTCCAAAGCCGAAAATCCGTAAAACGACCTGTTTTTCATCGCGCAGTGTGCATTTAGGCAAATCAGCTACTGATACAAGCTTGAAAAAAAAAACATCGCATAGTTTACACAACACACGAGTTTACACAAAAGACTTAAAAATATTTTACTCAACTAGGTACCTAGCATCTTAAAAATAAAATTACAGAAATAACCTCAGAAAAAAAAATTCGTCGCGCTATACTCTGATTTTGACTTTATTTCAATAGAGCCGCCCTCTTAAATTTGACTACGCAGGAGGTTGTGGGTTCGATTCCTGCCTTGGATGAATGTTTGTACGATCTGCAAATATTTATTCCGGGTGTTTTCTATGCATCTACCTATACCTAATAAACAAAATATCTATGTACTACTACTTACCTAGGTATGTAATGTATATCAGTCATCTAGTAGGTACCCATAACGTAAGCTCTGCTTAGCTTGGGGCTAGATGATGCTGGGTGAATTAAAAAAATGACAAAAAGATAGCTGCTGCTGGAGCGCCCTAAACTAACCTATAAAATTGTAGTACCTACCTAGCTAGGTGGTAATTATATATCTAACTAACAGTATTGTTAACCTACCGATAGATTAGGTATCTACTATTAATCTAGAATTAATGTCTCTGCAGCAGATGAACGCTGGTTGATCTATTAGTGATACTGTAACTTTGTTCGGTACATTTGGGCACATTAAACCGCAATGCACAAAAAAAGAACATTAGGTATTAAAAAACTAAAAGCTTTATTAATATTCCATTGACATAGTATCCATTATAATACCTATATCTTTTGATTCATCAATATAAATTATAGTAAAAGACACCAGGCATATCTATTCTTATGTAGGTAGGTATCATACAAAAACCTTGTTGAACCTTTAGGTGTTTTTTAGGTAAGGCCTCCTTGTATAGTGTAGTGATGCGCCGATCAGATCCAATCTTTTCAAAGATTGGATCGTGGGCATACGATTCGATCGATTTTCGGATCGGATGAAAACGATGCGATCTAACGATTCAACTCTATCAAATATCGTATACAAGCAACGTACTTTGCACAGTTTTTTGTAGCTTTTGAGCGGTCAATCAAACGACCATCATCTGGAACTTTAAATTGTTATATTTTACAAAAGTACCTACTTAAGTAAACAAAATGTCGGTATTATCCTTAAGTACCAAAATGTAATTTCTGTTGTGTTTTTTAGTGTAAAGAAAACCACCCAACCCTTGCTTGATAAATGTCACATGTCATTATTTATGTACACAATCAATGATAATTATATTTGTCCACAATAGTAAAGTAGGTAGGTATTTGTGTTGTATTTTCATGCGATTTTTTGGATCGATCTTTCAATCCGGATCGAGACGTTACGATCCTTAAGATCAGATCGATCCTAAAAAAATAGCATCCCTAACTTAGTGCCGGCAACCGCTACAACCGGGCGGGTATCTTAAGGCACGTACACATTGGTGTATGATGGGCCATGCTTCGCAATGCACAACTGTACGCCACGATCACTTAGTGTTCACACATTGGTGCATGTCTCATTGCTGCCTGGCAAACCACTTGCGATGGACGTAGAAGTAATTACGGCTGCGGCTATTTATTTATATACTGTTTACAAGTATTACAGAAGTGTGTAATAAATTATTGCACACTTCTGTAATTAAAATTAATAATAATGTAATAAATTAATAAAAATGTAATTAAAATTAATTAATTATTTATATAATTAAAAAAAAAAATATTATTACTATAACAGATTGATATAAATCAATAAACTTGAAAGTTTCTTCATTGCTCCACGATACTGACATTTTGGGCGATTAAAAGTTCTAGAACGCAACAAAAAAGTGCACTAACCCGGTCAGCGGTCGGTGACGAACTAATCTATGGCCGATTGTGTGAACACCACCGGCCATGCTACGCCACGATGCCTTTGAAGTGTGCCCAAAAAAGAAGTGTGCTCACAGATTTGTGTAAGCAGGTGGCTAATTATTATCATCTTCTTCACATGTGAGTCTCATTTATCCTTGTCCCACGGTGCTCCAAGGTAGGTGCAGTAGTTTTGGCTTATAGTTTCTTCTCATGAACATTAACAACATGTTTTCTCAAATTACCTTTTTCAGTAAATACCTTACCACAGCTACTGCAAGAAAATGAAGGCTTTTCTCCTGTGTGAATTCGCATGTGTCTTGTCAAATGACCTTTTTCATTGAATATATTATTACATATACTGCAAGAAAATGGCTTTTCCCCAGTGTGGGTTCGCAAATGTCTTGTCAAATTAAATTTTTCATAAAATATTTTATGGCATCTGTTGCATGGGTATGTCTTTTCACCTGTGTGAATTCGGGCATGTCGTTTGAGAGTACTTTTCTCTGTGAATGTCTTATTGCATGTCTTGCAGGAAAATGGTTTCTCTCCAGTGTGCACCAGCATATGTCTTGCCAAAGTGTATTTGACAGTAAATGTCTTGTTGCACCTGTTACAGGCATATGGCTTTTTACCAGTGTGAATTTGCATAATGTGTCTTGTCAAATTGCAACTTTTATAAAATATTAGATCACATTTGTTGCAGGAATGTAGTTTTTCTTTGGTGTGGATTTGCATGTGCCTTAACAAGAAGCATTTCTTAATAAACTTGACGTTGCAAGTCTTGCAGGAGTATGGTTCGGCATTGTGGGACTCTAAATGCTTTGCTAAGATATATTTTGAGTTAAATAGTTGGTTGCACACATCACAGTACAAGCATGACATGTTACTCAGATTGGTTTTGACATTATATTCTCCAAGCTGTTCCACTTTGATGTGTGTGCTATCATCTTCCAATTCTACTTTTATCAATGGTGTCTTTACTTTGCATTCCTCAATATCAATTTCTCCATGAGGTTCGTAACCATCAGTACATTCTCCAAGCTGTTCTGTTTTGATGTGTATGCCATCATCTTCCAATTCTGTCTTTATCCATGGTGTCTCTACCTTGAATTCTTCAATGCCAATCTCTGCATAGGGTTCATGCTCAAGTTGTTCTGCTGCTTTGTCTTCCACAAGTATGAATTCTTCTTTAACAGTTACACAAGTACTTGGAGCATTTAAGTAATCATCATTGGTGATGGACACATTATTTGTCGAGGAAATGGTTAATGTTTGTATTGTTTCCAGAGATTGTATCACCGCTGGGTTGAGTATCATCTGAAACATAGAGCATCAGGCATTTAATAGAATAGAGGTAGAGGTAGTACAATAATAGTACAATACGTTAATGATGTACATGCTTAGACGAGTAAACCACTGGTTTACTCGTCTAAGTGTACATGTCATGCTAGAAATTCATTCTATTTCATTGTGAACATTCCAATTACAAACTATAAAACAACGAATACATACCTGGGTACTATTGTGCAACAGATCTTGTAGAATTCTGTTGGATTTGCGAGCCATCTCTGAGAAGGCATGGCATCTCTGCAGCTGCCGATGACAGATATAGCATACTGTGCTTGGCATGCCATGTCTTGTGATCAGCTGAAACATTACACAATACTGGTCAATTTGGCAATGAATATTTACACTATTCATTCACAAGTGTGCTATTATTCATGCTGAGATAGGAACCTAACAGTATCTACATCCTTTAATTGTTGCTCATGGCGTGAAAGACCAGTTTCTAGCCTAGTAGGTAGGTAACATGAAAGACCAGTTAACTAGCCTACTATGTAACTTACCTTGGAATTTGTAAGTTTTTCGTAAACTTCCAGGTGGATCGCACTAGGGTTCATTAGCCTGATGTCGCTCACTAGACATACTCTACAGACAGAAGCCATGGCTAGGGCGGGGCTTGTTATCACCATGGGTACCTACCTACTCTGTGCTGTGTGTGTGGCTGTGGTGCTTTAGTTTGTATTCTGAAGTAAACAACTAGCTACAAGGGTGGGTACTCTTCTCGAGACGTTCCAACCAGCCAGTTATTCTTCTGTAAATGGGTGTTGTCTCGAGTCAAGCTCTCTATCAGGTAGGCAGGTAATCATTTTGTTTTGTTTACTACTGGCCGAAGAAGCAAACAACCTAACTTCTATCGATAACAATAACAAAAGCTTTGTGAAAAGCTTGGAATGGATGAATGCTCCGTTATGAGCAGACTACTAGGATGCTAACGCATGTTATGTATGAGTAATAGTGTTCTGCCAGCATAAAATATTGCTTTCGTCTTTTTTATAACTAAGGTGTTCTGTGTTAGATTAGAAATGGTGAAAAGTAGGTACCTATCGCACTATGTATTTCTCGGTGAGGCAAATTAGTTTAGTTGGATGGATATGGAAGGAAATATGTCTCTCGCTCGCTTACAGCAGGTAACGAGTCCAGTTAATGTACAACCATGGAATACACAGCCCAGGAAGACGTAGCCAAAATGTATACGAAATCCACGGTTGTACATTCCCAACACGTGTTGAGAATGCATACAACCTTGGAATACACAAACTGGGAATTGCGACCATTGCTCTGATTGGTCGAACGATTTTGGCATACAATTCCATGTTCGTGTATTCCAAGGGTGTACAAAATTTTGTACGACGTGGAAAGGACAGCCATGGAATGCACGATCATGGAATTGGATGCCAAAATGTACACGAATTCCTGGCAGCGTTTTCCATGGTCGTGTAATAACGGCCCCCGAATAACAACTACGTCTAGGAAGCGGGACTTAGAATTAGAGTGCGTTTCATCGGATAGTTCTAGAATTAGGATTAACAGTTTAAACTGACACTTCAATACCAACCGTACGTCAAAGAAACCACAAAACAAACTTACCAACCAAACCAATGTAGGTATCTACATTGCTGCTGCACTACCTACTTATCTATTGGTAACTGCTGGGCGCGTTTATGTCGATATCGATAAAATGTTCAGATTAAAAATCCAAGACGAATGTAGGTAAGTAAAGAACAAGTTAAGATTGAGTGCACATCTAAGAGTTCAATGTTGTGCAGTGGATTTTATAAAATAGTAATTAAAACAAGACCACAAACGAAAAGTACAGCGTGAAGTAGCTGCGTACTTCACGGTTGTGTATTCCATGGTTGTACATTTAGTAAGTAATTTCTGTCCAGTTTTCTAGATACACCAACTGCATATTATTATATTTTTTTATTTTATATAATTTAAATATATTATTTAAATAAAAAAATATATTAAGAAAATTAGTGTTCTTTATCAAATGTTAAGTACGAGCTTGGTCTGATCAAAACTAAATTAGAGCTAATGTTGATCGCGAACAGTTTTCCATGATGTATGGCCTATGTATGCTATATCTAACTAACACTACACAAAAGTCAGGGCATAATGCTCTACTAAATAATGCGGTGATGGATATCGCTTCTGCAGTATTCACATCCGGACAAGCTTACCTATTGCCAGTTTTCGGATACGGTTTCGGTGATTAGTATGGACCACAGAGTACTTTTTTATAGACTGTATGGACCAATCTACACTAATCTACACTAATAATATTTTTAGGAATTAAACTTACAAAGGATCATAAAAAAAAAAGATTATGTCACAAAACAAAACTTATTCACTTCAAATCGGAACACAGCTTAGATGTTAAGCTGGTAACCAAAAAGAAACAAACCAAACGTACACTAAACCACGGTTAATATTAACAACTCAATTTAAACACAAAATAGCTCGCATAGAATTTAACAACCCTAGAGGGTTATAAAGACATTGGCGTCAGCATGGCTTGAAGCCATAAGGTCTCGCACAATAATGAGCAACGCCGAAGCGCTGCCAGCCGTGTGCCTCGGACGAAAGTCCGAGTGAGACTGTCGTGTTTTTTTTTTTTTTTTTTTTTTTTTTTCGAACGGACTAAAATGCTGGTATAATCGCCTAGCGATTTCCGACAGCGTTACCGGGCGAGACTGTCGTGTGCCGCTCGCTCCGCCTTATATATCCAAGCGCCGCTCGGGTGTTATCGTGTTCGGGCGCTAGGGATGACGCGGCGCGTGAGTCACCATGTTGTTGTTCCGCGCACCGGGCGGTGTTGCCAGTTGCAGGTAGATTCTCTAACACGGCCTCTCCTGACCGCGAGGCGCCCTCGACCGCTTGACTTGCGATAAACACCTCGGAATCTAAGAGGTCATGAGCAGGTTGATAGCTATCTGCAACACACAAATAAAAGACTGAGAGTATCTCAAACTTCTCTAATCTGAAGTCTGAAGCCAACAAAGCAAAACTTTTTAACTTTAATTCCATAACAAGCCAAAGTGACTCGACAGTAACAATAAGAAAACAATGGATCAGTTATTTTAAAGCTAGAACAGACTCTAATGTCATGGACGCAAGCGTGCACTCAAGAGTCCACCACAAAGATTCTGTTAGCAATACACACATAAAGGTCAAACATTAACCTACAAGGCTTCAAAGGAAGTTTTGCTGAGTGCTTTAGTATGCACAATTAGTCACATTAGTTTGTGTTAGGTTAGGTCAAAAGTAAATGAACAATTTCCTAACCGAGCAAAAGAAAGTAATTAGGAAACTATTGATTTAGGATCCTTGTGAACCACAAACCAACAGTCCCCAATCACTAATTAACAATAGGGTCGACCCAGCTAGCATGTACGTACATAAAAACACAATAACAAACACTGAGCACTTACACGGCATAGGCTCTTTAAAGGTTGCATACCACTCAGCGACTCTTCGGCATAGGCGCTTTAAAGTTTGCGTACCGAAAAGCTTTCATGTACGTACATAAAAACACAATAACAAACACTGAGCACTTACACGGCATAGGCTCTTTAAAGGTTGCATACCACTCAGCGACTCTTCGGCATAGGCGCTTTAAAGGTTGCGTACCGAAAAGCTTTCGCACCGTATCAACGAGGCATAGGCGCTTTAAAGTTTGCGTACCTTACGGTGGCTACTGACAGAGGCGCTTTAAAGTTTGCATACCACGTAGACTTCAGAACCAGGCAGAAGGCGTCCCAACTGCCTGAGGTAAACGCAGAACTCGTTGAGAGTTCGAGCGTCTACTATTATATACCAGTGATGGAAGGCTGACTTGACTGAGCCTCGCTCAGCACCGCACAGCTAGGCGTGCAGAGGCACGCATCGCACCACACGAGCGTCGCTGCAGGCGAAGGCTGACTGAGCACCTCGCGCAGCACCGCGCAGCTAGGCGTGCAGAGGCACGCATCGCACCACGCGAGCGTCGCTGCAGGCGAAGGCTGACTGAGCCCCTCGCGCAGCACCGCGCAGCTAGGCGTGCAGAGGCACGCATCGCACCACGCGAGCGTCGCTGCAGGCGAAGGCTGACTGAGCCCCTCGCGCAGCACCGCGCAGCTAGGCGTGCAGAGGCACGCATCGCACCACGCGAGCGTCGCTGCAGGCGAAGGCTGACTGAGCCCCTCGCGCAGCACCGCGCAGCTAGGCGTGCAGAGGCACGCATCGCACCACGCGAGCGTCGCTGCAGGCGAAGGCTGACTGAGCCCCTCGCGCAGCACCGCGCAGCTAGGCGTGCAGAGGCACGCATCGCACCACGCGAGCGTCGCTGCAGGCGAAGGCTGACTGAGCCCCTCGCGCAGCACCGCGCAGCTAGGCGTGCAGAGGCACGCATCGCACCACGCGAGCGTCGCTGCAGGCGAAGGCTGACTGAGCCCCTCGCGCAGCACCGCGCAGCTAGGCGTGCAGAGGCACGCATCGCACCACGCGAGCGTCGCTGCAGGCGAAGGCTGACTGAGCCCCTCGCGCAGCACCGCGCAGCTAGGCGTGCAGAGGCACGCATCGCACCACGCGAGCGTCGCTGCAGGCGAAGGCTGACTGAGCCCCTCGCGCAGCACCGCGCAGCTAGGCGTGCAGAGGCACGCATCGCACCACGCGAGCGTCGCTGCAGGCGAAGGCTGACTGAGCCCCTCGCGGAGCACCGCGCAGCTAGGCGTGCAGAGGCACGCATCGCACCACGCGAGCGTCGCTGCAGGCGAAGGCTGACTGAGCCCCTCGCGGAGCACCGCGCAGCTAGGCGTGCAGAGGCACGCATCGCACCACGCGAGCGTCGCTGCAGCCGAAGGCTGACTGAGCCCCTCGCGGAGCACCGCGCAGCTAGGCGTGCAGAGGCACGCATCGCACCACGCGAGCGTCGCTGCAGCCGAAGGCTGACTGAGCCCCTCGCGGAGCACCGCGCAGCTAGGCGTGCAGAGGCACGCATCGCACCACGCGAGCGTCGCTGCAGCCGAAGGCTGACTGAGCCCCTCGCGGAGCACCGCGCAGCTAGGCGTGCAGAGGCACGCATCGCACCACGCGAGCGTCGCTGCAGCCGAAGGCTGACTGAGCCCCTCGCGGAGCACCGCGCAGCTAGGCGTGCAGAGGCACGCATCGCACCACGCGAGCGTCGCTGCAGCCGAAGGCTGACTGAGCCCCTCGCGGAGCACCGCGCAGCTAGGCGTGCAGAGGCACGCATCGCACCACGCGAGCGTCGCTGCAGCCGAAGGCTGACTGAGCCCCTCGCGGAGCACCGCGCAGCTAGGCGTGCAGAGGCACGCATCACACCACGCGTGTGCCGCCTACCGCACCCTGGCCGACTGGACGCCGCGCTAGCACGACATCTCGCACCCGCACATGATGTCGTCGGGAGCTGCGCCCACGTTGTAGAGGTGAAGTGGCTCGCGTGATAGTTTGACTGGAAAGTAAAAAATATTTCAAAACAAAGCCGGTTTTCTTATTTATGCTCATGTGATTTCATAGAACGTCTCACCTCAGTTTCATTGCTAGGCATTAACACTTTCACAAACGCTTCGACTTGATACTTGCTCGGCTTACCTGACCATTACTGATCGTTTGACCTACGTAATGTTAATCGGTAAACAAGCAGGCAGAACACTAAGCAACAGATGAAATATCCGACCTTTGATGATGCCAATTGCATCTATATTGAGTACTGATTTAGTAGGTACGACACTTAGCATTAGCACTAGACTGTATTAAAAAACAACAAAGCAGAAAGAAGACGCTGCCTGTACACAAAACTGCACTTGGTAGTAGCTATGACTAGCAATGTGCCATGCGGCTCGCTCGACAGAGCCGATGTCAGTAACGTAAGAAAAAGACAATGGTTTTGGCGAGTGAGGTTATTACGAGAACTATCACAATATCCACGTGAACTATGCGTAGGTAATTGAACGCCTAGGGACATAACAATTTGTCTCGATGATCGATCGAATGATTCTGTCTCCAAGAAGATATCGACAAACTACCGTGACTACCGTCGGTATCGTGACGATAATTGACGCTTGATGAGCGTGACCTATCTCGCGTGCAAGTCCTATTCCCATAATTGCGTCGTGATGGTGACCGTCGGTAGGACGCACCTCAAGAACGATATTTTAGCCTACTACGACGCTGGCTACCGCGTGAACTCGTCCGCGAACCCTTCCTTCGCGGTCCTTCTAGACCGACGACGCTTACGATTATGTGAGCTATCTTGTGAACGGCGTCTAGAACAACCACGCGAATTACTTCGTGGCATGATATCAAACGATTAAAACTGATAAACAGTAACAAACAACGTAATCAAATTGTACCTACTTACCAATTGTGGGTAGGTGTTTTTTTTTTTCGTTTGTCTCTTTTTAGTTCGTGGGCTTATCGAGTTTTTTATCCCACTTCTGATTTTAGGAATTAAACTTACAAAGGATCATAAAAAAAAAAGATTATGTCACAAAACAAAACTTATTCACTTCAAATCGGAACACAGCTTAGATGTTAAGCTGGTAACCAAAAAGAAACAAACCAAACGTACACTAAACCACGGTTAATATTAACAACTCAATCTAAACACAAAATAGCTCGCATAGAATTTAACAACCCTAGAGGGTTATAAAGACATTGGCGTCAGCATGGCTTGAAGCCATAAGGTCTCGCACAATAATGAGCAACGCCGAAGCGCTGCCAGCCGTGTGCCTCGGACGAAAGTCCGAGTGAGACTGTCGTTGTGCCGCTCGCTCCGCCTTATATATCCAAGCGCCGCTCGGGTGTTATCGTGTTCGGGCGCTAGGGATGACGCGGCGCGTGAGTCACCATGTTGTTGTTCCGCGCACCGGGCGGTGTTGCCAGTTGCAGGTAGATTCTCTAATCTAACAATATTATAAAGAGGAAAGCTTTGTATTTTTGTATTTTTGTATGTTATGAATAAACTCAAAAAGTACTGGACCGATTTTAATAATTCTTTTTTCATTAGAAAGCTACATTATCACTGAGTAACATAGGCTATATTTTATTTTGGAAAAAAATAGCGTTCCGTAAAATATTTGGGTTTTTCAGACACAAGGTGTAAAAAATCAACCAGAAAAGTTACTTATTTTGCGTACGCTGCCTAAACTATAGAAGATAGAACCATAAAATGTTCTACATAATTGTAGATCTTATAAATATCTACAAAAAAGTCAGCGACACACTATACCTATCTATGTCGAGTGAGGCACAACAACCATTTTTTTATTTAAAAATCTTCAATTTTTTTTGGACTACTTTTAAACGCATTTATTTTACTCATACTATTAATCCTTATCAAAATAAATTATTTTATCACTAAGTACAGTTCATGTAGATAATATTTGGTCTTTAAATGATTAGAATTGGACGTTTGGTTTTGAAGTTATGGCGAAATTAAAATATTACGTTTTCTGCTGCACGGCCCGTTGCGAAGTGAGCGTCACCAAGTTGGGAGTGCGCGTGCAGGGGAGTAGTTTAGATCTATGAGTTAGGTACCCGCGCGGCTCCGACGCGAGGTCGGCTCCCTACGCAGGTGTTTTATAAAAAGGACATTAATTCATAATGTAATATAGTTTTATGACAAAATCTATACAAATAAATAAAATTGAAGTGTCTGTTTGTAATATTAAAATAACGCTTTTTACTACATGCATAGGAATGTATATACGATACATATACCAAAATAGCATTTTTTTAAATTTTTGTTTGTCTGTCCGTCTGTTTGTTCCGTGTAATCTCTGGAACGGCTGGACCGATTTCGACGGGACTTTCACTGGCAGATAGCTAATGTAACAAGGAGTAACTTAGGCTACTTTTTATCCCGAAAAAATAACGGGAACTGATATAAACTGCCACGCTGGCGAAACTGCGAACGGCCGCTATTTTATGCCGTATTAACGCCATCTGTTGGTGACATCGAGTACTACTTCAGTTAAGATTTGTAAGTAAACATGTTTACCGCCCAACGAAGTGGGCACCGGTCAGCTAGTTATGAGATAATTTTGAGGGTAGTGAAAAATCCAATTAACAATCACTTATCTTGTTCCTTCCAGTTTTTAGCATCTAAATCAATAGGTTCAAATCAAATAATATGCTCACGTCTTAGTTCTTGATGAGGGACAGCCTTAGGGACAGCTCATAATCAATCCAGTGAGTGCACTAAATCCTGTTGTTTATATTTTTAACTACATACGCAAAGACACAGCGCGACTTCTTGTCGGTTTCAAAGTTAGAGGGAGAAAAAAAGTATTGATGTCAGTGTAAGATTATAACGGTTCCCGTACCTACTTACTGCATCCAGTATACCTACCGCACCCGTACCCCAGACTACAGAGTACAGAGTACAGAGCAGAGGCTGGCAGAGAAACTGGGTGCGTGGGTACATTAGCGAGCCTTCGTCACAGTTCATGAGTCAGCAACAACGTTGAGTACCTAACGGCTCGCGTTGTATACTGTAGGTAGTACATCGCTCCGCTAGCGCTACGCACCCGGCTTCACTTCACACGCTTGTCACTGATCGTACACTAGTGCCAACTGCAACTAGCCGGGACGTGCAATTCAATAAATAAAATAACTGATAGGTAACCTACTAGAGGAATGCGCGCGCCTGCGTCCACATGAGGGTCGAGGGACCTATTTACATACAAACTTCAACTTCAATAATTCCTTAATAGTCATCCTTACAAATCCTTTGAAAGCAGTTCTCTGAATAAATGGTGTACGAGGTACAGTCCGCGTCACCAGCACCGAGCATGTACGAGGTTAAATCAAATGACGACGAGTTGACGACCGATGTGGCGCGTCGGACAAATGTCCGCCTGCGACGCAGGAGGTTGCTGGTTCGATTCCCGCCTCGGGATAAATGTTTGTACGATCTGCAAATTTTTATTCCGGGTGTTCTGAGTATTTTTCTATGTATAATAAAAAATATCTACATATGTAATGTATTAGTATATCAGTTATCTACTATTCATAACACAAGCGTTGCTTAGCTTGGGGCTAGATGATGCTGGGTGGATTGTCCAGCATTATTATTATTATATTACTAAAGCAAATAAAATCAAATGATTAGAACAGAAACAAATTTTTACAAAAACGTATTGAAAAACGTTGACAACTGCAAAAGTTAAAAAGTGGGAAGCAGCGACTGCCTTGCTGAAGGATGAGATGGCATTCAATAACTCAAATTATAATTCACTTGTGTTGCTGACTGTACCGACCCTCTTTTACGAATCTTTCGATAATATTATATTCGTTTCGTAACAAAGTACCTACTTGTAGTGAGCGTCGGAGTATATATATAGCTGGCTATATGTTATAGTAATAATAGTCATTTATTGATAATAGTCATTATGAGTAAAAAAAAGCATACAAAACGGAATAATTAATACAATATAGTTGAATAAATAATAAAATAAGTATTGGTTACCTAACATGAGTAGGTAGCTACCGCCGCGTCCATGGAAGTGAACTCATCACAGGTATCAAAAGTTTGCTCGATAAGCCAGTACTTCAATTTATTTTTGAAACACTACAGACTATAGGTGCCTCAGTGCCTCAGTGCCTCAGTGCCTCAGTGCCTCAGTGATGACGTCTTGCGTCTGGAAGTCTGTTGGTGGGATACCTCTGGAGCCATGACATGTTACCTATATGTATAGTAGTACTATATAGCTATGTAGCTGTATCCTGTAGCTGTGCGGAGCACCACTATCGTATTCACTAACTGTACGAACGCAATACATATCACTTGATATCTGTGGATCATTGCTTGGTGCGTACCTACGCTCGCGAACCGAACCCGCGATCCAGGAACCCGAGCACGCGCACGCACCCCCCCTGACCTCAGGCACTCTGACTCGAGGCACGGTAGATACGGTAATCATCCCCGTCAGCTGAGTTACCTCATAGGTACACTCAGCTGCACTACAATGTATCCAATTCGTAAGTTTGACAACGACATTAGCTATAGGTATAGGTACGAGTATATCTATAATAATAATAATAATAATAATAATAATTTTATTTCAGACTTTTCATAATATACAAGAGATGATTACATAGTCCATAGAAAATAACACAAATAAGATTAACTGATTAACACACAAATTACAACAAAATACACAATACAGTTTTATAGGTCAAGACATATGCGCTCTTGTCCAGTACTCCATAAAGAGGCATTCTGTGTCCAGCCGCTCTCCAATGAGGCGTAGGTAGCTGTTGGAGCTATCGCGCACCCGCCGCATCAGGGACGCAGATCTTTTGCGCATGATCGCCGCGAAGCCGTCTACCTGTGCGTCGGTAAACATTCCTGATGCGCTGCAGAAGCGCGGTAGCCCCATCAGCACCCTAAACGCATTATTATACTGGATGCGCAGAGCATCCCATGACTTTTTTGTATGCTTGACCCAAAGGCTACACGTATAGAACGACTGGCAGTATGCTCTAAATAGTGTCGTTTTGACTTGCTCTGTGCAACGTGCAAACCTACGGGCCAGCATATTCGCTCTAACGGATAACACTCTGCGCTCCCTCTCCATATCCTTGTCATCTGTGAGATCATCGGTGACCCAGTGGCCCAGATACTTAAAGCAGGCTACTTTCTTTAGCTCGTTGCCGTTCAACTTAACCGACGGAATGGTGTTATAAGTTTTAGAGCCTGCTTTAAAAACCATAAATACACTTTTGTCTGCATTATATCTGAGCCCCTGAGTCTCCGCATATCTCTCACAGATCCCCAGTAGTTTTCGGAGGGCACTGATTGATGGGCTCAGCAGCACCATATCGTCGGCATAGCTAATGCTGTTCACAAAAACGCCATCAATGGAGCAGCCGACCTGAGCGCTGCTAAGCTCACGGATCAGGCGGTCCGTATACAGGTTGAAAAGTCGGGGCGAACTCAATCCACCCTGCCGCACCCCACATTCCATCCCGTACACGTCCGAAAGTGACCCCGACCATCTGACATTATTTTTCTGGTTGCCATACCAATACTTGAGGAGGGATACGAGCTCACGGGGAAAAGCGGTATCTCTATACAGCTTCTGCCACAACCTGTCATACGCCACTAGATCAAAAGCTTTTGATAGATCGAGAAAGCAGGCGTAGACAGGTGTGCTTCTGCTAGTGTAGTACTGGACGGTGTGTTTGAGACTTAGGACTGCAGTTTCAGTAGACAGCCCAGCTCTAAAGCCGAACTGGGCGTCATGCAGTTTTATATGTCTATCTAAATGTGTATCAATCACACCATCCAGCACTTTTGCCATCACAGTACCAAGGGATATGGGTCTGTAGTTACCAACGCTGGAAGCATCACCGGTCTTGTTTTTAATGATAGGTACAACTACAGTTTTCAACATATCCTCTGGTAGATATGAATGGCCAACACAGAGGGTGAACAACATGGCAAGCACCCGTGGTAGATGTACACCTGCACTTTGCAGGTGCTCAATACTCAGTGAGTCATGGCCCGGGGATTTTCCTCGCTTCATGTTCTTCACCACTTGCGCCACTTCTTTCGCCGTAATGTGTATAATCCGTTCCCCCCCGCAAACCCCCTCCCTATCCGCCCCTGCTGCTATAGGTGCCAACGGGGACTGCACTCTAAAGTGCGCCTTGAAGAGATTGGCGATTCTGACGGGGTCACTAATGCCCTCAATGCTCACTGGAACACTCGGCTTCGGATTCAGTTTATTGGTCTCTTTCCAAAATTTGCCAAAATGCTTAGTTTTATGATGTGTCGCGATAATGTCCATTTTTATTTGGTTCTGGTTATTTTTGCACCACTTAAGTTTTGCTTTGAAATAACTCCGCGTGTCCCGCATCTTATGATAAGTAGACCCATGTAACGGTTTTCCAGCTGATAGCCACTCCTGAAACCAAATCCGAGCCTCCCTGTGAGCTTGAGCTACAAATTTATTCCATCCTGTAACTTGAGCCTTTCTTTTCCTATGTGCATTGTTTGCAGTTATATTACATTTGGTGGCAGACTCACTAAGTATATGAATGATTTCACTATATAGATTATTTATGACAAGTTTGTGTTCAGCTATGTCACAGTAAGAATCCGCGCACTTTCTGAATTCAGGGGGAAAGTTCACTTCACGAAGCTTAGATGAACATAGTTCTCTGTATTTTTCGGATTGTAACCGATCCCTTTCGCCCCAAATTACAGTATTCGGTACATATTTCATCTTGGCAATTCTTTGTCTCATTATGTTCAAGTCACAAATTACTTCTAAGACAAAGTGATCGGACCCTGAGAAGCTGTAATTAATTTTAAGTAATGCGATCAACTGTCGCAGCTCAACAACTAGAATGTCGTGGAATGAGTCGATGAGCGCTCGCTTTTTGAACAAATATCATGTAAATATGTTTAGCCTATGAATTAATATGAGAGTTACGAATTGGATACATTCTAGTGCAGCTGACTGTACCTATCTAGAGTCTACTCGAGATCGTTCGAGGATGTCCGAGGGGGTAAGTGGTAGAGGGTAGTCACGCGTGCACGAGCCACGTCCGAGCGTCACAGCACACCCACATGTTGCAGCAGCTTGTATTCCACACGTGACAGGTTCTCGCACGATGCAAGGTATTCCAATACGAAAGTCCATCCGTGCACAACTGGATTCGAACCCGTCACCTTAGGAAGAGAAGCCACTAGGCTCCCGGCGGTGGGAGGGCCGGGTTAATGTTATAATCCGTTCCAATACTCCGGTTGCACTGTTGCCGCTTAAGATCTTAAAGTTTCGTAAAGTTTGCGAAGCGGCTACATTACAGCACGGCTCAGCGGCCGCGACCGGCGCCCGGTACAATAGATCAGGTAGGTGGGTAGGTAGGTACAGGTACAGGTATACGTAGACACTGTGCTGGGTGGGCTGTGGCCTGTGGCCTGTGCTGAAGGCGGCGGGGAGACCCAGCCTCTGTTTAATAAGCTAGTAGAAGCCCATAGGTACCTGATTAGGCGATGTGTTTTCTCCTTTCAACGCTTGTCCAGCGGTGGACTTCTTCGGGGTGATGATGTTGCTTCTTTCACCAACACCTCGTCCAGCCGGCCTGCGCCGCTGACTACTCTCCGCGAGCGAGTGACTCGCACGTTTGCATTCACTGCGCCGCTGACTACTCTCCGCGAGCGAGTGACTCGCACGTTTGCATTCACTGCGCCGCTGACTACTCTCCGCGAGCGAGTGACTCGCACGTTTGCATTCACTGCGCCGCTGACTACTCTCCGCGAGCGAGTGACTCGCACGTTTGCATTCACTGCGCCGCTGACTACTCTCCGCGAGCGAGTGACTCGCACGTTTGCATTCACTGCCTTAACTAACAATTTGTAATCCCTTAAACTTGTGCTAAAGTATATCTCTTTGACTAACTTTATGTACAGCCGCTGGAACTGGCGTCAGCTCGGAGCGCGGGGAAAACTAGCGTAACCTGCGCCCGCACCCTGCCTGGAGCCTGCCCAGTGCCCAGTGCCCAGTGCCCAGTGCCCAGTGCCCAGTGCCCAGTGCCCAGTGCCCAGTGCCCAGTGCCCAGTGCCCAGTGCCCAGTGCCCAGTGCCCAGTGCCCAGTGCCCAGTGCCCAGTGCCCAGTGCCCAGTGCCCAGTGCCCAGTGCCCAGTGCCCAGTGCCCAGTGCCCAGTGCCCAGTGCCCAGTGCCCAGTGCCCAGTGCCCAGTGCCCAGTGCCCAGTGCCCAGTGCCCAGTGCCCAGTGCCCAGTGCCCAGTGCCCAGTGCCCAGTGCCCAGTGCCCAGTGCCCAGTGCCCAGTGCCCAGTGCCCAGTGCCCAGTGACCAGTGCCCAGTGCCCAGTGCCCAGTGCCCAGTGCCCAGTGCCCAGTGCCCAGTGCCCAGTGCCCAGTGCCCAGTGCCCAGTGCCCAGTGATGAATTGCTGCCAGAATTGTTGAGGGTATGAAATGAAATTTATTTGATAATAACATACTTGATCTTTCATTGGTTAGATAGCATTGGTACCCAAACTAGGGAAACCTGTATGATGGCGTACCAATGCCCTCCGCCCGTTTAGAAGGTGATAATAACAATTTGTAATAATAATACTAATAATATTCATGCAATACAATAACTAATAACTAATAAATTATCAGTGTACTTACATGATTTTGTTTTATACAATATTCATGAAATAAAAAAATAAAAAATAATATTCAGTAAGTAAATTAAATAATTAATTAATTTAATAATTGAGTTAAGTTTAGTTTAAATTATTTTAGTGCGATTAATATATCCTCAGTTGACTCATAGTCGAGTTGTAAAAGCCAAACGAGTGTAGTTTTTTTACATTTGTACAGAGTTAACGGATATATATTTAAAATTTTATTTATTTTTTTATAGAGATATGGTCTCATGAAGTATCCATGCTGGCGTGCAAAAGTCGTGTTACATTTAATTATGTTACCCTTGTAAGAACGGACTAAGGATCCGTAGGTAGGATCAAAGTTATTTGTTTGATGATATAGAACTATGCACTGGAGAATAAACAATTTACGGATGGACAGCAGCTTGCATTCGTTATAGAGGGCAGTGGTACGATAGCGAAATGGTTTAAAGGTCATAACTTTAAGCAGTGATCGCTGTGCTCTTTCTGCTTTTATTAAATGTGTCTTACATGCCCCTCCCCAAACGGAGACACAGTAACTTAAGATGGATTGCCCCAGTGCATAGTAGACTGATTTTAATAGACTGAAATCCGAAACATGGCGTAGGTTTTTGAAAATCCAGATAAGCTTGCGGGTGCGTGACGTTATATAATCTATCTGAGGAATCCAATTCAGTTGGCTGTCAAGCAAGACACCGAGGTATTTGACATTAGATACTTGTTCTAGGTGTGGACAGCTACAGGTATAGGTGGTGTTATTAAAAAGGGTATATTTTGTCATGATGGGTAGGAGTAGGTAGGAGTGTACTAAACTAAAGTTATTCCAGAAAGTAGCAGGGATTATAAAGTTTTATTAAAAATATCTTTACGCGCCAAAGACTGTAGGTAGGTACCTAATCAAGTAAAGAGCTCTGGCCCATTATCTCCGAGCATCAGTCGCAGTGTCACACACTGTCACAGTGTCACAGTGTCACAATGTCACAGTGTCACAGTGTCACAGTGTCACAGTGTCACAATGTCACAGTGTCACAGTGTCACAGTGTCGCAGTGTCGCAGTGTCGCAGTGTCGCAGTGTCACAGTGTCGCAGTGTCGCAGTGTCACAGTGTCACAGTGTCACAGTGTCGCGTCGCAGAGGCGCGGCGGCATGTAGTGATTGGTGCTTCAATATTTACACAATACAATATTGATGTGCGTCCTATTTGTGTTATGTTCAGTGCGGAGCTCGTACCTACCTACAGCTGTCGCGTCATGTCGTGTCGTGTCGCGTCGTGTCGTGTCGCGTCGTGTCGTGTCGCGTCCGTGTCGTGCCCGTGTCGTGGCCGTGTCGAGCCCGTGTCGAGCCCGTGTCGTGCCCGTGTCGTGCCCGTGTCGTGGCCGTGTCGAGCCCGTGTCGAGCCCGTGTCGTGCCCGTGTCGAGCCCGTGTCGTGCCCGTGTCGAGCCCGTGTCGTGCCCGTGCTACCACATCTAAGCTGCCTCGAGACAAAAGCCTATACTATTCGACGGCCGATGTGGTGCGGCGGGCGAATGTCCGCCTGCGGCGCAGGAGGTTGCGGGTTCGATTCCCACCTTGGGATAAATGTTTGTACGATCTGCAAATATTTATTCCAAGTGTTCTGGGTATTTTCTATGTGTAATAAAAAATATAGAATGGAATAGAACAAATTATATTTATGATAAATATCTAAACCCATAACACAAGCTCTGCTTAGCTTGAGGCTAGATGATGCTATAAGGTCTCCATCGCTATTCCTTCGAGAGCAACGTTGCTGTGCTCTAGTTTGAAGGGCGATGTCCGCAGGGCACTGTACCGCACGTGTGCCCTACCGCACTACCGCACTGCCGGGCGCGTGTGCCCTACCGAGCGATGCTCCACCAGAACAAGATGTATAAATGGTGCATCCGTAGCTGGCATGGAGCTACTGATTATACTGAACCAGTGATAATAACGCAAGCTTGTTGTAAAGTGTTGCTTGAGAGGTATTCGCTGGAACAATGACTAAGAAGGGAAGGGGCTCCAGGGTCAATGTTCCCGAGGGAACAATGGCGGCCGCCGGGAGCGCCATCGACCGATATTACAATAGCGATTCCCCAAATATTTGCCGGCTTTAATCACCTGCGTAATTTATTTATCGATACCGATTCCCATGCGGCTACTGCGGCCCGGCGGAGACAATCCGCTCTACGACAACATCCAACCGCGCTCGGTACACTCCGCTGCACTACAATGTATCCAACCGCGCTCGGTACACTCCGCTGCACTACAATGTATCCAACCGCGCTCGGTACACTCCGCTGCACTACAATGTATCCAACCGCGCTCGGTACACTCCGCTGCACTACAATGTATACAACCGCGCTCGGTACACTCCGCTGCACTACAATGTATCCAACCGCGCTCGGTACACTCCGCTGCACTACAATGTATCCAACCGCGCTCGGTACACTCCGCTGCACTACAATGTATCCAACCGCGCTCGGTACACTCCGCTGCACTACAATGTATCCAACCGCGCTCGGTACACTCCGCTGCACTACAATGTATCCAACCGCGCTCGGTACACTCCGCTGCACTACAATGTATCCAACCGCGCTCGGTACACTCCGCTGCACTACAATGTATACAACCGCGCTCGGTACACTCCGCTGCACTACAATGTATACAACCGCGCTCGGTACACTCCGCTGCACTACAATGTATCCAACCGCGCTCGGTACACTCCGCTGCACTACAATGTATCCAACCGCGCTCGGTACACTCCGCTGCACTACAATGTATCCAACCGCGCTCGGTACACTCCGCTGCACTACAATGTATCCAACCGCGCTCGGTACACTCCGCTGCACTACAATGTATCCAACCGCGCTCGGTACACTCCGCTGCACTACAATGTATCCAACCGCGCTCGGTACACTCCGCTGCACTACAATGTATCCAACCGCGCTCGGTACACTCCGCTGCACTACAATGTATCCAACCGCGCTCGGTACACTCCGCTGCACTACAATGTATCCAACCGCGCTCGGTACACTCCGCTGCACTACAATGTATCCAACCGCGCTCGGTACACTCCGCTGCACTACAATGTATACAACCGCGCTCGGTACACTCCGCTGCACTACAATGTATACAACCGCGCTCGGTACACTCCGCTGCACTACAATGTATCCAACCGCGCTCGGTACACTCCGCTGCACTACAATGTATCCAACCGCGCTCGGTACACTCCGCTGCACTACAATGTATCCAACCGCGCTCGGTACACTCCGCTGCACTACAATGTATCCAACCGCGCTCGGTACACTCCGCTGCACTACAATGTATCCAACCGCGCTCGGTACACTCCGCTGCACTACAATGTATACAACCGCGCTCGGTACACTCCGCTGCACTACAATGTATACAACCGCGCTCGGTACACTCCGCTGCACTACAATGTATACAACCGCGCTCGGTACACTCCGCTGCACTACAATGTATACAACCGCGCTCGGTACACTCCGCTGCACTACAATGTATACAACCGCGCTCGGTACACTCCGCTGCACTACAATGTATACGATTCGTTACTTTCAACAATGGTATCGCAGCATAAAGCCTGCTTTACACTTTGATTAGTGCGAGTGCAGGTGATTAGAGTAAACCAGAGTAAACCAGGCTTTACTCTGAGAAATTGTAGTTGGAGTAATTTAAAACTAATCTGGAGATCAATATTTTGTATATATCGGCGCAATGGCGACATTGGTGTCAGCAAGACGCCGGAGCTACTTGAAATCACAATGTTTTGTTTCAGTTTTAAGTGAATTATTAGCTAATTAGGCGTTGATTCATTATTTTAAGGTCAACAAGGTCATTAATCAATTGATTGTAAAAACAACAAGACGCGTAAATACAAAACACTCTTAGTGGCGAGGTAGCTTGCGCGCGGCTGTGTTTTGCATAAATACGGGCGGCGCGCTCTACGGCGGTCAGAAGTAGCCCGGTAACGCTGTCGGAAATCGCTAGGCGATTATACCAGCATTTTAGTCCGTTCGAAAAAAAAAAAAAAAACGGCGGTCAGTCTGGCTCGAGCCGCCGCACCGTTCGGACCTACTGTAAAAACCAGATTTGTTGGTGCGGAATAAACGACAGTGACAACGTTCTTGGTGTTTCTTTGGCTTATTTAATGTTTCTTTGACTCGGTTTATGTTTTGCCGACGGTCATGAGTCATCACCATAATGAAGACAGCTGTGACGTCATCAGTGCAGATATCGCGGACGACCAGCTAGACCATACTGGAGCAGCGTCTCCGTCATCAGAAGTGGGATTGGACACAACTCCAATCCAAACCACCTCCTCATCAGCTCGCATACCAAGTCACAAAATAATAACATAAAATTATTCCTACCTTTTAGAACCCCTGTGTCTAACACAGCATCAGACCTTTCCTCTTCTACGAGTAATCCACGAGTAATCTACGAGTACAAATCCTTTCCTTTTTAGAGCCTCCGTGAACACACAGCATCAACCTAGTCATATTTCCCAAATCCTCTGTGTACCACGGCGAACAGGACCGCCCAGAGCACAGCATCAAACCTTTCCTCTTCTACGAGTAATCCACGAGTAATCTACGAGTAATCCACGAGTACAAAACCTTTCCTTTTTAGGGCCTCTGTGAACACACGGCATCAACCTAGTCATATTTCCCAAATTCCCTGTGTACCACGGCGAACAGGACCGCCCAGAGCACAGCATCAGACCTTTCCTCTTCTACGAGTAATCCACGAGTAATCCACGAGTAATCCACGAGTAATCCACGAGTAATCCACGAGTAATCTTCGAGTAATCTAAGAGTAATCTAAGAGTAATCCACGAGTAATCTAAGAGTAATCCACGAGTACAAAACCTTTCTTTTTTTAGATCCTCTGTGTACCACTGCGAACAGGACCGCCCAGAGCACAGCATCAGGCCTTTCCTCTTCCACGAGTAATCCACGAGTAATCCACGAGTAATCCACGAGTAATCCACGAGTAATCCACGAGTAATCCACGAGTAATCCACGAGTAATCCACGAGTAATCTTCGAGTAATCTTCGAGCAATCTTCGAGCAATCTTCGAGTAATCTTCGAACTAAAACATCACGCACAACAGAGGCTGGTGCAGAGCGCGCACCGCCTGTCAGAATGGCCGTATCGGCGCAATGGCGACATTGGTGTCAGCAAGACGCCGGAGCTACTTGAAATCACAATGTTTTGTTTCAGTTTTAAGTGAATTATTAGCTAATTAGGCGTTGATTCATTATTTTAAGGTCAACAAGGTCATTAATCAATTGATTGTAAAAACAACAAGACGCGTAAAAGCAAAACACTCTTAGTGGCGAGGTAGCTTGCGCGCGGCTGTGTTTTGCATAAATACGGGCGGCGCGCTCTACGGCGGTCAGTCTGGCTCGAGCCGCCGCACCGTTCGGACCTACTGTAAAAACCAGATTTGTTGGTGCGGAATAAACGACAGTGACAACGTTCTTGGTGTTTCTTTGGCTTATTTAATGTTTCTTTGACTCGGTTTATGTTTTGCCGACGGTCATGAGTCATCACCATAATGAAGACAGCTGTGACGTCATCAGTGCAGATATCGCGGACGACCAGCTAGACCATACTGGAGCAGCGTCTCCGTCATATATGTTCAAGACCACCTTTTAAATCTAAAAACAAGAAACAAACCGATTTTAATGAAATTTCTGTGAATAATCTGACACGTTGCCCTTTCAACAAATATTTATCAATTCGCTATAATGACGGTGAACTCCATCATTTTCAAAACGATTTGAAATATCTTTTCTTAAAGCATATATATTATCTTAGATTATTCACAGATTACTTTTAGATAATATACATTTATTTACAAAGAAAATTACAGCTTATGCAAGTATTTATAATTGGTATGTACTTACAAAATACACATGACACAATTGAGCTATGTACGGACCGTTGCAAACGATCTAAAGATAGCTCAACTGATCCAAATCAGAAATTTAATATTATATATATTTAATATTAATATATGTATATTTCTTTAGACTTAATAAAAAAAAATTGAGAAACTCCTTATTTTTGGAAGACTTTAAATGAGTTTGCATATAAATGAGGTTTGCGACAAAGTTTTAAATTAGTTCGATGCAATTTAGAATGTTTCTACAAAATAGGAGCGGCTAGGATCACATTAGTGGTATGAGGCGCTACGCAGCTACGCAGCTACGGAGCTACGGAGCTACGGCGTAGCGCCATGTGCTACGAATGTCTACGAGAAATGTACACTTTGTGCTGTATCGATTGTAATGCGCCTCTTGTTTCGGAGGCTTGCTTATTTGAGATCATTTTCATTATTACAAGGTTTTACCAAATAAATAATATATACAAGTATGTACATCATAAAACACATAATATGCTACCATGATATTTGGATTTCGAGTATATTAACTAGTGAAAGTGCGGGTGGGTGACTTGGTTCGCGTTCACGGGTAACGTTTCAATAACGTCTTTCTCAGTACACCTCTCAGTACCGAGACAAATATACCCTGAATACTTAGTCTTTACGACATTCAGTTTGTATGCCAGCCTGATGCCAGCCTGATGCCAGCCTGATGCCAGCCTGATGCCAGCCACTTAGTGCATGAGTCAGGACAAACTTCTTACAATTGTCGTAGATTATAAATAGTTAGTGTTAATGCGCAAATTCAGACCTTTGGATGTTTGTGAGCCAAGCGCACACCGTAGCAACTGGGATGATTTTGATGGTATTTGGACGAAATATAATTTAAGGTTTGAAATAGAATGTACAGTCTAATCTGCGGGCGGGCTTCTAGCGAGTATATCCGCGGGCGGAGGCTAGTTGCTACAGAGCTGGACAATAAAATTAACGAACCCTAAAATAATGTATTTCTAAAGCAAAATAATGTTTTATTTTGTTCCCGCCGCCGCCGCGGAGTCGATCCGTCTAATAAACTTGTAGCATCGTAAAACATCTTACATCTCCAAAATAAACAACAATAGTTCAACTTTAATGCTTAAGAAATAAGGTAAAGGTTGGTTTGAAAAGTGAAACCAGCTTCTTTGACCATTAAATTCAATTACAATCCTCATATTTTCGTTTGCGATCCGCTCCATTTTAAACTGGATGCTGATAGATATAAGGATTATATTCGCAAAAATATCATGCGACTTCATTCTCTTTAGAAGAGGCTGGTCATTCGTAGCACTGAATAAGTTTAAAGCAAATGCAACCTTAATGTAACGACGTAAGGTGAGAATTTTAAATGCGACGTGATAGAGAACTTTCGAAATTTGAAATGGCAGCTAGCGATGGCAACTCAGCGAGTGATTTGCTACAGATCGTGCTGCGCGGTCCCACTACTTCGATGGGTGACCGCTGCTAGTGAAAGTTTGATCAGAGCGCCTCCGAGCTTCGGAGGGCCACTAGCGCGGAAGAACCAACTTCGTGGCGTGGGTAGTCAGCGAGGCACGTCCGGACGTCATTCCGATGAGTGCGGGCGGCACCTGACACCACACGGAGGCGAGAGGATGTCCACCGGGACACACCGGGATTACAATCCGTAATGATAGTTCCATCCGTACAGTGAGCACGCACGCGCGGACATCCTAGCAGTGGCAGTGTAGAGAGGCAATGAGGCAGTGAGACGGCGTCAGTGCTGAGCCGAGGGTCGCGCGCGATCCCGCCTGCAGCGTCCCGCGTCCCGCGTCCCGCGTCCCACGTCCCGCCGCCCGTCGCGTCCCGACCGTCGCGTCGTCGTCTCCACAACCACCTGTTCCATAAAAACAAAAACAAAAGTAAAAGGAGGTTGCAAGGTTAGTTCCCGATTCAAAACAAGCAGCAGGCTCCCTGACGCGAGCGGTTCCAAATGCAAGAGCGAGTTTACCTACTCATTAGCGATCACTGAAATGTGTAGCTCCTCCTGATGTTCACTGCGGACCCCCTCGCGTCGGATGACCGCCGGTAAAGTTTCGATGGAGCTCTTCTTGACGGAGTCCCGACCTGCTGTTTGCCTATTCAATACGATTAAAAAATGTAACAAATTATAACTACATTTGTTACATTTATTTATCTATCTAATCCAGCTTACTTAAGGATAACAGGAGTCAGACTTGCGCACGAAGGGTTCCGTACCATTATGTGCAATAAAAACGGCAAAAAAATCAATTATTATTTATTATTATTATTCTGTTTTATTGTTAGTATTATTATAAGTATTTGTTGTTATAGCGGCAACATCCACAATACATCTGTAATTATCATGGTTCATAAGATCCAGCCTGGCCACAGACGGACTGACAGACAGACAACGGAGTCTTAGTAATAGGGTCCCGTTTCACCCTTTGGGTAGGGAACCCTAAAAACGATTACCTACTGTTAAAAACGACTAAATGTAAATATAGGTATCCAGTTCAGAGCAGAACAAAAAAATAAAATAAATTAAACATGCAGCATAAATATATATAAAAATACAGTGCCAATAACCCATTATACCAAGTATTTACTACATATATCCGAAATATACATGAAATAGTTTAGGTATCTAGAGACGTTGCAATCGGTCTTGAGATACCTCATCTGATCCTAATGAGTAGCAATCGGCACCATCCCCAACACGGTGGCTGAATGCTATTGCCCTTCTTTCCTTCTGCGCTCTTTCACCGCCTCTGATGCTGCATGCTGTCCATGGGCGATGGCGACTGCTCCGCATCAGGTCCGTCTGCTCGTCTGCTTATTTCAACTGTTGAAATATTCTCAATAACCAAAACCCATTCCCACCCCTCACCTCACATCCACTCAGCTGAATCAGCCTCATCCACGACCAACACATTGACACCCCTCACCTCACATCCACTCAGCTGAATCAGCCTCATCCACGACCAACACATTGACACCCCTCACCTCACATCCACTCAGCTGAATCAGCCTCATCCACGACCAACACATTGACACCCCTCACCTCACATCCACTCAGCTGAATCAGCCTCATCCACGACCAACACATTGACACCCCTCACCTCACATCCACTCAGCTGAATCAGCCTCATCCACGACCAACACATTGACACCCCTCACCTCACATCCACTCAGCTGAATCAGCCTCATCCACGACCAACACATTGACACCCCTCACCTCACATCCACTCAGCTGAATCAGCCTCATCCACGACCAACACATTGACACCCCTCACCTCACATCCACTCAGCTGAATCAGCCTCATCCACGACCAACACATTGACACCCCTCACCTCACATCCACTCAGCTGAATCAGCCTCATCCACGACCAACACATTGTCAATACGTGCGGAGCTCCTCTCGATGTTTTCCGTCACTGCTTGAGAGAACTAGCATTGCGCACCCGACTCACCCTAACTAGCTACTAAATAAAACACATCCACACGCACGGTAACAACTTCGTGCGCACATAGAGTGTGAGTAGGTCGTAGTAGTAGTAGTAGTAGTAGTAGTAGTAGTAGTAGTAGTAGGTAGGTACCTATTGATAATAGGACAATAATAGCTTAGTAGTTGGTGGTAGGCTGTGGCAAGTCCGGCGCGCGGCGAGGACGGCTGCTGGGGGCTTCACTCGGTGCCGTTTTGATGCTTTCAAAATGAGGGGCTCGCTCTATTGAAATAATGTTCATCACCCGACTCGTTTTACGTTCATTGATATCATGCGCTATTTTGATCGCCAGTTTTAATTTGTTTAAAAATAAATGGTGCCACGTTGCTTAAACATTTGTAGATATGTATTTAATTAAATAAATTACCTTTTTTCTGATTATCTATCCTATCCATCCTAGTAATGGCTTGAAGGGGGGTCGCTAGTGGCATTCTCATTCAAGGGACGAGTTAATGGTCACCAAGCTCCTCGCCGCGTGCCATCTAACTTGCACACATAATGTCATCGACATAAAGTACAGAACCGCATGCGCTGTACCGCGGCGCTTACGACGCCCGCGCGACCCTTACGTGATAAATAGCAGGTTCTCACGTAAGGAAGCGCAGTTCGCATTTCGATACACCACTATCTTGCTTAGAACATTCATTCACTGAAATAAGTATAAAATATTATATTTTTTTCGTCACTTCATTTAGAGGCCAAATGTTGGTAGCCAATGAATCTAGTATTTGAATTGCATTATTAGTCATGTTTGAGGTCGCGGAGGCCGCGCGGCCCGACCGTGGGCCTCCGTGGGCCTCCGTGGGCCTCCGAGGGGCTCCGAGAGACGAGAGACCTGCTCGGGGATTTTGTTTTGTAATGCACCACAATCTAATACAATACGGTCCGCATTAGGATGCCCTGAAAATGTAAAGTCTCTTCGCGCGGCGGCTGAGGTTGTGCGTTTATTAATTTATTACAATATTGATAATACCAGTTGAACCAAAATACATTCTATTGGTATTATTATGGTCAGTTAGTCAGGAAAAGATTCTTATAGTTGGTGGAGATAATGTGACCACGTGGCCTTGCTATGCTATGATGGCTACCTACATTTACACTTTTTTAGTAGTGAGTGATATCGATTATCTCGAGGTCGCGATGCTTTAGGACGGACTCAATCATCTATTCGTTCGTGGACATCATTGTTTGATGTGTTATGTGCCCCCCTTACTAACTAACTAGCGTCGGCTCCGCACTGGAGCTTCTTTATTCATTTTATTATTTTCTTTGTAAAAGGATCACACAACTGTTCAACTGACTTGACCGCGAGAAACTACCGCCTAGTAGGCACCTGTACCAACCTTCTTACAACCTAAAGCCAAAGGATTGTCTATTAACCTTAAAAAAAAACAACCAACCTAGCTTTGAGACCCTAGATATATCACTCAATTGACTTCTGAGTTTGACTTGAACATTGTTCTCTATAGTACAACAAAAACGCGATGGAAATGTTAATCTAGCTAAACGGTACAGTAGGTAGGTACTGACCAAGTAGTGCGCACCTACTGCAGTATAGCCACCAACAATTGTTGGTGGCTATACTGCAGTAGGTGCGCCGCTGGAGGACGCTGCGTCACGTCCCTCGCCCGCACCCGCACCCGCACCCGCACCCACACCCGCAGCCGCACCCGCACCCGCATTGGCACCTGCACCCGCACCCGCACCCGCGCTCACTAGCACCTACTTTACGAGCACCCAAACAAATAAATAAGTCTACTTACATGTAGGTACACGTGTGTGTGTGTGCGTGAGCTGCGATTATTGCTAAAACAAATACAAGCTGAATAGATAAATCATCACTCCCATTCAGTCTGAATCCTAAAATTCTAACAATATTTATTTTTAGTTTTTTTGTTTAAGAACCAGTTATAAATTTAGCTCAATAGCAGCAGTCCGTCAAGTGCCATTAGTAACATCCGCGCGCCATACAATTACAATATTTTATACATTTTTACAAAATGGCGGAGTGCGAGTGACACTTCGCTTTTTCAACGAACATTCTTTTATTTTGAATGCACGAACTGTGTTGCACTTCATCACATTTTACAACAAAATGGTTTAACATTGGATAATAAATAAATCAATGTTGACCAAACAAAATAAACGTTTAGGTACGTGTACATCTGCAAGTACAGAGCACATCTGTGCCCACGGTTGGCTCCTTATTAAATATCTTCACAAAATCCCTAAGATTCGTAAAGATATTTCAAAATTTCCATTGATATTTAGGTCGTAAAATGGAAATGGCATCGCACGATGGAGTGCGCGACTAACTTGAGTTTCTGAACGAATCTCTTTGATTTTATGCATGAACCAGCGGGGTAATGGCTCTTGACTTCAAATTACGTACAAAATATTCTCGCTGCTTCACTGAAATTCTGTAACCGTCCTTGAACGCCCGTCATAACGTCAGAACGCTCTCCAAAATAGATGCAATCGTTTTAAAACTGGTAATTTGAGAACAGTAGAGGGTTGTATGTGTACGGATGTACATAATACCTACTTAAAGGTACAGCGCGATCTGGATTTGATATTGTAATATTCGTTGATTAGCGACGACGGGGAATGTCTACAAAAGTACTAAGTTCTATTATAATAGATATTGCACCGTGCCTAGCCTATATTTTTAATAGATGTGTTGACAAGGGTGTTTTTCCTAATCTTATGAAGCACAGTAAACTCATTCCCTTGTACAAATCAGGAAATGAAAAAGATCCAGCTAACTATAGACCAATTTCGGTATTGCCTACGATAAGTAAAATCTTTGAAAAAGTTGTTCTTACTCAGTTGTTATCACACTTTAATCATACCGGGATACTTCATAGCCATCAGTTTGGATTCACCAAAGGTCGATCAACGACTGATGCCGGTACAATGCTCCTAAAGCATATATACGATGCCTGGGAAAACTCACAAGACGCGATCGGGGTATTCTGTGATCTGTCTAAAGCTTTTGACTGTGTGAGTCACGCCACTTTAATATCTAAACTTAAACACTACGGCATCCTAAACCGGGCAATTGACCTCATACAGTCTTACTTAACTGATAGAGTCCAAAAAGTCGATGTTGGCGGTGAGAGGTCTTCCGGGTCACTCATTGAAATGGGGGTACCTCAGGGTTCGATATTGGGTCCTTTTTTATTCTTAGTTTATGTAAATGATCTACCACATCTTATAGAGAATAGTAGTAAGAAAGAATGTGAAATAGTACTTTTTGCTGATGATACCTCCTTGGTCTTTAAAGTCGATAGACAAAAGAATGATTACAGTGACGTGAATGCAGCTCTGTCGCAAGTTCTTAACTGGTTCACCGTTAATAATCTTTTACTTAACGCTAGTAAAACTAAGTGCATTAAATTTACTTTACCTAATGTGGTCTTAAGCCCTACAAATATTGTATTAAATGGGGAGTCACTTAGTCTTGTAGATTCTACTATTTTCTTAGGGCTTAATATTGATGCAAAATTGCAGTGGGGTCCACACATAAAAACACTTGCTAGTAGACTGAGTTCGGCTGCATATGCAGTTCGCACAATAAGATGGCTCACTGATGAAGCTACAGCTAGACTAGTATATTTTAGTTACTTCCATAGTGTAATGTCGTATGGTATATTTCTCTGGGGGAAAGCTGCTGATTTACAAACAATATTTGTTTTACAAAAACGAGCCATACGGGCCATTTATAAAATGAAACCGCGCGACTCCTTGCGAGAGCGTTTTAAGGAAATTCATATTCTCACGGTAATTTCGCAGTATATCTATGAAAATCTATTGTACACTCATAAGCACATAAGTAGTTTTAAGAAAAAAAATGATGTGCACAGTATTAACACTAGAAACAATAATAAATTATATATACCAAAATTTAGACTGCAAAAGGTTAATGGGTCATTTATGGGGAACACTGTGCGATTCTATAATAAACTTCCACAAAATGCCACTAAACTTCCTATTCGGAAATTTAAGGCCTACATTAAGACAAATCTTATAAAGAAAGCCTACTATTCCTTAGATAGTTACGTTAATGATAAATCGGCGTGGCCAGATGTTCCGCTCGCTCGACCCGTCGGCAGCTAGGATATTTTTTTGCAATGTCTGTACTATTCTCTTATTTGAATGCATTAGATTGTAAGCATTACTCTTAGTTGAAGCGTAGCGTGTGCTGTCTTTTGAACTTCTGTTGTATATTAAGATCTTGGTATGATTGCCTTAACATGTTTTTTGTCTTGCAATCACCTTATTAAGTTAGATTGGCACCACACTGGAGTTTCATTATTTACATTATTATTACTTTGTAAAAGGATCATACAAAAAAACGGTAGGAACCAAGCCGTAAGTTTCTTGCCGGTTCTTCTAGGCTTGGTCGCGAGGAACTGGCGCTTAGATTCACCTAGATTTAAGACGTTTCAAGATGATCCCTGCGGATATTACTGAATAAATGATTTTTGACTTTGACTTTGACTTTGACGCGGGAGATGCGCGCGGCCTTGCGCCAACCACGACGCGGCATAGAGCAACGGAATCATTATATGAAATTTCATTTAATTTCCTGAATGGTGAGACAAACCACGGGGTTCCATCCAACGTCACGTCAAAGGCATTTATTCATTGAAATCTTAACGATCCCTCAGTCTTACAGGGAGGTCGGAGTAGGCACCAGTTGCTCGTCACCGCTGCGCAGGAGCAGCTTGCAAGCTTACGGCGATGTACCGCCATAAGCTTGCTAGCTGCTCTTGCGCTTACAGTTTTTTTTGGTGTGATATTTTTACAACGTAGTAATTAGCATAAGGCTCCAAGGCAATTCAACTTAGTAAAGTGTATGTAAAGTTTTCCTTCACCGTACGACAGCACCAACACAGCTGACGTAGGTACATTATTCGAATAAATAGATGCATTACCAAATTCGAACCAACGCGATGGGCTGAGGGTCGGATCGCGTTACCAACGCACCAATATACCAATAGAGCAATCCAGAGCGCGCGCTGGCAGCGGGAGCTGCTCTCCCTTGTTTGAAGTCCGGTGTATAAGTTCGTTCTGTCGCGCTTTGGAGGGAATAGTTGAACGTAAGCCAGTAAACCGTACCTTATGAAATGTCCAACGACCGCCATGTGAATTAGATCGAGGCCGCCGTCGGGATTACGGGACTTTAGTTTATTTTAATTACAATTTCAATAATTCAGAGTTTGCTACATGCCTACGTGTAGTTATAATTTGTAATTGATCAGCGTGACGCGCCTGCTCGTTCAGGCTCGTTCGCCTAATGAGGTGGTGGGTTGCTGCATGTTTGAGGATATTTTGCATTGATTGATGCGTTCAGGTGACGCGGCTCGCGGCTCGGGGCTTCCACCGAGCAATCACTGTTTGAATAAATTAGAAAAACATCTCCAGAATGAACACTAAAGCTTACGTAAAAACGTCAAAGTTTTGATTCCCATTGGCATTACGGTGGGGGACGCGCGGCGCCCGTGGGCGATGCGATGTGGAGACACATATCCTTGCGGGTGTCAGTACCAGTTCCAAGCTAGCGGCAAACACAGCGTCACTGTGTAAAAAAATATACATGTACAATAAAATATTTTTCTGCATGGCTATGTTCTTTAAAGTTTTGGTAAAACAAGCGCAAAGGAATTGCTGAAGTTTGCGCCAAACACAGAAATATTAAGCTACCCTCAAAAACTTTTCCCCACAGTTTTATGAGAAGGACCCGCGGGACCTCCCCTCAGCCCGCACCCCCCGCAGCCCCCGCAGCCTTCGCGGAAATAAATAAATACTACTTATTGAGAACAAACAATCTGTCAGTGTCTTTTAAACACGTTGAAGGTCGTCGCGTCGATGCGTGTACATGGAGTAGGAACCTACTGCTGCAACATGTGGGCTCGCACCACGTCACCACACACCTCAATCGGTTATAGCTCTGTCTTTTGTGGCCGCGCGCCTGTGCGGCTGTGCGGCAGTGACTTCTATCCCCAGTTTGAACAAATATGTTCATGAACGTTGATATTTACTGACGTTTTCACTGATGATGATAATGGTAAACAGAATCTATAGGATTTTTTGAATATTGTTTGAATATTTTTTTCATACTCATCAAAAAACATAGGTTTTTGATATGGTGTTGGTACGTTTGTAAAACGAATAAGATACACTCTCGGTGTTGTCGCCAGGCACGGTAGACATTCCTTTAGAGAACGATATCTGAGTTGACAAAATGTTAAACAAAGTCGCAGGGCGTAGCTAGTGTCGCACAAAGGGACAAATAAAATATATCGGAGAAGTTGTAGAAGCAGTAGTAATGTAGAGGAGGCGGCGTGACGCGGCGTGACGCGGCGTGACGCGGCGTGACGCGGCGCGCGCCGGCTTTGTTACTAAATAACTTTATAAATATTAAATGTGCGTCTCTGGGCCTTTTAAAAATATTCATTTTGGTTTGAAAGCCATCCGAAGCCAGATGGCAACGCCATCGCATCCTATCGTATCGTATATATATACTATATAATACCAAATAATGCAGCAAGTGGGTATGTGCCAAATTGTAATGTGGACATCCCTCTGACTGCCTTCTTGGACATCCTCAAAGAATCTTGACTTGGTACTAAGAGATGTCTCGAGGGGACATCTACCCCCTGCCTAGGGATTGAAGTTTCGAGGATATTATATTAATTAATTACTGTAATTGGCTGCAGCCGTTCTACTTAAATAAATAAGTTTTGGAAAACGTTTATGTCACACAGCACTTGTTACATACATATTATAAAAAGCATTATGAATGGTAGGCATGGACTTGCCTGCGGCTGCCCCTTCGGGCTCGGAGCGCTAGATCATAGAGAGATTGGCGGAGCACGAGTTCACGAGCAATAAATGTCGGTCCCGAGTAACGCCGCCATGTTAATGAATGGGAGCCGGTCGGTACGGCGCGTCCGCTACGAGGAGGCGCGGCTTCCTGCGCTCTGCAGTTACCCCAGAGTACCAGCTACGCCGCGTAGCACCAGCTACGCCTCGTAGCCGCAGCTACGCCGTAGCGCTCGCGTACTGTCTTGTTTCTTAAACCATGTTCCGTCTGCGGCTTCGCTCGCGTGCAACCCGAATAATAAGTAGACTATTCCCAGCCACGAAGTATCCAGGTACCTGTCCTAATCCAAATTCCCAACACATTTTCATTGTTACAATTAGAAAATATGATACCGAGTAGATGTAGTAGTGCTACTTACTAATTAAAAGTGAGTAATATCTAAAGATCCGCTTCAAAATATGTTTAAAATAATATGTAGTCAGAGTTATATTATGTACGTCGAATATAATAATAGGTACACTCAACGAAGGTGAATTAGTCGGAAATGACATTGATTTAGAAAGTCTAAAAGTAATGAAGTACCACCCACAGGGCCGCGTTCTAGTTCCGCCTCTTGTATCGCCGGAGCCGGAGCCGGAGCCGGAGCCGGAGCCGGAGCCGGAGCCGGAGCCGGAGCTATTCACAGCTGAATGCTTTTATTCAAAGTGTATGAAGGGCTATAGCAGGATGCGCGCGCAGCTTATCAAAGTTGCATGTAACATATGTCAGCGAGTATGGAAGGGCCATAGTCAAAGGGCATTTATTCAGTGATGTCACTCAGAGCCGTCTCGCAGTTCGGTGCTACGAGGCGACCGTGCCGCGGACCGTGCCTCACGACCGTGCCGCGCAACAACACCCAACGAACTCACTGGGACGTTCCTACCGTAAAATACCATTTTATATTTAGGCCGCAGCGCAACCTAACCGATGCGCTTAGAACCTTGTATCGTCAGAAGGAACGCATACAGAGCGGAGCGGCGTTAGCAACATTCACACGGACAAGTTTGGGGCGAGAATGCGTGTACGGTTTATGCAAACCGCACAGTACCTACATGTTCTCGCGGGTCAGCATTTTATGCTATAACGTGGTTTTTCCATTCAATTACGTTGAGTTGACGACAACCACCCAAAACGACTACACGTTATAGCATAAATCAGCTCCTTAACTAAAACTACAAACTATTAAACAAGTGAACTCTAACTTATTATTTTACTGAACTCTCAACAACAACTAACTCTATAAGATTGTAGGGTACAGACCCTACATCTTTGTTTTTTTTTTTTTCTTTGTTTTTTTTTTTTTTACCTACACGTGGAATTTATCGCCCGGTATCAGTGTGTGAATAAACTGTGTGTGCGGTGGATTTTACAAGAACTACCTGTGGAATTACTTTCCAGAACTTTGAATAGTGGTTTGTATTTTCTTTTCGGTAGCGATTCGGTTTGGCTGGCCTCCCACAAGCGGGTCTCACCAGTTGAATTGAGAAGGCGCATATACCGTAGAGTGAAGTACAACTCCACATACTTTCATAACTCAATAACTTCGTTTCAAGGCTTACAACATGGGCGAACTCGAAAATATTCTTGCAACACAAAACCAGATCAAGGAGGAGATTGAAAAACTTCTCCGTAACTTTAAGAAGGATGGAGCCGAACGAAGGACTCCACTTCACGTTAAAAAACGACTAGAAGTTCTAGATTCCTACTGGGCAGAATTTCAAAATAACCATACACTACTCTATCAATTTGAAGATCACGACTACTCCTACTTTGCTGAAAACCATTATCAGCAAACCAAAGAGTTTTACGCTGCAGCTCGAACTTTCATCAAGAAATACGAGCTTTCCGACGCTACTGACGCTACTGAGAAGAGAGAAAAATCTCCTGCCAGGGCTCCAACTCCAACTATCCAGGTCACTGGAGCTAAACCTTCGGTGGAACCTTCAACTTCGCAGCAACAACAACCAACTACTGACAAAAACTCAACAAACATCAAAATGAAATCTCAAGGTACCGCTAGCAAAACAGATGAACTGCAACGCAAACAAAAAAGCAACTTTAAGGCTTTTACTCGTACTCTCGCCACAATCGACGTAGCAAAAATCAACGAAAAATGGGAGTTCGAGGATGTACTGAAAAACCTTGAGTCCAGGTGGAAAACTATCGATTCTCTTCACTGGGAGATCGATAGCGAAATAACAATCGAAAAAGAGTACGAACAGACTTTCGAAATATATGAACAACAATTTAACGCAATGAAAAAAGCCATTAACACTAAAATGTGGTCCGTTTCTCATACGGAGAAATCAACTCCCAAAATGGATCTACCAACTTTCTCTGGAGCATACCAGCACTGGACGTCCTTCAAGGACTTGTTTACCGAGGTAATCCACGACAACAGAACATTATCCAGTGCTCAAAAAATGCAATACCTAAAATCAAAGGTCAAGGGAGAAGCTGAAAAACTAATTCAACACCTATCTATCAGCTCGGACAATTATCAGGTTTGCTGGGACATACTTAACAACAGATACAACAATAAAAAGCAGATATTTTCTTCGCACCTTAACACCCTTTTGAACTTGCCAACTATACAATACCAAACGGCTACCGCCATCAAGAGAGTGCATGATACAGCAAATGAGTGCTTAAACGCCATTAAGAAACTCAATGTTGATATATCTACATGGGACCCAATATTGGTACATTTGTTGTCACAAAAGTTGGACACTGACTCGTATTTCGACTACATCGAATCTATAGTAGAGCCAAGAGAACTACCTAGCTTGGAAGAATTTATGCGCTTCTTAGAAACAAAATTTACATCATTGGAGTCTGCTAAACGCAAACAAGAACGGCCTACTCATGACTACCAACAACAACGGAATCCAGTCAACAAGTCCAACAACAACAAATTTCAATCGGACAACAAATACAACCATCAAAACTATAGCGGGAAGTCTTCAAACATTTCATTCAACTACACAATTAACAAAAAAGGTTGCGTACCCAGGGATGTAAAGTGTCCCTGGTGCAAAAATGAACATGGATTATTTCACTGCAACGAGTTCCTCAAATTACAAACGTCGGACCGACGGAACTTCGTTGCAAAACACAATTTATGCATAAATTGTCTATTCGATCACAAAGGCAAACAATGCAAGTCTGATAAAAGATGCCTACAATGCAACTTACAACACCATACATTGCTTCATGATACATTCGGGAACATGAAGAATAACACTGATGGGTATAGCAACTTAACTAACAAAAACGAAGGTCCAAGCACAAACGCGTCCATGGAAAATATTTTATCTGAAACACTCTTGGCCACAGCCCAGGTCAAGGTCAGAACTAACGATGGATCAGAAGTCATCCTGCGCGCCTTGATGGACCAAGGGTCACAAATATCCATTGTAACTGAAAATACTGCGCAACTACTAGGACTACCTCGTCGAAGATGCAGTGGTGTCATTTTCGGCGTCGGAGCTAACGAAAGCAGCTGTAAGGGTGCAGTGAACTTGACATGCTCATCTGTATACAACAACTTTAGCTTTGACACACAAGTTTACGTTATGAGAAATCTTGTGAACAACTTACCTAACAGATCTTTTTTAAAACCTTCATCTTGGTCTCATCTTGAAGGAATCCAACTTGCAGATCCTGATTACAACATCAGTCGACCTATCGATATACTATTCGGGGCTGATGTTTACTCCACCATAATACTTGGCGGATTAATTAAGGGAGATGAAACTCAACCCATGGCTCAACAATCTCAACTCGGATGGATTTTATGTGGCAACATAAAGTCGTATCAATGCAACGTCATCCTTAACAATTTAGACGACATAAAAAAATTCTGGGAGATTGAAGATATCGCAGAATCCACTCAAATGTCTGCAGAAGATGCTCACTGTCTCCAACAATACAAAACTGAAACAAAACGTCAAAGTAACGGCCGCTATGTCGTGCGGCTGCCTTTACATCCAAACATCGAAGAAAAACTTGGAGAATCTAGACCAAAAGCAGCAGCTCAATTTTTTCAACTGGAAAAAAGGTTTAGAACCTCTGAAAACGTAGCTGAACAATACAAAATGTTTATGACAGAATATGTTCAACTAAACCACATGCAACTATGCACAATTAACATGAAACCGAGCTTTTACCTACCTCACCATTGTGTGCAACGTGCCGATTCAAAAACTACTCCGCTGCGTGTTATTTTTAATGCATCGGCGAAAACAACTACGGGTCAAAGTCTAAACGATTTGATGTACAGCGGCCCAAATTTACAAACTGACCTACTATCTATTATTTTGAAGTGGAGACAGTACAAGATTGCGATCACAGCCGATATTGAGAAGCACTTTCGCCAGATTCTCTGTCACGAAGAAGACCAAAAGTACCAAAAAATCTTGTGGAGAAACTCTCCTAATCAACCACTTCAAGAATATGCCCTAACTACTGTCACATATGGCACTAAAGCGGCACCGTTCTTAGCTATGATGACATTGAAACAACTGGCAAACGATGAACGAAACAACTACCCAGAAGCTGCTGCAATCCTAGAGACGTCTTTCTACATGGACGATCTGCTTCTAAGCATCGATGACATTCAAACAGCAACCCGCATCAAAGATGATTTAACCAATTTACTCAAATCTGGAGGTTTTAACCTGAGGAAATGGTCTTCCAATGAGGCAAAACTACTACAAATCCAAGGACCTGCCAGTAACAAACCGGAAGCATACTGCTTCAAGCACCAAGAGTCAACAAAGACATTGGGTCTTCGTTGGAATCCAAACGAAGATAACTTTACCTTTCAACTAACTATCAACACTACTTCAACGAAACCTGTCACTAAACGCGTCCTTCTATCGGAAATTTCTAAGATTTTCGACCCATTGGGTTGGCTGAGCCCAGTAACAACAAAACTGAAACTTATCTTCCAAAAGGTGTGGAAGGAAGACCAACGATGGGACGACAACGTACCTGATTACGTAAACAAAGAATGGGAAAAGGTCAAAGTACAATTACCCGAAATAAACTACCTAAAAATACCTAGATGGTTGCAAATCAAACTAAACGATGACATCGAATTACATGGATTTTGTGACGCGAGTATAAATGCCTACTCCTGCATAATCTACACCAAAACTAAAATAGGCTCTGTGGTCATAGTAGCCGCAAAGTCACGGCTTGTACCAGCAAAGAAAATAGTCTCTCTTCCCCGACTTGAGCTGTGTGCGGCTGTATTACTATCAACACTCATGAAAAAGGTACAAGAAAGTAGCCTACTAAACCACAAAATAACTGTGAACGGCTGGTCAGACTCTACTGCAGTCCTGGGATGGATCCACGGTGATCACACTCGCTGGAACCTGTTCGTGTCAAACAGGGTGCAGAAAATAAAGGAAATAATTCCTCCAAACTGCTGGCGCTACGTCAAATCAGCGGAGAATCCCGCGGATTGCGCTAGTCGTGGAATATTACCTTCTCAACTAAAAACACATCCCCTCTGGTGGAATGGACCCGGCTGGCTACCTACTTTCCAACCAGAAAAAGGACAACAAATCTACACTACGAACGAAGAAGCCAAAAAGTTACAGACAAATGTCACAGTACAACGTCACGATGACAATTGTATTCAAGACCTACTTACAAGAAACAGCTGCTTGACTCGTGTTACAAGAGTTGTCGCTTGGATACTACGCGCGAAGTCACGTGACAAGCAACTACCTAACTACTTAACTGCATCTGAAATACAAATGGCAAGAAACATTATTTTAAAATATGTTCAAATTAACGCTTTCACGGAGGAAATTACGGATCTAAAACTAAGAAAAAGTGTAGATCGTAAAAGCAAACTACTACCCCTGAATCCTTATCTCGACGAGCAAGGATTACTAAGAGTAGGGGGTAGGCTCAACAACGCCTACATCGATGCTGAACAGAAAAACCCCATTATCGTGCCGCATGATGGTCATTTTACCGAGATGTTGATCGACCATGCCCACAAGATGACTTTCCATGGGGGAGCTCGCATAACTTCAGCCAGATTGAGAAAACAGTACTGGATAATTGGCGGCAACAGGGCTGTCAAGAAACGTATTTTCAATTGTGTAAAGTGCAGAAGGCACAATCCTTTACAACAAACACAGCTGATGGGTGACTTACCGGCGGCGCGGTGTAATCCGACCCGGCCGTTTTATCACACTGGTGTTGATTACACTGGGTACATCGATGTCAAAACGAATAAAGGCCGAGGTGTAAAAACAACAAAAGGGTACGTAGCTGTCTTCGTCTGTATGTCAACGAAGGCTGTACACCTGGAACTGGTCTCCGACCTTACATCGACGGCGTTTCTAGCAGCTTTACGAAGACTATCGGCTCGACGAGGAGCACCACGTCACATTCATAGCGACAACGCGACCAACTTTACAGGTTCAAATCGCTCTCTGAAACAAGAATTCATCAATCTGAAAAATATGCTTGATCCTGAGTTCTTCTCAGCCATAACAGACATGAACATTGAATGGCACTTTATCGCTCCGTCGTGGCCAAGTGCTGGTGGACTCTGGGAAGGAGCAGTCAAGAGTCTAAAGTTCCACCTTCGAAGAGTCTTAGGAGAACAAAAACTCACGTACGAAGAGCTGTCAACACTTTTAGCAGAACTTGAAGCCTGCCTCAACTCAAGACCCCTCATGGCGCTAACAGAAGATCCGGAAGACATAGACTATTTAACACCATCTCATTTCTTAGCCAGTGGTCCAACATTAACTATCGTGGAAACAGAAACTGATGAACGAAAACGCTGGCAGCTGGTTCAAAAAATATTCAAGGACGTCTGGAAGAGATGGCAATCTGAATACCTAACGCAAATAACTTCTCGAAGCAAGTGGCGACAACGACTACCAAACATGGAGATAGATGACCTTGTGGTCATTCATGACTCCAACTTGCCCGCTGGAAAATGGGCACTAGGAAGAGTGACCGAGTTACACAAAGGAAAGGACGATTGCGTTCGTGTGGTCAGTCTTCGAACAAAAAACGGGATTATAAAACGTCCTATAACTAAACTATCAAAACTGCCTGTTGCTAAGAGTGAAGAACTACATGTACAAAACGAAAACAAAGACACTGAAAAAGACGAAGTCCAGTCACCAAATAATGAACAACCTCAAAACAAAAACAAACGAACCAAAAGGAGAAACAAGATGTCATGTAATTTAATATGGGCGATTTTATCAATATTTTCGTTCATAACACCCGCTCGGTGTGACTACAGCCTACAAAACATAAACTCTAATCAAAGCATCTACTTCGACAAGGTCACAGATATGCACCTTATACGTGACGAATGGAAGTTGATCGTTTATTACGATATGGATCCCTACTGGCAGGGAATACAAGCTTTCAAGAACTATATTACAGCGCTAAAAAGGACATGCACTAGCATCGAGAAACACAACCAGTGTGACGTAATACTTCTCCAATTACGACATGGTTACTCAGACCTGATGCACTACAGCGACTTGTTACTCGATCAAAAACTAAAACCAACTAGACAACGGAGAGGGCTCATCAACGGCATCGGTTTCCTATCTAACAGCTTAACACATCATATGAACGCCCTCGATAAGGCTACGAACACACTTGCAACTTGTGAAGGCGATGGACAAAAAAAAAAGAACGCATTTCTACACACGATGTTCACCAGTATGTAGTGCTGTACCTTGCCGGCGCAGTACTCCTCGCAGCTGGTATTTACTTGTGGCAGCGCTCCCGAGCGCGCTGCTCGGTAATGCTCCCAGCAACGACTCGAAACGACCGTCGACCTTCCGAAAACATCATCCAGCTCGTGCAGTTACCTACGCTACCTACGAGAACTATAACTACGTCGAACGATACCTCCGCGAGCCTGCGACCTATAGATTCCAGAGTGAATCACCACAACGCACGCGTGGACAAAGCGACGTCATCTATTATCAAATAACTATTTAGTGCAAGTGATAGTGTCAGTGTGGAATGAATGAAATTTATAAGTTAGATTAAGTTAGATTAACATTTGTTTCACCTTGTACTTTTCATCCCTTGTACTTTTCATCTCGCCCTCGGGAGCATGTACGGTTTATGCAAACCGCACAGTACCTACATGTTCTCGCGGGTCAGCATTTTATGCTATAACGTGGTTTTTCCATTCAATTACGTTGAGTTGACGACAACCACCCAAAACGACTACACGTTATAGCATAAATCAGCTCCTTAACTAAAACTACAAACTATTAAACAAGTGAACTCTAACTTATTATTTTACTGAACTCTCAACAACAACTAACTCTATAAGATTGTAGGGTACAGACCCTACAATGCGGTTATTAAATGTGAGAGTGTCCACACAACCTCGCATGTAATACAAGCTGTTACACGCGGCTAGTTGCTTCTATACTTTCGATAGTAGCATCTTTGTGAAAAGCAAATCTCCTCATGTAAACAGCACAGCCAGCGCTTAGAACATAAATTAGCTACTAATAATTGTGACCTCCTTTTACGATGATGTTAGTTCAGTCGGACAGTGAATAGTCTCATCACTACACAGACCGAGTGACCAGGCAAGGGTTCGAACCGGCACCAACAACAACAGCGTGGCGGCTATGGGTGAGTTAAATTTTTAATATTATACCTAGGTAAGTACCTTGAAACCTCAAAATTCAACCCGTGGTAGAGATGGCACCCCAGCGGTCTCTCTCTCTCTCTCTCTCACTGATTGAATTACCCACTGACCTACCCTACGCGTTTCCTGGAAGAACGATGAATACGTGCAGCGCGTCCTACGCCCACGGGCCTGCGCCCACGGGCCTGCGCCCACGGGCCTGCGCCCACGGGCCTGCGCCCACGGGCCTGCGCCCACGGGCCTGCGCCCACGGGCCTGCGCCCACGGGCCTGCGCCCACGGGCCTGCGCCCACGGGCCTGCGCCCACGGGCCTGCGCCCTCGGGCCTCCAGCCTCATTGTCCTCCAGGAGCCAGCGCCGCAGTGCTCTTCTAAACATTACGTTTCAGATTAAACTTGAGATTGAAACACTTGGAACCGTCATTAACTGGACACCGCTCCACCGGCACCGCTTGGAATCAAGTCATTGTGCGTAGATAACAAGTCCCTACAGTGTGACATACCTGCGGGTAACGCCTAACAGAATAACTAACATTCAGAAAATTACTAATCCTGAAATCCTCTCCTTCTGTTTTGTAATATCTGAACAAACAAATTCAAACACTTTCTCCCTCTGGTACCAATTACACCCCCAAAGTAAGTGTTTTACTAAATATTTCATAAAATTAACGAGATGAGCCCCGCATCCTAATGTAAGCAACCCTTACAAGGATTATCTCTTAATGCGCAGATTAGCAGTGCTCGACATACATCTCTCTAACGAGGGCCGAGTGACAGGCGGGTGCGGGTTCGATTCCCAGAAAAGCAAGACAATGTACGAGGTGTTTATAGAACCATTAGTAAAACTAATAAAGGCACCGGTTGGTCGAGAGGGCGCCACTGTCGACAACCGTGATGCTTCATAGATAGCACCCGAAGGATCATCTGCTTATTCACTCAGCAAGTCGGCTCGGCTGTACGACACACTGACAGCGGAGCACTCACTGCACTTACTGCACTCACTGCACTCACTGCACTCACTGCACTCACTGCACTCACTGCACTCACTGCACTCACTGCACTCACTGCACTCACTGCACTCACTGCACTCACTGCACTCACTGCACTCACTGCACTCACTGCACTCACTGCACTCACTGCACTCACTGCACTCACTGCACTCACTGCACTCACTGCATTCACTGCATTCACTGCACTCACGCCCCGTTCATAACATTTTGGTAAGATATGATCCTCTCATATAACTTTGTCTGTGGGAGCGTTGGAGCGGTGACACAGAATCATTTATTAAAGATATATATTATGATTATGTCAAGCGTACAAAATGTTGGTAGCGGGGTCGCTGTTAGTTTTTGGTTTGAGTTGACATCTATAATCTGATATTCTAAATTAAGCTATCGAAATGCCCGCAACTTCGCCCGCATGGAGTTATTTTCACACAGACTTCAACCCCCGCTGTTTTGCGGTTGAATTCAGAATATTCCTTTCTTAATTCTTAATATACATCTACGAACCAAGACGAATACAATAAAATCAAGTATCTACAGTGGTTTAGGCTATGCGTTGTCTATATGTCAGTCAGTCATTCATTCACTCAGGACAAAGATTCTAATAACTGGTATAGATTATAAATATTATTTCAATTGTATAAAATTGTTATTTTAATGAATTATTGATAGTTACTATAATCTGTTATTGTTTGTAATATATGCGTATATCGACGCCTTGAAATGGTTCATGTAACTAGGGTAGGGTAGGGTAGGTAGGGTATGCCTGTAGGTACGTACAGACGGACGGTTTCTGTGTAAAGCACTGAGTGACAACTAGAAGAAGGAAGCCGCGTGGCGACTGGCGTCACGTTGCCATTGCGCGGCGCGTGCTTGACATCTGTCTGGAACAACAGTAGGTACGGTAACACTACTAAATTAATATAAAATATACCGATTGTAGTTTGCTTGTGAAGACAAACTAAACAATACAGTTAACTTTGTAAATTTATTTGTGACATTTCTGTAATTGGTTTCAGCAGTAAAAAATAAAAATAAAATATGATGTGGTGTGGCGAATGGCTGTCTGAATGGATGAGCAGCAACTCGCCATAAACTGTAACAAAACTACGAACTCCAGTTCAAGGCCAAGCGCATGCATGGCCTATCTAATACTGTGCGGTTACTCCTAACTTTATTAGTAGTAGCTAGTTCTGCGAACTGTACACCTTCCTAGTACAAACTTTGTTATATGTAGACATACAAACGTGAGCAGCTCACTGCATCTTGAGGAGCTATTCTGCTCATCTCGACAACGATCTTCATGAGAACAATTTTAACTTACTCTCATTGACAACCGATGTGGCGCGGCGGGCGAATGTCCGCCTGCGACGCAGGAGGTTGCGGGTTCGATTCCCGCCTTGGGATAAATGTTTGTACGACCTGCAAATATTTATTCCAGGTGCTCTGGGTATTTTCTATATATAATAAAAAATATCTATGTATGTAATGTATAGTATTAAGTATATCAGTCATCTAACCCATAACACAAGCTCTGCTTAGCTTGGGGCTAGATGATGGTGTGTGGATTGTCCAGCATTATTTATTTATTTATTCATTTATTAAGACTGAGATATTTAATAGCCTCTTCTTTTGCCCCTTTTTAGAGGAAGTATGTATAAAGTAAGTAGTAAAATGTGTACAGCAAGTTTCACCTAGATCCGTTGTAGAATTGAACCAGCAGCAAACTGACAAAGGAAAGCAAACCTTGCCAACACTCGAAGCACTGCAGCACTGACCCGACGCACACACTCACAGCACACGCGTACTACTGTGGTACTACGCACCTTCATCTACTGTTCAAACTAACTACACTTTTACTACTGTTACCTACTAGTATCCTATTTTTTTTTACTAGCGCATTCTGTCCCATTCTGGGCAAAGACGTCCCCCTCTTCCTTCTACTTATCTCGATCCTGGGCCAAATTAGACCAATTTTTAGTTGGCGAGACGACCTATTCAACAAAAGCTTTGTTTTAATGTAGTTGTGCTGTTCAATCCACTAATGTAAGTAACGTATTCCGTTAGAGCGGCGCAGAGGTAGGCTGAGTGGTAGGTACAAGTGATGAATAGCCGAGCAGCTGTCAGCTGTCAGCTTGTTTGTCGGCGCCTTTGTGCTCTCCGACTGAAGAGGATCCAAACCTGTCAAACATTTACAACTCGCAGAGGCCATCCATCTTTGTACATGATTTATGCAGCGACAGCGGCTACAACTCACTCATAGCTTTTTGTTGAGAAATTGATCGGTGAATATGCATCTACATCAGTTATTATCATCATCATCTCATCGGTACTCACTTCGTTGGGCGGTAAACATTTTTACTTGTGATTAAGTCGTTTTTTCATTTTTTTGCTTCGGCTTACAACCTTACAAATTTCTAAACCGCGCGGCAACTTATACATCCTAGTGACACCGCCTGCATCGCATAGTGAGCCGAGCGGAGTGAGCCGAGCGGAGTGAGCCGAGCGCAGTGAGCCGAGCGGAGTGAGCGGCGGCCGCGCGACTTTTTTCTAATTCTTTCATTTTTGAACTCGTATCCTCTGGCAAGAACTAACGCACAACAGGAAAAAATGGCGAGCACTCTTATCGGAGGCCAAGATTCACTTTGGGTCGTTTAGCCAACGGAGTAAGTAGGTAAGCGAGTATCTTTCAAATTGAACGTCCGAATTGAATAATTCAAAAAGTTATATAAAGGTCTTGAATATGAAGTAATTTATTTGGATAGGTACAAATAAGGAGCCCTTCCTAGCGACGGCATTTCAATTACATTTTTAAAATAAAAGAACACTTACTGTGACATATAATGTCACAGTTAGAGTGCATTTCATCTTATAGTTACTATGCCGTCATGTTGGTAGTAGTGCAAATAAGTGTTGTCATTATTACCCATTCTGTGCTACCATAAAATCAGGAAAATCATGTATCTATGTAATACCCGCGACTTCGTACGCGCCTTAGGTAATTACTTTTACGATCTCCTCTTTCGAACATTTAGCTATAAATTATATTAATGTAAATTATAAACTTGTCCGTTTTCAAAGTTTCATCCACATTACAACTTATTACCTGTTATACTAATAAGATATATTTGAAAGAATGCAGGGAATTTAAAATTATAGGATCAATGAGAAATAAAATGGAATTTTATGTTTATTCAAAGTCAAAAATCATTTATTCAGTAATAACTCCTTTCTTACGGTATAAAATTCATGTATTTTATGTCTTATAGTAGCACACCGTTCGAAGTCATCCAGTTCGTGAGTTTTTCTTCGAGGACCACTTTTGCGCGGTGTTGTCATTTTTTTTGAAGTTGAAGCTGCCACCTCACCTTCTTTGGTTATTTTCGATACTATTTTTTCAGATATTCCTAAAACAAAATTTGATGTTTATTATTTACTTATTTTTTTCGTTGGTTTGACATCAGTCAAGCGCTTAAATTCGTTTCAGTAGTGTCATTGTAGGCAAACCCTTGATTTTTATATCATTAGTGTATAGGAAAGCGCACCAGAAAACCTCTATAAAAATATATTAACTAGGCAAATTTAAATTGAAGTAGTGTTTCTATTTTATTTCTAGGAGATAACTCTAGAGAACGCTGTAGGTACATGTATAATCTGTATGGGTATTTCTGACTCTGACTATTGCCAGTACTTTTACTTACCGAATTTAAGACATCGGGAGGAGATAGTATAGTAGTAGTAGCAGTAAATACAAAAAATCTATTTGAGTTTAGTATAGATGAAGGGGCTAACTAAACTGATGCTGGTAACCCTTTTGACTAACCTGTAATGGCGGCAACCCGAGCTTGTACACATCTTAATGGAATAAGTGGGGCCTCGTTACGTTTTTCTCTTGCACAAAAGTCCTTCACCTTCAACACCATCACTCTTTCACCACTCTTTAATGTTTTAGGCATAATTTTTTTCACGAAATTCTACTAAAACCTTGAAAAGCCTGGAGATACCTCTTAGCGTGTTGACATTGTTGACAGACAGGAGTGCCAACATTACGGCATAGGAACTATCCGATGAAATGCTGTTGTAACAATTTGCAGTTTGCAGATAATGATGTGTTCTGCAAAGTCGTAGTACATTATTTCTTTTATCTTCTACAAGCGCACGCGATGTAACACATTTTTTAGGTGTTTTTTTACACCTCGGGTTACATTATTAAAGTTTTACTAAGGATGCCTAATTGTTTTGTAAATATAATATAGCCTACGTCACCCGGGATAGTGTGGCTTCCCAACGATGAAATAATTTTTCAAATCGATCCATTAGTTGTGGAGCCTTATCAATGCAAACAAACAATCAAATCCTATTTATAATATTAGTAGGATAGATAAGAACCTTTGACCTGACTGACAGATTGACATATAGACAACGCAAAGTCTACACCACTGCTCGTAGAGACTTTAAATTTTCAGGGTATAATTTTGTTGGTGCGTAGAGTTTAGAATTTTTGGTACATACGCTAGAAATTCCCCAAAATTCAACCTCTAACATAACTACGGGTTTAGCTGAGTTTAAAGTTTGTATAAAAATTACTTCATGCAAGCGAAGTCGCGCGCGTTTCTTTAGTAGGTATATATGTAGGTAATATACATTTGTTACATGACTTGCTGATGAAACTAACAGAAGGCCCACCTGATGTTAAGTGGTTGTCATCACCTATAAGCATTGTCGTGCAGGTCACGATCGTTAGGACCGAATCCTGCGATATAGTGCTCTGCGTCTTCAACCTGAGGCACACACGCAGGTGGTAATATAGTGCTCTGCGTCTTCAACCTGAGGCACACACGCAGGTGGTAATATAGTGCTCTGCGTCTTCAACCTGAGGCACACACGCAGGTGGTAATATAGTGCTCTGCGTCTTCAACCTGAGGCACACACGCAGGTGGTAATATAGTGCTCTGCGTCTTCAACCTGAGGCACACACGCAGGTGGTAATATAGTGCTCTGCGTCTTCAACCTGAGGCACACACGCAGGTAGTAATATAGTGCTCTGCGTCTTCAACCTGAGGCACACACGCAGGTGGTAATATAGTGCTCTGCGTCTTCAACCTGAGGCACACACGCAGGTGGTAATATAGTGCTCTGCGTCTTCAACCTGAGGCACACACGCAGGTGGTAATATAGTGCTCTGCGTCTTCAACCTGAGGCACACACGCAGGTGGTAATATAGTGCTCTGCGTCTTCAACCTGAGGCACACACGCAGGTGGTAATATAGTGCTCTGCGTCTTCAACCTGAGGCACACACGCAGGTGGTAATATAGTGCTCTGCGTCTTCAACCTGAGGCACACACGCAGGTGGTAATATAGTGCTCTGCGTCTTCAACCTGAGGCACACACGCAGGTGGTAATATAGTGCTCTGCGTCTTCAACCTGAGGCACACACGCAGGTGGTAATATAGTGCTCTGCGTCTTCAACCTGAGGCACACACGCAGGTGGTAATATAGTGCTCTGCGTCTTCAACCTGAGGCACACACGCAGGTGGTAATATAGTGCTCTGCGTCTTCAACCTGAGGCACACACGCAGGTGGTAATATAGTGCTCTGCGTCTTCAACCTGAGGCACACACGCAGGTGGTAATATAGTGCTCTGCGTCTTCAACCTGAGGCACACACGCAGGTGGTAAGGCTCGTGTGCCTGTAGTGTTCCCGGCGCGCATGCGTCCCGGTAGCTTAGAGGAGACAGGGCACCACCTGTTTTGGTTCATCATTGAGGTCAGTTTCTATTTTTGGTTTTACAATTTTCAGTGCTAGTGCCCTCTTCCGAATGATGTAAATTTTATAAATATAGGTAGCCGCGCAACACAAGGTGGGCCATCTGCCTGGTTTACAAGTTACGTTTCTTATATACTTAGGTATAAATATTTATATTTTTTGATAGTTTTATTTCATAATCATGCAAAGACGAACATATCCGCGCGCGAGAAGTAGTTCAGGGAGCTAGGTGCCAGTTGCCACAGCTGGCGAATAAATCACTGGCTAATATTAGTGAGTGATTGATGTCGAAGTGAGCGCCGCTGTGAGCGTCTGCGCCACTCAAACGACTCACTCAAAGACGCCATGAGAAAGAGATGGATCAGATTTGAGAAATACTGCATCACTGCAGACACTCAACACATCAAATTGTAAAAAGATCTGAAAGTATATTGATCGTGGCTGGGAATTGCATTTGATGCTCTCATTCATAGTTGTGAGGGCCGGTGTGTGTGTGTATGTAACACTTTGACACTCGAACCCGCACGCTATCGTGCCGCTATCGTGCCGCTATCGTGCCGCTATCGTGCCGCTGCGGCGATCAACTGAACGAAACAATTCACAAACTAACAAAAAATCTTTATAAACAACATTATATCTTTGATCAACTTTAGGAAATGAGGAAGAGCGCGGGAGCCGCGCCTGCCCGCTCACACTCCCTTCCCGGCAGCGCCTTGCCACGTGCAAACGTGCACATTCCCTCCGTTTAAATGCTTAAAGGCAGACGAACACATGACGCTAAGCATGTAAGACATCGGCTAATTTATCATTAGCCGCCGCAGTGGCTGCATTGTTATTCCATTCTTTAGGTGAAAAATAAACAAAAAAGAATAAAATAGTGATGGCTTGACTTGCGCTAACTAAATAAAAATAACCTTCTATATTATAACCGCCGCAGATATTATAACACCTACCTGTATTCTAACGTCACACACCCACATTAGGACTAAATGTAATATATTGATGGTTCGCATCAATTGACAGATAGAAGTCATAGTAAATCAAACACAAGCTTTAGTGTAGCCACAATGAAGGCAATGCGCAGTCTTATCGCTATGAGCAATATTTTTTAGATAAACTTTGGATAAATATACGTAAGAAGAGTACTAGTGGTTAACATGCGAAGCAAGCTGTCTCATCGGTAGAGAGAGAGGTGCTGCATACATCTACTTCTACACACACACCCCCATACACACACACCCCCCAACACCTCCTCCTCTATATCCCTCTCCCTCACTGCCCTTCTTATATGACACTGAAAAACAACGTATGCTTTTTCAGATAAGGCTGATATAAGCTGAGTCTTTCATTACAACAGTAACCATTTGATTTGATTGTATACATACATACATACATGGCGCGGAGCTTAGCCGACTCTCTCCTCTCCAATGCCACGTGCTCAAATAAGTTGGAGCGTGGCAGCCGTGCGCATGTGAGAAGTGCTTGGGTGAAGGCAATGAGGGAGATATGTTCAGAGTTGTAATAAACTTTTGTTTGAACCTTCTGAAAGAATAGCTTTTTTGACTATATATCTATCTATATACACAGGCAAAGCTATGCTTCTAAGATTCTTTTGTTTGTTTGTCCTCATTCAACATATTTTTGCATCAGACAAGAACAGCACGCCCTGATTGGACGGACACCTTGCTGCCTCCATTGTTTGCTTATTTAGTTTTTGTTAATGAAAAAGATCAGAAAGAAGTAAGAAATTAAAATAATTATACAAATACAAAACGTACTCAATAAGAAAATAGAAAAATTACAAAAATACGCAACAAATAATTACATAAAAAGAATTGAAACAAAGTAAATAGAATATTTGTGATCCGATCACGACCAAACGACGGCACCGATTCGCGTAAAATTTACAACTGTTATAGTTTGTAACTTCAAATAACATAATGTGTAGTCTATTGTGAAGTCATCACGCGAGAGAAGACGCGGGTGGTGGCTATAGTTCCACATGAAACCTTACTACAGACCTTCAGCTACATGCAACAATCTCTACGGCGGCGTAGACAGTGCTACGGCGTAGACCGTGCTACGGTGTAGACAGTGCTACGGCGTAGATCGAATTTATAGTGCTACGGTGTAGCAATGCTTCTATATGCAACGATTATATGATTATTATCGAGGGCAAAGTATCAATATCTGACATTTCGTTGATTTTCACTTTACCGCATCTTCGCAGGTAAAGTATAACAGAGCTTGTGATCTAAATTATCTAAATCGCCCGACTATTTTCCTTTTTGAAAGTAGTCTTATTACACCCTGTCCAGCCAACGAATTGCTGGTTCCTCTTTAAAATTGAACCGCCAACCTAATCACCTTGGACACGCTCGTATTACAACACAACTACAACAACAACAACAGCGCTAGCTTTCGCCCGCGGCTCCGCTCTTCCACTCCTACATCGCTCGTTTTAAACGTCCAAAATGCATGCACTATCCGGATATAAACAGATTCGAAGGCTGCTTGGACCGAAGGGTGAAGTTTAGGATGACATTACAAATATGAGGCTTAAGGGCGCGTTTAGATGACGCGAAAGGTTCCGCGGCTCAGAATAAATATTTGTAGATCGTCCAAGCATTTATCTCAAGGTGGGAACCGAACCCGCAATCTCCTGCGTCGCAGGCGCACATTCGCCCGCCGCGCCACATCGGTCGTCGGGATCGGTGGACTACATTTGTATTCACCATGGATTCGATTCGTCGGATCCTGCGTCAGGGGTTCCTCGAGGATCCTCGCTCGGTCCATCACTACATAATATTTCCCTGAACGACATGAACTCGATGAACATTTTTGAAGGACGCGTGCTGAAAAAGGTTGGTCCGGGCTGGGATTAGTTCAATATAGTTGGTGGGTTAGTTGGCATTGAGGTCCGTCCATGGTTGCATGGTGGCATTGTTGCATGGTGGCATTGTTGTTGCAGAGGAGGAGAGCGGGCAGCAGTGGGCGCGGCATCGGCCGGAGCCGCCGCGCGCGCTGGCGCAGTCGTCGCGCTTCACGCAGCACGAGATCAAGCTCATGTACCGCGGCTTCAAGCAGGTGCGCCATCCTCCTCCACCACCAGCCATCCTCCTCCACCACCAGCCATCCTCCTCCACCACCAGCCATCCTCCTCCACCACCAGCCATCCTCCTCCACCACCAGCCATCCTCCTCCACCACCAGCCATCCTCCTCCACCACCAGCCATCCTCCTCCACCACCAGCCATCCTCCTCCACCACCAGCCATCCTCCTCCACCACCAGCCATCCTCCTCCACCACCAGCCATCCTCCTCCACCACCAGCCCGCATGCCGGTGCCGTCACCTCACGCTCAGCGTGTCCCCGAGCGACGTGAATATTGTTCGTTCGACTCGAAGCGAGCGCCCGTTCTCGTTCACGTGAAAACCTTATCGAGCTCACGTTACGATTCGAAGGCAGGCGTCTCCTTCTTGTCGCTTCGAACTGTTCCCTGAGGTGGCGGCCCATTGTTCGCGAGCGATGGAGGTCGATGGAGGTCGATGGAGGTCGATGGAGGTCGATGGAGGTCGGCCGGCGCGCGCGTGCTTCCCGCTGAGCGAGGTCGGCGCAACCGGTTTTCTTGTTTCACTGATGTCTTCTATCATTCGTCAGCTCGAGCCTTCCGCATCATATCACCCCCATCTTGTCTTCGCTCCACCTCCACCTAACCCTCCTCTTGTTATACGACTTCCCTCCGTCCGCATGAGCATGTGTCCACTGCGCCCACGCCATCCTATGTAATACCGTGCGTTTAGTGTTTCATGTGTGGAATGGTTCACTCATTTTATAAAACATTCTAAACTGATTGAATAAGCGGCGTGTTGTCCTCAGGAGTGTCCGTCGGGCGTGGTGGATGAAGAGGCCTTCAAGCACATCTTCTCGCAGTTCTTCCCTCTAGGAGGTACGCACATCCACACACACCCGCAACCAATAGACCGTCCAATCGAAACCGAAACTCGCTCTACAACCAGAACCTACCCTTTTTAACCTAAAAGTTTTTTGGATCTAAAATCAAAATGCAAACAGAAACCTGAAACAAAACCGTTAAAGGAACCGAGCGAGCGATTGAGGGAAGCGAGCTCTCATCATATAGCATCATCTTCAGTCCAAATAAGTCCCGGTGGATAGAGCCGTCGCCTATACATCGCCTTCCGGCTTCCGGTTCATGGCCACCAATCGAGAACCTTATCCCGCAGCGGTAGTCGGTTCTACCATGCACCTATAGTAACGTATTGTAGTGGACACAGTGGCATCTTCATTAAGTTTTATCAGCACACTACAACAGTATCGAAATAAAGATTAGTACTTACGTGTATTGTTGTTGTTGTTGTAGATGCCACGCAGTACGCACACTTCGTGTTCAACACCATCAAGCACAAGCAGAGCGGCAAGATCAACTTCGAGGTGACCACCACCACGCCCACACCCTACCCACACACTACCCACACACTACCCACACACTACCCACACACTACACCAACAGTGCACTAGCTCTAAGCACGCTTTATTTCAAACCCCACCTTCCTGTTTTTAATTATAATAAGTTGTTTGTGGGATGTTTTTAATACGGTATTTTAGCGACCGCGTGGTACCATCTATTAGATGCTTGATGACATGCTATCAAAGGCTGCTCGATAATCGAAATTGTATTCAGTTGAACATTCCAAGGCGTATTTCATCGGATCGTTTGAACTCTCGATAGCGCAGTTAGCTAGCGCATTCCCGTATCAAGGAGAGGATCGTGGGTTCAAATCCCACCTAAGGGTAATAATTTTAGAGATAATATATTTTTTTGCACTATAAAAACTAACAATATTTATATCTTTTAGCGCAAGTAATTTCGTAAATTGCAGTAATTTTGCTACATTTTGTACATGATGTTATGTAGGTACTCAGCTTTAGGTAGCTACATAATGGCTAACCTTTCCGCAGTTTCCAACGAATAAATAAAAAAGAAGTTGGATTCTCTAAATTGTCCGCCTTTCAATATATTTTGGCAGTGACTCTTAAAAGTTAGTAACTATATATTTCACTGCAACACTAGTAGGTACGTACCTACCTACGTACTTATCTAAGGGTCCGTGGTTGAGCTATTTCTTGGAATGCCTCTAGCTGTAGGCTGTAGCTGTAGCTATGCTGCATAAACCGACCACGGCCGCTTGCTGTATAAACACAAGGAGTCGGGTTTGTCTAAAGTAGTTTGCTGTGTCTTTAGATGCTTTCGATCAATTTATAGGACCTCGTAACGTCACTTAGTTATTAATTGAGAGGTCTCCGTTTAAAACAGCACTAAATGTACGTAACGATGATCCTTCTTTATATAAACTTTCGACATTTCCCGGTTTGCACGAGAATTGACCGGAACTCGTTTGGCTCCTGCTAAGTTTGTACGTTCTCTGGGTTTATTGCGCTGAGTACCTACAACAGTCTTGTAACTAAAATTAGCTTCCGATTCCTTCCACGGAAATAAACATGGGCCGACGCTAGTCGTAATTGGCTTCCTAAACGCAATTAGGTTCTCGCTAAACACAATTAACGATCGTCGTGCAAGCGGCCCCATTCAGTTTCCATATCCAAGCTTCGCTTAGTTTGGGAATGGATGGTGATGACGGCGGGTGACGGTGAGCTGTGTGAGCTGTGTGAGCTGTGAGCTGTGTGCCGCAGGAGTTCCTGGAGATGATGTCCCGCGTGGCGCGCGGCTCGGAACAGGAGAAGCTGGCGTGGGTGTTCGCGCTCTACGACACCGACCACGACGGACGCATCTCCCGAACAGAAATGCAACAGGTACCTACCTACCTACCACCTATACCACCTACCACCTACCACCTACCTGCCTGCAACTACTTGCTGTGTATACTGACCAGGCCCTTGTATCTGTTCTAAATAATTGATGCAGTGCAGGATCAGGACCGTCCTTTCCATTCGAACCTGCGCCTGTTTACGGGACGCCCCCTAGTGCCTGGGACAGGATTCAAGTTGGGAGTAGTACTAAGTATGTCAATAGGGTTCTTATTGTCTATCTCTTTGGTCCAACTATGAACACCATGTTAACAGGTTTGTAATAGTAGATCTTCTCAGAACAAATCCATGTTGTTTGACTGATATGATGCATTCTTGATTTTAAAATTAGTATACCTACCTCCTTACCTATATCACAAATAATTCCTTCCATAGTTTTCACTACTGCATTAGTAAGACTGATTCGGCTAAGGCTGGTGCCGAGATATTTACAGATTTTATAAAAACACAGCATTGGAGTTTGTCAGGGCCAGGAGATGATTGGATCTTTTGTTTATAGATAGCCTTTTCAACATCTTTTACTGCCAACGATATTTCACTTCACAAACGGTGGCATGGGGTATGGCAGGTTCCTCTGAGTTCTTACTCTGAATCTTCTTTAGCAACTGTTCTGCACATCCTTCCGCTGTGTCACTAGGATTCGTAAGCAAGTTGATAGGCAGTGCAGTAGTTATGTTGGCGGGCGCGTTGCGAACAGTGTTTTTTTTTTTTTTTTCGAACGGACTAAAATGCTGGTATAATCGCCTAGCGATTTCCGACAGCGTTACCGGGCTACTGGCGAGCGCAGAAGGCGCTACGCCATTACAAAATTGGTTTTGTTGGCAACGAGCACAAGGGCACCACTTAGGTACGGACCTCGGCTTGGGCTGTTGCCGGAGAAGGGAGCTACGGAGAGACTCTTCGCCCTGAAGGGGCGTTAACGGGGAGACGTCTTCGACCCCGCCGCCGGGGTCGGTGTGATTGTGGAGTGTTTCCTGTGTCAAAAACAGTACCGTGTTGTTGTACAGGTGGTGCAGGCTATATACGAGCTGGTGGGGCGCGGCACCCTGCCCCCCGCTACTCCCTCCGCCGCCAAGGAACACGTCGATCGGATATTTAACGTGAGTTACATTGTAATCTTCTTCTACATTCTACACGAAGCCTAGCTAGGCTTAGCTTTGACACGATACATGAAAGATTTAGGTAGGGTTACCTATTTAACAGAAAAGTTTGCTCGAGGTGTAGCGGCTCCCTGATCCTGGTGGTCCCTCGCCGTGAGTCATCATCATTTTGCGGACTTGATATAAACTTAGTGATCCAATTAGGTACCCATTACATTATATTACCCAAAATTAAAAAAAAAACAGCAGTAGATTTTTAATTCTTATATTATTTCCGCCTAAGATATTTTATAAATAAAGTAATAATATACAAGTTGGGTAGGTGGGTAGGGGTGTGTATAATGTGTGTCATGTATGTATGTATGTATGTGTATGACAGCAGATGGATGTGAACGCGGACGGCGTGGTGACGCCGGACGAGCTGGCGCGCTGGTGCGCTCGGGACCCGCAGGCGCGGCGCTCGCTGCACACGCTCGATACCATCCTGTGACTCCTGTGACTCCTGTGAGGATGAGGACCACCCCCTAACTAACCCCTTCCATATAAACTAACTCCTTTACCTTCGACTAATCTATTATAACTTTGTTCAAGTATTACTTTAGGAACTTCTAAAATTTTAAATTTTGAATATAGTACTTACGTAGTAGTACGGTGGGCAAAGATGGGCGAATCAAAAATTATTTTTTTCTATTTTTAACAAGGGAAATAGCTTAGGTACTTGGTAAAACTTTTTGGGCCCCAAAATAAAACCTACCATCCAAGGGGTGTAAAAAGTACGTACATCCCGCTGTCGAAACCTCTGTAGGTAATTAGAGAGCTGAGATATATATCTATCCATATTGTTAGAAACCTCTTCTAGACTACTAGTACCTACTAGCACTGGGACGGGTACGGGTACTGGTACTGATGGGAGGTACTGATCACCAAGGCTGCTTCTCATCTGGCGTCGCGTCGTCGTCGGGCTGACGCAGAATAAAAAACAATCCTACTCACCTATCTGTGTGTTGTGTCGGTACCTATTACCGACACACCTTCAGTTTTCGGAAGTGGTAGTTTTACAGCCGGGATGTTTACTTACCCCTATACCACAGAATAGGTATAGGTACCTAATTTTAATAAGTATTGCTAATAAGTATAAAATATGTAAAACTCGGTAAAAGGAATAAATAATAACTTCTATTCGGCCTGCATAGTGTTCAAGAGGATTCTGCAGGTCTACTCTTAGAAACGATAAACAAAGTTTCGTATCGTCGTTTAGTAGGTACCTACCTACGTGCCGGTAACTCGGTAGCCGTCCTACAGTCGCATTGTCATCACCTGATCAAAACAATACGAAACGTACGAAACTATAGTCCATATTCTTAGACGAAACTTCGTTTATCGTTTCTAATGTACGATTGACACCTGCCGCATGCCGGGCCGCGTCGGAGCGCCGAGAGTAGCCGAGCGGGTGCGGGAGCGGGTGCGGGAGCGGGTGCGGGAGCGGGTGCGGGAGCGGGTGCGGGAGCGGGTGCGGGAGCGGGTCGCGGAGTTGAAGCGCAGCCGGTCGGCTTCAAAGCTGCGTAAATTGCATGCAATTTCCTCAAGCAAGTTTTAAAATGCGCTCCGTCGCGCGCCTGCAAGTGTGAATCGTACATGAGAGTGGACCTGCTGAACTTTTACTCGTCTAAGTGAACTACCTATAAAACGCATTTATATTATTATCTTTTAAAGTTGTATTTTAATCTAAGCTAATTAATATAGGTAAGTACTTTTATTGTAACTGAACTAAGTAGACGGTCTACAGACCCAAGTTCAGCAGACGGTCTACCAGATAATGTTCCTGCTACTAAAGAAATTACATGACAGGTACTTACCTACCGGACATAAGCACAAAGTGTAGGTCTGTAGCACCTAGTTATAGGTAGGTAGGTACCTACTGTTTGTACTGTTTGTTGAGTTGAAGATACGAAAGCTTTTATCCTCTCCTTTAAGTATAGGTACATTAGGTCACCTGTATTATTCTTCTCATTGGAGACAATCCAGTTTAAAGGGAATCCTATAGTGTAGGTATGCACATAAGTTGAATAATGCATATTATTGTGTTTAGGTAGGTATAGTGGTACCTATGACCAACATGCGGGCGAGGCGAGAGGCGACTCGCGATGGAAGCAAGCGGTCAGCCGCTCGGCCTCGGCAGGTCTGCGTAGCTTGGTCGCGTGGACCTGCCAGAGGTGAGCCTAGTTTATAAGACGATTTAAAGTGATTATTGTGATTTTACTAACTCTTTTACTTCACCTCTTAGATATAAGTCCAAGAAAATTAAAATCTCATGACATTACACTGATGTTTTATTTATAGGGTTCTTATCAGCCATAAAATAATTAAATAAGCCCATTGCCAACGTATATTTCGATAACCACTCGATAGTCAGCTCTCCACTCAATATCCCGATCAATCGGAGGTCTCGAGGTGACTGTAGGAAATCCGTAGAAGGACCAAGGTGACCCCGACATAGCTCTGACAATCAGCAAGTTAAAGTGGCAATAATAGATAGGCCATTTATCACACAATGCTGGAGAATAAAGGTTCTCGAATGGCAACCACACCGGAAGACGAAGCGTAGCAGTCGGTGGATGAAGAAATGCTCAGAATGAAAAATGTAAAAAACGCTCGTTCTTCCTAGAAACATGTTACATATAGTTTATGTCCAGCAGTGGGGTTCCTCAGGCTAATGATGATGATAGCTACCCGCTCAGCAAGACTCTGTATAGCCTATACAGAGTCTTGCTCTTGCAACTTTTTATTACCCTATACAGTATAGGGTAATAAAAAGTTGTATCGTTGAGAAAGAAAAATAAGTGATCCGTTTCAGTTGGTCGGAATGGAAGCCTGGGAACTCATGGTAAAAAAAACCGGTGGTTCTGTCAACATAACAACTCAACAAGAACAGGTGGGAGCAAACGATTTCAACCTTCTTCAAGGCCTCATACACCTTTTTAGATAATATTCGAAGAGTTCAACGACGAATTTGGCGTGGCGGGCGAATATCCGCTTGTCCGCCAACGCAGGAGGTTGCGGGTTCGATTCCCACCTTGTGATAAATATTTGTACGATCTGCAAATATTTATATATGTCCCCGGCTCAGGGGAGCGCGGGGCGCGGCTCGTGCTTGTCGGCGGCTGCGGGCTCGGCGCGGTGTACGTTGCGCGGCTCGTGCTCGTGCTCGTGCTCGTGCTCGTGCTCGGCTCAGGGGAGCGCGGGGCGCGGCTCATGCTTGTCGGCGGCTGCAGGCTCGGCGCGGTGTACGTTGCGCACGTGGCGCGGCTCGTGCTCGTGCTCGTGCTCGTGCTCGTGCTCGGCTCAGGGGAGCGCGGGGCGCGGCTCATGCTTGTCGGCGGCTGCAGGCTCGGCGCGGTGTACGTTGCGCACGTGGCGCGGCTCGTGCTCGTGCTCGTGCTCGTGCTCGGCTCAGGGGAGCGCGGGGCGCGGCTCATGCTTGTCGGCGGCTGCGGGCTCGGCGCGGTGTACGTTGCGCGGCTCGTGCTCGTGCTCGTGCTCGTGCTCGTGCTCGGCTCAGGGGAGCGCGGGGCGCGGCTCATGCTTGTCGGCGGCTGCAGGCTCGGCGCGGTGTACGTTGCGCACGTGGCGCGGCTCGTGCTCGTGCTCGTGCTCGGCTCAGGGGAGCGCGGGGCGCGGCTCATGCTTGTCAGCAGCTGCAGGCTCGGCGCGGTGTACGTTGCGCACGTGGCGCGGCTCGTGCTCGTGCTCGTGCTCGTGCTCGGCTCGAGGGAGCGCGGGGCGCGGCTCATGCTTGTCGGCGGCTGCAGGCTCGGCGCGGTGTACGTTGCGCACGTGGCGCGGCTCGTGCTCGTGCTCGTGCTCGTGCTCGTGCTCGTGCTCGGCTCAGGGGAGCGCGGGGCGCGGCTCATGCTTGTCGGCGGCTGCAGGCTCGGCGCGGTGTACGTTGCGCACGTGGCGCGGCTCGTGCTCGTGCTCGTGCTCGTGCTCGGCTCAGGGGAGCGCGGGGCGCGGCTCATGCTTGTCGGCGGCTGCAGGCTCGGCGCGGTGTACGTTGCGCACGTGGCGCGGCTCGTGCTCGTGCTCGTGCTCGTGCTCGGCTCAGGGGAGCGCGGGGCGCGGCTCATGCTTGTCGGCGGCTGCAGGCTCGGCGCGGTGTACGTTGCGCACGTGGCGCGGCTCGTGCTCGTGCTCGTGCTCGTGCTCGGCTCAGGGGAGCGCGGGGCGCGGCTCATGCTTGTCGGCGGCTGCAGGCTCGGCGCGGTGTACGTTGCGCACGTGGCGCGGCTCGTGCTCGTGCTCGTGCTCGTGCTCGGCTCAGGGGAGCGCGGGGCGCGGCTCATGCTTGTCGGCGGCTGCAGGCTCGGCGCGGTGTACGTTGCGCACGTGGCGCGGCTCGTGCTCGTGCTCGTGCTCGTGCTCGGCTCAGGGGAGCGCGGGGCGCGGCTCATGCTTGTCGGCGGCTGCAGGCTCGGCGCGGTGTACGTTGCGCACGTGGCGCGGCTCGTGCTCGTGCTCGTGCTCGTGCTCGGCTCAGGGGAGCGCGGGGCGCGGCTCATGCTTGTCGGCGGCTGCAGGCTCGGCGCGGTGTACGTTGCGCACGTGGCGCGGCTCGTGCTCGTGCTCGTGCTCGTGCTCGTGCTCGGCTCAGGGGAGCGCGGGCCGCGGCTCATGCTTGTCGGCGGCTGCAGGCTCGGCGCGGTGTACGTTGCGCACGTGGCGCGGCTCGTGCTCGTGCTCGTGCTCGTGCTCGGCTCAGGGGAGCGCGGGGCGCGGCTCATGCTTGTCGGCGGCTGCAGGCTCGGCGCGGTGTACGTTGCGCACGTGGCGCGGCTCGTGCTCGTGCTCGTGCTCGTGCTCGGCTCAGGGGAGCGCGGGGCGCGGCTCATGCTTGTCGGCGGCTGCAGGCTCGGCGCGGTGTACGTTGCGCACGTGGCGCGGCTCGTGCTCGTGCTCGTGCTCGTGCTCGTGCTCGGCTCAGGGGAGCGCGGGCCGCGGCTCATGCTTGTCGGCGGCTGCAGGCTCGGCGCGGTGTACGTTGCGCACGTGGCGCGGCTCGTGCTCGTGCTCGTGCTCGGCTCAGGGGAGCGCGGGGCGCGGCTCATGCTTGTCGGCGGCTGCAGGCTCGGCGCGGTGTACGTTGCGCACGTGGCGCGGCTCGTGCTCGTGCTCGTGCTCGTGCTCGGCTCAGGGGAGCGCGGGGCGCGGCTCATGCTTGTCGGCGGCTGCAGGCTCGGCGCGGTGTACGTTGCGCACGTGGCGCGGCTCGTGCTCGTGCTCGTGCTCGTGCTCGGCTCAGGGGAGCGCGGGCCGCGGCTCATGCTTGTCGGCGGCTGCAGGCTCGGCGCGGTGTACGTTGCGCACGTGGCGCGGCTCGTGCTCGTGCTCGTGCTCGTGCTCATGCTCGGCTCAGGGGAGCGCGGGCCGCGGCTCATGCTTGTCGGCGGCTGCAGGCTCGGCGCGGTGTACGTTGCGCACGTGGCGCGGCTCGTGCTCGTGCTCGTGCTCGTGCTCGTGCTCGGCTCAGGGGAGCGCGGGGCGCGGCTCATGCTTGTCGGCGGCTGCAGGCTCGGCGCGGTGTACGTTGCGCACGTGGCGCGGCTCGTGCTCGTGCTCGTGCTCGTGCTCGGCTCAGGGGAGCGCGGGCCGCGGCTCATGCTTGTCGGCGGCTGCAGGCTCGGCGCGGTGTACGTTGCGCACGTGGCGCGGCTCGTGCTCGTGCTCGTGCTCGTGCTCGTGCTCGGCTCAGGGGAGCGCGGGGCGCGGCTCGTGCTTGTCGGCGGCTGCGGGCTCGGCGCGGTGTACGTTGCGCGGCTCGTGCTCGTGCTCGTGCTCGTGCTCGGCTCAGGGGAGCGCGGGGCGCGGCTCATGCTTGTCGGCGGCTGCAGGCTCGGCGCGGTGTACGTTGCGCACGTGGCGCGGCTCGTGCTCGTGCTCGTGCTCGTGCTCGTGCTCGGCTCAGGGGAGCGCGGGGCGCGGCTCATGCTTGTCGGCGGCTGCAGGCTCGGCGCGGTGTACGTTGCGCACGTGGCGCTTGAGATGGCTGTTGTTGGTGAAGGTCTTGCAGCAGAGGGGGCAGAGGGCAGGGCGCGCGGGAGGCAGATGCGTGCGGCGGTGTGCGTAGAGGCTGCTGTTGGAGCTGTAGGCGTTGCCGCAGAGCTGGCACACGTAGGGCCGCGCGCCGGAGTGCAGCACCAGGTGCTTGCGGAAGGTGTACTTGTCTCCGTACGTCTTACCGCAGATGTCGCAGGCGAAGGGTCGCTCTCCGGAGTGGATGCGTCGGTGCACGTTGAGGGTGCTCCGCTGCGAGAACCGCTTGTGGCACTCCGGACACGCGTACGGCTTCTCGCCCGTGTGCACTCGGTAGTGCATCTTCACCTCCTGCTTGCGCGCGAATGTTTTCTCGCATCTGGAACATGATACTCCACGTATATATTATGTCGAGGTATATATTATACCGACCCGTCGACTGAGACGGCCGCAGCCGTGAATCTCGATGCGCAAACAAAAATAATAAAGGATCGTACATTTGTCCAGTCGTAGGAATCGAACCCACATCTCTTACCAGTAACTGATTACGTAATATGTAACGCCACTTTTGAAGTACCTATAAGCTAGTTAAGTCAAAGCTCAGTTCTCCTTCCTCACCGATCCGGATTGGTGACCGTTAGTGGCACTTGCACTTGCAGCTCACCTTAGCTATCAAGCTGGAGATTCATCCAGCGTCAAGTATTAGCATGACGGACAGCTAAGGGCTGGATCGTTGAGGAAGGAGCGAGGCGACAAGAAGCTGGTGAGGAGGTGAGGCACACGGTGTGAGTAGCGGTTACCTGTCGCAGGAGTAAGGCCGCTCCCCCGTGTGGGTGACCATGTGCTGGTGGAGGTTGCTGCTGGTGGTGAAGGACTTGGCGCATCGGTCGCAGGTGTACGGTTTGTCCTCGGTGTGCATTATCATGTGCCTGATGAGCCTGATCCTGATCGGGAAGGCCTTGTCGCACTGGTCGCACGCGTACGACTTGACGCCGTGGATCCTGAGGTGCGCCTTCAGCAGCTTCTTGTGGGGGAAGGCCTTGTCGCACTCGTTGCAGGCGTACGGCTTCTCTCCCGTGTGCAGCTTCACGTGCTCCTCCAGGTAGACGCTGCGTGTGAAGCGCTTGTCGCAGCGGGAGCACGGGAAGCTCTCCTTGCCAGCGTGCTCCCGCATGTGTTCCCGCAGGTGCCGCTTCAACGTGAACGTCGCCTTGCACTGCGGACACGTCGGCTTCTCCTCCGAGTGGATCGCCCGATGCTGCTTCAGGTTACTGTTCCGCGAGAAGGTCTTGCCGCAGACGTCGCACGCGTGAGGCTTCTCTCCGGCCGCGTGGAGGCGCTTGTGTCTCTCGTAGTTGTATTTGAAGGTGAACGTTTTGTTGCAGATGTCGCAGCTGAAAGGTTTACCCGGAACGGCGGCGGCTTTCCTCCTGGGCGGCATTGTCGTCGTCGTCGTGGTTGTGGTCGGCAGCGGCTTGCAGGCTCGGCTGCGTCGGTAGTGTGCGCAGAGCTTCGATGTGCTACTGAACATTTTGCTGCATTTATCACAGCTGTTATTTTGCTCCGTTTCGGTGGAGTAGAATGCCTCTACTTTGACAGGTTTAGCGTCTTCTAACATGTCCTCGGCGTCGTTGTCGTTTTCATCTTGCGGAGTGGATTCCAGCTTGATGGTGAGCTCCTCCTTGAGGGTGGCGCTCGTCTCCGAATGCTCCATGGCCACAGTGTACATGGAATGAGAGTCAGTCACGGACAGCGCTCCACTCGGTTCCACTTTCAACAAAGAGAGTGTTTCTTGTGTTACCTGAAAGATACACGGATATTTATGAGTTTTGTATTTTAGAAAGTTCTACTGCAATTTCAAAATAAGTTGCATAAGTTAATGAGTAATAGGCTGCACTACGTTAGCTAGGTGAGGTTACCTGGAGGCCCTGATCCAGGAGGTCGGCTAGCAGGCGAGCGGAGCGGCGCGCCAGGGCTGCGAAGCGGCCACATCTCTGCAGTTGCCAGCAGCATAGGTAGCACAGCCGGTCCGTGCCGAGGGACCTGCACATCTGCAACATGCCATACCACCACTGTTCACTACTAGGGACTACAACACTAGCCTATTAAATATCTAAGTGCTAGTTTCAAGTTTTATGTCAAAATGTCCCTAGAACGTTCTAAACGCTCAGGAACAGCAGGCCGGGTGACCACTACAACTCTACAGTGGAGCTTCATGGTGCCATGTGCTTTATATTGTGTACTAGTTGACCCGTGCCCACTTTGCTGGCTGGAAACATTGCATTATCTATTTAACCATTCATACAAGTTATTAGCAGTAAAAAGTCTATTGTTTTAAACACTTGAGACTATAAATTTACTTATTTTGATAAGAATTCTAATTGATTGATTATATGACCAATTAGCATGACCTAACAATTTAAATTATTTTTTAATGAAAAATAACTACTTTTTGTGACTTAAATATAAGAGAAAGACGATTAACGAAACAGGTGCTTTAGGTCAGACGAGTGTTTGCTCTGACTTTGTAAATCTGATTACCAGGAAAGTCTTTTCATTTTAAATATACAGCGCATGTCACTCACAAATAACGTGGCTTTCTATTGGTAAAATAATTTTCAAAATCGGTTCAGTAGATCCAGATATTACGCTCTACAACCTCATAAACTCACAAACTGGTTACAAAATAGTTTGTGAGTGAGGTATATTCGTAAGTATAGATGTATTTACAAAATCATACTATCAGTTGTATGGTTCACATAGTATGAGCCAAATAGAGTTGTGTGGATTGTCCACAATAAAACAAACTAGCCGCTACTGAAGTTAGGTCTTTGAAAGAAAGTAAGTCTAAGTAAGGTCTATTGGTGTCTCGATAGATAGGCATTTACCTTGATGCTCGTAAGTTTTTCGAAGATATTTTGAAGTTCAATATTTTCAATACAGTTCATTCTGAGATTTCCAGACATGCACACTGTGCATACAGATGTAGACATTTTATCTTCACGAGCTCCAACGTCCAACTCAAAAGAATTTTAAACTCTTTATCGAGAGGTTCAACAATGGGCTAAGAACGTTATTACATTGGGTCATGTAATGTAAATAAAAAATTGGAACACTTCTACTAAACTTTCCGGATTCCGATGTAACAAAGTAGATATTCTGTTTAATAAACTGAAACACTATAGAAGTACTCTGTGGACTGAACCACAGAGTACTTTTTTATAGACTGAAAATAACAAAGAATTAATATACTCTCTAACGAGAGAACGACAACTCCATACAAAAAAAAAACGTGTAGACCATTTTATCGCATAGAAGCGTATGCCATCTGAAAATGCACCCCTAAACTAAAAGTCAGTACAGTAAGCGGGAAATTTTAAATGCAAATGCGCGAGATTTGTTTTTAGTATCCTACCTGCATAAATTAGTACACCATAACTTTTATTCAAATTAAATCAAAATAAAATCAGATGCTGATTCTAAATATATTTATTGGTTTATTAAATAAGTATGAACAATAGGTATCCACTGGGTATCAATTATTTGCAATGTCCAAACCTAATAATTCCAAAGTAGTTTTGGAAGTCACTATCTCACTAAACTAGGTGTAGGTACAAAAAGTCACTATCTTCACACTTTTATATTCACCTCACTTTGGCTCAAAAACTCAAATGAAAACAAAAACAACAACTTGATGAAAAATTTTTAGCCGACATTTCGTTTTTCTCATTTTATGTGTTGCCAGCGCTTGTTCCCAAAAAAGGCCGAAACTGAATTTGCCAAAGGGCCGATTTCTGACTGCAACGGCCGAAATTTCAAATAACTTTCTCTAAAGGTGTAAAAAACTTTGCACGTAACAAAATTATCATATTATTATCTCACAAAAAAATAGTGTGGAATAATTGAATATAAGAAAACTTTATGATAACAATGGCCTGTATGTGTGTGTATATGGGCCACTTTCTTTTCGAGGAACTGGCGCTTAGATTCATCTAGATTTAAGACGTTGCAAGATGATCCCTGCGGATATTACTGAATAAATGAGTTTTGACTTTGACAACCCAAACCTTACTGATCCCTATAGAAAAACGTAAGAAATCGAAGAGTGCAGCAAGCCGCTATTTTTTTGTAGTTTTCAGTACCTCCGTAAATCGAAAACAAGTCGGTACCTACCTAACTAACTAATCCCGGTGACTATTCAATTCAAATCTGGGAGCTGATTTGATGACTTGGGTCTGATACTGCAGCCAGATGGCCCCGCCCCTACATCAGCCTGTACTGGAAGTACTGGAACCTAAGCACCAAAATGTAGCCAAAGTATTCTGTGCTAAGCACTGGCCACAGCATACGCTGTTATATCGGAAAACAGACAGAATGAATATAGGTATCGGCGCGGATTAAGAGCGCTCGGAGAAAGTGGTGGGGTGATTTGCGCATGTGTACAGTCACGCATAAATTTACTAAGTGATTTGAACTTGGATAATTTGTTTGTTAAAATTTTGAGAATAATAGATATTTAAATAGCTTATTTTAATACTGTGTGGTTCAGGCACATTAACCTATCATCATAATAATATATTATAAATAAACAATATTGTCACTAAATTTAATATACTTAGAAAGAAAGAAGACACAGTTTTATGAAAAATTATGTATTGTAAGTACCTACTTATCCTAAACTAATAAAACTAACTAATGTCTAATCAGATGGCAGTTGAGTTATTCCTTCCATTAAATCATCGTTTGATACAGTCATCGAAGAAGACATTACGGAAGAACTCGTAGAAGGCATTTCGTCGTCGTAAGAGATTTCGTCATCTTCGTCCTCATCTTGACTACCATCACTCTCTGAGCTGTCATCATTTACACTTATGATAAACTGTCCACGCAACTGTACCTATGGGGCACGAGACGCGTGAGCGCGGTGAGACGGGGGAAGGACGACTGATTGACTAATAAGGCGCCGGCGCCGGCCGCTTCCCCCGTTGCACCTCACGCCCCCCACTGCTCGGACCCAAAAATCGACTTCTGCGCATTCAAGGTCAGCGTTCTTAATCCGCGCCGATACCTGTAGCAAAGTACTCTGTGGTAAGTAGGATACGTTATGTGGTGCGGCGATGGTCGGCTAACGGCTTACCTTTACCTTAAAATAATAACTAGCTACGTTTATAGCAGGTATAAAGCAAGTTGCTAAAGTAGGTATTCTTGAGTGCCTAGCCGCTAGAGTAATGTTCTGTGATTGATATTCTAGGAGTAACATCTCTGATTTTTTTTTTTTCTGAGGCTAGGTAGATGATGTTGCATAAAAAAGTCCACACAAATAAGACATTTTGCGACCACTGGACATTTTGAGAAATGGACATTCTGCATTGGAGCCATATTTAATAGTATTATTCTGTGGTGCTGCTTTAATGACATTACATTCCAGTGGTTACCACCAGGGTGTTCCATCTTAAAAAAAAAAGTATGGTACAAATAGCCGCTGTGCAGAGTTTCACCTTTCACGATATAGGTGGACATCTGTTTAAATACTTGCAACACTACAATTTAGTAAGCAACATTTGTCGGTCAGGTTCACCGATCAGCGTTGCCAGCTCGGCCCCTCGGTTGCCGATTTTCAGGCTTTCGATCATCTCGGCGGCCTTTCAGTAGAATCGGCCCCCTAGTTGGCCTTTCCAATGTTGCATGGAATATTACAGCAATAAATTCATTCACACTAGCACACTTCCTCTGTACTGTCAGATGTAGCAGTAGGTATCACCTTTTCGGGGCCACCAGCCGCAGGATGTGATTGCTATTGCTGGATGTGTTAGGTAGCCTAGATATCGAGACTAGATACTTTATTTTTACGATCTACAGAGGTACTGAAAACTAACAAAAAAGGCCAATAGAGTTAAGTGGCCGTAATGTTTGGGTTGGCCGTAAGTGGCCGATATACACTCTACGCCATTGATAGCAGTAAGTTTTTTATAATTATAATGCTGACTTATGTATTGTGTGACAGTATCTATTGTGTGAATAATGATTAGGAATTTGTGCGATTTTTTTACTATTTATTTGAAATTCGGCCTTTGCAGTTAAATCGGCCCCTAGCAAATTGGGTTTTTTGGGAACACGTGCTGGCAACACTTTACTGAGTACTTTTTTAAAATGGCCGACCGTCTGGGTCGGACATTTTCCTTTTTATTTCGTATTTTTTCGAAATTGATAAATAATAAGTGTTCCGATCTAACTATTCGAGTGCTGTGAAGTGTTTCCAATGTTCGGTAGGGTATACTGGCTGTGCTGTGTCCCAGGTTGTTCAGGAACCGGAACAAAGGTGTGTAAATAACTTTTCTATGCTAATATTACTTTGGCCCCTTTAGCTAGCTCCTTTACTTACGAGATCGAATCGGAGATATCGTAACCGGAGAGGAACTTAAGTCACCGACATAGGTAACCCAAAGACTGTCCGTTTGTCCTCACAATGTTCCTAGGTCGTCCAGGTTGGGTTTTCAAATTTATTAATATTGGCATCAAAACTCTAGGTCCATCAAGCTAGAGACTTGGAATGTGTGTCTAGATTTAGTAGATATTTTGTAAATCCCCTAAACACTATTCTTTTAATTTGTAGTTCCACAGATCAAAAGTTATTTGCATTTATGATGGTCCCAATTCTCTGGTCTCAGGGTCCTAGAGCCATCTGGATCTCCATAATGAAGGATTATTTAACTTACTTTATTACCTTCATACATTTAATTGAATGAGAGACTTAGAATGATCTCGAGATTTTAAACCGTAGAAGACTTTTTTATAGTAAATACACATTTTATGACGGGAATCATGCTATAGCTTGCTGTTTCTATGGAATACCATTTGGCTGACAAGCAAAAACAATTTTATTAGAGTAATACAATTATATTGCTGAAATTCCTATTTATGAATCAGCGGTCAATAACCGTACAGTTGGGCAATGACTGTTGGACCCCACTTTGCATAATTTCCTATGTAGTTTCCTATAGAATTATTATTATTATTATAGTGTTCCTAATGTGACCTGCGAGGCAATGCTTTGTTATTTTAGGGTTATTTGTTTCAGTTATTTAGTGGTTAATTGAATGCTTAATATAATTTTCAGATAGAGATCTACCTGCTAAGCCTGAAGCGACGACTCAGTGCAGTCTTCTGTGTAGTGAAATAGAAAATATTGGTAAGTTAAAAAAATATTATGTTTGCTGTGTAAATATTATGTTTAATTACAGGAACATGACTTAAATTAGTGCTATAAACTATATGGTAAAAAAAGTGTCAAGCGTCAATTATATTCAATCTACGCTGAACTGGAATTACAGGCACATGAGGCTTAACACCAGTATTCCTCAGGTTGGTGGACGTAGGGTAGTGCATCGTAGGGCACGTACCTAATGTGCGTGCGTGACCTGTAAGGCAATGCTTTGTTGTGGATGAAGGTTACCACTTTACATCAGGTGGGCCATATAATTGTTCTATCAGTAGTAGTATAAAAAAAAATCGGCCAAGTGCGAGTCGGACTTGCGTACTTAGGGTGCCGTACCATTATTTATAATAAAAACGGCAAAAACATCACGTTTGCTGTAAAAGCCCCTTAAATATTTATTTTATTCTGTTTTTTAGTATTTGTTGTTACAGCGGCAACAGAAATACATCATCTGTGAAAATTTCAACTCTTCACGGTTCATGAGATACAGCCTGGTGACGGACGAACAGATAGACAGACATACAGCGGAGTATATTAGTAATAGGGTCCCGTTATACCTTACGTTTTACTTTGGGTACGGAACTACGAAGCCATTGAACTCATACAAACTCGCCCAAGTTGTTTACAGAGGTGTTCGATCGCTTCGCTCTCGATCAATTATTATTAATAAACGGATTTTTTTATTTTCAGCTCACACTGCAAAGAATATTTTTAAAACAACGGGTGCAAGAAAACAGAATGACCAACGAAGAAAAAGAAAAAAACTGAAGAATATCTGCCAAAATCGGCGAAAGTGCTAACTCTGTTACAGTTCAGAGAACGAGAAAAAAAAGAAAAAGGAAGGTGCTTCAACATCAACTAAAAAACTATGATCCTGACAATACTCAAGCAAAGCTTTAAGGCCTACAGATTTTTAAGAAAAATATTTACCCTTCCATCATCCTCTTAAAGTCTAATGAAGCTATTGAATTGAAAATACTTTTGCTCTGTTGTAAGTAAAAGCGATCACAATGAAGAGAAAGGGAGAGTTATGCATTTTACTATAATGACGAAATATCACTGCAAACAAATGAGACATACAATGAGAGGAAATATAAAGTAACTGGTTTTGTGACTAATGGAAAATATACACAACAGACAATTTCTTACTCTTTTTCATCTGGCGCCTCTGAAGCTGGCAAAACAAATAAAAGTAATAATATTATAAATGAGTTGGTCTCTTATACAAGCCCAAAGAACACAATAGGTTATGGAGAGAGCTATACTGATAGTTTCACTACAAAATAGAATCAGAAATTAGGAAATCTGTAGTTTTGTGGCAATGGGCAAGCCATATAGCTCGTAGATACGACAACGGCTGGAGAATCAAGGTTCTCGAGAGTGGAGACCACAAACTGAAACACGAAGCGTAGGACGCCCTCCTACCCGATGGTGTGACGACATTGTTAGGATCGTGGAAATTCAGTGGACGGAAATGGCTCAAAATCGTTCTTCTTGGAAACAAACACGGACGCTTGCGCTTGCAGACGCAGTGGACTTCTACAATCTGTAAATGATGATGATGATAAAGGGTTTTTCAAAACAACCCCTAAAACGGTGTAACTGAATGTTAGGGTTGTATATGGGAAAATCATAACACTTACTATCTTAAGGCTATATGACTTTTTAAACTATCATATTTTGGATAGAAACAACATACCATGATTTTTAAGTTTGACTGACAGTTTAACATTTCGATCCGTGATCATGGCGCATGCAACTGTGCCGAAATATCGAGAAAAAATCATACTCAAAAATTATGGTACATATCCCGTTTCGATTCAAAACATCTTAGTTAGTTAGTAGGTATAGTCAGCTGCACTAGAATGTATACAGTTTGTAACTTTCAAAATGGTTTCATAGCGGTGCTCAAAATATTTATATAATAATTATTCCAAAAATAAGTAGGGTCATCAACTAATTTCATGACTTTGTCGTTTTTGAGGTGTAAGATTTCATTGTTTTGCTGTAATATCGTTGTGAAAGATACAAGTTGTATACGGTCTAGTGCAGCTGACTGTACCAAGGTGTAACAAACTGTTTTGACATTGGTGTTAGATCCTTTAGATAGTTTAGTAGGCTTAATTTAGTAAATCGATATTTTGCGTAGATTTAATTAAGTAAGAGTTTGTATAGAATTAAGGTTTTCATTCGTCTTGTTTTTTTTAATTTGTGTTTGTACATAGGTTGCTAGGTTACTTGATGTAGGTATAATAGTAATTTCACATCGTACGTTGTTTGTGAAGTCACTCGCACTCAGGCTCTATCTGAAAATCAGCGTCGCCTCACATTGGGTTGCGATGTGGAGCGGCATTATGCTGAGATGGGACCTATTCAACCCATGTTCACACAGGAATACTTGGGACAGTGTGCCGCCTACCCAACCTCCTTTAAAATGAAGATAAAGATCATTTATTTACTTAGACATGTGTTTAAATAGATGACAAATATTGTAAATAAATAAATGAGACGCACCATGCAAAATACCGTGTTGGTGTGCAAATGGAGATGGCCCTTAAAACGTCACATGCAACATGAACAAAAATTGAATACAAAAATATTACAATGAATGTCAAATACAAATACTTACAGAAATTAAAATCAATTCAATAAAATGTTAAAACTTGTCGTTGATAATGTATATCTACTTTAAGTATTTGTGAGATAGGTGGGGTAGGTTTAGTTAAGTGTTTTATCGTATTAGAAGTGTAGGCACCTGCTGTGATGTGTTTATGTGTGTTGTGTGTTGAATAAATATTTATTCTATTCTATTCTGGTGTAGGTATTTTACTGTATTATTCGGCTATTGTTAATTACGGTTAGGTTAATTTGTTATTATTTCCGACTGATTATTTTGTTTTTGTCATCTTTAACATAATGTAACTACTGAACTTAATTTAATCATTGGTAGAAGCACACAACTCAGTTGCATTGCCATCCATAAAATAGATAAGAACTAAGCCATTTTATTATAAAAATGTAATACTTACATAAAATAGTGTATTTAATCATTTTGTAAGTACAAAATAAACAAATAAACTTAGCTTAGCAACAGTTTATATAAGCTTTCTTTACACTTAAGTATATTCATACTTCCATGAGATGGTATTGTATCAAATATATGTCTGCTAATATCTAAATAAATTATTTACCTACGTAAAAGTATTGTTTGTATTTGTATTAATGTATAGTGACAATGAAAATAGGTAAATAGTACTAATCTCAGTAGGATAAAGGGTGGTAGGGGTGGGGGGGGTTGTAGGGGCAGGGTGGTCGGTACCATAAAAAGTTTCGTTTACTAATCGCTAAGCAATCGCGGCGCCACTGGGCTGCGCCCTGATTGGGTGTCAAGATTCCCCTCTATTTCCGTCTATAAAAAAGTACTCTGTGGTTACCACAGAATACATTGTTACAGTGGTTACCTACTTTGTGATTACATTTTCTATTCTAGAGGTGAATTTCTAAAATATACCAAAATTTATAAGTAGATACCTATACACCGAAAGTTGTTATGAAAAAAAGAAGAATTGAAAAAGAAATGGGTAATGATTTCAGTAAAATAGCTTAGAGTGAGTTCATTTTCAATCATCGCCATAGTCAATTGTACGTTATGTAGGTATCTTGCAGGTAGAGGTGCTTAACTAGGTACCTATACCCTAAACACAATATTGCTTTTGTAAATTGCTTTCTTAGAAATAAATATAGGTACGCAGCAGTCTAAAATGCTTGAATGAAGTTCTCAGTCAAGTTACTTCCTTCAAATAAGTTATAGTCATATTAATGTATTTTTTAATTAACCTATTGTGTCTCACTGCTGAGCAAAGGTCTTCCCCAAAATCTTTTGGCAGTGTCCAACTGATCTTTTCCGTGAGTGTCAAGATCGTCCTGAATATTCACTTTTATTTACAGTCATCAGCCTACCCCTGGATGGGTAGCGCAGTCCTGAGACTATGTAAGTTGTGTTTGCAGTTCCAATGCAATCGAACTCACAACAGCGGTCTTTTCTCGCACAACGGCCACTGAGGAACGTTAGTTCTCGGAATTTGTTCGGCAAGAACACTCTTTGCTGGCTGGCCATCGTCGGCGTCACGGCCACGATTGTCACAGTTATCGTGTTGGTCATTGCGTTTTTAAAAACTGATCAGTTTTATAAAATACTATAAAGGTTAGTGTAGGGTCTAGGTACGTATTATATTGGTTTCTCTATCTCTTAACCGTTTTATGATGTAGACACACAGCTGCGTTCCTTCAAATCTATCAGTGCAGGTAAGTGTATAGTTCATTTCAATAAAACTAAGAGTTCATTTTACGTACCTTATATACATACCTACAGTTGGTGTATTAGTAAGTAGGTATGTTGAATGCTTATGTTAGATGTGAGAGTGGCTAGATGTTCCGCTTGCTCTACCCATTGGCAGAGCAAGGATATATATTTGCAATGTTTATAGGTACTCTTAATTGAATTCATTACTTTAGTTAAAGCGTAACGTGTACCTACTTCTGTTGTAAGTTAAGTTCTTGGTATGCCTTAACATGTTTTCTGTCTTGCATTCACGTTGAGTTAGATTGACACCACACTGGAGCTTCATTATCTACATTATTATTATTTTATAAAAATATCAAAACGAAACGAAAAACGACAAAAACCAAGTCGTAAGTTTCTTGCTGGTTCTTCTAGGCTTGGTCGCGAGTAACTGGTGAAATTACAGGCACATGAGCAGACCAAAAACCTTGTAAAAAAATAAACTTATCTAAAACCATTTTAGGTAGGTACTTACCGATTTTCACCATATACATTTTTTACCAGTTTCAGAAGCGCCATGGCTAAATCTCAACTGGGTCCAGCTTACCAAAATGCCTTCAGAATAAACACTGAGATGCATGGTCAGAATACGTGCCTTGGAAGGAACTTTCCCATCATATGGGTGGTGAGCGGGCTGATATTATTGATCCTTTTGACGGCTCTCATAATTGTAGCTATTTTGAAAAAACAAGATGTTATGAGATAATGTTATTGTGATGTTGTTCATTTTGTGCGTAGCTTAATAAAATTCTTTAGGATTATTTCATATCCTTCTGAAAATAAATATGATATAGATGTTCTTATATACATATTTTGTGAAGTCAGCCTAAAGGTAGGTTATGTACTACGACATCGCGTACCCACCCAAAAGTAGTGGCCAGTGATCAAAGGTTCACCACGATATTGTTAGGTACACTATTGCAAAAATCTATTTTAACTAAGCACCTACCTAAAGTGAACAGATAATCCACTGGATTATTTAATAATCATAAAAATGCCTACTTTACTTTCATAAAATTAAAATCAAACAAGCTCACAACTCAACCTGATATACTAAGGTACGGTAGACATACCTGCCGTATGACTCAGTACTTACCTATACCTTGTGCAGATCAAGCTTGAAGAGTGGGAAGGCTTGGCTTAGTCAAAAGCACGTCCATACACTGTGCACTGTGCAATGTGCGCTCACCACTCTCGTTGAGCTCATGAAAAATGTTTCAGTTGAAATTACATGCGTAAATTTCTCTACAACTTTTATAGTAGTACCAATAGAAACCGAGATAACTGCGAAAACCTTTCAAATCAAATCAAATGTTTATTTATTTTCTCTCAACAAGAGGTAATAGGTAAATATATGCTTACCTTATTGTACGGCACTGTAATCAATAAGTTTTTTATAATAATAATACTGACATAAGTATCCACATTATTAATGTGTGAGATAATAATTTGTAATATTATGAGCAAAGATTTTTACTATTCATTTGATATTTCGGCTTGTGCTGTCAGTAATCAGCCCCTGGTAAATTGGGTTTCGGCCTTTTTGGGAAAACGAGCTGGCAACACTTAGATTTATATTACAAATGGCCGCTGTTTTCTCCGGTCCGGTGGGGTAGCGTTGATTTTTCCTGTCGGATATTTTCTCTTAATTATTGACGCTGTTTTACAGTTAAAAATAAATCGGGGATGCTACTGTAACACAACGTAGTGTTTAATTTACTTCTATCACACATGTGCAGTGAAATGTGGTAGTTGTAGGATATTTTCCCTGAAAGTGATTGGCGTGGCCCATTGCGATGACGCAGTTTTTGCCACCAAATTTGCTGGCTTTGTTCGCGGCGCGGGACCCTGTGCCCTACCTACCGCCAGCGGCGAAGCTCCCACATGAGAAAAAACAGAAAGGATATGATGGTGTCAGCGCCTTTCTACATGTTTTTGAGGTTAGCTATCAGTGATTATATCCGTGCCTAGATACAGCTGTGTCTATTAAACTTTTTTATTAATTTTATTATTAGTCTAATTTCTGACTTTGATGAGATCAGAGACTGCGAAATGCTTGCGTAGGTACACATTCGTTGTGTATTGTATCACAGCTGAGAGCTGAGGCTTACAACACTGTCCAGTGACCCTTACCAGTATCACTTCAATGGATACCTACACACTGTACAAAAGGTACAACAAAACAAATACAATAGACAACAGTAACTGTCAAATACAACATCAACATTACACATTTGTCAGCGTTTGGTTATTGTTATGTGAGTGGCATCATCATCTGAATACTTCTTGAATGTGAAGGAAATAACTACCATTGGGCCAGACTATATCAGTATTAGCAGTTGTCTTGATGTCAAGTCCAGTAAACCCTGTTTTACACTATGCTTGTATTTGGAAAGTATAATGAGGTAGAGCTCTTTGTTTGCTGGTTGGTTTGGGGAAGTATAACTACTACATATTTTGCCTGTGAGGTATTCTCCCATTGCTCTAATTTTAAAGGTTAAAGGCATTTATTCCATGGAATCAAAGTGAGTGATCACTTAAAATACTCCTATAACTAGGTGAATCTGGGTGCTAGTTCCTCGTGACCAATCCTAGATGAACAGGCAAGAAACTTACAGCTTGGTTCTTACCGCTTTTTTTTGTGTGATCCTTTTTAGATTATATTGTTATAATATGAAACTCCAGCGTGACTAACACCTAGACTAGGTGCTGGCAAATGTGATGATACGCATCAATAAGGCAACTCCTCTAATAGTGTGTTGTGAGGTGCTTAGTTCAGGTGACCTCTGCTGCTGGTTCCGTCACTATTATTCATCTCATTTCCTTACTATAAATGATGTCACATGTCCAGCACCCATCAGAGACACCTCCTCCGACCCGTGTGGAGACGCGTGAGGAACGTCTCGAGCGCCGCAGACGAGAGCGAGCTGAACAGACTGCCTACAAGCTGGAGCAGGAGATAGCACTGTGGGACCCCTCGACTAACCCGCAGGCCACAGTGGATCCCTTCAAGACCCTATTTGTGGCTCGAGTTGTAAGTATTTGTATGGGGTAGTCATGTCATGAATGAAACCGACAGCAGAAGACTGGTAAGCATTAGATGGGCTTTACAGCACAATGTAACAGTAACCATCAAACTGCTTACAAGCTGCAGCTCCCACTGCACTCTGTAGCTGTTGGCCTCGCGGAATACAATTCTTTCTGTTAGTGCACTTACAAACGGAAGCTTCTGTGAATCTTCACTGAAAAGTAGACAAATTACTATTTGAACATAAACTGAAGATCTTACTTGTATGTTATGTTTTCCAGAACTATGACACGTCTGAATCTAAGCTCAGAAGAGAATTTGAAGGGTATGGACCTATTAAAAAGGTAAGGAAACAATGATTATGATTGGATGTTTATTAATCTATAGCTCAATTGGCGCAGGTGTATTTTTTTTATTGTACCTATTACTCAACAGAGACAACAAATATCTGTTCATTACACAAAATAAATAAAACAAGAAAGTTTATTGAGTCATAGACAAAGATATAGTTGATAGATTATTTAGTATTCTGTTAAAAAATTACATTTATAAAGCTAGGTGAATCTAGGTGCAAGTTCCACACAAGCAAGTCTACAATAACTGTCAAGATACTTATTGTTAGTTACCTTTACCCTTTTTGACAAAATAATATAAAAAATATACGGTTTGAGGCATACACTATATCTATAACCTTAGATAAGCTCAAGGTTCTGGAATACGTGCACGAGGTCTGACAGGATGCCACCTGTGCCTGGCATTTAGTTGTAAGCCTTTTGTTTTGTTTATTACAGATTAATATGGTGTTCAACAAGCTGAGTGAGAAGCCTCGTGGATATGCCTTCATAGAGTACGAGCATGAGCGGGACATGCACTGTGAGTACAACCAACCCCCATGGAGACCTTTGTCTACCACGGCACTGCACCATGCTGTGCTGTGCTGTGCTGTGCTGTGGGAGGACCAAATCGTTACTATCTACTACTTACATACCAGATTCTGAGGTATTTGATAAAGCTTCTAAAATAAAAGTCTTTATACAAATAAAGACATTTTTCATGTTTCATGTTAGAATACAAATAAAGAGTAGTGTAGTAGTATATAAGTTCCATAAATGAAGGCATTGCAACATGCCGTGTATAAGGCATAATCATCTATATAACTACTACTTTGCGACTTGATAATATAGAGTGGATCAATAGCAAACAAACTGTGTTTAAATCTCATAAATTAAATAAATAGTGGTATTGTTTGGTTTTGAATGCAAAATAAATGATTGTAACAATTTGGTCCTCAGATGCAGTAATATAAAATATCCATGTGATGATTACGTGAATAGTACACCACAAACATATTTTCTTATATAATGTTATTCTGTAAACTCATTATGAGACTACTCGTAGTATCCGAATTGTGACCTTCTCGGAGAGTCCTCTTCTAATGTTTAGTACTGTACCTGGCACCTGGCTACCACCTATTGATGTATTGTATCCGTAGGCGAGGAACGTTCACGACTACTGGACGCACGACACTCAGGGTTCGAGGCTCTAAAACGTTCGGGACGTCTCGTTCAACACAAGACGCGACGTTGATCTCATTAAAGTCATTTTTACAGTTTGTGTAATTCTTCCGACCGCAGGGCCTCAGTTTCCGACACTGGGTGTCTACCGTCGCGTGATCTCGCCTTCGTACCATTTCTTTAAGCTTCCGGCAAGCGGGCCACTCGTCACAGCCGATGCGCCCTTTGGACTAAATGTTCATATTAATGAGAGTCCCTTAGATTCCTCATAAACCAGGCGAATCGAAGACAATTCTTAGCCACCAAGAGAATTGGCAATTTTGCTTCCTTGCGTGTTTTTAGTATTATCTCTCGAAATGATATGGTTTTTGAACTGAAGACCAGTGAGAAATAAGAGGCTAGGTACTGTGGCTAGGAGAGGGAGAGGCTGCGCCGCAATGCAATGCAATGCAATGGTACGGTGTACGGTGTACGGCAAGTGGCCCGTGTGCGTGTGCGTTACAACCGATAGTATGTAAAGGGGGGTGATCCGGCAGACCTCCGAGAGGGTACCAAGTCGCGGCAAGGAATACAATGCTTGTATTGAATTAATAAGGATTTTTTCTATTTCACACCGCAGAACCGGCCGTAAAGACCCCTACCGACCAGAAAGGCTTCGTTTGACTAGGTTTGTATGTGGTAAGACGCCAACATACAATTTAAAAAACCGACTTCAAATAAAAACTAGCCTCCAATGTAAATTTCAATAAAACCGTTAGAGTGTAGGTGGTTTAGGTAAGTAGCTTGGACATTCAGTCGCCGTCGTCTGTCGACTTGTTAACTTACTGAAGGGGAGGGTTCGAATTAAGTAGTAACAGACTTGCGAACTTATATTTATTGTTTTTTGAAGTCGGTTGTAAAATAATCACGGAAAGATGTAGTTGAACACTGTGTTTATATATTGGTTGAAAGTAAGTAAAGCGCTAAAGGAAAGTAAGTAAGCGAAGCGCACAGGTAACTTTCGGTTTAACGCCTTGGTCCGGATTTAAAAATAAGTAAGTAAAATGGTCTTAACGGTAGGTACAACCACGGTGGGTATATCGTTTATTTACTTACATACATATTTCTTCAATACACGTAGAGTGGCGTCTGTCGGCTTGGTTGGTTCGGTAGGTATAGCACGTGGGTATTTTTTTATTATTATATGTTATTTGTGTTGTCTTTACAGGTTACTAAGGAAATACTTCAAATTCTAATATTTGTCAAAAAAGAGAACACGCTATGGTGCAAAATGTTCCTTGTGAAAAACTTTAGTTGTACAACTAGTAGTGTAGCTCACTACACTATCGGTATTATTACAAATCTTTGTGACAACAGAACAAAATAATGGACTTTTTATTAGTTAACAGTAACGGATTTGAAGTATTTTATATGTGAATTGAGGTATTATACATTTAAATGATTGTAACAAATAATGACGCTGTCACTAAGGTTCAGGTGGGATGGTCAAAGGACATAGACTCGAGCATAGATTTTGTTCACTGATCCGTTAGTACCACTAACAATAGTACTCTCTCAGATAATCTCTTATCTCATTGGCTAATGTACATGTACACATGATGTACACTGACACCAAATGAGATGACAGATAATGTCTCATGACAGACTACGATTTATTACTAACGGATAATACTGGGGCTGGCCAATAAATGGTACGTTAGCGCAACGAGGCTTAATGCAGAGCTGGTACTTACCTAACTTGCATCCCAATAAGATCGCTCTACAGCGTCGAAGCCAGGGCACTTACTGCAGACTCCTTAGCGAATCCAGTGCATGCAGCTGCATGAGTGAACAATGATACCACCACGTGTAGGAGTTGACACACGCACACGGATTAATAGAATCGTTGATAGAACCCCTCCGATGGCACCACTGAAGATCTTTCAGAAGCGGGATCGGTTTCAGAAATCTATAATTAAAGAGCTGGTTAAGTAATCATGGAAGCATAGTTTTCACGGCTGTAATCCTCATTCACAGTACGCATCCCTGTGAGGACTTGTTACTTGTAATGGTAAATAAAACTGTTGCTGGAGGTTTACTCGGCAAAAGCATAGACGAAAGTTCTTACAGCCATGTTGAATGTGAGTGCGCGCGAACCAGCAGAGGCGCAGGCGCACTCGACGTGTAAACACGAACCTTCGTCTATCGTTTTACGCAGTAGACCTTGCACTCGTTTCTTTTCATTGAGATGCAAATAGCAATAACATGATTATATGTATTATTATGGTCGCGGTCGCGGTCGCTGTGAAACGACAGAGGACGTACAGCGTCGTCAACTTATCTGTTCAATACAGAGGGCGCTACCATCGAACTGAACTGGAACAAGAAGCAGAAGCAATGTCGTCAAACATTGCTTCCTCTTCGTACAACTGAACAGATGAGTTGACGCGTGATGTGATGTGATGTGATGCGTAGTTGTGGTGTGGTGGGTGATGCTGAGTGTTGCGGTAACTCTTTCAGCCGCGTACAAGCATGCCGATGGTAAGAAGATAGATGGCAAGCGAGTGTTGGTCGACGTCGAACGCGCTCGCACCGTCAAGGGCTGGCTGCCGAGACGACTGGGTGAGTGGAGTGGAGTACCCACATCTCCTACCCTTCCTGCCTTTCCTGAATGTTCCTGAATGTTCCTGAATGTTCCTGAGTGTTCACTAATATTTATTATCTGACACGCCAACAATGTTATGCAATGCATATATCTGTTTACCTATTTTTTTTAATTGATTCTTAGATGATCTATCTGATGTTAGTATAATCATCACCTATAATATACAAAGCGTTTACTTCGCAGATTACATTCTTTAGAAACGTGCCCTACGATGTAATGCTCTGCGTCCATCGACCTGATGCATGCCGGTGTTGAGCTGGCACCTGACTTCATAATAAGTTAACAATGAATTGTGGGCGATGTGTCGACTGGCAGTCTCACGGGTCGGTATACAACATACGAGACTGTCAGTATATTTGTTATATTGTCATTGTCTTGTCAATGTCATGTCTTGAGTAGGTACGGACATGAACGGTAATTTCAAGGCACGGTATCGTCCCATTGAAGATGATCGCATTTTCCAGTAGTCAGTATTGCATAATCGCCGCTGCTAGAACAACAACCGATTAACGATGTTTTCCATTCACTTTTTTAAGAATTTTCCAAAAGTTTTAATGTACAATAGAAGTGATAAAGAAGATTGTCATCATGACTTAAACCCGATACGACAGGTGGCGGCCTCGGGGGAACCCGTCGCGGAGGCAACGACGTCAACATAAAGCACTCCGGCCGAGAGGACAACGAGCGGGAGAGAGAGAGATACCGTCTCGAGCAGAGAGACAGGGACGAGAGAAACCACACCGATAGAGGTAACGAACTCCGTCTACCTCCGGATCGAGGCGACGCATGCCGTGCTCCTTCCACCTTCCACCCAACAGCATCCGTCACTGTCACACCTTCCCTTGCAGCGCCGCGACGCCGCAGCCGCTCCCGCTCGGCGCGACGTCGCAGCGCGTCACGCGCGCGCCGCCGTCCCGCCGCCGCCGCCGACAAGCGGGACCGCGACCCCGACAAGCGCGCCGACCGCGCCGACCGCGCCGACCGCGCCGAGCCACGCGCCGAGCGCGCCGACGACGATGCGGACAGGTACCTGATCCCACCATAAATAACATGTTCCACTGCAATTTTATTGAATAAATCTATTAAATGACTTCTTGACTGATGCCATGGATGGATGGATGGCCACCAAGTAGATGTAGTGTACACTGACTACAACAAGGCCTACGACAGGATCGACCACAGGCTGCTCATGTCCAAACTGCACCTCTTGGCATTAGAGGCGACTTGCTCCGTTGGTTTACTTCTTACATCGATGACTCAAGCCATCGTCATGAGCTACTACATTTCTAACTGGGTTTCAATCCCTAGAGGAGTATCGCAGGGATCTCTTCTTGGACCTCTGCTCTTCTATATACCTAATTACAGGCACATGAGGCTTAACACCTGTATGTCTCAGGATGATGGACGCAGAGCAGCGTATTGTAGACGTTCCTAACTAACGTGACCTACAAGGTAATGCCCTGTTATAGGCTATGGTAACCACTATGGCTATGGTCACTGATTTTTCAAGAACATGAAAATCTTCAAAATCATGAATTTCTAAATGAACGCTTCTAAACTTCTAGAGGACTTATCAAGATTCGACTCATACTGTCTCGTTAATATGCTAGACCTCAATCCACTCAAGTGCTCCGTGGTCACCTTCACACGGAACAAACTATTAACTCAGTCAAGTCAACTAATAATGCACCTTGGTTCCAGATCCCGTCGCCGCAGGTCCGGCTCCCGGTCCCGCAGGAGACGCGCCGAGCGCTCCCGCTCCCGCTCTCGCAAGCGCACCAGGAGGGACAAGGAACGGAAGGAGCACAAGGTCAAACCGGAGCACATCAAGGTCAAACAGGAGCCGAAGGACGGTCAGTCACATCACTATATTGGATTTGGGATATTGCACCTTAAACGAACTACATACACTTTTTAGTTAATACATACTTGCATACTTTTTCCTTCACTACACAGAAAAAATATGTATGTTCATCACACACAGCACATATTGAACCCGGGCCCTACAGTGCAGAAGGCAGCGCAGAGATAATCTCCGTTACCGAGTGGAACAGATGGGGATGCCGGTTGTTAGTGTTGTAAGACGTATGCGAGAGTTGGGTGCAACAGTAATGAGAGTTTGGTGTTTCAGACTACCCCGAGTTCTCGATCCCGGCGCTCGACGTGCAGATCAAGCAGGAGCCGGAAGACGACACCAAGTACAACCCGGAGGACGAGAACGGCGACCAGGACGACTTCGCATACTAAATGTACGTGTTCCTTTGCTGAATGGACTAGTTTGCATACTAAATGTATGGACTGTATTACTGCGTTTTCAACTCCCACATGCAATAACATACACATCCAGTTAGCAAGAATGTTTGGATAGGAAACAATGTTGCGTTGGTACAGATCATTCGTCAAGCACCAGCTCAGCACCCGCTCAGCACTCGCTCAGCACTCGCTCAGCACTCGCTCAGCACACTGATGTACGCGCAGCCGCCGCGTCAACTGCACTAACATACGCATCCACGTTTCATTACTTTCTAAATAATATGACACGGCAAAACGTTATGAAATTAGTTGATGTTTATTGTAATGCTGTGACGTCATTTTGAAAGTGACGAATTGTGTGTGTTAGTGCTGTCGACCGCACTCACAGTATTTGTGTTTAAAAAGAATGGCCGCTTCGTACCTATATTATAAAAGTGTAGCATCGCTAGCTCGGGACTCGGGTACGTCGTGTGACGCGACACGCTCTAACATAAATGTGAGGGAGAGCTGCTCCACACGATGCTGATACTCGGCCGGCATAGAAACCAGGCGTTACAGGCATACAGACTTCGTTTGTGATTTTGATGAAAGAAAATAAAATTATATAAGCTTTATTTGAAGAGAAGTATGCTAAATAATAGATGCAATGTAAAGGCACGTAGGCAATAAATACGTTGCGGATCAACTTGCATATTACATTTTAAACCGAAAAATGTATGCACAAGCTAAAATACATATTATATTAAAATTTATTATGAAATGTAGATATTGTGAAGAAGGAAGTATAGTTTGTCTGTTGATATTTCAACCATAATTTTAATTTGTTTTTAGTCACTACACCAATATTTATATTATATGAGTATGTGAAATATTGAAATAATTATTTCGATCGTCTGGAAATAATATAAAATGTCTGCTCTTTAATTTATTAGACTAGACAAAATGTAGGTAGGTATGTTGAATGTGGAGTTTGTACACGTTAATTATTAAGTAATGTAGATTCGCGTTGTATTAGCTTTATCGATGACATTTTAACTATAGCTTCTTATAATTAAAATATCATTGCTTAAAACAGATACAAAAAATTAGATGAATCTAAGCTTAAATGAGATAGTATGCAATAAACCTCCGATAACAGTACGTTATTAAAGCATTGTGTGAGTGTGTGTGGGTGAAAGTGTGGTGGTTGTGTATCGTCCGCTAGTTTTACTTTATCTATAGCTTTGGAGTCCTGTACATGATCTATGTGCTTTGTATTAAATAAATGATAATGAATTTTAAGTGGTTTTTATTGTATTGACCTCGTGACTCACTCGAAGGACGCTTTCAATCATTTATTCTTTTTCAGTCTTTCTCCTGACTGACTGACATAGAAAAGCACAGCCTTGACCACTGTTCGTGGACTTGAAATTTATTTTAAGGTATATTCTCGATGATATGTGCGTGTAAGGGGTGTGCACTAAAAAGGAATTTCCGAAATTTAACCCTTGTACGGGTACAGCAGGGGTTGGAGTGTGTGTGCGTCAAATTAGATGACAAGTAATACTTGCGCTCTCTGGTTTTAAATATAAACACCTTCAGTGAACCTGTTCTAGAGCACGCAGAGACCTTTTTCCCATAGGAGTAGGCCAAGATAATACTGTCTCAGGCGAAAGATTCCAATTTCAGGATTAGTGCCTTTATAGTTTCTGAGAAATTTAGGTCGATAGTGAGGTTTCCAACTTGACGACCAGTTAGATAGAAGCCTCACCAAGAACGGCTCCACGTATCATGCGATGCCAAAAAAACTGCGCCCAAATAGTGCGCACAGTCGTGCCCAGTTTCAACAATTGTGCTTCAGTAGAAGCCGAGATATTATAACACATAGGTGTTAGTGAACCGGTGACGAGTCTATGTAGCAATAGTGCTACATAGACTCGTCACCGGTTCACTGTCTACTGAACTAGGTGATTGTGACTAGGTAAGTATTCAGTCGGGGAGACAATAGAGAGGTTATTCCCAACGGATCTTAGTTGGCTGACAGAGGGGAGTGAAAAAAACATGTGCCGACGGAAGAGGATGCTCTCTTCACAATCTCAAGTTGATGAAGTTGAGAGAAACCCGACGTGAGGTCAGAGACAGCACGGAGTTATTGAAACCAACGTATGTAGAAAAATATTTAATATTTTATTTACCAATACATACTTACAAAAGGCACATTCACTGTCTTTTCATCGAATATAAATAAAAACTTGGATGTACTTAATAATAATAATAATAAATTCTAACAAAATAACAACATTTATAGACTTATCCAACTCAAACAATTAACTACTAAATCAAACAAAAATATTTAGGAACTACTATATCTAAATAGGTATCCATTGTAATTTATGTCAAAAAATAATAAAAATCTATTGTAAACATAAGATGATAAAACAACAGCAGATCATCTGGGCTCCATTGTACAAGCGGTCGAATCCAAGTCTTTTTCATTGGTTTGTAAATATTATGTAAGAAATTGAGATCAAGTTAACTGAAACTATACTAAAATAACAACCATTCCCCTATGCACGAGTGTTTACTCATATACATTTCATAACTAACATCTTCGAGCATGATAGAGATGATAGTCAGAGGCACGTCCAACCATTTAGCACGTGACAATAAGAATTCCACGCCAATGTGCGAGTAGCTTGAAGAGCTTTCAGAGTAAAGTTAGTGCATCACGTTATCCGACAGGTGTCGTTATTTTCAACTTTCTGTGTTTTGTCGTCCGCTGATTCATTCGTCTGAAAAATTAATTATTTTGTTAACATGAGCCGACTAGTTATATCTTCCATATTCTATTGCTTCATTAACAACTCATGGACTTTATAAGATAATTTATGGGAAATCCACTATTTAAATTCGCATGCTAGTCATTTGGTGAAACATGTGACACTATGAGTAGGTAAGAACTGTAAGCACTTCAAGTCACGTTTCTTTCAAATAAATATATAATAAATAAATAATTTCCACACTTCAATGGAGATGTATTTATCGAAATTCACCCACCAACCACTTAGTGAGTGCCGTGGAGCAAGGCGTATAGTAGCGTATAGAGATGAGCGAGTGACACTTACAATACTATAATCCTTAGAGTCCAAGTAAGGCAGCGAGTTCTGTCGTCCGAACAGCCGCATCAAACCAAACCGCGAGCGTGCGTTCGCGCTCGGCGACGAATGCTCGCTCGCAGGGGCCAACGCACTCTGCAAGGTAACGAACAACTGTTAGTCATCAAATCAATATTATTGTAAGTGAACCCTGTTCTTTGAGAAAATAAATTTCTTTAACCACATATTATCAATGCTAAGTTAAATGAACGAGTTATGACGCCTGAACGCATCTGGATGAAACCTCGAATGTACATGTAGGTACGTGACTTGGAATGATGATCATCGCTTGAGCACCTGCGCGCCTGAGCACCTGCGCGCCTGAGCACCTGCGCGCCTGAGCACCTGCGCGCCTGAGCACCTGCGCGCCTGAGCACCTGCGCGCCTGAGCACCTGCGCGCCTGAGCACCTGCGCGCCTGAGCGCCTGCGCGCCTGAGCGCCTGCGCGCCTGCGCGCCTGAGCACCTGCGCGCCTGAGCACCTGCGCGCCTGAGCGCCTGCGCGCCTGAGCGCCTGCGCGCCTGCGCGCCTGAGCGCCTGCGCGCCTGAGCACCTGCGCGCCTGAGCACCTGCGCGCCTGAGCACCTGCGCGCCTGAGCACCTGCGCGCCTGAGCACCTGCGCGCCTGAGCACCTGCGCGCCTGAGCACCTGCGCGCCTGAGCGCCTGCGCGCCTGCGCGCCTGAGCACCTGCGCGCCTGAGCACCTGCGCGCCTGAGCACCTGCGCGCCTGAGCGCCTGCGCGCCTGCGCGCCTGAGCGCCTGCGCGCCTGAGCACCTGCGCGCCTGAGCACCTGCGCGCCTGAGCACCTGCGCGCCTGAGCACCTGCGCGCCTGAGCACCTGCGCGCCTGAGCACCTGCGCGCCTGAGCACCTGCGCGCCTGAGCACCTGCGCGCCTGAGCACCTGCGCGCCTGAGCACCTGCGCGCCGGCACTCTGTGTGAAGGGAGCGCCTACCGTCGGGCGTCGGTGACATTACAGGTACATGCGGCAACCCCTGTATGCCTCAGGTTGGTGGACGCAGAGCACTATATCGCAGGCCACGTTCCTAACGAGCGTGGCCTGCGAGCCAATGCTTTTGTTATAGGTGATGGTTACCACTTAACATCAGGTGGGCCATCTGCTTGTTCCATCAGCGAGTCGTATAAACAAAAAACGCGAACTGACTCGCTGATGTTGATTAGATACCGACGTAAAGTATTTTAATGGCACAAGTTAAGTGGGACGAGGCCTAATCAACTCTACGTTACTCATCAACAACCTTCATGACTGTTCAGTTTTAGCTGTGGAAGAGTTAACTGTACTCCTGCCATAGCATTTTGGAAGTTCTGAAATGTATACATATTAGAGGCGTGTGCGGGTGCGTGTGCGTGTGCGTGTGCGTGTGCGTGCTAGTTCTGTTTACAAGAGTAGTCGTACAGAGTGGGGCGGCGTCGTCGGTCCGGGCGGCACGGGCGCAGCCTCTCTCTCAGCTCTGTCGGAGCTCCCGGCGCAGGCCGATGAGGACTCTTCTGGAAATTCAACAAAAATAAGTCTGTTAAGAGAGTGAAGTTTAATCACTAACTCATAACTTATAACTCTACTACTAACTAATAACTCTATGTGATTCATTTAATTTAAATTTTCAACCCTAATTATTCTTTTATATGTACTTTTTCTTTTCTTTTTTGTATTTTATTTATTTATTTTATTTATTTAAAACTTCCGCACAGAACAATGATGTGCTAGGAGGACTTAATGCTAATAGCATTGTCTACCAGTCATCCTGGACGTGTAAAAAGATGGTGTTGCGTGTTGATAAAAGTAAAACTACTCGAATAGAAACTCTTACTATAAATAAAATAAAACTAAAGAAAAAGTAATAAATTATATAAGTAGTTTAAATGATATAATAAATATATATATGTATATATAAATATGGAATATAATACAAACATAGAACATATACCTAAAATCTAGATACTATTAAATTATATATTTTTTTTTTTAGTATTTTGTTTCGTCCTGTTTAAAATTATTCTATAAATGACTTTAAATACTTGTTAATTAGTGTAATTGGTGTGTTTTGTGCCGTTCTAATTAACTCATTAAATAAATAAATAAATCACAGAGTTGGTGATTTGGTGTACATGATTGCAGCGTCCATCAACCTGAGGCACCCAGCTGTTAAGCCTCATGTGCCTGTAATGTCACCGGCGGCACCCACACCCTTGCAACCGGAACCCAGCAATGCTCACAGCAATGCTCACAGCAATGCTCACAGCAATGCTCACAGCAATGCTCACAGCAATGCTCGGCGGCAGAAGTAGGTACGGCGCGGTGGTAGGCCGCACCCCCAGAGCTCTCACAAGGAGCTCCACTACGGCTGACATCTCAATGTGAAACAAAGTGATGATAATTGCATGTAATAAATAATTATCTTTCGATTTTAACAAAATGTTGTTTAAAGTTTGAACCGCCGCTTGGTGTACTAACCGCTGGCTGCACTGGCAGCAGTGGCAGCAGTGGCAGCACTGGCAGCAGTGGCAGCACTGGCAGCGCCGGGCGCGGCTCCTCTCAGGTACAACTTTATTTCCTCAGCTCGCTCCATGTACCTGAAGCATATACTGCACGCTTAGTTACCGTTCACTGATCATAGGCCAGGTATAGTAATAATAATAATATTTTTTTATTGCAGATACCTGGTCCATACACATATTAAAAATAAAACAAAACAAAGATCAATTTAAATTACTAGGTACATAGAACATAAAACATAAAAAAAATAGTTTTTGTAATTTTGACGGACGCACCTTCTAACTTGACAAGAAAAAATGGAAAATAAATAATCAAACACGCCAGTGGCGTGTTGACGGGGGTGGGAAGATCCCATCTTTTACACGTCCACGGTAGACAATGTCAATAGCATTAAGCATTATAGGAGGACACATCATTGTTCGGTGCGAAAGTTTTTAAATAAATGAATACAATTTGGGCAGACACAGAGTGATAAGAAAGCGACAGTGATGTTGTCGTCGCCGCGCACAGCCGCCGCTGACGCCTGCTGACGCATAACACGTTTCAAATTAATATATAGATTCTCACATTAATCAAAACAGAACAGAGATAACTATAAAATACTGAGTACAACGAGCGGCCTTATCGCTAAAAGTGATCACTTCCAGACAACCTTTGGATGAAAAGGACAAACTTAATAGTTAACTTTAGTTGTGAAGGGACACATCAATTATTTTCCTCTACCTGTGTCCATCTCCTCGCTGCGCCGCGCCCTATAGGAATGTACGGTACACCAGACCTCGAACTAAGCGCATCTTCGTCTTCCACGAGATCCCTCGGTTCCTCCAGATGACGGCCAGCGAGCTCATTGCCTCCTTGCCTATGGCTATCCGACGCTTCATTTCGAGCCCACAACTACCATCGTCGTAGATGTAAGAGTAAATAAACTATTTATCGCTTAGAAGCCCTGGTAGCTGTTTGGGCCTGAGAGGAGCCCAGCTTGGCAACTATCAGCAATTTGTTCTTGGTCTTATTGATAGATATCACTTGTCTCATGGCCTCACATTTGATGTCCAGACCTTCCGCATAATGTATTCTCTATAAATGTTGAAGAGGAGCGGTGAGAGTATGCAGCCTTGCCGCACACCTTTCTTCATTTCAAACACATTCGTACAGTCGGTGTCAATACGACCAAAGGAGCGTTTGTTAGTGTCTAGGCTGCTGACGACCCGGACTAGATGTTTTGGTACGCCCATTTCACATAAGACCTCCCAGAGGTTTACCCATCAAACGCAATCAAAAGCTTTAGCGTATTTGATAAAACACAAGAAAACTGAAGAGTTAAAGTCCCAACTATTTTCAATGAGTTGCTTTATGTTAAAGATCTGTTCCCGGGTTCCTTTTTCTTTAACAAACGGTGCAGGCGCAGAGTACGAGGAGGCGCAGGCAGGGGCTCACCTGGTGAGCTTGTCCCCGAGGGCAGCGCGGCGCACAGGGTCTCGCTCGGCGCAGGCGCAGGGTACGAGGAGGCGCAGGCAGGGGCTCACCTGGTGAGCTTGTCTCCGAGGGCAGCGCGGCGCACAGGGTCTCGCTCGGCGCAGGCGCAGGGTACGAGGAGGCGCAGGCAGGGGCTCACCTGGTGAGCTTGTCCCCGAGGGCAGCGCGGCGCACAGGGTCTCGCTCGGCGCAGGCGCAGGGTACGAGGAGGCGCAGGCAGGGGCTCACCTGGTGAGCTTGTCCCCGAGGGCAGCGCGGCGCACAGGGTCTCGCTCGGCGCAGGCGCAGGGTACGAGGAGGCGCAGGCAGGGGCTCACCTGGTGAGCTTGTCCCCGAGGGCAGCGCGGCGCACAGGGTCTCGCTCGGCGCAGGCGCAGGGTACGAGGAGGCGCAGGCAGGGGCTCACCTGGTGAGCTTGTCCCCGAGGGCAGCGCGGCGCACAGGGTCTCGCTCGGCGCAGGCGCAGGGTACGAGGAGGCGCAGGCAGGGGCTCACCTGGTGAGCTTGTCCCCGAGGGCAGCGCGGCGCACAGGGTCTCGCTCGGCGCAGGCGCAGGGTACGAGGAGGCGCAGGCAGGGGCTCACCTGGTGAGCTTGTCCCCGAGGGCAGCGCGGCGCACAGGGTCTCGCTCGGCGCAGGCGCAGGGTACGAGGAGGCGCAGGCAGGGGCTCACCTGGTGAGCTTGTCTCCGAGGGCAGCGCGGCGCACAGGGTCTCGCTCGGCGCAGGCGCAGGGTACGAGGAGGCGCAGGCAGGGGCTCACCTGGTGAGCTTGTCTCCGAGGGCAGCGCGGCGCACAGGGTCTCGCTCGGCGCAGGCGCAGGGTACGAGGAGGCGCAGGCAGGGGCTCACCTGGTGAGCTTGTCTCCGAGGGCAGCGCGGCGCACAGGGTCTCGCTCGGCGCAGGCGCAGGGTACGAGGAGGCGCAGGCAGGGGCTCACCTGGTGAGCTTGTCTCCGAGGGCAGCGCGGCGCACAGGGTCTCGCTCGGCGCAGGCGCAGGGTACGAGGAGGCGCAGGCAGGGGCTCACCTGGTGAGCTTGTCTCCGAGGGCAGCGCGGCGCACAGGGTCTCGCTCGGCGCAGGCGCAGGGTACGAGGAGGCGCAGGCAGGGGCTCACCTGGTGAGCTTGTCTCCGAGGGCAGCGCGGCGCACAGGGTCTCGCTCGGCGCAGGCGCAGGGTACGAGGAGGCGCAGGCAGGGGCTCACCTGGTGAGCTTGTCCCCGAGGGCAGCGCGGCGCACAGGGTCTCGCTCGGCGCAGGCGCAGGGTACGAGGAGGCGCAGGCAGGGGCTCACCTGGTGAGCTTGTCCCCGAGGGCAGCGCGGCGCACAGGGTCTCGCTCGGCGCAGGCGCAGGGTACGAGGAGGCGCAGGCAGGGGCTCACCTGGTGAGCTTGTCTCCGAGGGCAGCGCGGCGCACAGGGTCTCGCTCGGCGCAGGCGCAGGGTACGAGGAGGCGCAGGCAGGGGCTCACCTGGTGAGCTTGTCTCCGAGGGCAGCGCGGCGCACAGGGTCTCGCTCGGCGCAGGCGCAGGGTACGAGGAGGCGCAGGCAGGGGCTCACCTGGTGAGCTTGTCTCCGAGGGCAGCGCGGCGCACAGGGTCTCGCTCGGCGCAGGCGCAGGGTACGAGGAGGCGCAGGCAGGGGCTCACCTGGTGAGCTTGTCTCCGAGGGCAGCGCGGCGCACAGGGTCTCGCTCGGCGCAGGCGCAGGGTACGAGGAGGCGCAGGCAGGGGCTCACCTGGTGAGCTTGTCTCCGAGGGCAGCGCGGCGCACAGGGTCTCGCTCGGCGCAGGCGCAGGGTACGAGGAGGCGCAGGCAGGGGCTCACCTGGTGAGCTTGTCTCCGAGGGCAGCGCGGCGCACAGGGTCTCGCTCGGCGCAGGCGCAGGGTACGAGGAGGCGCAGGCAGGGGCTCACCTGGTGAGCTTGTCTCCGAGGGCAGCGCGGCGCACAGGGTCTCGCTCGGCGCAGGCGCAGGGTACGAGGAGGCGCAGGCAGGGGCTCACCTGGTGAGCTTGTCTCCGAGGGCAGCGCGGCGCACAGGGTCTCGCTCGGCGCAGGCGCAGGGTACGAGGAGGCGCAGGCAGGGGCTCACCTGGTGAGCTTGTCTCCGAGGGCAGCGCGGCGCACAGGGTCTCGCTCGGCGCAGGCGCAGGGTACGAGGAGGCGCAGGCAGGGGCTCACCTGGTGAGCTTGTCTCCGAGGGCAGCGCGGCGCACAGGGTCTCGCTCGGCGCAGGCGCAGGGTACGAGGAGGCGCAGGCAGGGGCTCACCTGGTGAGCTTGTCCCCGAGGGCAGCGCGGCGCACAGGGTCTCGCTCGGCGCAGGCGCAGGGTACGAGGAGGCGCAGGCTGGCTGTGTAGGCACTCAGCGCCGCCGGCAGGGAGCCGCTCCGGTCCAGTTCGATGGCTTGCTTTATGAGAGACACGGCCTACGTGCGACATATTCACATTATTACTTTTACGAGTACATTGGGAAGCATTGACATTTAATCATAAACGTGATGAGGAGCTAGGGAACTACAATGTTCAAATAATATATAATTAGCCTATAAAACTCCAAGCAAGAGGCGTGGTCTGTGACGTCACCACAAGTGGGGTGACCGAGCTTGTTTACGCATCCAGAGCCTTCGAGCTGCGCGCCAGTCGGCCGAGCCACACTTTTGCTTCAGCGCCAGAGATAGACGGACGTTATACTTACATACTGTCATATTGCTATTTTGTTTTGTTAAATTGATTTTATTAAGAAGTTCTTTTTAGTTTTGATACTGTTATTATTTTTTTATTAAATATCAATCATAGTTTATTACCATATATATTATAGCGTAATAGAGAACAAGTCACATAGTTAAAAGGTGCAAAATAAAACAAATTTATTCTAAAAGTAGGTGTTCCGCAAGAATCGATATAAGGCCCTCTCTTATTTTTTATTTACATTGACGATGTATGTTACAATGTGTACAGCTTGGAAGGATATTGGTTTTATTGCTGACGACACAAGTTTAATTATAAGAACAAAACAAATGATAGTCAGCCTTATGCTTACAGAAATAGATTTGGAAAGGCAAGTATATCCTGAGCCTACCATCAGAACAATCCCCTGTAATTAAAGTGATAGCATCTAAAGGGATTACCTTCTCATAGTTATCTCTAGACGGCATATGCTCCAAGTCCAAGTACTCATGCTCGAAGAACTCCTCATACGATATCCTCCGGCTCGGCTCGTGCTGCAGCAGGCGACGCAGTAGATCCGCGCAGCCGGGGCTGATGGACGACTTCGGAGGTATCTGAAACGTGTTTGCAAGTACAACTATCTTCTCTCTTCCTCTAACTACGAGCTCTCAGCGAGGGACATTCATCAGGCAAGCAAACATTTCTCAAAGCATTGGACAAATCAACATTGTATGCTGTTCCGTTGTTGTCTGCATGACAGTTTGTAAATTGACAGGTAGCAGGTAGGTATAAGTTCTCTGCTGGGCATAGGCCTTCCTCATATTTAGGAGGGTTCGCCGGGATTGGCTCGTGCAGTGTCCTCGAGCAGTTAATACTGAGAAGACGCTGCTGGCTATCTCGTGGTCCCTTATCCCTTAGTCGCTTATCCCCGACATTCGTGGGAGGTGATGTAGTGCTCGTGCTCCTCCCGACTATCTAAGCCGGGAACCCACGGCCAACGTCACCGGGTACATAGTTTTAGAGTTGAATCTGTTTGTCGGGATATAGCGGATGATGATGCAATGCGACCCCCTGGGGCAGGTTGGAGATCAATGTATGACGCACCTCTATCGGCGCCTGCCGCTGGATCTTCTCAACGAGCTCCTTGAAGGTGGTGGAGGAGTAAGGCGCGCGCCCGAACAGGCATTCGTACATTATCACTCCTGCCGGTAAACAACAACGAGCTAACACACGCTGGACACTTCCCTTACAAACATAAAGTACAACATTATAGCGAAGAAAAGGAGCCGACTCAAAGAAATCAAGAAAGAAACACTTTATTTACATAATAATCTTTCTCCTGACTGACTGACTGACATTAAAGACTAAACCACTGCTCGTAGAGACTTGACATTTTCAAGGTAAGTATAACTATTCGTGTTGGTATGTAGAAGCGTACTAGGAAAGGAAATTCAACCCCTACACGGTATAGCGGGGGTTGAAGTTTGTATGACAACCTACAGTAATCGAGCGGGCGAAGTCGCAAGCAGGTCAGCTATGTCCATATTAAAGTAATAGTGTAGGTTATTTTTTCACTTTTGGTGGGACAAGCATATGGCTCACCTCATGTGAAGTGGTAACCATCACCTATAAAAGAGCATTGCCATGTAAGTCACGCACGTTAGGGACGTGCCCTAAGATGCACTACCCTGCGTCTACCAACCTGAGGTATTCTAGCGTTATTGAATGTGCCAGTAATGTTACCGACAGCCACACCCTTCAAGCCGGAACACAACAATGCGGGCATCACTGGTCGGCGGCGCCAGGACGCACCACCGAAGCGACTCCCGGAGAGAGGATAGAGTTCGTACCTACACTCCAGAGGTCGACGCTGGGTCCGTAGTCGCCGGCCAGCATCTCGGGGGCCATGTAGAGCGGAGAGCCGCGCACGCTGCCGGAGCACTCCGTCGACAAGTGCTGCGCGAACCTGCGTCCACTACTCACTACACAACCATCCCCCGCCTCCGCCTCTACGCTACTGCAGTCCCCCTGGAGACACATCCATCCTCCAACTTCCCGCTATGTATCAACTATCTGCTATCCACAGTACAAGCGTTGCTTAGTTGCATAGTTGGCGCTGGATAGTGTGGTGTCAAATGTTCATAAGTATTACTCATATATTTTTAACAATTATAACAGTCCTTCTGATCGACTGGCACATAGGTACTTTATGTACACAACGCACAGACGAACACGTCGCTCGTACTATCAGGGTGTTTCGTCATCGCGAGTTGAATCCCAAAGTACAGTAGATATTCCGTTAGATCTGGAATCCGGTCGTGTACTAATAGATTTTCGATAAAAAAATCGCAAATTATTATGTGCGCGATGCAAGTGCTTTCAAACGGTGAAGGAAAACATCGTGTAGAAACCAGTTAGTGTTCTAGAAGCGGCGATGGGCTTGCAACCTGTCACGCGTGGAATAGTACCGAATGAGGTGTGACGTGAGTGAGTGAACAAGGTGTTACCCGAAGTCCGCCACCTTGAGGATGTACTTGCCGGCCGAGTCCTTGTGGAGCAGCAGGTTGTGCGGCTTCAGGTCCATGTGCACTACACCTGCGCAATCACTAGATGTTACATTACTGCTGCCTACTGCCTACTATGTAGCCGATGGAGGGGGCTAACCTAAGCCGGGACCGCCGCGGCTTTTAAGGGAGGTCATAGCGGCTAAAGAGAGAGTGCGCCAGTGCACTACGATAAAGAACACCCACAGCGGATATCGAGGTGATGTGCCTAAGTAATGCATGCGTTACATGCTGCGGTAAGTGCTCAACATCTGATAGCATCCGGCTATATATCCTGCTCCGTTAATATTGACGAAAATGTGGCGCGGTGGGCGAGTGTCCGCCTGCGACGCAGGAAGTTGCCGGTTCGATTCCCGCCTTGGGATAAATGTTTGTACGATCTGCAAATATTTATTCCGGGTGTTTTGGGTATTTCCTATGTATAATTAAAATATCTATGCATGTAGTTATTGTATTAAGTAAATCAGTCATCTAGTACTCATAACACAAGCTCTGGTTAGCTTGGGGCTACATGATGCTGTGTGGATTGTCCAGCATTATTATTATTTCCCATGAAAATTAACGTTATGATGCATATATTTTTTAGAACTTTCTAAATAAATCCACTGCCGCCCATTACCCTACCCGTAATGAGGGGTCTAATACTAGAGTAGAGATGCAGCTGTCATATCTTGCCACAGCGGCGTGATGATGGAGGGCTCCCCTACGCTACCGCCGCCGCCACCGGGACGCCGGGACGCCGGGACGCCGGGACGCCGGGACGGACGGTGGCAGCATTTCACGGGCGTTTCCATTACATTTATAACCGTGTAAATATCTAACCTTTTTCCCTCAGGAATTTGAGCGCAGACGCTAGCTGCTGTAGAAAGTACCGCACCTGAAACAATCCTGTGCCTTTAGGAAGTAATTTTGCAAGTTTTTTACTAGGTACTTTTGTTATTAAGAGAAGTAATGGGATACTCGTAGTACCTATAAGCAGATAACAATAGGTATAGTAATGACCGACTCGAACGCGTCCATGTGCGACGTCAGTAGCGCATGCTATCTCCTACTTACTTACTAGCGTGACTTGTGAGTAAAGGTAAGCAAGTAAGTAAGAAAAGGTCGGTGATGAACAGTAACAAGCAAGCTAAGCTATTGCGTATATGCACAATAATAAATTAATTAATAACTAATATTTGTGGACCTTTTTACACACCACCTAGCCTAGCTCCAAACTAAGCATAGTTTGTACTTTGGGAACCAGATGACTGATAGAATACTTACATACTTAGAGTATCACTTAGGGTCCGCTATTTCACACAAGAAAGAAGTGGGAAATTGGTTTATCTAAATCCTGGCTTTGTATCCTGAGTACCTACCTGGGTTTCCGGTACACGGCCATATCTTCTGATGTACTTAGACAGGTCTCCTCCACAACAGTACTCCATTATTATGTAGATGTTTCTGAAATCACACACACTCATTATTATTAACAGTTATGAACATATGTAGGTACATATGACACAAGTTGTAGTGTGCAGGGTGCGCCCGACACCAGCCAGGTGGACAGGCGGACAGGCGGACAGGCGGACAGGGGGACAGGCGGACAGGCGGACAGGCCGGAGCTTCGAGTGAACCCAAGGACAGAGAGAACGCCCTCACAGCTCACACCGCTATGCGCTACTACTACTCCCTCTCCCAACAAACATTTGTGTTATAATTTTTTTTTTTTCGGATGTTCATCTGCGATCAGTTCTCCGAACTATGAGCAGGTGTGTTGTGAGTGGTGTGGTTTGCAGGACGAGCGGTCCAGTGACCTCTTCCTCCTTTTTCTTACAAATCAAGTTCGATTATGTGGTGTCTTTTTAGCCTTTTAGGATAGGTGATGGTGGTCAATTCGGCTGCTAGGCGGTTGGGATGCCGTTCAAGCCTGTTTTTATAGGCAGTTGAGAATCGTTTGACTCGTTTGTGCTGATTTGGACATGTTCGTGTAGTTCAATGTTTTTTAGGAACCACGGTGCATTTATTATATTTCTCAGTAGGTATGCCCTTTGTATGATAGCGATGTTGCAGTTGCATGCTCAGCTCCACAATTGGATGTCATACGTCCATGTCGGTTTTAGAATGACCTTGTAGGAGGAGTTTGTTGTCTGTGCTAAGCACCAAGTTCCTTCCGAGGAGCCAACGTAGGTCGCGGTATTTTAAGTTCACTCCATTTATTTTCTTTTGTAGGTGTTCCTTCCATGTCAATCGTCTATCTAGGTGCATACCCAGGTAGGTGTGGTAGGATGGTGTGTCCTAAATGCACTAGGGGGCAGTCGCCAGCCCGGAGGGCAAGCGTGATGTGCTTGGATTTCGACGCGCTAGCCTTAATTCGGCACTTCCTCAGCCATTCTGCAATTTCATCTAGCCCGCTTTGGAGAGCCTCTGAGGTTTTGGTTCTATCTTTACTGCTTGCGAGGATAGCAGTATCGTCTGCAAACGTCGCAGTAACTACATTTGATGTTTCGGGTAAGTCACATGTGAATATGGTATACAGGACTGGGCCTAGTACCGACCCTTGAGGCACGCCGGCCTGTATGTCATAGAATCCAGAAGTGAATTCGCCATCTTTCACTTAAAAAATGGATGTGATAGTAGTTTTTTGATTTTGTAAAGGATGCTCTTGTGCCAAACTTGTGTCGAAGGCCTGTTGTATGTCTAAGAAGGTTGCAGTGAAGTATTCTTTAGGATTTTAATTTATCTTTATCTTTATTTTTTTTAGCAAATAAATGATATTTTTATAAATAATTATACCTATATTACTTATATATATAATTATAAAAATTATTAATAATAATTTTATAATAATATCGTCAGTGGAAAGGAAAAAATGCTAAAGCGCCAAAATGCTCTTGTGGGAAATCAAGTTTAAAGTTGATTTTCCACAAGTAGCATTTTGGCGCTTTAGCATTTTTTCCTTTCCACTGACGATATCATTTATTTGTCAGTTTGCAGCAAAAGCAGCACAGTCATGTTGTGGGGTGCATGTGACACATCACGGCTTAAAGGGCCCCACCGGTAGAAAAATATATTGAAGATAGATAATAAAACTATGCCTGGGTGTTTATATAACTCTTATTTTGTACAGTAGATAACAAATGAGTTGTCCTTTGGCAAACCTCCTTACTATTACATTCTTGTAATATGTCGCTATGACTATGACGCTATGACGCTAACCTAAACCCTCCAGCAAAAAACAGTGAATTAACTCTAACTCTAACTCATACTGAAAAACCACTGTACATTGGAACGTTTAATGTAAGATCTTTAGCATCCACAGAAAGATACATAGAACTCATGTATTCACTACAAAACATAAAAATTGATATACTAGGCTTAGCTGAAGTTAGGCGAATGGGATGTAACATCCAAGAAGACGAAGATTATATATTCTGCTACAAAAGAGAAACGCGTGGCTTACATGGAGTAGGTTTTTTGATAAAAAAAGAATACAAGAAGAACATACTACATTTCTCAGGCTTATCCGAAAGAGTGGCGCTACTTCAACTAGAGTTTAACAAAAAGGTGATTTCAATAATCCAAGTGTATGCGCCTACCGAAAAAGCCTCTAAAGAAGAAATAGACAAATTTTACGATACCTTACAAGAAGCGCAAACCCAGGCGGGGGAAAACGTATTAGTCATTGGAGATTTTAATGCCAAAGTAGGCCTAGCTAAAACAAACGAAGATACGACCCTTGGAAAATTTGGTTATGGAAGAAGGAACGAACGAGGAGAAAATCTCATAGAATTTGCCCTTGAACACAAGCTATCGGTTATGAACACACATTTTAAGATGAGACATAATCGCAAATGGACATGGATTTCACCAGACGAAAAAACAAGGAACGAAGTTGACTACATCTTGTCAAACCAATCAAATAAAATAAGGAACATAGAAGTACTGCACGGTTTAAGGTTCAGCTCTGATCATAGACTGGTCAGAGCCACTTATGTCCTACAAAATATTAATAAAAAATGCAGGAAGTCATTCAAACCGTCCTTCAATACATTTAAAACAGAACAAGAAAAAATATTATACTCTAGAAACTTAGAAAACAACTTACAAGAATTGGAAACCATAGTCGACGACGAGGATACCCAGACATTATATAATATGATAGAAAAAATTATTAAAAAGAGTATGTCAACAGAACAAAAAAGAGAAAAACTCAAAACTACACACAAAATCATCACAAAACCTACAATACAACTAATGGCAAGACGGTCAGAACTTTTGAAAACAAAACAAAAAACTAAAGAAATTAAAGAAGAACTAAGTACGCTGTTCAAAAAGACTAACAAAGCTATCAGACAAGACTATGCGGACTACAGAAAACAGATAATAGAAACAAATCTAAAACAATATAGAAGCACAAAAAGAGCATACAAACAATTAAGTTCACACAAAAACTGGATACAAAGTTTGAAAACAAGAAACACAGGAACTACCACAAGAAAAGATATTATAGATTGTGCCACAGAATTTTACACAGAGCTATATAACTGCAACGTTGTAACTAGTGCAAGTAATTATTATACCGATATTGATATCGAGGACGAGCCCGCAGAAGTAGATGAGATGGAGGTGATAAGGCATATAAAAAAACTTAAGCCAGAAAAAAGCCCAGGGCCAGACGGTATACCAAACGAGACTTTAAAGATAGGAACTGCTTTTCTAGCTCGTCCATTATCTAACTTGTTCAGCAAAATCATAAGCACGGGACGGATACCAGAACAATGGAAGAAGTCAGATATTGTTCTGCTGTACAAAAAAGGTGACCCTCGAAACATAGGCAACTACCGTCCCATTAGCCTGCTTCCTAGTGTTTACAAACTTTTTACCTCCATATTACTAAGAAGAATCAGTGACAAAATCGAAAATCTTCAACCTATAGAACAAGCCGGGTTCCGGTCAGGCTTCTCAACCATGGACCATATACATGTTATGCAGCAAACAATAGAAAAATACAAGGAGTACAACAGACCATTGTATGTGGCATTCATAGATTATGCTAAAGCATTTGATACGATATCACATGATGCAATCTGGGAAGCATTGCACCAATGTCACGTTCACGAAAAATACAAAAACATACTGAAAAACATATACAGCGGGAGCACCAGCTGTGTGAAACTAGAGAAACGAGGACCGGAAATCCCAATTCTACGAGGAGTAAGACAAGGAGACCCTCTGTCCCCCAAGATTTTTATAGCAGTGCTACAAAACATCTTCGAGAATCTAAAATGGGAAAACGAAGGAATCAAACTAGGCAATAGGTACTTAAGTTACCTAAGGTTCGCAGATGATATAGTCCTCTTTGCTGAAAACAGTAGAAAACTAGAAAAAATGATAAATCAATTAAGTGAACAAAGTGAAAAAGTAGGTCTTCTGATGAATAAAGATAAAACAAAGCTCATGACAAACAGTTACACACATACAATAAAACTCAAAGAAAAAATGCTTGAATACGTAAAGAAATATATATATCTAGGAAAAGAACTATCATTCGAGGACAGAAACGAAGAAGGAGAGATAGATCGCCGTATAAATATAAGCTGGAAAAAATACTGGTCGCTCAAAGAAATAATGAAAGGTGACTATCCGCTCCACCTTAAGAAGGCAGTTATGGACACATGCATTCTACCGACTCTCACGTATGGTTGTCAGACGAGGATCTACAGTATCAAAACAAAAACAAGACTGGTAAGCTGTCAGAAAGCTATGGAAAGAAGCCTTTTAAAGATAAGAAAAATACACAAAGTAAGAAGCGAATTGATACGAAAGAAGACAAAGATAATCGATGTCCTACACTACAGTCTAAGATTGAAGTGGCGATGGGCTGGTCATGTAGCAAGACACAGCGATAAGCGATGGACAGTCGAAGCGACGAGGTGGAAAGGACCTAACGGGAAAAGACGAAAAGGTCGACCAATGAAACGATGGAGTGACGACATCGTAGCCACAGCAGGAAAGGAGTGGATAGAACGAGCTAAAGACAGGGAAAACTGGATCAAACTGGAGGAGGCCTATACCCAAATAGGGGTTCCTATTACAGGAACGGGGTAAAAAAAAAAAAAGCCTACAACACAGCAGAATAGGAGGATAACCTGATTACATCGATGGATAGATATGTATGTAGGTACCGGTCATCCCATGTGAAGTTATGCATGTGCACTATGTGAGGGTGTGTGAGAGTCTTCAGTAGACGGATCTCCGTGATCAGGTTGTCGACGGCAGCCCCTGAGTTTTTGATCCGAGCCTTGTCTACACACTTCACAGCTACTGTCATTCGAGCTCCCACCTGAATGGAAGCCAAGTTAGTTATTTTCATTTATTAGAGGTTTTAGATTACCAAAACGCAATCTAGAAATAAAATTAACTTGAATCACTTTTGATGACATTGAAGGTACCTAAAGGAAAATAGACAGACATTTGTTTATTTAAGCACACGCAAACCAGCAAAAACACTAACACATTAAAGAAGAAAGATCGTTACTTGAAAATCTGTGTCTTGTTTCTGTGTGCTACAGCATTTTATGGGCTTCGTTCGACTCAAATAAATAATAAAATGAATTAATAGAAAACTGCTAGGGAATCTTTTGTTTACCTACTTTACGTCATAGAAATACCTTCGTGTAGGCTTTAAACACGGTAGAATAACTCCCAGAGCCTAATTTTTCTGTGACAACATATCCGTCAATTTTTGGAAAAGCCATTTTTCATAATGATATTTTTCTTTTCCTATTTCCTTCTATATTTACGAAAATACTGAATGGATGGGATCGGTATGAAAATTGTGGAATTCAAAACATGAATGAGCAGTGTTGCCAGCACTCAGTGATGCCAACTCAATTTTTTAAAGAGCAAACCTTCGAAAATGAGCTAATAGAAAACAGATGCCAAAACTTATGCCTTGTGTACACTCACTTTCTAAGGCGGATCCAACTCGGATAGGCTAAGTTGGTTAGAATATAAAAAAAAAACGTAAGTGCCAGGAATAAAACTGCATGGACTACCTACACTAATCTCAAAATAGGATGATGCAACTTGACTAAACGAAGCCTAAGCTTTCGTTCGACTAATCAAAGCAATGGTCGCAATGGATTTCGTGTACATTGCTGCGGCTGCATTTTCCTGCCTGCGATTTTCCGGGCTGTGTATTCCATGGTTGTACATTAACCGGACGCCTCTCTAGCATTAGCATAGCATACGTAGAAAAAAAATAGCATCATTTTCTAAAAGGGTGTAATTAATTACTACCTACAGTAGATAAATTTAGTACCGAATGTAAAACTGTAATAGGTAGTAGTCTCTTAGTGTTCTGTTCATTTTTGTACCTACCTGCTAGTTTGTACTCTGCTCTGTGATTGATGATGAACATCAACAATAAATAACTAATCTTCATTAGACTACAGCTAGCGAAATAATGTCGCTAAATGTGTGCCGCGCTTGTCTCGGCGCTGGGCACAAAGATGCTGACAATGCACAGCGTCAATGATGGTCTCCTGGGACTATACGAAAAACTCGCTGGTGTAAAGGTAAACTGCGTACACCATGACATCAAAAACTTTTAAAACAGAAGATATAAGACGCCTTTGTTCTGGTGTTTGGTTATCCTAGTAGTAGGGGGGTGGTAGTAGTTTTTTTATAACATGAGGCCTAACATCTGTTTGCCTCAGGTTGATGGACGCAGAGTAGTGCATCGTAGGGCACGTTCCTAGCGAACGTGACCTGCGAGACTATGATTTGTTATAGGTTATGGTCACACAATTTGCGTCATATGTTCTTTACTTATTCTTTGATGTTCCTTACAGATGGACACGGGAGAAGGGAAGTGTTCATTGTGCTACATTTGCTACTCACAGCTGCAGCGATGCTTCAGATTCTCTGAAATGGCACATAAATCTGAAAAATACTTGGAATTTATAAGTAAAACCAAGGTATATCAAATTTGTGTTAATCTAAGTAAATGGAAATCAGTTATAATATTGTTTATGTAATCTGGAGTTTACCTTTTTTTATGTTTTGCAAGTAATGTGTTTTTGGAGACACAATAAGTGCCCCTATAGGGGGTGTATTTGTGAGTGAACACTCATGGCTCCATACAAAGTGGGCTTGCGTAGCACTAAACAGTTAATCCTAAAGTTCTGACTTGGGATTGTGGCCATGTTCATGTAATTATAATAAATGCAGGTATCTCATCCTAACTTGCTCAAAGTAAATATGCAATTGTTTTCAGGTAACTATGAAGATATTGAACCTTGGAAGTAAGCAGACTTTGGCAGTGAAGATTCTGGAACCTACATCTCTGGATGGAATTAATGATGGAAAAAGTATTAAACATAATTACAAAATAAAACAAAAAAAATTGAGAAACACATCAAAGAAAGATAAATATATTAAGTTTCCCTCACAAGAAATGGGCACTGCTGAAACTGTTCCAGGATTAAGTTATGAGTTGAATTCAATAACTGAAGCCAATTTATCTGAGGATATTTTAACTTTAGATAAAAATTTGTATATACTAGAAGACATTACAATCAGTAACAATAATTTGATTTATAAAGATGTACCAAATAAAGAATATGCAACAGAAAACTATGAAGACACAATCTTAATTGAAGAATATGTTGATGGACATGAAAATGATTATAAGAATGGACAATCCACACATAATATGACAACTAATAAAAAAAATGCTGATGAAGATGTATCAACTAAAGAATATGTAACAGGAAAATATGGGGATACAATTGAAGAATATGTTAGTGAAGATATCACAGTTGCATGTAACAACCTTGATGAACATGAACATGATAATATGACAGCAAATGAAGAAAATGCTGATGAAAATGTTCATGAAGAATATCTTGATGAAGATTTAATACAGAAAGAAGATATTATTTTATATGTGAAAGACAATGTAAAAAAAAGCGTTAGTAAAAAAAAAATATTTCGCCCAAGTAACTTTATGTGCGAAATTTGTGGTAAGACCTCCTACTCGAGAGGGCACCATGAACAGCATATGAGAGTTCACACCGGAGAACGATTCTATTGCAAGATTTGTAATAAAGGATTCACACAAGAGGGCTCTTTGGAAAGACATACCAGGAATCACATAGGACTGACTCCTTACGTTTGCCACGTTTGTGGGAAAGCATTCAAGGAGCGAAGTGGAGTCAATTGGCATATACTATATGTACACAATAAATATAGACCATACGCCTGTGAGGTTTGTGATAAAAGGTTTCCAAAGAGAGATTCCTTGAAGAGCCACATGGTAACCCACACTGGACCTACACAAGAGTACAAATGTGGCAAGTGCAATATCCAATTAGGTTCATATACCTCTCTACGTAGGCATATCAAAGACAAATGCTGTGAGAAAGAAAAAAAACAAAAGTTTCCTTCAAATAAAGTATCCAAATCTAAAACAAAAAAGGTTACAAATAAAAAGATTGAGATTTAGTTTTAGATATTTTGTCAAAGTTAACATAGTTAATGTTTCTTAGCTTATAAACTAGGAAGAATAAAATAAAACCACCACATAAAAAGTCTAGAAAAAGATGCTTAGATATTGAGTGGTCTAAGTTAAAAACACTTTTTAGCATAAGTACATAAGTATAATATTAAAATATCTCAGATGAGGATCCATACCATTTTTAGTTGAGAATGCAGATTTGTAGAGCTAGGAAAGCTTTATCATACCTACCTACATTGCAGTTATGACCAAACTACTAGCGACGTTCACCGAGTGGCCGCCGCGCCGTAGTAGCTGTGTGTGTGACGTCACAGGGACGGTCGCCCGCCGCTAGCACGCCGCTAGTCAGCACTCAGCCGGTGACAGCGATGTGACGCGCAGTGCTTTGTTTGGTTAATTATGACTTTGAAACAAATTAACTCTCCGATTTTATCTATGCATAAATATTGTATAGTGCCGAAATGTACAAACTTGTATTAAAACGCCAGAAAAAGTATTTTTAACGTACCGAAGGGCCCTAAACTTCGTAAAAAATGTTTTTCTGTTGCAAAAAGAGTAATCTAAACTAATATTATAAAGAGGAAAGATTTGATTGTTTGTTTGTTTGCATCGAATAGGCTCTGAAACTACTAGACTGATTTGAAAAATTTAATTAAAAAAAATTTTTTATTAAATACCCGTGCTAAGCCGGGGCGGGCCGCTAGTAAATAAATAAAACGGTATAAAAATAATATAGGGTGCTACCAAATATCAGCCACGGCTCAAGGGGGACAATCTTAGACGAGTCGTCTAAGGGGACAATCTTTTCTCAAGGAACATACTCTTAGATCGAAATGTGAAAAAATAATCTATCTATGGGAGGTCGTTTTTTTATATTTCAACCTGCGTTTCTTGGGAAAAGTTGACCAGTGTCCTCCTTACGTTAGCCGAGACAGATATTTTTAGAGCATAGGTATATATTTATTGTTTTATAGTCAAGTCATCCTACCTAAGTAGGTAGGTACCTAAATACTGAACAAATGATTTATAACAATAAAGGAGATGGCAAAAAAACAGCCACTGTTATCCAATCAATATTATTATTTATTTATTGCTTACACATGTATTAAGGCTAGGTAACGGTGATTATCTATAACTAACTCTTTACTGTAACTTTGGATGTAACTTTGGTCTTGTACCGCGCGGTCATATGAACCTAGCCTAAGGTTTCTGTCATAATGTAACAAGTAGGTACATATTAATGAACGAAAACCAGATTCGTACCAATAACAAGATAAATACTACAAACACTTTATACCTACATTATTCTTCCTTACACCTACCAATCACAAACGCTTAGACCTAAAGATTACTTACTAATAAGTACCTACCTACGTAGATCTCTAATTTTTGTGATCTCCAACCACCGCGTTGGATGACTTGGAAAGATTACGAATCTAAGTAATCAAATACCATGAAAGAATTCACTTTTGGAAGATTATCCGATTGAGCTTGAACAAAACCAGCTTTTACTTTATTAGTAGGTACTCATATTATGTACGTTTTAAAGTCGAATATCACAAAACAAATATAGTGACCAACCGCGTCGCAGCTCCGTAGAATCGTGAATCGGTTCCGTTGGTGACGTTACACGCATCCGCGTAGATACCTAGGTTTATTTTACCGGCCGGAACGGCATTAGATAATCGTCGATTTGGATAATTCAAAAAGATATATCATTCTTATGCCATAAAGAATAACGTGGATACTAGTTCTATTGAACTTTACTGATCCTCATTGTGAAACAATGATTAAAAAAAAAACAGTGTGGACAAATTACTAGGTACCTATATCAAAAAGATTTTCTTTACCAAGCTATATTTATTTTGTTTCAAAAGCAAATTTTAAACATGTCGCAATTTCGCAGCAGGTTGAATTTTTGATATTAGTTAGGTGTGTCAATAAGTTTACCGAGTTTTTAGCAAGTACGTAGGTATCTACGTGGTTAAACTGCAAAATGTAAGCAATTGAATACTTTTATCAGGACAATAAAAACGAACCTGCAGTTCTTTGTTTTATTATTTTTTGTAGGTACCTACTATTTTTTGTCAGTATAATTCGCATAGTCGGCCGCTGCGCTTCTGTACTTGGTACCTAGTAGGTACCTATTGCACCGTTTACGTACCAGATCAGCTGCATTAAAATGTCTACAATTCGTAACTTGCATTGCAAAATGACAACACATAATTAGATGGTAAAAATACTCAAAAAAACAAGTCAACTTATTTTATTTATTTATTTATATATAGTGAACATAGTACATATGAGTGATAATGAAAAGTGAACACTGGAAACTACATTTAAGTTAACACTGTGTCGCAGCTTCCAGTACCCAACCTTCAGCAAAGAAGCTGTTCACAACAAAAAACTTAAAATAAAAAATAAAAATAATAACAAAAATAAAGAAAAACTGATTTGGAGCTTTTAGTTTTAGCTTATTATTTTATTGTAAAAGTTACTTTATCTTTGTCAAGAATTGTATACATTCTGGTGCAGCTGATTGTACCTACCTACCATACCAACAGAACGGTGCATATTAAGGAAGCGCGCAGCCACTTTTTAGTAGCGATTGCGCCTTCGTCGGTTTATTTATTCACTAATTCGTTGAAAAATTGATGTTTTTAAGTAGTCACTGAACTCGAAACCACGTGACCAACCATACCAATGCAACCAGTAAGTTTCCAGGTGAGCTGAGCAAGCACCAAGCACGCGCGCACGGAGGACCGTAGTGGATGACTGAGGATGAATGCCACAATTCAGAGTTTGGACTAACAGTGTATTTGTTACTACAGTAGTACTAACAGTGTAGTTGTTAGTGAAACTAGCCAGTTCAAGATGTGTTAGTTACATTACATCGTTAAAAAATACCTAAATAAAATTTACTAAAGAAAACCCACGAATTTAAAAACAAGTTTGATTGCTGGGCGTAGGTGTGTGTGCTCACAGCAATGCCTTGCGTGAGGACCAAAGAATATAGTACTCTCTAAGGACATTCGACCCTGGCGGCTATCATTGCCAGGACGGTGCTGGAGCTGGTCTGCAACCTGCGCTCGCGGCCGCATAGTAGTAGGTACCCTTGCTGAGCAGCGCGCGGCGTAGCTACCGCCTTCATTACATACGAGGCCCCTAACGTGTGTAAGCAAACATTAGTAAAAACGCAAGGTCGACAGAAAATGTTGTTTAATAATTTATCGTTTTAAAATTTGTGTTGCCAACGGTTTTGGACAATTTTCTTTTGTGAGAAATCTTTACCCTTCATTTGGGCCACCCAACTAATTTTGATACAGGGCCCCTCCAAGGCACGCTAAGCCACTGCATCAATGTCCTATTGATTGAGGCCTTAAAGCTTGGTTAAGGGTTGGTATAGTTCTAGAATGGAATGCATTTAAATTAGTTAGGCAGGTAACTAAATAGGTTCAGCTTTCTTCAACCGAGCATCATCCTACTAGGTTCCACAACTCGACAATGTGATGACGTCATGTGCTTCTTTAGATGTTGCGGTCGTTTGAAAGTCTTAGTGCATCGTCCACAGACATGCAGTCTCTCCTCGGAATGAACCTGCATATCGTGCCTTTTCAAGTTCCGGGGATCTGTGAATGTCTTTGTACATTTGGCACAAGCGTAAGGTCTCTCCACCGAGTGCACGCGCGTATGCTCGTCTAGACTGGATTCTAAGTTGAATGATAGATAGCATTTGCTGCAGGCATATTGCTTCACTTCAGTGTGCAGAAGCATGTGCTTCCGCAACGGAGAGGCATGGCTGAATGCCATCTCACATCGGTCACATGCATATGGCTTTTCGCCAGTGTGGCTCCGCATGTGCGCTTTAACTTGTGCCCGCTGCAGAAACGCCTTGCCGCACAAATCGCAAGAAAATGGTTTTAATCCTGAGTGAATTCCCATGTGTTTATTTAAGTTTGCGATTTGATTAAATGTTTTGCCGCAAACTTCGCAGGCATATGATTTTTCCCCGGTGTGTATTCTCATGTGCACCTTCAGATGGCTTCTTTGCTTGAACCTCTTGCTGCATCTATCGCATACATAAGACTTCTCTTGGGAATGGTCCTGTATGTGCTTATCTAAGTTGCCTTTTCGATAGAATGTTTTATTGCAATATGAGCAGGCAAACTGCTTGCCTTCAGTGTGTGTTCTCTTATGGAGCTTGTAGTGTGATAGTCGGTTATACTGTTTGCTACAAACATCACAGGCATATGCCTCTTTTTGTGTGTGGCTTATCTTATGCAGTTTTAAATATCTCTGATTCTTAAACTTTTTGTTACATTGGTCACAATGAAGATTCAAATGTTCACTTGAGTGTTTCTCTAAGCAATCCTCTTCAACATCTTTAGGTAAATTTTTCTCAACTCCAATAAATATATCTTCTTTTGTACCTATGTTCTCTTCTTTGACTGATATTCGCTCTTCTTTAATAGTTACAAATTTACTGTCACACATCCAGTCATTGCTCATTTCTTGGCTATTTGTTGTTTGTGCTGACAGAGTATGATAATATCCCATTGCATCTGAGTTTTCTATGGAAATGTGTTGGGCAGCAGTCATGGAGAAGCTTTGTGTGATACTCAGATTTAGCTCTGTGATATTGATGTGTGATACCTGAAGAAACAAATACTGTAAGATTGTGACACAAATACACACATTTTACTTATCAACTCCCAGGAGAATGTTTTTGTAACCTACCTCAGTACCACCATGAAATAGATTTGCAAGAATTTTTTCTGATCGGTGTGCAGTGTCTGAGAATCTACGACATTTTTGTAGCTGAGAAAAACAAATGTAGCACAATTTGTTGGGCATACCATCTCCCAGATTCAACTGTAACAAAAATATTAAGATTCCCATGCATAAACATTTACTAAGTAGATGAAGCTTATTAAGTACCTACTTGGTCATATATTTTTGTTACTAAGGTTGCCGAGGCAAACTCTTCTTTCAGAAGTTGCTTATGCCAACCAAACAACCAGTCGGGCGCCCAATGTTGCGCTTCAAAGACAGTGCAAAACGGGACATATACTCTTTTAATATTGACCATACTAAATGGGAAAGCCAGGCAGAAGATCGCGACTCTTGGAGGAAAACCGTGGCTGACACCCACGTAGTCACTCATGATGAAATGAAAACTGGCTTAATCTACTAGCACGTAAAAGGACTTTACGGCACGAACGTGCGGCTGCTGATCCTGGACCACCTACGGGATTATTTATTTATACAAAATGTGGCCGTGGCTGCCGCTCCCGAATAGGTCTTTTGAGTCACAGCTCAAAATGCTTACCTAACTCTACCTGACGCTTCTCTAGATCATCTTTCGTAGATGAAAGAGCCAATGATGATAAGGTAGCTAGTAGCCTCTGGGTACCTCTAGGAACCTACCTTGTATTTTGTAAGATGTTCGTATATCTCTAGAAGCTGGATGTCTTCAATGCTGTGCATCCTCACGGTGCCGCTAGCAAGACACACTCTGCAGACCGCAGTGGACATACTTGGTCGTCCGTATCAGTAGGTAATCTGTTCGAGGAATAGGTACCTAGCTTTTATTTTTTTTAGGTACCTAACAGATTTAACTCGATAGTTCGTAGCTTTATTACCATTCTGACGAGCAAAACAAAAACACGAAATTCAATTCTTGTCACAGAGTACTTTTGATTCTTGTTGAATGGCATTTGCAGTGTTGCCCGGTTATCCGCAATTTCGCCAATGTCACTTAGTGTCTGTCTTTCTCTAGGAGAGAGAGAGAGAGAGAGAGAGAGTCTCTCTTTCCCTCAGTGCCAGTGCATGTGTCGCGTATAAATAAACCACAAGACCACAAAGTACTTTTTATATACTGAAAGTATACACGGAAATTACTTTGGTTTATACATACATGAATAAATATTTTTAGAGCAAATACCTGAAAATAAACAACTGAAACAAGAATGTTGGCCTTGACAACACCCACGGATGAATCTGTGTGCAGAGTGTGTCTTAGCAGTGATGTGCATTTGAGAACTTACAACATTGAAGATAGCAAACTCCTAGAACTATACGAAAAACTCACAGGTGCCAAGGTATGCTGCTAAAATGTTACTTGGCGAGGGCACTGCCTTGCCTCCAGATAAAAGTTTTCCTGGCTCAACTTTTATAGTAGTACCTATGTCGAAAAATAAATTGTATAACAGTTGGTGTTTTTAAAAATTAAAAAGTTCATTGGGTTCATCGCACAGTAGCGACCCTTGGAAAATGGAGTCATCATTATATTAGTTATCTGGTTGGCATCGTACAAACTTTGCTTAGTTTGGGGCTAGTTTTTTTTATATACACCTTTATGATGGAATCCAATGGAAGATGTTGGAGGAGGCCTATGCCAAGAGGCACACAGAGCTACGGGATATTATATAAGTTACCAAAAATTATAATACCTACCTACACACCCGTAGTTCTGAATAAATGGCTTTATTTATTTATTTTTATGATGTAACAAGCATATACCCTCCTGATGTTATGTGATTACCATGGCCTATAACAAAGTTTTGCCTTGTAGGTCACTCTCATTAGGAGCGTGCCTATAAACCTTCAAACAGGAACATGTGGTAGAAATAGGAGTGGTGGTAGTAGGTACTTCCCCTTACTGCTTCAAACTAGATCATCTAGTGTTAGAAATGTTCACTAATTTAAGTCTATTTAGCCGGTTTCTATTTATTGTTTCAGCTCAGCACAAAGAATAGAATGCCTAAAACAGTTTGCTCCTACTGTTATTATCGGTTGAAGAGGTTTGGGAAGTTCTCGGAAATGGCTCTTAAGTCTGCAATAGTTCTTTCAGAACTATATAACAATGGTTTGGAGAAGGTAGGTATCAACCCTTAGGCGTCATCCCTAATCAAATACTGGAAAAAAAAAGAAAAAACCAAGTATACATATAACACCAGAAGCTAAAAAATGTTACTAACACGACCCAGATCAAACTATGGAAAGAGAAACATACCTAACCTAGGAAGGAGCACAACTATACAATAAACTATGCAGTATTATAGAAGCTACAAGTATGTTTATAACATATGAAAAATATTATTGTAAGCAATAATTTTTTTATTAATTAATTATATAAAGTTTTTACACAATTTTCTGCAGGGTGTTTTTACTTACACCAACTTACTTTTTCATTTTGTATTCAAGAACTCTATCAGTTATCCGGTTCCGGCTTAGCTTAGTTTAGGGCTAAATGGCGTTGTGTCAAATGTCTGTCAGTATTTATTTATCCATTCACTTATTCACCCATTAGGAAGATAGATTGACAAAATTGTAAAGAGCTAAGAGGAAAATTTTTAAATATTACCCAATATTATGACAATGAGGTAGCAGGTTACAGACGCTACTGAAGTTATTCAATAATTTTAAATCATATAGTATAGGCTCTGAGATGGAATGTCTACTACTCATAAGATTCAGAAATAGTGTAGTAAGAAGACATAAAAGGGCCTATAACATGGTTAGTTTTATCTGTTTTCAGGTAACGCGCACCACTATTTCTACATTAAGCCTCGAAACAATACAGAATTTGTCTATAACTCCGGTCCAGTCTGTGTTCATGGGCGGTGATCACTCCATCAATGAATGCCCTGGAAGCTCCCTGCCGACCCCAATTTGGAACAGACCAGTAAACAGCTTTAACTACACTTATCATAGTCCTGTAGAACTTAAGTTGGAATGCATTAAAGAAGAAACAAAATGTGAAGATAGTTCTGTTAGAAGTGAGATGACGTGTAGTGAGGATGTGGACAGTAAACAGAGCCTGCTCAAAGCTGAAGCAAGCCAAGAGACAGCGACTTTCTGCTGTGATGTTTGCACAAAAACGTTTACAACAACATATCTGCTCAAGTCCCACTTAATAAGTCATTCCGAGGAAAAACCACATAACTGTAATTATTGTAACAAATCTTTCTCCAGAAAACATAATATGGTGCAGCACATGAAGACTTGTACTAAAGAACAGCTCAAGTCTGAGTCGGAGCCAGATGAACTCCTCCGCCCTTTCTTATGCGACGTGTGCGACAAAAGATTTACCTCTAAATCTCATAAAGTTATCCACAGCGGAGAGAAGCCATATGAATGTGAGGTATGTAAGAAATCCTTTGCCAGGAAGCAAGGCATGAAACAGCACATGCTAATTTGCACACGAGTTAAAATCCACGCCCCAACCTACCTCTGCCCCTATTGCAACAAAACGTTCGCGTGCGACAGCGATCTGAGCGAGCACATCACCACACACTCGGGAGACAAGCGGTACGCATGCGAGAAATGTCACAAGTGGTACACGAGCAAGCCGAACTTACGGCAGCATTTGAAGATTTGCTTCCTTGAGAACGAGGTGGTGACCTGCTCGTTTTGCCCCGACACATTCAGCCGCAGAAGCGATCTGTGCAAGCACCTGAACGCTTCACATGCCGCACAGAAGCCCTTCTCTTGCGACAGCTGCAGCGCTAACTTCTGGTACAAGAGCCACTTGAAGGCGCATCTGAGGATCCACACGGGGGAGAAGCCTTACGCGTGCGAAGTGTGCGGTAAGACCTTTACGCTAGGGAACCATCTGAAGGCACATCTCGGGACGCACACGGGAGTTAAACCGCATTCCTGTCAGGTGTGCGGCAAGGCGTTCCTAGCTCGTTTCAATCTTAGAGAACACATGCGGTGCCACACCGGCGAGCGCCCTCACCGCTGCGACAAGTGCGGCAAGGCCTTCGGACACCAGAGCACTCTTCGCCAGCATCTGCGTCGAGTCCACACGCTGGCCAAGCCGTTCCCTTGCACCAGATGCTCCTTCTCGTTCGCGCAGGAGAGTGCACTGACGGCCCACATGCGCGTCCACACGGCAGACAGGCCGCACGCCTGTCCCGTGTGCACTAAGACGTTTCTCGAGGTGCGTCACCTGAAAGGGCACATGCAGGTCCACTCGGGCGCCAGGCCTCACGCGTGCTCGGCGTGCGGGCTCGCGTACAAGCGCGCCGAGCACCTCAGGCTGCATGTCAGCTCCAAATGCAAGGCTCCACGAATTTTACCACCGTTTCATTTACAAACTTGAAAAATCGAATGTATGGCGACAAACAAGTTACCTGCACAGCTCACGGGGTACTTACTATACTTTTTATTTACTAAATGAGCAAGCACCTGTGACCTTCTCCCAAAGTAGTAGTAGCGCTCCCTTCCTCTCCGCTCTGTTCGTTAATCTGAAGCGCCCTAAAGTGGGTGCTTTCACGCTGAAACTTGATTTATTTATTTATTTATTGTTTATATAACTAGCACGGTTACAGAAGCACCAATTACGCTAATTATAAAGATAAGTATGTCACAGAGTCAATTTATACAGATTCAAAATACTTATGTCAATTTTTAAATTACCTAACAGAAACGCATATATAAATTATAAGATAAGTAGTAATGTCACAGAGTAAATTTTTATACAAATTCAAAAATATAATGTTACATTTTTAAATTACCTAAACCTAAACTATAAAATAAAACAGCGGAAAAATGTCATGTATTTTCGCTGAACGCCAGACTAGTCCCAAGGACTTTGGTCCATACGTCCGCGAACAAGTCAAAGTCTGTGTTAGTTGCGAGGAGAGCGTTGAGCGCGGTGAGGGTGCGCGGCAAGGGCGAGTTAGCGCGCGCTACCGTACGACAAGAGGGCACCGCGAACAGTTTATGCCTCCGAGCTCGCAAATATTTGTCAGGGGTATGAAATTGAGCCAGCTCGTTATGAAGGTCGGGAGCATCAATAATACCTCTTAAAATTTTACAGACCGTAACAATTTGGTCATTCGCCCGTCTGGTTTCCAGTGAGTTGAAATTAAGGCAGCCTTGGAGAAACTTGGTGGGGTACATGAATGGGTAATACCCAAAATTGCGCTTATACAGGTATCTAAGGAAAGCTTTTTGTACCTTTTCAAGTAACAACTTATAGGTGGTCTCATGGGGATTCCAAATGCAGGCGCTGGCCTCTAGCTTACTTCTCACAAGGGCACTATACAAGAGCCGTATTACATGCTCACTTTTAAAATCCCGTGAATTTCTTAGCACAAAGCCTAGCCGCTGAAATGATTCTTTGGCAACCACCACCATGTGGTCATGGAAAGTAAGCTTTTGGTCAAATGTGACTCCCAAATCTTTCATTGCTGAAGTTCTAGATATGACAGTATTGTTAATTGTGTAATTGAATATTATTGGGCGCCACATTCGACCAAAAGTCATAATATAGCATTTAGAAAGGTTAAAGTTCATTTTATTCTGAATGCTCCATTCATGAACCGCTCCAACATCCTCCTGGAGAGCCAAACAGTCTGCTTCACAACCAACTTTTAGATAAAGTTTCAAGTCATCAGCATAGATAAGACACTCTGCATGCCTAAGAACAGTCGGTAAATCGTTAATCATTAGGAGAAAAAGAAGCGGTCCGAGGACCGAGCCCTGACTTACCCCAGAACGTGTATGATAAGTTGACGATTCATAAATTCCCAGCCTTACGTATTGTTGGCGATCTCGCAGGTAATCTGCCAGAAGCCTTAAAAGATCTGGTGCGAATCCGATGCTGCTGAGCTTTGCAAGAAGGACATCGTTGTTTACTTTATCAAATGCCTTTTGAAAATCAAAATATAAGACATCTACTTGTAGTCCCCTTTCAAGCTGTGAAGAGATGTACTCTACGAGAGTTAAGAGATTAGTATTTACTGATCTCTTCGATCTGAAACCATGCTGCGCGTTCGTAAGATATTTCTCCACCTGCAAATATACTCGCCGGTGAAGGACATTTTCGAATATCTTTGCAGGTGAAGAAAGTATTGCAATAGGGCGGTATTCCTCAACGGCTGACTTGTTTGAGCTCTTGGGTATAGGAGTTACACGCGAGATTTTCCACTGTGGTGGATAGTGCCCAGTGCGTAGAGACAAGTTAAAAATACGCTGAAGTGGAATACTAAAACATTTTTTAGCCTGCTTGATTACAGCTGGAGGAATGTTATCTGGCCCTATCGCACTACTAGGTTTAAGTTTGTTTATACCATATATAACATCGTCCATTGTAAATTCAATTATATTAACATAATTACTGTTACAGCTTTTGTCGAGACCCATTGCATTTTCTGCCTCTAGCTGTGGGACATTTTGTGAGAAAACACTTGCGAAAAAGTTTGCAAAAGCATTTGCAGCAGCAACACCACTAAAAGATTCACCTTTGTAGGTAACATCAGATTCGAAACCCCCCCTACACCGTAAGCTGGACACATGGTGCCAAAACTGACGAGGATTTATTTTAATGTTGCTTTCAATGCGACTAGTGTGAGCGCTATAAGCACCTGCAATTCGGCACTTTAGGGAACGCCTGAGCTCAGAGAACAGCTTATAGTTTTCATCAGAGTTGTGGTGTTTCCAAGTAGCATGCAATCTCTGCTTAATTGATATGCTCGTATCTACTAGTAAAGCATTGTAAGTATTTCAATTTCATAATTTATACTGATTGTTTTTTTGTTTGTTTGCATTGAGTAGGCTCCGAAACTATTGGACCGATTAAAATAATTCTTTCGCCGTTGGGAAACTATACTATCCCCGGGTGACATACGCGATAATTTTTTCAAAAAAATTGGGGGTTCCTTAGTTAAACTTCAATAATGTAACCCAAGGTGTAAAAAAATACGTCAGTGTTAATGTTACGAGAAATAAACTGCCACGCGTCTTAGAAGTTTGTGAGCTTGTAGGGGGTAGTCTGTGGCTGGATCTACTGAAAGCCACGTTATTTGTGAGTGCCATAAGTAGGCTATAATAGAAAAGACGTTTTCGATTTCATCACAAGTAAAAATGTTTACCGCCCAACGAAGTGGCTACCCAGCCCAGTACCGGTCAGTTAGGAGTGAAATGAAAACTTAGTAGACCTACTTAGCTAGATAGGCCTCGAAAGATCCATAAGTATAACTTTAGCCATACATAATATGTAAGAAATCACTAAGTACTTGCATTAAACAAACCAATTCACAAGCATTATATTTTATTTACCCAACTAATAAGTAATATTTTTAGGGTTCCGTACCCAAAGGGTATAACGGGACCCTATTACTAAGACTCCGCTGTCTGTCTATCTGTCTGTCCGTCTGTCCGTCTGTCACCAGGCTGTATCTCTTGAATCGTAAAATAGTTTAGAAATTTTCACATATGATGTAGGCACCTATTTCTGTTGCTTGAACGGCGAAAAAACGTTTTTTCGCTGTTCAAGAAACAGTTCAGTTTTTATTATAGATAATGGTACGGAACCTTTCGTGCGCGAGTATATAAGTATAATTATTGTTAAACTAGACTAATTAAAAAAATATTTTACAGTACCTTTGTAGGTACATTTAGGTAGGTATCTACATATCTACACATTTTTAAGTCAAAGCTTTTTTCAAATAAGTAGGTACAGAAAAAGGCTTTAATTCCCAGGACACGGTTACCCCTCAGATCTCCTAGGGCCTAAAAGAAGTAACGCTAACTCTAGCTTCTTTGCGGATGTCAAAGGGAGTCAGACGCCCATCATGGCCCAATGTGAAGAGGAGCTATCAAACGTACAGCCGAACAAAAGAAAGACGGACATACTAACTATAATAATGCTGGACAATCCACACTACATCATCTATAGCCCCAAGCTAAGCAGAGCTTGTGTTATGGGTACTAGATGACTGATATACTTGATACAATACATTATATTTTATTATAAGTACGTAGAAAATACCCGGAACACTCGGATGTAGATCGTAAAAACATTTATCCAAAGGTGGGATCGAACCCGCAACCTCCTGGTCGCAGGCGGGCATTCACCCGCCGCTCTCCACATCGCATCGGCCGTTGTCTATAATAATAATCCTAATAAAGGAGACGGACTACGATAGGTACGTACGATGCGGGCCATGCACAATCAGATTTATCATCAAGCTTGACGTATACACCCTCACCGGGCAGGGCCAGATTTAAACTTAATGCCGCCCCTGGGCAGCGGAAAAAAATCCGCCCCAATACTGGAATTTTACTTAAACTTATAGTTTATATATTTTATTTTTCATAATTAAAATAACTAATTTATTACAGAAACTTTATGATATGTTTTATATTCCAAGAATATAAATAAATATTTGTTTTTTTTTCTAACAATTATAAATTTGGCACTAAAGGTGACTCATAATTATATTACATCAATTTTTTCACAGGCAAACACGTCTGACTTTTTGAATTGCGAATTGATTGATTAAATCTTCGCAATCTAAACGTTGAAGTACCTACGTCGGATTCGATGCATAGAATTGCTAAGCTATTGAGTCTATTAGAAGTCATTGTAGAACGTAAGAAGTTTTTAACTCTCTTCAAACATGAAAACGATCGTTCTGCGCTGCAGTTTGTTACAGCTAATGTCTAAAGCAATAAATATTCGATAGGCGATTTCCACGTTTGGAAACTCAGTGTACAGGTCGTTTGCATGCAACAATTTTAAAAGATCGGAAGGCGAATTCTGTTCTGTCATTTTTTCAGTGCAATTAGCATGGAAGTGCACAAATTCGCCATCTAATGAGGACTCGAGATCGATACAGTACAGTACAGATACAGATAAGTCTATACAAAAAAAATACACCGAAAATTTGTTCACGTGGATGGTCCGTGACAGTTTTTTAACCGTAACCTGTAGATAAATAAATTCGCGTTACTTCACAGGTTAAATTAAAATTATTTGGTGCAATCTATGAATTATAAATTTTTTTTAGTTTTTCAAAAGAAAAATACTAATTAAATTTCTTTAATTCCAGAAAATAGAAAAAATAATTATTATTTGAAATCTCCAAAGAAATAAATTAATTAAATAATTTTAAATATTAATTTTAACCAAAAGTGCCAAAATTATAATTCACAAATAATGGATGAATTGAATTTTTTGAATTATCAATTAAACAGAAAATATTAAAAAAATATATTAATTTTATTATTATTTATTTTTATTTATTTTCACAAAGAAGGTTTATTACAATATTTGTTAGTAGAACATCGTGAAACCTAGTAAGGTTTGTGTGGATGTTAAGTGTCCGTTATGCTGACAGGAACGTAGCTCCGATCCTGTTTTTGACTATCCCATCATTTAGTCAATGTCTCGATAGTTCATATTTTCATAATTCTGGAATTTGTCACCTCGTATTTTCGGATATTTTCATATAAATACGTTTCCTGCTACCTTGACGTCAAGGTAGCAGGAAACGTTCTCAATCACAGCGATCACTGCACCTTTTGCACTGCTTCCTATGTCAGCATTTAGTCATGCATTTGTCAATCTTACATACCAAGTTTCATCAAATTTGGTTTAGTAGCAACTGAGATATTACGATGTGTTTATTTGAAAATTTAACGGACGCCATGTGACATTTTCAGCCAAAGTAATTTTACTTGAATCGAGTCACCTGCAGCTTATTTCCAAGAAATAGTTATACCGGCGGATTCTTTAGAATTTTATCTTTTAGATAGCAGTCCAACATCGTGGCTTTTTAGTGTTTTTATCCTAATAAACGATATATACAGTTTACATGCCTTTTCATACCAATATGTCCAGAGTGCAGTGCAAAGTGATACTAGGATAGGGATACTAAACTTCATAGAAAAAATCATACGACAGAAATGTATAAGTCATACGCAGTGTTTACAGCTTTTAAATCAAGATTAAAGTATTCATCATCATCATCTTAGATAAGTTCACAGCTTATTACCATGATTAAGATATGCCGATGCATTCTGCAGTATTTTTCAGCTTTACTTCACAAGTTATCGAAGAGATATTATGTGGTAACACGGGTACGTGGCCAGTAGCACTGACCGACCATGCCAAGCTAGCGAGGGTTGCTCACAGTACGTAACATGGCTGCATGATGATTGTTTCTGTCTCTCCGATGTACTGTGTGTGACTTACCGCCATGTCGATACCAACCTTATCACTTAAAATTCAAAATGGCGGAAACAAATGATGGTATAAAAAGCTGACATGGGGGTCTTTTTCGACTGATTTGGGGGTGCTGCATATGAATATGTGGTCAGATTTAAAATTCAAAATGGCGGGTGCAAATGATGGAATAAAAAACTGAGGGCTGATTCTGAGTTTTTTCGTTTTCCGGATACCGGATTTCAATTTGCGAGCTCGAACTTTTTGTATGGAGATATGATAAGCGCCTCTTATGGCGCGGCATATGGGGGCACTAGCGTATCTCCATACAAAAATTTCGAGCTCGCAAACCGAAATCCGGTATCCGGAAAACGAAAAAAACTCAGAATCAGCCCTCAGTTTTTTATTCCATCATTTGCACCCGCCATTCTAAAAGATAAAATTCTAAAGAATCCGCCGGTATAACTATTTCTTGGAAATAAGCTGCAGGTGACTCGATTCAAGTAAAATTACTTTGGCTGAAAATGTCACATGGCGTCCGTTAAATTTTCAAATAAACACATCGTAATATCTCAGTTGCTACTAAACCAAATTTGATGAAACTTGGTATGTAAGATTGACAAATGCATGACTAAATGCTGACATAGGAAGCAGTGCAAAAGGTGCAGTGATCGCTGTGATTGAGAACGTTTCCTGCTACCTTGACGTCAAGGTAGCAGGAAACGTATTTATATGAAAATATCCGAAAATACGAGGTGACAAATTCCAGAATTATGAAAATATGAACTATCGAGACATTGACTAAATGATGGGATAGTCAAAAACAGGATCGGAGCTACGTTCCTGTCAGCATAACGGACACGATGTTAACACTTTTTTTTTTTTTTTTTTTTTTTTTTTTTTACTAGATTATTGCACCTATTCATTGTGGTACTATAATAACATTACGATCTAGCCAACTAGGCTAATGAGTAATTTAACTTTGACTTAATTTTATAGAAATATTGATAACTAAGAATGTGTCCATCGGCACTTTTCTTACAGTCTCTAGGTATTTAATTAAGGGGACACTTTGTTCTTGTGTTCATGGAGTAGCACTATCACTACACTACTAAGTATTAAGTTTAACACTACACTAACTCAAAAGGTTTGGTTCTTTTGAGCCTTCTCACTATGTCTGTGTTATCGAGGAGCTGGATGGCCTCGACGTTCACATGGTGATGAAGTCTTTTTTCGTGAACTTCTGCGTATTTTTGTACTAATTTGTTAACAAACTCGATCTGGAGGTCCCGGTGTAGATCATCGTTTCTTACGTACCAAGGTGCATTAACAATACCCCTTAATACTTTGTTTTGAAATCGTTGGATTATTTCTATGTTACTTTTACAGGTACAGCCCCACAGCTGTATACCATAAGTCCATACTGGCATCAGGACTTGCTTGTATAGCAAAAGCTTGTTATGGACTGACAGAGTGGAATTCCTTCCAAGCAGCCAGTACATCCTCTTGTAGCGTAACTCTAATTCTTCTTTTTTGCTTTGCGTCAAGGGTCATACCAAGGTATTTGGCTGTGTTTCCGTATGGAATTATTTTATTGTTGATGAATACTGGACAGTACTGATCTTTCTTGTTAGTAAAGTTGACGTGAACCGACTTGGATTCATTAAGTTTTATGCGCCATTTTTTAGTCCAATAATGAATTTGATTTACAGCTTCTTGCACTTTTTCAGCTGCTTCTGCATAAGTACTTCCGACAGCCATTATAGCAGTATCATCAGCGAATGTTGCGATGGTGTTATTGTCTAGTGTGGGGATGTCACTTGTGTATAAAAGGTACAGGACCGGACCTAATACACTACCTTGTGGCACCCCAGCTCTTATTTTCTTGAGTTCAGAGTAGGTGTCTTCTTGCCTTATTCTAAAAACTCTATTTGATAAGTAAGATTCTATTACATCTACGAAACTTAAGGGTAGTAAGTTCTTCAGTTTTAGTAATAGACCTTCATGCCAAACTTTATCGAATGCCTGCGCCACGTCCAGAAAGATAGTAGAGCAGACTTGTTTTTCCTCAAGTGTTTTCTCAATAACATTTGTAATCCTGTGAACTTGGTCTATCGTTGAGTGCTGTTCTCGGAATCCAAATTGGTGTTCTGGTATAAGGTTTTTACTTTCAATAAGCGGCTTTAGTCTTTTTAGAAACAATTTTTCAAATAGCTTTGACATGATAGGGAGCAAAGAAATCGGTCTGTAGGATGAGGTCTCTTGTGGCGGTTTTCCTGGCTTTACTATCATGATAACTTCGGCAACTTTCCATAAATCTGGTACACACTTTAGTCTAAGTGCTGCGTTGATAAGGGTAGTTAGTTTGACTAATGCTTTTTTCGGAAGGTTATGTAGTATTTCTCCTGAAATAAGGTCGAATCCAGGAGATTTTCTAGGGTTTATGTGTTTTTTAATTTCGCTCCAGACTTCTCTGGGTGATACCAGCTTTATGGCTTGTATTTCACCATATACTTCATTTATCATAGGTATGTAGTCGGTTTGATCTTCGTTAGGTTTGAATATTTGTTCTAGGTATTCTGCGAACGTTTTAGCTTTTTGCTCATTACTGACAGCCCATTTTCCAGATCCTATATTGATTGGAGGAATTTGGGTAATCGGTCGTTTCATATTTTTGGTGGCCTTCCAGAGTGAGTAGTTTGTACTGCGGTCGTTAGTGAGACTTTGGAGATAGTTGTTGGTTGAAGAATCATTAAATAATTGTATCTTCCTTTTCAGTTGTTTTGTGAGATTATTTAGTTTGTTTTTATCTTGCGGAGCTCTAGTTTGATGCCAAATATTTCTTTGCTTCCGTTTTTCATTTATAAGTTGTAAAATATCATAAGGGTAGATGTTTCTTGTGGCTCTCTTCTTGTATACTGGAGTATTATTCCAGGCAGACTGTTGTATAACTTTAGTGAAATTATCGACTTCTACGTTTAGTTGCTCCGCAGTTTTTAGTGGAACTTTAAGGTTTATATTATAATCTAGCTGTGTCTTAAAACTCTCCCAATCAGTGTATTTATTTACTAGGGTTAGAGTGTCAGCTCCATGTAAGACTTGCTCACTTATTTCTAGATATATTGGAGAATGGTCAGAGCTCATATCATAACTCTGCTTTGCTCTTAAGTAGTTACTTGATAAATTTTTATAAATAAAAAAGTCGATGAGATCCGGGATTTTGTTTGGGTCAGTTGGCCAGTATGTTGGTAGACCAGTAGATATAACATCACCTTTTATCTGTTTTATAGCTTTTACTAAGTTGTTACCTTTTGTATTCGTTAATCTCGAGCCCCAGTATGTGTTTTTGGCATTGAAATCACCTCCGAGTATAAATCTTTCACCGAGTGTTTGGAAAAATCTTGAATATGTATCTTCATGTATTGTATGGCGCGGTGGACAGTATATAGCTGCTACTGTAAGAGAGTACCGCTTTGTATTGATGCAAATAGCTACTGACTGAATATATGGCTCTTCGTATTTACACATTTCATGATGTTTAATGTTTTCTTTTACAATAACGGCACTTCCACCCCTTCCTTTGTTTGCGGGATGTAGGGCATTATAGACTTTATAGCCTTTAAATGAGATGTAAGATTGTTTGGTAAAATGCGTTTCTGATACGAGACACACATCGACATTTTCAATTTCAAGGACTACTTGAAGCTCGTTTTGATGGTTTAGTAGCCCATTACAGTTCCAAGCCATGATTTTTAGTGTGTTAATCATTTTTTGCTCTTAGGAATAGCTACTTTGGTGCTATTTTCGATTTCCCTCAATCGCTCATCAAAAGATGTCATGAGCTTCAGGATTTCATCTAATTTGTTATTATTGCTAGACTCATTGTTTTGCACTGTCGGTGATTTTTTGGCAGTTGCTTGTGCATAGGAAATAGATTTGTTAATAGTGCTAGGAGCTGAAGGAGCTCTTACAATACTTTTAGATAATCCTTGATGAGTTACCTGCTGTTTACTATTCGAAATAGGAGTTTTCTTAACGTTTTTATTTCGTATCTTCTGCATTTCCTTGGCTATCGTGCAGCCTCTGTAATTAGCTGGGTGTGCTTCTCCGCAATGCACACACTTTGGTTTCTCTTCTGCAGGTTTTTTGCAGTCCTTGGTGAGGTGTTTACCTGTGCATTTCACACACCTTGGCTCTTTGGAGCAGTACTTGTGTGTATGACCGTACACTTGACATCGCTTGCACTGAGGGACCAATTTGGTTGACCTAATGGGTTGAATTTCAATCACGCACCCCAGTATATTTTTAATTTCATACACCCTTTTAATGTCTTCTTCATTGCTGAAGGTGAGCATGAACATGTTGAGTGGCTGCTTAGTTCTCCAGCTCAGTTTGTTCACTGCTTCTTCAATCTTGTAGCCTCTTTCTTTTAGGTCTTCGATGATCCTTTCAGATTTACAAGTGGAAGGCAGTTTCTTAACCATAACTCTTATTGGTCTATCCTGCTTATTTTCATAGGAGTGCCAGGGGCAGTTACTTTCGCTTAGCATTTTTGTTAAAGCTCTGTACGTTACTTTATTATAGGCATTTACTTTAACACTCTCACCGTTCAGTATCTTGATAGCAAAGGTACCGGCGGGCTGTTTTGAAGACAAAGAGTCATAAAAGTTTTGGTAATTGGTTACCCCATCCACTATAATCGGAGGTGGGGGGGGGAACTTTCTTAGTTTTTTCTATGGATGGAGTGTTATCATTTCCTTGTGGTGAGAGTACGGGTGAGGTGTTCATCTTCCGCTTTTTCCTAGATTTCGCAAGAGCGAGCTAGCAAAAGAGACAGAGTGGATAAGAATCCACTCTGTCTCTTTTGCTAGCTCTTCCTCATCCGTGGCATATTCAGCCTGAACTGAGGAAGTTTCCATATTCGATGTTGATGGATTGTTGGTAGACTCCGTAAAACATTTCAGCTGGTGCTCGAGAACCTCAATTTGGTTTCTCATGTTTTCAACAAGGCCCTGTAGCTTCAATCGCTCTTGCCTTTCATCTTTGAAACGTTTCATTGTTTCATTGTACCGGTCATACAAGGTATGCTCCAGGTCTGTCGTTAACGTTACAGTACATTCCTTAGTCGGTGTATCCATGTTTAGGCAAGTAACAGTGTCGCCTTAACAATATGATTCGTCGCCTCGTAAAACATGCCTTTGCGCAAAAATGAACTAGGTCATAATCACGCTCTGGCAGCACGTCCGCGGCGACTTTGTTGTGATGCGCTTGCACTTTGCACTGTAGGTACCTACGCGTACGCGCGACGCGAGAGACACTACTGTTCTCAGCGAAGATCGAACCGTCACTCCCTGTCATGTTAACACTGACTCGAGCTGTTACGCCATCTAAACAATATAACATAACTACGAGTAATAGGTAGTAGATGTGTGTGTGTGTGTAGGTGAGTGGATGGATTTCTTATTCCAAGCCACCCTCACTCCACAGCGCGATAAAAAAATCTCTCTCTAATGCGCTCTTTTTCTATAATAAATTACAACAGAAGAAATTAAAGAAACAAATATTATAAATAATAATGATATCCAATCAATTATATTGAGCAATCTTGATAAGACAAAAAAAATTGTTTTCACTTTCAAAATTTTGCCGCCCCAAAAAATTTGCCGCCCTGGGCACTAGCCCCGACTGCCCCTAGGGTAAATCCAGGCCTGTCACCGGGTACAAAAATTAAAAAGTACCTAAATTGAGTAAAACTGGATAAGTATTAAAAAGAAAAACGAGAGTGCTTTAGACCACACGACTGAAGTAAAACTTCTTTTAATACACGAAACGTAACTGGCTATGAGAGAAAGAGAGAAAGAACAGTACTTTCATACCTCCTCCATGGTAGTGTTAAACGTTTAACGCAACCTTGTTGGAAGTCGCATTAGAAGTATTAGGTACTTCAAAAACGGATAAGTATCTCATATAAGTTTATCATGTAATTTATAACTCGCTCGTACACACAAGATAGAAGATATCTCCAGGGAACATTATGTTTCAACTCCTTGGAAACTAGACGGATGCAAGAGCAAATTTTAACTTTGTGCCGTATCTTGCGTGGTGCTATAGATTCTCCTACTCTTCTTACTGAAGCTAGCTCTCCAGTATAAAAGTTACTCTATGAGCTAGCCCGATTCTGCGTTCCCATACATCGTGCCAGATTCCGACCGGGCCGCGCGTACGCTTATGGTCACGCACTTTGTATTGCCAGCAATCTCCCGAGCACAGCGCAGTTTAAATGCGCTCTTAACCAAATATTTGACAGTTTGATGTGTTTGCGGATGGCTGGAAAACGATTTTGAACGAGTTAGCCTATGTTTTTGTGAGAATGTTGTATAAAATTTGTAAATTATGTTAGAAATAGTGTATTTGTATCTAGATATAATTATATTTTTATTTTTCTTTAGTACCTAATGTCCTAGACATAACGATTTGGGAGTACTCTGTAATGTTAAGTCTATGTGTATATAAATAAATAAATAAGGTACATACGTCATATATCTTATTTATTTATTTATTTTAAGCAAGCAAGTTTTTTTTTTTTTTTTTGTGGCCTGTGTCCGTCTTGCGGACAATTTTGCCAATGTCAAGTGGGTGGGTTGAATAAAATTAGTCAAGTCGAGTCGGTAAAAAAAGTAAAGTCGGCTGTCATTGGTTTTGAAGAAAAAGATGGCGTTTTTCTTCAAAACCAAAGGGAAACATTTTCGTTCAAATCAGGATGCCACAAAACACACTTTCATTTCAATTGTTCGCACTTGTGCTAAGACCTCAAGTAATAGCTTACTTTGTCTTGTAAATGATAGCCAGCGAGCGACACACGATTAAGTTTAGATCGCTTCAAGTCCACCGCAAATTTGTTTGTGTATGGCCTGCATACATTTACGACCATAGATGCCAGACGAGGCATATATCCACAGAGTGCTTTTACTCCTAGCAGAGTTATTAACGGCGTTTTACCTAACAATAAAACGCATATTAAGCGAAATAACTTATTCGAAGAATATTTTATATATTTGAGAGATGGCAACCCTGTCTTTCTTGTCACGTGTCACTTTTCTGGTCCCTGATTGGTCAAATTTCCCACTTCTTTGTTTCACCTTTTTACCACCAGGGGCGCTTGAGTCTACTTAGCGCGCTGTGCAGTTTTTGGTCTCATTGGATCTCAAATGATAAAAACGATGATACGATGCAAACTCACATTTTCTTATTATCCTTATTATCGAATTTAGACATGAATTTTGGAAAATTTCTTCCAATTTTTATCTGTGCACACTTGACAGTTGGTACTTGGTAGAATGGTTACTTCAGAACCATCCATTTTCCAGTACCAAAGAAAAGAGATAGAGTAGAGCCTAGTCTATTGTATTGAGTAGTCTACCTACTCTAGTCTCTGGTAATAAAATGTGAGTTCTTATTTGTCGGTCATCGTAAATAAAAATAAGCCAGGCAGAAATAAAACTATTCTTCGAATAAGTTATTTCGCTTAATATGCGTTTTATTGTTAGGTAAAACGCCGTTATTAAGCTCTTAGCCTTATTCGAAGAATATTTTATATATTTGAGATGCTGTCTGTTATCGCCTGGTGGTAAAACACGCCAATGTGATATGATATCAATCGATGGAATTATAAGACCTAGGATTTTCCTACGTAAGTAACTAGGTACTTCGCTGTGAGCTAGATTTTAATGCTTTGTCTACCCTAGACTATTTTATCTACAGGTTATTTAGGATGTTGCTATTGTATGTATCAATAAAAATTTGATTGATGAAAAACTTTGTTTATTTCAAACAACACAAAACCGTCTATAGGCACACAATCTTAATTATAAACAATACCTACAATGAAAAAATAATGTATCACACATCAAATACTTAGATCATGAACTTAATTAGGTACGGCAAAAAATAAATGTCCTAAGAAACTAGGTATTTTGCACTATTATTTATGATTATTATTAACATTTTTAGAGGGCTGATCAGTATATTGAATCAAATTGAATATCTATACATATCATTAAAATTAAAAACCCCATAGGTAATTAAATATATAGCATAAAAAGGTGGATACACAAGTACAATTACTATTAATTTAAAAACATTACTTAATTGGAATAAAACAACTACTTGTGTGAGAGAGTGGATCTGTAGGTTTGATAGCCCGACAATAATACTTTTTGAAAGTATTCTGTGACCTCCAGTTACCACGAGCCAGGATATCTTCGAGAGAGCAGTCCTGGACCCAGTTCTTGGATGCTACAGCTGGCCGAATACTCCCTGGGCTGGCCTTGATCCCTGCATCCATCAAAACCTTCTTCACCCAATTTGCAAGGATTGTCGTTGTTGCTGCTTTAGGTGGCCCGCAAGCTGTTAAAAATAAATGACTTGATTTACATATATTACGCCTTTCAGTTGACAAGGATATAACCTTCCTAAGCCATAAAGTAGGATCCAAAGCCTTGCTATCCTTATTTGGAAGTAACTTCCAACCAGATTGACGGTTATTATATGAATCTGTTTTTGATCCAAACATAGGCCACAGTGTAATTGAATTTTCAGTGATTATACAGCTGCTGGGATCGACTGATAATAAAGATAAATCATGCACACGCCGACCAGAACACAGTAAGAGTAATATTGCAGCTCTTTTTGAACATTCAAATAGGCTGTTTTCATCGACAAGAGTGTTTTGTAACCAAACTTTTAAACAATCAGTGTCCCATATGGGAGCCTTATCAATTTTAGGATTTTTATTGCATATTGCTTTCAATGCTTGCTTGACTAGGACATGGGAACTTAACCTAGTGACTGAATTAGGATCACAAAGAGTGGAAATTGCAGATTTGTAAACTAAAATGGTAGAATAGGATAGCTTTTGATTTTGATGTAGATCTACTAAAAATCTTGCTAAGTCAGAACCGCATGGTTTGAAAGTATCGACAGAATTACCTTTGGACCATGTAGTCCACTTTTCCCATGCTGGCTTGTAGGTCCTGAGTGAGGACTTCCTCCAACTGGAAAACAGGAACTCCCGCTGCTCTTGAGACCAGTGTTCTAGGCTTTCTGACCACCCCCACATTTCCATACTTCTAGAATCATCCCTTGCACTTGGGGTGGGGGTCGGCCTGTTACAGTGTCTATCAGAACTTCCCCCAAGTTGTGTATCGTGAATGGAGGCGCCAGGGCACGATTCCGTAGATCGGGTCTCCAAAAAACTTTTGGCCATCGTGGAGCTACCAGCATGTAGACCCCTGTAGCTGTATTGAGGTGTGTCAGCACCCGTGGTATTAGGTATGGAGGAGGGAACAGCCACGCTAGACTGTAATTCCATGTTTCGCTGAACGAGTCGTGAAGATGAGCTCGGAAGTCCGTCACATCCAAGGTCGCATAAGTAGGTACCACGTGCGCTGTCGCTGAAGCAAATAGATCGATCTGTGGAGTTCCCCATTTTTGAAAAACCTTCTTCGTTAGCAGAGGTAGTAGGTGCCATTCCGGTAGAGGAGATAATCGGGATAAATGGTCTGCTTCTGGATTGAATCGTCCCGGGAGGTAATGAACCTCGATGTGAATATTGCAACTGTCCAATATTCGAAAAATCTCGTAGCATATATTCATAAGAGGAAGAGATTTCGTGCCTCCCTCGTTTCTCAAAAATGCCACCACAGTCTTGTTGTCGCTCTGAATCAGAAGCGACGAATTTGTCAGGAAGAGACAGCGATCTTTTAGAGCGTACAACACTGCCAACAATTCTCGCTGATTTGAGTGGAGAGCAGACTGATTCCGGTGCCACTGTCCCCAAACTTTCATGTTGTCTACCTGCGCCCCCCATGCTAACTCTGAAGCATCGGTTACTAGGTAGTGAGACACGGGCGGGTAGTGTATTAGTGACCTGTTTGAAATGTTTTCCAGCCACCAACTTAGCTCGTTGAGAGCACGTTGGGGTATTGAAACCTGTTGATTTGGATGATGATGACGAAATAGGTTTTGACAATGCCTTAGAAGAGCTCGATGATTGAGTCGGCCTCGTGTTACTGGAAAACTGGCAAAATTCAGGGAACCTACTATGCTCTGGATTTGCTTTAAATTTGCTACCTTCTGTATTAACAACTTGTTGATTTTCTGACCTAAATCTTTGCATTTTTTGACCGGTAAAAATTTCTTGTTGGTATGTGGATCCCAGCCTATTCCCAGAAATTCTATCACTCTTTGCGGGGTCAGAAACGATTTTTTGATATTCACAAGCCACCCTAATTGCTGGAGAAGTTGTACAGCGTCCCGACCCTGTTCTTGTAGAAGTAGAGGGTCCTGATTGACTATGCAAAAATCGTCTAAATAGACTACGACACGGAAGCCTCTGTCCCTCATTACTTGTGCAACCCAGTTTGTGAGAGAGGCAAAAATCTTTGGAGCACATGCAATCCCGAATGGTAGGCAGGACATCTGTAGTACCTGATCCTTGAAAATCAAGCGAAGAAAACGTCTGTGCGCTTTTGCTATTGGTACATGGAAGTAAGCATTCAACAAATCTATTTTTATTAGCCAATCGCGTGGTTGAAGGAAGGATGGAATCTTTTGTATATTTATCAGACGGAATTTGGAAATTTTTAGATATTTGTTTAACCTTTTTAAGTTGAAAATCGGTCGATTTGAACCGTCTTTCTTTGGAGTCAGAAATATCGGAGACGTAAAACCGGGGCCCGAACCCGCGGGTTCTAAAACATTCATTTCTATCAAAGACCTTATTGTGCCTTCCATCTCTTTCGAAAAAGGAGTTTGAAAATCTAGATTCGGCGCTCCAAGTGGCGGTTTCCTGTAGAATGGTATTCGTAGGCCTTGAACTATCTTCAGAATGGTAGGAGGGGCACCTAAAGCCTGCCACTGATTTACAAACTTTACAAGACGGCCTGCTTGAAAACTCATACAGTCATGATTTTCTTTTTTGATTTTGATGATATTCCCTGCGCGGGTACGGTTGGCCAGGGGTTTTGCTCTGGCCTCGTGCATTATTTTGGCGGAAACCTTCCGAAAATTGAGATCGCGCCCCTCGCTGACGAGGGGGGTTTGCTTGAAAATTCGTCTGCCTTGTTTGAGAGCGATACATGTCTCGCCACCTCGTAGGGTTAAATTGCGGTTGATTACCTTGCGCAGGTAAATTCATAGGCATGTTCTGATAAAACATGGGTTCAAAAACGCCTTGCGCAGGCTTTTTATAGTTAGTTTGATTTATCCCCGCTTGCGCAGCAGGTTTACTTTGATACGGTTTGTTAACTGGCCAAAAAGTCTTAGAACTACCCCCATTTTTTTCAACCGCAGAAGAAAAAACGTCTTTTTGAAAAAGGCTTTCTGTACTCGGAGGAATCTTACGGAGAGCTGCCTTGAAAAATCTGTCTTTTACTGACCTAAGAAGGCTATCCCTACGCTGCTGAATAAGATCAGCACGGTGCTCACAAGCAAGCTGTAGCGCATCATTTGATATTTTTTGAAAGTCTCCTTCAACAAACAGTTCTTTGATTTTATCTAAGAGTAACTGAGGTGAGAACTCTGCCAATGACTCTGACCACGCTACCAACGAGTCGAACGCATTTTGTGCAGCCTCTTGCTGTTTAATCAGAGCTTGAGTAATTGCTGCAAAACCTCGCTCCTTAACGCTTAAATTTGTAAATTTATCGTATGGCTTTAACTCCTCGTTTGTATCGAGGTCTACAAACCCAGGACGAGAACAATAATGTTTCTGGACTTCTGCATATCTTAAATCTGACCAATCGTCGGAGTCAAAATGCTGGATGGCCTGAATAGTCTCGACATGAGCCTTCGTGGATTTCGGAATAGCAGGTTCCTTCAAAACTGTACTTAGCGATAGTTTCAGAGATTTTGCGGGTTCAGAAGGAACAGGAGGTTCCTGTTCTACATCAGAATACATTTCACGACTAACATCAGCATTTAAATCGTCACCATATTCACTTGAGTGGCATATGGGTTGGCAGAAATTGCTGAGAAAATTTGATATCTCACTAACCTTGTCCGTAAGCTGCCGTATTGCATCGCTATTGCGCTGCCGCTTTTGGCTAGGTTCCTCACCTTTTGCAGCCTTTCGTTTTGCAGGTGGAGTGGGAGGTCTACCCTCAACATCGGAGGACGAGTCACTCGAACTCGAATCCGCCATATCTGAGGATGATAAACGATTAATTTCAAAAAGAAAAGAATCCGAACGGTAAAAACCGTTAAAACAAATAATTATAAATTAAAAAATACCAGGATACCAGAATGTGCACAAAAGTTTCTTCGAGAACTTTTTGCACGTCTGAACGCGACGAAAAACAAAACGCCAAAGAGACCAAAAACTGCACAGCGCGCTAAGTAGACTCAAGCGCCCCTGGTGGTAAAAAGGTGAAACAAAGAAGTGGGAAATTTGACCAATCAGGGACCAGAAAAGTGACACGTGACAAGAAAGACAGGGTTGCCATCTCTCAAATATATAAAATATTCTTCGAATAAGGCTAAGAGCTTAATATCCTGCCTGCATTTATTTATGCTAGGACTACAGTACGAGCGTGTAGTACAAAGAGAAAAATAATAATTTATTCCTAGTGTTTGTGGTGTGCTTTCAATCTGTTATTTTTAATACATAACTAGGCACCTAGCTATCATCGAAATGATGAATTGAACTAATAACTCGTTAGTTAGGTACCCAGACCGACGTCAAAAGAGGAAAGTAATTTTTTGATTAAAATTTTATTTGATGAAAATTAGGGATCCGTGAGTCCGTGGCGGTCCGTTAAAATAAGTAGTAGGTATTAAGTAGTTTATCGAACTATACCTCCTCGTAGTGAGGTAAATACCTACTTTTTAGGTACCTACCTAGTATAAAAATATAGTAGGTACCTATAACTAAGGTTTCATGCTGTCGAAGGTACCTAGGTACCTATATATTTTCTCGTCTAATACTTTTTTAGGGGTTGATGTTTGTATTAGTTTAGGTAGGCAGTGAACTTAGTACTAGGTATAGCCAAAGGCATAGCACTGTCTCATCTGTAGATAAAAGGTACCTACCTACCGCTAATTTGTAGAGTGATGTAGGAAAAGCAATGGAATTTTAGAAACCGGGTACAGTAACTTGTCGAGGAAGAACACTCTTATTTTATTTTCTCACAATAGTGTAGGTAATCGATGTAGTGCTTGGATAATCTACGTATCTACCTAGGTACCTACCCAACTTACCTACCACAATGTCTACTGAGTCTGTGTGCCGAGTTTGTCTCGCCGGCAGCAGTGTTGGCAGACTACAAGTTACTGAAGACGCATATCTTCTTGAAACGTTCAAAAAACTAACCCGACTCCAGGTTTGTAAAGTAAAGCGTTATTATTATTATTATTGAGGTCAACATTACGGAATACAAATAAATTATATTAAAGTGACAACATGCCTGAACTAGGAAAACCTGTAGGTACTGTTGCTGTGTTTCAGTTTTGAAGGGTGCGGATACTGGTGAAGTTTCAGGCACATGAGGTTTAACATCTATATGCCTTAGATTGGTTGATGGACGCATGGAAGCGCTTCGTAGAGCACGTTCATAGCGTCTAGATTACCGACCTTATATTTATTTCATCGGATACAATTTGACCACAATGAAAATTATTTCTTTTGCCCAAACGAGTAAGACTTACTAATTATTACAAGCAATCGATAGAACAATAGTAAATAAATAAATGGTCAGTGCATTTTAACGTTAACTCTATATCCAGATGTAGCACACGGAGAAAGTATCCTATTTATTGAGTAAATTCTTGTCATGCATGCATAATCAACAATCCAATAAAATGAAGAAATGCCATTAATGAGCTAACTTTTTTCTTTCAGCTTAATACAGGAGACGGAAGGACCGGTAAACTGTGCTACATCTGTTTCTCACAGTTGCGGAAATGCTGCAGATTCTCCAAGATGGCGCTCAGATCTGACAGAGTTTTCCGAGACATAATCCACAATGAAGCTGAGGTAACTATTCATAGAGGTAATTAGTAACTGACACAGGTAAAACCAATACACATGTATTTTTTACATGTGTAAGTATTTGAGTTGTACGAAGTTAGTCATTTTAATGAAATGTAACTTAACTAAGACCTGTACCTATTACTTTACTGTATTATCTCTATCTCTATAATTTTAGATAACATGCAGTGCCGGTGGTGCTTCGTTCAATTTGGGGGCAGCGCATCAGTTTTTGTCAAAGACTGCAGTACAGACTTTTTCTACAGATGTGTCACCAAGCAATGAAAATAAGTGGTCGCTGATAAACTCTGTAGGGAACATGCATGGTTTCAATTATGTATGCATGTATGATAACACTTCTGTTTCTGTAAAAAAAGAGCGGATAGCCGTGAAAGAAGAAACAACTTCAAAAGAAGAAAATGTAATTAAAACAGAGAGAGTCGTACCAGTGAAATGTGATGAAATAGATGGCTATTTAAAGAATGGATACTCGTTACACAAGAATATCAGCGCTAGTTTAAAAAGCGATAAAGATTTATATTTTCAGTGTAAGAGTTGCAGTAAAAAATTCACTAAGTTGACAAATTTTAGAATTCATTTAAAAATGCATGCAGGTAAAAATACTTTGGCATGCACCTCTTGCAGCAAAACTTTCAAATTCTTAGGTCATCTGAACAGACACATGAAGAGTCATATCAAATCATACGTCTGCGATAGATGCAGCAAAAAGTTCAGGCTAAAAAGTGCGCTTGAGGCGCATATGCGAACCCACACTGGAGAAAAACCATTCACCTGCGAAGTTTGCGGAAAAACGTTTAACCAGAAATCGCATTTGAAAACGCACATAAGAATCCACACCGAGGTCAAACCATTTACGTGTGAAACGTGCAGTAAAGCGTTCCGACAGCGTGGGCAGCTTATATCACATTTGCGAAGTCATACTGGGGAGAAACCTTTCGCGTGTAATCGATGTAATATGACATTTGGTCATCTCACTACCCTGAGGAAGCACAAGCGACTTCACAGTGAAGTGAAGTCGTATGCCTGTAACAGTTGTCCTATGTCATTCGATCAGGTATGTAGTTTAACGGGACACATGCGTGTCCATACAGCTGCAAGGCCATACTCGTGCCACAGATGTGCTAAATCCTTCCTCGAAGCCAGACATCTTAAAGAGCATGAGCATTCGGTTCATTCTGCTGCAAGACCCCATGCCTGTCTATGCGGGAAAACGTATAAGCGAACGGAACATTTGAAACAGCACATGAGATCATCTAATTGCGAACCCATACTGGATTCAAGTACCTACAAAGGTATCTGCTTAAAATCTCAACAAGCTACGCTATAACCATTTTTTAGCAATAAACTACATTTAATCTAAACTATCTATTTATTCGTAAGTCATGTTACCAGGAGAGCGATGAACATGAATGTTGGTGGATATGTGGATAGAGGTAGACCAAAGAAAAGATGGATGAACTGTGTGAAAGATGACATGGATAAGAAAGGAGTGAGTACAGATATAACGGCTGATAGAGGAGAGTGGATGAAAAGGACATGTTGTGCCGACACCACATAAAGTGGGATAAGGGCAGGAAGATGATATTTATTTATTCGCACAGAACACTGAGCGAGAATGTTCAACTCACACTTGGCTTTCTAGTTGATGCGTGAGACATTCGGTACGTGCAAATAGCAATCTTGTCAACAGCAATCAAACATCTTTAGTCCACAGCGAAAAAAAAGAGAGAAGTCTAAAATGTTATCCATTCATTCGTTTACAGGAACCAATAATATAGAACCATATATTACACGGCCTATTGTTGAACTCGATAATAGTATAGGTTCTCATTATTACCAATAAATCCATGTCACTGGTCGTGTAAAATTATAACAAGTTGTTAATGTACTGAAAATGCCACTGACTGACTGACTACTTTAGTCAGTAGAGCTGTTACAAGGGGCTGTCGAAATATTTCAGTGGGTGGATCCAACTTGGTTAAGTACGGTAATATTAGAAGTGACAATATAACAGCCTGATAACATACAACAATTTAAACCCGAGAATTAGTTTAACTATCCAGAGGTATTTTTGCCAGCCTTTTGGGCACACTTTCTGCGGTCAGTGATTTAAATTCTGTTTTCTTCCTAAAGATCCGAAACGATGTTGATTAGTTTTAAGATTATACGATTTCAGGCGGTGCATTAATTGGTCATACAATAGTTGGACGGTCCAACTTGGACCCTTTGTTTACTGTAAATAGCTGTTTCGTATATAGTAAATAAATGTTGTCCTATAGCTGGGCGGGCGGTGGTTTGGCTATCGGAGTTGTTTCATGATAGTTTCATTGCTATTGTAAAGGTGTGGACTGCACTAACTGATTCAAGGACACAATCCAGAAAGTGTGCTGTTTGCACACTACAACAGTATTCATACAAACACACAGTTTTTACCCAAAAGGTCATAGTGAGGACAGAAGCTTGTCCGCAAGTTACATGTGGAACACAGTAATGTCCGCCGAGGCTGTGTGCCGGGTGTGCCTCGGCGGTGGCGTTAGAATGGACACTGTGGAAGATGAACGGCTTTTAGGATTGTACGAAAAACTCACCAGTGCTAAGGTATGCCTGCCTCTTTTCTCCTCCATAATACTTGTTGGTGTGGGGCCTTATGCATTTTTACGTTGGCCAAAGCAAAGCTGAAAAGTTTGTCATCAGATATTCTGTGCCATATCTGTTGCATTGAATTGTGATTCATTTATTTATGAATTTATCTATACCATAGTATATCATTATTCATTATCATAATAAAACTGTCGAAAAGTCTGTGTGAAAGATATTTTTCTGAAATGTTGCTATTGGTACTTTTAACAGACCAAACCAACTTTAAAAAAAAAATAATTGCATGTTTGTATGATTGTTTGTATACACATCACATGAAAACTACTAAATTAATGTTGATGCAATTTGCAGACGTAGTTAGCTATAGTCTAGTTAGACTAACTTTAATACAGCATGGGTGTCATTGAGCTGTCATCCCTAATAAAGGTGTAAAAAGGGGGGTTGAAATTTGTATGAAAAACTACAGTAACCATGCGGATAAAGTCTCAAATTGGTCAGCTGCTTTTTAATAAAAGTAAATGGTATAACTGTTTTAAAGACTACCTCCTGCCTCAGTCAAGAGTTGACTTTTTCAAAATTTAAGTAATATATATTATCTTTTATTTCACTTATTTTATAGGATTGGTCCAAAATAGTTATATGTTTCTATACTAGATTAAGTATTTTTTTTAAATTACACCTAAATACCTTTTTAGCAATAATACTGGTAACATGCATGACTCATCACAGAAATTTTTATCCTGGTTGGGAAATGAACTGACAACCTACAGCGCACAAAGCAAGCTACTCTCAGGAGTACCAACTTATATGAGTATGAGATGGCTTTATTTGGCTTGTTTTCAGTTGAACGCTAGAGATGGACGGCCTCACACTCTCTGCTTCATGTGCTCGGCGCAGCTGAGGCGATGCCGTCGGTTTGCAGACATGGCGCACCGGGCCGAGAGATCGCTACACAGCCTGCTGCAGAATAACCACAAGGTACCTACCCTACCTACCTACAAGCTCCTACTGCTCTTAGATTCACCTGACGCTTAGATTCACCTAGATTTAAGACGTTTCAAGATGATCCCTGCGGATATTACTGAATAAATGCTTTTTGACTTTGACTTTGCTCAAGCTGAGCGCTGGTGCATCACAGCCACTGCCACTGCCATTGCCACCGCCACTATTGGTGCTCTGCTGTTTCTGTTAGTATCACTATAACAGAAACATTCATTTGTACATCCACTTCAAAGCATGTTATCAATTTGGTTACTTATGCTTTTTATTAAAATATAAAATCATTTGAAAGTCATGTAAAATGTTTATTTCGTAAGCTCTCCTATATAGGAGCGCTTTCTTAAAATATCACGATCATCATAGGTATTCATTTTAAAGGTAAAGTAAAAGAGAAGAATAATCTTACAAGAGAAAAAAAACACTTGTAACTACACTTTAAATATAAAATATTAAGACAGGGCAGGGATGGTACGCCGAGTACTCGGGAGATCCAGTACACGTATTCTGAGTTGTTTTCGCTTTCCGGATACCGGATTTCGGATTGCGAGCTCGGATTTTTTGTACGCTAGTGCCCCCATGTGCCGCTAGGGGCGCTTATTCGAGTTTGTGGATCCCGGTAAAATCCGGTATCCACAAACTCAGAATCCTCTGGTGCGTTCCCTCAGCCACCTCCTACGACATCCACAGAAGGTGATGGAGTGCTCTATTACAATAGTACGGCATGCAAATGCCGGGAGGATCACCGAAGCCGAAAAGAAAAAAATGAAAAAAGTTAAAATACATTTTGTTGAATTAGCGATACTCGCACCGCTTCGCCGATCCATGTTCCGTGCACTGCACTCTATGTATGTGCGTGATGTCAGTGCCCTCTATTGGACAAGGAATATATCGTGATGAAAGCCACGGCGCGCGGCGGTTTAGTCAGCCTCGCCGTGTTGAGCCGTGTGTCCCTCCTAGGGTAAGCCTACCTCGTCTAAATGATGGCCCAGGTACTCCAGATCGACAGTGCCCGCTGTACACTGATACAAAGTTGCCCCCGATAACGCTTTATAGATAATTTCGATTAGATGCAATGAAAGGGCATATTTATTTGACTCAGCTCTTGTTATTCAACTTCAGGTGACGCACGAGGCAATAGCCTCGCTGAAACTTGGCGCAACTCCAGCCCTGACTCTGAATACTCTGGAGAACGTGTCGTACGACGGCTACTCGTCGGACGGCTCCGCGCCGATGTTTTCCGAAGTTGCCGTCAAGCAGGAGTCGAGCCAAGAAGAAGCCTGTGATACCAAAACCGAACGGAACTCCGTCAACGAAGACTTCGATCAGGAGAGCATAAAGAAGGAGATGTTCACGAACACGAGCAGCACGGAACTGTATTACAACTGTGACGAGTGCCAGATAAAGTTCATGTCCAAGCGGCAACTTCTGGCGCACCTCAGGATACACAACTACGACACCTACTGCAAGAAATGTAATAAGCTGTTCTCGAACACGAGCAGCTTGAAGGGGCACATGAGCATCCACACCGGCGAGAGACCGTTCGCCTGCCACATATGCAGCAGGACGTTCCGCAAGAAGCCGTACCTCACCAGCCACATCAGGATGCACAACGAGAAGCCATTCTTCTGCACGTTCAACGGCTGCAACGCTGCCTTCGCGCACCCCGACCACTTGAACAAGCACATGCAGGTCCACACCAGAGAGAACCCCTTCGTATGCAACCGCTGCAATAAGACGTTCGCTTACAAGAGCGCCCTCACCAGACACGTGCGCATCCACACCGGCCTCAAGCCCTTCGTGTGCGACAACTGCGACATGACGTTCGCGGTGCAGAGCAGCCTCACCAAGCACATGCGGGTCCACTCCGGCGTGAAGCCCTTCGCCTGCAGCAAGTGCGAGGCCGCCTTCAACCACGCCGGCAACCTCAAGCGGCACCTGCACACGCACGCCAAGGACAAGCCCTACGCTTGTGAGCGCTGCGACAACAAGTTCTCGGACGAAGGAACTCTCAAGGAACATTCCAGGATCCATACCGGGGAGAAGCCGTACGCTTGCACCAAATGCGACATGAAGTTCACGTTCAATAGCACTCTGACGAAGCACATGGTGACTCACGACGAGAAGCCGGTGCCCAAGGAGCCGAGCCAGCCCTCGCGGCCCCGGGTGCGCCCTACGTGCCAGGTTTGCAAGAAGCAGCTCACGTCCAACTCGCACCTGATCATCCACATGAGGTCCCACACGGGCGAGCGACCCTACCCCTGCGAGATCTGCAACCAGACCTTCCGCACCAAGACTATACTGAAAGGTCACATGCGAGTTCACACCGGGGAGAAGGTCGCGTCTTGCGAGATCTGCGGCATGGCGTTCACTCAGACGGGCAGCTTGGGCAAGCACATGCGTCTGCACACCGGGGAGCTGTACGCGTGCCATCTCTGCGGCAAGGGCTACAAGCAGAGCGGCCAGCTGACCGCGCACATCAGGAACTTCCACGAAGGCATCAAGAGGTTCTCGTGCGACATCTGCAACGCCAGGTTCACGGCGCGAGGGCACCTCAGGAACCACATGAATGCGCATGCCGGCATCAAGCCCTACTCCTGCTTGAAATGTAGCAACAGGTTCGCGACCAGAACTGTTTTGCGACGGCATATCAAAAACTCTTGTAAATAGAATATTAGATAATATTGTAATGGAATGTTGATAAGTCGTTGGTATATATGGGGCGGTGGTGGTGGCTCACCGGTTGGGTTGCTGTAGCCGAATCGAACACTTCACCTGCTCGCGTCCTACTCCATCGTCTGCAGCTTATGTACGCGCCTCAAAATGTACGCGCTCATGCTGTAGCGTTATTTCTCGTCAGATTTCAATTCAAAATGAGGGGCATACTTAGGACTTCATTCTACACCATATTTAGTGAAGTAGGGAAAAGGGGATATGGACGGATTTCAATTTTGGGAAAGTGTCGGGTATTGTACGGTTATGGGCTCACTCGCGGTCTACTGTTCTCACAGGTGAACCACTAGTATACACCTACACTTGGCCAATCCTGATCTCTGGATGATCACGGGCCAGATGCTTTCGTCAATTATCTCTTGGATCAGGTCGCGTATTTTGAAAGGATAATATAACAATCTTTGGCACAAATGATTGGTACAGGAGTCCGGCTCCTGCATGACTAAGTACCAAATCTAGGACGCATCGTTTTAAAAAACAACATTATTGCTCAGACATTGTACTGTAAGGTATGTACATAACATGTAAGTATTAAATATTCTATGAAAACATTTAGGTACTTACATTTATTTGATAATAAATGATAATAATCATGATTATTGTTACTATATTTTTACAATCATTATTATTAGATAATTGTATTATGCCTGGTAGATAACGATTTTAGAAATATGCCCGCCATTTATGACTAGTTTTAATTTAACTATTTTACATGGAGTATTTTGGGCATCGGTTTTAAAGTGTCCAAAATTACTCTGTGTCTGCAGGGTGTTCTCTACGTGGTATTTTTAGCACTCCTTAATATTGAAGGTACACGCACAGCTGCGCGCGCACTGCGAGCGCGTTCAGAAGCACACCGCACCGTTTCAAAATATGTTCTGTTACAAGGAGCTAAAGTTATAAATACCATTCATAAGTTTACCTACAGTTGATAGAGGTAGGAAGTGTTGTATTATTGTTCGTTGCGTTCGAGCTTTTGACATTTCACATTTCATTTGTGAATTTATTAGAAGTACCTAGTTGAAATTATTTATGAAGTAGGTTAGTTATAAATGTATATATTTAGAATAACATGTTTCATCGTAGGTACCTATGTACCTGAACAGCGATCCATTTTGTAAATATTATGAGAAATAAACGATGTTATTGGTACCATGATGCTTATCCTACTTACAAAATTACCTAATACCTATCCTATCACACAAGTTCCTTGAGTCATTAAAATTATTTGAAGTTTACTGTAGCGTTATTTATCGACTGATTCCAATCAAATTTGAGAGACTAAAGTTTTAATTTTACCCAAGATGACGCAATAAAAAAAAAAAGGGGGGATTTTTTGGTGTAAGCTTGCTGTAGCGTTATCTATGGACGGATTTCAATTTTGGTAACGGGGAAACGGCCGCCCTAAAAGTCTAGCATGACGTGTTGTTGAACACGTGTTGCTAGACTAATCCTAAATTTAATCGAAATTTTTGACCGACGAAGTGACGAATTTTTGACCGACTTTCATTGCACTGTCAAAAAATCGCGACTTGAGACGTGATTCAATTTAAGTTGCGGTTGAGTATTCGGGCGTTAATTAGGTAGACGTGATTTGTGATGCGATACGTGATTACTGAAGTGACGTGATTATCGATGCGATGTTTTATTTCACTACCTATCTATTTTCTCTATACTTGTGCAAAGTGGCCAGTAGACTAAAGGTTACTTCCTACAAGTTAAAATATAAAATGACCTGAGTGGTGAACTGATTTTTTGTTCCGAAAATCTATTGTCAGGGCGGAAACAAGACTGTTAGCTGTACTACCTACCACCGCTGCCGGCGCCGCCCGCGCCCCGTGCCCCGTGCCCGGCCGAGCTGCATCACCACACACCTCAGCTATCTCGCGCTCAACGCTCTTCTGAACGTTACACCTAACTGAACCTAACAGTTATGTCTGCATGCTTGAGGTTTTGTGGGCGTGATTTATTTATTTATTTACTCTCAAGACCCAATTTGGGCTTACAGTCCAAGGAGCAAAGCGCCCAAAAGCTATAGGTAAACTAAACTATTGACGATGTTAATACAGTAAAGCTAAATAAGGTAAAGTAATAAATAATCCAGTCAATTACTATTCATACTAAGTTAATAATTATATCCAGTTAATAATTACAAACACCTATATTTACAATGTCCAATTCAAAAACAACAATAATAATAATAATAATGGTGGACAATCCACACAGGATCATCTAGCCCCAAGCTAAGCAGAGCTTGTGTTATGGGTACTAGATGACTGATATATTTAATGCAATATATTACGTACATAGATATTTTTTTATTATACATAGAAAATACCCAGAACACCCGGAATAAATAGTCCGATTGATCGTACTATCAGGAGTCTCAAGAACATTGGAAAAAAAGTTCACGTAATCCGATTGATCGAACCATGCGGTCGGACCACGTGGCCAGAACCAAATATTTGCAGATCGTACAAACATTTATCCCGAGGCGAGAATCGAACCCGCAACCTCCTGCGTCGCAGGGGGACATTCGCCCAATGTCATTACATAATAGAACTTGGATGCATGGTCAAAGCATACATTGATTTGATTTATACCTATTGAATGCTATACCCAAAAACTCATCCAAGTAGGGTTTGCTCACGAAAAAAAGGAGATATAATATGTACATCATAGTTTATTTTGTATTTCCCTAACACAACAAGGTATGTATCTTCCTCTATCTTCCTCTGTCATTAAAGCTGCAAAACATTCCCTGGCACCCGTTATCGCTTTCGTGATTAATCTATGCTTCTCCCAAGGTATTGTACCATTGTCTTTTAAAAAGGCACTCGTACACCCAATTTTTAAGTCTGGAGATAGAGGCAGTGTCGGTAACTACAGGCCTATTTCAGTTTTAACCACCTTGTCTAAAGTTTTTGAAAAATGTCTGAATAACAGGCTCATCAGTTACCTTAATAAATATAATATTTTGGCAGATAACCAGTATGGATTTAGAAGAGATAGGTCTACTGAGGATGCTGTTCTTGAACTTACCGACAGTGTTGCTAAATATATTGACGCAAGAGTGAAAACGATTGGCATCTTCTTAGATCTATCTAAGGCTTTCGACACCGTCTCTGTCCCCCTTTTACTAAACAAATTGGAGGCTATAGGAATAAGGGGCCCTGTTCTCAATATTTTTTCTAGTTACCTATCAAATAGATCACAATGTGTTGTCATTGACAATGTTGTCAGCACAGACGAAACCCTTACTTATGGAGTCCCACAGGGTAGTGTCCTAGGACCTACCCTGTTTCTTATATATGTGAATGACCTGTGCAAGCTTTCTCTTCCAAACTGTAGGATCTTAGCATATGCTGACGACACTGCTCTATTGGTTACTGGGAACACCTGGAATGAGGCAAAGGTACATGCGGAGAATGCCATACGCAATGTGTCGCACTGGCTTTCACGCAACCTATTAACCCTAAACATCAATAAGACAAAATATATCACTCTAGCCCCAACAATCTCATCGCATCCTCCTACCGAGTATAGTATTAAGTCTCATACGTGTGACACATCCAATACTATACCAGTTCAATGTAATTGCACCCCCTTAGATCGTACTGAATGCATTAGGTACCTAGGCGTATTAATAGACAGTACATTGAATTGGAAGCCCCAAATACATTTATCTGCAAATAAAGTACGCAAGTTAATATATATTTTTAAAAAATTACGATCTAGTGCAGACTATAACACCATCCGTACTGTATATTTTGCATTGGCCCAATCGGTAATTTCGTACTGTATAGCGGCATGGGGTGGCGCACCAAAGACTTCACTTATTCGTCTGGAAAGAGCTCAACGCGCACTTCTGAAAGTAATATATCTTAAGCCGATGCTCTTTCCCACAGAAGAACTGTTTTCGCTAAGTGGTGTTTTATCAGTACGAAAAATTTTCATATTAAATATAACCATGCGTGTACATCGCGCCCAGACTAGTGAAGCCAAACCGGCAGTTACTGCAAGCCGACGAGTGAAAAGTGTGTTCACTAAACGTTCATGCCGGACTGTTCTTGCTTTTCGACACTTCACCTTCTTGAGCCCCACTCTTTATAATAGAATTAATAAAAAACTTAGCATTCATCAAGAACCTTTCAACAAATGTAAACATAAAATAAAAAAATGGCTATCAGATCTGAACTACGAGGACACCGAAGATTTGATTAAAATTAAATACTAATCTTTATAGTCAATAGAATAGATATATTATCATAAACTTAATATTAGAAACTAATTGAGGCGCGTACACAAACATTCAAACATGCTCCCAACACACACCACACACACCCTAACCTCTCACGCATATACACAATATGTTGACGGGTTCTCCTGTGAAACCTTGGCTCTTAAGAGACTCGCGTTATCGGGAGAATCCCTCACATGCACCCACACACCCCAACACACAAACACCCCCCACACCCACACCCACCCCCACACACCCCACAGACACACCCCTCACAAACACAATAGACTCACAACACATATACACATATACTCACCCCCCCCCCACACACACACTTAAACACACCCCCCCACACTTACACAATACACTTATAAAATTCCGTTTTATATTTTTGTTATTACTTTTATTTTTTATTTTAAGTTTTCAAGTTTCTTTTTTTTTTGTTGTGAACGGCTGTCTCTTCTTTGCTGAAGGTTGGGTACTGGAAGCTGCGACACAGTGTTAACTTTATGTAGTTTCCAGTGTTCACTCTTTGTTATCACTTATATGTACTATGTTCACTATATATAAATAAATAATAAATAAATAAAACAGTTAGTCGCCGCATCTACTGCTCTTAATACTTATAAAAGTTATTTTAATTTAAACATTTCTTAAATTTAGCCTCATTTGTCACCATCTACTCAAATTGGTAAGAGATGGCAATAACTAACTGTTCATTATGTTTTGGCATTTTTTATAATTAACGCAATAGGAGTTGCATCCTTCTTGTTTACATTTTTATACGTATTATTTTGGTTATTCTGTCTAAGCTGTCTTTTGATATTCAAAATAGGTAAGGTGTGAAATGCTGACCTCTGACATGCCCGACATGTTAAGGAAATTAATAGTTTAAATTTTTGCACTCACTAAAAAGATTTTTTGATCTAACTTCAGTCAGCACTTCAGCAGCACCCAATTATTGAATATTGACTAAAATGTTTGTTCAGTAGTGGGCTGGAGCTGTGTGGCGCTCGCAGCCGCGTTGGCGCGACATCTAGCGGACGTCTCGTGTTGTTGCAAGTACCTCAGTATCTTGAACGACTTATTACATCGATGACATGCATAGGGAGTTTCTTCCGAGTGAATGGCAACGTGTCGCTTCAGCTTGTCCGCTGATGTGTATCGTTTAGAGCACTGTTCGCAGGAGTAGATGCGCTCCGCTTCATGTCGTCGGACGTGGCTGGATAGATTGGACTCCAGATCGAATGACTTGCCGCATTTACTGCATGCGAACGCTTTAACTTCCGCATGACGCCTTTTCAGATGCTGCTGGTAAGCGCATTTAAAAGTAAATTTCATCTCGCATCTATTGCATGCGTAAGGCTTGACGGCCATGTGAACTTGATAGTGAATTTTAAGCTGACATTTTAGGAGGAACGTTTTCCCGCAAACTTCACAAGCGAACGACTTCTCCCCGAAGTGAATTTTCATGTGCAACAGCAAGTTTCCTTTTTGGTTGAACTTCTTGCCGCATGTATCACAGCAGAATGGTTGCTCTCCGGTGTGCGTTCTGAGATGGGCTTTGAGGCCAGTTCTAGACTTGAATTTCTTGCTGCATCGGTCACAACAGTACGGCCACTCATCTGAACCGGTCACCTCTCCACCGGACGCATGTCGCACTGAATGTCTCTTCAACGACGATTTGTATAAGAACTTAAGTCCGCATAATTTGCATGAATGCAACTGTTCCTTCGTATGGATTTTCATGTGCGTTTTTAATGAACTACCTTTTTTGAACGTCTTAAAGCATCGATGGCAGTCATATCGAGTTTCTGTACCGTGTACTTGGCTATAGTGTCTAGTGAGGTATCTCTTAACTGTGAATGTTTTATCACATTTGTTGCAGCCGTACCGCCTTTCCCCAACGTGGGTACGCTTGTGTTGCTTCAGGGCATCCACCTCCATGAAAGTACAGTCACATTTCCTGCAAGTGTACGGCCTGTAAGTGGGACTGTGGCATTTAGGGGATTGCTTGTGTGCGGTCAGTCCTTTCCTGTGGAAGAACGATTTATTGCACACATCACAAACAAACCTCCTTTCTCCACTATGCTGGACTATTACATGGTTCTGTAGACTTTGCTTAAGTCGGAATGCGTCGCCGCATTGGTTGCAGACGAATGGTTTGGCGCCAGTGTGGACACTTTCATGTAGCTTTAGTGCTTTCGGGTCAGAGAAGTCTTTATTGCACACTTTACATTGCGTATCTTTTTTAATTTCACTTTTAGCGTTGTCTGCCGCACTGTTGTGAATTCTCAGATGGGCAGACAGTTCTGTTTCTGTCATGGATGCTTTATCGCACACATCACAACGGTAGTTCTCGGTGGGCGTGGTGCATATTCCTTCTATTTTAATTTCAATAGGGTTGTGTTCAGACGAGCTTCTTTCCAGTTTAGGTAAATCTTCTGAAGTGTCTTCTACTTTCACAACAACTTCATATATCTCTTGAGTGCTATCATCTATTGCGTAGCCATTGAAAGAGGTAGATGTTAGAGTGACGAGCGATAAATCCTGCGCGACGCTGATCTTTAGTGCAGCAACTGTCTCGTGGGTTACCTGCAAATTCAAAAATATCACTCATAGAATATATTATTTACTATTCTTATGCATCATCTTCCTGCCTTTTATCCCAGTGGGGTCGGCACAACAGCTTTTCTTCTTGCACTCTCTTCTATCAGTTATCATCTCTGTGTTCACTGCTTTCTTGCTCATATCATCTTTTACACAATCCATCCATCTCTTTTTGGTCTATCTCTACTTTTATAATCCACATCCATACCTAACCCTCTTCGCATTATATGACTTTCTTCCCTCCGCATGACATGCCCATATCATTTCATTTACTATTCTTATGCATGGTATGGTAATGTTACAAATAAAATAAAGCTCAATAGAAAAAATAAATAGTATCAAAACTATAATCCCCAAGCACGGGATTTACTCCTAGGGTGGGAGTCAGCGCCGTAACTTTCTCAAGTCATCCCTTTTAACTTATAGAATAAAATTAGATAGAAAAAGTAATTCAACTAGGTACGGACGGTATTCTTCAAAGATTCCAAAGCATAGCCCTTAGAACTGTGTCAAGCGTACACTGGTTTGTAAGGAACTCCGAAATCCACGAATACTTGGAAATGTTAACTATCAAGGAGGAAGTCGGAAAACACTGCACAAAATATAAAACAAGACTGGAAAATCACTCCAACGAACTGGCCAGGACATACTAAATGAACAGGACAATGTGAAACGCCTAAAAAGATGGCAAATACTCGACCTAGACCAGAGGACCTAACCAATCCCAAAATGAACGGTGTCGTCTCATTGGAAGCACACCCCAACCAAATTACCGGGAAATTATCTAATTTTGGCTTGAGCCGATTGCAGATTTATATAAATATAAAAAAAAAAGATATCTTAGTGCCTACTCAAGATTCCTCAAGGATGTTTAAGGGGGTAGTTAAACGTACATCCAAATATTACATTTGGTAGGTACATAGCCAGATTTTGCAGTAGTTGGCAGGTACTCCATATGTGACAGGTTTTTAGCCACCATTAAAGTACTAACGGTTTTCTCACAATGTTTTCCTTCACAGTTGGTTGCACAATATAGAAAATCCATTGTTGCAGGACTGGGTTCGAACCCTGACCTTAGGATCAGAAGGCGGGGCACTCTCACTAGACAACCGAAGCTCACTGATCTCACTAAAAGGCCTAGAATAACAGAATCTAAATCAACAAACTCAAACATTGCCTGACAAGTGTTATTATTGAGATTTTTATTTAGACCTAATATTAATTAATAAGAATATGATCCAAAAATGATGAAAGGAGAGATTCCTACAAGATATGTAGATATAGTAGTGCAGATCATACAATGTTCTTTCTTATCGTACCTCCATGCCATTTAGATGTAGATCTTTGAGGAACTTCTCTGCTCTGTGCGCCGTGTCTGCAAATCTAGCACAGCGCTGCAGCTGTGACGAACACATGTAGCAGAGTGTATGCGGCCACCCATCCCCTGATAACTGGAAAATGCTTATATTGAGTATTTTCTAAAACAGTCTAATAAAAGGGCTCCTTTATAATATATTAGGGGCATACGAAACTTACGTAATTACGAGAAAATACCTATTATCTACTCTTAGTTTTATTTACTTATTCACCTAGCCTAAGACATTCCAATGTGTTCCTTGAAATTTGATGAATCTCAAGGAACAAATTATACAGTTAAAGAAACTGTATTATTCTCAAGAAAGAATCATGGATTCACTTATATGAGAACTTTATTTTAAAATCTAGATATAACGTACAGTGTAAAGCTTAATCTAAGTAGGTTGTTATATTTATACCAAAGCTATAAAAAAAAGGAAAAACAGGCTGCAAAATAGCTAGGTATAACAAATAATAAAAATGTGGTAGGTACATACCGCAGGGCAGACTATCTCCCAACCAATATTGGCTAAATGGATGCGGTATTCGCGAGTGGTACCTTTTGTAGTGTTGTTTATTTTGATTAATGATAGCAAAGTAGATATCAGAATAAAATTTTTGTACAATAATATTAACGTTGATAGCCATATACCAACCTATATATATATATTTTTCTCTCCATATTTTATAGTGAAATTTAGTAATGTAATGTAATTTAAACATATTGACCCTTTCGGCTCTTACATACCTAAGTAATTCATAAATAATTGGCATTCTCCTAAGCTGTTCTGGATATGGCAGTCATCAAGCCATGACGGAGATAACTTGATTATAGAGAGTTCTTATAACTTCATCAAGAGTTGACTATTAGGAATTAGATAGATATATTTAATAATCGCTTCATGTTGTAGATGGCCCTCACAGCTCAGTTAGTAGTAGCTCTACTTTCTGTGCTGTAGGTTGTCAAAGTCAAAGTCAAAGTCAAAAAGCATTTATTCAGTAATATCTGCTGGGATCATCTTGAAACGTCTTAAATTAAGGTGAATCTAAGCACCAGTTCCTCGGGACCAAGCCTAGAAAGCCTTGTGGGTTTGATCTCCACCAAGGACAAACATCTGTGTGAACATAGATGTTATATTCTATAGTTCTATTGTATTCTAAGTATGTATTTAAAAAAATATATTTAAGTATTATTAGTACAAGCTATGCTTAGTTGTAGCCCCCAACTAAGCATAGCTTGTACTAATAATACTAATAAATGTCCACAAATATTTTATTTGATTTAAATATTTGTTTGTTCTCTGATCAGTTCTGTAATCTATAAAATTAACCTACATACAGTCTATTAATAAGGGTAGGTAGGTAATGAACCACACTGGGGCACTACAATATCACGATTGCCTTTATGCTTTGTTGTGCTTAAAACAATAATTTTTTAGTTTATCATTATAGTAAAATATATTGATTTATGTTAATTAACTTGACATGAGCTCATATTATAATTTTTTTATTGATATCTTTTCACAAAACTGGAACTCTGATTTAGTTCTATAAGAGGTTTTTAGGTCGAACCGAAGGTTCTTCCTAACTTCTACTTCTCTATCTACTATAAATATATAGAAAGATATCCAAATAAGGAAACGGATTAGTTACCTACGATATTGGTTTTAAGTCACAGCGGTGTAGCGGTGTTCCTTTACAAGAATTACCTTAGCGCTCGTTAGTTTCTCGTATAGATCCAGAAGGTGTATCTCTTCAATTCCATGCATACGCACTCCGCTGCCGAGACAAACTCGGCACACAGGAGTAGACATGGTTTATTGAAAGATAAAGCAGCTTTTCAAGAGTATTTTACTAAGTTCTCAATTGAAGGAAGACAAGATACGGAAAATAAACTAGTCCGAAATGAAAAGCATCTAGGTATCTCAAAATTCTATTCCTTTCCTTCTTTGTGTCCGTCAGTCAGAACAGCAGGTACCTAGCTCCAATCGTGTTTTCGATATTGCAAGCATTTAGTCAATTTCTCGACAGTTCATATTTTCATAATACTAGAATTTGTCACCTCATATTTTGGGATATTTTCATATAAATACATTACCTGCTGTCTTGACGCTTGCTCAGCAGGTAACTCTCTTAATCACAGCGATCACTGCACCTTTTGCACTGCTTCCTATGTCAGCATTTAGTCATGCATTTGTCAATCTCACATACCAAGTTTCATCAAATTTGGTTTAGTAGCAACGGAGATATTACGATGTGTTTATTTGAAAATTTAACGGACGCCATGTGCCATTTTGAGGTTATTTTCAGCCAAAGTAATTTCACTTGAATCGAGTCACCTGCAGCTTATTTCCAAGAAATAGTTATACCGACGGATTCTTTAGAATTTTATCTTTCAGATAGCAGTCCAACATCGTAGCTTTCTAGTGTTTTTATCCTAATAAAACCATATATACAGTTTACATGCCAATATGTCCAAAGTGCAGTGCAAAGTGATACTAGGATAGGGATACTAAACTTCATAGAAAAAATCATACGACAGAAATGTATAAGTCAGACACAGTATTTCCAGCTTTTAAAACAAGATTAAAGTATTCATCATCATCATTTTAGATAAGTTCACAGCTTATTTCCATGATTAAGATATGTCGATGGATTCTGATACACGGGTACGTGGCCAGTAGCACTGACCTGACCGACCATGCCAAGCTAGCGAGGGTTGCTCACAGTACGTAACATGGCTGCATGACGATTGTTTCTGCCTCTCCGATATGCTGTGTGTGACTTACCGCCATGTCGATACCAACCTTATGATTTAAAATTCAAAATGGCGGAAGCGAATGATGGTATAAAAACTGACATGGGGGTCTTCTTTCGATTGATTTGGGGGTGCTACTTATGAATATGTGGTCAGATTTAAAATTCAAAATGGCGGGTGCAAATTATGGAATAAAAAACTGACCTGGGGGTCTGTTTTGACTAATCTAAGGGTGCTGATGATGAATATCTGGTCAGAGTTGAAATTCATAATGGCGGGTTCAAATGATAGAATAAAAAACTGACGTGTGGGTCTTTTTCGACTGATTTGGGGGTGCTAATTACGAATATGTGGTCAAATTTAAAATTCAAAATGGCGGGTGCAAATGATGGAATAAAAAACTGACATGGGGGTCTTTTTTGACTAATTTGGGGGTGCCGGTTACGAATATCTGGTCAGATTTGAAATTCAAAATGGCTGGTGCAAATGATGGAATAAAAAACTGACATGGGGGTCTTTTTTGACTAGTTTGGGGGTGCCGATTACGAATATCTGGTCAGATTTGAAATTCAAAATGGCGGGTGCAAATGATGGTACAAAAAACTGACATGGGTGTCGTTTTCGACTGGTTTGGGGGTGCTGATTACGAATGTCTGGTCAGATTTGAAATTCAAAATGGCGGGTGCAAATGATGGTACAAAAAACTGTCATGGGTGTCGTTTTCGACTGGTTTGGGGGTGCTGATTACGAATATCTGGTCAGATTTGAAATTCAAAATGGCGGGTGCAAATGATGGTACAAAAAACTGACATGGGTGTCGTTTTCGACTGGTTTGGGGGTGCTGATTTTTGTACCATCATTTGCACCCGCCATTTTGAATTTCAAATCTGACCAGATATTCGTTATCAGCACCCCCAAACCAGTCGAAAACGACACCCATGTCAGTTTTTTATTCCATCATTTGCACCAGCCATTTTGAATTTCAAATCTGACCAAATATTCGTAATCGGCACCCCCAAATTAGTCAAAAAAGACCCCCATGTCAGTTTTTTATTCCATCATTTGCACCCGCCATTTTGAATTTTAAATCTGACCACATATTCATAAGTAGCACCCCCAAATCAATCGAAAGAAGACCCCCATGTCAGTTTTTATACCATCATTCGCTTCCGCCATTTTGAATTTTAAATCATAAGGTTGGTATCGACATGGCGGTAAGTCACACATAGCATATCGGAGAGGCAGAAACAATCGTCATGCAGCCATGTTACGTACTGTGAGCAACCCTCGCTAGCTTGGCATGGTCGGTCAGGTCAGTGCTACTGGCCACGTACCCGTGTATCAGAATCCATCGACATATCCTAATCATGGAAATAAGCTGTGAACTCATCTAAAATGATGATGATGAATACTTTAATCTTGTTTTAAAAGCTGGAAATACTGTGTCTGACTTATACATTTCTGTCGTATGATTTTTTCTATGAAGTTTAGTATCCCTATCCTAGTATCACTTTGCACTGCACTTTGGACATATTGGCATGTAAACTGTATATATGGTTTTATTAGGATAAAAACACTAGAAAGCTACGATGTTGGACTGCTATCTGAAAGATAAAATTCTAAAGAATCCGTCGGTATAACTATTTCTTGGAAATAAGCTGCAGGTGACTCGATTCAAGTGAAATTACTTTGGCTGAAAATAACCTCAAAATGGCACATGGCGTCCGTTAAATTTTCAAATAAACACATCGTAATATCTCCGTTGCTACTAAACCAAATTTGATGAAACTTGGTATGTGAGATTGACAAATGCATGACTAAATGCTGACATAGGAAGCAGTGCAAAAGGTGCAGTGATCGCTGTGATTAAGAGAGTTACCTGCTGAGCAAGCGTCAAGACAGCAGGTAATGTATTTATATGAAAATATCCCAAAATATGAGGTGACAAATTCTAGTATTATGAAAATATGAACTGTCGAGAAATTGACTAAATGCTTGCAATATCGAAAACACGATTGGAGCTAGGTACCTGCTGTTCTGACGGACACCCTTCTTTCCTTCCAGCAGGATTTTCCGATGTACCTAACAATTGTATTCTGTCTGTGAGCTGGATCACAGATAAAATACTTAGATTTATCCACAGAACACTTTATTGATTGATTTAAGCACTAAGCCACAGAGTACCTTATTAAAAACACTTGCAAACTTTTTGAATGGAGATACGATAAGCGCCCCTAGCGGCATATGGGGGCACTAGCGTATTTCCATACCAAAAATTCGAGCTCGCAAACCGAAATCCGATATCCGCAAAACGTAAAAAACTCAGAATCCGCCCTGTAGGCTGATTCTAAGTTTTATAACATTTTCCGGATACCGGATTTCGGTTTGCGAGCTACGGTTGGCGAGCCGCCGTAAAACCAAATGTCGTTTCGGCGACTCGCATGCGAGTCGCTCGTTTTGCTCGAAAAACCGAGTGCGAAGCCATCACATTTCGAGCTCGCATGAACTTAGAATCGCATTTTAGACAAAAACCGTTAGAAATGCGAGCTCCTCGTCCAATTTTTTTGGAAATTTCAACGTGACCGCTAGGGGCGCTTATCGTAGCTCCATACAAAATGTTTGAGCTCGCAAACCGAAATCCGGTATCCGGAAAACGTAAAAAAACTTAGAATCGCCATACGGAGGGGTGATTGTGTCAGTGTTGTTGCGACATGCTTCATGCAAGTGTCAAATATGACAGATTTCCTGTAGTCTTCAACATTTCAACCATCTTGGTGTTGGGAAATGCGGGTAAGAATCGAACATAAGTTCTTTGCTCTGGCTTCAACTTCGAGAATTACCATTCCCGAGTCACGTGGTTTTGCCTTGCCGAATGCCGTCTCTTAAAGGCTGGCCTTTCGTTCAGTGGCAGTACGTTATTTGCGTAACGGTGGACTCTTTTACGTATGCTGTGAATGAGCTTAGTTTCGCCTAGAACTATGTGAGCATTCTGTCTGTGCGAGTAGGCGGAGGGGCGAGATTTTGTCCCTTGCCCCTCCGGGATTCCAGTATAGGAGCCTTTGTGGCTACCCATACTGGCTCTTTGTTACGGCGGTCAGTCCGCGCATCGCCGCATCCCTGAGATCTCCCCCGGCGACGATGGTGGTGAGTAGATCCGCCAGGATACCGAGCATGATTCGCATCGGGTCCCCAGCGTTGCTGGCCGTTGTGTATGATTCTGTGAGCACTCTAGGCGCTGGTACAGGTGGAGCACTCACAGACTGTTGTGATTGGAGTGCTTGCTCTTGTAGGCGATCGCGGAGGCCTTGAGCCTCAGGCTGGTCTGGCGGTAATGTATGCAAACATGGTGCATTGAACGCTGTGGGCATTGGTTGCACCTCTGTTGTTGAGTGAGCGGAGGGTGTGAAGTCTACCATTGGCTGGGAAAAGGTAGGTGCTTCCAGCAGGCGAGAAGGCACTGGTTCAAGCCCTTTCAGGTTCGTTGAGGAAGCTAGGTGCATCTCAGGGGTAGAGGTCGGCGCCAGTGTCTCAAGCTGCGGTGACTCTTGCTGGGCAGTCGCAGTGGTGCTCGGTGGATGCTATGGGGTAGGGCTAGAAGAAGCCTCTGGTTTTCTTCTTCTTTTCCCCCCTCTCTTCTTTCTTTTAAGTGGAGTCCCACGGTCAGTTGGGGGATTTGCTGGAGTTTGCAGTATCGTTTCCCTGTAGCATGTCGCAGGGGCTCGGTCTGGCGCACTTGCCCGGCCGCTTGGGTGGGCTGGCGGCGGGGAAGGCTGTCGCTCCTTGGGAGGGGCAGGGGCACTAGGGGCGGTCCAAGGAGCCGGGGTCTTTACTCCCCGCTTTCGAGCCTCACGCTTGAATACGGCACATCGACGGTCGTTAGCCGTGTGCGGTTTGGCGCAGTTAGCACATGTTGGTTGTTTTATACAGATTTCCTATATAAAATGTGTCATATTTGACACTTACACAACAGCAACACTTACACAATCACCTTCACCTCTCGCCTCTGGTTTTGTCTATTCGTTTCGTTTTGTATGCCATTTCGTTCGTTTTCTTTTTTTCGTTTATGTGTGTTTTGGATGGAGTAGTAGTGTTATTTTGTTCTGTGATTTTGTATCTCTTCTTCTAGAGTTATGCTTAGTTAAATTTTACATTACGGTCGTCGCAATGCAATCGACATGAATTGAATTTAATGGATTGGCCCATTTGTACGCTTCCATCCAGCTCATAGACGAAACGTCTAATAAAGATAGTCGTGTCTCGTCTCGTCTCCATCCTCACTCAAAATCAGTGTAAGAAAACAGATTTTATTATTCGGTAATCACTGCTCAGGATTCCCTGCGTCGTGTCGTTAGTATGGGTACCTACCGGGAACTACGAATTCCAATTCCCAGATCCAGGAACAAATATTGTAGTTGTACGTACCAACACTATGTATGCACAGGTAGTCCCGCCACGGGAAAAGATTTAATAATTTGTATCCAAGTTTCTGTTGAATGTTACACTGCAGAGCTTGCAACATAATTTACTTGTGTTACAATGGGACTACTATCCCAGTTAGCGCCAGCACGTGCCTATATCGCGCTACAGTTTGTTTAAGTAGGTAGTATTTTATTGTCAACCTCTACCCATTATCAAAATAGTTTTGGTCACATCCTGGGTGACATTTTAACTTATCTTAGATGATGCTGGCTTTCTGGTTATACAAGTGGTGTAGTACTTAGGTACTTCATTAAGTAATCTAAGATTCCATCCAGTCATTAGAGGAATCTAATATATATATATCTAGGAACTTATATCCAGCTTATTTATTTGTTTCTTTCTAGTATAGTGGTAGGACTCTGGTGGTCTAGTGGAAGGCATCCTACCTTCACCTTCAAATACCGAGGCCATAGATTTAATCGAATAGTTCACAGATAAAAAATGTGTGTACCAATTCTTCCAAGAGGAAAAAGAAAACAATATGTGGAAATCAGTTGTATCTTGGTATGAAGCATCTATGATTGTAAATATTGACATGGTCAAATTGCAGGAATCTACCCAGCACACCGCGGAGCTGTCAAATAGGCTGGCTATCATTTTTTTGTTTTCAAATTGCAGCCAACTCTCAAGAATGGATGATGATATTGATATTGAAGAGCATGACATCTTGGAACATCCACAAGTGAAAGCTGTCTTCCCTGATATCTCTAAAATCCAGATCCATTTACATGCATCAGGAGGTAACTATGTTCTGACCACCTGTGTGGCACACCGGGTCCAGTGGTGGGACTATGTTTGCTTGAGCTGTTTTATCCTGTTCTGTGTTGCTTGTAGTAGGTTACCACTATATTTTATAATTTCTGATAATCATCATCATCACCTACTATGTTGTATTACAATTTTTTACACCTAAATGTAAATGTTTTTGTACTTATAGGTATATAAATAAAATAATCTTAAAAATTTTCTAACATGTATATATTTGTGTCATTGCAGCTTCATTTCTGGATGAGAAGTCAGCAGACCACCCTGTATTAGAAAACTTACTTGAAGAGAGAGTAGATTACATAGACAATGATATTGAACACAATGTCATTGAAGAAGATGATTTACAAAAAATGGTTCAGGAGTATGAAAACGAGGAAGAGAATTACGAAGACGAAATATTACACGACAATGTTTTTGTAAAAGAAGAAACTCATGAAATATCAGATAGTGAATCTTCTGATGTGCTACAAGTTCCAGTGACTGATAATCAACAAGATATTGTGGAGGAAGGAAATGTTCATGACTCAGAGCATGAAGTTAATAATATTCAAGTAATTTCAGAAGATGAGAATGATGAACTTCAAACAGCAGTTAATAAACTAACTAATGAAAATGAAGAAGAAATGGAATGGAATGGATGTTCTGAAGATGAAGCAATTACCAAGCAACAGGAAGATAACCTTGAAGAATGCAACATTTCAATAACAGCATTGAATAAAAATGTTTGCAAGATAACTGATGAGGTGGATAGCCAGGAGTTAACAAAAAATTGTGATGGGATCATTGAAAAGGCTTCAGAACATATTAGTTTATATGAATATGTGCCAGAGAATAATGATTTTAATAAAGATAATTCAAAAAGACTAAATGGAATCACTGAAGTTCCAGAAGATGATAATAGGTTTACGGAAGAAGATCTAGAGAGTGATGCTGAATTAACCAGAGAAAACACTGACAGCAATGATGCAACCTTTGAAGAATATATAGAAGACGAATTTGTCGATAGAGACATGACCATACAAGATGATGTTGACTTAAAATACTTTAGCAATGATACAGAACTAGAAGAATACCAACAAATCAGTATAAAAAAAGAAATTGAGTTTGAATTAGAAGATTTAACAGATATTGATGCAACATTACCAGAGGAAACATTCAATACCGATGAACTGCCACCGGAAGACATCTATCATTTTAAAAATAAGATAATTTTAGGATCCAAACCTAGTCCACTTATGCAAGGTAATTTAAGTGCTATTAACAAAAATTCATATTTAGTAGTTAAGTTAGACGATTGGAGCGTATATCTTAACCAAAGTCAAAGTTACTGCAAAGATTGTAGGACGCTTTTCAGCACCTCAAATGCCTTAGACACTCATCGCATGGCGGCTCACTCACTGCTCACTCCGTTATGCACCAACAGGGCTCTCAAAAGTACAGCTCTGAGCTCCGTTAACGTAGCTAGGAAGAGTACTGTAAATTTAAATACCACGGGTAAATATAAGGAGTTTCCTAATTCAACATACTGCAATCATTGTAATGTGACTTTCAAAGATCGTACAGCTCTGATCAAGCATCTGTACGAGCTCCTGCCGGTCAAACAGTATGAATGCCAGTTCTGTGATGCAACATTTCAGAATCAAAACGATCTGGTGAACCATAATTCTATACATATTAAACTAGAACGGCCTAGAAAGTACTTAAAAGCCAAAAAAAGTAGCGATAATCCTATACTTAGGAAAATGTTAAGTGCGAAAACGGATTCTAGTACATTGAAACGTTATTATCCTGTAGCATTGAAAACTGCGGAAAATCTAAATGGTAACAAGCGGTCAGCTGAAGCAAGGAAGGAACCCACCACGAATCAGTGCGGGTACAAGTGTTTAGTTTGCAGCGACGTGTTTGATTCGTACAGCGAAGCGCGCAGGCACCGGTCAACTCACCCGGGAACTCCGTTCAGTAAAATGCTCAAGAGACTGCTAACTAAAAGACCGAACTCCAACAATTCTAAAGATAAGCTAATTTACGAAGAAGGTAACAAGAAAACAAAAGAAACGAGTGATAACCCTTTTCAGTTGATACCGACAGGTGCACTCTTTCAGTGCTCTAAGTGTGATATTCATTTTCCGTCCAGCATTGCCGGCCAGTCGCACGTGACGGGCAACAAGTGTAGTGATAAAAATATATGGTCCTGCCCGCTGTGCAGGAAGAAGCTGCGCTATATATACAAGAGTTGCCACACGAGACAGCACGAACTCAGCTCTAAAATCAAAATATACAAAATCACCAGAAACACGTACGAGAGAACTCTTTGCAAGTGCCTGAAGTGCAACGTGTACTTTGAATACCTCCCGCTGAGGATGCACCTTAGGAAATGCGGCAAGATTCCCACCGCCAAGTGTAAGACGTGTAACATTCTATTCCCGAGCCATAAAATTGAGGAACACATAAAAAAGCACGATTTTATGAAATGGAAAAAGAAAGATTTCATTCTAGTTGATTATGCGGTTGTAAAGAATAAGACGAAGGCAGCTAGGGCGACGTCTAAAAGTAAAAAGCGAACGCTTCTAGCTAAGAATATTAAACAGGAACCGAACATAACGATAAAGACTGAACCGGGAACGACAAAGATAAACTCGAAAATTGTGAACAAACTGAGGTTCGAGGGAGAAAAGTTGAAATTGTACTTCTGTAAACACTGCAAGTGTTTCCTGTTCAGAAGAAACCTACACAGATCTAATAAACTACATTTGTCGAAGCAATGCGTCAGACTCGCGTACACCACTAATTGTAAGCATTGCGGTTTGCAAGTCTTCCGAAAAACTCGCTTCAGTCATGAAAAGCTGCATGTTAAAAAAAAATTGACCTTAGATGACTTTGCATTCTACGACTTCGCAACCTTAAAGCCGATCACTCCCCCTGTCCCGAAGTACCCTCGCTGTGACAAGTGTAAAATACATTTTTTAAATAAAAACATGATTGGAAATCACATCTGCGGAGAAGATTATGACAATTGTGAAGTTTGCGGCGAGAAGTTCGAAAACTCCGCGCTGGAGGTCCACCTGGCGATCCATCGGAAGCTCTCCGCTGCGCCGCAACTCGTCTCCAGCCACCCCAAGATCATTCCTGAGCTGATGATGAAGTACGAATCACTAAACGCGATCTGGAACATTCTTTTTATCTGCGGAAAATGTGAATTAGTGACAGACGTTTACAACAAAGCTGTGGAGCACAGTCAGGCGCATCTCAAGAAAAAAATTCAAACGAAAACCATCAAATGCTACATTTGCAACTTGAAATTCGACGAGAGCTGTTGGCCGAAGCACAGCGAACTTCATTCCCGAATGAGTCTCAACAGCAAGGACTTCAAAATACTAAAATATACGCCCAAGAACTTGTTAGACGAATCTTGGTTCCAGATGTTCGAAAGTCTACCGGAACAGGAGATCCGTCAGATAATAGACCGAAGCGTTTTCGGGAGCGAGAGAAGTCTTAAAATGAGATTAGTGAAAGATGGCCTTCCTGAATTCACAGTGTACTGCTGCAGTAGCTGCCATGTCTCGTACGACAACAATGATATAGTCAATCACGTCCAATCCAAGTGCAGGGCGTCGAAGCACGCCTGCAGAGAATGCGGAATCACGTTTGACTCGTCCGCCACCCTGCACTTCCACGATCTCCTGCACAAGAAGGGAATCAGGACGGAAGAATTCAGAATCGTTCATTTCGTTAAATCCAATGACTCAAAGACGACATTGAACGAGAAAGATACGTCGGCTAAAATGAAACACGTCAAGAAGAAAACGCAGTTAAAAATAAATGACAAAGTAACCAAGAAAAATGCACAATTCGTACTGTACAAGTGTAAGGAATGTACCGTATGCGTACATCTGAAAATAAACCTGAGCTACCATGTCTGCGCGCCGGACCACCATCGCACTTACTGCAGATTATGCAAGCAGAACTTCTCATTCAGGCAGATGGGGGCTCACAGAGCGAAGCATGTCAAGCAACATGAGTTCAGAGCTAAGAACATTAATATTATCAGTTTTGAACCGATGCCCGAGTGCGAGGACAAACCGAAGTATCATGACCGGACCAAAGGGAAGCGTTCGACAAGCAAACGTGCCAAAAATAGTCTCGTCAACTCTGTACGCATTAAGAAGGAACCCGCTAGTCTAGATGATTCTGAAGCTGATTCACCAAGTTTCGGCTCGCTACATCCTAATATCAGTAAAAATCCTAAATCCAAAGGTCGCACAACTCTTAACAGTTGTAAGCAAAATGACACACGCGGCAGCGCAGAAAGCAGCGAGGCTGACCAGACGGAAGACGTGAAAACCGCTAAAGTATACAAGTGCGACTGTGGTCTTCACTACACTTCATCGAGATCTATAGAGAAGCACATTGAAACATGCGATAGTGCCGACGACATATCCAAGGAGTACTGCAGTAAATGTGGCCTACTCTTCCCAACAGATATATTAGTGAGTCATCTATGTAAACATCATAGCCACGACACGAAGCTGTCGGTCGAGGAGGTGCACAAGAGATCGCCCGCGGCTGCGGTTGCGGCTGCGGCTGACGGCAGCGCCGCGCTGAAGGCGAGCACTGCTCTCAAGGATGGAATTAAACTGTACAAATGTAGCGACTGTAACGTTTATTTTTTGAACCAGAGCTCGTGCTACAAACACACTTCAAAACACGTTCCGTTAGATCCTAAGGAGTACATAGAATGTAAGATGTGCAGTTTTCAATTCAGGATTCTATCCCTCCATATTCACATGAGGAGGCATCATGAGCTAGAATTCAATCTGGAGAAAGTCCTAGTCGAAGAATACCAGCCAAGTGTCGGGAAGCAAGCGCCCAGAATTGACATCTACTTTGCAAACGATAGGTTTCAGAATGTACAAGTGAGCTCGAGCAACGATTAGCTATACTTGGACACCGATTCAGCTGATTAGCTTTTGCATAGGTGTCACAAAACGGAGTGAAGCTTGAATACCGACACGGGTTTATGGCGCGTGTATGGGCGGCTAGGTAACGAGCTTAAGTTCAAAAATCTGTCGACACATGTACGATGTTTGTGCCTTAACCTCTAGGACGCACTAAAGTGTGTCATATGATATTGATGTGAATCTGTGAATCTTAATTTAATAATAATTATGCTTGCACGGTGCAGACGGACAAACTTATGCTATAGTATAGGGTACCAACGAGCATAAGTGACAAGTTAGCTATTAAGAATGATTCCCATGTGTCCTCCTCGTTCTGTCTCGAGGGGGACAAGCGGTGATTTGCTACCAATGTGCACAAAAGCACAAATCCAGTTATTTTATTTAGTTTCTAAGTTTTTTGATTGTATTTTAATTTTTCTGAGTGAGAAGTTATTTTCTTTCATAAATTAATTGAAGGAGAAATAAATGATTTTGTAAAACAAGAACTTATTTTAATTTCAACAGTAACAATTATTATTATATTTAGGTAATCATAGTGTCGGACAGGCTAGTCGAGCTAACGTGCCTGGGTTCCGAAGTAAGGCCATGCCATGTATGTATGTATGTATGTATGTAGTATACTCCGCGCTGTCGTGTACACCTACTACTCCGTACCGTACTCCGTAGTATACCGGGCGGTAGCCGCCGTCCGTCGCCCACTTTAGAGAAGTGTATAGGAACAGTTTTTTGTCATATTTCATGTTTCTAAGCGAGCTATCGTTTTGTCTGAATCGAAGGAAAACCAATTCAAGTTTTGAAAGTTGGATGCCTCATAATAACGGTTGTCTTAACATGTTTTCTGTCTTGCCTTCGCCTTATTAAGTTTGACTGGCACCATACTGGAGCTTCGTTATTTATATACCTAACGGCAAACTTCATCGTTTGGAAACGGCACATGGGAAATATCAGAAGTGTTCTTTGAATAATACAAATATTTTATGATTAAATAATTTTATTTACTAAACTTGCTACAAATACTCGGATTATTTCGTAGAAAATTGGAAAAATGCAATTAACTGCAGCTATGGGTACAAAACATTGATTATAATCTGTTTACCTATTAAATAAATAAATCACGTGTCTATATTCTAGTTCTTATTCTAATGTGTCCGACATTCGATGGGTACGCTAAGTTGTGGGTGGTGGGTAGGTATAAACCATGATCTAAAGAAACATATTTTGAGAAAAATATGGCTTTACCGCGTATTATTATCTCATCAATCATAGTTTATCGTTTTATCCTTAAGACGTTAGTTCGGAGCCACCGTAGACATCCATTGAAACTGAAGCTAGAGAGGGAAGGGCTCTTGGCATATGCTAGGGGTGTATGCGGTGGGCGGGGAAGGAGGTAATCAATTGTACAAATGGATTACTTAGGATGGGTATCAATCATGTTACGATGATTGATGTAGGTACCTATACTTGAGGTTTGATGCAAATTTGATCACTATTCACGAACACTAATAAATTTTTGTAATCGTGTAAGTGCTGTTGCTAACAAGCTCCTGTTGAAAGTGTCAAATATGACGGATTTTCTATAGAAGATCATGCACATCACGCAACCATGAGGCAATATTGTAGGTATGCTTATCTATCAAAAGTCGGACACAACTAATTCTAAGTATATAATGTCTTATTGAGTTCGTAAATACTATTTTAGTCAAATAAAATTGGCGCTCGATACCCTAAGCAATATAAGCGCGGTGAGTAACCTCAGTAACCCGTGGGCGGATTCTGAGTTTTTTACGTTTACTGGATTTCGGTTTGCGAGCTCGAACTTTTTGTATGAAGATACACTAGTGCCCCCATAGGTCACTAGGGGCGCTTATCATATCTCTATACAAAAAAATCGAACTCGCAAACCGAATTCCGTTATCCGAAAAGCGTAAAAAACTCAGAATCCCCTTGCCGATGCTCGGTGCGCTGACAGTTTGTGAGCTCGTTTTCGAGTGTGTTTTGCATGGAACCACGGTGAGCGCACCTAGCGGGGGAACCGAGGATCTCGTAATGCAAAACGGGCAAGTGATGAACACAATTCAAAATCGGAGTACAGATTTCCAGGTACTCAAGACCATTGAGATAATGTCTAAGAGGGTAGTCAGAGGCACAAAAACTGCATTAGGCATACTTGTGTTCTAGTACTTTAATGAATATCTGAGTCCACTTGTTATTCATGTATCGAAATGTTAAAAAGTTACCTAAATGTAACAATATAAATCTAATATTAAAAACGTTGGGTATACATAGGCAATATTGGAGTATTTAATCTAAATTAATTTAATTTATATTAATATATTTTCTGTACAGTCGATGCCAAAAATAGTTTTTAGCTTGTCTAAAAGAAAGGAACTGCATATCGGAATGTTATCAATCAACGTTCATTCTTTCCGACTTGTTAAAAACAATGCCGTTAGTTTCGCTCGCACATCCACTGCCGCTCAATTTTTCACGATATCTCTCGTCTGCTTTGAGATTTTTTTATTTTATTTATTGTATATATAATTTATCTAACTTGTTGTTGATACAACCGCCGGCGTCGTGGCGAGCCCGGCTTAGAATAGAATGGTCCCGATGTTGTGGAAGGCGACAAGGCGAACGCACTACGAGATAGACAGTAAAATCTTCTGCTAAACACTAATACTGCGTTGCCAAAGTGGGACTTGTCTTAACAAAACAGTTATAGTTACCGTCAGGAATTAATATTAGCAGATGTTCCATCTCTGTGCTGTGACGAGCTATCAATTTTTGCCATTGACTGCACATAACATTTTAACACGTAAAGCAACCTACAGGTGGCGCTGGCATCGCATGTTTACAAAACAGAAGTCGGGGTAAAGATTCACTTAACATAAATACTACAAGGTACTACAATGAAATGCTCTCATGTCCTCAGGCACGGTACACATCCCACCAGACGTCATGGGTACTAGGTGACTGATATAGGTACTTAATACAATACATTACATGCATAGATATTTTTTATTATACATATAAGATAGCCAGAATACCCGAAATAAATATTTGCAAATTGTACAAACATTTATCCCAAGGCGGGAATCGAACCCACAACCTCCTGCGTCGCAGGCGGGCATTCGATTTTTTTCTAGGACGAGTAGTCAGAGGTACGTCTAAGCATAAGGTAACATAATTTAAAAGACACAATTCCACCGCCATCTGTAGAAAATAGCAATAATACAGTAACTTATTATTCATTCACAGCCGCTTGCTACGCCTGGCTGTAACATGTTACAAGCATCCGTTAGTATCAATAAGAACCGGTGCTTGGTATATAAACCTTTAAATTATTGTCTAAGACAGTTTACGCAAGCCAATGAGGTAACAGTTTATCTAACAGGTAACGACCCGTAGTACTACCAACGGATGCTCGTAGGATATTGGAACCGGGCATAAAGCGCATGCTAGTAAACCCTCAAACGTTAAGTTACGCTGTAAGCGTATGTTGTTAACTAACACACAGTTATCAAGCAGTTATGAATGAAGCATTCTAAACTATGTCTACATTAATACAATACTACAATTTGGCTGCCTCGCAAAAACGGCAAAAATCTTATAAAACCATTATTTTTTATAAAAATCCATTTGATGTTCTTACTGGATTTATTACATATTTATGTAAATAGATGGAGATATCACCATACACACGATATACAGGTGTTATGAAAGTACTTACGGCGGTTAAAGTACACATCAATATGTACAGTAGAACAAACATTTTAGGCAAGTTGTCTAACTTGTGTATGGAATACCAGGTTTCACTCAGTGTTGGTTCTATAGGAAATGTTCTTTACACTGATGAACTTTAACCCCTCGACATTTCCGGGAGTAGTCTAACTCCGCCCGGTTGATAGAAATATTATTTAGAAAATGACAATTTATTTGCAGTTTAATCTTTGACCCTTGAGAAAATACATAGTTACTAAAATTATTTATTATTCGATAAGTAAAAAAAATAACTAAAATTTGTCATTATATCCACAGCTATCCTATTATATCTTGAAAGAATCTATTTAATTTACATTTGATTTTTGGCGCAAGTTAAAACCAGCGCTGAGCCAACTTTGATATAGTTTTGTGAAGAAAATTCAACTTATTAGGTTTTAACTTGAACTAAGCTCATGACTTAAACCCAGGTACCGGCAGACTTCCTCTCAGATATCCTAGTACTGACCTAGTAGGTGCCTACGGAAGATCCTTTAAAGATGTCTCGGCACTAGGGTTAGTCAGAGGCACAAACAAACATCTAAAATGGGTTATGTTTAAAATTTGCACATTTCTATCTCTTAATATAAGAATATAAAATATCTTAAATCTAAACTCTTGAACTGAATATCATAAACTTAAAAGCTATAACTAATCTAGTAGAATGAGCCGCGATTCAATAATAATTTTGATAAATACATCACAACTTAAACGAGACCAACCTATCTCAACACACACAGCTGTAGATAAAATGTACCTTAAATTTCAAATCAATTTAGTCAATAATATGTTAGTAATGGTCTTTTTTGGGCGCTGAATAGAAGTCAAGTACTTCTTACCTTTCCGAATGATGGTAATGGTTATTATCTAAAAATAATCAATTTATTAGCAAGATTTGATATTATCCCAAGAGTTATTCCCGCGAGTAGGGTTGAACTCACGACCCACTCTTTGATACGGGATAGCTAGCTATCCTACTGTGTATGTGTATGTGTACGTACTGTGTAAGTGTATGTGTATGTACTGTGTTTGTTTTAAGTACCATCCGAGGACATGCGTATGAATACACAAGGCACGACCGAGGACCTTTTCGAACCGAGGTCTTTTTTGAGGGTCCTCGCTTTGACTCGACTACAGATTCGTATTCCTCATGCAATTTTGAACCTTTCTATATAGTTAATATGGAAAAGTTGCAGAAACCTCGGTTTGATCAAGAAAATTCATAATCTTACACAGACAAAGTGTATAAACCAGGTGGCGCCACTTTTTTCTTACACACAGCATATTTACATTCGTTTCTCGTTTGTTGTATGAACTGAGGTCTTATGTGTTAACTTTAACACAAAGGTCCTCGCTTGTGTAGCTTTTCCAGAAGTGTGTATTAAAGACCTCGCTTTGGTAGTTTTTCCGAACAGTGTGTGTGTTCCAGTCCTCGTTTTGACAGTTTTCTTTGTGTGTAAGCTACAAGTTTCCTACAATACAATTAAGTATGGAATTCTGGAGTTAGATAGTAAAAACTAAAACCGTTAACAATCTTCACGAGTAGCAGGCAGGAGGTTACACTGCAGTATATTCTGAGCACAAAGGGTGCCATACTAGCCTAACAATATATTGCATAATTATGATTTTCTTTTGTTCTTCTTCTTTAAATTTAAGAGCCTAGCTCTTGTTGGGAGTTTGATGCAATTTTCTCCATTACGCTTTTTCTAGTGCGACTTCCTTGACCTTGTACGAGATGACAGCCACCTTCTCCTTTATCTGGCTCAAATAACTTATCCTTGACCTTTCTCTCTCTCGCGTTCCTTCTGCCTTTCTTTCGATGATGTTTTGTATGTAGTTGGCATGTCGTAGAAGATGGCCAAACATTTTCCTACTTTGATTTTGAATGTTCCTGAGCAAAATCCTCTTCCAAATCCAAAGGTTGTCTGGAAGAGATCGCTTTTTAGCGATAAGACCGCCCATTGTACATTCTCAGTTATTGTTTATTATTGTTTTCTTTCATTATTAGTTTGTAAGGTGTACTTAAAAGTATTTTCATTCATTTATTCATTCCTTTTCTCCATAACTCGTTCTAGAACCCAGTAATCCTTTCTTTCCAACTTATCCTCTCCATCCTCTTCCAGCACCACATCTCAAAAGCTACAAGTCGTTCTTTATTCCGCTGTGTCATTGTCCATGTCTCACACCCATAGAATGCTAAGCTCCATACATATGTTTTCATAAATTTATTTTTAACTTATTTGGTTATTCTAAATGTGAATATGTATATATTTTTTTTATTGTCAAAAGCTTGTTTGGCTATAGCTATTCGTGACTTGATATCAGACGTACATCTGGAGTCTGAGGTTATTATACTTCCCAAGTATTTATAACTGCTAACGTTTTTGATTGTGTTATTTTCTAGTGTAATGTTATCTGATGGTGTTTTTTGATTTTCGAAGTTGTCAGTATTTTAGTTTTATTAATGTTAATTTTTAGAGCAAACTCCTTAAAAATAATGTCCATTACTGTTATTAATTCTTGAAGGTCTTCTTGCGTTTCTGTGACTGCCGCAATATCTGCGAATCTTATAAATTTAATTGTGTCTCCATTGAATTTGACTCCCTGATTTGAAATTTCTGATATTTTTTAAATAGTTGCTTCTATGAAAACGTTAAATATTAGTGGTGAAAGTGAGCATCCTTGTCTTACTCCATGCTTAGTGTTAGCTTTACCTCTTTCATTCCCTACTTCTATAATAGTATCCTTTTATTTATACAACACATATATAAAAAAAGTAATATAAAAAAATATAAAAAAGTAATAATTATGATAGGTAACGCAAAATTTTACGAAGTGTTAGGAAAGCTCGAGAAGTTTTATGGACAAATTAAACACCTTATTGCAAAGTCCTGCCTGCAGCGGGGTCTTGCATCACTGCAAGAGTCCATTTAACCCGACACTAAACAGAAGATATCCCGGGCGTCAGCCTATACGAGGTCGGAACTACTCTCGAACAGCTTAAGAATAACAAGGCACTGGGGAGGACGGAATAACGACTGAGCTTCTGAAAGCGATTGAAGCACCGATACTCCTTATTATTATTATGAACAATTTTTTTTCTCAAAACATAAATATTTTGGTGATAATGAAGCTCACGGGCCTAAACCAAGTGCGAATCATGATTTACGTCGTCTTGCAGAAATTTTCTGACAATCCGACATGATAGCAGCTTTCTGCATAGTTATATAAGTGTTTTCAAGTTGTTATTATTATTATTATATTATTCCTAATTCTGACATCTTCAAAGGTGGACGCTACAGGTGTGGAGTAGAAGCGTCGTGACACTGTTCTTTAAGAAAGTTGATAAAACCATCCTAAAGAATTATAGGCCCATCAGCCTGCTGACCTGTTTTTGACTGTAGTTATTAAACGTATCGCTCGTAGGCTCGACAACGACTTCCAACCTCCCGAACAAGCTGGGTTCCGAAAAAGCTTTAGCACTATAGACCACATCCACATGCTCCAGCAGGTTCTAAGGAGGCAGGCAGAAGACCGAAAAGTATAATTGGCCACTTTGTTTAGCGATTGTGGGCTATAAAAAAGCATTCCATTTTGTCCATTTTCCAGTTCCGTTCAGGAAACAGTGTTGCGGTCGCTCCAACGGTACCAAGTCAACTATCGATACATCGAAGTGTTTGTATACTAATGTCATCATGTCTATCCAACATTAGGACCAGAGTACAAATCCAACCCAACTGCAAAAGAGGGTGAGACAGAGAAATGTAATATCTTCGAAACTGGTTCACCTCTGCACTGGAGATTATTTTAAGCTCGGAAGAGATATGGCATTAATATCAATGGCGCATACAGAACTCACCTTCGATATTGCCCATGGCGGGATCACTGGAAGACCTAGAATTAATGCTCAGAGATCTCAATAATTGTCTCCCATCAGGAGGGTCTTGAGTTAGACGAGAATCATGTCAAGTACTCATGTTGCGTCTGTCCGGTACAAATTGGGGGCAATATCATCGAAGTTGTAGACCATTATGTGTATCTGAGTCAGACGATGAGAGATAAGCCGACAAATCTAAATAAATAAATAAATAATACCTAAAACCTCGAGACGAAATTCTATAATTAGTACGAGTTACCAGTGATATCTTATGAACTGAGACGTGGTCACCAACTATTGGTTTGATATAGTATAAGCTCAAAGTCGTACAACAGGCTATGGAAAGAGCTATGCTGGGAGTTCCACTAGAGATAGAATCAGAAATGAGGAAATTAGTAGAAGTCTTGGTACTTCTTGGTCACCGACATAGCTATAAGAATCAGCAAGTCGGAGTGGCAATGGTCAGACCATATAGTTCGCAGAACTTACAACTGTTAAGGAATAAAGATTCTCGAATGGCGACCACGAACCGGAAAACAAAGCGTAGAATGCCCTCCTGATAGACTGACGACATTGTTAGGATCGCGGGAAGCCGATGAATAGAAATGGCGTAAAATCCGTTTTTTCTGGAAACGTTTGGAGGAAGTCTATGTCTAGCAGTAGACTTCTACAGGCTGTTAATGATGATGATGAAACAATTTGTGAATTGTACGTCAAGCGCGCACGTTAATTTTAAAGTTGATGCTATCAACTACTGAGGAGTTATCTTTTGACGAGATTACCCTGGCTACAGCATCAGCTCATTATAGGTAACTATCTTAGTTTTTATTGCTTGTCTAACGAGCATGCTAATTTGAAGATGGTACTATAAGCTACTCAGGACCTCAGGAGTGATCTTATAAGAAGACCCTGGCTGCAACATCATCTCTTACTGGTAACTTTATTAATTTATAACTATAAAGGGTCGTTGCTTTTTGACAACCCTTTGTGAATGCCGACAAACGAAAAGACAACGTCTTACCCTCGGTTAATACTTCGTTTTATGTTTAAGAAATAAATCAAAAATTATTCATTATTTCATAGATTGTCTGCAATGCATGCAAGAAATGGAAAAAAATGCTTTAGGTAAATTTTCCATGTCCTCGCTTTGTACAAGCTCTGCTTGGAAAACTGACCTCAGTTTAGATATGAAAAGTCTAACACACTGTCCTCGCTTTGTACAAAATAAAAGAAATATTGTGTTAAACCTGGTCCTCGGAAGGGTGTCCCAAGTCTTACGTGAGAGGTCCTCGGTTTGCATACACAAAGTCCTTACATGTGCATCGCCAGTCACGTTTGACTGTGTGACTTGGATCCTCGGTTTGTTAGCCGTTTTTCATACGAAAAAATGTTGAGATAGCGCTATACGAACCAGCTCATCGCTCTAGATTTTTTATCCTCTCTCTTTCTGTCTTATTCAAATACGCCTACGAGGTCATTAAGTCCGTTTTTTAGAGAGTCCTCGGTTCAGTCAGCCACAACTGGTGTCCTCGTAAGGGTGTCTATACAAACAGGGGTGTGTGTACTGTGTGTCCTGTCACATAATTTTCAACCGACTTTTTATTGGTTGTATTTTTGTATGTGTGAGAATGTTTCTCCATAATCGGATCATACAAACAGGCTAAAGTGCCCACAAATAGACCATGCAGAAACCGGTAAAACGAAGCGTCGTTATTATACCTGTCGGCCCCTATAGGTACAGTCAGCTGCACAAGAAAGTACACAATTCGTAACCTTTAAAATGGTATCACAACATTATAATAAACTTTGAAGTACTAATAACTCAGAATTCATGAAATCAGTCGTTGATTGCAACGCTGGCGCTGTGGCACTAATTCAAAAGTTGCCAACTGTATACATTACTATATTACTATAAAATGTGTTTAATACCGACGCTCTTGCTATAGTCATTTCCGGCAACTGAAAAGACAGATGTATTCAGATTAGTCGTAATTTTTTGGTCGGGGTCACACCAAAGATATGGCATAGATGATTCGAGGTTACCACTGTTGGGATCACCGGTTGAATGTCGGTCGGGGTCACCGAAGTAAGACAAATAAGAAGTATAATGTGACGTACATTAGAGATGAGGCTGCGGGCTCTGGAACTCGGCGAGCGCTCGCACCGGGCTGGGCTGCAGCTTCTGGCTGCCTCGCCGCACCTTGGCGCGCACCTCCTCCGGCTTCTCCGGACGGATCAGCGGCTTCTTCTCCGGGGCCTTCATGCGCCACACCACTATCGGGGACTGCGGAACAAGTACATCCTCAATTGGACATCCCGCAAGTTACATTATAATAATAAGTGGCATTCGTTCACTTCGGACTATTTCAGAATTAATGGAGCGTTATACTTCTTCAGATCGCTTTCGCTGGAATGACGAGGAACATGTGTCGGACGAAGGCCTCAGGATTTAAACGTTGAAACCACCATGGAAGGAGCGCGGAAGTAAGAGGTGTCCGTGTGCTGGGAGTGGGGGCGCCGCGATCCCTCTCTAGCTTAACCGGTGCGTTCCGAAACCGTAACCCGATACCAGATCACAAGAGTATGTTCGGAAACGTTCCGAACTCACGTTCCATAGAATAAGTAAGTACATGGGATGAGTCGCGCATCAGTGCGGTACTTCAGTATTGTATGTACTCACGACAATAGTTCCCTGGCGGGTGTACTTGGTGGAGGCCACGTAGGAGGCCTTCACGGTGAGCACGACGGCGTTCATCAGGTTCTTGGCCGCCTGAATCAGGGAGGTTGCACTATCCAACTGAAATATTACAAAACCAACCAATTACTTCTACATGCATGTATTTATGAGCTAGGTGGGTGAGTGGGTAGGTTCAGCTAAGTGTTACACTGTAATTATATTAAACAAAGGCACTTGCTGTGTTGTCTCTATGCGTGTTGCATGTTGAATAAATATTTATTCTATTCTATAGCCATGGTAAGGACTTGCCGGCTCACGATCAGTTACCTTGAATGGGATCTGCCTCCTGCACTATAGGTGGTGGGTTCGATCCGCCCGAGGACAAACATTTGGGCGATGAACATAGATGTTTGTTCTGTGTCTGTTATATTGTATTCGAAGTATATGTTTAAAAAAAAACATATATAAGTATTCTATCATATATTTCATATTAAAAGCTATGCTTGGCTAGGGTTTGTCAGAAATGTCGATGAGTGAACTTCTGTACACACTCATTACTAAGACACCTGAAGTAGAGGCGTTTCATATGAAACTTCATCTATTTACTAACGCTTACGGATACGCTTTTTTACTTAATTGGTAACATTTAAATTTAAATAACATTACATTAGTGCATTTACTACGCATTTATTTTATAATAATGTGTAATGTTGTGTACCTAATATATTAGCTGAGTCGTGGACGTTTTGGCGTAGGCTGTTAGCTTGTGTTGTATTGCAGTAAATAAGTAGGTAAGTTACCCCGCTGACGATGAGTTCCCCGGATATGTTCTGCACGTCTGCCTTCACCTTGCTGGTGATCTGTATCTGGTGGCAGTACAACGCGATGCGCTGCAAGTACGCCAGCAGATCCTGCTTCGTCGACGACTCCGGACACTGCCACCAACATCAACACATCATCGCATCATCACTTCACATGCACATCATCACATACATACAGAACTTCATGAGGCTCGCACGTCACTAGTCTGAATGACTGCTGCACTGCTGGACACAGGCCGCCTCAAGCTAAATTTGGGGGTTTGCCATAGTCAGCACGCTTGGCAAGCATATTGGGTCGCGCAATGTCGGTGTTTAGCCCATTCCTTGTGCTCCCTTAGTCGTCTCTTACGATATGGCTTCTATTCTAAGCCAAAAAAAGTATTTATTCTATTAGTAATATGGTTTCCATAGTGAAAGCTTTCTGTAGCTTAGAACTAGATGGCGTTGTGTTCGAACAAGCGAATGGCCCAACATACCAATCGCCTATGACAAATTCTTGCAGGTCAGATCTTGCATGCCGATGTTGTCTCATGTACCTGCGATGTCACCGGCACCTATACCCTTCAACCCAGCACACGCTGCGGTGCTTGGCGGTAGAGATAGACATGGTGGTAGTACGCACCCGGACGAGCCCTTCACTAAGAGCTTTACAACTTATTAGTTAATGCTTTTGTTTGTGTAGTGAGTGCTTGTGCGTTGTTGTAGTACCTGTTCAGCGATCTCTCTGGTGAGCTTGTCGAGCTTGGTGCCGGCTTCAGATATCTTCTTGGCGGCGTTGATCACGTCCATTGTAGTCTTCAGCGGGCCGCGTCCTCTGGAGACAACGACGACAACATATACCAACTGCAGACTAAATACAACACGCAAGCGAACCTCTCCCTAATATATTTCTTTGTAGTAGTTGAAGGGTAGTTATAGCTATTGTGGTGCTCCAGCGAGGCTCATGTTGCTCGCCCCCTTAGTTTTATTTTACAACATGACCAATGAATCAGTGATTATTATTGTTAAAATAAGTGAAGGGTTATTATACGATTTTCTTGTAAGAATCATATGATCCACCTGATACTGCGTTGTTACCGTCGCCTATAACAAAGCGTTGCCTCGCAGGTCACGTTCGTTAGGAACGTGCCCTACGATGCATTGCCCTGCGTCCACTAACCTAGGGCACACAGGTGTAAGCCTCGTGTGGCTGTAAGGCTGTAACGTCCCAGGCGCGGGCGCCGGCGGTGGTACACTCGGCCGAGGTAGGCGGGTAGGTAGGCGGGTAGGCGGGTAGGTGGGTAGGTAGGGTTGGTACCTGGTGAAGTCCGTCATCTCGAGCATGATCATGCACATGTGCTTGGCGAGCATGATGATGTCGTTGCCGGCGTCGTCCCACTTGGCGACCTCCACGTCGAACGTCATCTTCTCGCGCCGGAACAGCTCCACTTGCTGCAGGATCTTGCGCTTGTCTTCCTCCGTCATCTTACGCATCGCTTCCTGGAATGTGGACGCGCCTGTCACTCTGTGCTCATTCACCCTGCTCCCGACCCTCAGGCAGGATATTAGTTAACTACGATAAATAAATATCAAATCCACCAGGCAAATGTGTGTTCCGTTTGAAGAACTAAGCTAGGAAGGCTGCTTGCAGAGTTCCTATCGACCGAACTGTAAGGTCCGACCATCTTACATGTTCATTAGATAATAAGAACTATATAGGATATTTTTAGATAGAAATTTTTAGAAGAGCTATGCACGATATCTAAGATCGTGGGTTCGAATTCGGTCATACGTCAGATTATCATACGGTAAATAGATTTGTATGAGGTAGTGGATAACTTTGACGGGTGATTTATTTAGGTGTACTAATAGGACGCTGCTAGTAGCGGTGTGCTTACCCTGGCGTTGGTGATGCCGCTGATGTCGGGGTACTCGTCGACGCCGTGCTCTCCCGTGTGCGCGCTCGCTGCAACACACCAGCCTGTTACCTACCGCTACCTGCACTCCGGCACATTCACAGCCGGCACACCTCACTAGGTAGTACCTCTCCCTGCCTTCTACGCTGGAGCGTGTGGGTTCGATCCCCACTGAGAACAAACATTTGTGCCATAAACACGCATGTTTGTTCTGTGTATTTCATTAGTTACCTGGTTCCCATATTACGAGCTTAGTTTGGGGCTAGATGTCAAATATATGTCTTTATTTATTTATAAAAAAAACATAAGCATTTGCCATGTAATATTCATTCATAGTGTCAACATTGAAAGTTACGAATTGTATACATTCTAGCGCAGTTGACTGTACGCAAAATAAGCAGTAGTACAAAATATGAAGCAAATATTGACAGATCATGCATTTCCATTGATTAGCGCCGAGAGAAGCAAACAAATTAGTCAATTACTAAAGTCTTCATGTTTTTATATGCAATAAATAAATACAGTTAAAAACTATCATAGTTTAAGTATACAGAAATCCTCCTCACGATTCACTCAGGCACGGTAAATTATCTCAGGATGTTCAATGGGGTACATTACATACCCACATTTTGCAGTAGTTGGTATTCTATGCGTGACTAAACGGTTTCCTCACAATGTTTTCCTTCGCCGTTTTACAGCACTGGCATTGGATATGTACCAAATGTAATATCTGGACATACCTGTGATAGTAGTTGTACTTGGGACAGGGTTTTTAGATGGAGTAGCTAATAGCACCTATCCCATCGTCACAGCTCAGTCGGCCTAGAAAACTCTGCGATAGAAAACTCGGCCTTTTAATAACTCGGAATGCCGGGCACCATTCCCTAATCCACAGGAAAGATCAACACGTGCGGACCCGACTAAGCTACGGGTTTCCTCACGATGCTTCTTTTCACCGTTTGAGAACACCGGCATTGCGCACATCGAGTTTTCAAACAGATAAATCCATTGGTGCACGACCGGATTCGAGCCCACGACCTCTAGGATCAGAAGGCGGGGGCACTCCTGCTCTCATATAGCAGTTAGCAGTCGTCATGATGAGCAGGATGCGTCAGCGCAGGGTTGTGTATAGTGAAGGTACTCACATCGGCTCCTGGTCTCCATGGTCATGTCCTCGACCGGCTCGAACTCAGTGTCCGTGTCCAGGTCGTCGCTCGTCTACAAGCCACGCCACAACATGCCTCACTACATCGCCGGTACCATTACCCAGCTCTCAACAAGCGACGATATCTCGACCACTAACCCTTCTACTGTGGGGGGTGAGCAGTTCCTCTAACTTCCATCTCTTTAAGGGAAGTTAACTTCTATTGATTTATATTTTGTATTGTTAAAACCTTTAATAAATCAAAATATAGTACGCCTGGCTTTAAACAAAATATATTGAACCACAAATATTTGCACGAATATTGCAAGTATTTCATGCAATTAATGTTATACTTAAAATCTTTTAGGCGATTAAGTAATGCCAGGCATAGTTATCTAGTATACTCTATTCACTTAACGAGGCGTTTTTTTGACAAAATGGGTAGCAGTTTGAGAAATCAAGCTTGACTGGAAATATTTTGTCTAAGAAATGCATTTAAATTTGCCAAATATCTTATGACCGCCTCTTAGAGGAATCTCCACCCCATATTTTTGTAATGGGAGACTGTTCAACCCCCAACTACTTCTGTTGTGCTAGCTTGAAAGGAAATCTTTGCTATAAGTAGGTATGGCATGCTACTTATACTCATATCACCCGTGATATTAAACCATATAAGATGAGAGAGACCGCAAAAGGCGAATGATAACTAAAGGCCGATATTTGACGATCGTCGCTTCTTAAGAAACTAGTTTCCGAGACAAACTTAAAAGAATTTTGTTGATTTTTGGGTTCCTACTAATTTCACTTGAAACAGTGGCAAGGGTTTCATTTCATAAAAATATCGTGTTTTGTTCAATACAATCTCAGATTCACAAAATTCTCTTTAGTCGGTCGCCAAATGGTATGATTGGTAGACGTACACTTAGCTAAGGGTTCGTTGATAAGTGTTCTAGAAGTATAGTTTTTATTTTCTTGCAAGCATGTCAAAAAATTGTACATGCAACATTCAATGTTTTTAATTTATCATTGTTCCCATAGATAAATCTATAGTCTACATCGAAATGAAAACACAAAATTAATGACAATTACAGTGTTCGACGATTCATACGAAATTTGATTGAATTAGTAAAAAAAAAAACAAACAGAATTTTAAAAATATAAAATTACTATGATAACAATTATAAGAATCTTTAGCAGAGACTAGTCTGAGACATTCTAGACTAGAGTCTAGTCTCTGTGGTATGCAGATACTGAACTCAAGGGTAGTCTTGATGCAAAGGGGTATACCATGGGGGGCCTATTCCTGAAATTGAACCTGCAAAGAGATGCATCGGAGGTTGTAGGTGGTATGAAAATGACTTCACACAATCCCTCCTAAATATTGTATTGTATGAGAAGTTGAATCACTGTCACAAACAATCACATGAAAACCCGTATTCTAGAACACTCAACTCAAATCTAAATCGCTACTCAAGCCTAGCATTTGTAACAGTTGATAATTGAGAAGTGTCGAAATATGTATATTACATGAAACTCAAGCAACCAGCCGTCGGATACTGAGCTGCTTCGCTCGGGTGCGAAGGCCTACAGCGTCGTTTCTTAGTCAAATTTCAATTATAAACTGTTAAAAAATCTACGCTCATGTAACAATTTAAATTCGACGTCTGAGAGACGACGTTCAGTCCAGGACTATCTATAAAGTCAAATTCAAGTTTCTGCAGCGGTAAACTCGGTTCAGTGTCATCGAAAACCTGAAGAGGTAGGATGCTTCCAAGCTAGTATGGTCTCCCATTGTTGAACCAAATGATATTCGTGTTCTGTATTACGTTTCTGTGTAGTGAACAATTAAGATTTGTCTATAATATTTTAATAATAAAATAAATATAAATATTTGTGGACATTTTTCACAGCATCATCTAGCCCCAAACTAAGCATAGCTTGTACTATGGGAACCAGATGACTGATAGAATACTTATATACTTTTTTTTTGTAAATACATACTTAGAATACAATATAACATCCAGACACAGAACAAACATCTATGTTCATCACACAAATGTTTGTTCTCGGTGGGAATCGAACCCACCACCTACAGCGCAGAAGGCAGGGCTACTACGAACTGAGCTGTGACGGCTGTCTATGCACTGCTAAACACAGTCCGTCCCTTATATTTCCTCCATCCAGCGACTGCCTGAGACCTTCTGCCGTCAGTTCAATGGGAACGAGTGACCTACGCTTCGTATTCCGGGTCGTGATCCCTATTCGAGAATTTTGATTCCCCTGCGGTCATTGGTTCTACATAGTTTTAAGGAAACTTGAGCTGAACCTGAGTTTTAAGATAGTCCTGGACCAACCCTCGTTTCCAACCCGTGTATCGAATACATGTTGAACATAAAATGTCATGCACCAATGTTAAATACAAATGACGTAGCGAATGACATCGAACAATAACGAAAGCACACACACATGGCACCAGACACACGCACACATCCAGAGCGCCGATGCATAAGCACACAAAACAGACAGCCATATATATACACTAGTAGCTTACACATCCGCCATCTTCAGTTAAACGCTGCTAAGTTATTTTGCATTGAGCTGGTTCGACGGCGGTAGACCATGCAAATATTTGTATCGCCTCGGAAATAGAAAATGTGAAGTAGGCGTTTGAGCGAACCAGTCGTCCTGTACTGTACTGCATAGTAACATAGCCATATTGATTGGAAAGCGTCGTTTAACTGCGGACAGGGTGTTTGTAAGGCACGAGTTGTGTTCGCGCTCACATTTGCTGCGAGTCTCCAGAGTGTAGTGTTCGTCGAGCTCAACGTCCTCAGGATCTAACTCCTCCTCGTCCTACGAACACCAATCGCCATACCTAACTGAATGTACACTCAACAAGAGTTTCGCTTTTAATTTATTTGAAAAGTGACGCAACAAACAGATGTCCCACTTGAGGTAAAGCGGTTATCTCCGCCTACAACAATTGTATTGCTTCACAGGGTTCCTCAATGGAGGACATCACTCTGAAACGCCCTTAGTTACACTTAGCTAAGGGAGTTTCACGATGTCCTCAGAATTCATTCATTCATTCATTCATTCATTCATTCATTCAGAGTGCGACTTCATTGGCCTGCATGCGGCGGCTCCGGCGGCCATACCCTTTACATCGGAATACAGTAACTAATGTAGGAGTCACTGCTTCAAACTGTTATGGAAACAAAACGGCATGAATGAACAATCAAAGTTATAATAATGCGTTTTTAATACAAATTTGAATGTAGGATCAAGTTGAATGTACATACATATCTACTTGTACATGATAGCTCACAGTCATTCACTTTAACAATATTAATAAAATATGCTTTCACAGGTTCCATTCATCCCTCACACATATAAACAAGATTTATTGATCATTATACAATCAACATTATTTAATGTCAAGGGCTACGTGTCATCATATTTAATTAACTTGTCGGCGGGTCACGGAGTGGGCTTGCCACTGTACGCCACTAATTATAATTATTCTTTTTAAGATAAGTTTAAAGGATGTTGTTTAATATACTCATTCATTTCGTTCATTCGTTCTGCACAGAGTACACAATTCCGTATAATAACTTACCCGGTTCATGAGAACAGCGCGTCGGATCTCGCGCACGGCGTCGTAAACAAGCCGAGAGGCGTCTATGAAGTCGTTCTCGTCGAGCGCGCCGCCCGCGCCGCCGCCCAGAGCGGAAACCGCTGCGTCGACGCGTACCGCGAATTTCGACATCACTGAAAATTTAATCGAAAGCGTCAATATAACAATTCTGATCTCGGTACAAGTAATATATCTGCAGTAGAATAGGAATAGGCCCCCATCACCTCCCGTGGATGCCGCGAGAGACGAGGCTGCTAGGGCTGCCGGGCGTGCTGAGTACCTATGGATGGCAGCGGCTAGCTCACGCATGGATGACGCATATGTCCAGCTGTGCATGGACTCATTCAGGCTGATGACGTCACACGGTCAAGATGAATGCACCCTCAACATATCAAGTCTCTACGAGACGAGCGGCCTCTTAGGAGGCTCTCTATGGATAGATACTGTTTTTTTCATACGAATTTCCGCTAGAAAAAGCAAATTACCCTCCTGATGTTAAGTTATTACCATCATCTATAACAATGCAATGCCTCGCAGTTCACGTTCGTTAGGAACGTGCCCTACAATGCATTACTCCGCGTCTATGAACCTGAGACATACCTACATGAGATAGTTGACCAGATGTTGAGCTATATGACATGGCATCGAACTGTGGATATGTGGATTGGATTGTTGTGTCAATGATGTACATAAGCTTGTAAATAAACACATCCTAGTGAACTTATGTCACCTGGTTCAATGTTGACTGCGCAAGCGCACACATCAATATTCATGAGCACGGGCCTTGAATGATCATTCATGAACTCATTTTCTAATTATAAATTCAGAGTTTATAATTTTCGTTTAAAATAAGTAAAAAAACATATTTTTATGTAGCAGTAGCGATTGTAAATTATCAACATAAGATTTACGATCCAATTAGGAACCGAGGTCTGGTCCAGGACTGTGAACACTCGGGTTTCGTCATTACAAGCCTGAATGACCCCAACGCTGAACATAAACGTCCCCCATATCGAGGGTGTTTGCCGTAGTCACCATGCTCCGAGTTTAGTTGAACTCGTATTTAAAAGTAGCATTAATTAGATAAAACATGTAAATGATTATTGAAAAATGTAATAATGCCGTAACTGTACTATCGGGTATTTAGCTAATGTTTAATTCATCATTAACGGTGACGGACGATTTATGAACTTATTAAGCCGTCAGATTATTCAATCAACTGTTTATAAGCCACGATACGATTTTGTTACGGTATCGAACCTTCAGCAGCTTTCTGCGCGGTCAGTATCTAGATGGGTGATCGTGTGGGGCGCTTCCATCTTAGCGCTTCCTGCGTGTGTTCCTGGGGGCCGCGCATTGCTATCAGATAACCTTACAATTGCAATGTCCCACGACCGGCATCCGCAGGCACGGGACGACATCCTCTCAGTACCTTGGACTAGTACTCAATATGGTCGTAGTCAAAAAGCTCAACTTTATAAATAACGATCACTTTGAGAGTATATTTTACATTTAAATAATCTTTAATATTATTTTCGCTAAGGGTAGGCGTGTTAATGTTGGACGTGCCTCCATCTACCCCCCGAGACATCCTCATGAACTATGAGTTATCTGATCTGGAATCGTCATGGCCATTACAGTTGACTGCTTATACGAAACTAGCGCGTCTTCGTTCGTGTGAGTTATTTTAATACAAATGTCAACTTTCGCTGCACTCTTTAGGGGCTGAATTTCAGGAAACCCTTACTAAGTACACCCCTACGCACCAACATAAATATATTCTGCAAATTGCAAGCTTCTACGACTAGTGGTGTGGCTGTGTGTTGTCTATATGCCGGTCAGTCACGACAAATATTCCTATACTTGTTTTAAATTAATGAATATTCGTGAAAACTAAGGTTCATTAGAACACCTGTTGCGTTTTTGATGAGGCGTATCAAATGTCATTCCAAATGTTTTATTGTGAGGATTCATCTGGCCTGAGTGTTGCGTAAGCTGTATGGATGGATATGCAACAGACGATTCTGCATGCATCTCATCTTAGGGCTCCGGCAATGTCCGGCAAGGAATCTTATACGAATCTTTATCATCAGCCTGAATGAGTCCACTGCTGGACATGGACCTCCTACATACAATAAATAAATATTTATTGCTACACATTTCCGCAACGCCCTCTAGACCCAAACAAAGCAAAGCTTGTACTATGGAAACTGGATAGCTGATAGAATACTTGCCTACCTTTTTTTAGGTAAATACCTACTTAAAATACATATAACACCCAGATACAGAACAAACATGCGTTTATCACACAAATGTTTGTTCTCGGCGGGGATCAAACCCACTGCCTACAGTGCAGAAGACAGGCCTACTGTGCTGTGACGGCTGTATATAATATGGTGATAATGATTATATTTGTGTTTAATTTGGAATTTTTTCTACTAAATAATAAGTTAATATATTAGGTAAACCCGGAATAGGTTATCTGTGTATTGCGTATTAGAGTACCGGTATCGATGGATGGCGCAGGTAGCTCAGGCCCGAAGTAGGATACACACCAAGGTCAAGGTTCCACTCGCGCTCGCGTGCCCATAGACCTATACAGTATAGAGCCGGCGCCGGCGGCGGCGGTGTCAATACACTTTAACGGATGCCTTACAATGTTTATCTATTAAAAGTGTTATTTGTGTTGTATGTACCAAATATAAAATCTGGACTTAACTCTGACTACCCCCTTAGACATCCTCAAAGAGGCACTTGGTACTAAGAGATCTGATGGGATATCTGCCATGCCGGGTGTGTCAATACAAATAAAGATCATCCTGTCTGTCTCTGAGCCACGTTGTTATACTTGTGCCCCATAAAACCCGATATTTTCCAGCTAGCCTACACTTATGTTATAAAGAGGAAAGATTTGTATTTTTGTATGTAACGAATAAACTTAAAACCTACTGGACCGATTTCAAAAATTCCTTCACCGTTGGGAAGCTAAACTATCCTCGTGTAACATGGGCTATATTATATATTTTTTAATTTAAGGATCTTTAGTAATACTTAAATCGCTTGCGCTGCGAAAACATTGATGATAGAAGAAACTAATGTCGCGACAGCATACGTCTAACTATTAAGTAACGTCACAATAAGTGATCTTTGAGAAGAGAAGAGCCGAAACCCGAGCTCAGTGGCGCGTTCTGGGAGAGGCCTACGTACCTCCAGCAGTGGACTAATATGGGCTGATGATGATGAAGTGATCTTTTATTTTGAAAAAATAATTAAAAGGCCGGCGCTAGGAAAGGCTCCTTATTTTTACTTTGGTATTAATCCTTATTATAATAAATTACTTCATATTCAAGACGGCTTCAATACCTTTATTATAACTTTTTGAAGTATTCAATTCGGACATTCCATGCGAAAGATATCACGAGTTCAAAAATATAAGTATTAGAAATAAGTCTTGTGGCCGCCGCTCACTCCGCGCGGCTAACTATAAGCAATGTAGGCGTCGCGTCGTTACTGGGGTACGGGAGGAGATAAACTGCCGCGCGGCGCATGAGTTTGTGAGGTTGTAGGGGGTAGCCTCTGGATCTACTGCAAGCCACGCTATTTGTGAGTGCCATAGACTATACGTGCCCAACGTAGTGGGTACCGGTCAGCTAGCTAACGAATAAATATGAAATATAATAGTGTCCAGTCTAGAGGTTGTAGAGTGCACGTCCGAGGTGTAGATCAGACAGGTCGTAGATCAAGGTGCGTTATATTTGAACGTGTGACCGATGGATGAGGTGACCCACGACATCTATATCTACCTACTGCTTAGTTATGTATACTGCGGAGGTATGTTTATGTCGTCTGTTGTTTGACAGTTATAACGAGTGTATCACCCACCACCACCAGTAGGGCTCAAGCCAAATCAAAGGGCATTTACAACACTATCTACGTAGCCAAACTAAGCAAAGCTTTGTAACATGGGAACCAGTTTTTTATACAACTTGTTGATGGAACAAGCAGATGGCCCACCTGATGTTAAGTGGGTACCATCGCCTATAACAAAGCATTGCCTCGTAGGTCACGCTCGTTAGGAGCGTCACCGACGATGCACTACTCAGCGTCCATCAACCTGAGGCATCCAGGTGTTAAACCTCATGTGCCTGTAATGACACCGGCACCCACACCCTTCAAACCGGAACACAGGGGCGCTGCTTGGCGGCTGAAGTAGGCATGGTGGCTAATATAATACTTGTACAGGGGACTACAGTGGGAGCCTTGTGACCCGCCTTGTTGTCGTGGGTTCGAATCCGGTCGTGCGCCGAAGAATGTTTCTATTCGTTAAATTTATGCGCGCCATGCCAGTGCTTTTAAACGGTGAAGGTAAAGCTCGTGAGTGGAGCAGTTAGTATTTTAGAAATGACGTTACAACGGTATAGTTACAGGTTGACGGATGCAGAGCAGTGCATCGTACGTAGGGTACCTTCCTAACGAACGTGGCCTGCGAGGTAATGCTCTGTTATATAGGTAATGGTAACCACTTAACATCAGGTAGGATATCTGCTTGTTTCATCAACAAGTGATATAAAAAAAGGCGTTATCACTGAGTTCCAGTGGACGCGATGCGAGTGCGAGACAACTGACAGTGATGTGGTTCATTGTTTAAGAGTTATGCAACCCAGCTGTTTGTACAGACGCGACGTGACGTGACGTGACGCGACGCGACGCGACGCACGCCCTGTGTCGACACTGTGTGATTAATTGACAGATGTCTGAACTCATCTTCATGTTACCAAAGAGTACTTAGGTCTGTACAGAATGTCTTGGAACTTTCCCTTTTTAAACGACTTTAAAAAAGCAAGAGATTCTCAATTCGACGTACGTATGTTTAGAACCTCTGTTATTTACAAACCGATGTGGAAAATTCTTATATTTGTAAAGATACCCTCATTAAAAATCATTATTACGGTCAAAAGGGTCAATGGGTTGTTTAATAAAAATAACTGCAACCGACTTCTTAGATACCATATTCGGCATCCTAGATAAAGTTGAAGTAGTTAATACGTTAAAGTGATCGCCTGATGTTAAGCGGTTACTTCTGACCTTCAAGGAAATGCTTAGGCGTCTTAATTAATATATTCTTGTTCGATCAGCAAGTTCTTAATTTATTGTAGGTAAGTTATTGATAAATAATGAAACTGCAACATCTGTCACTCAAGTGGAGTGTTGAGTCTATGTCCCGACATACCCTTTATGATAAATCAGACATTCACGTTAAAATTTCACAATATTAATGATCAACGCGGTACAGCGCATTACATATTGTTATCATTTAACCTTTATACGAGAGTTATTGTCGCACCACAGGACAACATTGTGAGGTAACCACGGCCGGCGGACAATGTTACATCCGATATCTGTAGCACAAACAAAGAAATATCATCACGGCTTTCATTCTTCGGGGATATCTGATGGGGGTAGGGAGAGGTAGGTACGTCCAAGTATTCAATTTGAAACATACATATATTTTGCAGTAGTTGGCATTCCATACGTGACAGGTTGCAAGCCCATCGCCGCAGCTAGAATACTAACGTCATAATTATCATACGCCTAACTTTGTATATAATTGTGTATGGCTTGATGCGGCAGATAGCGTGCCCGCAGGATCGCGGGCGCAGTGTTGACTACTCAGAAGGTGGTACCAACTGCGCTACTGCCCCTCGCATGGCACTGTCTCTCACTCGCATGAGTGTAGTACCGAATGTTATATTAGGACGTGCCTCCGCCTCCATTAGACGTCATAAAAGAATATCGAGTAGGTACTTGCTACTAAGACATTTAACGGATATCTACCGCGCCTGGGGATTAAGGCTAATTACTGTATCTTTTTTTAGATGACGTATTAAACAGCGGGAATGCTCTAGGCAGTGGAGAAAAACAACGTGTTGGGCCGACCTTACAGCGAAGAGAGCGCTGTCGCGTGCCCGTGGTGTAGCGTGCTGCCGCCGGCTACGACGCGACGTCAGTTCAACACTAAAGCACACTCGTAGCTGCAAGCGATTACATGTACTGGCGGAGGCATTTGAACATTTCATAATTTCACCAAATCTGACGATCTACTCATAAAATATTTCATTGCATAGGTTATGTTTGCGATGCGTGGGCCAAGGGGGGGGGTCCATCCCATCTTTTATATATATATTATTATATCAATCCTTAGACTACAATCTCATTGGATGACGTATGTAACAGGGACCGTTTACATTAGCCGAAGAGGTGAAAGACTTCGACTGATGACCATCCGAATTGTACTAACGGACACTCGGATGTTTTATAGGAGCCTGGTATAAAAGACGGTTCTTACATATTCAGTGGAAATCGAGGTTTTAAATGTTAGTAATATGAAGTCAGTCAGTGGACAGTGGTAGACCTCCAGTGAGGTTGCGAAAGGCGTCGTCGGATGCGCCGGTGGGCGACGACAAGCATTGTTCAAAAATCAATATTTCACATTTGACTCAACAATGGAGCCCCTGCACTACTTGGGCATGTTCCCAATGTATGGCTCGGACCTCTCACTTCATTTCTAGATGTCCTCAAAAATATTGAGTAAGTTTTTAATAAGACTTGTTGACGGAACAAGCGAAAGCCCAACCTGATGTTATTAAAGTATAGCCTTGTAGGTCACCCACGACACCATGAAAAGATGATTTCCAAGAAAATCCCCGTGTGACTAATTTAATTTTTGTTTTTTTCAAACTCAAATCACCTGTTTTAGCAATCACGACAAATCTGTATCATTCATAATACATACATTCTAAAGTTGCTAGGCACAAGACAGCTGAACTGACAGCTTATAAGAATATTTAGATTTAGAGTTTCAGAAATACCTCTCGTTGCACACCCTTAAACCTGAAAATGCCGCGTCTGCGAGCAGCGGGTTAGACTGTGCGTTATCTATAAGACTCTTATCGTCTCCGTGAAGTTACATCATATACACTTCAACCCCGATGTACCCGTTTAAGGGTGGAATGTCAGGAATTCCTTCCTTAGTACCCTTATATGCATCAAGCCGAATATACATAAAAATGTGTAATGTGTACGAGTAACGGTTTAGGCTGTGCGTTGTCCATATGTCAGTCAGTCGGGATGAAGCTTGTTATAATTGGTATAGACTGTGTGACGTGAGTGAGGCACCGACGGCGGCACTTTCATAATAATAATGCTGGACAATCCACACAGCATCATTTAGCCCCAAGCTAAGCAGAGCTTGTGTTATGGGTACTAGATGACTGATATACTTAATACAATACATTACATATATAGATATTTTTTATTATACATAGAAGATACCCAGAACACCCGAAATAAATATTTGCAGATCGTACAAACATTTATCCCAAGGCGGGAATCGAACCCGCAACCTGATGCGTCGCAGGTGGACATTCGGCCGCCGCACCACATCGGTTTCATGCGAGTGTAGTGAAGCAGGTGGTCGCCGACCTCGCCGACACATCCTCGGAGGCTATAAGAAGCCGCGCTCCCTCACGCCGGCACACTCGTGCTCACAACGGACCTACCATGGTGAGTGCGCACTCTTATTACTTACATTTTTACTTAGTTGAATTAAATTAAGGTTCAAAAAACAACAAATTCATGGTGTAAATAATAGGAACATAAATGTCGGTAGTTGCTGTCTTTTGACAAAATATGTTTTTGAATTATAGTTAAGAAAAAACACAGTCGAAGTAACTTTTAAACGGGTATCCTAAAGAAGGTACGATGCGAGTTAGGGCCCAACACCGATGACGGTGTTCGTAGGCCGCCCTAAGGCCTCCGTGTAACCGGAACCTTCAGCTCGACGTGCACTACGAAGCACGGAAGCGGCGTGCACTTGCATAACAATTGTTCGCCCCTGGGTTTTATATTGTATTCATGTGTATTTAAAAAAAAGTAATCTATCAGTTATCTGGTTCCGATAGCTTTGCTTAGTTTGGGGCTAGAAGACGTTGTGTGAAATGTCTGCATTTAATTATTAGTAAAGTATTTGTGAAGGGCAGATAACATCTAAAGAAGCGCGTCTGGCCGGAGGTACGTAAAGATGTAAGCGTGTAACAAGTTCCAAAGCCTCCAAAGGTCAAATGTGAGCCAAGGACTGAGGTCAGCTGTCGCGCTCATATTTGACAATCTACATAATAACATGTAAATACATTAGAACTAACATGCTATTAAAAGTTAACTTTAAATAGGTATTCCGAAAAATATCGACTATAAAATTTTAATGTTCTATTACTTAAATCAAAATTGACAGTGTATCGGTAGAAGCCCTATGGCTCTTGTCCTGGCGTTACCTGCATCACAGGAGACAGTTACTTCCCTTATTCTATGATATAACTGAGAGACATGTATCAGTAATCAATAAATAATAAACATGTACCTAACTTTTTATTGTGGACTAGCGACGCGTCCCGGCTTCGCACGGGTTTTAGTAAGGATTCCTAATTTTTCTGAAAATATAATATAGCCTATGCCACCCGGGGATAGTGTAGCTTCCCAACGATGAAATAATTTTTCTCTCGTCTAGTAGGTTCGGAGCCTATATAATGCAAACAAACAATCAAATCTTTCCTTTTTATAATATTAGTATAGACTAACAAAACGTTCGCGACTTGGGCTGCGTGAAACTATTCAAGTGTAAACTTGTTTAGGCGAGTTGAGCACTTTGGGCGAACAAATAAACAGAACTCGCGTCTTCGTCATCGAACGCTTTCCATCAGCTATATGTATACTATGTATATACGTGTACTTTTTGGTCTAGTTTTCACTTCTATCGGTAGTCCCCAAAGACTGCCTACTTTTTGTTTACACCTGCACACCTTGGGTTCCTGACGGACGGCGACCTAGGCCTAGGGGTCGCCCAAGAAAGCGTTGGCGAGACGATCTAGACGCCTTTGAAAGGACGTGGTGGGAGAAGGCTCGGAACAGAGAGAACTGGAAGTCTTTGGGGGAGGCCTTTGCCCAGCAGTGGGACGGTATAGGCTAGGAAAAAAAAAAACGTTTCATGGGAACGAATTTCAAGGATTAATTTCTTAGTAGCATCTACCCACCAAGACGAACATCCCCCGAAAATAGCAAGTCTCTAAAACTCAGTCAAGACAAACATTCTTATATTGGTATACAGATTTGTAAGTACATTTTGTAGTTGTTTAGGCTTTTATTAATCCAGCAGATCTAACAAATATTTTATTAATGTCACTTTTTTAAGCATTTGAACTAGAGGAGCGTTTAGCGAGCAATATTAAAAAGAGCAATCGTTGTTACGTGTTCAGTCGCGCCTTAAGCCCGCCCATCCACTAACTTCACTCACGCAACTATACATTTCGAAATACTCTTAATGCTTATACAACAAGCGGTGCTAATGCAAAGGTCGAGAAGCCCATGTCCGACTCCGAACATTTTAAAATACAGTTCCGGAAAACTAAAGGTTAGCCTTGCATAGCAGCACAAATAGTTGTGTGCCTAATTCTGGGTTCATAATAATAATGCTGGTCAATCCACACCGCATCATCTAACCTCAAGCTAAGCAGAGCTTGTGTTATGGGTACTAGACGACTGATATACTTAATACAATACATTACGCGCATAGATATTTTTTATTACATATAGAAAATACCCAGAACACCCGAAATATAAATATTTGCAGGTCGAACAAACATTGGGATAAGAGGCGGGAATCGAACCCGCAACCTCCTGCGTCTCAGGCGGACACTCGTCCGCCGCACTACATCGGTCGTCCATTCATTCTTTACGAACATCTGTTAGTAGCATTCGTCATCCGTAGTAAAATGTATCGTCTCACTGGATAGCCAATGAGGTGCACGTTCATTCGCCGGACGACGATTCGTCGCACCACTGTTCATCTGCACATATGTCTTGTAATCGACAGAAACTCCTAATAGTATCCCTGTGCGTGGCGTGCGCGTGCGCAGACGTGTCGCACCTCGCGCAGGGCCGAGCGTCGGAGGCGCAGGCGCAGATCTTGAAACAAAGTATGGACGTCGATCCTGCAGGCGGTTACTCATGGACGTTCGAAACCGACAACGGCATCGGTGCCCAGGCTGCAGGCACCCTCGAAAACCGTGGCGCTGTGAGTATCGCTCTGCATACATACCTCCAACTAATAGAATAGATGGACGCATTGGACGCAGCGCAAGTGCGTGTTGCTGCTGCTTGTGCTGCTGAATCTAACCTGGGCCACGGAATAGGCACCAGTACTGGACCAGTACTGAACGTCTATCGATGACAGGAGCGTTCATTGTACAAATAGTGCGGATTGTATGATGGGGTCGAGCGCTGCGTCACCTAAATGCTGCTGGAGTTGTCGAACGTTACATTATTATGGCAATTATTCCAGAGGATGCTTCGTAGAGAAGCGAAGCACGTGTCGATATTTTATTGAGTTTAAATAATGTGGATTTTAATTGTGCTGTTAAATAATTACGCTTGCAGGTTTTAATTAAGATATTAACTTTATTGCAGGTGCTGTAGGAGTTGCACATAATGATTTCAAATGTTTACTTTTTTAGAGTGATGGAAGTGGCGGAATAGTACAGATGTATATTTATTCGTCTGTTTTATACGTTCACAATGGAGTTGTGCAGAGTGATGCCTGAATAAATGTGTTATGTTTCAGGAGGATGCAGTACTAAGAGTCCAGGGTAGCGCTTCCTTTAAGTCTCCCGAGGGAGAGCAAGTCGATATAGAGTACATCGCTGATGAAAATGGATACCAACCACGGGTATGTGCTATTATTACACCGAGTGAGAAGCCTCTAAAGAACCAAATCAGACAAAGTGCACAACTCTTATATAAAGGGAGGACACACGACACAATATTTCTTAGTATTTCTATCAAATTAAGTTAAAGCCAAATGGCTGATTAGCGTACTTGGCTAGATCGCGATGTCATTCGAGTACCTACCGCAACGATGTAGAAAAAAAGGTTTGTTATTGCATGCGTAAGGACAAACAACACGGCAGACCTATGCCACATTGCCACACTATTCGTATAAATCGGTGGGGTGTAGGTGATGGTTAGCACATTACATCAGGTGGGCCATCTATTCTACTAGAAAGTGGTATTACGAAATAAGTAAATTGTAATTGGGGGTTGTCACAGTTGGGCGGCGTTGAGATTCACCTTTCAGTTATAGTAAATTATAATTATAATAATTATTTTTGAGTTTGTTATCAAAGTAAGTTGATATTCCATAGAAGATACAACATATTAATTTCCAGGGCTCTCACATCCCCACTCCGCCGCCGATCCCGGAAGCCATTCTCCGCTCCCTGGAGTACATCCGGGACCACCCTCCACCACCAACAAATCAATAAGTCTACTTCAAATTGACACACGCACTTATAATTATAATATATTATTATTATTAATTAACTTGCTATTTGGAATGTTACTTTTAACAATTAATGTATCTTGTGTTTGTTACTTTAAGACAAGTTACTTTCAGTAAATATACACACAAGCAAGTATAAGCATATACATATACCTAGTTCAACTTAAATGAGTAATTTACTTAAGAAAAGGCATAAGTAAAGTTGCTTTCAATAATTATTGATGTGAATTTAACATACTGTGCCGTCTAGTTTAAAAAAACTTGAATACTCAATAAAATGTACTGTGATAAGGTGATGAATAAATAAGTTTATACTAAAGAGACTTCTTTATGATGTGTGTTTGTGTGTGCGTATGTACACACCTATTCTATCTGCTTAGATTATTATAAGACGTTCATCAACAGAAAGCTCTTGGAACCAAGAGTGTCGCTTAGACCTTTTAATGTTATCTAAGGACAAGACAAAGATACGGTGTAAAGCGATCATACAAAAAACGGTAGGAACGAAGCTGTAGGTTTGTCGAGTGTTCTAGGGTTCGTCGCGAGGACCTGGTGCCTAGATTTAAGACAATGACAAGATAAACACTGGATGTTACTGAATAAATACTTTTTGACTTAGACTTTCGACACAAGCCTTCGAGCCGCGCGTGCGGTTGCTCAATGCTGGATTATTTTGGTAATGAAAATACATTAAAAATAGGATAAGAATGCGGTACCTTCAAACTTTAATTTTCTGCAATATTTTTAATTTAGAGTTTTTAAATTCAACACCAGCTTGGAGGCTTGAAGCGTGACGTCACAGCACCCTAAAGCACCACATCTCAACTTGAAATAATGAACCGCTATCTGTTCTGTGTATATCGGCGATGTGCTTGCAACCTGTCACGCATGCAATACCAACTACTTCAATATGTACCATGCAGGTTATATCTGGATGTCCTTGTAACGAGCCCTCTTAGACTTCCTCAAGGAATCACGAGTAGATACATTCAAGTCGTGATTGTATTATTTTACAGTCTCTTTGTGTAGTAATATACTTAGTAGCTTTTTAGGGTTCCGTACCCAAATAGTAAAATGGGACTCTATTACTAAGACTCCGTTGTCTGTAAGTCTGTCTATCTGTCTGTCTGTCGCCAAGCTGTATCTAATAAATTGACTTAGTTAGAGAATTGAAATTTTCACAGATAATGTATTTCTTATGCCGCTACAACAACAAATACTAAATACAAAATAAAATAAATATTTAACGGGGCTCTAATACAACAAACGTGATTTTTTGCAGTTTTTATTATAAATAATGGTGCAGAACCCTTCGTGCGCGAGTCCGACTCGCACTTGGTCAGTTTTTTTAAACAGAGCACTTGCTCTAAATGTCTATCAGTGAATGTGTAGGCTGCGTACTATATGGGAGTGTATCGCAATAGCTTCCTTCTGCTCAGCACTACATCTCATCCCTTGCCACATCATGGAAAGTGACATAACATGCACATATAAATAGAAGGCAGACGTTCCATGTTCTACATGCGGTATACATCAGCGCTAACCCCAGTGTTGAAGGGACCTCGGTGTAGTTGCGATTCAAACATGAAGTTTATCTAGAGCTTCTCCAGCGAGATTACCACCAGTAATGGTGGAGCTATGGTGGAGCTATGGTGGAGCTATGGTGGAGCTATGGTGGAGCTATGGTGGAGGAATGGGAAGGCAGACTCACCCTGGTCGCGCAGCACGGTGACGGCTTCCAGAACTCGCTTGGTGTAGATACAGGGCTCGTAGTTGTCCATCTCCTGCGTCACCACCGAGCACACCCTGTCCCACAATCAATCATATAAATATATAATGCTGGACAATCCACACAGCATCATCTAGCACCAAGCTTGTGTTATGGGTACTAGATGACTGATATACTTAGGTAATATAATACATTACGTATACGTATATAGATATTTTTTATGATATATAGAAAATACCCAGAACACCCAGAATAAATATTTGCAGATCGTACAAACATTTATCCCAAGGCGGGAATCGAACCCGCAACCTCCTGCGTCGCAGACGGACAATCGCCCACCGCGCCACATCGGTCGTCAACAATAACGTTACATCTCGACGCAACACGTGACACTTTACCTGACTAGTAATACTAATACTAGTAGTACTAATGGATGTCCGTAAGATATTGGAACCGGGGATTAGCTGTGACGATGCGATGCAGCTACAAGCTTACTTCACATACAAGCATAATCTTCTACAATATAGCAAAGGCATGTTTACTTTACACACCCTCTTAGTCTGTATCTTAAATACGATACTAGGTAAGTAGTAATAAGGGATCTGACGGCACGTGTACCGTGCTTGTGAGTGTGAGTGTACCTGGCACTCCGGCCGCGGATGGCGCCGGCGGTCCTCTCCAACGAGTCCGGGTCTCCCTCCTGCAAGGCGACCACGCACTTGTTCACGTCCTCCAGAATATGATTCTCTGTTAAACAAACAAAACATATTCAAAATGGAATATAAAAAGCATGTATTCAATAATCTAATTCCTAAACTTGTAGTGTAATTTCAAATATTGTTTTTAGTTTTGTCATCACCTCTATTACTTATTTTGTCTATTAACTAACTTGTTTATCTAATTAGGTTCTTGGTCGGCTTGGTCGCGAGGAACTGCCGCTTTGATTCACCTAAATTTAAGACGTTTCAAGATGATCCCTGCGGATATTACTGAATAAATGATTTTTGACTTTGACTTTGGTAAATACTTGTATGAATTATATTATCCAAATGCCTCAAGTGGCGCATTGTTGAAAAACATATTGAACAACGCGAGGATAGCGCAATATTGTTTTTCTAAGTTGATGAAATGACCTGTATTGTAGTTGGTTGTTGTCCCTGATTATATAATGTATATATGTAAGTATTTTTTTTTAACATTGCCTTGTATTGAATCGCATTGCCTGCATCCACCAACCTGAGGTATACCAACCGCTGTTAGGCCTCCTGCACCACCGGCGCCCACCCTGCTCGGCGGCAGAAATAGAAACGGTGGTAACACGCACGGACACATAAGGTCACGGAGCTCTACAACAGCTGTAGTATTCCTGTAGGGTAGTTGGTGATGGTTGGCGCGCTAGGGGAGGCTGTACTGACCGCTGACGGCGAGGAAGTCGTCGATGGTGGTGATGTCGTCGACGGCGTCGCTCAGGAGACGCACGGCGTGCTCCCAGGCGCGCGAGAACGCGAACGCATTCTCCCCCGCGACGCGCGACCGCGCCCGGGAACACAGCACCCGGGCAGAGTTTATCACCTGACATCCACAAATGCAACCACATCCAATACCCGCTACTAACATTCAATAACGATCCCACTCCATTACCGTATCCCACCCGTGCACCGTGATATGCAACAAATCCAATACAAAATAGATGAAAATACTTAAAAGATGATTAACTAAGGTAATATAATATAATAATAATGCTGGACAATCCACACAGCATCATCTAGCCCCAAGCTAAGCAGAGCTTATGTTATGGGTACTAGATGACTGATATACTTAATACAATACATTACATACATAGATATTTTTTATTATACATAGAAAACACCCAGAACACCCGGAATAAATATTTGCAGATCGTCCAAACATTTATCCCAAGGCGGAAATCGAACCCGCAACCTCCTGAGCAAATGAGCACAAGTATTTATTATGGGCGTGGGGGGCATCGAGTACAATATGATAAAAGTTGACTCTGTGACATTACTACTTATCTTTATAATTTATTTATGCGTTTCTATCAGGTAATTTAAAAATATTGACATTATATTTTGAATCTGTAGAAAAATTGACTCTGTGACATACCTATCTTTATAATTAGCGTAATTGGTGCTTCTGTAACCGTGCTAGTTATATAAAATAAATAAATGATGAAATGTAGTGTTACCTGCGGGCACAGGGAGTCGATGTGGTCGGCTGCGTGGCGCACCATCTTGACGCCGTCCTCGTTGTTGGACATCGAGCACACGAGGCTCGCCACCTGCCACCCACCCACCACATTACACCACTCCACTCTACCCGGAATCTTCTTAGCACATATCAACGTTTATAGAATTTTTTGCTTTTTAAAAATTTGCAATTTCGCAAACTTGATGTTGAGTGGTAAAAATACCGGAAGACGAAGCGTAGGACGTCCTCCCACCCGATGGACTGACGACATCGTTAGGATCGCGGGAAGCCGATGGATGAAAGGAACCCCAAATCGTTCCTCCTGGACGTAGGCATCCTCCATACGTTTTTGTCACGCCGTGTTTGTAGTTACGAACACAGCCTAAGCCGCAGATCGTAGAGCTTCGAAACTTTCAGGGTATATCTCTCTTAAGAAAAGAAGGTTGGATGAAAATAAGTGAAGGCGGTGGAACTCGCGAGAAGGACGTCCAGACCGGTGGTAGCGTACGAGTATATACCTCAACGAGTTTATTGGCATGCTCGGTGAAGACAAGCGCGTACTGCTCCACTTCCTTCTCGTTGCCATTCCTCGCCGCCTCCATCAGCACCAGCAGAGGGACATTCGTCTCCAGGAAACTGAACCAACAAACATTCATTATTACGATCCTCTTCCTAATAAAAAATTCGAGATCCCTCGAGGAAACACTATACAGGGTGGAAAATCCGTTAGTTAGCTCATTTGACTTATTTATAACCACCACGATCTTCTAAAAATTGCTTGTCTCACCTGGGAATCGAACCAACTAAAAATTAAAAAAATTAGCCCTCGCTTTTTTATCATACGAAGCAGTAGGATTATTGTACAAGATAAAAATTGTCCAATTAACATTTGGCCTATTACTCATACGTTCCACGAGATAACCATGAAATCGAATATTTATTACAAGTTCTTTTATAACAATACCTACTAGGTCCTGTTCACTTACAAAAAGTAAATGACACGCTATGATTTTCTTCAAGTAATTTTTAGAAGATCTTTGAATCTTTGTTTCTTTTTGAAAATAAAGGAATGTTTCCTTTAACAAAAAGATTTAAGGTAGTTCTCCTCCAGGGCCCATAGTTTTTTTCCACCCTGTATACTGTGAGGACCAGCGAGGACAGAACTAAGAATAAAGTAATGTAAGATAATTTTAATAAAATAAATAATGGAAGGCATCGGGGTGCAGGATGCAGTAGTGCAGGTCGTGGGGTGTGGGGTGTGGGGTGGGTAGGAGGTGGTGATACCTGTCGGAGACGTGGTCGACGACCGCCTTGCGCAGTTGTCGGCGCAGGTCCCGCGTCTTGCGGCACATGTTCTCGATGGCGCGCTCCAGTCCCGCAGACTGCTCACACTTGCCCGTCTAACAACACCACATCCCATTGCCAATATTTATTATAAAAATCTACACCAATTGTAAGAATCTCTGCCCTGACCGACTCACTCATAGACAACGCCCCAACTAAACCACTGCTCGAAGAGACTTTAAGTTTTCTGGGTATATACGTCTTGGTACATGGAGATGTACTAAAAAATAAATTCCCACAATTCAACCCCTAAATGGGTACAGCAGGGTTTGAAGTTTGTATGAAAATAGCATTACGGGGGCGAAGTACCGCGCATTTCTCAAATCTAGTATATTAGTAGTAATGTCCACTTAGTTGCAGTATGGTACTCACGTTGTTCATGTACTCGTGCAAGAGATCCTGCAACGCTTGCCGCACTGCATTGCACTCCGCCACTATGCGCTCGCGGCGCTCGTCTCTGTAATCATTCATTCATATCATTATACCCTTTTATAAAACTAATATAAATCATAAAATCACTACTCTTTTAGTTTTTATACGGGTGAGTTTCCTCTAGGACGATGAGGATGCTAAGGAAGGCCTATAATTTGGATTTTTAGATATCTTGGGCGACTGTCTTGGAGAAACATGTACAAACGCGAGACGATCAAGATCAGAGCCAACCATTGCCGTCTACTCTGCCAAGTGACAGCGCCGTCTTGTTGTTTTGTGCGCCGCTATCATCTATCAACACAATTACTGTGATCATGACTTGACCGGAACCGTCAAATGATGAGTACAGTAATGCAAAGTCATGAGTTCATGCGGTGTCTCCTGGTGGTCGGCATCACATAAATACAAACGAAAGGCCAGGTTACCTGGTGCAGGAGCTGTCAGCCATGAGAGCCGCTCCCGAGATGATGGACTCGAGTCGTTCCTCGAGCGAGGGGCGCGTGCGTAGCTCCGAGTAGGCGAGGGGCTCCATCACCATGCGCTCCTGGAAGCCACCATCCACGCATTACATGCCAACACACGTCCCGCAACGTTTCAACACGCAAGTCTATAAGATATGCTCGCTAACTATTGGCCTCATACCCCACCTCCTCAAAGTTTGGGCTATGGAGATCGCTATGCTCGGAGAGTCACCACACAGGCTACAGACAATAAACCCACAGCGGGGCATCCGCCTGCCCCATATCTGGAGGGATTTGCCGTAGTCACCACGCTTGGCAGGCGGATTGGTGATCGCAGTATCGGTGTTCGATCACTTAGAATTGTATTCAAACTAGGTATATTTAAGTAAGTTCCCCGCGACCAAGCCTACAAGAACAGCAAAGAATCTTACAGTTTGGTTCCTACCCTTTTTTGTGATCCGTTTTTAGAAAATAACATAATAATTATATAGCTCCATTGTGGCGCCGATTTAATTTAGTGAGGTGTATGCGAGACAGAACACAGACAGACACCTTTCACGACTGCCTTGGGAGGTCATGAACTCTTCCTAATGTAAGCCGAGACCACCGCAGCGGATGCTAGTTGTAGTTACGGTGTAAATTGCACTACACACTGTCGAATAGGTACTTCATACTCACATCGAAGTCATCGAGCGCTTGAGCCAATTCCCCGGGACCTTCCACAGGCCGGTTTCCTGTTTAAATAATTAACAATTACAAACAATAATCCTTCAAAACCGGCAAATTTTTCCTAGACAGGTTTTTAACACTAAGCACACATGTGAACGTGAGCGCACACAGCCTAGCGGTGGACGTGTGACGTGAGCAGACGCGCTGTAGACAAACCCTCTACTTGCGAAGTTCATTTTCTTACAAAAACATATTGGTAAGTGAGCATGCAGGTTGTAAGTGGCCTCCGTAGCCCACGTACAGCACAGATGTGCTAGTGCACGCTACAGCTCTTCACGTCTGTAATGTTACATTAGCGCTTTGAGAATATCGAGCAGAATGGATAATCAGGGGCTGTTACTTATGAGGCTCGCCGCTATGCTGTAGGCAATACTGGAAATGATGTGACGGCGCAGACGGCGCGGAGGACGTAGTCGCGGTTGTAGCTCGGGGTGACGGACGTACACTAGGAGTAGGAACAGTGCAGAGGGTAGAGGGAGGCAGGTGTACCTGTGGGCTGCGGGTCGCGTCCGTGTGCGACGCTGGAGATGGTGTCGACGGCGGCGCAGACGGCGCGGAGGACGTAGTCGCGGTTGTAGCTCGGGGTGACGGACGTACACTAGGAGTAGGAACAGTGCAGAGGGTGGAGGGAGGCAGGTGTACCTGTGGGCTGCGGGTCGCGTCCGTGTGCGACGCTGGAGATGGTGTCGACGGCGGCGCAGACGGCGCGGAGGACGTAGTCGCGGTTGTAGCTCGGGGTGACGGACGTACACTAGGAGTAGGAACAGTGCAGAGGGTGGAGGGAGGCAGGTGTACCTGTGGGCTGCGGGTCGCGTCCGTGTGCGACGCTGGAGATGGTGTCGACGGCGGCGCAGACGGCGCGGAGGACGTAGTCGCGGTTGTAGCTCGGGGTGACGGACGTACACTAGGAGTAGGAACAGTGCAGAGGGTGGAGGGAGGCAGGTGTACCTGTGGGCTGCGGGTCGCGTCCGTGTGCGACGCTGGAGATGGTGTCGACGGCGGCGCAGACGGCGCGGAGGACGTAGTCGCGGTTGTAGCTCGGGGTGACGGACGTACACTAGGAGTAGGAACAGTGCAGAGGGTGGAGGGAGGCAGGTGTACCTGTGGGCTGCGGGTCGCGTCCGTGTGCGACGCTGGAGATGGTGTCGACGGCGGCGCAGACGGCGCGGAGGACGTAGTCGCGGTTGTAGCTCGGGGTGACGGACGTACACTAGGAGTAGGAACAGTGCAGAGGGTGGAGGGAGGCAGGTGTACCTGTGGGCTGCGGGTCGCGTCCGTGTGCGACGCTGGAGATGGTGTCGACGGCGGCGCAGACGGCGCGGAGGACGTAGTCGCGGTTGTAGCTCGGGGTGACGGACGTACACTAGGAGTAGGAACAGTGCAGAGGGTGGAGGGAGGCAGGTGTACCTGTGGGCTGCGGGTCGCGTCCGTGTGCGACGCTGGAGATGGTGTCGACGGCGGCGCAGACGGCGCGGAGGACGTAGTCGCGGTTGTAGCTCGGGGTGACGGACGTACACTAGGAGTAGGAACAGTGCAGAGGGTGGAGGGAGGCAGGTGTACCTGTGGGCTGCGGGTCGCGTCCGTGTGCGACGCTGGAGATGGTGTCGACGGCGGCGCAGACGGCGCGGAGGACGTAGTCGCGGTTGTAGCTCGGGGTGACGGACGTACACTAGGAGTAGGAACAGTGCAGAGGGTGGAGGGAGGCAGGTGTACCTGTGGGCTGCGGGTCGCGTCCGTGTGCGACGCTGGAGATGGTGTCGACGGCGGCGCAGACGGCGCGGAGGACGTAGTCGCGGTTGTAGCTCGGGGTGACGGACGTACACTAGGAGTAGGAACAGTGCAGAGGGTGGAGGGAGGCAGGTGTACCTGTGGGCTGCGGGTCGCGTCCGTGTGCGACGCTGGAGATGGTGTCGACGGCGGCGCAGACGGCGCGGAGGACGTAGTCGCGGTTGGCTTTAGCGGCTGCTAGCTCGGGGTGACGGACATACACCTACAACATAATATTATACGTATTGTACAGCAAGCTTTAGACAGATCGCAGAATACACCAATCGCGTCTTGTGAGTTCCCAGGCATCGTTTATGTATCTTGATCGACCTTTGGTGAATCCAAACTGATGGCTATGAAGTATCCCGGTATGGTTAAAATGTGATAACAACTGAGTAAGAACTACTTTTTCAAAGATTATACTTATCGTAGGCAATACCGAAATTGATCTGTAGTTAGCAGGATCTTTTTTATTTCCTGATTTGTACAAGGGAATGAGTCTGTGCTTCATAAGGTTAGGAAAAGCACCCTCGCCAAGACATCTATTAAAATAAAGGCTACAACAATATAGACATGGTGCAATATCTACTATTTAATACTTTTGTGGACATTCTCCATAAATCTTCTGCACCTACTTTTTATGTGTAAAGATTTAAATATTTTTAGAATGTTATGTTGCATAAATACGGCGAGTGATACCTTGGAAGCGGTGAGCAGCATAGTGGAGTGCTTCTTGAGCATGGCGCGCGCGGCTGCGAGGCGGTCCCGGGCCGCGGGAGAGCGCAGCTCCTGCTGGCGCTTGGCCGCGCACGCGCCCAGCGCGCCCGCCGACCGGCCCAGCGCCGCCGCGCACTCTGCCAGCTCGGCCTGCGACGACGCCGCCTTCAGCTTCTCCAGATCTGTCTCCACCTGCTCATCATGGGGCATAACAATCATAATAATGCTGGACAATCTACACAGCTAGATGATTCTAGCCCCAAGCTAAGCAGAGCTTGTGTTATGGCCACTAGATGACTGATATATGTAATGCAATACAATACATACATACATATTTTTTATTATACATAGAAAATAGCCAGAACACCTGGAATAAATATTTGCAGATTGTGCAAACATTTATCCTAAGGCGGGAATCGAACCCGCAACCTCCTGCGTCGCAGGCGGACATTCGCCCGCCGCGCCACATTGGTCCTCCAGACGAGCCCTTCGCTAAGTGGATGAAACTATTACTAACGGTTACTTCAGTAGGTCAAATGACAGGCACATGAGATTCAACACCTGCATGCCTCAGGTTGATGGACGCTGAGCTGTGAATGGCAGGGCACAAACATTACGAACGTGTTCGGCGATGTTAGGTGATGGTGCTTAAAATCAGGTGGGCCATATCCTTGTTCCATCAGCTACTCGTATAAAAAAGAACTTTAACCCTTACTGTAGTACTAGTGCACCTTTGGTGATATTAGAAGTTCCATTATTAGTGAACCCCTACCCTACACGAGGAGGCTTCTCTTCCAGGTTCTCACCAGTAGGATGCTTCCGACTCGGCCTCAACCGTTGCGCGTCGATAGCTAGTCTTCACTTCACATAGAATAACATAGCAATAACAGCACATTGCACTAGCTAGTAACGGCACCGGCTACGATGCCAGCGGACGAGCCGTAAGAGATCCCGCAATCCACAAAGGTGGCAGTGACCCCCCATTATCAGGTGGGCTAGCTCCATCACTATTTTTATAATAAAAGAGCGAGATAACCAAAAATACTGGGTGTTGGAATAGATGTAATGTAGATTAGTTGATGGGTAGGTTGAGGTACCGTGGTGAGGTTGGAGATGAGGAGATGCACGTCCACCATGTCTGCCAGGATCAGCAGCCGCGTCACGGCACTCAGCAGCGCGCGCGCGCTCCGCACCTGCAACCGGAGCCCGCGACCATCACATCGCTGCCCGCTGCCCACTGCTGCCCACTGCTGCCTGCATGTCATCCAGCGGCCAGGAGGGCGTCCTACGCTTCGTCTACCGATTCGTCATCGCCATTGGAAAACCTTTATTCCCCAGCGGTTGTCGGTTCTACGAGCTACATGCACATTACCACTTCGACTTATAGGCGATGGTAACCACTTAACATCAAGTGGGCCATCTGCTTGTTCCATCAGTTTATCTATTAATCTCGCAAAAACGCATCTATTAAGAATGCTGAACCTGTAACTATATACATATGAAATTATCGATAGTGGTGAAAGGCATGTGAGGGGTCTCACATGCCTTTCACCACTATAGATAATTTCACACTTCCCTGTGAGTGAGCGGCTCAGTAGCATATTATGATTCACCTGCTGCTGCGGCCTACACAGAAAGGATTTCTAGCATCTGATTTAGATCTCTTCGGCGTCTCTTTGTCGTTATCTTTTAGTTCGGTCAAGGCTTACAGGACCCCCCTAATTATCATACATTGCACCTAAAAGAAAGCGTAAGTACGTACGTAAGTTTTATATATTTTTAGTCACCACGATTTATTGTTTTAGATATTACTAGAGTCGATCAAATAGGAATGAGCATGCTTACCTACATAGCTACATTGCTAAGAAAGTAGTAAAGTATATAAATGATGAGATGTGCGTTAGTTACCATGCCGCCGCGCACGGACGAGGCGCAAGGCTCCTCCGAGAACTCGCGAGCCGCCACGCTCATCGCCGCGCCTGTCGATCGGAACACATATTATGTTCTACATTATATCATCATAATTATAGGCCACTAGAGCCTGCCCCAACCATGCAACTATGCCTTTTCACTACCTGGACTAGATGCACCTAGCTCTGAGACAAAGTTATCTATGTTGTCACATCAGCCATAGGCCTCCCACATATCAGGAAGTCACCCCCCTTTGCAGACTGATAGGTGACCCTAGTGGTTTCCTGGTGGTAATGATGGGGTCATATTCTGGACTACCCTGATCAATTGATCTGACCCTTGTAATTTTATTGCATGACTGCCTTTGGATTGGTCACTTACCAGCCTTCCTCACATCCTCAACAGCGGTCAGCATTTGCTGAGTTATCTCCGGGTTCTCAATAGCTATGCTTTGTCCTCTCTCAATGAAGATCTCTGTGGCTCTCTCCACAGTGGCCACTAGAGCACTGGCTCGCTTAGACTTGCCGGCTGAAATTATAATACCATCATTATAATAAAGTCTAATGTTAACTTTACAAGTGGTCTTCTACTGGTAGTGACCCCCCATGATACGGCAATGCTCAATACTGTGATACTTTTTAAGGAAAATTGTTGTTTAAACAGTTTGAATATACACTAAATTGATTTACTCCACATGAGGAGAAGTTTGTATTGCGAGAGGTTAGATGATTTACACAATTAAATAAAGATAAAAACATACACAGAAACAAGGCAAGACACCAATTTCAAACAGAATTTTCAAGTCAATCTCAGTATTCAGTATGTTTATTGCCTTATTATGTAAGTAGGTTTAACATTGTCAGATCTTAGGAATAGATACAATTTTTCGTGCCAATACACATAATATACCCAGTAAAGGTGTTGCAATAGAGTAGAGCGGACCAATATATAAAAAGAACATGCAAATTATGTGGGTCATAAAACATTCTTTACATTCTCTAGCCATTCTGTGATAAATATTTTTGACCCTGGTGGTACTCGTTTGTCAGAATAATATTATATGTTCCCTTAAACAAGGACTAGCTTAGAACAAAGAATACTTACGTCTCTTCTTTTTAGCATCCCGGTCCTTAGTATTGACAAGGGTGGTAACCTGAAGCACCAGGGGCTCTAGAGTTCGTTCCACTGACATGGTGCGTATCTCCAAGTTACGCGGATCCCACTTCAGGGTAAGGGTGCCTGTCTGGCTATAGGTCTCTGTCAGAGCCATTGCAAGCTAGAAACAAGCAAGTTTGCATCAACTAAATGGCCATTGTGACAGACACTCAAGCCATTATAAAGACCTTTAGACTTCATAGTACTCGGACACAACATATATTTAATAATGTATTAGCGTAGTTAGGATATCTAAATAATGATAATTGGTACCAATTTCGAAGTTAAATTATATAAATTTGATTACAACTTATCAAATAGAAGTAGAAGATCAAGTAGAAGTAGGTACAAAACAGGAACACAGTGGTCACTTCAACTAGGATAGGATAGGTCATAAGAAATTCACACGAAATTTCTTTCGCGTACTCTCTAGCTTGGCCAATGAGTCATAGCAAAATAATGATTAGATTCTTAGAAATTGAACTAATTCCATAGTCGAATTTTAGTTCCACCAGCTAATAACAATAAGATTCGTATTATTTACAGTAAACCTGAACATTCAGCTGCTGTAAAATGAGCATTTTTTTGAGAATAAGTTATGTAGGTACATAAACAAAACAAAATTACTAACAATGTTTGCAACATTCACAGAAGGTACCCAGTTTCCTTTTACCTGTAATTTTAAGCGTTCCACTGGTAACTAATGTATGAGATGGTCAGGTAGAAACACTTATTAAATCTTCACACAATCTCGATAAAAATTTTACGAAATATCACAGAAATTATCAAAAATCACACAAACAAATAAATACGGATACACAGGGATACACTCCTTCAGCAAAGGCGTGTCAAAACCACAGACACTAATCACTAGGTAGGTATAATAAGGATGCATGCAGTTTTGCCAGTGCTGCCAACCTCGACTAAGCAAGCGTCCCCTGTTTTCTGTGATTACGATGCAGTGCTGCCAGAGCGTGTTGTGCCAAAAAAGGCTGAAACCCATTTTGTCAGAGGCTGTGGTTTTTGACTTCAAAGGTCGAAATAAATTATAAAAAACCTTGCACATGTTACAAATAATTATCTAACACGAGTCGTAGTGTGGAATACTTATGTCACTTATATTATAAAAAAACTTATTGATAACAGTAGCCACTTGGCCACCTATGACAAACCAAAAGTTTGCAGCCCCTATTCTAATCCTAATGACACCCCCACGGGAAAAGGAAGAAACTATAACAAAGGTATCGAAGTGCAAACCCAACGAAACAATCCTAGAAACCACAGTCTACATTTTGTTTTGCTTTATTTTTAAGTTTTGATGTCTATTTACCTAGGTACCGTACCTACGTACTTGTTTATCCTTCAACTGTGGTGTGCACTAAAGTAATTTGTATTTTGTAATAGTAAATAGTAGTAATTTGTAATTTGTATCCTTACTTTAGACTTAGTTCTATGTTTGTATCTATCAACTTGGACAGAGCAACCATTATTCCTTTCCAAGGTACCTAGGTAGGTACCTTAGATCATTTACTCTCGTAGGTAAGAGGTACCTATATCTTTGGTGATCCCGATAACAAAATAATTATTTACTTACTTATATTAATCATGAAATTACAGGCACATGAGTTTTAACTCCTGTATGCCTCAGCTTGATGAACGCTTAGCAGTGCACAGTAGGGCACGTCTCTCACGAGCGTTGCAGATCTCATAAATTAATTCCCTGGCCAAATGACTCGGTGACATTTCATGGTTATTCTTTCTAAGACGCGATACCTACCACAATGTAATACCCCATTTACATTCAGCCCCTGCCGCTGCCCCTCGCGCTGCCGGCAATAATTCCCTAAATACTGCTGCAGCAGGATCGAGAGGAGTGTGTGTTTACATACTGCCCTACCACTCACTTCGCTTTCAAGTTTCGGCAATGGCAGACGTCGAAATAATTACAGCGGCCGCGCTGTCTCTTTTTGCGATACATAATTATGTTCGATATTTAAAAAGATATCGAATACAAAAAAATAATTCAACGCAGAGGTTGCGGGTTCGATTCCCGCCTTGGGATAAATGTTTGTACGATCTGCAAATATTTATTCCGGGTGTTCTGGGTGTTTCTATGTATAATAAAAATTATCTATATATGTAATGTATTGTATTAAGCATATCAGTCATCTAGTAGGTACCCATAACACAAGCTCTGCTTAGCTTGGGGCTAGATGACGCTGTGTGGATTGTCCAGCATTATTATTATTATTATTAATGTTCGTCGTAGACGATGGTGGATGATATCTATCCATCGAAATAACCCTTAATAAATAGCAATAACCATTCGATATCTAGCGACTGGAGATAGTTACCGAAATCTATACTACTTATTCAAAGTCTTTCTCTTCCAGGCGCTCGACGAGTACTGGCAGAATGTAAACACGCACTGCCGCTCGCGCTGCCGGTCCTTTGACTTCCGCACGAAAAGCCGCTATTTTGGGGAGCGCCGGGCAGCGCGAGTGGCAATGGCAGTGGCATGAGAAGTATCGCGTTTACACACTCGTCCTGCCCACTTCCCTGCTCACTACGGCTGAATGTAAATGCGGCATAACAGTCAATCACAGCGGCCTATTTTCATCTGTGCCCAATGTGCTACTGAACTGAACGACCTAATGAACGACATATCCAGCAGCGCCATCTTATTTTTTTTCACTTGAACTAATCTTAACCGTGAAAAGACCGCAAAACTTCGACGCTAGTCGCTAACTAATTTTTATTAAGTTTTGGTGTGTAAGCAAGCTGATTCGTATAACTCTAAGCCGGCCGACAGAAGACTCGCAGCTGGGAACGGCGAACAACTCCAGTAAGTAGCACATTATACTGTTGTTTGGCTAACTGCATTTCGTGGTCGTCGTCTTCAGCATTTCGTGGAAGTGTCTCAACCAACAAAAAGGAAACATTTCACCCAAATGTGCGAACCCGAAACGGTTCGCGTACAAGTGTGATTTACGGGGCAATACTTTGTTATATGCGATGGTAACCACTTAACATCAGGTGGGCCATCTACTTGTTCCATCAGCAAGTTATACTTGTAAAGAAACACCACGAAGTGATCGAGCCATCCAATTAGAGCAGAGCAAACACTACAGACAGAATCAGCGACCCCGCCGACGACGTTTTCAAAAACATTCATTAGTTTTTTAGCCTTCTTGGGGCCAACCAAATCTAGATGTAACTCCTCCCCTGGTAGACAACAGCTTAAGCCGAGGTCAGACATACCATAATAGTGCCCTTGCTCTTGTAGTCCCACCATAATTCATACCGATAGGTAAGTACCTCTGACCACGTCATTGTTCAATAGCACTGTAAGAACCATCAGAAGTGAGGTTATACCTAACACTAGAAGAGGACGCCCACATAATACCATAGAAGTCCGTCACGCTTGCCAACGTTACCAGACCGGACTATCAAGGGCAAGCGACAACAACCAGCCTCAATATAGACAGGTATTTATTTGCAAAAACACACTCATACTTACATACAAAACATTAAAAGTGGAAAGTAAACTTTTTATTGCTCTTGAGATTAGTTTGAGCAGTTCATCCATGGCCAGTGATAGCATTGGATCACTCAAATAAAAAATATATATTTAGGTAAAAAACCACTAAAATAGTTTATTTTACAGGTTAAAACTATGCATAAGTGCATAGACTAAAGCAAAAAGAAAAAGACAAGCAACAGAAACAATCAAAAAATGCCGGCATATTATACGACAAACTATAAGCACTATTATAATGCTACTGTTCAGTGGCGGCTTTAGGGGGTGGCGAACGGGGCAATCGCCCGACGCCTCGCTCTTATTTATTTATTTATGTGACAGAAAAAAAGCAGTACAATATTAAACTTTTCACAAAGGACAAGGGGCCTCGCAAAGACCTGCCGCCCTGAGCCTCGCAATGGGTAAGGCCGCCGCTGCTACTGTTACACATGCTCTAAAATAGCATGTTAAAAAGCGTGCTATTGAGTATGCTCAATATGAGCATGCTGATGAGAAGTTTACATTTGCTAGCAATCAGCATGCTAGTTTTAAGTATGCTCCTGAATAAGCATGCTCAAAGCAAACACTCCAATTACACTGTAATTACAATGTAGGTGTTAGCAGGAATGGTGCCCGGCATTCCGAGTGTTAGCAGTTCAGTTAATTGTATGAGTGTGCAATGGTATTTGAACGTGGACAAGAGTAGAAAACAGAGAGCGAGAGTTTGTGTGTGCAGTAACATTATTACTATACTATTTAGTATCTTTATTTATAGGTCAGGCCATTCTTTCAGAGAGTTTTACTGTATGCATGCTGCGTACAGCAGTCAATTTCTGTCGTTCTAGGCACTAAGTACCTACACCTACAGCAGCGTCCCGAAGGTAGTATTGGTGGTTATAGGATATATAGTTTCCCTTGATGCTATGAAACATCTCATCTAGAGGTAGGTATGTTTGTTTCCTTTTCTCTCTCTTTTCTTTCTAAATGCGACCCTGAGTATAACCAAATACTTTATAAATATTATTCTTTAAAACACCTTCTTCATCGCTATAACTTGACAGTTCATTCAAGTTCTGCCTATTATTCATTTTGTAGTTTCTTCTTTCTATAAACACTCTGTCACCATGTCTTAATGCATCCTGGAGATTAAATTTTATATCTTTTTCATCGTCACTAGAACTCTTATCTTCAATGTTACTAGTTTTATTAAATGTGTTAAATTTCTGTGCTTTGTTACTTTGTTTGTATTTGGATAAATATTTAGAGATTTTATTGTTTTCTGCTTTGTAGACTTTGAGTTTTTTATTGTCTGTTGGTAGTTTAATTTTTGTGATCAGGCGATCAACAGAGCTTTTGACTACATTGAACCTCTTTTGAAATGGACTGCCAGTAGGTTTTCTTGTTTCAATGTTTGTATCGGATTCGACGTCTTTATCTTGAAATCTATTTCTCATAAGATTTTCATAGTTGTGATCTCTTATTTTGTTATAATTCTTTTGTTTTTCAGCTAGTGCCTTTGCTTTTTTGCGTTTGTTTCTAAAGTTTTCATATAAGACATGGTGCTTATTTTTCAGATGCTTTCGAATTTTGTGTTTGATATGTTTCTTGAAAGCAATCGGTTTGTGTTTGTTGATTGTAAAATCTCTATCTGCAAAAAAATAACTCAAATGATTTTTTTTTTATCACTGAAAATATCAAATAAGATTGCCTATCAAATGTATAATTAAAGTATATCGAACCAATCATCCTAGGTATTTTGATTTGGATGAAACTGAAAATCGAACTAGTTTTATCCAAATCTGTTCAGCCATTACGGAGATGAGTGGTAACGATTAGCTACCTACCAGTTTCAATAGTCAGTCCTTTAGTTTTCATCATGTTCCCAATCTCCTTTTTATTTTCAACTAGCGCTTTATGTTCAGATTGACCTTTTCTATCAACATAAGTGTGTATTTTTTTTGTAACTGGATTCGACTTTTTTTCATTCAGCAAATTTATTCCGAGCTTACTATTTTTAATCTCATTAAATAAGGTTTTATTTTTTCCGTCTTTCTTTCTTATAATCTGTTCACTTGCAATTTTGTGCAGTATTTTACGTGTTTCTTTTCTCTTACGTTGATTTAAAAAAACTGTAGCTTCATAGGAGAGTGATACAGATTTGGTTTTAGGCTCCTTATCTACCATAGTTACCAAGTTATCAACAATATTATATTTTTTATACTTTTCATTTTTATGATCGTGTTGTTTATATTCATTAGGATAGCTTCTTCTGTTAGGATAATGTTCTGATATGTAGCTATTAATCTTATTAAGTACCGTGTTCAGACGGTCACTTCCTTTTGTTCGGTAAAACGGGGCAAAAACAGCAGCAACCACGGTTCTCATCACCTGGAAAATTCAATGTGGTGCATCTCACATTGGCCAAGAAGCAAGATGTGAAGACCGGACACACATTACGGGTTAGTACTTTAGTGTGGTTTGGACCGTCAGGTAGCCTAAAAACGTCTTCCTAACTGCCTAAAACAAGGACACTAATATGAAATAGAACGAACTTGACGAGACGTTTGGTTGTTCTTCGGGTATTCGTCGAATATCGTGAGCGCAGTGAAGAGCGCTTCTCCTTCTGACACTAAGTACATGGCGTCCAGTGTTTTGAGAATATCATTTACAAGCTCTGGAATCAAGTGTCTGTCCTTCAATGGCTGGTAAGCAATAGTGGCATAACCTGAAAATATTTAACGAATTTAATTTGCCAGCGCAAAAATTATAGCCGTCTTTGTTGTTTCCGTGTTTGTTGAAAAACAAGGCAGTATTTTACCAAAAAAAAATTTACCTAGTTATGTTATGAGTCAGAGAAATTAAACAGAAATAAAGCAGAATTATGATGATAATGATGAACGCTCTTCGATGATAAAACTTCATTAAAAATGAATAGGTAAGATTTTTATTTAAATCCTGCAGTTTACATGAAATTTGACCGTCCGTTGGTTAGTTAATTTTGAAGATGATGTGCAACCATCTGCGGAGGCGTGTTCCGTATCATTGTTGAAATTAAACTGGTAGGTACACTGTCTGCGAACTGAGAAGGGATGAGAGGATAACTCACTTTGCACGAGCTCCGGTGCCATGGCCGCCGTCACCTGGGACGCTTTGACCACCATTTGCTGTAACTGAGTGCCGAGAAAACTCAGAGTTCCTTGCGTGTTCATCCTGCAACACCATCATCCAGGTTTACCTATATAGTGGCTGCCTGGCTAGATGACGTCATGCAGACCCTCTTTTTAGGGTTCCGTACCCTAAGGATAAAACGGGACCTTATTACTAAGACTCCGCTATCTATCTGTCTGTCTGTCGTCCGTCTGTCACCTAAAGGTACGGGAACCTTCGTGCGCGAGTTCCGACTCGCACTTGGCCGGTTTTTTTTCCTTTACCGTTTCAGAGCACTGGTATTATATAACTATTGCCACTATAATATTACTGTTAGGTACACTATAGCCATAGCTACCGAGTGGGTAGCCATAAAGTGTTGTGATAGCTACATACTCTTCAATATTCATATTCATGGCAATAATAAGTCTTGCAGCATCGTCCTTCTCTTTGGCCGCCAAGAGTTCCAGCAGTTTGCGAAGAAAAGTGGTGAAGAAGCCGTTGTTTGTTGACACCATATCCTTCTTCAGAGTGTCCACTAGTGGCTGTACTGTGGTGGTGGTCGTTGTGGTCATGCCTTGGGACGTGGAAGTACATTCATCAGCTGAACAAGCTAAGCATTATCTGATGTTAAGTGGTTACCATCACCTATAACCTTGCAGCTTACGTTCATTGTGAACCTGCCCTACGATGCCCTGATCTGCGTTCATCAACCAGAGACTAGGCCTTACGTGCCTGTAATGTCACCGACACCTACACCATTCAAACCGAAACACAGCAAGCTGCTTAGTGGCAGAAATGGACATAGTGGTAGTAGGTACTTCCTCGGACGAGCCTTTCACTAAGAGCTTTAGTAGGTAGTACTATTGTTTTGCAGTAACTAAAATAATAATCATATATTTATTTATTCAAATCAACATAGGATCATTTTGTTGGTAAAACTTAAACATCTATTGTTAGTAGGTAGGTATTATAATTATTACATCTATTTATACAATACTCAAAGAGGACCCCACAGCCCATACACCTTGGTACAGTCATTACATGAATCATACAGCAACGATTCACGTAATGACAATCAAACCTACCTACTAGCAAAGATGCGCAGAATTTAGTTGGAGCTGACCAGCACCCTGCGGGCCATGGATATGCAGCGCTTGCGCATAGTAGCGTAGAAGCAGTCTACCTTTTCTTCGTGTGCTATGGAATAATTAAATGGTTCACCTGATGTTGGGCACCTCTGCCTATAAGTAATTTTTGCTCTGTGAGACTGTGTAGTGTGCTCTGTGACACAGTACCCATATCACAGAGCACACGTCCTTAAGACGTGCCCCATTTTACATTCCACTGCGTTACTCTGAGTAAAGGTATAGTCTCATATGTCTATAGTTACATGGAAACGCCCTGCCTCCAATAAGGTACCTACTAAGGTAGAAAATAAGTATCTTACCTGCGGTAGTAGAAGGTAGGCATCTTGCCTCCTTTCCGAACGAAATCTTTCAGACAGCTCAATCTACCCTACAAACTTACCGAACAGGATCTTGCTATTAGCTAACTCGTTCACCATTTCCGGGCGCTGGTCGATATTCTCGATGACTTCGGCGTAGTCTGGGCGATTCATCACCATGTCGTGGTATTCCGCCGGTACTGGTTTCCTGACTAGCTCAACCTCGGCCTTGGGTGGAGTCGGACTGGAGGCTTCTGGTGACGTCATGACCTGTCGTCCTGCAAAAAAAGACGAGATAAGCCATGGAAGCAGCATGCGGATTCTGAGTGCCTTGTTCATGTACAGGGGATATGAAACAGGGGTGTATAAAACACCCTGTGTGACCCTCCCCTTCGGACCACGCCTGGCAGTAGATAAATTAGAATATTCAAGCATTTTTTAAAACGTGTCTGTAAAGCGAGTGTTACTACTCACCACTAGATGGCGGTATTTAGATTCGTTGCAATTTGCAATCATAATAACTTAGATAAGGATGGATTGGCACCACTTCATATTGTATTATTTTGTAAAAAGGATCAAAACGGTAAGAACCTAGGCGTTAGTTTCGTGCTTGTTCTTCTAGGCTTGGCCAGGAGGAACTGGAATTCCATGATTCCATGGAATAATAAAAATAATAATAAATAAATAAATAATGCTGGACAATCCACACAGCATCATCTAGCTCCAAGCTAAGCAGAGCTTGTGTTATAGGTACTAGATGACTGATATACTTAATACAATACTATATTACATAGATAGATATTTTTTATTATACATAGAAAATACCCAGAACACCCGGAATAAATAACTGCCTTTTGACTTTAAATTGGATTGGATTGCACATAAGGAGACACCTATTTCAAAAGATGACTGACTGCTTGAAGATTCACCTGATAGAACTTTGGTAGGTAGGTATTGTTTTGATATTTACACAACCTAACTCAAACCCAAACTAAGCATAGCTTGTACTATGGAAACCAGATAACTGATAAAATAGTTATTTAAGTAGGCACATAAGTTTTTTTGTAAGTAAATTATATACTTAGTAGGTTGGTACCTATAGAATATAACAATCAGACAGAGAACAAACATTTATGTTTAGCACACAAATGTTTTCCTCGGTAGGGATCGAACCCACAACCAACAGCACAGAAGGCAGAGCTACTACTAAGTATGCCTAAGTGATGTTTTCGTTTATGTTACAGGCTTACAGGTCAGTTGGCAGGTAAATAAGTATGGTACCATAAGTACCGAACTGGTAATAAATGAAATCTAGGTAAATAAATGAATAACCTAGTGAAATTTCTTGAGGCGTCGTTAGAAATGCTTGGGAACCGGGTGGCGATCTTTGGGAACCCGGTGGGTATCCTTGGAAGTCTCGAGATCCTTGCTGGTCTTGAGGTCCTGATGGATATGGCGGAGCACCAAATCCTGCTTCTTGAGGACCTTGCGGGTAGCGTTCATAACCAGGCTGTAATTCTTGGTCTCCTGGAGAACCGGGTGGCGATCTTTGTGAACCCTGTGGGTATCCTTGGAAGTCTCGAGATCCTTGGTCTTGAGGTCCTGATGGATATGGCGGAGCACCAAATCCTGCTTCTTGAGGACCTTGCGGGTAGCGTTCATAACCAGGTTGTAATTCTTGGTCTCCTGGAGAACCGGGTGGCGATCTTTGTGAACCCCGTGGGTATCCTTGGAAGTCTCGAGATCCTTGGTCTTGAGGTCCTGATGGATATGGCGGAGCACCAAATCCAGCTTCTTTAGGACCTTGCGGGTAGCGTTCATAACCAGGTTGTAATTCTTGGTCTCCTGGAGAACCGGGTGGCGATCTTTGTGAACCCCGTGGGTATCCTTGGAAGTCTCGAGATCCTTGGTCTTGAGGTCCTGATGGATGTGGCGGAGCACCAAATCCAGCTTCTTGAGGACCTTGCGGGTAGCGTTCATAACCAGGTGAACCTTGCGAAACGGATGGTAATCTTTGAGAGCCTGGTGGATAGCCTCGGTAATCCAAAGGTGCCTCTTTAAGTCCTGGTAGATATGATTGAGAAGCAGGTCTAGCTTCTAGATAATCATAAGAAGGCTCTTGAGGTCCTGGCGGCAAATTTTTCTCATCGCCGTATCTTGCAGGGTTATCTTCTTCCAGAGTAAGCTTTACATTAAATCCAGGAGGTGGAACCAAATTGTGTCCAGGTGGTGATTGAGAGGATGGTATCTTTTCACCAAAATTAGCAGGGTTTTGAAATCTTGGATCTCTTGGGATGTTTCCTGCAGGTCTTTTTACCTTTAATGGCCCACGGTGTTCTGGGTCATATACTAACCTAAGTGGTTTTTCGGGCCACCCAGGCGGTGCTCGGAAACTCGGTGGACCTGCCTTGGTGGTACGACCTTGGTTTTGTAAATACATTTGCTTATTGTGTGGATAAGCTGCTTCCTCTGAAAATGAAGCAAGGTTTTTGTAATAATTATCTCTGGGTATATTTGAAAGGAGCCGCTTGCCTCCCGTACGTGAGCTGCAAGCCGAAGACCACAAAGCGGCTGCGAAACCAACACATTGGGATGGGACTCAACCCTTTAGTTAGAGTGTTGAATGTTGTTGTAGAATGTTCTGAAGCATATTTTATTGATTGCACGTAAATAATATAATATCCGTTTATATTTATACCATCCGGTCCTAATATCCGTTGGTAACTTATTGTGTTAAAATCAACGGATTTTATTATATACACTATCTCGTGGCATTTTTATAGATTTGAAAGTCACGTTGTTGTTAAAAACCTTCAATTTATTAAATAAATAGTTGTAGACAATTTTACACAACATCATCTGGCCCTAAACTAAGCATAGCTTGTACTACGGGAACCAGATGACTGATAATAAGCGTACATAATGCTTTGCTAATGCTTTGTCCTGAATGACTGACTGAAGGATAATTTGGACGAATAGTTAAAGAGGTAATACGTCATAAGTATGGAACCGCAACCGTGTCGTAATCTATATAACCCTCCTTTTGGCAGTCAGGAAGGAAATAAATATTAGCACTCAGTAGGTTCTAACCGGACCACACTACTCACTATTCGTTTCATCACAAGTAACAATGTTTACCGCTCAACGTAACACACACGTGGGCACAGGTGAGCTCGTATTCTAAAGGTATTATTCTATAACAACTTTTAAATTCCTGTCAAGCGACCGAACGTGCGGCGGCCGTTCGCGGGTTTGCGGTTCGGACTTCCAGTGTGGCCCACTGTGGGTCCTCTCGCCGTCTTGTATGTATTGCGAGTTCCGTTTGCGAGTGGGTGTTGCAAGACTTGCAAGCAGCCATGACAAGTGCCCCTAGCGGCTGTATTTTGTGCATCGAAAGCTCTCAATACACGAACGACAGTGAGTGATCATGCAGAATTATATATTCTCACCACTATCTCCGTATTCTGGGTTTTCATAGTTGTAGTTTTGTATTTGCCTCAGCGGAGATGGCTGCATCGGCTTTGTAAGCTTCTTTGTCAACTTGAGGTTATTATCCAACTTTAAGATATAAACAAGAATTAAAATTGAATTGGACTAAAATAGGATCTCTATCATAGTGAAATCATACAAAAATACGGGAGCAAGCCGTAATCTTGCCTGTTCATTTAGGCTGGTCTGACGGACCTGGCGCCTTTTAACTTTCACTTTAACTAGACCCTCATCAAATAAATGAGTGGCACTTAGTGAATGGTCATACAACCTGTGATCTGTTGGCGAGTTCTGACAGCCACTTGTGCACCAACGCGGTCAACTCCGGCTTAGTCTCGTTGAATACCTTCACACTCTGTTCTTGGACCTGCAACATACGCTACCTATGTAGGTAAAGTTAACTGCACTAGAATGATTTTTTATATTATCCCAAAAATTATTAGCGAAGTTGGTATCGCATCCCCGTATCAAGGGGAAGGTCGTGGGTTCAAATCCCACTCGAGGAAAATAATTTATGGGATAATATAAAAATCTTTGTGATTTCCTTAAGTGCAGGTAAGCACTATAAAAACAAATAAACTATGCACTAGAATGGTTGACGACCGATGTGGCGCGGTGGGCGAATGTCCACCTGCGACGCAGGAGGTTGCGGGTTCGATTCCCGCCTTGGGATAAATGATTGTACGATCTGCAAATATTTATTCTGGGTGTTCTGGGTATTTTCTATATCGTCGCTTATCTAACAACACCGCTCAAGTCATTTTTACTAACTGTTCAGGATAAACAAAAAACTGTGTAATTTATTAAGTTTTAAAGTTTTTAGGCTGTAATTAAAAACAGGTGCTTTAATAAAGATAGTAAATGATTTGATATGCGTTTTATATCTTTTACATTGATGTACGTGTTTTAAATTGACTTACGCGGTGTTGCATAAAAAATGGACTAGACTTAGGCGGTGTTAATAATAAAGTTTTATTTGTAATTAATTAAAAGTCAATTAAAATTAAAGTTTTTTTTTTAAATAAACCTATTGGTACTATGTACTTTATAGACTAAGAATTAGGAACTTTACTTAGTCAGGTATTAGTATTTAAGCACTTAACACAAATGATCTTCTCTGTTCCCAGTTCATGATATTCCAAAATGTTGTGAACAAATAGTTTCGTTGCTCTTCATTTATATTATCACATGCTCTGAGCTTGTGAAACGAAGAAGTGCATGGTGGTTTCATTGAGCGAGCTGGCTTAAAAACATCATGTTTCACCTTAAATTTTTCATTCGTCTTTGCCTTTCTATCTCTTCTATACCCCAAATAATTTTTACCTTTCATCCTAAGTGATCTTGAGATTGCGTGCGTATTTATTTGGATCTTTTGTTGCTTTGTTTTTTCGTTGTTGACTTACCAAATCGCCGTAATACGGTACGTTGTTGAGGACAACTACTCTGGTTTCTCTAACGTTTTCTTGGCTACTTGTGGTAGTACTATCTGTAGGTGGGGTGACATTTGTAGCCCGTATGACACTTTCTGATATGACGTCTAACTGTACTGCTTCAGCAAAATCTCCATTTGAAGCATGCGAAGCGTTTGCATAGCCAGCCGCAGGATTTATTTCATTAACAGTTAAGAGTTCAATAAAGCCTTCACGATTTTGATTTACCAAATCACAGTGATTTGGTACGTTGCTGAGAGTAATGAAAGCAGATGATATAGTTTGCGAGGAGGACATAGCTGCACTGGGTTCTCCAACGTTGTCTCGGCTGCTTGCTGTAGTACACTCAACGTCCATTGTTATTGTTTTAGGGAAATCTCCATATGAAGCAAGATAAGTATTTGCATAGCCAGCTGCAGGACTTATATCATCAACAGTTGCGATTTCAATGGAACCTTCACCATTTTGACTTATCAAATCACCGTGATCTGGTACGTCGCTGACAGTAATGAAATCAGATGATGAAGCTTGCAAGGAAGACATAGCTGTACTGGGTTTTCCAATGTTGTCTCGGCTGCTTGCTGTAGTGTACTCGACGTCCATTGCTATGGTTTCAGCAAATCCTTCATTTGAAGAAAGCAAAGCGCATGCATGGGGTTCTATGAAGTCTTCACCATGTTTTTCAAATAATGAAGCATTTTTGATGCCTAACTTATGCATGTCCAAATTCTGATTAAAACCAAGCTTACTCTTTTTTTCACCCTTTCTATTATAGCTCTGCTTACGCCTTTTATAGCTCAATATTTTTAGGCCAGCATCGCGCAGCTGCTGACATAATTCTTCGTCGGAACTCTGGTTGTTAGACGGCTCAAATTCTTCTTCATCCATGGTCTACCAACAGACTACCCTAGTCCTGCAAGAAATATCGTTGGTTACACCGCCTAAATCATACTCGCTACAATTATCAAGATGGTAGTAACACCGTCTAAGTTAATGGTGACAAACTCATTCAATTTTAGATTCAATAAGTCACTTGAATCAATAAATCTTATAATGAAATCAGTAACTTACCTCTAAATCTTTGTATATTATACACTTCACGAAACAAATTCCATAAAAAACACTAAAAAAACCCTGGAGTAAGTTACTAATGAGTAATTTACGCGCGCAGTATGGCGGGAATGACGACTTGAGCGGTGTTGGCGGGACAACCGACTTACGCGCTGTCACTTTTATTTGAATACTGGCTTGTGATTGGCTGAGAGCCTTGAATCTGTTAGGCAGTTCGACGCGCGAGTTAAAAATCTATCCAATGGCATCAAAATGTCTATTCCGCCAAAAATCGACTTGAGCGGTGTTGTTAGATAAGCGGCGATATATCATAAAAAATATCTATATACGTATACGTAATGTATTATATTACCTAAGTATATCAGTCATCTAATCTAGTACCCATAACACAAGCTTGGTGCTAGATGATGCTGCGTAGATTGTCCACCATTATTATTATATTATTATTATTATAGAATTTGTAACTTTCACAACGGTATTACAGTAAAACAATGAACAATGAAACAATGAACACTAAATAGTCATGAAGTTAGTTGATGACCTCACTTATTTTTTGTCGTGCAAATATTTTTAGCACCGGCTGTAAAACCATTTTAAAAGTTACAAATAGTATACATTCTAGTGCAGCTGACTGTACACGATTAGTGTACTAAGAGATACGATACGATAAGTGCACTTGTAGCCGCGATGCTTCCACAAGAGGTTATTCCATAAAGAATATTTGAAAAAGATCCATCGAATTGACAAAACCAAGGTTGTCTGAAAGTACTTTTGTAAAACTAGGTACTGCTTTTATACCCACATCAAATGAAAGAGGACTAATGGAGGAGAACTAATTCGCAAGTAGAGTAGATAATAAGGTTAGCTAGATAGTGTATTAAAGATAATTACAAGATCATCGAGATTGCTGATATTCTTAGTTAGGTCCACCACTTGTCGCTGAGTTAAAGTCATGTTGCCTACAGGACTGAACTCTGTAGTTCCAGCACCTTGGCTTGGCCCCGCAGTTGCAGCACTTCTAAAAGATACACATTTAAAACAATATTAATTATAGGTATAGCCAGATCCAGATTTCATCGGAGGTAATACATACTACTTAGTACCTAGCTTCCGGCTCATTAAAATAAATTGTTTCAGGGTAAAAACGTCTTAGCTAAGCCAACTAGGTAAGTTCAACTTCGACAAAAGTGATCAGCACACAGAGAGCTCAGATTCAACACATTTGCTTCGCAGATATCGCAGAGACTGACATGCGTGTTACTGTGACGTTTTAGCTGACTATCGGCTTCACTATACGAGTGCAAGCATAGCTCGTTGAGAAATGTATGCCGGGGTTTTACTAGAGCGTGGTAGAATCAGGCGGCGTATAGGAGAATACTAAGATGGGAATTCCTAAGTCCGTAAGAGGGTAATTGCGTCCGCGCCTCCAGGCGACGTCCCGCCACTAGGCGACTCCTTTATGATAAAAACGACGCTATGCTACGTACAATAAGGCTTATATTGTGTAACTTTGACTATCCGCCATCGCCACACGTCCTCGTCACGTCTCTTCTGCATAAACCGCGTCATAGGGCCCTGTTTATACGATGCGAACAACTCGCGCGAAATCCGCGCGGCCATCTATATCTAGACGATCTAGACACGCTGCCGCGTGTCTAGATCGTCGCGCCGCATAAACGCGCCTTTATGTGGAGCGGAGCGGGCGTTGAATTTTGTATGAAGCTTCATGCAACCGAAATCGCAGCGGACAAATGATAATTTATTTATAATTATTGATATTAATTAATAATAGTAAAACATCATGGGCAGGGATAATAAAATAATTAGTGCGTTGATAAAATTAAATAAAGTAACATAACGTAAGTAATTTGTTTGCCTATACCTTGTAAGTCTGCGTGTGTAGGTACTTACTTATGCCACCCAGGCGAGGACAGGCTGGTGGTGGTGTTCTCCCACCAGAACTGCGTGATGATGTTGATTGGCAAGCTGGTTTCGTCTACGGTGACATTCCATTCGTACGAGTCGTAGCTGCCGAGTCTCCGGTGTCTAGGAAGCGCTGGGTGCAATAGACGAACAAATTACGTATTCCTGTTTCGCACCACAGTTTCGCACCACAAGCAACATTTGTTCCGTTTCGCACCGCTATGTTTTTCGATTCCTATTTCATACCACACGTAAGCAAAGTAACCTAAAGTATGGAAAAAGTATGGTCAGACAAACAAACTTTAATATTACAATATCTTTTTATTCAAAACTTTACGATATAATATCTAAGAGTGATTGATTTGCAATGTTTTTTTAGGGTTCCGTACGTACCCAAAGGGTAAAACGGAACCCTATTACTAAGACTCCGCTGTCTGTCTCTCTGCCTATCCGTCAGTCACCAGGCTGTATCTCATGAACCGTGATAGTTAGAGAGTTGAAATTTTCTCAGATGATATACTTCTGTTACTGCTATAACAACAAATATTAAAAAATATATTAAAATTTATATCTAAGGGCTCTACCAAAACCATCTTATTGTGTGAACTGCATATACAGCCGAACTCAGTCTACCAGCAAGTGTTTTGGTGTGTAGATTCATTTAATTGGCTAACTAAACCAGATGTAATTATTCCTTTACTATGTCACGCAAAACAAGTAAAGAAATGTATGTAACAAAAAATAATGTACAGAGTCCTAGCGTGGGTGACATTTATATAGCAAAATATCAATAACTATCACCCGCGCAAACGTTCTTGTGTTAAAAGTTTTTTTTTTCCTAGCCTATACCGTCCCACTGCTGGGCAAAGGCCTCCCCCAAAGACTTCCAGTTCTCTCTGTTCCGAGCCTTCTCCCACCACGTCCTTTCAAAGGCGTCTAGATCGTCTCGCCAACGCTTTCTTGGGCGACCCCTAGGTCGCCGTCCATCAGGAACCAAAGGTGTGCAGGCGTTCGCCCACCTATCGGGAGAATAACTCGTTTTTTTGTCTGACTGTACAAAATCCATTAATTTAGTCGTGGTATGAAACGAAACCACTTTTCGGTATGAAACGGGAAAAAATATTACTTATTTAATTTGATCGCGGTATGAAAAACGATACAGTTTTCTGGTATGAAATAGGAAAAATATATTAGCGGTGCGAAACAGGATTACCCCGAACAAATGCATAACAAATGCATTAGCAACGTGGATATGGATGGATACATCGCAAGTTGACAATGCGGATAGGACACATAATATGGACACATTACAAAAAATAAACAACAACGCATAGAATAAGTTTTGACATTAGTGGCGTAAGCGTATCGTGTTGGCATTTGAATTACATTGCGTTCATGTGTGTTTTTTATACTTACTGTGTCGTCATAAATAAAACCTTTCTAAAATTTTTTTTTTTTTTTTTTTTTTCTTTCTTTCTTTCTTTCATCGATGAACTGAACTGAAGTCAGTTGCCGAGAGTGACCAGGTTGCCGCGCAGTGTTAAATTTCAGTTCTATAAGTATGGGGAACCCCCAAAATTTATTGTTATTTTTCTATTTTTGGGTGAAAATCTTAATGCGGTTCACAGAATTTATCTACTTACCAAGTTTCAACGTTAGAGTTCGGAAAAAAAAGGCTGTGACATACGGACGGACAGACAGACAGACATGACGAATCCATAAGGGTTCCGTTTTTTGCCATTTGGCTACGGAACCCTAACAACAAGTACAACAACAACAAGTTACAACGAACTACAAGAACTTTTATATTTTGTTTGTTGCAGCAGAGCACCTGCTACCTGGGCACAATCTGCAGTGGCCGATATCTCTCAATCGACTCCGAACCCAAGTCGGCCGCTGCAGAAAAAACTTGGCTAGGTGGGGTATAATCGACCCGGCTAGTATACCGTGCAATTGCGGAGCCCCCATACAGGATATGCCACACCTGCTTTTGTGTCCGTTGTGCACGACCACCTGCACTTGGGAGGCCCTGAACGTGGTGACAGAAAGAGCCGTTGAGGTGGCAACGTATTGGTCAGGGAAGGTGTGAGTGAGTTTTTTTGTTGTGACTCGAAAAGAAGAAGAAGAAGACTTGCTGCTCCGGAACCCTTCATGAGCGAGTCCGATTCGCACTTGGCCGCTTTTTTTGCTTGTACACGAATCACGCAAAAACTGCCGAACCGATGGTAATGGGGCCTTCAGTAATAAGTAATGGAACTGTTGGTTTTCAAATGAATTTAGTGATACGGATACGAGTTAAAATATACTGTACCTACTGCACCCAATGATGTTTTCTAGATACCTAATAATATCGTTGACTACATTATCTATTCAACATTATTTAAGTAGGTAAGTACCTACCTAATTTAAATTTTATGTCATCTTATTTTTTGAGTCAGAAACCAAAATGTAAAAAAAGAATTGGGACAGGGTCCTCAGTTCGGTCCTGCAGTCCTTTTTTTTCATGGTAGGTACAAATATAGCTAGGTAGGTATTTATCTATCGTAAATATCGTACTGGCCCTAGCAGGAATGTTGGAAGTGAGTATAAGTAGGTAGGAAGATAATCCTACCCGCGGACGAAGTCGCAAGCAGGACAGCTAGTCGGTAATAAAAACTTACTGATATGAGCCGCATTTGCTTCCACGATAACCAGAAACCAAATAAAAATCATTTTTGTAACATTTCTGGGCTTATTTTTCCGTTTTGCTTGCCAATATTTTTATTAAATTGCAGTATTTTCTGATAGCGAGACCTACCTACTTGCCTCGGTGCCTATAAGTGAATCCTAGTTAGGTAAAAACATATATATGTTTATTGCTTGTTTTATGATCTTGAAAGTTTTACAGTGGGTGGGAGTATGTATAAGCGGGTATGGAGGAACAGTATAATAAACCTATATTTCGCTCTTAGGACATGGGAGTATTTCGTTATTTGATTTTTTTTAAACTTATAAGTATGTGGGTCATCTCAATATGTAACAGAAACTCGTTAATTCCGTGTGCACACAGGTCACACTTACGACAAAATAATCTAATATTGCTTTATATTATTTCAGTATACATCGATGCAATTAAATCAAAAAGCGTGAATCTAGCTTTAGAAACAGTTTTAGAGTTCAACAACAAAGATAAGGTCAATGACGTAAAGTTTTTAAACAATGTGCAACAGTTTATTGACAAAATTAAATCAGCTATGGACACCAGTAAAACCGCTCGACGGTTTGACTCTGAAACTAGAAACATAAAGTTCACTGATTTCCTTAAATCTGCCATAGACACGCTCAAAGCTTATGATGATGATGATTTAGAAGATGTTTTTGCAGTATTGGACGATGAAATAAGGAAATATCACTACAGAGGCTGCAAATTTTATGAACTAGTTGAAGATCGAAAGATAAGAAGATTTGTGGCGAATAAATTAGATCGTATCAAACAAAAACCAGCTCAAAAACTCAGAAAGAACTTAGACTATGCTATTCAAGCTATAGAAAACTCAAAATTCAGTGGAAAACAAACTGAATTCCTTGATTATGTGAACTCTATTTACGGAAAAGGCTCTAGTGACAAATTCATAGTATTTCTCAACAATCTACAAACTTACAGTAGTAAATCTAAGCGCTCCAACCTAAATCTCATCAAAGTGGTGCGAGATGGTTTAAGGTCAGTCATTTTCGACCATTACTCGGCTCTGAACCCAAACGCTAGAAGAGATTTAAAAATCAAACTAGAATCTAACTGGAGAAACATCAGATATCCAGAAAGGCTTGAGCATGAAGTGTGGACTGTTAAATACACAAATTTTAATGGAAACAAACATGGTAAGAACAATGCTCATACTAAAGAAGAGAAGCATAAACTAACTACTGATAGTGTCAAATTGAAACACCACACAGAACGAAGTGTATCTTTCGAATCGTCAGACGTTGATAAAATACAGACTTCTCCTCACTATACATACTCGTCGTCGTTTGAGAAACATAAAAACATCAAAGATGTGTATTTTATTAGTAAAAAGACAGGACATGCTAAACATAAAAAAGGATCCACTACAAGTTTAGTCGAGCTGAAATTGTCCAACTCAGAAGGAAGTCTGAGCATAGAAGCTGAGTCTTCTGAATTAGTAAGCGCCGAAGATAAAATAACAACTTCAAACTACAAACCTAGACAAAGACCGAAAAAACAAAGAGATGGCAATGAAAAAATATCACGAGTGTCAAAAGTAAACAATTTAGTACCGAATAAAGCGAGACATGTTCATAAGAAAGTATCGTCGTTCATAACCTTATATCCGGCAGAATTATCATTCAATACTGAAAAAACATTAAAATTAAAATCCTCCACGCGGACACCTAGAATTTATACTTTATGGGAAGAAAAGATTAGAAGTAAAACTGATCCTGTTATGGATAAGCATAGAGTGATTGCGGATTCTGATACAATCATCAATGTGGAAAGAGCAGTTGATTCATCGGAAGAAGATATTTTTACTGAAAAAATACATCATCAGCCTAACAGGTAAGCAGCGGTTTTTTTAAATCGAATATGAATACATACGTAAAATTATTTATGTATGTTGATTACATAATTAAAATTTATAGTTTTACAAAATAGGTAAATTAATTTCTAACTTTGAGAATGTCCAAAATTATTAAATCAGTTGTAACAAATCAGTGAGTATCATGAAAAACACTTTATATAATTAAATGAAATATTGCAGAGTCCGTAAACGACATGAAGGTTTATGTTACTTTTAACAACATGATCTAAAGCGTGACTTGTAAAACTATTGTTGAAACTGTGTTACCATGCCATTTGGTGAATTTATGTGACATTTAATTGACATAGTCATTTATTTATTTTTGTTAATTTACTTTCTACCTACTTGTTGACATTTCAATTGTATGAAAGGTACTACTACTTCTACTATTAGCTACTTCTTGGTTTTTATGGTATACTTAGTTTATTTTATTTCATTGTATGTGGGTACCTACCTACTTACTATAATTTATATTGAAATATAGCTCGATTTATAATTTTTCTATAAATAAATGAAAATCAATTATCAAACTTCGAGAACTTATCGTATTATATTTAGCCTTAGAATATGGACCTTATTCTATGTATTTACCATTTTTTAATATTCAAATATGGCCGCGAATAATAATGTCTGTGGCGGCTAGCCACAGGTACCAATCGGGCTGACGCCTAGGTTTTGTGCGTCGTGTCGCGTCGTCAGTCGTATCTCCCCGCTCGCACTGTATAAACATGTAGCGCTATTGTGGAAAATAAATCTGTAGATGGAACATGTATTTATTATCATTGAATGAATGAATGAATGAAAAATACTTCATCATCATCATTGATCATTGCATCATCTCGGAGAAATGTAACTAGAAGACTAGGGGAACCCATCTTTCGTATATCCCTATAATGTCTCTCAGTGGAAATGTTAATTAAAGTTTTATTTTCCAGCGAAACAAAATCAACAAAACATCAAATATGGCGCCGAACAGAAACAGCAGAAACAAAGTATAAGCCGACCACGCACAAGAAATTCCGAAAGCACATGCCCAAAGCAACCGCTCCTGAGGCAGGTATCTCTATAGAAAGCTCTGGAGTAAATAGACGGTCTTTGATAGAAAATAATATCAATGAAATTCCCCCTCAGATTGAATTGAAGCGCAATGTTTTAAAACGAATTAACAATTTAGAGAAACAGATGGAAGAAGTGAAGAGTAAAATTGATACAACAAAACAAACTACTGAGAATACGTTAAAAATTACTGAGTTCGAGCCATCGGAGCTCTGGACAAGCTCCACTGCTTCTACTACTACTCAAAATAGTTATTATACTATGACTAATAATAACAGTACAATAATTGCAAGTACAGTACAAATCTTGAGTACAGAATCAAGCACAATAGATAACGTAACTCAGTTAGAAACGAAAACCAATGCAGAAAGACGAAGTAATTCTAATGAAAGGACAAATACAGAATACCCTGATATTATCAATATTGGCACTAACAAAGAAGAAGAAGAAAACACAGATACACAGATAGATATTGTCACTAACAAAAAAGAAGAAATGACCACAGATTCAGTAAATCTAAATGTTAATCAGAGTTTCCCTCAAGAAATGAAAGATAACGTCTTAATGAATTTTGCAGATGATCGTGCTAATGACGGTGGCGTTGACTTGGATAAAGATATCGATCAAATTATGAAGAAGTACAGTATCAATACCAAGCCCGTTAGTGTTGATCCTTCTAATAGGTTCATAGCAACACCAGAAATATCGGGGGGCAAGACAAAGGCTGACGAAGTGGAGGATATCATAGAAAGAGATATGAAGAAGCTTTTGTCACAGAAAAGTAAAGACCCTAATGAACTGAGCGACACTTTTCAGGATTTAAATATGGACCTCGATTTAATGAAGTACTAGGCCGACCCAAGAGTGTTCTAAAGGCATGGTTTTTAAACATTATTATTTGTTTTCCTATTGCTACCTAGGTTACCGTACATTTTAGCCGGGAGGTATAACAGCCAACACTTATTCACTGGGTAGCATGGCCTCTTTGTGAGTTAATCAATTTAATTATGCAGTGATAGACGTAGCGGTACACATGTCTCGTCTAGTTACTTATAAAAATAATAAATATTGTCAAACATTTCATTCAAACTCATCATCATTTCATTCAGTCCTAAACTAAGTACCGCATAAGTAAAGCATGTAAAATGGGATATATGACTACACGGTTATAACTATACGAATACACAAAACATACCCAGATAAAGTATAAAAATAATTTATAATTTCGTTTAATTTATAATTTCTTGTCTATTTTATAATTGAATTAATCGATTAATATTAATTTTATTAATGTTTAACCGTATCATCCTTGTTCATTACATAAATATTTGTTTCCATTAGGGTTCGAACCCATAACCTACAGCGCAGAAGACAGAGCTACTATCAACCAGCATGCTAAGATAGTGTTCTGTGCTATCAACTGAGCTGTGAACGAATTAACCAAACCAGTGGTTAATTCGTCTAAGGAGGTAAGACTTACTTTTGGAATTTGATAATATTGCCAGTATTTTTCAGCGCTCTGTGATGCATGCCAGGCAGTGTAGATATTTAAAATAATATCTAACCACGTAACTAATCGAAACGTATTCCCTGATACTAGTGTTTCGCACAACAGGAAATAATTTTCCTGTTCCGCACCGCTCAGTTTTTCGATTCCTGTTTTATACCACACATATGCAAAACAACCTAAGTAGGTATGGCAAAAGTTTAGTCAGACAAATAAGCTGGAGTAGTTTTAATCAAAACTTTACAATTTAGTATTATCATCAAGGTACGGACCTACTTTATTGGACAGCGTATTCAAATAATGATGATTGTGGTATAGTTGTAAAAAATGAAGAGCGATTGAATTATGATATTTTTTATTAAAAATATTAGTATCTACCTGATCACTACTTTAAAAACTTTTACGCCTTCAATCCCCTGGCACTGTAAATAAGCCCTAAGATCTCTTAGTACATTTCAATATTCTTTGAGGATGTCTAATGGGGGTAGTCAGAGGTACGTCCAAATATTACATTTGGCACGTACCCACATTTAGCAGAAGTAGGTATTCCATATGGGCAAGTTGAAAGTTCATCGTCGCTGGAAGAATACTGGTTTTTTTACGTTCGAGAGCACATCGTTTTTTTTGAATAGAAAGAATGAAAACGATTAATTTTGCGACTTAACACCTTAACTATTACAACTACTTACAACTACTATTAGGTATAAAGACATTTATTCTCATACAAAATTTACATTTACATTTACTATTACCAAGTTTCTACTACTAAAATCAGCAAAGTGCGTCGCGTGCGCGGGCTCTACCTGAGCATAAGTTGTTAGAATTGCAAACAACACTGACATTCCGTTGATGAACAATTTTGCCACAAACACCTAAATAAATTAAAAAAAATAGATTTCGGTTCAGGGGGCTGATCACGTATCGAATTACATGATCAGGGGGCAGATGTTGTAAGAAAAAACTAGTGGTGGGAAATAATTATGAGTGAAAAAGTAGTACTTAGGTACTAAGTAAAGTTGGTCAATTCAGGAGCTTGCAACCAGTGAACTAAATACTACACGTTATTTGAGGTATGGACTTACATGTGCGCCAAATGCAGTTTTTTGGACGTAGCTCTGACAACCCTCCTTAGGTTTCTTTAAAGAATCTTGAGTTGGTTCTACATAGTTGGTATCAAACGCTATAAATCAGTATGAAAGATTTACAGTCATCATCATCATCATCAGCCTGTAGAAGTCCACTGCTGGACGTAGGCCTCTCCCACACGTTTGCAGGAAGAACGATTCTGAGCCCTTTCCATCCATCGACTTCCCGCGGTCCTAACAATGTCGTCAGTCCATCGGGTAGGAGGACGTCCTACGCTTCGTCTTCCGGTTCGTGGTCGCCATTCGAGAAAGTAACTTATCACCCGTGCAACGGTTCTTGCGTTACAAGAATAATGAACTTTCATGTCTGACTGTACAAAATCTATTATTTTGGTTGCGGTATGAAACGATACAGTTATACTTACGGTATGAAATAGGAAAAAAATATTACTGGTGCGAAACAGGGGTATGAAACAGGTATACCCCCATTTCAATGCTCGAAGTCAGTTTTTAGGAGTTTATTGATGATCTTATTCAGAAAATAGATTAGTTGACAACCACGCCACGCTCGCAAACGCAAAATAACCTAGGGAGACTAAGGAACGATTGGTTTTCAGTAAAAATGGCATAAGGTACCTACCTACCACTAGGCAAGATCGTGTTTTTTGTGTCCGATGAACTTGATTGGTCACTTGAAACAGTGAGCGCAACTCAGAATTCACACTACTGAATAGGGCGCCGTGCAGGGCGCCTGTGTGCGCCTCGGGAAGACAGGTACCTACCTACCTAGTAGGTAAATACCTAATACCTAGGTACTCTACATAAGATATGAGTAAAACGGAGGCGAGCCATAGTACAGCGCGAAGTCTTGTAATCCTTGTAGCCTTGTAGCTTAGAGGAAATAGCGAATTACATTTAGTGGGTGCTACATGTAATCACGCTAAGTGCATTATCTTAGCTTATCCTGTGCAGTGGCTGCGACTGCTGGCTCACACGAGTGAGGGGCGGGTTCGCTTCACATACAATTTTTGCAAAATAATGTGTTAGTACTTAATTATTATCAGAGAAAGTGAATGCATCTAGCTTAATGTTTATGTATTTTCTAATGAAGTAGGTACTTTTTAATTGAAAACTCAGTCCATGTTGGGGGTTGAATGTCAATCTCGCTAGATGGTAGTTGTTATACCGGATTATAAAAAAAATGGAAATCTACACTAGTACTACCTACTACTAGTGTAGTTGTTGTGTATGTACTACGTGTGTGTACTACGTTTTTTCCGTGTTTTCAGCATCAATATCGACAATACATCATAAAACAAACATAAGTACCTAATTATCTTATTTAAAAACGCGTAAAACGACAAGGCACCAAAACCAGCAATCTAAAGGAAATCGTATACATCTGACTGGTGATTTGCTCTTCCGTTCGCCGCCACCGCGAGGTCATTGACCACTGTACGGAATGCATCGGTGTAACTTTTTAAACTATCATGGTTTTGATCAATATTTTGGATAGAAACGGGATATTTACCATGATGGGTTTTTTGTTTTTGTTTTTATTTTGATGGGATGTTTGCAAAAAACGAGTGCGGAAGAGGGTAGACCGTTATGTCTGCCAATAACATTAGACCCACTTGCCACAGACTTCAGTTCGACCCGTGATCATGGCGCATGCAACTGTGCCGAAATATCGGGAAACAATCAAACTCAAAAATCATGGTAAATATCCCGTTTCTATCCAAAATAATGCATCGGTGGTTGATAAATTAGAATTTCAGCTCAATAATCGTATCTAAATGTATTTAACTGTGAGCCAGGTGGTACTTTTTTTTTTGTTTCTTTTTTATTCTACATATAAGACCCTGTAGGTAACTTTACACGTTCCAGGAGTATTCAGACGTGGCCCTTTTACACCGGTAGGTATAATAGGTACTTAATCTACTGGTTTGAGGTACCTAGGTACCTATGTTAAAAGTAGGTAAATATTCAGTAGCTTCATAGCTAGCTTCCTAATTGTTTTTATTCTCTATCTAGCGTGTTAAATGACAATTAACATAATAATTACAAATAATTCGAGGCAGGTCTACTTGTAATTCCTTGTTAGTTTTGCTTTTGATTAAGCCTATTATGTATTGTGGCAGTTATTATTATTATTATTAAATTTGAAAAAAATATAAGTATGTCAATCTATTAGTTCGTCAACATAATATATCGGCCATATTCGGTAATACTCGTCAGTATAGGTTCTATATGGGTTCTATTCTATGGTATAATCAAGATTCAAAAGTTCAATGGCGGCAATCGTGGTGCGTGTGATAGTTTGGTCGTGTTGTGTGTTGATTGCGAATGGGGACTTTTTTGACACTTTCACTGGAGTAAAGATACCAAGGAGACGGTTTGAGGAACTACGCAATCTAAGTCTAGTGCCGTAAGTACATACTTTATACTGGATACTTAGATACTTGATATTGGACTTATTTCTTTATATTGTAACCTTCGTAATAAGTTGTAGTTATTTTAAGTTGTTTTATTATGTACCTAGGTACCTAATTAGTTGAGTAATTTATTATATGCTGAGTAATTTTAATTTGAAAATTGGTGATCATCATGATGACACGGACACCCGTTATAATAATGAGGCCGTTTTTAGGATTCCGTACCCAAAGGATAAAACGGGGCCCTATCCGATTCCGCTGTCTGTCTGTCTGCCCGTCTGTCCCCAGGCTGTACCTATCTCATGAATCGTGATAGTTAGAGAGTTGAAATTTTCACAGATGATGTATTTCTGTTGCCGCTATAACAACAAATACCTGCTAAAATAACAACAAACGTGTTTTTTTTTGCCTTTTTTGCCTTTTTTCCCGAATCCGACTTGTAATTGGCCAGTTTTTACTATAGATAACGGTACGGAACCCTTCGTGCGCGAGTCCGACTCCCATTTGGCCGGTTTTTTATCTGTGCTGATTTTATCGCAATTTCCTCACATAAAAGAAACAAACCTGGGGAATTTGGTAATGACAGTGAGTGACAGGGAATGCGAACTTTATTTGGGAGTTTGCTAGGTACCTCTCGAATTGCTCCGCCGAGCCGCCCGAGTCGGCGCGGAATAAAATGTGTGCAAGGTTTTCATATTATGATTTTAAAAAACGAATTCTAAAGTTTGGCGCTTTGGCCGTGAACCTTCACTACTACACTACCTACCAGCAAACAACAACAACCAGAGGCCTAACCTTGTATTTTTTTGGGGCTGAGACAAGATAAAATAATTAAAATAATTATCAAAATTGGGCCTTTTTGTAATGTCAGTTTCAAAGAATATTATTTGAAGATTTTTAAGGCCGAAACTTGAATTTGACGATGGTTTTCCGAATTTAAAACTGACGAACAATGGCCAGCCAAATTCACTGTACAAAATAACAATGTTCAGATGGTGCGCGATTGAAGTTGCGAAATGCAAAGCCAACGAGCCTCGTCGCCTGGACCTCAGTTGCAACAGCTTGCGCCACCCCTCGAGAGGTGCCGTAGCAACCCCATTCAGCCGCATGCTGCCCGCAGACTTCAATAATGGTACCTACCTACCTACCTACTGTGGAAACAAGCAAATTATATTCAATGTAATTCTTGTTTGCAAAATAACTAACAATGCCGGAATTGGTCTTTTAACTTTCGACTTTGACCGCAGATCGCAGATCGCTGTGAGATTGCAGATAGCACTATAGATGCCCTTTGTACTCCCTAAAATAATTAAACAAATATAATAGCATAGAAAGCAAGCCGTTTGCTTAATTGCTGGTCGGCTACATAACAACTCTATGTGACTATGTGAATTCTGTTTCAGGCAAGGTGCGACTGTCGGGCACGGGGCGCGCGCTGCCCCCGGCGCGTGCGCTGCGTGTCGCGATAATGTCGGACGGACGCGTCGCTAGTCGCACACACTCGCAGATGGTCGTCAACTATGCTGTTCAAGTCACAGGTCCGTATGTTAACAGGCAATAATAAATAAGTAGGTACCCCAGGTGTTTATTATATTCAGTAGAAATAAGCATTGTGGATATTACCTTGTCGTTATAGATAAATAAATAAATAATGCCGGACGATCCACACAGCATCATCTAGCCCCAAGCTAAGCAGAGCTTGTGTTATGGGTACTAGAATTATATTACTACATACATAGATATTTTTTATTATACATAGAAAATACCCAGAACACCCGGAATAAATATTTGCAGATCGTACAAACATTTATCCCAAGGCGGGAATCGAACCCGCAACCTCTGCGTCGCAGGCGGACATTCGCCCGCCGCGCCACATCGGTCGTCATGGATAGAGACCTAACTGGGTAAAGTACGTAATTGTACTACTTAGGTGCTTTATGATTTGTTACTTACAGGAGACGTAACATCCGTCCACGACACAGTGAACTACGTCGGCGTCACAAGGGACTGTTGCCAGCCAGGGCGCGGTAGCGACCCTGACTGCGCGCCCATCGCAGTGGCTGATGACGATCCTCATTTGCGCGCCACTAACGTTCGCTGCCTCAACCTGACCACGCCGATCACCTACCAAGCTCTCGGCTGCGTGAGTGCAGACGTGCCTTTGGAGAGAGTGAGTCTATTGATGTAGCTGGTGTGGTGAACTAGAAGGTTATCAAAGCCGAATATTTACAAAAGCGAGTAGGTATTTATTGTATTGACTTCTGTTTGTGGTCTAGTATCAATCTCGAAACAATAACGTGCCTACCTATCCCATCATAATAATGCAAACCTTTTTAGATCAATTTGGCAGCACCTATGCTGGAGCTGTCTAGCGTGTACGGTAATGAAGCATTGGGAGCAGCCAAAGGACGCCTGTGGGAGGCAGGCAGATTGCGCGCAGAGGTAAGTCTGACGGACTGATAGACAAACACTGAAGGACTGATGAACCTCATGGGTTCACGTTCGGCCCATATCAACAGGCAGACAGGTAGGTACGTAGATGTATGTTTGTAGTAGATTATTTTGAAAATAATATTGGACTGGTGGATTGACAAACAAAAATACTTGTGAACCGAAGTGAACAAAACTCTCATATTTCATTGCTCCTTGAATGGCAGATACTGAATGGCAAGGAGTGGCCTCCGAGTGGGTCCCCACTGTGTGTCAACAACGAGCCTCCCAATGAGACCAGATGCCATGACAGCCGTGAGTATCTACCACTTTATAATATCATCATGTACCTACCACATGCTCTATTTAGCGCTGCAAATACCTACCTACTTACAGTTGAAAGATTGGGAGATTTTTTCCCATACAAATAAATTTATACACACAAACTTCAGTATAAGCAAGCTATTGTGTTTCCCAGCATCTGGTAGTTCAAACTCACTGCTCGGCGTCAACCTGATGTTCCTTTGGTTCTACCGACAGCACAACGCCATTGTCCAAGTATTGGAAACCCTCAATCCGTGCTGGGATGATGATAAGCTGTTTTATACAGCCAGAGAAATCAATATCGCGTACTTCAACCAGATATTTTACTACGAGTATCTGCCGGAGATAATGGGTAAGAAAAAAAGAGTAGAGAAAGGCCTGAGACTTGGGCTGTAAAATTAAAGAAGTATCATAAAAGATGTCGACCAAGCGATGCGAATGAAACTGAAGAGTGAGACCTTGCCACTCGAAGGAAATATTAGAGAGTCCAAATTTTGGTGTTTGGGCATTCTGTTAGTTAAATAACGATTTTATGTAGTTACAAAATCCATTAATCATCACAACCATAATAATGTTTAATGCAAACATTTTTGGCAATACTGTAGCTACTGGTATCGGCAGGAATAGGTACCTTTTTAAAATTAGTGGACTTTCACACATTTACAGCTCGGAATACACCGTTGTTGCAGGTTTTAAGTACCTTTTGAAGAATAAAGTGATATTTAACACGAGTGGCCACGTGGATGACTACGACCCGGAGCTAGAGCCTCGCGTCAGCATCGAGTATGTGACTGCCACGCGCTGGTTCCACACCATACAAGAAGGCCGACTCAAGTAAGATTTTTCCGTTATTTGATTTGATTTAATTATCCCTTTACCTATACGACATTTGGCTGAAATGCAGCCGTTTCATTGTTTGTTCGTATCGTTATAGATTGTACAGCAACGAAGGCGTGCTCTACGACGAGAAGGAAATAGTGGACTTCACCTTACGTACCGGAGTCCTAGCGATCAACAACACATTGGCAGGGATTACTCAGGGAGCGTTCCGCCAAGCCGGGGCCGCTGCCGACAATGTCATTGACCCTGACGTATGTCAATATTTATTCACTACTAATAGTATAATAAGAATAAGAATAATTTTATTCAGGACAAAACTTAATATTACTAGGTAGACATAATAATTAGACATATTAAATAATAATAATGACATAAATAATAACAATGACAATGATAATATTAAACAATAAGACATAATAATGGGCGAACCATCAATATAAATTACCTACATAATAGCTAGGCCAGAAATAAAAGAAAAACCAACGTAGGTAATTTTGAATAAACTGATTCTTCTTTAGAAAGACGGCATCTCCTGGACTATCTGCAGCTTATTGTAGAGCCAGGGGAGTGGGGACAGGTCACTGTCCAGACTAGATAGTTCTGAGGTTCGGTCATAGTAGGTACTTATACCACCTATGTTTACTAAACAAAACGAAACACATCATTTACGAGTGCCACGTTTGCGCGCGCGAATCCTACGTGCATGACCAAACCAGAAGATTATAAACATTATATAAAACGATATAAGTTTTTAGTCACATAGGGCGTTCGAAAATCTTCATTCCATCTTTTTATAATATTTTAAGTTTTCTAATTCGTTTTCAGATTGGCACGCGTATCCTAGGGCGGCTTCAGTTCGTCTCAGACGTTTTAGCAGCAGATATCATGAAGGGTAGACTACTGGGCCTGCCCCCCTACAACCAGTACCGACGTCTGTGCCGTCTGCCGCTAGCTCAGAGTTTCCACGACCTAAGACAATGGATGAACGACGAGGTACTATTCCTTTTTTTAAATATGTATTTCCAGGGTGTGAAAAGACCATTCACGAAAACATTTGCATGTAGACAGTGACAAACGCAGCATGTGTAGTACAGTAGTAATAGAGCTCATAATAAAGGGGTCGCTCTAGTAAGTATGCCACCAATGCGAACTACCATGCCTTCTACAGACAATCAGCTTGTTGTGTTCCGGTTTGAAGGGTGTGCGTGCCGGTGAAATTACAGGTACATGGTGCCTCAAATTTATGGACACAAAGCAGGGAATCGTAGGATCGAATGCGTCAGTAACTCTCAAATGTTTTGATTGTCCTAAGCAAGTGGATGCCCTGTCCCAGCACTACGAGTCAGTAGAGGATATTGATCTGATGGCTGGGATAACAGCGGAGCGGGGTGATGCAGCCCTGGTGCCTCCAACCCTCGCCTGCCTGATGGTAGACCAACTTCAACGATGGCGGCGAGCTGACCGCTTCTGGTACGAGCATCCAGACCATCCTCAGGCTTTTACACTGGGTTAGTAATTCAACAGAAAACAGTAGAAATGAGAGCGTCGCGTGAATATTGAGGAACCGTGAGCAAGTTTGGTAAGTGCCGCAAGTTCGGCCGCATATGGAAAACTGTTTTCACTTTGGCCTGGGGCTCCAAAGTACCTACCAGTTGTTTCATTTTGTCTCTTTCACCAACACGTCAGAGCCTTTGAGCTCGCGCCGAGATATTGGCTCGTTCGATGTTCTATCGTCTTTACAATGGGGAATACTCTGAATAACTTTTAGACCTTATACCTGCATTGCCTAATTAAAGCATAAAAAAAAGAAAAGTGCGCCATTGCGCACCTTTGTCATGCCATGTAGGATTGCAAGACAAAAAACATGTTAAGGCATGCCTTAACATGTTTTTTGTCTTGCAATCACCTTATTAAGTTAGATTAGCACCACACTGGAGTTTCATTATTTACATTATTATTACTTTGTGAAAGGATCATACAAAAAAACGGTAGGAACCAAGCCGTAAGTTTCTTGCCGGTTCTTCTAGGCTTGGTCGCGAGGAACTGGCGCTTAGATTCACCTAGATTTAAGACGTTTCAAGATTATCCCTGCGGATATTACTGAATAAATGATTTTTGACTTTGACTTTGTAACATGCAACGCGCAACGGTCGGAGAATGTAGGTATAGTGGGTGAAGGAGATTTTTCTGCGACTTCAAACGGAGATTATCCTGATTGTTACAGAACAACTTCGCGAGATTCGGAAGATGACAACGCCAGTGCTCCTGTGTACTAATGGAGACGGCGTCACCGCTATACAGCATCGCCCTTACTTGCTGCCGGGGCCAGGGTAAGTTACTGGTTAAGATCAACTTCAAAGTGTTCCACAGTATTGAGCTGGTCAACCCTCTAAATTATAAAAAAAGTTATTGGATATCTCTCGAATGACTGGGGACGAATTAGCGAGTTAGCTATAGCATAACCATGAAATTGGGTAGGTCGACAGCTTAGTAAGTACTACCTATTCAGATTTGCTTGTGAAAGCGAGTTAAAGAAACCAAGGAGCTCAAAATATGTAGGTTAAACTTAACAATTTTTTTTTTTATTATTTATAATGGGGTAGACTACTCCGGGTAGCCCTAAACTTACCGGGTGTAAAAATATAGACTACTTCCGAATACTCAAGAAACGTGTAAAGTGGCCTACATACAACAAGCTCTTATAGAATACCACTTGGCTGACAGTCAAATACATGAAAAGTAGGTAATACGATTATTTTACTGAAATTCCCTGAATGAAATTTATCAACCAGCGATGTATTTCCTACAGCGGTCAATGACCGCGCAGTAGCGGCGACCGCTAGTCCACGCACCGCGCGTTTCCTTTGTTTCTTTGATTTCCTTTGATTTTCCTGTATTTGGTGTTTTTTCGCGTTTTTATTTTTTTCTAATCAGAATCATGGTCTGAGTGCGCAGCTCAAGTTTTCGGAAGTAATCTTTTTACACTCGGTATAAACAATTGGTTCCAGAAATGAGATTGTTCCGTGCTCTGAGCACCACGGGCCCGATCTCGGCGTGTTCGTCGACTCCACCTGCGCAGGCGCTGCTCTAGGACGCACTCCGGCCAACCCTTTCACTAAATATATCCAGTAGATTTGTGAACAAGTGTGACTTTAGTTTCGTTCGATTTATTAATTTTTTTATTGTCACAGACAAAATACTTACCTGCAGATAAATGTTACAGTTGTTTTGTTCCAGTAATCTTCTTTTAATTATTTTAGTTCTGAATACTAGGCGTAGCAGTAGGTACTAGTCGTCTAGCCGTCGTCCTATTCTATCAAGATGTCAAGCTCTACCAGCTATTCATTCATATCTATCCTAAGTGAACCTCGTCAATTTGAACCAGTTCCTCTTCCTGATGTTTCTTTAGATCTTCGGTTAGCATCTCCATGATTGTAATTGTGTTCCTATGTATCTAAGTACGTAACCTATCTCCACTATATCTTAGAATATTGTTCCTGGCAATATTGCGGTAATTTGACCCCGGTGAACACTATCCAGTGACAGTATTTCACCGGTGTCAAATTACCGCAATATCATCTGCTAAAGGTGTTGCTATTGTTGTATCCATATGCGGCAAACCTCTTGCTCCACTCCTGGCTAGAGATCTCCCTCAAATACCTCCAGTCCCTCCATCCCGAGACCCTTCCAAGGGAGTTAAATAAATTGAAAATATGAAAGTGTAAGAATAGTGTTATTTCATGTGCGTAGCGTATCGGTCCGTGCAAGGCTGGGTGTATAGCACGTGTAGCATCTCCTTGTCTCCGTCGCTCAGCGAGGCACGGTGTCCCATCGCCAGCGTGCGCTGCCACAGGTGGTCCTGGAACACGAACCTAGCATTGATCACTGCTAACCGAACGACTGATGCCCAGATCCTACCTATATTCTAAGTATTCACCATCCGCTAGTGCACTACAGATCGTATCTTCTTTTACTAGCATGCAAAAAAAAAGTTAACGCTATGGAGACCACTTTGACTGAAGGGAAAAACTTTTTGACAATAACTGTCCCCTCTTCTAGTGTCTAGTTTGGATATTTAGAAGATAAGTGGCCAAAATGATTCCCATAGTTTACGTTATACATGCCTGGCCCGGGCACTGGCTAACTTCCTCAGTTGGTCAATAAAGAATGCCAATAAGGGCAATAAGTAAGTTTGTATGAGCTACGGCATTTTTCGTATAGGTACTTACAAAATGAAGATATTGTGTAGATATTTGGTACCTAGGTAAGCACAGAACCGAGTAACAAATATATAAGGATACAGAGATCAGAGAGAGAGAGAGATGCAGAGAGGTAATAGGATTCGTATTCTGTAAGATACCTGTGTGGGTTCGAAGGTGGTCTCTCCATGGCTACAGTCCCGGCACATATAGTTAGCGGGCGCGTGTGTGACACTCTCAAAGTCGTAATTATACGTCGAGTCCAGAAGCCACGCAGCGGGCGGCGTCTTCTCCACGTAGTGTTCTTTGCCTGGCAAGTTATACCGTTTGCATTGTTAGTTTCTGCGAGAATATGGCGGAAGATTATATTATGTAGTAAAGTACCTTTCAGGACGTTGTTCCAGTTGACATTGACGTAGTAGTCTCTATCGTGTCGGTTGGACTGCATGGGCAGGCCGAGAGCTCGCATCAGCAGGTTGAGGGTGTGCGCCGTGTGTCCGGGCGCGCCCACCACCATCGACTCCAGGGAAATACTCTAAAATACAATGTTTTATTTTTTTACATGATTTCTGTGCTCTTTAGAGAATGCCATCCTAAGATAATGAGACTCAGGCCGCTTCATAGAAGCAACTGGCGGACTCCTACATAATACATTGATAAATATAGGTGTAGAACCTGGTTCCCCTCCACGAAGCCGAGCTGCGGAGCCTCTGCCCCGCTGGAGGTCAGCCACAACAGACTTCTGGCGCGCAGGATACCGTCGTCTTGTATCTCCTGGAACACGACGCATGAAGAGAGCTCCAGAGTCGTCATCGCTATCTTCAGCTGCTTCAGCAGCTCCGAGTTTTCTGACAAATTTAAAAAGCCTTTATTAAGTGCACTATCTAAGACGTACCTTAATTCAAACTGTAGTAAGTAGGTACCTATTTTGTGTTACATTTGAGTACTACCTAAGTAGGTACTAAGAACATAGCAAGCAACGATATGGATATGATATGACGGAATTTGGTGGTTTAGGCAATACTAAAAAACTGTTCTGAATTAGTGACAATTGGGGTTTTGAATTTTTTTTTTTTTGCGGTAAATGGAAAGATCACATATACGTTTTATAACAAAACCATTTTTTTATTTTTTTTTCGCAATAATTCAAAAGTTATTTCAAAATGAAAGTTAATTTTTGTCCAGTCCGAATCCAGTACCGAAAACACGCCGAACAAACCCGAGCGCGTGTGACGTCATTATTTTAGTTTTCACTCATTCAATAGCCGCAACGCCGTACTGCAGGTATAAAATTATGACGTCACAACTATGGTGATCAATCATGGCGCGTTTCTAGTCACGTGGTTTTTTTCTAAATTTTATCAATTTTTAATTGTTTATATACAAATAGTTTACATCTAATATTTAACCTATCTACCTTATATCTACATATTTTATCATAACTTTTTCTACCTATAGTAAAGTGCGGGTCTTTACTATAGGTAGAAAACAGAATTTAAGTCACTGACCGCAGGAAGTGTGCCCAAAAGGCTGGCAACGTTACCTCTTTGAATAGCTAAACTAATTCTCTGTCCAAGATAAGCGTTTATTATTCATTGAATTTTTTTTTATTAAGTTTTTTGCATTGAATATCAACATTATTAATAATAATGTTTTAAAATACATAAAAAAATCAATTTTTTTTTTTCAAAACCCCAATTAGTGCGCAAAGCACAGAAATAGTGATTTCCTATATTGTTTAGGAGATAATTTTGGTCATTTGCTTAGGCTTCCAACTCAACTTCATTCAGATGGAAACCTCACCACATCACCAAGAACGGCTGCACGTATCACGATGATTGTATTGTATAGGTACCTAATAATATCAAACTATTAAGTGTTCTAAAATCGTGACTCCTACCTGCGTGCCAAGTAACTTCCATCTTACTACCGCTTTCAATGCTATGGTAGGTTACATACGTCTCAAGGTTATATAAATAAATTGACGTCGTAATTAAGATTGCGTGTCGGACCTGATGATAATAATGATGATGAGTAGTAAACGGAGTTGGTTTCACTCTCGAATAATTGTCTACCTTAAACTTCTCTACCTTATCCATTATTGTGTCACTGTTTGTTTACCCCAATAAATAAAATAAATAATTAAATAATGAGTAGGTGAAGGTACAGATGACTCACGCAAGCGTCGATCCACGCCGTACATAACGACGCCGAGCGGCCAGAGTTTGTCACTGTAGTAGTTCATATTGTCCGCCGACATCCGCACACCGTCAGCGTCAAACCGCCTGCAAATAACTTCATATCAGCTCCTAAGCAACACTGGCGTCGTATTTTTAGACCGTTTAATGAGTTCCTTCTTATACCTGGGAGGGCGTGCTTATGTGTTACTCCTGCCCCAACATTGGCGCAAAGGTCTTGATTTACACGAACAATGTTTTTGATGGGTGGTGTTTTTGTTGCGACGCAGGAGGTTGCGGGTTCGATTTCCGCCTTGGGATAAATGTTTGTACGATCTGCAAATATTTATTCCAGGTGTTCTGGGTGTTTTCTATGTATAATAAAAAATATCTATATATGTAATGTATTGTATTAAGTGTATCAGTCATCTAGTACCCATAACACAAGCTCTGCTTAGCTTGGGGCTAGATGATGCTGTGTGGACTGTCCAGCATTATTATTATTATTATATTAAGTAATCGTTTTACCACTAGCCGGCACGGGATGTACGCTAGGATGAACTAGCGCCGCTAGTTCATCCAGCTGCTATCGTTTTCCGACTCTTCCGAACTGCCAGCGCGGAGCACGGGCCGTGCGGCGACGTCACTCCCCACCGATGCTTCTAAGTGGAGGAACATGTCGTGTATTTCATACATGTTTGCTTCCAGGCTGTCGGCGCCGCCGTCCGCCGCCGTCCGCCGCCCCGTGCCGGCGAGTATCAGCAGCATTTCATCTCTCTTCAGTTCACTTCAGTTGCTAGTTTTGGTTTCACAATTTTCAATGGTAGATGGTAGGTAGTACTGCACTAGGCTCCATGTTGCTATATTATGCCTAGGTATTCAGGGTCCATGTGTACTTACTTACACGTAAGAACAATGTTTGGATACCACGTGAAAGCAATAAATGTACCTACCTATTGAGTATTGAAAAGATAGTGAGGGTTTTCTGCAATACCTACTGCTTGTGTTAAAGAAAAAAATGATGAGTCTTACCTGGCCGGCTGCCCTCGCCGGTGCATCGGTGATAGGGCTCCGCACTCGCTATGGTAATGAGCATTTATGAAGTTACGGTCTGCCGGAGTGAGGAGCGAAGAGTTGCCAGCATCTTCGTGCTGAATAAGTTGATGGTTTTTTAAGAGTCAGCGAGTAGGTAGTGTCTAGACAATGTTCGAATGTAAAGGCAATTCTATTTCTATATTTAGTAGCATACTAATTAGGGACGCTGAGGAGGCTTGCTCCCTCGGAAGGCATGATCCATAGCCATTATTTCGAAAATAATAGTCATGATGGTAACCTAACCAACTTAATAAAGTTTTTTTTTTGACGAAACGGATCATTCTATATGACAAATAGGACTCCACTTCGAGTTAGGTAGTTAAGTAGGTACTATTTTTACCAAATTTATTTTTTGCCCAAAATGTATAAGTACCTACCTACTATCCATTTTACTTTAGTTTAAGGATACCTAGGTAGGTACCTATATTGATTAGTGAAAAACAGATGTTTCTGGCGGGCGATATGTCTAATACTAAACATGCATGCTAGTAAATCAGTCTCCAATACCTTCCCGCAATCAAATTAACAAATATTTTTGCTCAGTTAGGTTTCTTTAATTATGTGTGACTAGGTAAGTAGGTATAATAATAATATTTATATTAGGTACCTAATGACAAATAGTTTAGAGAATCATGATAATTCTTACCTGCTCTTGAAATTTTCTGACTAAATCGTAGCTATTTATTGTCATAGCTGTAAGAAAAAAACAAGAATTTCGATTTTGAACAATACCGGTTGTAAGTAACATGAGTTGATAAACAAATGTAGTTATTGGATACCTAGCCTAGGTAGGTAAGTATATTATTATGATAAGTAACAATGGTCGAAGGTTACGGTCGTACCAAATTATTCGACCAGTAGAATAGGGTCGGACTAAGTTATCAACAATTTAAAGGTTCTCTGGTATGAAATGCTGCTTGTTTTTCTTCAGTAGGTACAGAGGCTCAACTCTCGTAACGCAATATCATTAAAACTTCAAATGGTATTCTTCAAAAATTGACATTTCAAACAGGTAGACCCAATGTCGACAAAATATAATTTCAAATTTGGCTCAGCGCAAAAAAAATACACGAATTGGGATTCAGCTCGTACGTAACTAGGTAGGTACTTGTTATGTTGTGCAGTGCATTATGTCAATAGGTAGAGTACCTACCTACTTTTAATTCTATGTTATGTGCAGTCATGCCTGAATCAATAAACTAACTATGTAGGTAACGGTGTTTTGTCTCACCCGCAGTTTGCTCAATGCTGGCTCGCAACATATCCACCACGATCCTAGTGACATCTCTAGTGTTGATACACTTGTAGCCGATTGGCATGTCCTGTAACAGTGGGCCGGTGAGGTGTAGTGGATCTTGCTGCGGCGGCAACCTTGTGGTTGGCCTTACATATGAGACAAAAGTGAACTCACGACAACGCTCCCAGTGTAGTTATAGTAGTCTGGAGGGCACGTCTTCCTCTTAGAGGGGTTGTTGATGTACAGGATCTTGTTGTCTACCGTGGCGGCGTAGTTCGGAGGCGTGTCGAAGAACTTAATGCAGAGCTCCTTCTGGATGTCGGACAACGCGCTAGTTATCATGTCTTGCGAGTGGATATCTAGAGCAAAGCAAACAGTTCTATCGTCACGCCGAACGAGCTTCTGCATCCAGCGACTTCTTAGTAAAAGAGAAAAAAGGCGCTCCTAGTTTCCAAGATTGTATTTTTACTCTGTAGCAGGTCAATCAGGACCGGGAGCAGTCTTTATCTTCGTTTTCGTTCATGGTCACCTTTAGAAAACTTTTATTCCTCAGTTGTCTACTCTACGATTTTTTGATACTTGCTAGTGGAACATTAAGTGGTTACCTACCATCACATATGACAAAGCCTGGTTAAGGACAAAGCGCATTGTCTCGCGCTATAGTAGGTCATATACCTAAGTACCTAATGTAGGTATTTACTTAGTACTCATATAATATACTATACTGACAACGTTACGCGTGATGGGTACCTGTACCTACTCACCATAGTCTTTGCTATTGATAGCATAGTGCACTATGCCTTTAGACCACAAACACAGTCCCGTCTCTAAATAGACAAGAAAATATAACAAACAACTCAACATTATTATTTAGTTACAAATAAGAACGTAAAAATAATACAAATTGTAGGTATATTCAAGAAACAACTAGATTCAATGTTGGCTACGCTGGTTACCAAGTTACCTAAGCTTAGCCAATGGCTTGGTAAAGTAAGGCAATTTCAATCAGATCTTTTATGGAGCCGAAAATTGCATTTTGCGTATAAAACGAATAGGTAGTAGGTAAGTATAGGTCTATGTAGATACTTATATTTTGTTTTCTCGACTTATTCAGTTAGGTAGCTAAGTATGCTTGTATGAGTTAGACAAACATGCGTGGGTTACTCTTAGTCCCACTCGTCCCCAATGGCGTTCGTCACATTCGTCATGGCTTGACGACCGAGCCGCAACCGACATCTTAGCACGCCTCCCGAAGCACGGACGAAATCATAAGTACCTACCTACTCATAAATATCTAATAGGTACTTACACCGCGAATTGATTTCGGAAAAAAGCTTACAGGAACAAAAACTACATGCAAATGAGGCTTAGGACCTGTATGCTTCAGGTTGATGGACACAGAACAGTTCATTGTAGGGCACGTTACTAACAAACGCGGCCTACAAGGCAAAGCTATGTTATAGGTTATAATTACCTACCTATAATAAAACTGTTGAGGTCGAAAAGTCTGAACTTTTTTGTTAGTACCTACAACTGAATGCTGATGCGATTTGCAGAATTAGTTAGCTTATAGTCAAACTTAAGCCTTATTATGGGTTTCATTTAGATATCATCCCGAATTCTATCTGGGATGAAGTTTGTATGAAAAATTCAAAGAACAACGCAGGCGAAGTCGCGAGCGGGTCAGCTATTATAGACTAATTACAAGACGTCGAAAACAGAAGCTGTAAGACTTTTTGATTTGTTTCCTACCGTCATGACAGATAACGATGCGATAGTCTCAACAAATACCTAGTTACCTACCGGGTGTATTGTCGATATTGATGCTGAAAACACGGAAGAAACGGACGACGAATTGCTGCTGAATATACCTAATGAACATATTTAATGGGGTTTTTTGTGACCGGAAAAACTGTGCATAATGTCCCACACATTATGCACAGTTTTTCCTTTTTGCTCAACCATAATAATGGTTGAGCAAAGCCTTGAGCAAAGCGCTTGGTGCAGGTGGAAGGGATGTCAACGTCTCGTCTCCGTCCGTCTGGTGGTCCGATGATAGAACACTTTCGTACGATGAAAATACCTACTCTTCATTCTTCTGTTAAATTCTTACCCAAAATAAAAAACAATCACGACTCGTGTTTTGTAAACATAATTTATTATTTGTAGGCACCCTAGCAATGTCAAATATACTTACATACCTAAGTATAATAATCAGTAAGTAAAATATAAAAAAAATTTACTTAGTCCAGCCAGGAATTAGATTAAGCATATTTCCACTTTCATTACCTACGAACAGTCAGTGTATACAATAAAAGTACCTAACTAGGTAGTTAGGTTGCCTACATCAACCAGCCGTAGCATCTTTTAGCCTACTCTTCTCTCTTATTGGTAAAAGCCGCTCACACGCGGTCAGGCGTTGTCTAGACAAGACACTGTCGTCGGTTTGCTGATGTAGCAGTCTCGAGCATCAGATGTTTACATGAAGTTGGAGTTTTGTTCATTCTGTTATAAGCCACTGACTTGTAAAAGGCGTCTCGATTAAAGTAATTCTAATTCAGTAAATTCGGAGTGTCTGTTTTAAAAAAAGCATTTCCACGCTTTGCCAACAAGTCTAGGTTTGTAACTATTTGCTTCTAAATTACAACACTTTTGTTTATTACAATCTATACCAATTATAAGAATCTTTGTCCTGACTGACTGACTGACTGGGATATAGTATAGACAACGCACAGCCTAAACTTGGTGCGTAGAGGTGTACCTACTAAGAAAGGAATTCCCAAAATTCAACCTCTAAACGTGTACAGCGGGGGTTGAAGTTTGTATGAAAAAATCTTTACGCGGACGAAGTCGCGCGCGTTTCACTAGTTACAATATAATTTACAATTAGGAGTAGAGGTAATTTGGTTAATGTAATCTAACTATGTAGGTATTCTTAAAACTATTAGGTGTAGGTATTTATTTGTGGAAATAATCTAATTCGTGGCTGCCCAAAATGTGGATTTCTCTATCTTCTATACCAATTATAAAAATCTTTGTCCTGACTGCCTGACTTATAGACAACACACAACCTACACGGTTGGTCATAAAGACTTGAAGCTTTCAGGGTAGGTTTGTGTTGGTACATAGGGGTATACTAAGAAAGAAATTCCCGAAATTCAACCCCTGTAGAGCGGGAGTTGAAGCTTCACGTGGATGAAGTCGCGGGTGTTTCCACTAGTAGGTATATTATATATGTATAACAAAACTACCTACAACAACAAAACAGTTGCTGCAATTAATTTACATCGGATTTGAATTAGATAACTATAATCACAATAATTGTTATTACAGCAAAATATATACTTATTGTTGTACTTAAACCTATACCTAGGTACCGACACTTAACAATCTATCTTGTAAAATATTACATTCACTGTTGCAAATGATCTTAGATACCTAGCTCAACTGATGCAAACCACTAAATAAATAAATTAATAAAAACATTGTTGGTAGCTTGTGATGATTTTAACTTTAACTAGTCCCATTTTACAATATTTTTTTTTATAGCCACCCTGCCTTCCGATCTTAAGGTCGTGGGTTCGGATCCTGTAATGCACATACATATTTTTTCTATTCGTTGCTCTTAACAATAAAGCTTTTCCCTTATGTGGCTATTGTACTAATTTGATTTTAATAAATGGATTGAACAATTAAATATACAACTTTTATGTACATAAATAAATAAGAAGACTAATAGTAGGTACCTAACTAGAGAAATGGAGAAGATTGAGAAAAATCCGTCATTGAAATAAGTGAATAAATCTCGGCTTTAGCAGTAGCCCTACGGCGTACGTATATCATCATCATTATCAGCCTAACGAAGTCCTCTATTGGACATAAACTTCTTACATGTAGGTATTTCCAGGAAGAACAATTTTGAACCGACTTATCGCGTTATTTACAATGCCGTCGGTCCATCGAGGAGTGGGCATATATTTGTGTACTAATATGGCAATAGGCCGGCCATAAAGCTCGTAGAACCTGCAACCGTAATCAAGGATATCGCATGTTGACCATGAACCGAATGACGAAGCACAGGTCACCCCACCCGATGAACCGCTGACATTGTGAAAATCGCGAGAATTGGGCCGGTTCGAAGTCGTCGGAAGATGTAGGTATGCAATGCAACTACAGGCACATGGCACGGCATTGTTATAGATGTAGGTATGCAACTACAGGCACATGGCACGGCATTGTTATAGGCAGAGGTGCTCTGCATCAGATGTTCCATCACTCAAGATTTAAAACGATCCTGAGTGGCCTTCAGATTCTAATAAATAAATAAATGCCTTTTGTTAGACTTTGACTATCAGTCCAGCAGTAGGCTATTTGAGGCTGATGATTATGAGTACTAATCAATCTCAACAGGTTGTAAGCTGGAGACATTGGTGATAGTGATTCCTCGCTTACCAAACTGTGTTACACCCTCTACCATGCGCTTCTTAAACCTTCCATCAGATTTATGACAAACATGCTTCAAATATATATAAGATCTCTTGAATGTCATATTACAATTGTTACACTTATGCTTGGCAAAGTCTTTCTGATGCGCTTCTTGGATGTGCTTCTTTAAATCCCTGCTTTTGAAAGACTTTTTGCAAATCTTGCAGTGCACATCGGTGTTTTTTCTACGCCCCGTTGGGTATACATTGTGGAGGTCTACTTTATCAGTATGTCTGTCAGTGAGTTTGACAGTTGTGTCTGGGGCTAATGCTTTCATAACTAACCTGTTGGGGCCCGTTTTGCGGATCTCCACAAGGTTGGTTGAATTTAACACTGTCTCGAACCACACTTGGTTTACTTTTTTAGTTTCAAAGTTGGATGTGCCAGCAAAGAGGTTGTAATGTGTGCCTCGGATGTGGTACTTCAGCTTCCACATGGCACTGTACTTCGCATCACAGACATTGCATTCATATATTCTTGATAATGTCGTTTTTTTCTGTTCAATTATTTGGTAGCTGAAACAAAAACTTTTTTAAATTGTATCGCTGTTATTGTTATGTACTTAACTTACTTTTCACAGAAGGACAGTTATGCACAGCTCACGATACGTAAGACATGAGCATTCAAGGGGTTTCGTTCCGATACAGTCAAATTTAAAGATCTTTGAAGATGGACGTTAGTCAGAGGTACGTCCTAATGTTAAGTACATTAAACACAATGTTGTATTTTGGTATCTGCATATTTTACCTACTCTATAACTACCTAACCTACTCTATAACGTACAGGGTAGTCAAAGGCATGTCCATCTGGTAGGAAGAGACACATGAGATAGCATTTCCATGCCAACTTTCTTCAATAGTTGGTAATGAATGTGACCTATACATAGGTAGGTATGTCAAATTACCTATAACAAACTGGTATCCAAGAGATGGCAAGAGATGTCGAGGATGACAACAAAAGCACTGGGAAGATGACCTGAAACTTACTACTGGAGGACGCAAATGGAGAAGAGTTGCTCAAGACAGGAAGCAATGGAAACTACTGGAGGAGGCCTTTGCCAAAAGGCACATCCTATAGCCAAACGAACCAAACAATACAGATATATCATGACATGATCAATCTCACCCTGTTTAACCGGCTTAATAAATTAATGAATATAATATATATATATATTAATTATTGCAGAATATTCTCACTGGTTTCCACACAATATATTTTTTTCATAACCAGATTCAAACCCACAACTTTAGAATCACACAGCGTTTTCTCTACCAACAGACCACCTGTGCTCTCTAGGGAAAAATATAATACAGCTAAGCACCTACAGTACCTATTGGCAGGAACTCAAATAAATAATACCTTTTAGGCACTTTTGTTGTTTTTGGTGGGTCCATTATTGTGCCTAGCTGAAAAATGGTATATGTACCTAGTAGTTACATATACAACATAAATTTTCTCTCTACATCTGCATTTTTTATTGCTTTGGAAAGAATTGATAAGAAAATATTTTTGCTGTTAAGTTTTGCACAGAAGCAGTGCCTTGAAATTGATTTTATTTATTCCATTTAATATTGAACATTCATTAGTCTAGGTAATGCAGGTACATTCTAGTATTCTAGAAAAAAATATGTTACAAAGTTAGATATCTAAGTAGGTACTAGGTGTTTTATCTTCAGAATCAACCAGGTATTTTTAATAGTTTTAATTTACTATTAAGTAATTTACTATAATGGGTTACTTTGATTAACAAGACCACTGACTGACTGGGTAAAGAATAGTCTAGACAATGATCTAAAATACTTTCATTCCTTTTGAGAACTGACTAGTATTGCCAGGTGTGGCCCAATTTACGCGCGATATCCCGATTTTCAGGGATCTGTGGACGCATCCCGATTAAAAAATCCGTGATCGAGATGCAACTCTACCGACATTTGATGTCAAAACATCGCGCCACGAGGGGCATTGAGAAGAATAAGGGCAATTTATTTGCTACTAAGCAATTAGGTACTTACACAAGTAGACTAACCGAAATATTTTTTATCCTTAGTCACGGGCCTCTACTCTGAAATGACACATCCGAATGTTCGGGCCCGACCGAAATACGACCGAAGTTCCGAATGTTGTCCTACTACGAACAAAGTTCGGAATAGCTCAGCTCGGTCGGCACCATAGACAATCTCCAAAAGAGGTTCGGACCGAACAGAATGAATGCTAGGGTGGAACTTCTCATCGATAATTAGCCATTTACTCATTTCGATGTATTATAACTGATAAATTACAAAGTTTTATTACTTTTTACAGTAAGGAAATTGAACTTTGCTTTTAATTCATTAAATAAAACTACAAAAAGTGTAATATTTCCACAAAATTAACAAAATTCTAATAAAACTGACCTATCTCACGAGAACATTTGCCGGTTGACGAAATTAAAAAAAAAAAAGGTAAACAAACAAAGTGGTGTTGGGGAGTACCTATTTCTAGGTACATTCTAAACGAAAGGCAAGGCACACAAAAACTCAAGTGTGGGAAAAAAGCGATAACCATTTTGTCGCGTCGTATATCATCAACATCAAGTGCTGACTTAAGTGCGTTAGTGTTCAAGTTCAAATGAAATGAATAAAAAACAAACGAAATGAAACTTATTTCTGAAACATTCACCACCGAAGGAGGACATGTCTTCACCAACAGCGGCCCAAGTTGATGCTCTCCTCAACTTCCTTGAGGAGCATAGAGATTTAGCTCGAGGAAACTTGAGAAGTATCGAGGGTCGCACGCTATCCCACCGGCTGTGGGAAGAGATTTGCACCACGCTGAACGCTATGGGCGGGTGCACTAAAACGACTAAGCAGTGGCAAAAAGTGAGTTTTCTATTTTATTTTATTATACCTACTCTTTTATGCTTAGTATATTCATCTTGTGGTTTTGTCCCTAGTTATTGAAACATTGCAAAACAATTTTAAACTAGTAGAATATAGCCTATACCTAGGCTACCATACCTAGTTGTTTTTTATCTAGATAGTTTTACATCAAAATAGTAAATGTATTGGTGAGAGATAGATGGAGAAAGTTGTATCATTGCACCAACAAGAGCTAAGCTCTTAAATAATAGTAGTCATTGCATTACTTAAGTACCTTTAAATAGTATTTCATAATTGTGCTATTCCTTAACTTGCTGTTTCAGAATACCTACATGATTTTATGTGTGTGTATATGCGTATGCATTATGAACAATTTAATAACTTTAATCATTTCAATATGTATTTATTTCAGGTGTGGACTGATAAAAAATACTTAGCCAAGAAAGCAGCGGTGGCTGCTAGGAGGTCTGCAGCAGCTACCGGAGGTGGACCATCTACAGCGCCTTCACTCTCCCAATGGGAAATAAAAGTAATTTCCATAATGGGAGATGGATTTGGTGAACCCCAAACTTCAGCAAGGGTACCGGCTTTTGTTGAAATTGTAAGTATAAAAATAGTGTCATTTTAATTTCAATAGCAGTTTAGCTATCAGCTCAGATACATAATAAAGATCTATTTTAACCAAAATATTTTGATTTTCAGGCAAGTCAAGAGCCATCCACTGCTCCAACACAATCCAACCAGGGGGATCTTTTTCAACTAAATGGTAATTATAACAGCAAAATACTATCCGAGGCAGTTAAATGAAAAAATAAATACATTTAAGTTATTACAAAAGCCCTGTTATGATGTAGTTTTTATGAACAAATTCAGTGACTAAGTACTACTTACTTTTATTTTTAAAAATTACTTTTCTGTATACCAACTTTAATATTTCTGTTTGTTCTTTGCAGATCCTTTGGGGGAAGAAATTTTGCCCCTAGAGCTGGACACCCGTGTCCAGCCCAGAGCAAGCCAGCAAGACACTGCCACGATAGCCTCAATAACGGGCCCCCATGTAACTCGTAGGTGTCAAAGTCTTACTTAATATAAAACATACATAAATACTAACATTTTCTTATAAATTAGTAGAGTTTTATTGTTTTCTAACTTACACCATCTTATTTCTACTACCAAGCAGTCAGTGATAAGAGTAGATTAATAATAACCTACCTACCTTTTACCTACTTTATAAATTTTAATGTTTTGTTATTTTACAGCCACACCTCAGCGAAGACATTTACGGCGGCATTCGGCGACTCTTCGGGCTGATAGCTCTGTGCGAGACAGGTTTTTCAGCCAAGAAGAGCGACGCATGCTAAGTGATGAGCAAAGAAATGTGGAGCTTGCTGGCATTAGGACGGCTGTTGTTGAGCTATGCAGTATTGTGCAACGGCTCATAGAAGAACTGCATTCAAGAGCTACTTCATAATATTACTTACTAATATTAATTATAAAGTAGCTTCGACGACCGATGTGGCGCGGTGGGCGAATGTCCGCTTGCGACGCAAGAGGTTGCGGGTTCGATTCCCGCCTTGGGATAAATGTTTGTACGATCTGCAAATATTTATTCCGGGTGTTCTGGGTGTTTTCTATGTATAATAAAAAATATCTATATATGTAATGTATTGTATTAAGTATATCAGTCATCTAGTACCCATAACGTATTTATTAAACTGGCAAAAGGAGCACGAGGTTTTTAGATTGGATACGAGTGCTATTTAAATTGTTGATTGTAATACCTACACTATTTACATAATATAAAGTATAGTTTTTCATTAGTACCTAATATTAAAATCTTCTCCTCTTCGATAGTTTGTTTTTAGTTTAGTTGTTTAGTTTGTTTTTTTTTCTTTTTCTAAGTGAGAGCTTGTTTCATACTTTTTTCTATATATTAAGTAATTTCATTAGAGAACATGCAATTTATTTTAGTTTTATTTTCATTTTTGTCTCTTGCTGTGTTGTTTTGCTTTAGTTTTTTAATTGTTTGATAGTTTCAAAGTTTCAATTCCACTTTGTTTGTTTAGTCCCCAATGGCTCTAGCGGAAGACCAGCGCAAGTTATTGCGATTTGCATATGCTGAGTTAGGGCCATTTTGTTACTGGTAAATTTTGAACATGTTCTTAAACCTAAACGTACTATATAAGTTAATTTAAATATTTTTTTGTACATAATGTGTTAGTTTTAAGTTTATGTTTAGGTTAGCTTGTTTCAAATAAACATTTTGATTTGATTTGATAACACAAGCTCTGCTTAGCTTGGGGCTAGATGATGCTGTGTGGACTGTCCAGCATTATTATTGCTTATTGACATTGTATATAATTAGCGTTGATCTCTATGAGAGTCTAGATAAGTTCAAAATATCTTACTTCTAAATGTTTCATGTTTGTTTGTATGTTTTTCAGATCATTTTGACTACTATAGACGCTCATATTAATTTGACGCTGACTGTACCGAGTATAAATAAATAAATAATATTTTACTTAATTATCTTTTATTAATAAACAATTTACTATAGTATTTATGGACGACCGATGTGGCGCGGCGGCGAATGTCCGCCTGCGACGCAGGAGGTTGCGGGTTTGATTCACTCCAGTAATCGCATTACTCTTTCCCTTTCTCTCTGTCCCCGCCGCAAAGCATCTGTGGCAGATGTTGCAGGCTGATATGCGACCTGCCGGGAGTTTTCTGCTTCGAAGTCATCTTGGGACAACTCTGGAGCACTCACTCCAGCCCTTGTACACATATTGTGCAAAACACAGCAGGCTAATATAATTCTGCCTGCTTCATCTGGGTGGTAGTGAAGCTCCCTCGCTGCCAAGAGACATCTCCATCGACCCTTGAGAATCCCGAATGTGCGTTCAATGGTGGAGCGAGCACGCTTTTGCACTGCATTAAAACGGCCTTCTGGACTATCTTCCACAACATTACCTATAATAGGTGTTAGTAGGTATTCCCTTAAAGGGTATCCTGAATCACCTGTCAAAGTGAAATAAATAATAGATTATTTTTATGTACTCAGTAAATACTCATTCTCATTTACTCTCATTTACATTTAACTTACCTAACAGATATGTTGTATCCGTAAGACTCTCCAGATGGCCTTTGATCTCACATTGAGACCAAATAAATGCATCATGGGTGGCTCCACCATAAGAACCATCCACATTCAGGATAATACAGTCGGAGTCACATATCTGAAAAATATACTTGTGTATCTGAATGATGTCCCCATGTTTTTAAAAAAAGGTTTCTTTTTTACAAAAAAAAGAACTTACCACTTGGGTGTTAATGGAATGGTAATGTTTTCTATTGAAAAACCGTTCCTCATGCAGACTGGGTCTCACAATAGCAATATGTGTACAATCAATACACCCAATAACACCAGGCAAATTATATTTTGTAAAAAATCTGTAAAAATAAAACATGAATTCACATCAATGACAATAAAGAAATTGCTTTTAACTAGGTATAAATCCAATCATTGTAGTTTTAAAAGTTTTTTCCTTTCAGTATATTGTTTTTTTAAACTGGTTTAAGTACAATATTAAATTTTGTAATAATCGTTAATTACTTAGTAGTAATTTGAATCTATAAACTTTGAAACTCACTTCCTTTTGATGACATTTCTTTCAGCTGCATTTTGAGGAAATTTTATGTATTTTCTGAGTATTTCGGGTGTATTAATTACCATTGAGACCTCACGTATACATCGGGAGACTGTTTGCTGGGCCATTGGAGCATCATTGTTTTGAGCTACAGAGCCTTGATAGCTGCCCCGAGCATAAAAATTCAAAGCAATGAGTATCTGAAATTAAATACATAATCTTAGTAGTAGGTAGAAAAATTAATATTGTAGGTACCTACTTACTATTAGGTATATAACTACGGTCTACATTTTATCATTAGTAAAGGATCATTTAAATAATTACCTACTCAAACATTGTGTACAATGTTTGCCTAGATGGTACCTACCTACCTAAGATAATTTAGTGACACAACATCCCTTACAGTGTACATAGGTATACAAATTGAGCTTTATCTTACTTAAAAATGTTTTTTTCTTATAATAAAAGTACTTTTAGGTACTTAATTATGTGCATAGTTTGTTAAACAGAATTGAATCAAACCTACCTTGGTAGCTGGTTCAATTGCACGGCTATTACGCTTGCGAGTTAGCAAGGGTATTATATCCTGGCAGAGTTCTTCAAAAAGTGACCGACTGAGTCTGTAATTAGCTACAAACTCAAGATCGGGCACTAAATTGATGTTAAAAGAGTCGCGAAGGCGTCTGCGGGTTCTTCTGCGCTCTAAACGCTCTTCTTCGAGAGCCTCTTCCAACAAAAACAAACGTCCTGCCATTTTCTTACAATTAATTGTATATAACACGCTAAACAATCACAAAACTATAGTTTTTTCACTAATATTTAATGATTACGATACTCACAAGGTAGCTATTTTGTTATCGTGAATTTTGACATAAAATCGACGACGAAACTCTTGTCAAACTCAAATTATCGGTCGGGCTTTTTTGGTTCGGAGTAGGGTTTACGATGCAACAAACGTCAAAATAAAGTTCGGACGGACCGAACTTAGTAGGCGAGCCGACCGACCGAATACAATGTATTTCGTAGTAGGAAACGGCCGAACATTCGGCCGATATTTCGGATTTAACACTTCGGAGTAGACGCCCTGACTTTTACTACATTTGATCTGGTAACACTAAAATTGAGTTGTTCCATAATCTAGTCTAGGCTTAGATCTAGGCTTGGTCGCAAGGAACTGGCTTCTAGATTCACCTGGCTTTAAGTTTATTCAAAATTATCCTATTTTAATACTGATTGACTCTGACACTACAGCCAACTAATTACCTATTAAACCAAAGTTCGATTAATACCGTAAGTACTAGGCTTCAGTTAGCCAACCCGTGTGACATAACTTTCACTGTGGTTTAAAAGTGAAGCAAAAAGTTTTATTTTAGTCTAAAAGTATATGATTAAATTACCTTATTGATTTTAATTATTTGTCCTTTTATCCCTCCTTTTTACTTAGACTATTACATTGAATAGGTACCTACTTTGATATCCTACTATGTGAAAGTTTAGATGTTTGTGACTCAATCGCAAACTAACTAGGTACCTACTAAAACATTTTACTTCTTTATAGAAAAATTAATAGGAGCACACCCTATAAATCAATGCTAGCAATGACCACCAACACCAGTACACCAGCAAAGCCGCAGCATATTTATTACAATGATTTAAGCATGCCTATTTAAGAAACCAATGTCTGAACCTCTGAATGAATGTCTGTATTTGATGACTAACTATCAAGATACCTAATGTTTGCAAACAAATGATAACTGATTAGAGCTAAATAGATATTTCTATACTAATCCCTTTTTTAGAAGGGTCTCCTTTCAACCTGCAATGACAACAAGCAGTTGCCAGTTGTAACATAAACATAATTTATGTTTATTACAATAAAATTGATGTAAATACCTCTGGAACATGTCAGCATTCAGATGATAACGCCGCAAGTCTTCACTCAACCAAATGGTAACCATGCAAAGCATTAGATACCTAGCTTAGCTGATCTGTTACGGAAGAAAAGAAGGAAGCTGTGCAATAAGTGCTTTTTAAAATAAAAGAAGGTAGATAGGTACTTAATATTTGCTACCTGTTGTCTCCGTGAATAAACTTAGCGTGAAGTACAAGATTTCCACGATTTTTGAAAGAAAGATTACACCAACGGCAGAAATGGATCACTGGTTTGCCATCGCAACCCGCCGTATGTTTGGCCAGGAGCTCTTTCCTCTCGTATTTTCTACCACACTCGCACAAGAAGAACTTATTCAGGCTGCTGGTCAGGTCAAGAGTGAGACCTTCGATTTTAATACTATTCCGCGGTCTATTTCTCATTTCAAAAGTATTTTAAATGGATCATTGGTCAGCAAAACAACTTTGTAAAGTGGCTAGGTAGAGCTAAAAGAAACTTTTTAATAAATAAGTCATAAATACAACAACAAATAAACAAAAACGTCGAACTTGCTTGCCTAACAACCCTAATTTTTTTTTACTTCTTACTTTCATTTCCTAGAATTCTTTCATTCATTCGATTCAGGCTATTTACACGGAACAGAGTCGGACTATTGTACAACCATGCCAAACGCAACCTGAAATTTCACAACCATTATCAATACATTACAAAGACAGCGATAACAATATAACGAAAACAAAACAAAAACTTAACAACGCACAATTGCACACGAGCAGCGAAAATTCATACAAACTCCTGTGATTTCAATTCTATGGCTATGGATTAGAAAATAAAGATATTATCTATGTTTTTGAATCAGCGTATAGTGACATAAAAATCCATGGTTGTGTATTCCCATGGAATAATGGCATGCACGCACGACCTTGCAGGTAGTGATTCCGTTATAGTTATGATTATTATTATTTGTATTTGTGTCTATCTAACATAAATATAAAATAATATAATTAATTTAATTTCAATAAAAAATCTAGTCGATCTGATAGTTTACGTACCTAGTAAGCACAAATATAATTTAAGTACCTATAATAATACAATGTTTTACAGAAGCACATATTATGCAGCTATAAAAGTATGTACCTAACCATTTAGATAGGTACCAACAGATATAAGAGCTAAATGGAAGTTTATTTGAACTTCAATTAAAAAAAATGGCTGGTTGACAAAGTTTATACTACAGCCTACAGGAATACTAGTTTGGGCTGTAATTAGTTTAAAATTAATAAACTCATCTAAATTAATTTGAAATATCAGCGCTCAAGAATATGCCTACATTATTGATTGTTAGCGGTAGACTGTTGAAACTAGAGTTGGTTATACCTATGTGCCTAGTTTTAAGAGCTTTTGTACACAGTTTTACAATAAATAACTCTTACTATTAATTCGTAGGTATAGCAGGTATACCGTACATACATTCTTAGTGACCTACGAGCTTTGACGAGTAAATCGTCATCGTTAATGTGTGCGTTTAAGTGTGCTTATTCGACTAAGTAGGTACTTCGCTAAGTAAGAACAAAAGTTTTCTACCTACTTAAAATCATAAAGTAAAATAAAAAAAAAACTAAATCGCCACCTCTGAGGGCTGATTCTGAGTTTTTTTCGTTTTCCGGATTTCGGTTTGCAAGCTCGAACTTTTTGTATGGACTTAGGCTAGTAGGCCCCCATAGGCCGCTAGGGGCGCTTATTGTATCTCCATACAAAAAGTTCGAAGTCGCAAACCAAAATCCGGTATCCGGAAAACGAAAAAACTCAGAATCAGCCCTCAGTATGGCGATTCTAAGTTTTTTTACGTTTTCCGGATACCGGATTTCGGTTTGCGAGCTAGTACATTTTGTATGGAGATACGATAAGCGCCCCTAGCGGTCACGTTGAAATTTCGTTTTGCGATTCTGAGTTTTTGCGAGTCGATGAAAACCGTGAGTGCGACTCGAAATCCAAAAAAATTGGCCGAGGAGCTCACAATTCTAACGGTTTTTGTCTAAAATGCGATTCTGAGTTAATGCGAGCTCGAAATGTGATGGCTTCGCACTCGGTTTTTCGAGCAAAATGAGCGACTCGCATGCGAGTCGCCTTCGGCAGCTATTTTGGCAGTGAGTGCCTTCGGTAAAAGCTATCGAAATGTTTGTTGTGAACTTTTCTAGTAATTATTTGTTATAGTGAATGTCTGCAAAGTTATAAATTTGCAAGGAAAACGATGGTTGAGGAAGACCACGCTCGCAATTTACAAGAAATGCGACAAGGATTACAAGGGAATCCTTCGACCCCTGTCGTCCGATGGCATCTCGGAGACAGAATTTCCACTGGATCGTACCAAAGGCCCGTTGGAGTAGCCAAAAATGTCTTGCAACCACCCACCGAATGGTTTACTTATCTACCTACTCCTCAAACCATTACCCTGCCATAAGACATTGATTACTTTGGCTAGATATCTACCTACTATAAGAGTAAATGTTCAACTTATTAACATAATCCCTAACATAGTGTTGTAATGTTCCGTTTCTTTGAGAAGTTGACAGCCAGCACTATAGGTCATCTTCCTGCCCTTATCCCACTTTATGTGGGGTCGGCACAACATGTTCTTTTCTTCCACTCCCCTCTATCAGCCGTCATATCTGTACTCACTCCTTTCTTATCCATGTCATCTTTCACACAGCCAGTACTATAGGTACTTACATTAAATTTTCATTGCAGATTCTACTTAAAGTATGGATTCCCATCATAGGATGTATTGACTGCAGTCATATTAAGACTTAATCCACAACTGAAGAACACCTCTACTTCTGCCAGAAGAACTATCATTCAATAAATGTACAAATGGTACCTATAACTTCTTTCTTATCTTAAATTTAAAATATTATGTTTGAAAGCTTATTTACAAATGTATTTTTATGACAGATCTGTGCCAGTGACTATCGGATTATAAATGTAAATACAAAATTTGCTCGTGCCAGTCATGATTCATTCATCTGGAATTGGTAACAATGTACACAACAATTATGTGAGAAACTTACATCTAAATAATAAACCAGTGTGGCTACTAGGTAAATAGTGCTGAAGATATTATTATTGTAATTAATATTAATTTATGATTTCAGGTGACTCTGGATACCCACTGCGCCCATGGCCCGAGAAAGCATCTACGACTGGACACATGACTGCCCAGGTCACAATTGAAAACACCCTTGGAAAATTGAAAAAGCTTTAGGCTTTATCTATGCAAAGGCAGGGTTTTGCATTACAAGCCGCTAAAGTGTGTACAAATTATACAGGCGTGTGCTTTACAACATCGCCCTCGATGTTGGTGCTCCAGAACATGGTTGTGATTTGGTGATCTTTTACAACCATTTTACCTCAAGGTTTCGGAGATAATTAATAAATAAAACCATCAAAAAGCTTAAAATTTTGTTTTCCTTTTTTCCTTATATACCTATACATATCATAATCATATACATATCTATTTGAATAATTTAAGCATTACAAAGTCAAGAAAGGTTTTAAGTATTTAAAATAAAATAATAATTTAAAATTGACTGAGATTTATTACATGTATATCTACTGTAAGTAATTTGTATTATATAGTACAATGGATTTTTGGTTTGATTTGTAGAGAGAAGAGAACGGCTTCTCTTTTAATAGGCATCATGTCTCCCCATCCAGTTCCATGATATGTTGTCTTTCCGGCCTCTTATATACAAATACTGTTTTAAAGAGTAAAATCCCTTAGCTCTACAAACTCAATAATCTTAGGACAAACAGGGACATGTTCAGGGGCCAGTGAAATGTCAAGGTCTCACAAATGTTCTAAAGTTCAATCTATATAGGTTCATTAGATGACTTGTTGTTGTTGTTTTGGAGTGGAGTGCAGTGTTAGTGGCAAACACGAAGCACTGTGTTGACCGCAGGCGCGGAGAACGCAGCCCCAGGTGCCGGCGCGCTGGAGGTCCCAAACGTGCTGGAAACATAACATATATTATAAATTACATTAGCATAAAGTAGTTACAAAAGTACACTATCCTTTATTATTAAAAACAATATAGTTAAAAGATAGGATCTAATGGAGTTTTAATTTAGCATGATTTTCTAATATAATTGAAAATGAAAGTGTGGTGCCAGGGAACCCATTCATATAATGGGTAGCTATATAAATACCTCCAGACATGGTATTATTACAATGTATTTCACTCAACAAATCTTATACCAACAGTACCCCTTGGCCAGCATCCCTGGTTTGATTGAATGAAGGCGAACCGTAAGATTCTCTTGATGCAGCAACAGGATTGATAAAATTGCAAGAAGTTGGTGGATGGGATGGCTCAAAATCATTCTTATTAGAAGTTATAGGGGAGGTCTATGTCCACAGTTAACTTCTTGAGGCTGATGATTATCATAGAAAGAGAGATTTATGAAAATGTAACACAATGAATGTATGCAATAATGGCACTTACCATCACTGTGGTGTTGGGCGCTCAGGGTGGGTTAAGAGTTTTCTTTGGAACTGAATTACTCTGTGTGATGCGATGGCTGTAAAATTAAAAATATGTTGTTAATCCATATTTGTTTTCATGACCATACAATGGATGGATATGCAAGATAGCATACATATTCATATGTTTTTGTATGTTTTGTTTTTAAATTATATTATATATCCAGCAAGACAAGTCTCACTGAAATAAAGAGAAGGCTCAAAATAATTTTTACTGCAAACTTACACAGGAGACTGTCTAGCAGTGAACTTTATCAGGCTAATGATCGTCTAAGTAAGCGAGTTCCATGAAAGTAAACCATTGTAACACTGAATGTATGCAATAATGTAACGTACCATTGCCAAGGTAATAGGCGCTCAGGGAGAATGTGGGGGGCTTCTTCTGTATTTTTGTCTGTGAAGAAAAGTATGTGGTTAAACATAATCAGTTTTTTAATGACCACACAATAGAATGTTCGAAGAATGTCTTATAGGTAAGTAACAAACCTAAGTGTGCACCACCACTATTCATGTATATGTATAAATGAAATTGGTTTATTATTAATGATTTGGCTTATCTAGGAATTGATCAGGCTAAGTTTTTCTGGCTTCAATGCTACATCATTATATAACTAAACTTCATATGTATGTTACACATTCACTGAGTAATATATACAAAGCATAGGCACAAAATTATGAAGGAATCTAGCTGTGGTAATCTTTATAAAATATGATACCGTGTCGGTGAAGATACCGGCCAGCAACTTGTGTTTGTAAACCAAAACGAACACGAACTACAATCCAATTTGTAATCAAGTAGGTACTTACAACTCCATGAAATGTAGGTAGTGTCCTGTCTCAAATTGAGAAGGACTTGATTTATGTTAAACTTTCACAGTTTTCACAGTTTTTCCAGTCCGCCGCAATGCACAAAAACAAAATACAAAGAAAAATTAAGCGCCAAAGACCAAAACAAACATTGATACTTTGACATTGACAAATTCAAGAATGAAGAAAATGAATAGAAAGAATGAAATTCAATAGATTTCATGTTTTGAAAACCATGTCAGCAACATTCTAAAAGTTAAGTCATATCGACGCGCCGTGTCATCTATGCGAGCATCCGATATGACTTATTGTGCGGCTGCGAATCAAGTGACGCTCAGACTGATCGAAACGACATTTGGTTTTACGGCGGCTCGCCAACCGTAGCTCGCAAACCGAAATCCGGTATCCGGAAAATGGTTAAAAACTTAGAATCAGCCTACTGATGTTGGTTTTTATAGGCCACCTTAAGGCCTCCGTTATGGCATAAGGAAAGTAGTATTAAAATATCAGCGTACTGTTTAGACGTAGGCACATCCCTACAGAAACTCTACGACAACCTAACACGGGTACTCACCGACTAATGAGTAACCAGTGCTGCCAGTAAACTTCTCGTCAGATGTAACACTTTGAACGAAAGTATTACACTAGAATTTTATCCAAAAATTACATATTTTTATAAGCTCCCAGTTCTTATTTTTTTAATTATTAACATTTTTTTACGAGTTAATAAATTTATTGTATCTACTTCGATTGTAGCAAACGCAATAAGTGTAAAATAGCTTATTTAAAGAATTCGCTATAGTATTTAAAAGAATGTAGGTAAGTAGGTACAATTGAAAATACAAGTGTGGTATGCGGTAATAAATAAAAAAATATTATTTTAGGTATTTTAACGACAGAAATTTAAGCCTAGAGATGGTAGCATTGCGTAGGGTATAATGTACCTAGAACCGAAGTATCGCGCGGGGCGGGTCTGTCATATATAGTATCGTACCGTTCGTGGTGAGTGCGTCTGTCTTCGAAGCTTATCATTTACTTTTCTAACAAAATAAATAGGTAAGTAACTACCTACCCGCCATAGTAAACGTAGAGCATAGATTATTTACTTCAATAAATTTATTTGCTTGAACATAAGTACTTGTAACATACCTAAGCCTTTGGCACATGCTATAAGATACAATATTCTTGGTGTTGGGGTTTACTTAAGATTTCATTATGTCCTACTATAAAATAGTGTGCAAATATCAAATAATCCCTAATTGAGTCTAACATTTAACAAAATTACTGACAGTGTCAATTTATACTAAGTCAAATTATATGAAATTATTAAATACCCTTACATAAATTTATAACTGAATTACCTATATGCTGGAATCTAAACCATCAGCTTATCTTCCTACTACAAAGATTAATTAATATTATTATAAGAGCCTACCTAACCATCTAGCTAATTAAATTAATGCCAATTACAATGTTTAAATAAAGTACCTAAGTTGTATTAAAAAAAGTAACACTAGGTAGGTACTTAAGGGGGGTAACCTTAGATATCCTCGAAGAATCTCGAATAAGTACTTGGTACTAATAGAACGGTCGGGATATCTACCGTGAAGAAATATTTCTTTCTTTTCTTTTCTCTCTTGTAACTATAGAAAGGACCCCATTCTTGCTACAAAAAAGCACCATGCCCTCAGCGTTAGATAAGTCTTGAAAATGATCTTTAGATGAGGGATCAGTGAATCTTAGTCACATAATAATAAATGCATTATAGATGCAAGTGAAATTACAATAACAATTTTTCACTGATTCAGTCGTCTCTGTCCGTTCATGTATTGTGAAAAGCGTTACTTACCACCCCTAAAATCTATGTGCACTAATCGTTTTATCCTAAAACAAGTTAGAGTCGGCTTTTTAAAAACCCGTTTCCATGTTTCCAAATCAATAGTGGTGCAGCAGAATTTTCTTGACAATAAATTACGGGTACTGCATGGTTTCTGATCTCCAAATTTGTTTGGAAACTTGGAGATCCGTACCTATATTATATAGGTACCTACTATAGAGAGAATCCGTCGAGTGGACAGCTGCAGGTCAAACCAAATTAATAATCTGTTGAGTAGCTAACGATGAAGAGAACGGTGAGTATGCTTGCCATTCCTTTTTCTCATCCTCCTACGTTTTGCCTAAATTACTTAGTTTAAACGATATTTTAATGGTTTTTAGGGTTCCATTCCCAAAGGGTAAAACGGAACCTTATACCATATACCTAAGACACCGCTGTCTGTCTGTTGTATGTCCGTCTGTCACCAGGCTGTATCTCATGAATCGTGATAGTTAAAAAATTTTTCACAGATGATGTAGGTACCTACCTATTTCTGTTGCCGCTATAACAACAAATACTAAAAAACAGAATAAAATAAATACTTAGGTTCCCCCTTAGGTTCTCATATAACAAACTTTTTTAAGCCCTTTTACTATAAATAATGGTACGGAACCCTTTTTGCGCGAGTCTGACTCGCACTTGGCCGGTTTTTTAATTTAACTTGTTATAGGAACTCACTCATTTTCATAATCATAATAATTTACTAATAAATTGTTCATTTCATCTTACTGCTGTGATAAAATAGTACATAATGGTAAAATAATATAGTTTTATTTTCAGCTAGCGAATATTATGGCTTCGAAAAGAATACCTTTAGAGAAGATTGAGCATCTGCTGGATGTAGTCAAGGATATCTCTGGCACACAAAATTGTCAGCATCAGTTACTTGAGGATTTAAACAATATGTTTAGGTTAGCTTTTCCCAAATCAGCAAAACTGCGTCCATATAGAAAAGGCTACATAGAATGGAATGACCTTGAAAAGCATAATATGAAAAAACTATCCGGATTCATATTGTTTTGTGGTGCTGTTGAAAGGGACGAGGGCATTAACATTATCGGATTTTATCCAGATATCGCTCAAAACGAAGTAGTCAATCAAAACACTCGTTTTCCGAATGACGTAGAAGAAGGGCAAGAAGTAAGTACCTACAACTTAACCATGTTTTTAGTTAGAAGTTTTCATAGATTATCCACCAGCCTCATAAATGCTTTAACAAATAAATAAAATATTAAACTCTTAGTTAGGTTAGTGCTCAAAGAATTTTAAATGTAGAAAATGTATAGATAATAAATTACAATGACAGTGAAAGTGTTCACGGGGCGGCGCTGCTCAGCAGATATCTTTCATGCTTAGCTCATTGTGATAAATACTTTGATGAAGTAAGCTAGAATACTCCTAGATTTATTTATTTTATTTTACTTTGGCTGATACGGATATCCCAGTTAAATCAGTCAAAGAACAAAACTCAACATTAAAATATTAGTTACAGAATAATTAAATAACCATGTCAATAGGGTAATAAATGTCAACAAAAAATCTTAAGCTTACTAATTAATTGACTAACAGAATCACAACAAGCACACACAATCATACATCACGCTCACAAAAAAAAATTAAAAGTACATGCTACCGCGAATTCATGAAAGACTTCCCTTATATTTTTAGGAGGAACTCTATGTGGATGTCAGCAGTCCGCTGGTGAAGGCGCAGATGTTGTACATCAGTGAGCTGCTGAAGGACCCTAACAAGAATTGCAGAGATGGACTTACAAAGAACTTTCTGAACTTTGTCAAGGATGACATTTACACAAGAAGCAGTTTCGAGAAAAAGCATGGACTTACATGGTCTAAACAGGCTTTTTAATGAACAAAAATCTTCTGAAAACATCTCAATTAAATTCTTAAACTTCCATGAAACAACATAATTAAGTTCATACCTAGTATATGTATTTAACTAGATTCATGAATGAAATATTAAAAAAATTGGATGCAATGAGGTATGCAATGATACCTTCTTTAGCATTCAACACAATGATATTATACATTATCCAACTTCTTCTATTTGCGGTTATTTCATTTGAGTGCGTGGGTAAAGCGTAACTTTGTTTATTCGGTCCTGTTTTCACTAGGTAACGTCAACTGCGCTAGAATGTACACAATTCGTTACTTTCTAAATGTTATTGCAGCATCACAATAAAATCAGCTGACGAGTTCACTTATATTTTGAGTATTTGTCCTGAAAATAATTGTTGTAACGCTGTGACATCATTTTGAAAGTTACGAATTGTATACATTGTAGTGTATACAATTACACCTAGGTATCTATTTAAATTGGGCTTTTGAAAAAAAATAAAAAATGTTTTTTTTATGTATTTTAATACATTATACTATTGATATTTAATGCAAAAAAATTAAGTTTTTTTTTTTTTTTTGTATGTATGTATGTGACAACAACTATGGTGATCAAATTATGGCGCGTTTATAGTCACGTGATTTTTTTCTAAATTTTATTAATTTTTAATTGTTTATTATTAATTGAAAAAAGTTTACTACTTACTGATATTTAATGCAAAAAAATTAAGTTTTTTGCATTAAATATCAGTAAGTAGTAAACTTTTTTCAATTAATAATAAACAATTAAAAATTAATAAAATTTAAAAAAAAATCACGTGACTATAAACGCGCCATAATTTGATCACCATAGTTGTTGTCACATAGTGACGTCATAATGTTATAGCTATCTAATAACAGTACAGCGTGCACGGCTATTGCAATGAGTGAAAACGGCTCGGGTTTGTTCGGGAGCTGTCGGCGTGTTTTCGGTACTGGATTCAAAAAATATTTTTATTTTGAAATAACTTGAATTATTGTGAAAAAAAAAATTAAAAAATAGTTTTGTGATACATCTTATACTTATATGATCGTTCCATTTAGGTACCGCAAAAAAAAAATTCAAAACCCTAATTCTGAATTCTACAGTTTTTCCTTAACACAGCATGTGGTTAGATTAAACATGCTTATTTATACAGTTCGTATGTCTCACGGCAATGCTACCATGTACATCAGGATGTATATAGGTAGGTAGGTAGGTAGCATCTACGACTCGCAGCACCACTAGCTAAGACTGTTTCAAATCTTTGAATGAAATAACTTAGGTAGATTTGGGAGTTTCACTGCGAGATAGAATCAGGCTCAGAATATTTTTTCTTGGAAACGCATATGTCCAGCAGTGGACTTATATAGGCCGATGATGATGATTTAAAGCTACCTACTTGCTAACCCTCCATGTAGCATGGCTGTGGGTGGCATCACCTATCACAACTTAACAAATCATTGCCTCGTAGGATAAACACTTTAGGAGCGAACCCTACATGCACAGGTATATGAGGCTGTAAGTGTTAAACATCTAGGATCGTCATCTTCTCATTATTCTTTTACCAAGTTGTCTTCGCCTGTAACTGTAGTGGCATTTTATTTGACTATTTGTATGTTTTTCATAAATATGGTATTCTACTTAAACAAATAAAAAAAACTTCATTTTACCTAGAATAAGACTAATGCTGGACTTATGCCTCCTGAAGCCTAGTAAACATAATTTATGTTTTTTTTTGCTTTGTGTTAGGTATAACTATATTTTTCACATAGCTAACAGGACTATATATTAATGGTACCTACATACCTAGTTAGACCAACGTTTATTTTACATGATGTACCTACTAATGACCAAAAATAGGAGAAGACACTGACTGACACAGGTCATTGTACCTACCTAGCTCAGTAGTCAAGGACTTCATAGGATGTCTGTTACAAAAACCTTATGTCAATAAACAAATTTTATTATTACTATTGTGTTTTTTGTCTTAATTTTGCCTTATTAAGTTAGATTAGTACCTACCACACTGGAGCTTAATTATTTACATTAGGTACTCTAGGTACTCATTAATTTCTAAAAAGGATCATACAAAATACGTCGCAAGGTAAGAAAGAACCTAAGAAGCCGTAAGTTTTTTGCCCGTTTCTTCCAGGCTTGGTAAGTGATGTGCCAACTCGGAAAAAAACAAAACTCGATTTAACCCGAGTTAAAATTTATGTACTAAGTAAATTTATGTAAGAGCTATTCTTTCACCTAACTCACAGTTAAGTAGCTCTATCGATAACCCTTAGCTTTACTATTCGTTATTCTTACTCTAATAAATAATTGACTACATACTAGCAACACCGGCAGCATGCACCGACTGTGACGTAGACAGTTGTATTCTCTCTGTCTACGGACTGTGACAGACTGTGACCTATCGCAACTGACACGTGACCATGGAAATGTGTTCCAAAAATGTAAACCAATGACCAATACCTGGCTACGTTTTCCGCTGTTGTGTATTCCACGGTTGTGTAATCACGGCACGGCACCCTATCCTTCGTGTCCGTCAGAACAGCAGGTACCTAGCTCCAATCGTGTTTTCGATATTGCAAGCATTTAGTCAATTTCTCGACAGTTCATATTTTCATAATACTAGAATTTGTCACCTCATATTTTGGGATATTTTCATATAAATACATTACCTGCTGTCTTGACGCTTCCTCAGCAGGTAACTCTCTTAATCACAGCGATCACTGCACCTTTTGCACTGCTTCCTATGTCAGCATTTAGTCATGCATTTGTCAATCTCACATACCAAGTTTCATCAAATTTAGTTTAGTAGCAACGGAGATATTACGATGTGTTTATTTGAAAATTTAACGGACGCCATGTGCCATTTTGAAGCCATTTTCAACCAAAGTAATTTCACTTGAATCGAGTCACCTGCAGCTTATTTCCAAGAAATAGTTGTACCGACGGATTCTTTACAATTTTATCTTTCAGATAGCAGTCCAACATCGTAGCTTTCTAGTGTTTTTATCCTAATAAAACAATATATACAGTTTCAGTATTCAGTATTCAGTATTCAGTATGTTTATTGCCTTATTATGTAAGTAGGTTTAACATTGTCAGATCTTAGGACTACACGCCAATATGTCCAAAGTGCAGTGCAAAGTGATACTAGGATAGGGATACTAAACTTCATAGAAAAAATCATACGACAGAAATGTATAAGTCAGACACAGTATTTCCAGCTTTTAAAACAAGATTAAAGTATTCATCATCATCATCTTAGATAAGTTCACAGCTTATTTCCATGATTAAGATATGTCGATGGATTCTGATACACGGGTACGTGGCCAGTAGCACTGACCTGACCGACCATGCCAAGCTAGCGAGGGTTGCTCACAGTACGTAACATGGCTGCATGACGATTGTTTCTGCCTCTCCGATATGCTGTGTGTGACTTACCGCCATGTCGATACCAACCTTATGATTTAAAATTCAAAATGGCGGAAGCGAATGATGGTATAAAAACTGACATGGGGGTCTTCTTTCGATTGATTTGGGTTGCTACTTATGAATATGTGGTCAGATTTAAAATTCAAAATAATGGGTGCAAATTATGGAATAAAAAACTGACCTGGGGGTCTTTTTGGACTAATTTGAGGGTGCTGATTATGAATATCTGGTCAGAGTTGAAATTCATAATGGCGGGTCAAATTAGTCCAAAAAGACCCCCAGGTCAGTTTTTTATTCCATAATTTGCACCCGTTATTTTGAATTTTAAATCTGACCACATATTCATAAGTAGCACCCCAAATCAATCGAAAGAAGACCCCCATGTCAGTTTTTATACCATCATTCGCTTCCGCCATTTTGAATTTTAAATCATAAGGTTGGTATCGACATGGCGGTAAGTCACACACAGCATATCGGAGAGGCAGAAACAATCGTCATGCAGCCATGTTACGTACTGTGAGCAACCCTCGCTAGCTTGGCATGGTCGGTCAGGTCAGTGCTACTGGCCACGTACCCGTGTATCAGAATCCATCGACATATCTTAATCATGGAAATAAGCTGTGAACTTATCTAAGATGATGATGATGAATACTTTAATCTTGTTTTAAAAGCTGGAAATACTGTGTCTGACTTATACATTTCTGTCGTATGATTTTTTCTATGAAGTTTAGTATCCCTATCCTAGTATCACTTTGCACTGCACTTTGGACATATTGGCATGTAAACTGTATATATTGTTTTATTAGGATAAAAACACTAGAAAGCTACGATGTTGGACTGCTATCTGAAAGATAAAATTGTAAAGAATCCGTCGGTATAACTATTTCTTGGAAATAAGCTGCAGGTGACTCGATTCAAGTGAAATTACTTTGGTTGAAAATGGCGTCAAAATGGCACATGGCGTCCGTTAAATTTTCAAATAAACACATCGTAATATCTCCGTTGCTACTAAACCAAATTTGATGAAACTTGGTATGTGAGATTGACAAATGCATGACTAAATGCTGACATAGGAAGCAGTGCAAAAGGTGCAGTGATCGCTGTGATTAAGAGAGTTACCTGCTGAGGAAGCGTCAAGACAGCAGGTAATGTATTTATATGAAAATATCCCAAAATATGAGGTGACAAATTCTAGTATTATGAAAATATGAACTGTCGAGAAATTGACTAAATGCTTGCAATATCGAAAACACGATTGGAGCTAGGTACCTGCTGTTCTGACGGACACTATCCTTCCTATCTATAGTAGGTATCTATATTTCACAAACAAAACAGAAAAGACTTCATTCATACATTTTCAGAAATTTTCTATTCTTGCTCATAGAGTACTGTTGTCTTGCTTTGCTTGTTAGATTTCATTTTTCTGTGCAGTTAAAAAATTTAGATAAAGGTTTTGCTAGATAGATGTACGAGAATTAATTAGGATTTACTCGTAGTGTTGTTCTGTTTTGGAAAAATGGGTAGAAACAAAATGATTGCAAAGAGTTGCCCGAAATGTGGAATGCAGGTAATCTACTTGAATCGACCTATTAGAAACTAGACAGCGTTGGGGACTACTTTACACCTAAACCTAAACCTCTACTTATATTGTATTCTATGTATGCATTTATAAAAAAAAAGTATGTAAGTATTCAGATCAGTCATCTGGTTCTTAGAGTAAGTACAAGCTATGCTTAGTTTGGGACCAGATTGTGTTGTGTAAAAATGTTCAAAAATATTTATTTATTACTTACTGGATGCTGTAGTATCTACCTTGGACAGGATGTAATATAGACGTGTCTAACTGATAAATCACAAGTACACTCAGCCTCGGCTGTGTAACATATGACAATGACTTGCTCATATAAAAAAGCTGCTATAGCCTCAATTGTTTTCATTTTCTAACCAGATGATGATGCTTAATAGACCAGCATTCAAACAGGAGCCCAACCAACTACATCAATATAATTATTTTGTCAGAGCTTAGTTCACCAGCGCAAACCAAATGTGGCAGAAAGTGTGTATACAGTGTATGTTTTAATCTAGTCATCAGTACCAGACAATAGTACCATTATTAGTTTGTCGCTATAACAACTTTATAATACTAAAAAAACAATGAAATAAATATTTAAGGGGGGGGGGACGTTTTTATTATAGATAATGTTATGGAACCCTTCGTCCGTGAGTCCTACTTGCACTTGGCCGGTTTTTTCATGTGGACACTACTTGCAGGACACATTCGTTAGGAACATGTCCTATGATGCACTGCCTTGGATCCATCAAACTGAGGCATACAGATGGTTCATGTGCCTGTTAGCTTCTAGAAAAGGAAATCATGATTTGACCAGTTCTGTCATATGAGGCAATAGTTCACTTATTGAACAGTTTTTAAAGAATATCATTAACCCATCTATATGAAATCTATCAGTAAGAGATGGTCATTACTCATTGCTTAGAGAAACTTTAAACAGGGATACTTATACTTAAATATATGTAAAATGAAGTTTAGTTTGTTGGTTGAGGTGGCGGTAGCGTCGAAGTCCTGTAAGTGTGGGCACACGTTCTTCGCGTCGCGACGCGCGGCCGACGCGCTGCAAGGGACGGGCGGGGCCGCGGCCGCGGGCGCACTGGACGCGGGCGCGGAGGACATGAAGCGCCGCACGGGCCGCGTGCGACGCTCCCAGCCGCAGTTCTACGACGCACAGCATTATCAGAAGCAGATCAAGCGACGGGTGAGCCATCATATCCAAAACATTTATTTGTAACAGTAGCTGACCCGCCTGCGAATACGTTTGCGTTTTTCATACAAGCTTCATCTCCTTTTTAACACTCGTTTTAGGGATGACAGCTCTATGAAACCCATCCTAGTTTTAAGTTGGACTGTAAGCTAATTCTGCAAATTGCATCAACATTCATTCAGTAGTTTTTGCGTGATGCGCGTACAAATAATCGTACAAACATTTCTTTAAAGTTGATTCCGTCTTTTTGCCTTTTTATAAAGTATTATTAGCAAGATTTCAGAAAATAGGTATCTTTAGGATCAGAAGGCAAGATCACGTGGCAAGACGTAGAAGGCAATGCTCCCTAAAACATAAATAAACAAAGTTTTTTATTTACCTTTCAGTCTCCTAAGAAACGAGATACACTAGGCACAGAAGATGAAGACTACAAGGGCAAGGAGAAAGAAAGTGGTAAGAAGTTTTGAAAATTTATACCTGTATCTACTAGCACGAAGAAATTTAACATGTGCGGCGCAAGCAAATGCTCCAAAGTGTTCGCAAGAGATATGTCTATTAGGCAAAGCCTGTTGACGAAACGGCTATTAAGCGAACAACAACAATGGTGGAGGACGGAATAACGACAGAGCTTCTGAATTCGAGTGCAACACATATACTTAAGGCTCTTCAGAAGCTATTTAATACCGTCATACTCGAGAGCTGCTGCTGAACCACGTCTATGAGCTGTTATCAAAAGTAATAATAATAATAATGCTGGACACTCCACACAGCATCATCTAGCCCCAAGCTAAGCCGAGCTTGTGTTATGGGTAGGTACTAGATGACTGATATACTTAATACAATATATTAAATATACCTATAGATATTTTTTATTATACATAGAAAATACCCAGAACACCCGGAATAAATATTTGCAGATCGTACAAACATTTATCCCAAGGCGGGAATCGAACCCGCAACCTCCTGCGTCGCAGGCGGACATTCGCCCGCCACGCCACATCGGTCGGTCGGGGTAAAAGTAGTTACTAAGCGTCTCCAAGTCTCTAAGTCGGGTTCCAAAATACATGGCTTTACCACATACAGGTACGCACATACGCAGGTACCTTCGTTTCAGTCGAAAATAAATTCCGGTCTGTGTCACGGTCGCTCCAGCGGTGCCAAATTGACTATCGGTACATCGAAGTGTTGAAAGGTCTGTATAATAATGCCAATCATAATGTCTATCCGACTTCAGGACCAGAGCACTAATCCAATCCAGTTGCAAAAGGTGGTGAGACAAGGAGATGTAATTTCTCCGAAACTGTTCACCACTGCACTGAAGGATATTTTCAAGCTCGTGTCCTGGAATAGGTATGGTATTAATATCAATGGCGAACTTTTAACTCACCTTCGATTTGTCGACGATATAGTCATAATGGCGGAATTGATGGAAGACCTAGAAACAATGCTCAGAGACCTCAATATTGTCTCCCAACAGGTAGGTCTTAATATTTTTAATGCTCATGTCGCAGCCGTACCTACATGTTGGAAGAAAGAAAAACTATTTATTTACTATATTATTATTTACTAACTTATTATTATTATTTACTAACTATTTATTATATTAAAATTATTATTTACGACACAAGCACTATTAAAATAAATATTATTGTTAAGTATGTGATGGTGAGGCTTGTGTATTGGGAGCGATGTTACTGGATATACTGGGAGTCTCACTAAGACACTGGAGGTAGACTTTAAAAGCGTTACCTTCACTGTCTGGTACATCGACCATCTCCTAGCCATGACGCGGCGGATCGTCAGTGTAGCTTATGTTATTGATACGCATCTGAGTAGGAATCTGCCCGCTTGACACTACTGGTTTGGTGACCATACCAGGGGGCCAATTCTCAGATTGTAGAGATTTTGGCGAAATAGAGATCATGTCGAAACTTGAATGTCTACGCAAAATGTCACGAAAATGTCTAACGATTCAAAAAACCGTATTCTCACTAGAATTCGACAAATGACGGCACGACATTTCTGTAGAGATCTCAGATATACGTTCCGTTTTAGCTATTGTTCTAGTAGTTAGTTGTTAGAATCTTTAACTATATAGTTTTGTGGCCACAAAGTATGTACACAACATAGTTTATACAATGATTTTATAAATTGAATATGAAACTACAGTAAAAAGTACACAAAAAAATTTTTGAATAAAATATTACATTTGAATATCTTTACATGTTCCTACATGCGTGGTACGAAACTTTGAGTAACTAAACTGTCAGTGTCAGTCAAGCTATCAAACTACAGCGGCTATTTTGTGTTTTGTAAAGAAAGTCTCGGATTCGTTCTCTGTCATCTTTGGAAGCAACATTGTATTTTCATTTTAATTGTTTTTAAGTTCTGATGGGTAATTTTGGTGGTATGTATTTTAACCATCATTACTTGAGGTCTTAGCACAAGTGTGAACAGTTGAAATGAAAATGTGTTATGTGACATCCTGATTTGAACGAAAATGTTTCCCTTTGGTTTTGAAGAAAACCGCCATCTTTTTCTTCAAAACCAGCCGACTTTACTTTTTTTACTGACTTGACTTGACTAAGAAGTATCATATACAACCCACTTGACATTGCAAAATAGTCCGCAAGACGGACAGAGGCCACAAAAAAAAAGTCTCAAAGAGTAGGTAGATACTTTGAAAGTTAGCTAGGCGCCCGAAAATAACATCAATAAATAATGCAAGCGTGAAAAATACCTACCCAACGTCAGCTCAAAAATCACGGCTGCTTGAGTTAATCGAAGCCGATAATGAGCTACGCCAGAGAATTTTTTTTTTTAAATAAAACGTTGGTACCTACTTATGTGTTTTATTACCATAATTTAATTAGCAGAAAGCACTTGTTTAGAATATACCTACTAGGATTTAATGAGATTTATTACCTACTGTTGTTATTGCATCGTAATGAACGAAAACTAATAAAGGCTTAAAATACCTGGCACAATTAATACTTAAACAAACCAAAGTTTTGTCAAAATAGGCTGGGTTGTCCTTGAAAAACGGCAGCGATCTTTCGACATTTGATCTCTATCGCTCGGAACCACTCTTTGCTTGTCGAAAGCTTTTTTACGACTTATGTCTATTGGTGACATCACGAGAATAGCATAATATGATTTTATTCGACATTCTCCATCTTTTTTCGACTTAGGTCGAATTAGACTTTATCTCTAAAGAGCGAGAATTGGCCCCCAGTAGCGAAACATCGCGACTACCTCCGGCGTGAGGAACAGACTCATACTATAGCTTCTCCCAGAGCAACTAGTAAGACACCAGCTCGAACGCTTTAAGCCCAATATTATACCAGAGAAGTGATCGACGCGACGGACCTACAGACTACAGACAGTACTGCTGCGTTCCGTTATACTAAAGTTGAAAGTTACACCGGTATATTACACTGGCCAACGAGGTGCGAGTTTATCTGACAGGCAACAACCCTAATTAACGCTCGTAGAACCGGGCATCATCATAAGAGATGCAGGTGCAGAGGTAGAAGAGTTGAAGGTGATTGTCAATTCCAGCCGGAGCGATAGCGCGGCGACGACGAGCTCTGCGCCGCGGGGCGCGTCCCCCCCGGCCGGCGGGCGCGTCCCCCGCGGGGGCCGCGCGCTCGCGGGACGCCGCGCCCGCGCTGCTGCCCGCGCAGCTCGCACGCTGCGCGACCCTTCTGCAAGAGATCAACCGGAAGATGGCTACGGTCACCTGGCACCCTCCGACGAGTTAGCTCCGCGTCTCTCCCGGAAAGACGCGGCCACGCGACTGAGTTTTTATAGACCACTTTATCGCAGTCTCTTTTATCAGAAATTATCTAGACGGTCTGAATGTAAAAGGAGAGGATTATGTTCCAACATTGTTATAAAATACACAGATATAAAAAACATTTATTTCATTTTACAAATTTATGTGGGTAGGTTACCTATCTACCTACCTTACTCTGTTTGCAAGAGACTGGACATAAAAAAGTGCTCTGTGGACTGGACCTTGACAAGGTTTGTTAAAACCTGTAATCCGGTCTCCAGGGCCTTCTGCCATAAATATTTTATCTCAACTCTCTATAGTGGTCTTGTGGTCGTAGTTGACATAAGTTGTAATTGCCTTGCAGTTTATACATTTTGATAGATAATGCAATCTACAACCCTACGGCTACAAACCTGAGAAAAACTACAGGCTAGAAGTATTATAGAGTATTTCAGTTAGGCGACTCGACTCGACTCCGGTTAATGTACAACTATGGAATACTCAGCCCGGGAAATTACAGCCAGGAAAACGCAGCTAAAATGTCCACGAAATTGCTCTGATTGGTCGAATGAAAACATAGGCTTCGTTTAGAGTTAAGTTGTACCATCCTATTTTGAGATTAGTGTAGGTAGGTCATGCAGTTTTATTCGTGGTGCTTCGGTGGCTGCTATTCGCAGCACGCTCGCTCGGCTTCCTCGCCTCGCGCGTTTTTTTTTAAATGTTCTAACCTATCCGAGTAGGGTCCGCCTTAGAAAGTGAGTGTAAACGAGGCCTAAGTTTTGGCATCCAATCCATGATCGTGTATTCCAAAAGGGTGTACAAAATTTTGTACGACCTGGAAAGCACAGCCATGGATTGGATGCCAAAATGTATACAAATTCCTGGCTGCGTTTTCCATGGTTGTGTAATCACGGCACCCAGTTTACTTTAGTCCATATTCTTAGACCCAGGCGGACTCGAAAACATCAAAACGATCTATGAAGTCCATGCCTATTGCAGCCGCCCAACAGCGCGGCGTGTTCCGGTCTGAAGGGCGTAGGTACCGGTGGCATTACAAACGTTACAAACACACGAGGCTTAGCAATTGACCCTTCCACATCCTCGCCGGGTTAAGGAGAATGGAAGTAGTAGTACGTAATAAACCTATCTAACTATTGTATTATATATTATTTAGTGAGCTGTTGGTCAGTATAATCACCTACCTAATATAAAAATTGTATAGTCTTGCGTAAATGATCTAAGAGTCTTGCGTCCCCACTTGTTATTCCTGCTGGTCCTATCGGGACTAACGGGAAAAACGAGGACGAGCGGGAATAACCCAAAAACATTGAGTTTTTGATTATTCTTGAAATGTTTCTATGGAATGAAAAACTAGCTAACAAATTTTTGACAATATTGTGAATCGAGTCCTTTCTGCTTATCTATGTCTTCTTACTGGTAGGTCTACTAGGCTTGGTTTTTTAACACATTTAGGACCCCATTAATATGAAAAACCCAATTTAAACTAATGGGTTTTGACTAATTGGGATACGAAAATAAAATTACTGGACGAAATTTCACAGCACTATTTATTTATTTATCTATCTAGTCCCAAAACACAGTAAATAATTAGGTACCTATTGTGATGAGCACGGGCTGGACTAGGAGCTGTGAATGTGCCCGCGCCGCGCGACCGTCGTCGCGTCGGCGTTGCCGCCTGGCAGCAGTCGGAGGAAGCCACGATAGCTGATAACCCTTCCAAAACAAACAAGTTGCAACCTTGCCTTGACCGTACAATATGTAGGTAGGTGCTTACATGATAGCGCTAGGCTATCACTAGTAGCTCTGCGAACAGTACACCTCGCGACCATATATTTTTGTAACACATGATAAATATGATAATTTTACATCAATATAGTAATGCTGGACAATCCACACAGCATCATCTAGCCCCAAGCTAAGCAGAGCTTGTGTTATAAGTATTAGATGACTTATATACTTAATACAATACATTACATACATACATATTTTTTATTATAAGTACATATAAAATACCCAGAACACCCAAAATAAATATTTGCAAATAGTACAAACATTTATCCCAAGGCGGGAATAGAACCCGCAACCCCCTGCGTCGCAGTCGGACTTTCACCCGCCGCGCCACATCGGTCGTCAGTTATAGATAAAATTACATTCAATTAACTTATAGATACCTACCCCTTGCATTTTTTTTCATTTTTGTATTAGTTACCTACACTACCGCACTCACTGGTAGTGTTGCTACTGCAAGAGAGCTGCCGGTTAATATCAGTACAGCAACCCTGTGTCATTAGTGTCATAAGAGACCGCCATGCGCGAAGTCGTCTAGTAGTTTTCTCAATACATATTTTATTTTGTTTTTCCCTCTCTATCTGACTCCTTGTGTAACCCTCTTTAGTCTTTAACCCAATGATCAACATTCCGTTGGTCGTACTACTTACCTCTATCTTGCAGACATTTATAATAATCACCAAATGTCCACTATAAAAAAAAATCCCCCTTTAAATCCCTATATCTTTACAACTAACTCACAACATTTGGTTTTACATAGGTAGTAGGTACATTTTTAAACCGAGTATGAAATCTAGCACCAATATTCTAGGTACCAAATTTTATACATATCAACAACGGTTCGTTCTGTATGCGTTAGCAAACATTGAAATGAAATGAAATGAAATGAAATATTTTTATTTGCGAGAAACATGGTTAGGAGTTCTTAAAGTTAGGCACAGTATCACATATTTCACCAAATCACTGGCATGCAAATTTAAATGGTTTACATAGGTCATTATCAATATTATTATTATCTATATCTATATTATTATCAATATTATTATTTATCACTATTTAAAAATTCATTAACACTATAAAAACATTTTTCAATTAGCCATAATTTAAATTTTTTGTTAAATAATGTTCTTGGTAAGTTTTTAATTTCATTAGGAACTTTATTAAATATCTGTCCACACATAGCGACCCATACTCGAGAAAAAACAATTCTGTCAGGGTTTCTTACACATCTTGAGTAAATATCTCGCGCTTTTGTGAATAAACTGAATTGATCTCTAGCAAATTTAGCAGCTTTCAAAATGTACATGCTAGGCAATGTTAGCAGTTTCAGCTTGGGGAATACGGGCTTACATGATTCCCATGGAGGTATGCCTACAATAGCACGTATGCACTTCTTTTGGGCAACGAAAGCTTTATTAAAATCGGTTGAATTACCCCATAGAACTAGTCCATATTTCAGAACTGAGGCTACATATCCGTGGTATGCCTTCAGAGTAGTATTACTGTTTGTAGTCTTGCGTAACCTATACAAAACGTATACAAATTTATTTAATTTTTGGCAAACGTCGTCTATATGGGCTTTCCAATTACAGTGCCGGTCTATAGTTATCCCCAAATAATTTTGTTTTTTCGACCTCCGTTAGATTATGACTGTCATAAGATATTTTAAGGTTTTGACGTTTTTTACCATAAGTTCCAAATTGTATAAAGTTTGTCTTTAGAAGATTAATATTTAAATTATTGTCATTAAGCCATAAAATTATTGAGTCAACCGTATTATTAATGTCAATGTTATAGTTATGAATGTCAGAATTAGATGAAATTATAATAGAAATGTCATCGGCAAATAGTGTACATGGATTAGGCGTAATGTCCGGAAGGTCATTTATATACAGTAAAAATAGCAGTGGCCCCAGGACACTGCCTTGAGGTACCCCACAGTTATTCTGCATATAATTTGATCTTATAGGCTTTAAATCTTTATGAATGTCGATACTTGAAATTTCAACACATTGCATTCTTTTGTTTAAATAACTTTCCAACCATTTTAGTGCAGGTCCTCGGATCCCATAGTTTTCAATTTTCCTTAGTAATAATTCATGGGATACAAAGTCAAAAGCTTTTGTCATATCAAAAAACACTGCAGTTACGAATTTACCAGCGTCTAAGTCATCGACTATCATCTTCGTCAAATTGAAGCAGGCTAATGCTGTGGATTTTCCTTTTTGAAAACCAGATTGCTGACTTTTTAAAATGTTATGCTTTCCAATGAACGATAACATGCGTTTCTGCATAGCCCGTTCGAAGACCTTTGATATGATAGGTATCAAGGTTATAGGTCGGTAGTTTTCTGGTTTGCTCCGGTCCCCTTTTTTATGAAGAGGTTTAACCGTAGAGTACTTTAACGATGCCGGAAAACACCCTTCCGCAAAAGACAAATTAATCATGTGCGTCAATACAGGTACTAGTTCATTCGACGAGGCTTTTAGAATATTTGTAGCAAAACCATCGTAGCCTACCGCTCTTGTATTTTTCAGTGACGCTATAATGTTTTGAACTTCATTAAATCCAAAAGGCTTTAGAAACATGCTACTGCAAACATTACCTTTGTAGGTGCTTCGAAGATTATTATGTGTTTTATTGGTCATATTGATCCAGTAATGGTTAAACTCCTCAGCAATTTTTTGTGGGTTGTGTATCGTTTCATAACCGTTTTTAATCTCAGTTATAAGAGTCAAGGGTTTTGTGCTTTCAGATTCTTGCTTTATTAACTGCCAAGAAGTTCTACAAATGTTTTTTGACGATTTTAGAGTATCTTCCTTACAATTTTTAATGGGGACCCGTCACAGTTTTATCTGTGAATGCAGTTTTATAGGCCTTGAGAAACTAAAACATAAGGTGCAAATTTTTTTTTTCTACGGCCAAAACTGACTAGGTTATGGGCAAAATACCGAACGAGGCTCACTGACCGCGCGAACAGCCTAGCGTTGAGATATTGTGACGTCATGTCACAATGACCCAGCGCTAGACGCCGAACCCGCGCGGTTTTATTAAAAAAAAAATAATTTAAACCAGAACACGACCCGCGCAGATCGAGTGAACTTTAATAAAATAATGGTGGAAAGCGCGAGCGCGGGCGAAAGAGAATCGAGACGTCACGGTTCCCTGACATGAGCTATCCGGCCGCCCCGCGGTTGGCTTGTACAAAATGTGTAATATCTTCGCAACCAATGGAACGATTTCAATGATTTAAAAACTATCGTACCTAAACAAGTAAAAGGAACACCATTACATAGATAATATATGCATTTTCCGACTTGGTACGGGAGCTCATTGATTTATCTATACAGCCTCTGAGAACTCGAGAGAATATTTTGTAATTACTTTTATTAGTTTTTGATTTATTAGCGTAGTATATATATCGTAACCGTCTTTTCTTTTTGCAACTAATTCGCAATCCTTTTGTTATCCACTTTAGTTTTTTGGATTTATTTGAAACATTGATTTTCAAAAAAGGGAAACAAAGATTATAAAATAAGAGTATTAGTTCTTGAAAAGTTTCATACGTGGAGTTGATATCCGGTTGCGTATATACCTCGGTAAAAGATAAATTTTTTAGGCATTCCTTAAATTTTTTAATATTATCTAAACTGTAGTCTCTTCTATAGACTGTATACTGTGATAAAATTGGTTTATGTTTAACAGGAATACTTAATAATTGCGCCGTATTATGGTCAGATATATCCCAGTGCAAAAGTTCTCCTTTAGCTAGAGGAATGTTACTGATTAAATGATCAATGCACGTGTTTTGTCGCGTGGCCTCCTTTATATGCATGCTAAGATTATAGTTCAGCAGAAGATCACTGAACTCATTAGGTCTAGTCTCATTATTTAATTTCGCTCGTTCGCTCTCAGTCAAATAAATATCAATGTTGATTAATGCGACTAAATCCGCGAGGAAACGCTAGTATATGCTAGCTAGCCTCTATATTGTAAGCAACATAGTGCAGAATGATTAGTAGGTACGCATAGTGTATAAAAGCTGTAGGTTAGGTTCAGAGGAGCAGTCGGTTGAGCGCCCTCCACGCTCCACGCAACAATCGTCAAACGATCGCATTTTGTCCATTCAAAAAAAAAGCGGGTCAACTTCATACCATGATGCGGCTGACGACAGTTCTATGCGTGATCGCCGTAACCACTGGGTAAGGTTTAGTTAAATCACCTACCTACTTAATCCTTCTCTTCCAACCCTTCATTTTTCTAGTAGGTAGCTAGGTTACTATGTTTACGCCCGTATGCTCAATTTAATCACGTCTCAAGTCGCGATTTTTTGAAAGTTTGCAATGAAAATCAGCCGAAAATTCGTAACATGAGACGTGATTAAATTTAAGTTACATTTGAGTATTCGGCCGTTACTCTACCCTGGAGATTTTATGTCTCTACGACCAGTGGTTTAGGCTGTGTTTTGTATGGATTTGTGAATTGCAAGACAAGTTTTAAGTATATAAAGCCGGCGCACACTAAGTAGGTACACCAGCATCTTTTTATAGATCTGACGTGGAGTATCTGTCTTCCAAAGAAGAATTCACAATATTTTAAAATTATCAAATTTGTATATTTTGCCAGTGTCAATCCACGCTCGTGCGTGCCCGTTAAATGTCGCGTTGAACGAAAGTGTGAAAAGCTGTCATGAGTAAAGGCTAAAACAAACAATAAGCCTTAGTTAAAGGAAAGAGAGCTTCTGAAAAAATCGACCTCTGGGAGCAAATCTATTAGGAAAAGATCAGATTATAAAAGTTAGATTTTAGCGAAAGGAAAAATAGCTTCTGTAAAATCAACCTCTGGAAAAAAAACTATCAGGAAAAAACTAAATTGGGAAATTTTGCGAATGGGAAAATCACTTGCGGTAAAATTCGATTTTCAGAAAGTATTATATAAATAAGCATTTTCTAAGCTGGGACGGCCACAACTCGGCGTAAATTAGCATGCTAAAAATATTGTTATCGTTATTCTTGTTTAAATAACCTCGACATATATTTAATCTCCGATGAGCGGCCCGTAGCGTCGCCGCCGCCACCGCCCTAAGTAGGTACGTACTTACCCACTCAAGGTTTTTCGAGGATTTTATAGGCAGTGGCGTAGCTATCGCAGGGCAAGGCGGTGACGTGCACCAGGGTCCCGGAGCTCAGGGGGCCCTCTAACCGAAGCTTTGAAAAGAGAAGAGCATAAAAGAAAAAGAGATTTTTTTTTAATTGTAATACCTAAGTACCTAAACTTTTTACTTTTTGAAGGCCAATATAAGTTCAAGATACGTGGAAAGAGGGGGTCTGGGCCCGATTCTTTCTCCATGCACCGGAGCCCTTGCCCATTTAGCTACGCTACTGGTTATAGAATGTTTTTCGAGGGCGGTTATAGGTCGGTTACATCCAAATAGTAGATTTGGCACAGGCATGTGCCCACATTTTGCAGTACCTAGTTGATATACCATACGTGAACTGCAAGCTTCACCGCTGCCAAAAAAATACCTTAGTTTCCTATCGATAATTTCCTTCACCTTCATTTAAAAGCGAATCGAATCCCTTCGAGTTTAAATGTTTTGGTGCTCGACCGGATTCGAACCAACTACTCAAACGGTGGGGTCGCTCCCATTCCACTCAATAGACCACCACCATCGGTGCTTTAACATAGTAGGTAGTTGTTCACTAAAATCAAAGTGGGCGATACCATAAAAAAGAAATTCCTATTGGTACATACGTAGATACAAATAGGTAATAAAACAAGGTTAGCACGATCAAGACATCCTGCCTGCTGGAGTGGTAGGTACTTTTCAAATAAAGGTCATGTCATGTAGGTACCTACGTCTTTCGCGAAACTGAAATAGAGATGATAATTAACTTGAAAAGTTATGTTTTTCCAAAGATGATTAAAGTGAATCCCCAAAGATAAAATAAATTATCTAGGTACACCCGAAACCTAAGAATATGGACTAAAGTAAACGAAACATATCCATGGCATTTTTTTATGTCTGACAGTGAAATCAATAACTTGCCTTTGCTTTCTATGGTTGTGTACTCTAAGGTCTTACAATGACCGGACCTGCTGGACGGACTCCCCCGCCCTTAGAATAATAGCCCCCCCACCCCTCAAAACAATTCTTGTTTTTAGACATGCGCAAAACAGTACTCTGTAATGCAATGCCATATAGCATGGCATTTCGTACCGCGTCATATGGCATGCTATCAGTACTCAGTACCCTAAACATGACCTGACTCCACTGGCTATGCTAAGTAATGCTATGCTATGCTATGTTATGCATAGTCATGCTATGTAGGCTATGCTATGCTAGCATAGTCATGCTATGTAGGCTATACTAAGTCATAGCGGGCCGAATGGCCTACATAGACACATGACTTAGCATAGCCTACATAGCCTAGGTCCTATCTATACATAGGATAATGAGGTTCAGATTATACCTATTGCAACTAGATGATATTCGATAACTAAGAAGATTTTTTTGAGATCCGTTATCGCCGCACAACCCGCCGCCGCCGCCGTAATGTACGCAAGCTTTATCTTTAGTTTATAATAAACAATGTTGATTTCCCTTCATACTTAGCCCCAACCCAATTAATATGGTATACTTCTTTTGTATAAAAAGGGGTTTCCCACTAGGTACACTAAGTAAAAACAAAGCATGCAAGTTTTGATTTTTTACATGGGTGTAACTTCCTTGATTTTTTATGACTTACCTTCGGGGGTTGTGCCATAGAAACGTAACCCTTATCGAGAACGCAATACTATTTAAATTCTACTAAACGGTGCGGCGGCGTGTGACAGAGACAGAATCCCGTCCGGCGGACGACACTCCTCGTCGTTTGCACTCGAACCGATCGTAGGCAGAGCATAGCGCCATGCGGCTCCATGCCATGTCTAATGCCATGTGCCATGCTTAATTTTGTCGGGGTATAGGTACTGTTTCAGTGCGCGGTCGTGCTATATAACGCGTAATACATTACTCACAGTACCTACACACCTCTACTTGTTTTGTGTTGAATGTCTCTGTCTACGGTTGAATGGCATTTGTTCAGAGTGTTGCCCGCAATTTCAAACCAAACTTCAAAATTTTCCGGTTCTCTTTCTCTCTCTTTTATTCTTTCGATTCTTTCGTTCAGTTTAACTTTGTTTTGTTTGTTTGATTGCAAATTGACCTGCGGTTTTTTGGTGACGATTTCTCGGCTGATAATAGTGATTAATTCCTGTGACTATATTGCGAATATCAAAGTTACGTAATTTATTTCACGTTCGTGTATATCTGTTGAAAGGTAGGTAATGTTTTAGGTCCTCACGGTCCGTAGGTACTTATAAAATAGTTTATTTGTACCAATATTTCTAATTCTAGTCTAGCGCTGTAGGTACCTATGCAACACCCGACTTTGATCCAGATATTGACTAATAAATGCGACAAATAAATGAAAAATAATAATCATTATAATTTTATTAGATACTGAGCTTCAGATACCTTAGGTAGGTAGGTAGGTACCTACCTACCTTGTTAGTATTACATGCTGTAACATATTTGTTCATTTATTCAATCACAATTATTTTATAAATCGTTTATGAATGTAGGTAACCTACATTATAGACACAATACTAGGACAATTTCCTAGTATTGTGTCTATAATGTACCCAATTCAAATTACTTGAGTAAATAAATAATGAGATACTTTGTAATTAAAATTAAACTTGTAAAACAACAATAGTGCCTAGGTACCTACCTACCTACCTACCTAAAAGTTCAGTCATGTCATTTTACCATAGTATTTTAATTCTTAAACTAGGTAATAATACTTACTTATATAATAGGTCCTCCTCCAATTACCTACCTATCATATCTAAATATATATAACTCAAAGGTGACTGACTGACTGACATAGTGATCTATCAACGCACAGCCCAAACCACTGGATGGATCGGGCTGAAATTTGGCATGCAGGTAGATGTTATGACGTGGGCATCCGCTAAGAAAGGATTTTGATTAATTCTACCCCCAAGGGGATAAAATAGGGGATGAAAGTTTGTATGAAACTTTGTCAATTTTAAACCGATCAGGCTGAGACTGCATGCATAAAGCTACTATGATTTTATCCCGAAAAATAACGGAAACGGGAAAAAACTGCCTCGCAGGCGAAGCTGCGAGCGGCCGCTAGTTATTAATAAAAAGCATGCTATCCAATTAAATAAAAAATATGATAAATAAAACACCCCTACTTAGTAAAGACACCTCCAACAAAAACTTTCTTAGGCCCGCTTGCACAACAATCTCATTTAACTTTATTTAGCTAATCACATTTACCAAGATAAATATGTTTAGTGTACATGTAACAGTGAATTAATTTTCCTTGTGCATAATGTTAAATGTAATTACCTTCCTAAATGCATTTAGAGGCTTGCGAAATATATTTAGTGATTGTTGTGCAAGAGAGCCTTAATCTATCTTAAAATATGATTGGACTGTCAATGCCTTTCATATGTAACTTATCTAGGTAGGAAGAAACATGTCAGAAAGTAAACAAAATAGTAAAACAGAGGCTACAAAGTAAAGTTAGTCAGAACAAAAATTCTTATAATGATCTAGATTTAGATTGTTTTTTTTTTATAATTTAAGTTCGCCAATGACGTCGGCGGAATACGATGCTATCGTGGTGGGCATGGGCCCCGCCGGCACCGCGTGTGCCGCGACGCTAGCGGCCGCCGGCAAGCGCGTGCTGGCGCTGGAGGCCCAGGACAGAGTGGGCGGCCGAGTCAACACCGTGCCCTTCGGAGACGGCATCGTCGAACTGGGCGCTGAATGGTCAGTACACTATACTTCGCGGCGTTTTCTATACTACCTACTGCTCGAACATCCATATGGCCCACCTTATGTTAAGTGGATCACAAAGCATTGCCTTCTAGGTTACGCACGTAGGTAGGTACGTGCCCTACGATGCACTACCCTGCATTCACCAACTTGAAGCATGCTGGTGTTAAGCCTCATGTGCCTGTAATTTCACCAGCACCCACACCTTTCAAACTGGAACACAACAATGCGGGTATCACTGCTTGGCGGTAGAAATAGGTACGGTTGTAGTACGCACCCTGACAAACCCTTTCACAAAAAGCTAATACTAATACTGTCTAATGTCGTGTGAGAGAGAATGGAAGGACCCTGTTTGTCGCTGATATTACATGATAATGGACGGGATGTGACTGCATGCAACTGCGAGAAGTATTGTGTTGCACTCCGTCGCACCTAGCCTTAAGCCACCTTTCCTTAGTACAAACCTACTATTCAGATGCGTGCAGAGTGTTTTTTATTTGATTTTGATCTTGCGAGGTATCGGGCCTAAGAGCTCAGTCGTTGAATCGTAGCTCCTGCTAGCAGGGCCCAAACTGAGCTCTCGCGAGCTATACATTTCTTATTGTATAATTTCAGGATACACGGAACTAAGAACAGTAAAGTGTACGACTTAGCTGTGCAGAATAACGTCACACTGCTGTCACAGAGTCTTCAATTTAAGGTAAAGTTCTTATTTTTAATGAGAAACAGTAACTTATTGGTTACCTCTGCATTCCTCTATCGTGTCAAAAGCTCTTTCATAAAAAAATATACATGAAGTCAAATCTGTTTTGGACAGAAAGTTGCAAATGCCATTGCGGTATTAGTAGCGATGATGAGATAGGCTCTGGTTCACGTAGAAGGGCAAGTGTGGATAGTTTGGGAAGCAGTAGCGATCTGTATATAATCGAACTCGTCCACGACATCCAAGCGATGTTAAAGGAACCCCTAGGGTTTGCCACCAGTTTTTCGTATGACCGCCTCCGCGGAGATCTGACATGTGAGAAACAAGTAATTGATGGAGTAACGCGAATATGTCTAGACTAGACTTCAGTTTCAATAGATGTGTTGATGAGGGCGTTTTTCACAGTAAAACAGGGCTTATGAAACACAGTAAACTCATCCCTCAGTACAATTCCAGAAATGTTAAAGATCCTGCTAATTATTGACCAACTTCGGTACCTATTACATCTAATCTGTGCTATTACAAGCTACGTAATTTGTTAACACAATTTAACCATATGGGAATAACTTCATAGCGATCAGTTTAGAGTTACCAAAACTCTAACAATGCCGTTATAGGAGCAAGCACGTATGTGATATATGGAAAAACTAGCAGGATTCTACTGGGGTATTCTTTGATCTATCCAAAGCTTTTGACTGTGTGAGTCACGTCACCTTAATGTTCAAATATAGACAACGGAGTCGGAACCGGGAAATTGACCTTAACATACAGTCTTACTTATCCAATAGGATCCTAAAAGTGAACGTTAGCGTTAAGATGTATTCCGTTTCGTTGATTGACGTGGGCGGCAGGGGCAGGGCAGGCAGGGCAGGCACCACAGCGTTTGATATGGTTCCTTCTTATTCCTAGTTTATGTAAATGACCTCACCTCTGATGTTAAATATGGTGTTGTGATAGTGATTAAATGTAAATATTATGCGGCATTTTCTAAATAATACGTATATTATTTCATCTAGAAAATGCCACTAAACTTCGTTTCCAGAAATTTAAAGCCTATGTGCCTTTGTGCCTATGTTTTAATCTTAGCGTGAGCTATCCTTTGAAGATCTGCTTAGGGCGTGGCATTGTCTTTGCATATCTATCTTGCATCTACCTGCCAGTTGAGACGCATTTTAGGCCGAGAACATAGTTTTAAAATATAAACATGCAGTAACATATTTACATCATTTTGTTTATGAATAAAAGTTTAATGTATGAGAAAGTAAATAGCAACATCAGTATCTGCTGATGTGGAAACAATCTCATTACCAATATACCCGTATACATGGGTATTGTAAGTTTAATGATGCTAATAAGTAATTTATTTCTTAGTGCCTTTTATGAAATGGTATCGGTACTATGACGATGGTTTTGTATTACTCAAATGTACTATTTCGTTCCAGGACTGTTTAGTGTATGAAGTGGTATTTTGCTCGGTTTGCTATCTGCTATCTGTAATACAGATAGCAGATAGCATAGCAGAAAGCTCTGTTTGCTATCATACAGATTCTGTATGATAGCAAACAGAGCTTACGCTATTTAGGCTTAGTTCAGGTACCGAGATGGAGACTTTTCCGTAAATGTACCTATGTGTAACTACATACCTACGTTGGAATGATAAATGTTATCTTACCTACCTAGATGTTGTTAGGCCATTAGATAAGAGTGGTAAGATGGCCGTAAGATGAGCAGGCACACAGGTGTTTTCAGTAAATCTCTCTGGACACCAGTGGTCAACATTCTTTAGTGTAATCCTAGATTTGGTTACTTTTCGTATTTACCTTATTATTAGGTACCCTTCTTTTTTTTTAAGTTTTATTTAAAGTTTTATTTAAAGTGAGAGAAATAAATAAATATATTCAAAAACTAACCGACCGATGTCGATGACGACCGATGTGGCGCGGCGGGCGAGGCAGGAGGTTGCGGGTTCGATTCCCGCCTCGGGATAAATGTTTGTACGATCTGCAAATATATATTCCGGGTGTTCTGGGTATTTTCTGTGTATAATAAAAAATATCTATGTACGTAATATATTGTAATAAGTATATCAGTCATCTAGTACCCATAACACAAGCTCTGCTTCGCTTGGAGCTCGATGATGCTGTGTGGATTGTTCAGCATTATTATTATTACTAAAAAGGGTCAAAAAAACTAAAACTGCTTTCAAGTAATATTTATTAACAAATTTGCGTGTTGACTTTGGATTAAACAGATGTTTAATTTAAATACTATGAAGGTGGTCAAGCGCTCGTACGCCAATAGTCACCGTTCTTAAAATTGATCCCGTGTCGTGATGTGATCCTTGAGCATTGTGTATCTTCCTCATTAGCGATTAACGTAGAAAACTTATTAACCTTTCACCATTAAATATCATCTCGATTGCAAAAGTCTACAGTGCTAGTATTGTTTCACATTCACAAAAAGTTTTTGCTGGATTCCAATCTTACTCAAAAATGAAAATGATTAAATGCTTTTAAGTTCAATATTCAATAGGAAAAGATCGTGTGAATTTAAATGTAACTGTATTTGGTCTTTGTTTGGTTATTAGACGAAAAGCTAGTCTTTGCAGCCGGATTCATCATCTTTCGGTGTGGTTGTCTCATCATATGATACAGATGAGTCAGTATCTACCGAGCTGTCATCTGATGTGGTTCCGCTGTCGGATTCAGCACCTTTCGTTACTGATGTGTCGCCATCTACTACAGAATCATCTTCTGATGTGGTTCAGCAGTTGGATTCAGCACCTTTCGCTTCTGTTTCGTCGTCATCTACTGTAGATGAGTCAGTATCTACCGAGCTGTCATCTGATGTAGTTCCGCTGTCGGATTCAGCACCTTTCGTTACTGATGTGTCGCCATCTACTACAGAATCATCTTCTGATGTGGTTCAGCAGTTGGATTCAGCACCTTTCGCTTCTGTTTCGTCGTCATCTACTGTAGATGAGTCAGTATCTACCGAGCTGTCATCTGATGTAGTTCCGCTGTCGGATTCAGCACCTTTCGTTACTGATGTGTCGCCATCTACTACAGAATCATCTTCTGATGTGGTTCAGCAGTTGGATTCAGCACCTTTCGCTTCTGTTTCGTCGTCATCTACTGTAGATGAGTCAGTATCTACCGAGCTGTCATCTGATGTAGTTCCGCTGTCGGATTCAGCACCTTTCGTTACTGATGTGTCGCCATCTACTACAGAATCATCTTCTGATGTGGTTCAGCAGTTGGATTCAGCACCTTTCGCTTCTGTTTCGTCGTCATCTACTGTAGATGAGTCAGTATCTACCGAGCTGTCATCTGATGTAGTTCCGCTGTCGGATTCAGCACCTTTCGTTACTGATGTGTCGCCATCTACTACAGAATCATCTTCTGATGTGGTTCAGCAGTTGGATTCAGCACCTTTCGCTTCTGTTTCGTCGTCATCTACTGTAGATGAGTCAGTATCTACCGAGCTGTCATCTGATGTAGTTCCGCTGCCGGATTCAGCACCTTTCGTTACTGATGTGTCGCCATCTACTACAGAATCATCTTCTGATGTGGTTCCGCAGTTGGATTCAGCACCTTTCGCTTCTGTTTCGTCGTCATCTACTGTAGATGAGTCAGTATCTACCGAGCTGTCATCTGATGTAGTTCCGCTGCCGGATTCAGCATCTTTCGTTTCAGATTTCGATCTCTTTGTACTGTCAACAGAGAAACTCCAAAGCTGTCTGGCCGGTTCTGGCTCTTGATCTATTTTTATAAATTTACCTGAAATGACCATAAAAAAATTAAGCAATATGTGCGTTTCCTCTAATCTACAACTTACCGAGAAGGAGTAAAATATACATTAATTTTTAAGGCATGATTGTTTGTCTGTTTGTGTACGACCTTTGATAAACCTTAGTTTATACTGTAATTTAATATTATCTCAAAAATCACGACCTTCACTCACTCACTCACTCACTCGAAGATTCGAGGAAATAATTTTTGGGATAATATAAAAATCTTTTCCTTAAGTGCAGGTAAGCGCTATAAAAACTAACAAATTTTATGTATACTATGGGTATTGCACGTCGCTTTACTATTTTATTTCATTTATTCATTGCGAAAATGGGTACACATATATAATACAGAAGCCAAATTAAAATTATATACAGGATGGTCCAAACAGTGACGTCAAAAGAAAAAAAAATGTATTGTGTTGTATTATTAATTGAAAAACTTTTTTTTTAGTTTTTTGCATTAAATATCAGTATTATTAATAATAACGTATTAAAATACATAAAAAAATCAAAATTTTTTTTCAAAACCCCAATTATAATTTTTTATTTTTATTGTATTAAGTATATCTGTCCCATAACACAAACTCTGCTTAGCTTGGGGCTAGGTGATGCTGTGTGGATTGTCCAGCATTATTATTATTATTAATTTAAAAAAAAAACAACTTTGAAAATTTTCACCTCAGCATCATCAAGGCCCGCTTGCAGCAAATTCAAATTATTTATTTCGGTTATTCACCATAATTGTTAGTAAACCTATCTGTTTTATATACTTACTATGTTAGTAACCATTACAACAAAAAACCACCCTTTTGTTTTTGTTTGGACCAACCTGTAGATCAACGATAGTCAGCTTTACAGCATGCAATATTTAAAACATTTTAAAGTATATCTATCAAAGTAAATGTCGATAAACAAAACAATAAATGTTTGGCATTTAATTAAATTATGAAAAAAATTATAGATGACAAGAATCAAATTTGTCACATAAATAATCGTGAATACTATGGTAGGCCTTGTGTAAAAGCAAGTTCTTGACTTCACTTTTAAAAACTACTAGGTAAGGTATAACGAACGAACGGACGGTATACGAAATATGGCCGAAGGTACCCGGTACGCAATGAATGCAACTGCGCTTTGTATTGTATATAAATATGACCTATGATATGTATGGGTTGAAATTTTGGGCGCGGCCGCAGCGTTGAGTACGGTGCGATGGATCACTTGTGTGTCGTTCAAGCGAATGCTCCGATTTTAAGGTTTTTAGTCAGAAAGCAGATAACACTGAGATCGTTATTAGCTAAACTAAGTATTAAGTACTATAACTAAGTACTATATTTGATAAAAAAAAACCGTGTTGACATTTTATTGTAATGTTGCTTTCTGAACGATTTCGGGTTCAAATCGCACTCGGATATACTGGGTGTTTTTTGAGAAGGGCGGTGATAGACAACCGTCCGTCCGTAACCACGTGAGTTGAAAAAAGTATTTTTTTAAATCTTTTGCTTCAGGTTTGGAAGTTTGAACATTACGTAATTTTTTTTCCGTGCAAAAATAATAAAATAGTGAAAATTTGCTATTTTCTTTCATTACTTTGCAAAGATTAATCCTTATTAGCAACAAAATCTATTGGTTCAATAATAAAGTCTTTTTTTTTTGAAAAATCATTCGTGTTGATTTCAGACAACAGTAAAAGGTTTAAATGCAGTTATTGTTTTCTTATAAATCGGGGGCGTGACTCCTTCCACGATTTTTCTTTAATTCGCGTGGTTCCGGACGTGTCCGCCCTTCCTAAAAACCGTCCTTCTCAAAAAACCAACCTGTAGAAGATATTTTTATTGAAAAATATGATTTTCTGGAATGTGTATTTATGAACATTTTGTAAAATTACTTGATATAGGTACCTCTTACGCTGATATTTTTATTGAAAAATATGATTTTCAGGAATGTGTATTTATGAACATTTGTAAAATGACTTGATATAGGTACCTACCTCTTACGCTGCGGGGTTCCACGGGAGACTTTTCTTTTACAATAATTATTTTTACCTAGAACGATAATTGTTATTAGCAAGTATAATCGTAGCTTAGTAATCAATTCAATTTTCAAAAAGCAGAAGAAAATAAATAGTTGTCCGGTCAATTTAGACCAAAAAATGAAAGTGAAGGTGCATAAAATCACAACAAGCTGAAAATCAGTAAAATTGTTCAAAACATCATTATAAGTAAAATTTTTAAATTCCTCATCATTCCCGTGCATGGAAAAAATGTTACTCGAGGTCAATTTATTTATTTATTTATTCATCAAGGGTAAAAAAAATGAGTTTTTCGCGATTTTCAGCAACACGGTAAGTTTAATCATAAGTACCTCAAACAAAAATTGTAGATCATAAAATTATTTATAAAAAATGTATCAATACTTTTTTCCTACGAGCCACCGTTTCTGAGATATAACTATTCATTCTTAGAATTTAAAATTTCTTACGAACTTAGAAATTTTATTTATAATTATGTTTTGAACAATTTTACTGATTTCCAGCTTGTTGTGATTTGATGCACCGGCGAATGTCTAAATTGACCGGGCTAATAGAAAGCGTATCTTCGATACCGATACAATTGTGTAAGTATATATAAGTACCTACTTGGTACAAGTGTCTGTACAGAACAACTTACCACTTTATCTTCATTATTATTATTGGCTGCAAAAGTAATGGGTATTTATTAATGTATGTTCGTAAAAATAACTATATCTAATGTTAACTATAATTATAATAATGTGTAATTTGAAGTTGCACGTGTTGGGTGCTCACGTAGCACTATTGTAAGGCATGGTGGTGGGCTGTAGTGGGATCTGTGCTACTATATTACCTCTTGGAGGCGCGAAGGGAGTTAGGCCCATGTAACCGGCCTGCTGTGGACAAACAACATTTAAAAGGTTAAAGAAATAACTCAGCTTAAAAAAACTTGTGTAACTGACTTCAAATTTTACTTGGATAACATTCACTTAGGAAATGAAAATTTAATTTAAGAGAAGAATCATAAAAAAATATGTATATAATTGAGAACCGCCTCCTTTTTGAAGTGGGTAAAAAAAACCTTTACACCCACATCGTAATAAATTGACCACAGTTCCAGTAAATTGTATACGACGTAGGTACTTAATGTTTTTTTCGTCAGTAGCCAGTATGTTTATTATTGCCTCAATGTTAAACCTGGGTAGGTTAGGTAGGTAAAAGTAGGTAGGTCAGATCTTAGGACTAGATACAGTCTTTGGCGCCAATACTACGAGAAAAGGGTAAACTTCTACTTTAGCGTTATTTATCGACGGATTTAATTCTTTGGAAGACACACTACGGACGTCATTCTAAAAAAGATATTGCAAAAAAATCCAAAATGGGGGAGTGGAGGGGGGAAGAGCGAGAAAGTTTTCTGTAAGCATTTAGAAATTTTATAAATCTCCTGAGACTTACTAACACTAAAAGGAAAGAAGGAAGGATCTGGGATAAATAGTAAATGTAATATAGTTACCTGTACATCCGAATCAACGGAGTTAGCGCAGCCTGCATCTTCAAACACTTCATCATTAGCTGCAAAATTAATGGTACTTTGTTGTATGTTTGTAAAATACCAATTTGTTTATGCAGGTACGTAATAAAAATAGCTGTAATTATCTATATATATAAATAATTATTGACGTTTGTTAGTCTTACAAAAACTTACGACTGAACCGATTTGCCTAGTCATTTATAAATTGTACATGTGATAAGGGCAAGTTTATTTTTGTGTTCATAATGAGGGTAAGAGGATGTTGCGGGTTCGATTCCGGCCTTGAGATAAATATTTGTACGATCTGCATATTTATTCCGAGTGTTCTGGATATTTTCTATGTATAATAAAAATATCTATGTATGTAATGTATTGTATTAAGTATATCAGTCAACTACTTAGTACCCCGTAACACAAGCTCTGCTTAGCTTGGGGCTAGATGATGCTGTATGGATTGTCCAGCATTATTATTATTACTATAGGCTTCTTTTAACAAAGCCTCAACCGACATCGATTTCAATATGCCGTATATTGAAATCGACTGCAGAATACGGTTTTGCAGAAAGCGTTAGTCTAGTCAATTTTAAAATGTTAGGATTCTGCTGTACTTACAATATCGCTGTTGCGTCAAGGGAGACGCGTTCGCATAAACGGCCAACTGTGAACAATAACTTTTATTGTAATATTACATTTTTAAGCTTACATTTTATTTTGATTTTATTCTGACATTTTTTATTTGTGAAATTTTTAAAATATTTTTTTCTGAAATTAATGAGTTAACAATAATTAGCAAACTGAATAAAAATAAGAAACATCGATTTTAGCCACTGCAAAACAGATTGACATAAAAATCAAGTAATAATTGAAAAGTAGAGGCACGTAGAAGTATAAAACAGTGTGGTGTGAGTGTGAGCACAATGCACCGGCATCGGCACACCGTCATACTAAGTGCTGCTCTTATTCCACGCAAAGTGCGGTCGGAGCTTCCTCCTTCATGTTCTCTCATCTATATCTCTCATGCAGTAAGGAACGAGTGAACGCCGAAATTATTAAAGGAAAATCGGTTGTATAAGCGTGGAATACAAATGTATATATCGGCGCAATGGCGACATTGGTGTCGGCGGGACGCCGGAGCTACTTGAAATCACAATGTTTTGTTTCAGTTTTAAGTGAATTATTAGTTAATTAGGCGTTGATTCATTATTTTAAGGTCAACAAGGTCATTAATTAATTGATTGTAAAAACAACAAGACGCGTAAAAGCAAAACACTCTTAGTGGCGAGGTAGCTTGCGCGCGGCTGTGTTTTGCATAAATACGGGCGGTGCGCTCTACGGCGGTCAGTCTGGCTCGAGCCGCCGCACCGTTCGGACCTACTGTAAAAACCAGATTTGTTTGGTGCGGAATAAACGACAGTGACAACGTTCTTGGTGTTTCTTTGGCTTATTTAATGTTTCTTTGACTCGGTTTATGTTTTGCCGACGGTCATGAGTCATCAGTGCAGATATCGCGGACGACCAGCTGGACCATACTGGAGCAGCCTCTCCGTCATCAGAAGTGGGATTGGACACTACTCCAATCCAAACCACCTCCTCATCAGCTCGCATACCAAGTCATAAAATAATAACATAAAATTATTCCTACCTTTTAGAACCCCTGTGTCTAACACAGCATCATCCTAGTGCTAATCCTATTAGAGCCTCTGTGTACCACGGCGAACAGGACCGCCCAGAGCACAGCATCAGTCCTTTCCTCTTCTACGAGTAATCCACGAGTAATCCACGAGTAATCTACGAGTAATCCACGAGTACAAATCCTTTCCTTTTTAGAGCCTCTGTGAACACACAGCATCAACCTAGTCATATTTCCCAAATCCCCTGTGTACCACGGCGAACAGGACCGCCCAGAGCACAGCATCAGACCTTTCCTCTTCTACGAGTAATCCACGAGTAATCCACGAGTAATCTACGAGTAATCCACGAGTACAAATCCTTTCCTTTTTAGAGCCTCTGTGAACACACAGCATCAACCTAGTCATATTTCCCAAATCCTCTGTGTACCACGGCGAACAGGACCGCCCAGAGCACAGCATCAGACCTTTCCTCTTCTACGAGTAATCCACGAGTAATCCACGAGTAATCCACAAGTAATCCACGAGTAATCCAAGAGTAATCCACGAGTACAAAACCTTTCTTTTTTTAGATCCTCTGTGTACCACTGCGAACAGGACCGCCCAGAGCACAGCATCAGGCCTTTCCTCTTCCACGAGTAATCCACGAGTAATCCACGAGTAATCCACGAGTAATCTTCGAGTAATCTTCGAGTAATCTTCGAGTAATCTTCGAGTAATCTTCGAGTAATCTTCGAGTAATCTTCGAGTAATCTTCGAGCAATCTTCGAGCAATCTTCGAGCAATCTTCGAGCAATCTTCGAGCAATCTTCGAGCAATCTTCGAGCAATCTTCGAGCAATCTTCGAGTAATCTTCGAGTAATCTACGAACTAAAACATCACGCACAACAGAGGCTGGTGCAGAGCGCGCACCGCCTGTCAGAATGGCCGTATCGGCGCAATGGCGACATTGGTGTCGGCGGGACGCCGGAGCTACTTGAAATCACAATGTTTTGTTTCAGTTTTAAGTGAATTATTAGTTAATTAGGCGTTGATTCATTATTTTAAGGTCAACAAGGTCATTAATTAATTGATTGTAAAAACAACAAGACGCGTTAAAGCAAAACACTCTTAGTGGCGAGGTAGCTTGCGCGCGGCTGTGTTTTGCATAAATACGGGCGGTGCGCTCTACGGCGGTCAGTCTGGCTCGAGCCGCCGCACCGTTCGGACCTACTGTAAAAACCAGATTTGTTTGGTGCGGAATAAACGACAGTGACAACGTTCTTGGTGTTTCTTTGGCTTATTTAATGTTTCTTTGACTCGGTTTATGTTTTGCCGACGGTCATGAGTCATCAGTGCAGATATCGCGGACGACCAGCTGGACCATACTGGAGCAGCCTCTCCGTCATATATCATAAATAAAATGAAAATATTTATACACAAAACTAGCGAAACGCGCGCGACTTCGTCCGCGTAAAGATATTTTCATACAAACTTCAACCCTCGCTACCCATCGAGACAGGAATTTGTTAGTACACCTCTACACGTCAAGACTTGAAAGTTTCAAGACTCTACGAGCAGTGGCTTAGGCTCTGCATTATCTATATGTCAGTCAGTCAGTCAGGCCTATAGATTATGAATTACAGCAGTTAAAGAAAAATAACAGACGATATTAGCCAACCCGCCAGCTATCACCTACTGTTAGGCTAGGTAGACAGGTAAGAAACTATAAGCTAGCAGTATAACAACGCCTAGTAGTAGTAGTAGACATTCTACTCAACGCATCAATACAGAGGGTTTTTTATGCTAGGGCTGATCGAATAAACATATGGCCCACCTGATGTTAAGTGGTAACCATCACCTATTTGACGACCAATGTGGCGCGGCGGGCGATTGTCCGCCTGCGACGCAGAAGGTTGCGGGTTCGATTCCCGCCTTGGGATAAATGTTTGTACGATCTGCAAATATTTATTCCGGGTGTTCTGGGTATTTTCTATGTATAATAAAAAATATCTATGTATGTAATATAGTATTGTATTAAGTATATCAGTCATCTAGTACCCATAACACAAGCTCTGCTTAGCTTGGGGCTAGATGATGCTGTGTGGATTGTCCAGCATTAAAAAAAAAAAAAAAAAAAAAAAAAACCTATAACAAAGCATTGCCTTGTAGGTCACGCACTTTAGTTACGTGTCATACGAAGCACTACCTTGCATCCACCTAAGGCATACCGGTGTTAAACCTCATGTGCCTGTAATTTCACCGACACCCACACCCTTCATACCACTAAATAATTAAATACAAATTAATAATACTAATAGACAAAATAATGAATACAAAAGTACTTACAACGGCGACAGCAACAAAAATGGTGAACTTCATCTTTCAGCGTCTGAATAACTATGAATTCCATTACCAATGAATTTCTCCCCTTTTATACTTGGCCCACACGTCATAGTGGAAACAATGTCACCTGTTTCAATATTCTAAATAAATACACTTTTCCAATTTTTTACATATTTAATTTCAAGTTCTCCACATGAACCAGATGTTCCGCTCGCTCGACCCATCGGCAGCTAGGATATTTTTTTGCAATGTCTGTACTATTCTCTTATTCAGTAGCGGCGTTAGGGTATGGCGCGGTTGGGCGACCGCCTAGGGCGCCGGATGTGAAGGGGCGCCGCAGGCGCCCCTTCATATCCTCTTACTCTTTCAGCGAGGCCTACTTACCCTAATACCACAGTTTGCTAAAAGTTTACTTTACAAAAGTTTCATGAATTTTTCGTCAAATGTCCTTCAACATCGGGTTTTTTCCGTTTTCGACGACAATTTGGTATACAACTTGCCATACAATCGAAATTAAATACCTACCTTAACTAGAATGCAAATTCACTTCAAAAATTGACTAAAAAAAGTTGTAAATTTTCAGGCAAATTTTTATGTCAATTTATTGTTAACTAACTAGCCCGCAACTTCGCGCGGGATTTAGTACAGTCATTGGGTATTTTTACTTGGAAAGTTTTCCGGGAGTTTTGAAAATTGGCAATTTTATAGATTTTGACGTGCTCTTTCCGAATTTCAACTTTGCCACCTCGTAGCGTTGCCGCTCGCGCCGTCATATTGGAAAAATGGCGCCTAAAAACAGTTTTTTGATAATAACTCCTTTTCGACGCATTTTACAGGAAAAACATATGTGTACAAAATAATTGTGAGAACATTTCCTACAATTTATGTTGTAACCTTTTTTTTCCTAAAACCAATAGTTTCGCGGTACGAGCGCCGTAAAGTGTAGTTCAACACACGTTTCGGCAGAAATACTCATTTCCACACCACCATGAGGTACCTAGCGAAAGCGGCGCATTTTTTTATCGTGGTTCTCATCAAATTATACAGTTACAGTGATGTGACAATTCGTAAAAGTTTCATCGCGGTCCTCTTCGTTCTGGATTTCGTCGTTTATTTGCTCGAGAATAGTGTCCGTTTCTTCTTCTTCACTGCTATCTTGTGATGAAAACTGCGAATTATCACAGTTCGTGCACACAACGGAGCACTTTAGCCTTGCTTTTCTGCATCTGCAAGCTTTTTGACAACCTTTCTTGCATTTGCAAGAAATAAGTTTCAGCAAGCTTTCCGGAGCAGGGGGCTTGAATGTAGTAACAGGAATGAGCCAGTTCTTATCTTTTTTCCATCCCTTTTGTACATTTTGTTCGTTCCCATACCACTGCTGAACCTGGTGATAAGTTCGAAACGAATGTTCTGTTGGTGGTAGCGACGCAATATTAAATTTACTTTAATATGCTGATGTTGTGAAGCATGCATATCTATAATTATTTAAAGATGTACTTTTACGAATTGTTACATCACTGTCACTGTATAATTCGATGAGAACCACGATACAAAAAATGCGCCGCTTTCGCTACCTCATGGTGGTGTGGAAATGAGTATTTCTGCCGAAACGTGTGTTGAACTACACTTTACGGCGCTCGTACCGCGAAACTATTGGTTTTAGGAAAAAAAAGGTTACAACATAAATTGTAGGAAATTTTCTCACAATTATTTTGTATACATATGTTTTTCCTGTAAAATGCGTCGAAAAGGAGTTATTATCAAAAAACTGCTTTTAGGGGCCATTTTTCCAAAATGGCGGCGCGAGCGGCAAAGCTACGAGGTGGCAAAGTTGAAATTCGGAAAGAGCATGTCAAAATCTATAAAATTGCCATTTTTCAAAACTCCTGGAAAACTTTCCAGGTAACCTCTATTTTTTCAACCAAATGACTGTACTAATTAGACAAATATTTTATTTAATGAATGGTGGTTTCATTATATCCGTTACCTTTTTTTCGTATGGGTTTAAATTGCAGTTAGGGGGCGCCGTAGAAATCTCGCCCAGGGCGCTGGTAGTGCTAAAACCGGCCCTGCTCTTATTTGTATTAGATTGTAAGCATTACTCTTAGTTGAAGCGTAGCGTGTGCTGTCTTTTGAACTTCTGTTGTGTATTAAGATCTTGGTATGATTGCCTTAACATGTTTTTTGTCTTGCAATCACCTTATTAAGTTAGATTGGCACCACACTAGAGTTTCATTATTTACATTATTATTACTTTGTAAAAGGATCATACAAAAAAACGCTAGGAACCAAGCCGTAAGTTTCTTGCCGGTTCTTCTAGGCTTGGTCGCGAGGAACTGGCGCTTAGATTCACCTAGATTTAAGACGTTTCAAGATGATCCCTGCGGATATTACTGAATAAATGATTTTTTACTTTGACTTTGACTTAGTGAAGGAAAATTTAGTGAGGAAACTAGATGGTATTCTAACAGGCTTGCTACTTCTCACGTATGGAATATTAGCTATTGCAAAATGTGTGAATCAAAGTCAAAAAGCATTTATTCAGTAATATCCGCAGGGATCATCTTGAACCGTCTTAAATCTAGGTGAATCTAAGCGCCAGTTCCACGCGCCCAAGCCTAGAAGAACCGGCAAGAAACTTACGGCTTGGTTCCTACCGTATTTTTATAATAATAATAATAATGTAAATAATGAAGCTCTAGTGTGGTGCCAATCTAACTGAATGCAAGACAGAAAACATGCTCAATGTAATATTTCGATCCGCATCTGACTACCCCCTTAGACATTCTCGAAAATTCGAAATATGGTTTTTAATACGTCTATGGGGATATCTACCGTCCCTGGGGATTAAAGTTGTGCGTGACTTATCTTTTAAATTATAAAAAAATTTATAAAAATAGTTTATTTCAAGCAATTTACATGCTCATATGAGGTGGTACATTAGAAAGAAAGAAAGAAAAGAAAGAAAAACTTTTTATTAACCCAACACAAACATTAACAACTATTTACCTACTTAAATACCTACTTACATCTGTAAACTTAAAACTACATAATAAGAAGCACCTAGGTACCCAGGTAGGTACCACTTACGTAGGTACCTACCTTCCTCCACAAAAATAAAATAGAAAAAATAAAAATAAAAAACAAAAGGTAGGCATTGGTATTCAGAACCTTGAAATAAGTGGCGGTAAAAAAACAGAAGTTTGGTGGGGTCAATTAGGTCCCTGGCTCAGTATTAGTCGCACGGTGTGGGGCACAGTGCGACACTGGTATTCTGCCTGCATTACAACATATTATTATTATTATTAATATCTAAACATTAATAAAAATTCATTATTACACATAAAAATATAAACAACATTACACACAATACCTACTTAATTAATAAATTATTAGACATACAGACACGAAGAAGAACACCCTTGAGACCGAGGCACAGATATACAAGTACGCAGTAGTCGTGTGTAGGCGTATCCAGTGCCCAGTGCCCAGTGCCCAGTGCCACAGCATCGGAGAGTCCCATCTATCAGGCAGCGTGCTCAGAATGGTGTTGGGGCTGCCACGTAGGCGATTTAACAGCGATGCACAACGTTTCCTCATTATAAGCATGGAAACCATCCGTATGCGCATCGCAGAACATACCTGAGGCACTGCAGTATCGCGGCAGCCTCATCACCACTCGAAACCCGTTGTTGTACTGTACACGCAGTGCGCTGTACGTCCTCCGCGTATAGTTAACCCACAGGCTGCTCGTATAGAGTGAGTGGCAGTAAGCTTTGAAAAGCGTCACCTTCACCTGCCTAGTACATCGAGCAAGCCTGCTAGGCAACATGTTGCCGCGGACGGACAGCGCCCTGCGCTCTCTTTCCATGTCCATGTTGCCCATCAAAATAATTATCTTTTGAAGGTGGTTTTAATATTAGGTAGGTTATTATTTATTTTTTATCGATTTGAAAAGGTAGGTATGCAGTTTTCTTTGTTACACAAGACTTTAATAATATTCGTATTGACCTAGACTGCCAACAAAACCAATATTAATGGCTGTCGGCTCTTTTATTTACCTTAACTATTAATAAATTCACATCAAGGCTAAGTACTTCTTATGCAGGAGCAGTACATGCGAATTTGTAAGTAAATTTGCTATAAAAAGAGGTAGAAATCGCTTGGCAAAAAAATTTGAAGGTTGACACGTGTAAATAGTTTTCGTGCATTTTTAATTATTTCACAAGGTTTTAAGCGAGTGGAACTGAGCTGCTAGTAAGCTGAGTGGTGAGTGGTTCAGTAGTAGTAGAGCTCTTAGTGAAGGGCTCGTGGGGGGAAGTACTACCACCATGCCTATTCCTGCCGCCAAGCAGCTTGCTGTGTTCCGGGTTGAAGGGTGTGGGTGCCGGTGTAATTACAAGCATATGAGGCTTAACACCTGTCTACCTCAGGTTGATGGACGCAAAGTGGTACATTGTAGGGCACGTCTCTAAGGAACGTGGCCTGCGAGACAATGCTATGTTATTGGTGATAGTAACCACTTAAGATCCAGTGGGCCATCTGCTTGTTCCATCAGCAAACCAAATAAAAAAAAAATAGCTTGACATGTCTGCCGCATGTGAAGCGATTTGTGGGTACATAGAGGACCACCACAAGGTGGATCCCACCCGATGCAACTCGGCGACGTGGCAGGTCCAGGAAGAGATGGCGCGATGAGCTTGATGCATATTTAAAATGTTACCCTGTAAAAGCTTTAAATCGCAAAGAGCGGAAGGAGGGGAGGGAAGGCCTTTGCCCTGCAGTGGGATAGTATGCCTTTTGTAAGAAAGCTGATCGAAAAGAATTTTTAAATTATATTTTGAAGTTTTTTGTGTCACTACGGACATATGGACTACTAGCGGCCGCTCGTAGCTTCGCCTGCGTGCTAGTTTTGTGTCACTACGGACATATGGTCTACTAGCGGCCGCTCGCAGCTTCGCCTGCGTGCTAGTTTTGTGTCACTACGGACATATGGTCTACTAGCGGCCGCTCGCAGCTTCGCCTGCGTGCTAGTTTTGTGTCACTACGGACATATGGTCTACTAGCGGCCGCTCGCAGCTTCGCCTGCGTGCTAGTTTTGTGTCACTACGGACATATGGTCTACTAGCGGCCGCTCGCAGCTTCGCCTGCGTGCTAGTTTTGTGTCACTACGGACATATGGTCTACTAGCGGCCGCTCGCAGCTTCGCCTGCGTGCTAGTTTTGTGTCACTACGGACATATGGTCTACTAGCGGCCGCTCGCAGCTTCGCCTGCGTGCTAGTTTTGTGTCACTACGGACATATGGTCTACTAGCGGCCGCTCGCAGCTTCGCCTGCGTGCTAGTTTTGTGTCACTACGGACATATGGTCTACTAGCGGCCGCTCGCAGCTTCGCCTGCGTGCTAGTTTTGTGTCACTACGGACATATGGTCTACTAGCGGCCGCTCGCAGCTTCGCCTGCGTGCTAGTTTTGTGTCACTACGGACATATGGTCTACTAGCGGCCGCTCGCAGCTTCGCCTGCGTGCTAGTTTTGTGTCACTACGGACATATGGTCTACTAGCGGCCGCTCGCAGCTTCGCCTGCGTGCTAGTTTTGTGTCACTACGGACATATGGTCTACTAGCGGCCGCTCGCAGCTTCGCCTGCGTGCTAGTTTTGTGTCACTACGGACATATGGTCTACTAGCGGCCGCTCGCAGCTTCGCCTGCGTGCTAGTTTTGTGTCACTACGGACATATGGTCTACTAGCGGCCGCTCGCAGCTTCGCCTGCGTGCTAGTTTTGTGTCACTACGGACATATGGTCTACTAGCGGCCGCTCGCAGCTTCGCCTGCGTGCTAGTTTTGTGTCACTACGGACATATGGTCTACTAGCGGCCGCTCGCAGCTTCGCCTGCGTGCTAGTTTTGTGTCACTACGGACATATGGTCTACTAGCGGCCGCTCGCAGCTTCGCCTGCGTGCTAGTTTTGTGTCACTACGGACATATGGTCTACTAGCGGCCGCTCGCAGCTTCGCCTGCGTGCTAGTTTTGTGTCACTACGGACATATGGTCTACTAGCGGCCGCTCGCAGCTTCGCCTGCGTGCTAGTTTTGTGTCACTACGGACATATGGTCTACTAGCGGCCGCTCGCAGCTTCGCCTGCGTGCTAGTTTTGTGTCACTACGGACATATGGTCTACTAGCGGCCGCTCGCAGTTTCGCCTGCGTGCTAGTTTTGTGTCACTACGGACATATGGTCTACTAGCGGCCGCTCGCAGCTTCGCCTGCGTGCTAGTTTTGTGTCACTACGGACATATGGTCTACTAGCGGCCGCTCGCAGCTTCGCCTGCGTGCTAGTTTTGTGTCACTACGGACATATGGTCTACTAGCGGCCGCTCGCAGCTTCGCCTGCGTGCTAGTTTTGTGTCACTACGGACATATGGTCTACTAGCGGCCGCTCGCAGCTTCGCCTGCGTGCTAGTTTTGTGTCACTACGGACATATGGTCTACTAGCGGCCGCTCGCAGCTTCGCCTGCGTGCTAGTTTTGTGTCACTACGGACATATGGTCTACTAGCGGCCGCTCGCAGCTTCGCCTGCGTGCTAGTTTTGTGTCACTACGGACATATGGTCTACTAGCGGCCGCTCGCAGCTTCGCCTGCGTGCTAGTTTTGTGTCACTACGGACATATGGTCTACTAGCGGCCGCTCGCAGTTTCGCCTGCGTGCTAGTTTTGTGTCACTACGGACATATGGTCTACTAGCGGCCGCTCGCAGCTTCGCCTGCGTGCTAGTTTTGTGTCACTACGGACATATGGTCTACTAGCGGCCGCTCGCAGCTTCGCCTGCGTGCTAGTTTTGTGTCACTACGGACATATGGTCTACTAGCGGCCGCTCGCAGCTTCGCCTGCGTGCTAGTTTTGTGTCACTACGGACATATGGTCTACTAGCGGCCGCTCGCAGTTTCGCCTGCGTGCTAGTTTTGTGTCACTACGGACATATGGTCTACTAGCGGCCGCTCGCAGCTTCGCCTGCGTGCTAGTTTTGTGTCACTACGGACATATGGTCTACTAGCGGCCGCTCGCAGCTTCGCCTGCGTGCTAGTTTTGTATAACCGTGGGTTACGATGGTCTTTGAAATGAAACTCAGGATTTACTGTGACGTCTATTTTTGGGCAGAGCTTCGCCTCTGTCTAGTTTAGTATTACAATTCCCCACGAATACTTATTGCTACCGCTTTTATACAGCCAGAAGATTGTTTACAATTCAAAAGTAGCCCTACCGGCAGTATTCATACTTCCGTAATATCAATTTTATACAAATTCCATGAAATTAATATATCTAAATGCACGAAAATTACTAATAAGATTTATGATAATTATTAAAACCATAATAGTAAGACTTTCTTAAAATATTAATTAAATTAGAAATCAATTATAAAATACTTCCGGAAATAATGAAACTGAATAGGTAATCATTATTTAAACATATACGAGAGTAACATCTAAATTCATTAAAAATAAAGAAAATTATTATGCTGATTTTACATTAATTATTTCACGGTTATTTACGTTATCAATTACTGTAATTAATAAATGTATTTAAATGAACTTCCGATAAGTAAAACTACCAAAATATCTGTACCTAAATTCATGATAAATATTTAAATGATTATTTATAATATTATAATGAATTTATATAATTGATTTACTATTAGCCAAATTAAAATTAATCAAATGCAGTATGTGGTATTTTTGTATGTACGTCAGCTACTGGCGGACATCCTTCGCTAACATTCGGCCATCCTGCAACGACCGTGTCCCACGGGCGGTCGGAGAACGGCACTCTGGCTTCGGCAGCATCAGTCACCTGAAATTAAATAAAAGATGCAGTAGTCTGCTTTCCAAGTTAAGCAGTAGTCTGCTGAAGTGTTCGATGTTGGTTGTACCGTACAATATACTGGAACCAGTTTTTATTTTAACGTCGGTTATTCTTTTTGCTATGGTAAGTTTTGCTAATTATATCTCACAGTGCACACAGCTTTTGCTTTACCCCCCCTCAAATGTCATATTTATTAACCCAGACTGTTTTACTGCTTTTGCAACATTCTGAGGTACATTTAGAGTAGGTTACAATAAGATAAACCACTAGCAAAACCTAGGTCACAAAGACAAAACTTTTATAGGTCACATAGACGGTAAGTAGTATCGTTTGTTTAATTATTTTGAGGGTCCGTTAAACATTGTTGGAAGCCCACGTAAATCTTAGAATGCATACGCAGTAGGTTACAGTGAGAACAGTGTCTGTCACACAGCCGATAAATAATGTAGGTCACATAGACAATATTCAACGTACAACGTAAGTCTCACAGACAATAAAATGTATAACACATAGAGTCATAGACAATAAAAATGTATATCACACATACAATAATCAGCGTAGGTCACACAGTTCATTATCAGCGTAGATCACATAGATAATACTCAATGTAGGTCACACAGACAATAGACAACATAGGTTACACAAATGATACTTAATGTAGGTCACACAGACAATACTCAGCGTAGGTCACACAGTTCATTATCAGCGTAGATCACATAGATAATACTCAATGTAGGTCACACAGACAATAGACAACATAGGTTACACAAATGATACTTAATGTAGGTCACACAGACAATACTCAGCGTAGGTCACACAGACAATACTCAACGTAGGTCACACAGACAGTACTCCACGTAGATCACACAGACTTATCAGACATTTTAATCATTTGGGGTACGTCACGCAGCCTCATGCTTAATCGGCTAATCGGTCACATAGACATTGATTTTGGTTTTTTTTTTTTGCTGCAGTACCTATCTAATGTTATTTTTGTTACAGCTTGCTCAAACGCCCGAGAGGTCGTCAAGGAGTTTGAAGGAGAAGAACTGCAGTGGATGTTATCTGTTTAACTTAAAAGTCTTATTTGTAGAAGGACCTTTATATTTTAAAGTATTTTTAACATGTATGTATAATAAATAACTTAGAGTTTTATTTACAGATGTGTAGGCAATGATCTTTTACATCCTCTTTTATATTATTATATTTTAGGTAGGTATATAACCTCCATTATGAATCAGGTACTTAGGTAGGCGGACGTTACCAGCATCTCAAATAATTGTCATTAGGTTTTTTTCTTAGCATACAAAAGTGGTGGATTAACTGTGGATAGTTATGATAATATTTATATTTTATGAAGAAATATGGGGGAGGCCTATGTGTAGCAGTGGACTTCTACAGACTGATTATGATGATGATGATGAAGATATATAAGATCTTCCATATCTATTTCCTAGTCTTGATTTGTAAGGCCTTAGGACTTCCCGAACCACTGCATTGAATTTTGTACACGTACCTATTATTTCTTTAACGCTAGATATTGTATAGCAATCTACATCAGAATTTAATAGGGACTGGCATACGAGGCTCTTTAATTTTTATGAAACTTTAGCAAAAGAGTTACTAGCCCCTACTAGTTCAGTCTCTTTACAGTACTACTATTTGTCCTACTGAATAATTTATCATATCGGGTTTTTTTTATGACCGTTATTTTGCAATTTTGCATTCTGCCTCCCTATCTTGTAGTGCTTCCCATGCGAACGAACGTTGATGCCTGCCTTGATGGGTGAGTAGGCAAACAGGAGTTTTCATACCCGAACACTACAAAACACACCGAACGAACGGAGAAAACGTGGTAGTAGCACTAGGTGTATTGTTTATTCCCTATAAGACATCGTGAAGTTTCGCGTCCCATGTACCCTTATTTTCGGACATAGTATTTAAGCCGTTCGCTTGGCTTAAGTCTGGTTGTAGCGTTTTTTTATTGTTTTTGTTGAGTTTTTTTTCGGCATAACGACCTAGTGAAAACTTTTCTTTTATCTACATATTAATATTATAAAAAGGTTAAATTTGTGAGTTTGCATGGGGTAATCGCTGGATCTACTGAACAGATTATGAAAATTCCTTTATCAATAGAAAGCCACGTTATTTGTGATATTTTAACCCGCTAATTTGTCATATTTAATTTATCATAGGCTATACATTATACATTAACCCGAAAAATGAAAAGTAAAAATGTTTACCGCCCAGCGAAGTGGGCACGGATCAGCTAGTCTGTAATAGTTCTACTTTGATTGCCAAACAATTTGATCATCTACTTTAAGTGCTTAATTGTTTTCATGGAACTAACGAGACAGGTAACGGCTCTAGCAATTACGAACTTAGTAAAAGTATCTATAGCGACTAGAACACAAACGTTTAACTTTCTTGTTTTAACAAAAGGCGCATCTTTTGAACGCTGGGTGTCCATTGTATATTTGGTCATGACACTCATACAAGGTCATATTTTGCTAGTTTTGCAACTACGAAGCATTTACCGTGCAATGTTTTCCAAATAAACAATTATTTTTACAACGTAATTATTGATAATATCTGGGTCAGTCGTATGTTCTTTTTACGTGTAAGTAAAGTATAGTATACCATCTTCTTTTAATTGAATTTTAATTCTTTTAATTTTGTTAATAGCCAATCATATCCTTCAGTTTGAAAATTTTATTGTTATTATTATTACCTACGTGTTTCATACGTTCTTCTTGGCTAACCAAAATAGAGCTATTCGGGGAACGAGATATTAGTTGTAATGCGAAAAGGTCGCTCATTTTGTGATAACTTTTAAAGGAATTCTCGTGAAATAGATACGAAAACGTTACAGTGATTACAACAGCGATGGTCTCCAGTTCGTAACACTGTGGTAGAACTGTCCCTGTTTAGAAGCTACTTTATTAAAATATGCTACTGGTTTTACTGATTCATCAGGCTGATGTTGCATGAGAAAGCCACCTAGACTTGGCTCGCGTCAATATGTACCCCTGTAACCGCTTTACTATCATAGATACTTAAATATAAATATTTGTGGACATTTACATACCATCAACTAAACACAAACTAAGCATAGCTTGTATTATGGGAACTAGACGACTGATAGACTGCGTATATTTTTTGTAAATACATACTTAGAATACAATTTAATACCCATATAGAACAACATCTGTTTTCACCACGAAAATGTTAGTTTTCGGTGGAGATCGAAGCCACCGCCTACAGCGCAAAAGTCAGTCCTGCTACGAACGGCTGTAACGACTATCACAGCACAGCACTGGCCTTTCGACTAATCTTTGTTTTAATGTTTATCTCTTCATTGTTCGAGATACCAATCCCATTCAACAGTCCCATTCTAAAGTCTAATACAAGGAAGAGCAATTTCAGCAAACCCAATAACTTCCTAAAACATGAAGTTAGCCTAAACTATCCCGAAGGAATCACAAATGCAGTTTTATGAACAGAGTCTTCCGCATTTCTAACTTCATAGTAAGTACCCTTGAGTTCAATAAAATGTTTGTAAATTTTAAAAATAACATTTTTTATAACGATATTTTTTTAAGCAAAAATAACAACTTTGAGACCCGATCGTCAATATGTGGCAAGTGATATCGGTTTTTGACGGTTTGAGAGTAAACCTAAGCCTATAAAAGTGTTCTCGAGAACTTAGTTTTCCTTATGCGACACTTTGCATGGTTTAAAGTGAAAAAAGTTTGTCTTATTTTTTGTATTACCTAAGTAGCTAATAGAGGAGCATAGTTATTTAATAACACACAGGCTATCGCGGTTCGTACCCTCTAGTTCTCCTAAATCTTTATCGCCCTTTTACATAATGCAAGAGAACTAACTAAGGCGTTAACAAATTATGAGTCATGACGTCATGAACGTGATCAGCGGCAAGTACAAGTTCAGAACGTGCTGTTAGTTTATAAGTTGGGAAAGTTGTTGCTAAGTATATCACCCATATTCAGCTTTAATTGTCCTTCAATGCAAATAACTCTTTCAGGAATGACGTAACATAGTTTCTCATATTGCTCATATTGCAAACAGAATTTGTTAAGAAATTAATTAAAAATCTAGCGATGGATTAAATATCAGCATACATATTAATAAGGAAAAGCGCTCTTAGCCGAAATAGTCACATGGCGGACACCCTACGTTGCGTCGTGATCATTTTTCAAGGTCAATAGGTTTTAGGTAGTCATTTACCAGAGAAGTTTCAATAAGCAAAGTTTGAAGTGGTTTACTAGGTAAGGTTGATAAATCATCGGTTGACCTATTATCTATATCAATAAGGTAGGTATATTCCTATCGGTTATTTAGACAGAACTTTTCAAGCACACAGCCTATATACCTATACACAATACGTCTCTACTTGTAACCTGCAGTCCGCATGTGAGCACCGCCATCCGCTTCATTACAACGGCAGAGTCTAGCTTTACTTTCAGTTAAATTCTTTAGTTTACTACCCGAATCCATGTGCAGCTAGTTCATTAGTGCCAATGTATGCAAGGCGTTTGTAGATGCTCAGAGATAATTAGTAGAAGTGAACATAATACGACTCACCAGAGATGCTTAGCAGTTTTGTCCCGTTGTCTTAGAAGTGGCTCGTTGAAGTTTGACCGGCGCGCTGGCAGATTCCGCAGCGTTGTTGAGCTCGGCAGTCCCGTACCTCGTGTCCAACTCGGTGACAGACGTAGCATTACTTCAGGCTGCTGTGGCGTCGTAGAGGCTGAACTTCCATTAGTAGCACCTATTTTCCAGGCAGGCGTTGCGGCTTCATGTTTAGTTTCATAGTCTTCGAGTGATGACTAATACCCGAAGTAAGGTTCAGAGATTTTGATCTCTACAGACAGACTTTTTATAATTCACGAGAAAGCTTTTTCTTCATGGGTGTTACACTTTTTAAGCAGGGACACCTTACTACTGTATCATGATTTCGAAATTTATCTTCGTCATTGCCAGCATAACCTCAAGTTTGTTCGCGTGGTCGGCAGATCGTGGGAAAGCAGCATTCAATAAGTCCTCCAGATTAGCGTACTAGCACCTGGCAGAACCACGTAAGCGGAGTTGCATCATCTTTTGGCGGAGTTGCATCATCTTTTGGTGGAGTTGCATCATCTTTTGGTCGTGTTACAGCCATAAATTTCACAAAGATTTTCGATCATACGTAGGCAGCTACCGATGTTACTGCAGCTATCTTCAGGCCGAAGTTTGGTGATTACTTCTGCGTCGGCACTGGTTCCTCCGTGCAGTTTTCTTGGTGCGGGCATGGTGACGGACAAGAGAAAAAAAAAGTTAGGTCTTCTTCAGTTTGTTCATTGTCCGACGCAGCTTTTGGCAGAGATTCCTCTTCTTTTTGACAATAACAGAAGCACATATGCAAGATATCCCACTTCTGAGGTATAACCGTGGGTTACGATGGTCTTTGAAATGAAACTCAGGATTTACTGTGACGTCTATTTTTGGGCAGAGCTTCGCCTCTGTCTAGTTTAGTATTACAATTCCCCACGAATACTTATTGCTACCGCTTTTATACAGCCAGAAGATTGTTTACAATTCAAAAGTAGCCCTACCGGCAGTATTCATACTTCCGTAATATCAATTTTATACAAATTCCATGAAATTAATATATCTAAATGCACGAAAATTACTAATAAGATTTATGATAATTATTAAAACCATAATAGTAAGACTTTCTTAAAATATTAATTAAATTAGAAATCAATTATAAAATACTTCCGGAAATAATGAAACTGAATAGGTAATCATTATTTAAACATATACGAGAGTAACATCTAAATTCATTAAAAATAAAGAAAATTATTATGCTGATTTTACATTAATTATTTCACGGTTATTTACGTTATCAATTACTGTAATTAATAAATGTATTTAAATGAACTTCCGATAAGTAAAACTACCAAAATATCTGTACCTAAATTCATGATAAATATTTAAATGATTATTTATAATATTATAATGAATTTATATAATTGATTTACTATTAGCCAAATTAAAATTAATCAAATGCAGTATGTGGTATTTTTGTATGTACGTCAGCTACTGGCGGACATCCTTCGCTAACATTTGTGTCACTACGGACATATGGTCTACTAGCGGCCGCTCGCAGCTTCGCCTGCGTGCTAGTTTTGTGTCACTACGGACATATGGTCTACTAGCGGCCGCTCGCAGCTTCGCCTGCGTGCTAGTTTTGTGTCACTACGGACATATGGTCTACTAGCGGCCGCTCGCAGCTTCGCCTGTGTGGTAGTTTTTTCCCGTTCCCGTTAAACTTTCACCTATTTTATCCCCTTAGGGGTAGAATTAATCAAAATCCTTTCTTAGCGGATGCCTACGTCATAACATCTACCTGCATGCCAAATTTCAGCCCGATCCGTCCAGTGGTTTGGGCTGTGCGTTGACAGATCACTATGTCAGTCAGTCAGTCAGTCAGTCAGTCACCTTTGAGTTATATATATTTAGATTGTAATCGCCACTGAAGAGTGGTACCTATGGTTTGAAGGGTGTGGGTGCTGATGACATGACAGGCACACGAGCCTTAACACCTGTATGCCTATTGCCTGTAATTAACACACATTTATGTATGTTGTACTTATGATATTATAATAATAAGTATTATACTGATTATCTTCCAGGTATACCGTTCAGATGGAAGCGAGGCGGACGCTGAGATCATAAACGACCTTATGGAGTTCTGTCTGGGAGTCCTGGAGACGCCGCCATTGGAACCCGAATCTGTCGGACACTTCATCACTCGAAGGCAAGTCCAATAGGATCTAGGATGCATTATCGTCATCAGCCTAAATAATTCCACTGCTGGGTATAGGTCTTCTAGCAGCGGCGATGGGCTTGCAACCTGTCACGTATGGAATATCAACTACTGCAGAATGTGCGGATGTGCCAAATGTAATATCTAAACATACCTCTGACTACCCTTCTTAGATACCCTCGTAGAATCACGAGTGGGCGCATGGCACTAAGAGATCTGAGGGGATATCTACCGTGCCTAGAGATTACAATCGTGATGCTATTTTTTTATTTATTGGATTGCAGAGTGAAGAAATACATAAAGTCAAAGTACCCTGCGCTGCACAACGACACGGAGTTCATGGAGAACTACTTGAAGTTCATGGATCTAGTGATAAACAACTACGAGGCGTCGAACAGCTGGGACGACGTCACCACGGCGTCCGCCTACGAGGAGCTCGGCGGTGACCAGCACATGAGCTGGCACACGCACGGATACAACACCCTCTTCCACATCCTACTGGTCAGCTCATTCTAATAAACTATCACTCAACACCCTCAACTCACTACTAGTAGTACAGCTCTTAGTGAAGGGCTCGTCCGGTTAAGTACTAGCACCATGCCTGTTTCTGCCGCCAAGCAGCGCAGCGTGTTCCGGTTTGAAGGGTGTGGGTGCCGGTGTAATTACAGGCACATGAGACTTAACACCTGTATGCCTCAAGTTGATGGACGCTGAGTAGTGCATCGTCGGTGACGTTCCTAACGAGCGTGATCTACGAGGCAATGCTTTGTTATAAGTGATGGTAGCCACTTAACATCAGGTGGGCCATCTGCTTGTTCCATCAACAAGTTGTATAAAAAAAAACCCTCTTGTCCCGCACTAAGCAAAGCTTGTACCATGGCTTCTACTATTACAAACAGACACTTCAATTTTATTTATTAGAATAGGTATAGATAATTTGTCTACAAGAACCCATTCACAGGTGAAGATCTCTAATTCTATTTTGTTACCCTCAGGGTCTCATCTCAGATATGCTAATTATATCTCATTATATATAACTAGAGGCCACTCGCAGCTTCGCCCGCGTGGCAGTTTTTTCCCGTTCCCGTTATTTTTTCGGGATAAAAAGTAGCCTATGTCCTATTCCAGATTACAATCTATATTTATACCAAATTTCATCCAAATCGGTCCACTGGTTAGAGCGTGAAAGAGGAACAAACATCCATCCATCCAAACATTCGCATTTATAATATGAAGTAGGATGATAGAGTGCTTCTTACAGTTCGATTAGTCTGTCCTATGATGATGCCTGACAGTACTGACATTAAATGGTGGTTTCAGAAGCAATACAAGAACGGGCCTGGCCTCGCCACCTTAACCTTGAAGCTGAACGCAGAGGTTGTGCAAATCAAGTGGCCTAAACTCTCCACCGATCCTGTACAAGTTACTACTAAGGTAACCAAGCCTTTATTTATTTATTTATTTTATTTTTAGCCTAAACTGTCCCACTGCAGGGCAAAGGCCCCCCTACCTTTGCATTATTTATATCTTTTTATATCAGAAAGTATTTGCAGTAGTAGTAGAGCTCTTAGGAAGGGCTCGTGGGGGGAAGTACTACCACCATACCTATTTCTGCCGCCAAGCAGCTTGCTGTGTTCCGGTTGTGGGTGCCGGTGTAATTGCAGGCACATGAGGCTTAACACATGTATGCCTCAGGTTGATGGACAGAGTAGTGCATCGTAGGGTACGTTAACGAGCGTAACCTGCGAGGTAATGCTTTGTTATAGGTAATGGTAACCACTGAACATCAGGTGGGCCATAAAAAAAGGAGGTAGGTAGATGAGTTTAACTGGATTTATCAAAAGAAAGTGGCCTCGTTACGCCGACGTACTCGAGACACCTGCAATGCTGCAAATGATTATCTCCCGACCTGATTGTCCCATCCAACAGATGGATGAAGGTCACGATGGAGGATAATAATATTTGTCCTGACTGACTGACTGACTGACTGACGTACAACGCACAGCTTGAAGCACTACTCGTAGAGACTTAAAATCTTGAGGGTATATTCATATTGGTGCGTAGAAGTGTAGTTAGAAGTTCTAAGTAATTCCCAAAATTCAACTCCTAAACGGGTACAGCGGGGGTTGATGTTTGTATGAAAATAGCTTCACGCCGCGCGTTTCGCTAGTGTAAGTAGAATATGAATTTTGACTTAGGTATTTAACTTTTAATATAAATATTTAATTTTTGTATACAAGTGACATTTTATTTTTAATTTGACTAGTATTTTAATTGTGGATTTGTGTATGTGAACCTGAAATAAAAGTTATAATAATGATATCTTTGCCCTGACTGAATGTCAAGTCTGTACGAGCAGTGGTTTACACTAGACTTGGAATTTTCAGGGTATATTCGTCTTGGTGCGTAAGGGTGTACTAAGAAAGGAATTCCAGATATTCTACCCCGTTGTACCCGTTTCGGGGTAAAATTTCAGCAATTACTTTTTTAGTACACCTCTACTCACCAATACAAATATACCATGTAAATTTCAAATCTCTACGAATAGTGGTTTAGGCTGTGCGTTGTCTGTATGTCAGTCAGACAGTCAGGACAAAGATTCTTTTATGAGGTGTATATGTATGAATTTATTTGTGTGACTTCGTTTCAGGATGGGTCCGTGTACGAAGCACAGAGTGTCATAGTTACCGTGTCGCTCGGAGTACTTAAAGAAAGGTATTCCACTCGCTAACTCATTACAGAGGCCTTAGAGCGGCCTAAAGGCTACCCTTACTCCTGGTACTAATAAACTCGCAGTTACCTTGCATTAGTTGCACCGTGTTTTATATTTTGCATTGACAGTTTTAAATTCAATCGAAAGAGACAAAAGACAGTGTAACTATTTCGAGGTTACGCCGACTTTATTAATAGTATGGTAAGTCACAGTGGCAGTTTCCCGTCACTGTGCCGCGGTGTCCTGAAACGTATTAGAGTGGGTTCAATTCTCGCAGCCGGACAAGTTAGCTTGATCTGAATATTCGAACAGCATTTGAACGACTGCTAAAAGAACTATTATAGAACTATATATCGTAGTAGTATGTAGCTTTAGTAGTAGTAGTGCTCTTTATGAAAGGGCTCTGGGGGGTGCGTACTACCACCGTACCTATTCCTGCCGTCAAGCAGTGATACCCGCATTGTCGTGTTCCGGTTTGAAGGGTGTGGGTGTCGGTGTAATTACAGGCACACGAGGCTTAACACCTGGATGCCTCAGGTTGGCAGACGCAGGGTAGTGCATCGTAGGGCACGTGTGTGACCTATAAGGCAATGTTTTGTTATAGGTGATGGTTACTACTTAACAAGCATATGCTTGCTCCACCAACAGTAACATAAAAAAAAAGTTTCCGAGGGCAGATGGCAGATTCTGTTCCGTCATTAAGTTAGTACGGAGGCCTTACGAGCAGGGGGGGAAGGGGGGTCCAAGCAACACTGGAGTGTATTTTGCATTTATGATATAGTAGGTGCCCGCGTCTCATCCGCTCTCAACAAATTCCTAAGCCACTAGTTATGATGTGGTCTTAGAACTAAAAAAAATATTGTCGGATTGAAGGGGAATATAATGTTAGAAATATATTTTATTTATGGTATCGCTATCGCACGTGCACGTTCGGATTTGATCCCACGACCTTAGGATCCATTACCCATTAGATATCCTTGAAGTGTCTCGAGTCTGGGGCTTAAAGTCGTGATGGTATTTCTATCATTCCAATTTGTTAAAAAAAAAATGTTTTTGATCGAGAATGGTCAGCGATTTTATTGTAAAAGCCTTACATAGATATCATTTCGCATTTATAAATTGAAAACACATACGACTGAAATAAACACACCTTTGAACTTCTATTGTATACGAGTATTATGTTCTCGGTATGATTGCCTTAGCATGTTTTCTGTCTTGCATTCAGTTAGATTGGCACCACACTGGAGCTTTATTATTTAAATTATTATTATTTTGTAAAAGGGTCATAAATATAAAAAAACGGTCAGAACCAAGCCTTCTGACCGGTTCTGCTAGGCTTGGTCGCGAGGAACTGGTGCTTAGATTCACCTAGCTCTATGACGTTTCAAGATGATCCATGCGGATATCTAAATATATAACTCAAAGGTGACTGACTGACATAGTGATCTATCAACGCACAGCCCAAACCACTGGACGGATCGGGCTGCAGGCGAAGCTGCGAGCGGCCGCTAGTTACTGAATATATGCTTTTTGACTTTGAAACATATACAAGCTGGTTTTTTGTTAATAATTTTCTTTTAAATCGAGGGGCATGACTCCTTCCACGACTCTTCTTGAACTCGCGTGGTTTCGGAGTTGTCCATCAGCGCCCTTCTCAACAAACCAGCCTGTATACTTCACTACCGGTTGTAGTATCGTACTCCTTCACCACCTTCCGTGGAAGTGGCGAAAGGCGACTAAGGGAGCGCACTAAGAGATGGGTTGCAGTGCAGCAGTTCTGCGCGCTAAGCACCAATAGTGCGCGAGCCAATGCGTCTGTCAAACGTGATGCATCAGCCGGAATGAGTCCACTCGTGGCATAGGCCTCGCATATTCGGAAGGTACTCGTATGCCATCACCACGCTTGGCAGACTAAATGGTGACCGCAGCATTGGTGTTATAGAGGACAAGGTTGGAATGTATATCCTCCTACGAAAAGACCTTCCACCGAGCGACCTTTGGCTCGGGCTCGGGCTCCTGCTCCTGCCACCGACAGATGCTTTTTTTTTTTTTTTTTTTTTTTTTCGAACGGACTAAAATGCTGGTATAATCGCCTAGCGATTTCCGACAGCGTTACCGGGCCCGACAGATGCTATTCGGAGGTATTTCATTATAATCAATCACCGCGAAAACTTCGTTAGCGCGATTCAGGATAGTTCTTATGTAGCTCGCTAGATGGCGCTACAGTGTGTTTACTTAATCGCCTCTCACGACATCCACGGCAAGGACCGGAGAGGTTCTATTCAAGAGCAGGATGATATAGGCACCTACTTAGGTACTCGTATGTTAACTTACGCTTAATACATCCACAGACACCCCACTCTCTTCACCCCGCCACTCCCAGCAGACAAGCTCCGCGCAATCGAATTTGTATCTTTTGGAGTTGTTGACAAGGTCATATTCCGCTTCCCCACGCAACCGTGCAATAGCTCTGCCTGTCTCTTTATATGGAAGACTGCTGACGAGATGGCCTTACCAAAGTCTGACAGATGGCTTACGATGAGTGAAGGCATGTCTGTGCCGCGGGCTTGCCCGACTTGCGTCACGCTCTGGCTTAACGGAGACACGGCGAAGTTGGTCAGTATCATCAGTCTAAATGAGTTTGAATGTTATAAAGGTGTGTTTGGGAGGTATGAAAGTGTTCTCGGGAGGCATGAAAAGCAATAAGTGCCATGAAAGTGTGTTGAGGTCAGATAAAAATGTTTTAGGGTTGCATGAAATTAATATTAAGAAAGTCATTGTCATATTTTTAAAAACACAAGACATCACTTGCACAATAAAGTGGACGATTATGTATATAACACAAATGTATGTTTGGGTATCATATAAGTGAGTTTGAGCGGCATGAAAGTGGGTTAAGATTACACGAGGGTTAAGGTGGCATGAAATAATACTTGGAACAATATTGAAGCATGTTTATTTATAGTAACACTTTCGTCTTGCTTGGCCCCCATACGGCACTCACGACACTGTAATAGGTGCACTACTGTAATCCATAGGCACGGGACAACCCCTTAGTCCTCTTTGTACATACCCAAGGTGTCTAAGAGGGTAGTCGGAGGCAGATCCAAGCATTATAATACGAGCATATTTTTCAATGAAAATAGATTAATTTAGGTTTTTGATTATAATTTGTTTCTATGTACTTACCTAAGATAATATAATAATAAAATAAGTAAAATTGAGATAGCATTCAAAAGTGCGTTTAGGTCGGGAGCTTCTTAACACGAGGATATTAACTAGAGCATTGGCAAAAGCTGTGCGCGGGCGCGGGTCGGGTTCATTATATTCGTAACACATTTCCAGACACTCGTCATTATTCTCACCGCCATTGCCACAAGAGAAGCTGAGCGTCATTGACGGCTTGTCCATAGGCGTCGTTGACAAGATCGAGCTGCTGTTCGCAGAAGCGTTCTGGCCGGAGCAGCCGAGCTTCTACGGCTTCATGTGGAAGGAAGCGGATCGGGGGTCGGTGCCGGCCGCGGACGAGTGGACCACTCAGATCTTCGGAAGCAGTAGTCCGCTAGGCCACGGGAGAGTGTTGACCGTATGGACGAGCGGAGACGGCGCTAAGCTGGTAATACGATCCACGACTCACTGCATTATTCGTACACCAGCGTCGCGTGCTGCAGTAACATCAACAGTGTGTCATAACTCCCTAAACGTCCGGGGTTAAAGAATTAATAATCAATAAATATTTGTGGACATTTTTAACTAAGCATAGCTTGTACTATGGAAACAAGATGGCGGATATAATACTTATAAGTTTTTTTGTTGTAAATACATACTTAGAATACAATATAACACCCAGACATAGAACAAACATCTATGTTCATCACATAAAAAAATAAATAAATAATGCTAGACAATCCACACAGCATCATCTAGCCCCAAGCTAAGCAGAGCTTGTGTTATGGGTACTAAGTAGATGACTGATATACTTAATACAATACATTACATACATAGATATTTTTTATTATACATAGAAAAACACCCAGAACACCCGGAATAAATATTTGCAGATCGTACAAACATTTATCCCAAGGCGGGAATCGAACCCGCAACCTCTTACATCGCAGGCGGACATTCACCCGCCGCACCACATCGGTCGTCGAAACTTTTGTTCTCGGTGGGGATCGACGCCATATCCTACAGCGCAGAAAGAATAACTATTACCAACTGAGCTGTAAGGCAGTCACTCACAGGCATAACTTGTTTGTTGCATGATATTACCGAAGTAAGCCGCTTATGAACGCCGTCACAGCTCAGTTCGTAGTAGCCCTGCCTTCTGCGCTGTGGGCGGTGGGTTCGATCCCCACCGAGAACAAACATTTGTGTGATGAACATAGATGTTTGTTCTCTGTCTAATTGGTATATTGTATTCTAAGTATGTAAATGTTTATTTACAAAAAAAGAGTATACGAGTATCAGTCATCTGGTTTCCATAGTACAAGCTATGCTTAGTTTGGGGTTTGGGGTTTCTGCAAATATTTATTCCGAGTGTTCTGGGTATTATCTATGTATAATTAAAAATACCTATGTACGTATTTATATTGTATTAAGTATATCAGTCATCTAGTACCCATAACACAAGCTCTGCTTAGCTTGGGGCTAGATGATGCTGTGTGGATTGTCCAGCATAATTATTATTATTAGATGATATTGTGTAAAAATGTTCACAAATATTTAATTTTTATTTGATGTAGCTCTTTTAACTCAGGTATGTACAGTCAGCTGCACTAGAATGTATACAATTCGTTACTTTCACAACGGTATTACAGCACAACAATGAGCTCTTACACCTCAAAAATAAAAAGCCTAAAATTAGTTGAATAACTCACTTATATTTTGAATTAAAATCAAAAATAAAATCATGTAAATATTTTCAGCACCACCGCTGTGAAACCATTTTGAAAGTTACGAATTGTATACATTCTAGTGCAGCTGACTGTACATTGCATGAACGCTACCCGCAGGTATGTCCATAGCATGCTGAATAAACACCATATTCATTACCTTCCATGGGTGTCATGATGCCACTAAGGGACCCCCTCAGGTAGACTGCAGGCAACTCTTCAGTACTAAACACCAACACTGCGCGAGCCAGTCCGCCTGCCAAGCGTGATGACTATGGCATACCCTTCTAAACATGGGGGAGGACTATATCCAGCTGATAAGACTAAGTCACCTATGCCACATGGGCGCGTCATCTGTAGACGTGCTTTGCGAGGATGAATTCAGAGGTACTCAACATCAGGTGGGCCAGTGGTTGGTTCAATCGCTTTTCTTATAATTAAAACTACTTTTTAAATACTGTTCAAAGTAAAATGTGGGGATGTGCCAAATGTAATATTTAAACGTACCTCTGACTACCCCTCTTAGAAATCCTCAAGGAATCCTGAGTTGAGGGGTGTCTACAGTGCCTGAGGATTAAAAGTCGTAAGGCTGTGTTGAAAGTAAGTAATTAGATAGATCAGGTAACGGGAGCTGGTATTGAAGTCGCCTCTAACTGGGGGCTCTAAGAACAAGTATTCCTACCGCCAAGCAGCGTTGGTGTGTCCCAGTTCAAAGGGTGTGGGTGCCGGAGATATAGCCACCTGTATGCCTTGACGCAAAGCTGAACGTGACCTACAAGGCAATGCTTTGTCATAAGTGATGGTAACCACTTTACATCAGGTGGACCATCGCTTGTTCCATCAGCACGTCATAATCAGTGTTTTATTGAAATATTGATAAACATTGCAGGTAGAGACTCTCCCTGATGATGTGGTGAGGAGCAAGGTGATGGCGGTGATCAGGAGGTTCATGGGAGCCGGCGTGCCTGACCCCATCCAGATGATCAGGTATAATACTGAAAATAAGTTTAAATATTTTGTTTGTTGGTTCCGTTGTATTACTTACTGTGGGATATGTTAAGAACCGATGTGGCGCGGCTGGCGAATGTCCGCCTGCGATGCAAGAGGGTTCGATTCCCGCCTTGGGATAAATATCACTTATAAAAATCTGTCAGATAACGATAAATTATCACCTGGCAAATTTTTATAAGTAAGATCAAAATCAAAAAGCATTTATTCAGTAATATCCGCAGGGATCATCTTGAAACGTCTTAAATCTAGGTGAATCTAAGCGCCAGTTCTATGCCACCAAGCCTAGATAAACCGGCAAGAAACTTACGGCTTGGTTCCTACCGTTTTTTTTTTTTGTATGATCCTTTTACAAAGTAATAATAATAAATATAATAATAATAAATAATAAATAATGCCGGACGATCACACAGCATCATCTAGCCCCAAGCTAAGCAGAGCTTGTGTTATGGGTACTAGATGACTGATATACTTAATACAATACTATATTACATACATAGATATTTTTTTATTATACATAGAAAATACCCAGAACACCCGGAATAAATATTTGCAGATCGTACAAACATTTATCCCAAGGCGGGAATCGAACCCGCAACCTCTGCGTCGCGGGCGGACATTCGCCCGCCGCGCCACATCGGTCGTCTGTAAATACTTAAACTTATATTTAATTGAATACTTACATGATGATCATAATGTTTAAAATGATGACCATAACCAGCCACATAATAAATAATGTAAGCAATGAAGCTCCAGTGTGGTGCCAATCTAACTTAATAAGGTGATTGCAAGACAGAAAGCATGTTAAGGCAAGGTTAAGTTTGAAGGCAAGACTACTATCAACTGAGCTGTGAGTTTATATCTCATACATTAAAGGGTTAGTTAGATAAAGGCCTGTTTACTATTTAGACTAGAAGCTAACGGAAAGATTTAAATAATATGCGTAAAAACTTTTACTTAGAGAAAGTTAAGAACACCCAAACAAGGCAAACACGGTTGATCTACTTGTATTATCAAATCAATTACACGTCAAAAAATGTAATTATATTAATGACAAAATGGCTTTGCTGACAATTTAGATAATGGAATTTTTTATAAGTACCTGCTCAACAATATTGAATTTTATGTATCTAGGCCGTAATTCCGGCCATTAATTAAAATTACAACCAGTCAGTAACGAGTCAGACTTGTATGATAAAAGTTCTATATCTATACCAATCATAAGAATCTTTGGCCTGATTGACTAACATATAGACAATATACAGTGAACTTATCGTAAAGATTTGAAATTTTCAGCGTATATTTGCGATGCGTTGAGGTGTACTAAAAAAGGGATTCATGAAATTCAGCTCTTAAACGGGTACAGCAAGGGTTGAAATTGGTATAAATAGCTTCAAGCATTTAGCTAGTATACTATAATACTGTGGTAAAAACATGATGTTTAAGAAAAAAAATAAAATTTATATTACATGTTTGATTGATTTTTATAAGTGTTCTGGGCGTTTTCTATGTATAATAAAAATATATCTATGTACGTATTGAGTAATCATCTAGTAGCCATAACACAAGCTCTGCTTAGCTTGTGGCTATAGATGATGCTGTGTGGATTGTCCAGCATTATTCGTCACGTCGTCACTCAAAAACTAAATCAACTAAATATCTTTTTTGCTAAATTCCACGCGGACGAAGTCGCGGGCACGGCTAGTCATATATAAATGAGGAACGATACAAAGGAATAGATTTAAATGAATTAAACCTTAAATAGTTTTCGCTGATAGTACACTAAGTAAGAATCAATTATGAAAAGTTATACTAGCCTGTATTATGTGTGTGTTGACTTGTCGGGTAATTGTAAATAAATGAACAAGTAGATTTATATTATTACAAAGAAGATCACTATAAAGGTTGAAAACATTCGTGTTGTATAATCAGTGGCTTTGTTTCAGATCAAAATGGTTCTCGAACCCGTTCACCCGCGGCTCATACTCGTACGACAACATCCTGTCTCCGCACTACGCGCAGGCGCGGCTTCAGCTGGGGGCTCCGCTGCTGGACGCGGGGGGCGCCCCGCGCCTGCTGTTCGCCGGGGAGGCTACCAACCCCACGCACTTCTCCACCGTGCACGGCGCGCTCGAGACCGGACTCCGAGAGGCGGCCCGCATTCTGGACACCAGGAGCAAACTGTAGACTATACGATAAAATAACCAAAGACATACATTCTCTAGCATTTCTTGATGCTGAAAGGTTCTCGACGATTTCTAGAGGATAATCAAATTATAGATTGTGCAAATAGATGTGTTTTAAAAGAATTTGCAGAGTCCAATAGTGTGATAAATAATATATAGATAATAAATTATATATATTTAATTGGGGGGCCTTAAAGCGGCCTAAAAATTCTGTTAGTAGAATCTGTAGAATTAGTAAAGTAATATACTTTAGTACTTTTAATACACATAAGGTTTCTATGTTCCTAAAATAATGTACCTAGCTTAGGTACATGCCTAATAAAAGTACCAATGAGTTAACACTGCAATTGTTTTTAATTTTTTCAAATAAAAACGAATTATTTATTTTAAAAAATACATATTAGTTAAAAAATACTATATTGAACAAATGAAACTATAAATTTAATTTTTTTTTTTGCATTTTTGGATTAGGTAAGTATACAATGTGATAATAAAAAAAAAGTACTTATGATAAAAAATTATAAAATCTACTTTATGAGTTCAGTACAGTTTGTGCGTACCTTTTTTTGGGTAAAAAAAATGCAGGAAAAGAGGTTTTGTATTTTCTGTTCGAACTTCGAAACACAAACTGAAAAACGGAAACATCTTTAAAAAGGTTGGTCACTGAATGCGAGATACAACTTAAGCTGTTGATCGGCCCATTTCAAATTAGAGCTCGTAATTTTCAAAATTAGATTAATTGGTACCTATTTATGGATTCTCCAGGATATTTTGCCCAATGATGGAGTCGCTAAGCATCACTGAAAATATTTCTATCTTAGTATATATCTTACTCACGATAGACTCTCCGACTCAGCGGCGGCCTTACCCATTGCGAGGCTTGGGGCGGGGCGGCAGGTTGCGAGGCCCTTTGTTCTACGTTAAAAATGTGTGATCAAAATTAAAAGTTTTAAATAAAGTAAATATTTTAAAAATCTATGGTTTTTTAAAATTTGCTTGGGTTGTTGCGCGAGGCCCCTGCAAGAGCGAGGCCCCGGGCGATGGCCCTGTTCGCCACCCCCTAAGGCCGCCACTGCTCCGACTATCAAATACTTAGCTATACAACATTTCAAGACTACCTATCAATCTTTGTAGAAATAGGTAGGAAGTACATACCTTAGCTATAATGTTTTATTCTACCTATTGTAATAAAATACCTAGACATAAATCAAAAGCAGTAAAAATACATAAGCCTACTTATGTATTTAGGTAGCTTATCTAGGTAGTGTGAGTACCTAGGGCCTACCTACATAGGTACCTGTCTATTTTTCACAATATTTGCAAAATGTTTTAACATAACGTTTCACCTTAGTTGAAAGTTTACCTTATTAATCTAGCTACAGCTACGGCTTCCTACAAACAACAGTCGTGATGGCTACCTTATTGAAATACATTTTATTTTGTGAGTGTCTTACCCGTACCTACCTGTCCACACTTCATGTTGTTGCTGTTATTCTTGGTTTGGTCACGAGGACTGGCACGGCGCTCAGTTTGTCAAAAGTTTAATCTAATTTGTCTATTCAAAGTGACCCATGGGATTCTAGACAAAGTTGTTGGGTGTGGAGGTGAAGTAGAAGTAGGTACCTAGGTTCCTACCTACCTAGGGGAAAAAAAAAACAAAATAAGTACCTACTATTGTATATATTGAGACGACCGTTTTTGTTTTTGTACGGTTCTGTACTCATTTTTTTTTCCAGGTTCATTTTATATTCGTCAAGTTCAAAATACTCCATCTTCCAATCACTACCAGATCGATGAATTTATCAGTCAGTTAATGACCTCTGAAAAATTCAGTGAACTAGCAGATATTATCGCTGAAAAAGCTGCAAAAAAAATTAAAACAGTGGACATTAGCAATGTGACTACTCTACGACACAGTTACCAATCAGATAGAACAAGAAATAAAAAGTACAACAAGGAAAAACCAACCCGCGGTCGAGTAAGCTCAATGCTAAGGCAAGGAACGACGAAAGAAACCGAAAATTCTGGAAAATTTGGTAAAATTAACACAAAGGCTTTCTTGAAACACGATGCTTCTTCTCAGGAACTATATTTAAATTACAAGCACATTACTAAACAACTACAAAAAAATAAAGAAGCAAAAATGTTGCATAGCAAACACCTAGAGCGAGTTAGTGATGATAACATATTTAGTGACCACAGCACAGAGCAATCGACGAACAAAGAGAAAACAGTAAATATTGAAGCAAGGGGCAGGCAGCGCAACCATATTAAAATGAAAAGCAGAGTTGATGAAAGTACTGACAAGAAACATTCTATCATTTCAGATGATAACCAATCAGATAATAAGGACGAAGATTCCATCAGTAATAACAAGTCTACGAGTAAGAAGATAACTCAGAGTTCTAAGCGAAGTCGAGAGGATTCCGTGGAGGATAAAACTCTAGAAGTTACAAAGAAAAACAATACTGAGCCTGATAAAAATAATAAAAAAGCATTAACACTTCCAACCACAAGTAGTACTAATATTGACGATGGTTCGTCAGATTCATCAACTTTTGAAAGCAGAAAGGATACGATCACTCACTCGAAAGAATCTCAGGAACACAAAAATCCGAATTATTCATCGAAAGAAATCGTTGAAGTAGGGATCAATCGAGCATTTAGCGACGACTCAAGTGAACACTCTAGAGGAAAACCCTCTGATTCTTTGCATAAAGAAGAGAAATATAAAGAAGAGAAACTCAAAGCAGAAACTCCAATTGAAACAAAACAGATAGTCCGCAGAGAAAACGGCAAGATGTATGCTTTCATAGCTTCTCCAGATTACGCCGAGTACCATGAAAATGTTGAGAAACTTAGAACTAGAAAAAAATACATAAACACGTACAAATAAAAGTAAAATCTTTGGTTGTTTCATATGGGTATACCAATAGGTACCAATTATAATAATCTTTATCCTGACTGACATAATAGACAACGCACAGTCTAAACCACTACTCGTAGAGACTTGAAATTTTCAGGGTATATTCGTTTTGGTGCATAGAGATGTACTAAGAAAAGAATCTCCGAAATTCAGCCCCTAAACGGGTACGGTAAAGCGGGGGTTGAAGTTAGTATTAAAATATTTTTACGCAGGCGAAGCCGCGCAAGCTTCGCTAGTTCCTTATTAATAGCAACGTTTTACCTGAAATAAAACGTTTATTTAATACTTACCTTGCTAAAAGCTTTATATGAGAGCAGCGTATCCGTTTCCGTCGTATTTCAACCAGTTTTTATACTTTTAAGCCTTAAGCTTCCGGTCAAGTGGCGCCACCTGGCGGCCGCGCGCAGTTTTGCTTCGTAAAATGTACCGCGCCATCTTGAAACCATTGGCTTAATTTCACCAGGCAGAGATAAAAGTGAAAGCTTTTAGCAAGGTAAGTATTAAATAAACGTTTTATTTCAGGTAAAACGTTGCTATTTATTACTAGACCGTTGCTAAAAGCTTTATATGAGACCTGTTTGTTATCGCCTGGTGTCGCCACTTGTAAGAAATAGGTGGTAACCTAGCGCCAATGTGACATTAAAATATTTTACAATAGTAAGTAGGTGGGTACCTACTAAGAATAGAAAATTAAAATTTATGTTTTATTAACTTATTAACACATCATATATTGTACTTGATATGTAGTGTACAGATCAGTTACTATCGCTGCAGTTATTTACAATAACTACTTGTAATTGTAATGTGTAATTACTTGTATAAGATCAGATTTTATTATAATCAGAAACAATGAAAGTTTTCGTAAATCATCATGCTACTAACACTTTATTATTTGAAAGGGTTATTAAGCTCAGTTATTGCTTCAACCGGACGATTTGTAAGAATGGAGTGGTACTTGCTTATAACCTATCACATGTGAATGTGCTGGTACCCACCATCTGATTGATAAACCCCTCAGGCAAAAAAAATTGTCGGGAAATAATATTTGATCCCACTTAGTAGATATCGTGGATCTAAAGTACGGAAGTGTCATGTAGCAGTCTCCCTATACAACATTTTGACCTAGCTTGCTATGACGGTGCGTAATGCGGCTTTATGTTTACACTTTACTACTGTAAATAATAAGTGAGTAAAGCCTTTTATTCCACTTATAGTTTCTTCTATTCCTAAATATACTGGAATTAGAATTATCAGTAATTCTGATAATAATTTTCAACGGAATTATTTATAATAATTACTGCAATCAGTTTTGAACCGACTGTCGAATAAAGTGATAATATTAGTAGATCTAATGTGGAATAGGATCCAATGTGAATACGATTCATCTTGAGTTTAGAATTACCAGTAAATAGTGTAATGATTGAAACCAAATTATATATTTTGGATATTAATTTTGAACTATTGTTAGATCCAATGTGGAACAGGATCAACTGCAAGTAAGATTTATCGCAAGGGCTGATCATATAAGTGTCTTCCTGAGTTAGCGTGCGTGGTGCGACTATTTTAATAAATGACAATAGAATCATTTGAAATATAAGTAAGTTTGTCAGCGTCCCAAACCGGAAACTTTTTTAAAATCCGTTGTATAACTAAACGTAAGAGTTTAAGAGACAAGCGTCTGGGTCATCATAACTCACAAAGATAAATTTAACATATGCAGTACTACTAACGATTTCATGCCACATGTTATCGAAGTGACGGTTCGATCTTCGCTGAGAACAGTAGTGTCTCTCGCGTCGCGCGTACGCGTAGGTACCTACAGTGCAAAGTGCAAGCGCATCACAACAAAGTCGCCACGGACGTGCTGCCAGAGCGTGATTATGACCTAGTTCATTTTTGCGCAAAGGCATGTTTTACGAGGCGACGAATCATATTGTTAAGGCGACACTGTTACTTGCCTAAACATGGATACACCGACTAAGGAATGTACTGTAACGTTAACGACAGACCTGGAGCATACCTTGTATGACCGGTACAATGAAACAATGAAACGTTTCAAAGATGAAAGGCAAGAGCGATTGAAGCTACAGGGCCTTGTTGAAAACATGAGAAACCAAATTGAGGTTCTCGAGCACCAGCTGAAATGTTTTACGGAGTCTACCAACAATCCATCAACATCGAATATGGAAACTTCCTCAGTTCAGGCTGAATATGCCACGGATGAGGAAGAGCTAGCAAAAGAGACAGAGTGGATAAGAGCGAAATCTAGGAAAAAGCGGAAGATGAACACCTCACCCGTACTCTCACCACAAGGAAATGATAACACTCCATCCATAGAAAAAACTAAGAAAGTTCCCCCCCCACCTCCGATTATAGTGGATGGGGTAACCAATTACCAAAACTTTTATGACTCTTTGTCATCAAAACAGCCCGCTGGTACCTTTGCTATCAAGATACTGAACGGTGAGAGTGTTAAAGTAAATGCCTATAATGAGGTAACGTACAGAGCTTTAACAAAAATGCTAAGCGAAAGTAACTGCCCCTGGCACTCCTATGAAAATAAGCAGGATAGACCAATAAGAGTTATGGTTAAGAAACTGCCTTCCACTTGTAAATCTGAAAGGATCATCGAAGACCTAAAAGAAAGAGGCTACAAGATTGAAGAAGCAGTGAACAAACTGAGCTGGAGAACTAAGCAGCCACTCAACATGTTCATGCTCACCTTCAGCAATGAAGAAGACATCAAAAGGGTGTATGAAATCAAAAATATACTGGGGTGCGTGATTGAAATTCAACCCATTAGGTCAACCAAATTGGTCCCTCAGTGCAAGCGATGTCAAGTGTACGGTCATACACACAAGTACTGCTCCAAAGAGCCAAGGTGTGTGAAATGCACAGGTAAACACCTCACCAAGGACTGCAAAAAACCTGCAGAAGAGAAACCAAAGTGTGTGCATTGCGGAGAAGCACACCCAGCTAATTACAGAGGCTGCACGATAGCCAAGGAAATGCAGAAGATACGAAATAAAAACGTTAAGAAAACTCCTATTTCGAATAGTAAACAGCAGGTAACTCATCAAGGATTATCTAAAAGTACTGTAAGAGCTCCTTCAGCTCCTAGCACTATTAACAAATCTATTTCCTATGCACAAGCAACTGCCAAAAAATCACCGACAGTGCAAAACAATGAGTCTAGCAATAATAACAAATTAGATGAAATCCTGAAGCTCATGACATCTTTTGATGAGCGATTGAGGGAAATCGAAAATAGCACCAAAGTAGCTATTCCTAAGAGCAAAAAATGATTAACACACTAAAAATCATGGCTTGGAACTGTAATGGGCTACTAAACCATCAAAACGAGCTTCAAGTAGTCCTTGAAATTGAAAATGTCGATGTGTGTCTCGTATCAGAAACGCATTTTACCAAACAATCTTACATCTCATTTAAAGGCTATAAAGTCTATAATGCCTTACATCCCGCAAACAAAGGAAGGGGTGGAAGTGCCGTTATTGTAAAAGAAAACATTAAACATCATGAAATGTGTAAATACGAAGAGCCATATATTCAGTCAGTAGCTGTTTGCATCAATACAAAGCGGTACTCTCTTACAGTAGCAGCTATATACTGTCCACCGCGCCATACAATACATGAAGATACATATTCAAGATTTTTTCAAACACTCGGTGAAAGATTTATACTCGGAGGTGATTTCAATGCCAAAAACACATACTGGGGCTCGAGATTAACGAATACAAAAGGTAACAACTTAGTAAAAGCTATAAAACAGATAAAAGGTGATGTTATATCTACTGGTCTACCAACATACTGGCCAACTGACCCAAACAAAATCCCGGATCTCATCGACTTTTTTATTTATAAAAATTTATCAAGTAACTACTTAAGAGCAAAGCAGAGTTATGATATGAGCTCTGACCATTCTCCAATATATCTAGAAATAAGTGAGCAAGTCTTACATGGAGCTGACACTCTAACCCTAGTAAATAAATACACTGATTGGGAGAGTTTTAAGACACAGCTAGATTGTAATATAAACCTTAAAGTTCCACTAAAAACTGCGGAGCAACTAAACGTAGAAGTCGATAATTTCACTAAAGTTATACAACAGTCTGCCTGGAATAATACTCCAGTATACAAGAAGAGAGCCACAAGAAACATCTACCCTTATGATATTTTACAACTTATAAATGAAAAACGGAAGCAAAGAAATATTTGGCATCAAACTAGAGCTCCGCAAGATAAAAACAAACTGAATAATCTCACAAAACAACTTAAAAGGAAGATACAATTATTTAATGATTCTTCAACCAACAACTATCTCCAAAGTCTCACTAACGACCGCAGTACAAACTACTCACTCTGGAAGGCCACCAAAAATATGAAACGACCGATTACCCAAATTCCTCCTATCAATATAGAATCTGGAAAATGGGCTGTCAGTAATGAGCAAAAAGCTAAAACGTTCGCAGAATACCTAGAACAAATATTCAAACCTAACGAAGATCAAACCGACTACATACCTATGATAAATGAAGTATATGGTGAAATACAAGCCATAAAGCTGGTATCACCCAGAGAAGTCTGGAGCGAAATTAAAAAACACATAAACCCTAGAAAATCTCCTGGATTCGACCTTATTTCAGGAGAAATACTACATAACCTTCCGAAAAAAGCATTAGTCAAACTAACTACCCTTATCAACGCAGCACTTAGACTAAAGTGTGTACCAGATTTATGGAAAGTTGCCGAAGTTATCATGATAGCAAAGCCAGGAAAACCGCCACAAGAGACCTCATCCTACAGACCGATTTCTTTGCTCCCTATCATGTCAAAGCTATTTGAAAAATTGTTTCTAAAAAGACTAAAGCCGCTTATTGAAAGTAAAAACCTTATACCAGAACACCAATTTGGATTCCGAGAACAGCACTCAACGATAGACCAAGTTCACAGGATTACAAATGTTATTGAGAAAACACTTGAGGAAAAACAAGTCTGCTCTACTATCTTTCTGGACGTGGCGCAGGCATTCGATAAAGTTTGGCATGAAGGTCTATTACTAAAACTGAAGAACTTACTACCCTCAAGTTTCGTAGATGTAATAGAATCTTACTTATCAAATAGAGTTTTTAGAATAAGGCAAGAAGACACCTACTCTGAACTCAAGAAAATAAGAGCTGGGGTGCCACAAGGTAGTGTATTAGGTCCGGTCCTGTACCTTTTATACACAAGTGACATCCCCACACTAGACAATAACACCATCGCAACATTCGCTGATGATACTGCTATAATGGCTGTCGGAAGTACTTATGCAGAAGCAGCTGAAAAAGTGCAAGAAGCTGTAAATCAAATTCATTATTGGACTAAAAAATGGCGCATAAAACTTAATGAATCCAAGTCGGTTCACGTCAACTTTACTAACAAGAAAGATCAGTACTGTCCAGTATTCATCAACAATAAAATAATTCCATACGGAAACACAGCCAAATACCTTGGTATGACCCTTGACGCAAAGCTGCGCTGGAAGGCACACGTCAAGAAGAAAAAAGAAGAATTAGAGTTACGCTACAAGAGGATGTACTGGCTGCTTGGAAGGAATTCCACTCTGTCAGTCCATAACAAGCTTTTGCTATACAAGCAAGTCCTGATGCCAGTATGGACTTATGGTATACAGCTGTGGGGCTGTACCTGTAAAAGTAACATAGAAATAATCCAACGATTTCAAAACAAAGTATTAAGGGGTATTGTTAATGCACCTTGGTACGTAAGAAACGATGATCTACACCGGGACCTCCAGATCGAGTTTGTTAACAAATTAGTACAAAAATACGCAGAAGTTCACGAAAAAAGACTTCATCACCATGTGAACGTCGAGGCCATCCAGCTCCTCGATAACACAGACATAGTGAGAAGGCTCAAAAGAACCAAACCTTTTGAGTTAGTGTAGTGTTAAACTTAATACTTAGTAGTGTAGTGATAGTGCTACTCCATGAACACAAGAACAAAGTGTCCCCTTAATTAAATACCTAGAGACTGTAAGAAAAGTGCCGATGGACACATTCTTAGTTATCAATATTTCTATAAAATTAAGTCAAAGTTAAATTACTCATTAGCCTAGTTGGCTAGATCGTAATGTTATTATAGTACCACAATGAATAGGTGCAATAATCTAGTAAAAAAAAAAAAAAAAAAAAAAAAAATGTTATCGAAGCATACATGAGCTAAAAATATATGGCAGTATGGTATGTATGGCATATGGCAGTGCGCGGCAGTAATTACACCAATTGGTCTGTATTTCATATTTCTCCTCGTATTCCCACACTTACAGTGAATCAACGAAAATCCTGTAAACTAGATTTTTCTCCACAGCTTAGACTTTGAGTTTCGCACGTCAACATGTAATTTCCCATGAGGAAATATTACGAGGGATATTTATGATAGTAAAATGATGTGAGCTGTTATGCGAGTTATTATAGTTTCGCAGAACACTGAACGCACCATGAAATAGTTCAAGGATAGTTGTACTATCCTCACGTATTTTTTACTAAAATAAATCTATTTGTAAAATTTATTACATGTTCATAAGATAATAAAGAGAAGGTAGTCTACACTAGATTGCAATATGCGGATTTAGAGCCGGACAAGTCAGTGTTTGAAATTTCGCCACTTAGCAAACCACACCGACCGGTAATAGATACCATACTGGATGGCGATGGCTTAAAAATTATCAGCATGATTTGATACCTGCCTAGAACATTTTGGACAATCATGATTACCTATGAAATGATTCATGTTTTAGTAAATTTTCCCTCCTCGGAATTGTCCTCGGAGTGAATCCTTTTGTCGCACTGTGCCTAGGTAAGTGCTTGGTGCTTGGCTCTGACTAGCGTGTATAATAACTAGCAGGCACTAGGTTTTTTTTTTTTTTTTTTTTTTTTTTTTTTTTTTTTTTTCTTTTTTTTTTTTTTTTCCAGAAAATGCATTTTATGAATTTGGAAAAATCAGTCTTTGAAATTGATCTAATAAACTGATAGCTTTTTTAGAAGAAATTGCGTTTCTTAAATTTATAGTCTATACAATTTTAATAAAGTATGTATCTATCCATCTCAATAAAGCATGGCAACACTTTGATGCGATTCACCTAGCTCTAGCACAATTATAAGTTATCTTTATGATTTCATGGAATAAATGCCTTATGACTTTGACTTGTGATCGCAGAGATTCACACGATTAACGATATCAATAGCTAACCTTTTGTCTTAGCTATCCAACTCGTTCGGTAAAAACAGTATCTTCAAAAAATTATTTTGGCATCTGGTCAACAAAAGTAAAGTATTTTCAACAAATTCTTTGTATAAGGTGTAAAAAGTAGCTATAGGACTTTACTACCTTGAAGTAGGCTCGTGAAAAATTCACTTTGTATATATAATACGCCAGGTTTTTGTACAAAATCCGGAATCTTTGTTATACTTATCAGGTAAAAGGCTTGGCAAACAGAAATGACCGTGTAGCGCTTTGGGATTATACTAAGGCTAATAATGGCTGAGAAGAGCCGAAAACCGGGCTTAGTGGCACGGCTTGGGAGAGGCCGACGTCCAGCAGTGGACTAATATAGGCTGATGATGATAATGATGATGATAGGCTGACCTATCAGACTGCACCACTAGAAATAGAAATGACGAAAGTGAAAGCATTGTACTGTAAGTACTATGCTTTTAAAATGTGTAACCCATTTTTTACAGTGTGTAAAAGAGGTATGCATAAACAAGGCAACGCTTATATTCAAATCTTTATTTTAGTGCTTTCTTTTCATTGAGAGTGGAAGTGTGTTAACTGGCTTTCTTGTTAACATTACGAGTAACAACTATTACTAGATGTTATATGTTGGTTTCTAACCCCGCTCGGGGCCATAGAGCGTACTTGGGACGTTTTTAAAATGTTTAAGGCACGCGCCACGGGCGACGAGCCTCTTATTATAAAATAAAACTATGCCAGTGTACTTACAGTTTTCAAACTGAGCATCAGAGAGTTGACCCTTGTATTGAAAGTGGTTAGGGTGATATCAACCCCGCGAGGGTGTACTTGATACACGTTTGTACGTGTATCAGGAGGCCAGGGTCATTAAAAGTTTAAAGAGTTCCACGCGATGGAACACAGTTGTACAAACGCCTTACCCCCGTGAAGGGCGGCTGTTATTGGTTGGCTTTCTCCTGTGAGACACCACCAAAAACTGATAGCCAAAAATTAGATGTGCTCGATACAGGTCTTTGCGTACATTAGAACGCCAGATTAGTTACAACTTCATTGAGTTCCACACGATGGAACACAGTTACACAAACGCCTTACCCCCGCGAGGGGCGGTCGTTTTTGGTTTGGATTTTCTAGTAAGAACCCACCAGATATTGATGGCCAAAATATGAGATGTACACGATACAGGTCTTTGTGTACCTCAGATGGCCAGAATAATTACAAGTTCATTGAGTTCCGAGCGATGGAACACAGTTGTACAAACGCCTTACCCCCGCGAGGGGTGGTCGTTATTAACTTCGATTGGATTTCACCTTCGAGAACACAGTTCTTGTACAAACGCCTTACCCCCGCGAGGGGTGGTCGTTATTAACTTCGATTGGATTTCACCTTCGAGAACACAGTTCTTGTACAAACGCCTTACCCCCGCGAGGGGTGGTCGTTATTAAATTCGATTGGATTTCACCATCCAGAACCAGTTTTGGCTCAGAAAAGATTTGCACCTTTTCCAGGTTTGCTCGCACTCAAACACCCAAGTAGGTAAGTACCGAGAAATGTAGGAATTGTACGGGTATTCTACTCAGTGACGCATTCACTTATGCTTGTAATAACATCTTTATGTATTTGTTACTTTTAGCTGAGTACCCGCAAACTTGTTAAAAAAGATCTCGTAAAATTTATGAAAATAATAAAGAGCAAAGTTGAAGATAAAGGTTTCTCTTTGCTAATACTTCAGATTAACGCTTACATGGAAAGCCTAAGAATATAACAAATGCAATACCGTAGTATTTTTGTTAAAAGATTAATAAATTAAAAATTTATTTTATACAAGCATAAGTGAGTGTCAACTGACGTAAGACGTTATCCCCTTTTTGTTTGTTTCCAGGTCTATTATACCTGGAGTTTGTCGGCGGGGAATCGAACCCCGGTCTCCCGCGTGACAGGCGGGGATACTTACCTACCACTATACTACCGAAGAGTATGATAGTACATCGTAAGGATATCGAGAATATCTTAATTTCTAAGGAAAGCACTGAACTTCAGATAGCTTGATAAAAGTTGTCGTAACTTTAACATTAACAATCTTTGTAAGTACAATGCCTGTCTAGGAAGTTATTTCACCTGTAAGCACCATACTTCAGCAAATAAATGATTCGATTTAATTTCATTTTATTTCATTTATATTTCCCAGCTAACCACCCAAACTAATTATAGCCTCAGCATGACATTTCTATTCGTATTAACAGACAATAAAAATGTTTTGAGGGTTCGAACCACCTTGTGAGGTTATCTTACGGCAAAAACAGTGGGAGTTCCATTTTTGGCTAGATTAATAGGCTCTGCTGGAAATACTTCAAACCCGAGCTATGGCTGGTACTAATTGTAGTAGGAGCCATATCTCGTGGTTAATTTGTTGCAAAATAAATACGTTTGATATTTCGCAAAGGCTAATTTACTGAAAAAAAAAAATTAAAACTCATCGTACTGAAAATCGAACAGGTTTGACTACAATAAAAATTTAAAATTGTTACAGATGCTAAGCCTGTACAAGTAAACTGGTTAATTTTAAATCAAAGACACGTGATCACAACGAAAAAATCGTTAAAAGAATCGATCACGCGCAACTATTTTATAATAGAAGGTACTCACGATTTATTCCTTTGCACAGTATGAAGAGTACAATATCACTTTAAATAGATTAACACTATAAGGAAACAGATTTAAAATATTTTTAAACAACTGTCGTCGCGTAAACAGAGATAGCTGCTGGACACATGTTGCTTCGACGGAAAACAAAACGCCAATGGTTTCAAGATGGCGCGGTACATTTTACGAAGCAAAACTGCGCGCGGCCGCCAGGTGGCGCCACTTGACCGGAAGCTTAAGGCTTAAAAGTATAAAAACTGGTTGAAATACGACGGAAACGGATACGCTGCTCTCATATAAAGCTTTTAGCAACGGTCTAGTAATAAATAAATAAAGTTTCTCTCGCATATCAGAAACCAATGGGAAGTTTTTTTACCGTGTCGTCCCATTATTCCCGTTCAAGAACTGGAAGACAAAGGTACAAGACAGAAGGCTCTTCTCCGACCGATAGGATCGCGTAGTAAAGATCGCGTGAAGTCAGGGGATGGAGAGAGATCAAAATATTTTTTTCTGAAAATGTTTGAAAGAAACCTTCCATGCTATAACACCAGCAGTGGACTTGATGATGATGATGATAGGTAAGTTACCTAACATTTCTATCATACTCGGTGCAATGCGGTCAACCCATTTCCTCCGACATAATGTTGGTAGATATGCCTGATCACACGGGTAGGTAGGTGCGATGATATCTACCAAAATTATTGTAGTGTAGGTATACGTTACTTCTAAGCTTATATAAAGGAGTGAAACCTTCCTATGGCGTGGTCACAGCCAGTGAGTCCTCTTCGACGAAAGCTTACAGCATTAGCTTTGTCAATACTTACCTACGAACTAGGTAAGTGTTCAACCTGTTGTTATTGTCGGGATTCGCGGGAGGCGAAATAGGAGTGCAGTTAATATAACGATATCTAGCTACATGTAGGTACACCAATTTTGAGGTTTTCTCATCTCAAGGTTTGTTAAATAAAATATAAAAGTTACATTTTCTGACATCTTAAAACAAACATCTAAATAGGCGAAAAATGCATCGTCGCATTTTTCCACCGATTTTCACGAAAATTAGAAAAATAAAAATAAACAAAACGTTCTAAAATACTTTGTTGATATTATCATAGTCATTAAACATGTCATGACTAAATTAAGAAAAATAGTTATATATTTTCAGTTACTACAGCACTCTCCGCCACAATCAAAGATGCTCCGTGATGAGATGGGATGGACTCGTGGTCGCCCTGTTCGGTCCTTATAAAAACATACTTTTTGTTGAAAAATTAGTATTCTAGTAGCGGTGATGGGTTTGCAACATGTCACATATGGAATATCAACTAGGTACCAAACGTAATATTTGGACGTACATCTGACTACCCTTCTTAGGCTTAAAGAAACTCGAGTGTAAGGCCCATAAAGGGGAATAAAGTGGGAATAGAGGGAGGAAAAGGGGGGGAGGGGATTTGCTGTAGCGATATTTAAGAACGGATTTCAATTTTGGGAAAGGGGAATGTGTTGGTTATTCTACGGTTATTACAATGTAAGAAAACAATTCTGAGGGCTTAAAATAAGGTCGTACTGGATACTAAAATAGCAAAAATGTAACTTTACTAAAATGCCTATTATAAGAGATGGCGACAGTCGTGAATTTATTTGCGCTTGGCATAGGCACCAGGTATATAACGACCAGGATGACGGGCAGTGGTGTGCAAGTACTCCAAGTGACAGAAGACCACTCGTACGAGCTCAACCTGGATAAATTGAACAGCATCCTCATGCGGCAGGACGTGAAGGAGCTGCCCGCGGTGGTGGTCAGCTTGGCCGGCGTTCACCGCGGCGGGAAATCATTCATGCTTAACTTCTTCCTCAGATACCTGAATGCACCGGTAAGTATCGTAATGTGAGCACTATTTTGCATGGGGTAATGATAAGTGGGTGTGGCGAGGAGATCTCTCATGGTTTCATACAAACCTTACTCACAAACCCCATTTCTGAGAATTTTCGACCTAAAAACTTAATTTTTATTTTATTTTTTCAAACCGAAATTCTCAAATATTCTGAAAAAAATATCACCTACCTGGGGGTGATTTAGGTACCCCAAGGGGTGCTCTATGTCTGGACTTCCGCTTGACACTATTTTTTGGAACATCTGTATAGGTACGGGCGTACTTACTTACATCATCAAAACATTTGGGTGCCAAAAGAGGACAGATGATATATTATGATTTGTGTGATCGTGTGTGAGGGAGGATGTGGTGGATCCCACATCCCCCTTAGAGTAGTACCTAACTTATGTTCTTGACAGGTGTCGGCCCGTTTGGATGGTAGCTGGGTGGGCACTGATTCGGAGCCTCTGGATGGGTTCAGCTGGTGCAGTGGTTCTCAAAGTAATACCAAGGGCATTCTGCTGTGGTCTGAGCCCTTTCTGGCATCGCTACCCTCGGGGGAAAAGGTACCTTCAAAGGAAACATTATAACAAATTTATAGCTGCTTATTGTATAACCGAATAAGCATGCAGAAATCTGAGATATAAAAAAATAGTAAAAGACACTGAACATCGCTACCTATAGGTACGCATACAAACTATAATTTCATAAATGCATAAATGTTTCTTTGACACCAGGTGGCAGTGCTACTGATGGATACGCAAGGCACCTTCGACGGTAAGAGCACCGTCCGAGACGTTTCTACGATCTTCGCGCTGTCTACCCTCTTGTCGTGCGTACAGGTGTATAACCTGCCCGGAGGCGCTATCCACGAGGATGACTTACAACGTCTTCAGGTAACATCAAAGTCTGAACTGAAGCGAATAAGGAATAGTTGATAGATATTAATCGGTTATTAAACCTTATTTTCATGAAAGTTTCATGTAAATAAATTAAACGAACTAAAAGAGCAGCAGTAAAGTTTTTGTAGCTTTTTTGTAAGATATTTATAAAAAAAAACAATTTACTTATACGTCTAGGTATAGGTACTTTAAGAATATCCTGTCCATGAATGGTGGTGTTTCTGGCGGCACAATAAAATATATGGCCCTTTTAAATGATATATTCAATCTTATCACTTGTCTACATCATGTCCTAGGCACTTCAGCGTTTCGTGAGTAACAATTTATCTAAAAAGTTTCTTCTAGACGATATATTGACAACGTACATCTAGATCTCTATCTATTCTGCACGAGTGTTGGTTTAGCTAGACAGCTCTATTAGTAGGTAACAATAGTAATTTTCATCATGTTTAACTTTTTGTAGATTTTAATATGACTTTACAGTTAGCAACTGTATCATAACTAATTTCTATACGTGAAAACCTATAATTGGCTTTCCGGTTCTATCCCAATGTTTAGTTTGTATAAAAGCTGTTGGTTTTCCAATAAATAAATAAAATAGATTTAAGTTATTATTTCAATTAGATGTTCACAGAATACGGTAAGCTGGTAAATGAGCGCAGTGACGACGGCGAGAAACCTTTCCAAGGTTTGGAGTTCCTGGTCCGCGATTGGGGGAACGACTTCGAGTACCCCTACGGAGGAGCGGGCGGACAGGCGTACTTGGATAGAATGCTCCAGGTGATGCAATGTATTTTCATGCTACTGCTTGTGAGACCGAGAACAAAACAGATGTTTGTTCTGTGTCTGGATGTTATATTGTATTCTAAGTATGTATTAAAAAAAGCATAAAAGTATTCTATCAGCCATCTGGTTCCCATAGTACAGCTACGCTTAGTTTGGGGCTAGATGATGTTGTGTAAAAATATCCTGAAATTTTATTTATAGGTAAGTATATTGTTAGAGAAATTGGTCTGTATGATTTTACGCCATAACACGGTTTCCAGGCTAAGTATCTGTATAAGACTGCACTTGTGAAACTGAACATTTTTTCAAACTTGCGTTCAGACGGGGGAGGATATGCCGAAGGAGTCGAGCGAGCTGCGCCGGCACATGCGCGCTAGCTTCCAGACAGTCTCCTGTTCCCTGATGCCGCACCCGGGCCTGAAAGTAACAAGGCCAAACTTTAAAGGAAACCTTAGCGGTAACATCCAGGTTTTCATATATTACTCGCGAAATGGACGTGACCTCGTTCACGTCATGCTATTTTCATACCCAAACTTCAAACTCCGCTTTTATTTTAAAAATTTCTTAATTAGTACACTTCTAGGCACCAAGGCGAACATAACTAATTTCTATACGTGAAAACCTATAATTGGCTTTCCGGTTCTATCCCTATATCTAGGCTTGGTCGCGAGGAACTGGCGCTTAGATTCACCTAGATTTAAGACGTTTCAAGATGATCCCTGCGGATATTACTGAATAAATGCCTTTTGACTTTGACTTTGACTTTGACTTGACTTTGACTTATGTTATTTAGTTTGTATAAGAGACTTGAAGTTTTCAGGGTATTTGACGACCGATGTGGCGCGGCGGGCGAATGTCCGCCTGCAACGTCTCCTACGTTCCGGGTTTGATTCTCCTGCCTTGGGATAAATGTTTGTACGATCTGCAAATATTTATTTCGAGTGTTCTGGGTATTTTCTATGTATAATAAAAAATATCTATGTATGTAATGTATTGTATTAAGTAGGTATATCAGTCATCTAGTACCCTTAACACAAGCTCTGCTTAGCTTGGGGTTAGATAATGCTGTGTGGCTTGTCCAGCATTATTATTATTATGTATAATTTTGTTGTAATTAATTGTTAATGTTTTTAGAAATTGAGCCCGAGTTTGTTGCTGCCCTAAAAGAATTAACTTCGTCGTTGTTCGGGCAAAAGTTAAAAGTGAAAATGATCAATGGACATGTTGTAAAGACCAGTGACCTGTTAGTGTACATGAGGTCTTACACGAGCATATTGAACAGCAACACTATTCCTACTCCGACTAGCATCATGAAGGTAAGACTGAAAGGAATTCCTGAAATTTTAACCCCTAAACGGGTACGCTTTGTTATAAGTGATTAGCGGCCGCTCGCAGCTTCGCCTGCGTGGCAGTTTTTTCCCGTTCCCGTTATTTTTTCGGGATAAAATCATAGTACTTAAGTAGCTTTATGCATGCAAAGTCTCAGCTCGGTCGGTTTAAAATTGACAAAGTTCCATACAAACTTTCATCCCCTATTTTATCCCCTTGGGGGTAGAATTAATCAAAATCCTTTCTTAGCGGATGCCTACGTCATAACATCTACCTGCATGCCAAATTTCAGTTCGATCCGTCCAGTGGTTTGGGCTGTGCGTTGATAGATCACTATGTCAGTCAGTCAGTCAGTCACCTTTGAGTTATATATATTTAGATGATAACCACAGGGCTGTCTGCATCCACTGGCCGTCAAACGGGGGTTTTTCTGTGAATGTTTTTTCTGTTATATTACCTACTTGGTGTTTCCCTGCAGGCGACAGCCGAGGCCGGTCTGTTGGTAGCCATGATCACTTGTCGTGAACAATACGAGACCAAGATGGACACGCTCTGTGCAGATAATGCGCCCAGCTTGCCCGCTGATGATCTCATGGCGATCCATTCCCGGGAGGTCATTGCAGCTCGGACTACCTTCATCACAACCAAGAAGATGGGCCCTAAGGAAGATGCTGACAAGATGCTTGCCAAACTTACTCAGGTAGCATAGCTAGGTTGGAAGTTTGAAACATTTATCACTTCTAGTTTTCCAAACTTCCTTATGGTAATCGTCCTTCTATTGCAGGATTTAGAAAAGCGCCTGCCACTGTACGTTTCCGTAAACTTGCGAAAGACGCAGAAAGCTATCATAGAAGCGAAGGAAGCTTACGAGAAGAAGATACAAGACATTAGTGGCAAAAATGTGTTTTGTGTGCACGCTGAGGACCTCGTCCAGGTGCACAACGAGGCGGCAGGCGCTGCCATCAAACTGTTCGACACCAACAGAAAGAGTAACAGTAAGGATGACGAAAGAACAGTTTTTATTTCGGTAATTTTCCTTATATGTTATCTCCAAGTACCTATAGCATGCAAGTTTACTCAAATATGTATTTAGTACCTAACATGCCTGTACTTACCTGTATTTATACAAATCTTTTATTGATGGGTATATAATGACAAAACGAGATTCGATCTCGTTTTATTCAATATTTATTTAGGTAACGTTTTTAGGGATGAGGGTAAGTATATAGGTAGGTCGCGACCTGTAAATACGACAGGTATAAATATTAGACACGCACGCCACTAAGAATCATAAATCATTTTATTCGCATAGTTAGTTTAAACGTAACATACATGTATGCATCTTAAGATATCATCAACAATTTGTAGATGTCCACTCCTTGACATAGCCTCCCCCATACGTTTCAAGGAAGAATGGTTTTGAGCCTTTTCCATCGGCTTCCCGCGATCCTAACAATGTCGTCAGTCCATCGAGTAGGAGTAAAAGCATCTCTGCAGCATCTCTTGAGTGCTCAACATATCATTACCTACCTCTCTCCTCTCTGTGGTGTGGGCGTGGTAACTATTGTACAACTCTTCAAATATAAGCAGTGAGCGTAGGCAGACTGACAACGAGCTTATCGATGTGACTTTCAGAGTTTCGCACAGCGGCTTACGTCGTTGAGGATTTCAAACGAGCAGAACAACAATATGGCTGTATCTGACCTTGTGGGAGAATACAATCAGAAAATGCTCAGCAAAATCTCCAGTAATCATCCGCTTTCCAGTTCAGAGTTTGAGCAGAAACACCAACAAACGCTGGTGAAGGCGCTGCATGGCTTCAAAAAGAAAAGAAACCGTCCCAACTCATTTAGCGAAGACGTCTTCATCACCAGACTCACTGAAGTGCGTTATTGCTATTCTACTACCTTTTAGATATCCTTGTTGGTATAAGTATCTCGGTACGAAGCATGCAAGTATATGTTTTGACTGGTCTTCAGAAGTAAGTGTGTGTTTTGTTTTCTAGAAAATAGAGAGTACACACCAAAGACTTAAAGTAATGAACAATATCAAAAACAATGAGGCGCTCGTCAGAGCGACCGATGCTTACTCGAAGTACATGGCTGGTGGAAGCGCAGGCAAGGAGAAGCACTTGACTGTAGAGGCGCTCCACCACAACGGGAAATGCCGCGCGCTGGAGGTGCTCCGACCGAAACACAACTGCATCGTCGGAGTAGATATTAGCGACGCACACGAAAAAGCGCTTTTAGAGGTAGGTAAAATATAAAGAAATCCGTAATGAGGAAATCCGTAGAAGAACCAAGGTCACTGACATAGCTCTTATTCAGCAAGTTGAAGTGGCAATCGGCAGGCGACAACTACTGTGGTGTAGGTATGTAACTGTAGAATAATAGTGACCACGAACCGGAAGACGAAGAAATCCTCCTACCCGATGGACTGACGATATTCTTAGGATCGCGTGAAGTCGATGGATGAAAAGGGCTCAGAATCGTTCTTCCTGGAAACGTATGGGGGAGGCGTATGTCCAGCAGTGGACTTTTACGGGCTGATGATGATGATGATGAAAATAAAAAGAGAGAATAGAATATAGATAACTTACAAACTAGGGTCGTGGTGGTCCCGGCATGGGGTAGGATCTTCGACGAATAAACCATTACATTGAGTTGTCTTTAAGAACCGAGGGCACACTAACAAGGTAACTTGGTTTACTGTACTTAGGATAAAAGCACCGTTCCTGGCAAGAACGGCTAAGTCACGTGTCCCGTGGTTTATTCGTCTAAGGATAGGATCCCTTCCCTGAAGATCACCACTACCTGTAGACTTCATTAGAGGTGACCACGAGAAAGCACTAGGATATGGTAGGTAGTAGTCCTGGGTAGGTACTTACTGTGGTTGCCAGTCCGCTGTATGTACCTAACGTAACACCCTACCCAGATCCTATCTACGTAGGTATACGTACCAAATTGATGACTTTTAAAAAAATTTGTTTAGTTTTAAAGAAATACCGTTTGTTTATTTTTTTATTTGAAGATAATGGTCAACCGGGTAGCCGACCATGTTTTAATTGAAAAAACAGTGATTTTATTGATTTTTACCGTTTAGGTACTTATATACCTAGGTATAGGTACAAGTTGAGTCAAGAGTCAATTTCACCCATGCACTAAGGCTACTATTAGGTACATTCAGAGACATAACCAAAGGCTAACGCAAACATGGCGCAGCAAAGTATTATTTTATCAATGTATCATGTACGAGTAGGTACCCCTCCCTACCCTGCCCTGATAGACACCATGTAAGTATTACATTTACAACATTGCAATTTTACAGGCGTTGGAGCTAAGATTCATCGGTATACAAGAACGAAATAATCTGGTATCGGATAATAAGGCTTCGGGCGACTCGGCAAGCTCCTCGGAAGACATCGCTTCGAACAGCACCACAGACTCTGCGGACGATGACTCTTCAGACGACGACGCCAGTGACAGTTCCTTGGGCACGAAGTTTATAAACACCCTAATAACTAATATCACGTCTAACTTCCTTCCTACAGTTTAGATTCGATGAACATACTTGCTTCTTAGTGGTTGACCACTACAAAGTAACTCTTATCGAGCAATAAAGATACCTACCTACCTACTTCCTAAATAAGTAATAATAAATATAATGCTGAAAATCCACACAGCATCATCTAGCCCCAAGCTAAGCAGAGCTTGTGTTATAGGTAGGTACTAGATGATTGATATACTTAATACAATGCATTACATACATAAATATTTTTTTATTACACATAGAAAATACCCAGATCACTCGGAATAAATATTTCAAACATTTATCCCAAGACGGGAATCCAATCCGCAACCTCCTGCGTCGCCGCAGATGGACACTCGCCCGCCGGCATCGGTCGTCAAAAATAATAGTAAGAAATAAAAGTTTATTTTGTATCAAAAAATAAGTTTAAATTATGCGTACCTACACATATACAGCCGACTTTACTTTTTTTAACCGACTTTAAAATACTGTTACCTTTGTCATTCAATTTGACTCTGGCATAATTTCAAAAGAAGAACATTCCTTAGTTTGAGGGCAAAGTGGCCTGTAGGCGTATTCAGCCCATAGAATAAGTCCATATTCTTAGATTCAGCCTATCACCTTTTCGGGCCGCCGCAGGAGGTAGTTGTTACTGTCTTATATTTGAATAAATATGAAGACAGATAATAAAGATTACTGAATAACAAGGGTGCCGTAATTACACAAGGTCCTAGGGTGTACAAAATTTTGCACGACCTGGAAAACACAACCATGGAATTGGATGCCAAAACTTATGGCTCGTTTACATTCAGTTTCTAAGGCGGATCCGACTCGGATAGGTTAGGTTAGAACATAAATAAAACGCGCGAAGCGAGCGTGCTGCGGCAGCAGCCGCCGAAGCGCCAGGAATAAAACTGCATGACCGACCTACCTACATTAAAATAGAATGGACCAGCTTGACTCTTTAGTTGCGTCCACAGAGTACCTACGAAGCCCTTTCGTTCGACCAATCAGAGCAATGGTCGCCAATTCCCAGGGCGTGTATTTCACAGTTGTAAAAATAAAATAAAATAAAAATGTATTCAGTTACCATTTATTTCTCCAACTAACATAAAATCTATCTATAGGGGAATATTTTCATGGTAAGCACATAATGTTCCACCACCATGCTGCGTTCCATGGCCTTCTGGCTGTGTAAAGGGGCATTGAGAGACATACGGCCAACGCAAGGATACTTTATGGGTTCTGTGTTTGTCCTGTTAGGTACCTACGGAACCTTCGCCTCTTTCTTTAGACGCCAGCGCAGCAGTAACCGCCTTGCATTTAGAAGATCTCAAGTGTTGTCTCAGATGCTCTGGTCTCTTGTATGCAGTCCCACACTTGCTGCAGCCATGTGGTCTTTCCTGAGAATGCACTTGCATATTGTGTCCCTTCAAATTACGCGCTGAAGTGAATGCTTTATTGCACTTATCGCATGGATACGATCTGTCGGCAAAGTGCCCTCGCATATGCGACGTTAAACCAACCTCATGGTTAAAAGACATGTGACACTTACTGCAAGGGTACGCTTTAACTTCAGTGTGGAGTCTTTTAATGTGCTGGTTTAGGCTGCATTTGAAGCCGAAGGTCATGCCACAAGTTGTACAAACGAACGGCCTTTCTCCCGTGTGGCATCGCATGTGACATTTCAAAGTCCCGTTGGTAAGGAAAGCTTTACCACAGATTTCACAAGCAAAATGTTTGGTGCCCTCGTGGATTCTGATATGTGTTTTCAAGTTTGATATCTGCGTGAACGCTTTTCCGCAAACTCCACAGGGGAAAGGTCTCTCGCCATCGTGAATCCTCATATGTACTTTCAAATGGGTTTGAGTCTTGAACTTATTGCTGCAGCGGTCGCAAATGTACGGCCTTTCTTCAGAATGAGTTTTCATATGAAGTTTTAAGGTATTAATGTTTGAGAAAGTTTCATTGCAAGTGGAGCAGGTTATGCTAGGTTTGCTGGCCTGTCCGGGACAAAACAGTATGTGTTTTTTCAAATTATGTGACATGTGGAATGACTTATCGCACTTCCAACATACAAAGGGCTTACGTGCTGAGTGCATTCTTAAATGACTTTTCATTTCATTTTTTGTGGCATAATTTTTGTTGCATGTTTTGCAATAGTAGTCTTTTTTGGCAATATTGCTGTCTATAGACTGTTCTACATCCTGTACACTGTCTGACTCATAGTCTTCAACACGAAGCAGCTCAGCTTTGACAGGTTCTTCATCTGAAGTTTCTCTTTTTACTTCTATCTTAACAGATATTGGAGTATTTTCATCGATACATACATTTTTAGCATTATTTTCTGATGTACCTTCAGTGTTAGTATAGTCGTCAGTGAATTTAGGCTGGGCTATTGTCACGGACAAGTTTTCTACCAGTTTTAAGTTTAGAAAAGAACAAGGGAGTGTGCTGTGTGTTATCTGAAAAAAAAAACAGGTAAAGTTTTAAAAAGAATCGAGATGTGGGTGGATCAGGGAGAGGAAATGAAATTACAGGCACATGAGACTTAACACCAGTATGCTTCAGGTTGGTGGACGCAGGGTAGCGCATTGTGTGTGACCTACAAGGCACTGCTTTCTAATAGGTGATGGTTACCAGTGAATATTAATTAAATCGTGGGTCATATGCTTGTTCCACCGGAAGTAGCAATAAAATAAATACAGTGTTCGGCAGAATATGCCATGCAGTAGGAGAGGGATCAGCAGAGCAACTGCTAAACGGTAGTGGGTATCAAAGTTTTATACTCAAAAATATTAAGGTAATTAAGCATGCTAGCAGCAATATTATTGAAGTTGTAGGTATAATTAGGCCAGACAATTCAACGAATCCTGCTTGGAGGATTCCTTCAAAGGATCCTGCGAGTGACTCAGGGAGCATTAGAGAAATTACTGCCACATACCGCAAAGCTTCAAGACAAATGTCTATAGCCCCAGGGTGATAAGCCAAGCACTTACATTTTCATTTCCACTGTCAAATTGTTGTCGAAGCAGTTTTTCTGATTTAAGAGCCATTTCCGAGAACTTGTAGCACTTTTGTAGTTGAGAATAGCAAATGTAACAAACTGTTTTGGGCATTTTATCATCTGCTCTGAGCTGAAATATGGAAAAAAATATTTATAACTTTGGAGATGCCAAAAATTACTGATAGCATCACAGCTCATTTGATAGTAGCTCTGCTTTTTACTTCCACTGAACACCTGGTGGGTGTGTACCATGATTTAATAAAAGATTAATATCATGTAAGAAGTGTACCTATAGATTTATAGCTGCTGACAAGAAGATACCTAATGATGTAGAGATATACCTACCTAATTTAAGAGAGTTTATGAGGGACCCCACCTCTTGGGATAGAGGTATTTTCTTGTTACTACATAGGAAGATATAAATTTCTCTAGATAGGTTTACACACACGAAACTCTCTGAAATTAGTTTTGGGCGAAAATTAATAGTTATGAATCCAAATAATTTTCTATAAGTTTCTATTCTGCTGGATGTAAATATGCGTAATGCAGTAATAAATACCTTGGTGTTAGTTAGTTTTTCGTATATCTCTTGTAGTTCTCCTCCAAAGTTAAGCATTCTGACTTCACCGACCACACACAGCCTACACACAGAAATCGACATGATCTAATTCTTTCTAAGCAATTTATTTACATTTTCAATTACATAGAGCAAAGCAAAACCAAAAGCGTTTTGCGAAACTTCTATTTTCTATCGTTTGTTGCGGTTTGTTGACTTACTTCGCACAGTCCGCTCAAAGTATTCTGTGGTGACACCTAGGTGACACCCAGCAGTGCTGCCAGCGCAGCGTGTGTTCCCAAAAAAAACCGAAACTCAATTTGCCAGAGGCCGATCTTGCAAAGGCCGAAATTACAAATAAGTAGGTATAATAAAAATACCTTGCACATGTTACAAATGATTATCTCACACAAATAATAGTGTGGAATAATAAGTCAGTAAGTATTATTATTACAAAAAACTTTTTGCTATCAGTGATGCCGTACTATGTACAACTACATCAGCCACTTACGGTCAGCCCAAAGTTTATTGCCCTACAACCCTATTGACCCCTAAGGAAAAAGTAAACAAGCAATGTTTTTGTAGTTTTCAGTACCTCTGCCATTAACAAGTACCTAGGTGCCTAGCCGAACTATCTAGTATCGATGACAATTACAATTCAAATCTGATAGGATAAATTGGACCTGTCGCTGGAGCCAGGTGACCGCCGCACCGCGCCGCCCCACATCTGCGCCGCGATATCCGTGGCGCCCTTACTACGTCACTGGTTTATCACAAGATGTCAAAGTACCTACAAACCTAACAAAACCCTAAAACCCGAGTGAGATCCACAGAGTACTTTTTTATAGACGGGTGAGATCACAGAGTACTTTTTTATAGACGGAAATCCACTGACAATTTTGCCAGCAACGCGTGCGGGCGAAATTTAAATACTTCTTAAATAGGTAATCTGGGAGTGATGATGAAGATAACTTCCTCAACGAGTCCAAAGACTGCGGACCCATAGTAGACTGTTCAGTCCCTTTAACTAGTAGGTACCTATCGCCCACGGCTTGACGTGATTTACCAGTATGTGGCCGCTGCGTACACAACAGTTATTTGAAGCCATTAGAAGATATATGGAGATTTAATTGAAATTCTTCATAAAGCCACTATCGGAAAAAAAACTTCAGCATAAACCATGTAACAATTCCGATGTAGCAAAGTATTATGTGATAAACTGATACCTAGGTAGGTACCACCTACTACTGACTGACTGATTCGAATTTTATTAGAACTGATGAGGATGCGAGACTACCTATCGCATGAAAATTATCGTAGATCAAACAAACCGATACACTTTTTATGGTCTGGAGTTTGCATTCAAAATGTAGGTAGGTAGGTACACTTTGTATTTTCCATGGTTGTGAAATCATAATATGATACCTTCTGTGCATTGCTTAGGTAGGTATCGATTTAGTAGGTACCTGCTACATGTGGTGCTAGCTATGGCTACCTACCTACCCTCAAAATTAAAAAGAGGTGTGGGAATACTACTCCTACTTAGTCATAACGGGTGTGAAATATCATTGGAAATATCTTAGTGAGAATTTGTCTTGCGTTTAGGTTTCTAAAATTATTATCGTTGTACCTACCTACTTAAGCATGGCTTTGCCTTTGCCAGCGTTAAGACGGCCAAAAATCGTACTGAGCAAAGAAAATTCCCACCAATCTTTGCCCCATGCTAAAGAATACGTTATAATAGCAATGAAGGGCGAGAAAGAAAAAAAGCTGGTGGTAACCAAAGATTCATACAACGGAATACTTTCGACTGGAGGCTTCTACAAATGCGTGTTCTGCGAGACCCTTCTTGACCTCAAGCAAGCGGCTAAAGATAGCCATGTTCTCTCCGCAAATCACGGTAAAACCATGGCAAAATACCCTCATGCTGATGAATTCTCTCACAATCTTATTAGAAACGTAAGTACCTATGTGGAGATAATGTGTGACCTATTGATCACTGTAATCTCTACGCACGGTAGATGTCATAACCTAAGATGGTATAGCATTACCTACTAGAGCTTTGAGAATGATAACGGGGGTGGTCAGAACCCCAAATCAATCACAAAAGTACCTACCTCCCTACTGGCAAGTATAAGTAACCTTATAATGACTATGAGCTAGTAGAGGCCTCAATATCTGGTGATAGCTATGAGACTGCTAAAAACATGGCTTAATAACAACTGTGACTGAAACCGACAGTTTAGTAAGTCCTTAGTGCTCTGATGATAATACCAGCGGTCAATGAATGCTTCAACCTTTCTGCCAAGTCTGCTTTACCCTGATCTAATGAAGAGACAGGCCTCACAGCACAGTTAGTAGAGTAGGTAGCTCCACCTTCTGTGCTGTAGGTTGTGGGTTCAATCCCCACTTCACTATCTCATGTACCTATTTATCAAAAACTTATTAAGTACTTTATCAATCATCTGGTTCCCATAGTAGGTACAAGCTATAGTTTGGAGCTACATGATCATGTGTAAAAATGTTTACAAATATTTATTATTATTTATCTAACAAATTCTATTTATTTCAGCTGACTGATAACATATGTTACTGCACAATATGCAATGTGATTGTTAAGAATGTGATGCTGATGAAGCACATCCACTCCAAGGTCCACCTTCAGGAGTTGGACCAGGCAGATGCTAGGGCACTCACCCATAAGGGCTATAAATAAACAAACCTTGATGTAAGGTATATAGGTCAGATGTGTTCCCCTAGTCTTCTATGTACTTCTTTCATGATGCAATGATAAATACATGTTCCAATAACTGATTTATTTCCACAATGGTGCTACATGTATATACAGTGCGAGCGGGGAAACGACTGGCAACACACTAAACCTATGTATTAGTCTGATCAGAACCTGTGGCTAGCTTCCACAATTGAAAGTAAAAACTAGATATTTTACAACTTGAAGCTTGAAGATTCAATCATAGTGATAATGGCTGGACCAATTTGGATTACTTTATTTGACAAACAGGTTTATAGATTTTCAGAATTATACCTTTTTGTGTTATGGTGATCACAGAAGCTAAGATGTATTTATAATAAGTCTTCCATTCTATAATCTTTGTAAATAATTTTGTCAAAAAAATAGGTAAACCATTTTTTACTTTTCTTTGACAGTAGTCTTAATGTGCACTGTCTGTAAAAGTTATTCGTTTCGATTTAGACCTAGGAATGAAATAAAAAACTGCTTGAACATAGGTATATATATAGTTACAAATATAACATTAATGGTGTTGGGGTTTTTAAAAATAAAATATATTTGTAATCATTGTTTTTTATTTTAAGTTTAGTTAGCAGACTGAAATGCCCACTTGATGCTGTATAGTAAATTCTACTTTTGCATAACCTCACAGAATCATCCCCCATTTAGAGACTAACAAAATAAAAGTTTAGCAAGATTGTAAACGGAAAGATTGAGTGAGACCTCTGTGTGGCAGTGAAACTTAAAAGGGGGAAGACTGAATGCCCAACATTGCATTAGGCTTGGAAGATGCACAACTTATGCATTGATGAGCTCTAACAAGAACTTGACTATGATTGTACACACATCAATGTTATGAAATGATTACTTACAAATTATGAGTTACTTATGTAGGTATATCGAAGGTTCAAGCACGCTTCTTCTTTTTAGAGCGTTTCTTCGTCTTTTTCTTGCCTATCTTGTTAATTTTGGCGATTTTCCTCTTGTGGAGCCATACGGGATACTGCCCATTTTGATCTTTCAAAGTTTTAGTGCTGAATATCCTTTTCTTTCCATCTTCTTCAACTTCCACCTTTTCATCGTCTGAACTCATTTCAACATCTTCATCATCTTCTTTGTCCTCGGTTTCAGTTTTAGAGTGAGATTTCTTATTTTTGCCTTTTTTCAAGGCTCCAGCGTCCAAAAATATCACTTGATCTGATTCCATAACCTCATCCTCCTTCTTGTCTTCGTCTGTTACACCTAGCATTTTCTTCAATCGGGCCAGTTCTTTCACTGCGTAACGTTCTCGCTTGACGTTCCTGCATTTGCGCTTCCATTTGCTACGAATTGATTTAGCCATTGTATTGTTTGTAAATAATTTACAAAGGTCCGAGCATGGTCACCTCGCAGGATAGCTTTTGAAAGAAAAATTAAGGGAGGAAAAGGAACGAGCGAGAAAGAAGCCAATCAAGGCAACCATTTGTAAGTTACACGAATCAGAATCAGAATACATTACCTAGAGAGCTTCTCATTGGTTACAAATAATTTGCCAAGCAAGTTTTGCATGTGTATTCTACATGTATTCTATGTCTACGGACTTTAGTCCTAATTCTATGGTTGCATGCATAGAATAAAGGACTAAAGTTGCATGCAATCAAATAAAACAAAGAGAAGGACGACGAGAACACACCAGTAAGTAGGGATTCAAAATTACCGGTGTTTTCCGAAAAACTCAAGATAACCAGATCGATCATTAGAATCGACTAAAATGCAATAAAAATGTGTAAAAAAAATAGATCGATAACCGCGGTTCGGTAGCGGTGGCCGGTGTTAAAGCTGTCAAAAATTTAGAATTGTGTTTTGCTTTGGAGTTCGGGAAGGCGATCCACTCCACTCATCTTGTTTTTGGAAGCTATCCAAAACGTTTTGGATAGCTTTTGTTTGTTATTCCGGCATAGCACGGTCATATTTGCGCGTGTTTCTTTGTTCCGTCTGTTGGTTCAGTGTCCGTTCGTGTATTTGATGTAGAAATTGCGAGTCATTGTGTGTGCACCCAAAGTGGTGACACTTTTTTCTAAAATGGGCTCTGTAAATCCCGAAGATGAAGGAAACAAGGAATTGAATGATAGTGGATACGTTCAGGATGGTTCGTGCTCCTTATTCAGCATCATATTTATGATTTTAGTTACCATTTTGTACCTACTAGTAGGCACACTAGTTGACTGCATGTATGCAAGAGCTGTTTTAAAATCACCCATTTACATTTTGAGCATTGCTTTACTTAATCATAGACGCTTATGCATAGTACCTAGTCATGTTGAAAAGTAAGTCTATTTACGCCTGTAATGGTCTAGCATACAGTTCTCAAACATTAATGTTTGAGACGGTGCAGCAACACAATAATAGCCCTACTAAACATGCTAGTGCTATATCGGTATTAATATATTGAGTAATTGGATAAAGTAACTATTAGTTATCCCATCTGCAGCTTGACCTAGTAGCTCGCTGCTAGGCCAAGCTAGGGCTAGGGCTAGGCTAGGGTATTGTAGAGGCCTCAGTGCTCTTAAAGTATTTTGGAGCTAGAATATAATGGTGCATTGCATCTAATATCAAGGGGGTCGTGGGTTCAAATCCCACTTGGTGCATAGATAACTTTTGAAATAATATAAAACCCATTTGCCTTTACTAGATTAAAATGATCCAACAAAAATGTATTCAAACTAGATTTCTAAATGAGTGTCTAGTTGGAAATGTTGTTATTATTAATAACACAAATCATAAAGTAGATTAACCATAAACCTTGCAATGAATTTACATGAACAAAAAATTTTTTCACCCCATGAGTTAAGCATGTCAACATGTTTTTCATTATAGCTTGCCTGCACTTAAGGAAATCACAAAAGAGCATCAAGGGAGGGTCATGAATTCAAATCCCACTTGAGGGAATATTTTTGGGATAATATAAAACCTTTATGACATTCTACTTTATTGATCTCTCATCAATGTTGTAAGAGCTTAAATGTACTGATAGACAGGAACAAAGGGTGCAGCAGTGGTTAAGGTAAATTGCAGGTGAGTTATACATAAGAGATGAAAAAGCCTGTTACTTTTACAGAAACCCCTAAACCGGCACCAGAAGTTGAAGAGTATAGAGGAACAGCGGAACTGCTGGACTTGTCTGATGATGTCCTTCTGCTCATCCTACGAACCTGCTCTCCTCAGGATCTGAAGTCATTGGGATTGTGAGTATCATTGAAATGAAATAATTTATTTGTATGTAGTATAACTGAGATGGTTGGAGGACGCATTCTGCTATATATCTGAAGAATATGGTTCGTGGATATCTCAGATGTCACTTCAGTCTGGCTAAGATGTACAACATAAGATATGTCAGGGTTGACATGAGATATTTTGTCACCTTTTAGAACTTGTAGATAAGATTAAAAGGCATTTCATAATATCCAGGGATCACTCAAGCAAATTTTAAAGCTAGGTGGTACTAGGCGCCAGTTCCTCGCAACCAAGCCTAGAACAACGGGTAAGACACTTACAGCTCGAGTCCTACAGTTTTTGGACGATCCTTTACAAATGAACAATGTAAATTAAGATTCAGAGTGAGGTGGTTAGATTAGGTTGCGCGTTGAAGTAGGATGTGAATGGTTTGCAGTAGTTGCGCTCGGCTCGGCGCGCTGGTGCTGGACCGGTCGCTGTGGAGCCGCGTGGACGCGAGCGCGGCGCCGCTGGGCCGCCGCCGCGTGCGCTGGCTGCTGGAGCGCGCGCTCGGCCCGCACACGCGCACGCTGCGGCTGCGCGGCTACGCGGACCAGGCGGAAGGGTAACTATACATAGCCTATACATACTCACTACTCTGCTGTCGTGTATTAGTAGCCACGGTACACTCATTTTGCTATAAACTAATTATACCTGCGTGTTTCCTACGAATACATGTCATCGACGAATCCAACTCGGATGGGTTAGGTTCATCGGCGAAGTAGACTTTGGGAAATTAAGCCAATCAAAATTTGTAACTGAGAAGAACAAAGATCACAGACTAAGCTTTCAAAATTAAATAAATTAAATTAAAGCAATTAAAATTAAGGCAATTTAAAGTCTGCATGGTAAAAAGCCAATATTACTGCTATAAAAATCGTCAAGTAACCTATTTATCCGTTCTTACAGATGTCTGGGCTACATGAACAACTATAATCTTCCTGAAACGACCGATGAAAATGGTTCTTCGATAGCGTCTCTCGGCGCGGAGGAGAGATACCTGTGCGGTGGACCCCGTATCTATCGTCTTACGCAGACATTACCCAGGTATGTACATACAGCAGTCGGGTACATCCAACAGCCAGGTACATCTATCCAACGATCATTTTCACAATAGCGAGCTACATAAGAACTATCCTGACGCATACGAAGTTTCGTTCTATTTTTTTTTTTTAATAGGTCTTTAAGATGAGTACATTGTAGTCTGTAACAAATTTTGTTTAGAAGGAGATAAACTATAACAAATACTTCTGAGTACCGTCTGTTGGTCCTAGGATAGGACCCATAGCCGAAGGTCATTCGGTGGAAGTACTTACCTTTTCATACACAAAATAGGTAAGAACCAAGCAGTAAGTTTGTTGGGTGTTCTTGGACGGATTGGTCGCGAGGAACTGGCGCCTAGTATCACTTAGCTAAAGGATTATTGTAAATGATCACTTTGATTCCATGGTATATCTTGCTTTTTGAGTTTTGGATGAAATTACAAGCACACGAGGCATTAGCATCTGTAGTTCCAGTTGATACTCGTTGAGCAGTGTATCGCAAGGCACGTTCATAACGAATGTAACCTGCAAGGCAATGCTTTGTCATAGGTGATCCTAACCACTTAAAATCTGCTTATCCATCAGAAATTTGTTTAAAAAAAAAGGGCTGCACTAAAAAAGGAATTCAACCCTTAAAAGAGTGTAGCGGGGGCTGAAGCTTGTATAAAAATAGGTCCACGGGGGCCAAGTCACTTGCGACTTTTCCCATTTTTTTTATATAACTTACTGATGGAAGAAGCAGATAGACCCAATCGTCTATAAGAAAGCATCGCCTCGTAGGTCCCGCTCGTTAGGTAGGTGCCGTAGGTAGGTGCGGGACTAACGCAGCAGGGTGTCGGGTGTCAGTGTTGTCAGATACGGCGGCAGGCCGGTGTCGGCGCCCAGCGGGTGTCCGGGCCCGCAGCTGACGCTGACGCACACGGCGCTGCGCGAGCTGGCGCGCCGCTGTACCAACCTCACCGCGCTCGACCTCGACTACTGCGTCATCGACTGCAGAACTGTAACTCACATTACATTACATAGACATAGACATACACATACATTTATTTGCTACAAAAACACACATCCACATACAAAATAGATCAAAAGGTGAAAAAAAAAAGACACAGAAGGACATAAGCAGTAGGTGCCTGTGCTACAGCAGCAAAATGGTCTCGACTCAGCGTATGCCTCACCACTATTTTTGCCTAGTGGTTAGGCGCTGGGATCACATCACATTATATTACGGTACATTATATATTTTTTATTTATTGATTCACAAATTGACCGATTGATTGATTGACGACCGATGTGGCGCGGCGGGCGAATGTCCGCCTGCGACGCAGAGGTTGCGGGTTCGATTCCCGTCTTGGGATAAATGTTTGTACGATCTGCAAATATTTATTCCGGATGTTCTGGGTATTTTCTATGTATAATAAAAAAAATATCTATGTATGTAATATAATATTGTATTAAGTATATCAGTCATCTAGTACCCATAACACAAGCTCTGCTTAGCTTGGGGCTAGATGATGCTGTGTGGATCGTCCGGCTTTATTTATTTTATTTATTTATTTAAATTGAGACATGCGCTTATCTTCATTTAGACTAGAAAAAAGAAAGAAATAACATCACGACTGTAATTCCAAGCACGGTAGATATTGTGTCATGATCGTACATGTTTGTTCTTTGTCTGAGTGTTGTGTTGTAGTATCAGTCATCTGGTTGATTATAACAAGCGCCATACCGGGCTAAGATGTGCAACATGAGATATGTCGCGCTTGCCACGAGATACTTTTTCTAACTTTTTCTATTGATGGACGTTATAGAAATTATAGATAAAAGACCCACAGATAAGTTAAACATTATTAAGTCTTCATTTGACAGAACGAGATAGATTTTTGGCACTGGCATGTTAGCACAGGAAGGTATATAGAGATATCTCTATTTTGCACGAGATAACGAGTAGATTTTTTTTGTCGCGTTGCACATCTTAGCCCGGCAGGTTGCCTCTCGCGTACCGAGTCAGGAGGGAACAGTCACAGCACCATCTATAATTCAAACATGCAGTATTATTTATGATGTAATTGTATTTTTCAGCTGAATATATATTTTGCAGACCAACATCGGCATGTTCCCGAAGACGCTGAAGAAGCTATCCCTGAGAGGAACCAAGTGCTTCAACTTGGAGTCTAGGTCCTTCCTCTTCAAGATACAAGATCATCTGCTTGACTTGGAGGTACGTTTGAGGCTGGAGTTTCAATATGCATATATATTTCAATACCTGATGAATAGTGAAGATGCAGCCTAAGATGAAGCACGCTGAGCCATAATCCACCTTTTCACTCTTGACTTGAAAATTCCGATGTTGTAGTGATCCGGAAACACTGACTGAATTATCATTGTGGGTTCAATCCCCACCAAGAACAAATATTAATGAATCGAACTTAAGTATTTTTTCTGTCTATTTCTATTATAAATGTTTGAGACATTTTTCCGCTAGCGCTTGTTCGATATATTTTACTCAGTTTTAGGAATAAAAAGTGGCGTATATGTTCATCCAGGTTACAAACTGTTTTTGTTCCTTGTTTCAATCAAATCAGTCCAGTGGTTAAGGAGCAATGGAACCAAAACCACTCAGCTTTTGCATATTATCCCAAAAATATAAATATGTTTCAGGAGCTGGACGTGTCATACTGCGACTGGATAGAGCCAGCCTGCATGCTACCACTAAGCAAGGTCCCGCGGCTTCGGTCACTGTCGATGCGGGAATGCTACAAGCTAGCCGAGTTCGTAGCTTACGCCTCCCTCGCCACTAGATACGGCTTCAAGGAGCTACAGGTACGCCTCTCTCGCTGTCGGAGGCCCGGGTACTCGAGTGTTACTTACAGCTGTAAGTACTTGTGTTTGGTTCCAGTACTTGGACTTGCGCGGCTCGCCTGTGGGTGACTCGGAGGTGTCGGCGATGGGCTGGCTGCCCGTCCTCTCCGAGCTGCTACTAGCGCCCGCACCCGACCCGCCTCGCGCGAGGGACCACGCGCATTACTCCCAGGTGCAACCTCCTACCAACCCCCTCTAAGCTCTAAAGCTAACTCACTTTGCATCACGTGAGAAAGTGTTCATCATCATAGGCCTCATACGTTACCAGGAAGAATTATTTGAGCCCTTTTCATCCACCGATTTCCCGCGATCCTAATAATATCGTCATTCTATCGAGTAGGAGGGCGTCTTACGCTTCGTCTTCCGGTTGGTGGTCGCCATTCGAAAACCTTCATTCCCCAGCGGTTGTCGGTTCTACGAGCTGTATGGCCTGCCATAAAAAAGAAAAGTGAGAAAGAGAATGCAGAGTGAGAAAGGAATGATAAGCAGTAAGAAATCTATGACAGCGCTCCCGTAGAGTATACTGCATAAAAGTTGCCGATATGTATTTAGGGAAAGTGTTCTGATGAAAAAACTACTAAGTGTATACGTTTAAAATAAAGTTTTTCATACTCCTAAATAAATGCTTGTAAATAGTTTTATACAGTGACTCCATACTCCTTGTAGTGTTTATTTTCGCGCAAAGTTGCATTAAAATAATGAATCTTTAAGCAAAGTGTAAACTGTACAGTTATTTTAATTTTACTAGGAAATACTAGAGGCCGCTCGCAGCTTCGCCCGCGTGGCAGTTTTTTCCCGTTCCCGTTATTTTTTCGGGATAAAAAGTACCCTATATGTTAATCCAGGTTGCAATCTATAATTATTCCAAATTTAATCCAAATCAGTCCACTGGTTCGAGCGTGAAACAGTAACAAACATCCATCCATCCATCCATCCATCCATCCATAGTAGTATAGTTACAAGCATAGATAATAATGTGCCAATTCAATATCATGCCTAACTATGTACGTATGTTGTCAAATAGTGGTGTAATGATCCTGCAGAGGTTTATGGAGAAAGTGGTGGCTAATGTCACCTTAACGACTCCCTTTTCGTGCAAATGGTTTAATGTATATTTGCTTTCAGGACCCATTGCCGTCTTACAACGAGCTGGAGGAATGGGAAGAAACTGTTAGTATTGATTTCAACTAATTAATTACATCATATAAACTTCAACCCCCCTCAACATTCCTTTAGGGGTTGAATTTCAGGAATTCCTTGTTAGGACACCTCTACGTACCAAGGCAAATACACTCTGAAAATTTCAAGTTTCTATGAGCAGTGCTTTGCGCTATTTATCAGTCAATCAGTGCAAATATTCTTATAATTGGTATAAATGTATTAGATTTAATTGAAATAAAACAGTGTTACTTTTAAATGGCACTTAATAAATTAAGTTAAACCTACATCTCAAAAGTCTTGTGGAATAAAAGTATTTTTTATTTTTTTCTAGGAGCCAGATTACTTCAGGGCACCATCTATTTCTGAAGCTGATTGGATAAGAGACGAGGAAGATGTCCGAGGGAATCGATCTATGTACTACAGCAACTGCGACGACCCCACGGCGTAAGTTACTCTCATACTAAATCTCCATCTACTTCAACCCGCTTAAGCTTTGTCACTGTTTCTCATTACCCATTGGTAAGAGATAGCAGTAGCTTCACGGTTTTTGTTTTTGCGGTAGATTGTAACATTCACTTCCTTGGTACAGAAATAATAAATATTGGAAGCAGTTTCACATAGCGCCATCTAGTGTCAAACTAAGCAATGCTTGTGCAGTTAGTATCAAAATTAAATGATTATTAGAAACTCATTCAAAGTAATTAGTTAAAATTTGCAATTTTTAAGAGGCAAAAGCTAATAAATATTTGTATTTTGTAGACATTTACACAATTTCTTAATAGTGTGAATGTCCAGACCATTCAGATCCTCGACAACACTGACCTAGTGAGAATACTCAAAAGATAAAAGTCTTGAGTTAGTGTAGTGTAAATATTGTAATGTAGTGTACATGCAAGCAAGTGCTACATATAAGAACACAACAACAAAGCGTCTTTGCCTTAAATAGAGTAAGAAGCGTGTTATTGGACACATTCTTAGAATAACAATTTATTCTAACGACTTAAAATTACTCATTAGCGTAGACTAATGAGTAGTTTTACGTATTGTGGCTATAGATTGTAATTCTATTAGAGTGTATTATTTAGAAATGATTTCCGCTAATATAAGTATTTAAAAAAAATTCATAATACTTAGTCCCAAATTTAGCATAGCTTGTTCAAAACACAAAATGTTTGTCCTCGGTGGGGTTCGAACCCACAGCATGGAACTGTACAATACTAATAAGATAACATTTACTTAAGTCTCTGTCCGATCAAACATGCATCATACAAACCTTTATTTTTGTATGTATGAATTCAACCTGCTGTAGGAATCGAACCTACACACAGCGACCCAACAGCAATAACACATCTTATATTATTATCGTAGATAAATCTATTTGCACTGATTCAATAATGTATAAAGTACTTTATTATACACTTAGTGGTATAAACTTTTAACAAAAAAACCTACTGCAGAAATTAAAATGAGACCACAAGGGAAGCACCAACTTTCAAATAAAAAAAGAATCATCAAAATCGGTTCACCCGAAAAAAAACCCCACAAACAAAACATTTACTTACAAGTCACCGTAGAGTGTGGACGTCTGTGAAGTGATTCTAAACTGTTATTAAAATTGTATTTAAAACTGCTGCCCGCTGATTCATTGACATTGCGACAGTTGCGTTATTTCATAATAAGGCGTTTTCTCTCTTTATCCGTTCGTTTTTATTTTTGTTTATTTATGTCTTAAGATACTTTCTCTCGAGTGGAATTTAAATGAATGAATAGTGCAAACTTGCTTGGTACGTCACACAGTTATACAAAAACGTTAATTTATTAATTTAGTAATACAAAGTGTATTAATACTAAGTACATAGATAATGCACATCCTTAACTGCTGCTTGTAGAGACGCTACATTAACGGGGTACAATTATTTTACTACATAAGGGAATAAGAAATTCCTGAAATTTAGCCTGTAATGGGGTGCAGCGGGGTTAAGTTTGTATAAAACATGCTTTACGCAAGTGATACCGCTATTATTATAAACATTTTAGAGAATTTATGCACTGCTTAACTATATAAAAATTAAAGGGTAGAAAAAGGGTTCCCGAAACTCAACTCTTAATTGGGTTGCGGGAGGGTAAAGTTTGTATAAAAATAAGTTTCCCCGAATAAATTCGCACGGGATTTAAAAAGCTCAAGTCGAATCAATTTGAAAAGGTTAATTAGAATACTAAGGATCGCTTTACTTCTTAAATCAAGGTACCAGTTCCTCGCGACCAAGTCTAGAAGAGCAAGCAAGAAAGAAGCAAAAGGCTCTTATTGTTTTTTTATGTGATCCAACATATGTATGCAGTTTTTTTTTACAGTTAATAGGCAAACGTTTGACCGCAATTACTTTATTATGTTTTTGCTTAGCATATTTTTGTAGATGTAGAAATTTATTTGTTAATACAATATTCATGATGTTGGGTCAATGGGGTATTAAACTATGTTGTATTATAAAATAGTGATCGATCTACGATAACTCTAACAAATAAAATACATACAACGTAAATTCATACCTAATTAAATTTAAATTGTATTATCGAATACATATGGCCTTGTCAATAAAATAATTGCCGAAGTCCGAATTATCTGCTATATCATCACTTATAATATAAGGTTCTTTGTCATGACTGACTGACTGACATATAGACAACGCACAGTCTAAACCACTGGTCGTAGAGGTTTGAAATTTTCAAGGTATTTTTGTATTCAATACCTAAAAGGGTACAGTGAGGGTTGAAATTTGTCACCATCCGCGGACTTGACATTTACAGGGTATATTTGTCTGGATCCGGTGTATTACGAAAGAAATTCATGAAATTTAGCACCTAAAGAGGTACTACGGGGTTGTAGTTTGTCACCATCCGACGACTTGAAATTTACAGGGTATAATTTGTCTTGATGCGGTGTACTAAGAAACGAATTTCAGAAATGTAACCCCTAAAGGGATATAGCAGGGTTTGTAGTTTGTCACTATCCGCGAACTCGAAATTTCCAGGGTATATTATTTGTATTGATGCGGTATACTAAGAAAGGAATACTGATGTTTAATCCTAACAGGGGTAAAGCAGGGGTTGAAGCTAGTCCTCATTCGCGACTTGATATTTATAGAGTATATTTATCTTGATGTAGGGTCCTAAGAAAATAATTTCTTAAATTTTACCCCTAAAAGGGGTGCAGTGGAGGTTGACGTTTGTCACCGTCCGCGTTTCCACTAGTAGACAAAACTGTAGGCGCCAAACAATGTTGCACTTTTCACCTGTTAGGTAGTTTTATAAAGTAGCGCATCATCAAAAACAATAGTTGTTTTTCCTGGAGCTGTTCGTGCGACGGGAAGAGGCATGTGTACAGATCGACAACGGCTACCGTTGTGCACGTCCCTTTCTTGGATAGAGTTTTTGTGTAAGTGATATTAAACCTTTTTAAGTATTTTTATAATATCTACACTAAACTATATTATATATATATCTATGACTGTTATAATCTTTGTCTTGACTGACTGACTTACAGACAACGCACAGCCTAAACAGCTGCTAGTAGAGACTTGATATTTTCAGGGTATACTTATCTTGGTGCGTAGGGGTGTAATAAAAAGGAATTCCCGAAATTTAATCTCAAAAAGGGTGCAGCGGGAGAAGTCGCGCGCGTTTTTCTGGTTTAAAAGTGTTTATTTAATCACCAAGAAATAAAATACAATAGATAAATTAGACTTGAAAACAAAATCTCTGTGCTTGTCTAGAGGAAACCACATTTCAGTATTTTTTATGAGAAAGTGCGGAATAAGCAGATAGCCCACTTGATGTTGAGCGGTTAACAACATTGATAAAGTTGTAGGTAGAGCTCGAATTACATGGCACCTGATGACGAAGAGTAGTAGTAGTTGGGCTTTTATCACTTAACTTCAGGTGGGCCACATGCTTGTCAGCAATTCGTATTAAAAACCGGCTTAGTGCAAGTGACACTCGCGCACGAAGGGTTCCGTACCATTATCTATAGTAAAAACGTTTGTTGTGTGCGAGCCCCCTGAAATATTTATTTTATTGTTTTTCAGTATTTGTTGTTACTAATTTGTTGTTATAGCTGCAACAGTAATACATCATCTGTGTTTCATCTCTCTAACTATCACGGTTCATGAGATACAGCCTGGTGACAGACGGACAGACAGACAGCGGAGTAATAGGGTCCTGTTTTACCTTTTGAGTACGGAACCCTAAAAAGAGATGACAATAGTTTATGCACGTTTATCTTTTGATTATGGTAGGACAGGGAGTGTTTATATTAGTTTAAACATTTATTTAAGATTGAAAACCTGTCTGGCTTTAAAACTAGGCATGTATTATGAGCGTGCATGCTCTTATTTAGGCTTTGTTTTGTTTTTTGTAATAAATGTTATATCTGTGTTTCTCACTGAGGTGTTATTATTTCATAGTTTTAGATGTTTTACAAATAAGCCTCGGGGTTCATGAGAAATATCAGAAGCGACACATCTAGCGAACATTTAAAACTATGGCTAGCGGTCTGTTTCATAAACACTTAGAGACATTATAACGGGTCTATAAAATCATATTGTCATTGTCACCTTCGTGGCAACAGTCTTGGTGATTATTTTAGTTAAAGGATACTTCAGATGCCTTTATGAAACAGACGGTAGTGTAAATTGAACCACAAGTCTAGGTTAAACAAACGATCACTTGCGTACGTAATATTATAAAATAGACGATTTAATATAATCATAGTACAATTCCGCTACTTCAATCACAAGCGCTGCAGAGTCACCACTCCATCGTATCCAAGATGTGTTGATCGCCGTACAGCAAGTCAAAATCTTCCTGAAGATGCTTTGTAGAGAAGCGAAACACGTGTCGATATCTAAGGATACAAGTACCGGAATAGTACTATATGTTCAATCGTGTATTTTATAATATTACAATGGACTTCCGCAAAGTCACGCCTGAATCAATTAACTACCCAAATACGCCAGTCGCCGGAGTCGAAGCTCGCACCTCGCACCTATGGCGCGCGCTGTGGCTATTCTATGTAATAACACCTCAACGAAATTTATGATTGGTATGTCGTATAAATAGCTGAGTGTGATAAGTATGTTGTGAGTAATAATAAATGCATGCGTTTGTGTTGTTTGTAGGTGCATTCTCCTGGAGCGAATGGTGGCGGAGCCCGTCTCCCCCGGCGAGTACTCCCAGGTGTATCACCAGTTCCTCTCGGGGCACAACAGTAGTGTGCAATTAGCGAACCCCGCACAGTACAGGTCAGTACACATACTTTACTCTATTGTATTTTATTGTATGTTATTATTTTTTTAATTTTTTCTTTACTTTACTTTATTTTATTTTATACAGGTTATCAAGTTGCTACAAAATGGTTGGTGTACGAGTGCACTGTGATCTGCTCTAGGTGTACAAATCTGTGTTTAAGCTATCACATAAATCGTTAATTTAAATACAAATGTTTTAAGAAAATGAAAGTAAGCCAGATTATTATAATGATCAAATAAAAATTGCATTATTTTATTATATTTTATTTAAACAGCCGGCTTTTAATACAGTGTGTTTACTTTGCGTTGTATCTTTGTAATAACAATAGACAAAGACGAGATGAGATAAAGATATTCGACGACATAAAATTCTGCATTTGCATTTTATGTTGTTATTCGTTGTATGTTTGTCTGTCACGCGATCCCACTAGTATATTATAATTTATTTAGTAAAGTTATTTTTTTTATAATGTTTGTAATAATGTTGCAGGGAGTCTTACCGTCGGTTCATGCTGCGACCGACGCACGGACACCCGCCGGCGGGGTACTCGCTCTTCATACGCCGACCGGACGACGACACATTCGATGAACCCGGACCCTCAGGACCACCTACACCTGGTAGTTATGAATCAATTTGAAAATTATGAAATAATTATGAATTATGATATCTCATTTGAAGTTACCTCAATTTGCTCTTATAAACTCTTTAAAGACGGAATTATTTGTTCAGGGACCTCAAATACAGACAACGCGCAGCCTGGTCCGTCGGGTTCCGGTGGGCCGTCCGCTGCCAGCGTCGTCTGTTCCTGCGGACCATTGCGTAATGCAGCGGCGTCGGCTTCTGGTGAAGCATCGGGTGCCGCTCGACCAGCCGCTTCTACCAGACCATTGCCTTCTAGTGGAGCACCAACTTCTGCATCGGGTCCTGGTACTATACTCGTATCTACCGGTATATTAGTTCCTACTGGACCATCGGATTCTGCATCTGCTGGGCCATCGGGTTCTGCTGGGACATCGGGTTCTGCTGGGCCATCTGGCTCTGCTGGGCCATCGGGTTCTGCTGGGCCATATGGTTCTGCTAGACCATCGGCTTCTGCTGAGCCGTCGGGTACTGCTGTGCAATCAGGTTCTGGAAAGCCTTTGAGTAGACCATCGGGATCTGCAAAAGCATCGTATTCTGGTGGGACTTCAGCTTCCACTGGATCATCGGGTTCTGCTAGAGCGTCAGGATCCAGTGGATCAAAGGTGTCTGTTAAACCAAAGGGGTCGAGTGTACCCAAGGGGTCTGATGCAATTTCTGGCAGAGCCATGGGGTCCGATGAATCGATGGAGTGTAGTGGACCGTCGGGGTCGGATAAAACTAAGAAATCCGATAAACAGAAGGGGTCCGATAAAGCATCGGGCGAACCGAAGACGTCCAAAACATCGAAGGGATCCGATAAACCGTCGGAGTCCGGTGGATCGTCGAAGAAGCGAGACTCCGCAGCCGCAGCCGCGGACGCAGACAGCGCGCCGCCGTCCAAGCGTCCCTGTGCGCCGACACAAGGGGCCGCGCCACCGGCGGCCGGGGAGATGTCGGACGAGCAACGCTTCAGGGAGTACTACGAGTCGATGCGACATCCGAGGCGCGTGTTCGAGATCACCATCAACGAGATGAACCGACGCAGGGCGAGGCGCGCGAGGAACGCCAACGGAGGCCCCGACGATCCCGACGACGACGATAGCAGCGACGAGGAGGACGCCGACTCCGAGCCCGAGGGGCGGGCCGAGCCGGCCGAGCGAGTCCCCGAGCCGGAGCCGGAGCCGGAGCCGGAGCCCGAGCCCCCCGGGTCCGGGAGCGAGAGCGACGCGCCGGAGCCGCCGCCTCCCGCGAAGAGGGCTCGGCGCGGTGCGAGACGCGCGGAAGGCGCTGCGCCGCGCGTGTATCAGTTCCGTCAGTACCGGCGGCCGATCGTGATCGAGGAGTACATCAACGTGGCGGACCCCGAGGCGCCGGGCGTGCTGCCGCGCGGCGTGCTGTTCCCGGGCGCCGGCAGCCCCACGCGCCTCGACCACTCGGCGCTGGTGTCCGACTCCTCGGTGCGGCGCTTCGGCCGCGCGCTCGGCGAGAACATCAACTACATCCAGATCGGAGGCGTCGGCGCCGACGGCAACGCGCGCCCCGACCGCTCCAGCCTGCGCGTGCTGTCCGTGACCGGCTTCCGGCACGTGACGGACGCCAGCCTGGCGCACCTCGCGACGGCCGCGCCGCTGCTGCAGCGCGTCGACTTCACCAACACCTCGGTCACGCCGCCCGGCGTCAAGCGCTTCCGGGAGATGAGGCCGGACGTCGAGGTTATCTTCAGCGAGAATATCGAATGAGCCTCGCGCTCCTACCTCCTCCATTTTAAGGTCACTCGTTCGTTTAAATGTAATTTTGAATTATCCGGTCGTGTGCGACGGTAAGATGTCAACTCGAAAAAAAAAATTTAATAAGATTCCCGATTATTTAGATTATCATGTGAAATTAAAAAGTGGGCAAGTGCCAAATGTAATGTTTTATGTGCCACTGGCTTCCCCTCCGATGTCAAGGATCTTGAGCACCCTTAGATCTGAGGGGATGCCTACCGTGCCTGGTAATTACTTAAGTCTCTTTAATTTAAAGCTACTATAATGTTTTGGATTATGTTGTACTACACTAATTACTCCTGATCTGGCTGGTCCTACTTCGATTAGGTTTTCACTAAAACGTAGAGAAGATTCGTTACGTTTGCAATTTACAAGTAATTTTTTATCGTCTATTATTTAAATGAGTGAACTTGAAATTTAAGACTTTAAATGATTCCATCGCGTTTAAATCATCTCGTGTTTTTTAAATATAATTTGCGTAGCTTGCTCGGTCGCTTATACTGAGCTAGGCAACGATCAGCGCTGACATCCTTAGGATGGGTAGCCGCTAGTTGTATTCCCATCTGCGTTATTATGTGAGGGTACGTCTATTAGTCGTGGACAGAGGCCTTGAGGCGGCCTAACTCTGTAAGTAAAACACCATTTGCTCATTGGCAGGCTGAATCTCGGAAGGAATTTTGTATATTGTTTATAAAATCTTTATTTATTTAGCAAAGTTGTGTGAAAAGTGGGCCAAATTTGTTGGATATGTATCTGACTACCCCTAGACAATCTCGAGGTTCACGTGAGATGTCTACCGTGAATGAGGATTATTAGTTTTTGCTTGTTATTGATGTGAGCAGGGCTGGAAGTGTGCGATAATATTTATTTATTATTTTAACTTAATTTGTACCGTATGTTTATAAGAATAAGAAATTATTTTCTTATTTTTATTGTTCTTTTTATCTTTCTAAATGTGATGCTATGGTAGCTGTTAGGCGTGTCGACCCAAAATGTGATTTTGTAACTTTTCTATCGGCGTTCTTTGTGATGTAAATGTGGAATTCCATGCAAAAATTAAAGTCAATTTCATAACAACACTTGCTTCCTAATATGTTTTAAGGCTTAGTGCTAACTCTACACGATCAATCATAAGAAAACAGACAAGAAACACAGGCCTTGTTTACAGGTGTTGTGTGACTTTAACCAGTAGTTAACGACCACGTCTTAGTGCCCTAAGTCATCACTGGTAACAAACACACACTGGTTATATATGATAGACTTTCGTCTTGAGGCTTTGCGGTAACTGTGACGAGAAGATGTGCCCTAATTTCCCAAACGCTACCCATCCGAGTTGGATTCGTCGGCTGACCTCTTTGTTGAATTTGGGCTTACCTAAACCGTTAACCAATCCGTGATAATCATATATGCATTAATTTAGCTGTATAGTATTATAATTTCAACGTCACTTTTTGTGGTATAAGCATTGGATAGCTCTGGTTGCAAAGGAAAGGGCTAAATGATGACTTTGATATCAATGACTGGATGACAGTGACAAAAATATATCGGAGACAGGAACAATGATAAAATCATCAAATGATTTTTATGTGACAAATGAAATGAATATCACTACAGTTAAGTAACATATTTGGTTTCTCTCTATCTCGCCCAAGTCGATATTTTGCTGTCTACCGCACGTCAGTCATTTCATTAATTTCGAGTTGTCTTATCCCATTTGCACGCATTGCATGTATGCAGCATGCTGTCTCTGTCCCACTCAGTGGCCGGTCGATATTCGCAATCATTTTGTCGCTGTTTCAACATGATAAAATGATTTTAAAATATCGGTGATTATAACATGTGACATGATATCGGACTCATCTCTGGTTGCAATTATCACTTATCGCAGACCTGTCGCGAGTCACGTAATACTGAAACTGGAAGTATGCTTGCAAGCATTTTGGGGCGACACATTTTAAATTAGCCATTTTAGATTGTTGCCATGTATATATGTCTAAATGTGCCCTACACTCCAGAGCGATGAATTCGGTTCGAAACGTATCGCAATGATGTAAAGTTTTATTATATCTCATGTTTGCTCATGTGCCAAAATGTTACGCGTTACTACATCTGTAGCTTCCGAACACTGTCTGTACATACTACGGTGGTGTTTTATGCCTAGTACCAATATCTTACAAGGTTCTGTTAGTAAAACATTGTAGTTTTTGAAGTAATACTTCTAATGCGAATTCCAACAAGGAAAAAAAGAAAGAAAATATATTTATTTTTCCCCAAACCACACAAATTACAAACATGAATTAATATCAACAAGGCAAATACTGTAGTATACACTACCTACACTAGGTTTACTAAGTAAAAAAAAAAAAAAACGTAAGAACAAAAGTAAGAAAAAACTACACATAACCTAGTTAGCCTACTTAGCAGTAAGGTTTGTGTTGCTTGGGGTTAAATAGGTCCCTGCCTCAGCTGTATGCAGCATTGAACATGGTGTGCAATGCTGCGCTGGTTTTCAGACAGGGCCTTGCGTGAGGACACGAACATCAACGAGGAGCACAGTGGTCATTATCACCATAAGCACGTTTTACACAACAAGGTAGCGTTGAACGTTTAACACTACCATGGAGGAGGGGGTATGAAAGCTCTGTTCTTTCTCTCTTTCTCTCATAGCCAGTTACGATTCGTATATTAAAGAAGTTTCACTTCAGTCGTGTGGTCTAAAGTACTCGTTTTTTATTATAGAAATACCGCGGTTTCTGATGGCGACCCGAATTCATTGCTCTCGAGTAATTGTATTATTAATCATTATAATTATTATTGGATGTTAGTATGTATGGAAAGCTGGATGTATTGAGAAAGATGGATTTTTTAAGAGCCGCCATTGTTTGCGGCTGGACTGACTAACAAAGGTTTAGAATTAAACGTAGCAAGAATAATGTTGCATTAAATGTATTATTCGTAAGTTTTAATGCTTTATAGTATTAACGCTAGGTAAGTTTGCGCGTCAGTTACATAAATTCAATTTATATTGATTCGAAGAATATTTAAAATTTTGTGTCAATTTAAAGAACACATTTTTGAATTTATGTGCCTGAAGTATGGCAATATTTGCAGTTCATGTAGCTGGTAGAACCGAAAACTGCTGGAGAATAAAGGTTCTCATATAACAACTACTAATCTGGGTCTGTACCTATAGCTTGTAGAACTGACAACCGCCGGAGAATAAAGGTTCTCAGATAAAAAGCAAAAATCTGAATCTATGTAGCTTGTAGAACCGACAACCCCTAGAGAATACAGGTTCTAATATAACGGCTACGAACCGGAGTCTATTTAGGTCGTAGAACTGACAACTGCTAGATAATAAAGGTTCTCATATAACGACCAGGAACCGGAGTATATATAGATCTTAGAACCGACAACCGCTGCAGGATACAAGTTTTTATATAACGACCACAAATCTAAGTCTATATAGGTCATTGAACCAACAAACGCTGGTGAGTAAAAGTTCTCATATAGCGACTACGAACCGAACGACGAAACGTAGGGCGGACACGCGTGAACTTATCTGGCGTGCACTCTACACAGAGGCACTTAACAGTTTGTTTATTAATTTCTCATTAGCTCAAAACTTCCTAGCATAAACTACCATTTAAGTACCCTTCGGGTGTACCGGAAGCCAAGAATAATACAAGGTGTAGAAAGACTACTCTCGAAAACTTGAACTTGAAGTAAGATCTTTAACCAATGCCACCGAAATATGCCAAAAATTAATTTATGATACCCGGCGCATAATGGGTCCAGGGTTCCAACGCTCTTGTAAACAATATCTAGAATAGAAGGACTGACTGGAATCAACTAACCTGATGTGAATATATCTAACATTATGATTATCGGTTTGAATTGTGTGGGTGTCGGTGAAATTACAGGCACAGAGGCTTAACACCAGTATGCCTCAGGTTGATGGACGCAGGGTAGTGCATCATAGAGCACGCACCTAACGTGCTTGACCTGCAAGGCAATGCTCTGCTGGTTACCACTTAACATCAGGTGAACCAAATGCTAGATCCGCCAGCAGTAGCATTAAAGAAATATCTTATATTTTGTTTGTTTTGCATTATTATTTTTGTTGTTGAAGAGCGAATGTGAAATGTCCGTTTATAATTGACAAGATTTTCTATTCTTTTTTACACGGATCCTTGAGAAAACAGACGAGAGCTGAAGCCATTTTGTTTTGATGTCGGGCGTAGGGCTGGAGGAATGGTATTTTTACACCTTGTATATATCCGAGATCCTATAGGGATCTCTTTCTATAGTTAATATCATAATAGTATGGTTTTTTTATTACTTGGCACCAAACTAATTAAGCGAAAAAGTCTCTAATCCAAAAAATAATTGGAATCCGGTCCATTTTGCCTATGCTTTCAAATGGTGACGTAAAACATGGTGAGGAAACTGGTTAGTGTTATAGCAATGGCGATAATAACTGGTTTCCTGGTACTAGGCCTTGCAACTTGTCACTTATTGGAATACCAACTATTGCAAAGTGTGGATATGTACCCAATGTAATATTTGGACGTACCTCTGACCATCGACATCCAGCCTTAGACATCCTCAAAGAATCTCAAGTACTTGGTACTAAGAGATCTGAGAGGTAACTACCGTAACAAGGTATTACAGTTGTGAAGATATTCCTTTTCTATTTCTATCAAAAGTCATATTTCATTTTAAACAGTTTAGTGCCAAGGAAATTACAATTCAAAATAACATACTGAATTAAGTTTTAGTTGGGTTATACAGCCGCCTATTTATTTTGGAAGCCTAAACCAGTTTTGATATAGTTAAATACCAAAATAGATTTAGTTAAACATTTTTCGCTATTTATAACCCTATATTATTGTATGGTACTTATATTATTATTTGTAAGATTGATGTGAGTAGTGATTTATGTGGATCTCTGTAATATTAGTATATACTTAGAATATACAATGAAGTCACAGAACTGTTTTTCTAACCTTAGGTATTTCATCAAAAATACAGTTATATTTTTCTTCACTCTAGTTTTGCAACATGTAGTTTTAAAATCAATTTGTATTGCATGATATATTCAATCATTCTTAGATGGTAGGTAAGTATTGATAGAGTTTAAATGTTATAGTGTACCTTCTTCTAGTTATGATCAGCTAAATTATATTGCCTATTTCTGCCGCAAAGCAGCTAACTGTTTTCCGATTTGAAAGGTATGGGTGCCGGTGATAAACCTCAGGTTGAACGACGCGAAGCAATGCATGTTTTTATAGCTGATGGTAACCACTTATCATCAGGTATCAGGTTTGTACAATGATTTGCAAAGTAAACCCCGATCGTACGCGAAAGTTCAAATTACTGAGAGTACCTACCTAATACCTTTTTTAGTATTGTTGCATCTTATAAAACAACATCCCTATTTATAGCTCAGTAAAATCTGTATGCTAATCTTACGGCTAATAACGTTAGCAAAATTAGTAGTAGTACTTACGCCTGTAATGTCATAATTTATTTATTTAGTACTAGTGTCCCGGCTTCGCACGGGCTTTAGTAATGATCCCAATTTTTTTTAAAATATAATATGTCACCCAGGGATAGTGTACCTTCCCAACGCTAAAAGAATCAAACGATCAAATCTTTCCTCTCTTAATATTAGTGATAGATATACATCGATCTTAAATAACTAATTTAGAGCGCATTCTCTATAGCATCTCGGATAAAAATAGCTGAATTTAAATGTAATTATTGAAATAGTACAAATAATGTCAAGATACTTTGTAATAAAGATAATAGGTTTTTTAATGCAACATATTGATGTAAAAAGCAGATGGTCCACCTAATTCAGTGGTGTTACTATCGTCTATAACAAAGTGTTGCTTCGTAGGCTTCGATCAATGGTACCTCTAGATATCGGGGGCAAAAATTCTAGGGTTGGCGCAAAAAACCCGTCTCGGTAAATAAGAGCTCACTTGAGAATCAGTTCACAAATTCTTTTGAGCGGTGATACTCTTTGTCAAGCAGCCATAGTAAAGATATTTTCAAAATCTGTTGAGAGGAAGTTTTTAATGTCACCGGCACCCACACGCTTCAAACCTATTACAATATTCTACGAGGTGAAAGGTCACATACGGACACCCAGTCTTACATATACATATTATTATATACATAATGCATCTCACAGAATAAAGTCTAATAAAGAAACTGGGCAACATGATAGTTATTTATAATTTGTATACTTTTAAATTAATAACTTAAGTATAAGAGTAAGAGTAAGAGTAAGAGTCATTTATTGTAAAACTGTGTACAAAAGATCTTAGAACTAGGTACATACATAGGTATAACCAACTAGTGTCAACAGCCTACCCATTTCGGGCGTACAATATTAGGTAAGTAGCATAAATCCCTATATTAATCTGAATAATCTAATTAAATTTAGATGAGTTTGTAGTTTTAAACTAATTACAGCCCAAACTAGGTATCATAGTATTCCTGTAGACTATAATAAACTTTATCAATCAGCCATTTTTTTAATTTAAGTTTAAACAAATTTCCATTAAGCTCTTTTAGATCTATTGGTAAATGATTATATACTTTTATAGCTGTATAATATGTACTTCTGTAAAATATTGTATTATTTATTTGAGGAATACTTAAATTATATTTGTGCTTACTACGTAAATTATCGGATCGACTAGATTTTTTATTGAAATATATGACATTGTTTTTTACAAAGATACAAATCTCTAGAATAAATATCCCAGTTACAGTGAGTATGTTATTCTGTTTAAAAACGAATCTAAGAGATTCGATACTATTTATTTTATATATGGCTCTTATACATTTTTTTTGCATCATAAAAACAGATTTTATATTTACTGAATTACCCCAAAAAATTATCCCATAGCATAAATGAGGAAAAACATGACCATAGTATGTGTTTTTTGCTATAGATGTTGATGCAACATGGCTCAATGTTGAGATTGCATAGCAATATTTTGAAATTTGTTGGTTTACTTTACTGATATGAGATTTCCAGTTTAAATTTGTATCAATTCTTATACCCAAGAAATTTAATTCATTGACTTCACTAACATTAACGTTATTGTAAGATATATTTAATTTTATTTGAGGTGTCTTGTAGTGTTTAAATCTTAAAAGTTTAGTTTTTTCAATGTTTACGCTAAGATTAATTGAACCCAACCAGTCAGTTATGATACTAAGAGTAGTATTAATTTCAGTCTCAAATTTACTTATATTGTCACAGTTATCATATGGTATAAAGATCGTAGCATCATCTGCAAACATCACACATATGTGTTTAGTTACTTCTGGTAAGTTATTTATGTAAATGTTATTTATAACAATATTAAATGTGATTTTTTATTGTATTCATGAAGAATATGATTTATTCCAAATTGTGCATTATTTATTTAAAGGCTTCTGAAGAGGTACGTAGATTACATTTTATGATTGCTTGATAATGTTAAAATCTCATACAAAAAGTATGTGTACTTAATAAAATATATTCATTCAAATTACTTAGATCTCTTTGAATTAAAACGATCGATAGCCAGCATGGCGTTATGAAGCAATTATGAAGTAGAGATAGATGTGAATTTACCTAATACTTATTTAATTTTGTGATGCATCATTCATAAAATATAGGTACATAAGTAAATACCTACCGAAATGTGTTTTATTTCTTATCCTACCCAGGTTACCTACCTTAGATTATATTCAAAGGTTTTACTAATCTAAATTTTACAATTAGCATCATGTGTTTTCGTCCTAATAATTTACACCAATCATATTGTTTGGACGTGCCTCTCTCGCCTTAAATGAATGTTTAATAGTAGAACGTGACTTTGTACGCGTGGTACTTTTATACAAACTTCAACCCCTGTTGCACTTCTTCAGGGTTGAGATCTTACTGTAAAATAAGACGTCTACCATCGCCGGTTTAGGCCGCGTATTGTCTTATGCCCTCAATTACCGTATCAATCGGTCTCAATCAATCGGTAGACGAAAGGAATTTCAGAAATTCAACTTCTGAACTAGTACAGCGGAGGTTGTAGCTGTACTGTTATTTATTGAATGATTTCAGTCAAATTTGAGAGATACATTTACTTAGTACTTGGTGAGCAGACTGGTTTCCGCAACTAGGGACGGGTGGTGGTTCCTAGACGAGCCACCCGATGTCCACCAGCCGCAGGCCGGCGCAGGCCTCCCTAGGTGTACCCGGTGTTCTGAGGTAGATGAGCTCGTTGAGTTACCACGCTGCTACACTCGAGGAGTAGGTGCGCGGCAGTTTCCTCTGTGTTTATCACGTTTCAGGCTTTAGGGAGTAGCTTGGGTTTATTAACGGGAGCCTCCTTCGACTGCCTACAGTCCTGTATACTTAACCAGTAGTATTGATGTAGTTTTACTGCTCGGTTACGGATCCAGGAGCGGACCTGGCTGAATGCCAGAGGTAGGTACCTCTTCTAGCTAGACCGTTGGCTTCGTCATTACCTCTAGATCCACGTGCCTCCTTACCTATCCATTGCAAAGTAATGTTGTTGGACTTGCATTTTTCTTGCATAAGTGGGTGTTTTGGTCTTCAATCTTTTACGCTCTAACCAGTACACCAGTACACAGATTTGGATGAAATTTGGAATAAACATAGATTATAACTTGGATTAACATATGACTTGGCTACTTTATCCCGAAAAAAATAACGAACGGGAAAAAAACTGCCACGCGGGCGAAGCTGCCAGCGGCCGCTAGTCACCCATAAGGGGATAGGAGAGGGAAGGTTTCTGTAGCGTTTTATGTAGGTGGGTTTTAATTTTGGGAAAGGGTAGTGTCGGTTATTTCATGGCTATGAGGGCTCGCGAGGACTACTGTTCTCGCTGAAACAACATAATTTTATTGAAAACAACGGACTTTTATTTTATCAACAACATTTTTAAGAGAAGCCGCTAACAACCGGGCGGCGGTGTCATCCTCCACATTTGGTAGGTAGGTACAGTCAGCTGTACTAGAATGTACTTAAGCAATTTGTAACTTTCACAACGGTATTACAACAAAACAATGAACTCTTACACCTCAAAAACCAAAAAGTCATAAAATTCGTGGATAACTTCCCTTATTTTTTGAATAATTGTCGTGTAAATATTTTTAGAACCGCTATAAAACAATTTTGAAAGTTACAAATTGTATACATTCTAGTGCAGCTGACTGTACCTCATTACCCATCCAGGTAATGTGGATGGGCACCAAACTGAATATAGCTCCTCAGAACACCACATTGTGCAGACAATAAAGCATGCAGAGAGATCCTACGTCTCTCCCCAAACATAGGGCTCTAGATCGTGGGATCGGTGGGATCTTATCGGTTGATTCCTGGAATATCCATATAGGTAGGTACATAGGTACTTATATTTAGCCAATGTCAGATTTAATGGGTAGTTAGTTTCAAACACACACCGTCACACCTACCTACCTAATCTATATGCAGATATAGGTAGGTAGGTATGTGACGGTTAGGTGTTTGTTTATTTATAATTAAGTTGATACTATAGCTGCTTTTCATAGCTTATTAAACCATTTGCATAGTAAATAAACGAATAATATGTACTATCAATAATAAAAAACATTTGTTCAGGTTGCACTACTCGGGGTTTATTTACCTGTTTGTTTGTATGTTACCTATTGTTAAAAAAAGGTATAAAAAGTAAATGTTTCACTCAAGGAGCATAGTATCATCTTGGTACTACCGGTGTCATGAAGTTTCGAACGGCGCTTGTCATTATTGCGGTAAGTTTTTATTTGGACGAACCTCTGTCCCCGATCAGAAAACCAAGGTTTAAGTAAGCACTTATTACTCTCCTTACATGTGTTCTTTTCAAGTCAGAGTCATAAAACATTTATTCAGTCATTTCCAAGACTCATTTTAGAAGACCAGACAAAAAGAATTACCTACCCTGAAGAAACTACACCCTACTGGTTTCAAAGGAAGGTTTAGTTTAGACTTTAAATAGTACAATTTGTGAGTAAAAATGGTAAAATGTATTATAGCACTCTAACGTGAGCCCCTAATTAAGTACCTAGGTATTTATTTGTTTCCTTATAGTTTCAATGATTTCAAAATTCAGCTTAGTTTGGATCTGATTGGTGCGATTTGAAGAATTCATGGTAGGTAGGTACTTAGTTTTTTTGGTTTTATTATTTTTGTTTAACTATCTACCGAGGTGTATTTTAGGAACTGCGCCGTGTTGTTTTTTGTATGTAGGTAGGTATGTTATCAAACTATAGGCTTTTGCGCAAATTTCAAAATAATATTAGGTAAGTACTAGTATTATTGAGTAATATTGAATGTAAATTGAAAATGATGTTCATCCTCGAAACTTATGGGAGAGGCCAGTCCACTGCTGGGCATATCCAGCAGAGGACTTCTACAGGCTGTTGATGATGATCATGCCCTGACTAGGCCAACACAGCATAAAAAATATCTCAAAATCTCAGTTTAGGGCGTACTATTGTAGGTACCTAGGATTATAGAATGTGGGCATGCCAAAATGCACCCACTTTAGATTTGTACCTCTGGTTACCTACTCTCCTAGATATCTCTGAGAAAGCACGTAGACACTCCAGAGTCCTGGGGAAGTGTGTATTCTCGATTTGGTTACAGCTTTCATTATTAGAAAATCCATTTGTTTTCAGGTCGTTGTTGCGGTACAGGCACTACCACGGCGTAAGTCTTCTATCTTTAAACACGACTAGCAAAACACGCGGTACTTCGTCCGAGTGACCTCTACGCACCAAAACCTACCCTGAAAATGTCGTCTCTACGACCAGTGGTTTAGGCTGTGCGTTGTCTATACTAAGTCAGTCAGTCAGGACAGAAATTGGCATAGGTTTAATTTAATTTATGTTCTAACCTAACATAACCTATCCGAGTCGCATCCGCCCTAAAAAGTGAGCGTTCTATGGCGCAAACGAAGCATGTGGAATGTGCACCAACTCCTGGCTGCGTATTCCATGGTTGTGTATTCCATGTTTGTGTAAGCACCCGTCTCTAAATGCCAAAGTAACTTAGCGACACCATTTTGACTATGATTTTGACCAAAAAGCTTAACACGAACAAATTTGACATTTGTTGCGCAGAATAAGCAAGTCGCAGTGCGTGCGTGGTGTCAAAATAATTTATTTCTTTCTCATCAAGGTTTTGATATAATTTTTATAAACTTACAGCTGAATGTAATGCGAGTGGTGGAAAATCTTGCCATTCTGGAGGATGCAGTCACAAAGGGGGAAGCACTTCTCATAAAAAGTCATGCGGTTCTAGAGAAAGCTGTCACAAGAGTGGCAATACTACCCCTGTAGAACATTGTCATGGAGGTAAATGTCACAAGGATGAAAAATCGTGCCATTCTGGAGGATGCAGTCACACAGGGGGAAGCACTTCTCATAAAAAGTCATACGGCCACGGAGGAAGCTGTCATAAGAGTGGCAATACTACCCCTGTAGAACATTGTCATGGAGGTAAATGTCACAAGGATGAAAAATCTTGCCATTCTGGAGGATGCAGTCACAAAGGGGGAAGCACTTCTCATAAAAAGTCATGCGGCCACGGAGGAAGCTGTCATAAGAGTGGCAATACTACCCCTGTAGAACATTGTCATGGAGGTAAATGTCACAAGGATGAAAAATCTTGCCATTCTGGAGGATGCAGTCACAAAGGGGGAAGCACTTCTCATAAAAAGTCATGCGGCCACGGAGGAAGCTGTCATAAGAGTGGCAATACTACCCCTGTAGAACATTGTCATGGAGGTAAATGTCACAAGGATGAAAAATCTTGCCATTCTGGAGGATGCAGTCACAAAGGGGGAAGCACTTCTCATAAAAAGTCATGCGGCCACGGAGGAAGCTGTCATAAGAGTGGCAATACTACCCCTGTAAAACATTGTCATGGAGGTAAATGTCACAAGGATGAAAAATCTTGCCATTCCGGAGCATGTAGTCACAAAGGGGGAAGCACTTCTCATAAAAAGTCATGCGGCCACGGAGGAAGTTGTCATAAGAGTGGCAATACTACCCCTGTAAAACATTGTCATGGAGGTAAATGTCACAAGGATGAAAAATCTTGCCATTCCGGAGCATGTAGTCACAAAGGGGGAAGCACTTCTCATAAAAAGTCATGCGGTCATGGAGAAAGCTGTCACAAGAGTGGCAAAACTACCCCTGTAGAAAATTGTCATGGAGATAAATGTCACAAGGATAGAAAATCTTGCCATTCCGGAGCATGTAGTCACAAAGGGGGAAGTACTTCTCATAAAAAGTCATGCGGTCATGGAAAAAGCTGTCATAAGAGTGGCAATACTACCCCAGTAAAACGTTGTCGTAGGGGTAGTTGTCACAAGGGTGGAAATACCTCTCCTGCAAATCCTTGGGGTCACGGTGGAAATACTACTCCTGTTAAACCTTGCCATGAAGGCAGATGTCACGAGGCAGGGAACACTTGTTCTAAAAAACACGGATGTGGTGGCCACAAAGGTGATCATATAACTCCTGATAAGCATTGCGGTGGTAAACATGAGAAATGTTCAAGTACTAGCCATTCTTCAAAGAATAGTCACGAAGACCACTCTAGAAGTTCTTCAAGCCATTCTCATCATCATGGTAAAATGTGCAAAAATCACCAACATGGATCAATCAAGCATGAGCATAAGGAAGATCAGGATAAAAAATATTGCACACAAAACAAACATTGCCATAACTGTGAGACCAAACACTGTCAAGATAAACACCATGTTTATCACCATCATCACAACAAACACGCGGATGAGCATAATGACAGTAATAAGGATAGCAAAACTGATGAGGACGACTACATAGTTGAAAAAGATAACAAACATCATCATGGTTGTCATCATATTAAACATCATCATGATTGTCATCACTACAAACAAACCCGAAATGAAAAGTACGTTGATAATGATAACGATAACAGTAATAAAGAGGACTACGATATCGAAAAAGATAACATAAGTGATGAACACGACCACGGTAAACACAAACGTCATCATCATGTTTGTCATCATAAACAACATCATCATGATTGTCATCACAAAAAACATCAAAATGGTCATCACGGAAAACATCATCATGGTCATCACTTCCAACACATCAGGAATGAAGAGTACGATGAACGTGATAACAATGAAAGACATGATGAGGACTACTACGATTCAGTTAAAGATGAGGAAAATAACGGTAAATATAAACGTCATCATATTCAGCATCACAACAAACATCATCATGGTTACCATCACGACAAATATAATTGCGTTTTCAATCACAACCAAAACAAATATGGTAAGGCTGATGAATACTCTAAAGCAGACACTGAAGCTTACGAAGGAGATATAGACTCAATCACAGACGAAAATAAAAACTATGACAGTTCAACCCATCGTACTTTTGTTAGTGACGAGAATAGAAGCGGAACCAATGATGACATTGAGAATACCACAGAAAAAACTTACTCATCTGGTGTCATCGATGAAAACGATGACAGTTATTATGTGGATAAAACTAGTAATGAAAATGAAAGCTATGAAGATGAGAGCAAGGAAGATCAAATAAATACTGATAAAAATGGCAGTGAAACTGAGAGCACATATGAAGACCATGAATACAATTATAAAAATTACAAAACACACAAAAGGTATCATCATGATGATTACGCACAAGATGAATACTATGAAAGCGATAGTTATGCAAAGGATAAAACCACAGCTACCACCGATGATAACGTGACTTCCGATGGAAGCGGTGATACTTTGGTCACTGACAACAAAGACAACATTTATGAGGATTCTGAAACACCCGACACACAAACAGGCAAAGCACCCGATAAAGAAGAAGTTTCTAATGATAATTCAAAGACCGACGCCTCTGGGACTAGCGTAGAGCCTTATCCAATTTGTCGAAAACATGGTGCGCCCAATTGTCGTCACAAAACCTGCAAAAGCTCGACAAAGCAACACTGTACGAAACACCACAAAAGTGAACAGACTAGTTCTCACTGTCAAAAAAGTAGGACAACTGAGCATTATCCTACCTCATCTAGCGATAACGATAATGTAACCCCTGCTAACAATGATAATGCTAGCGGTGAGGATGTGGTTACCCATAATGATGATGAAACTTTGGCTACTGAAGACACATCCACAATCAACGAAGATTCTAAAACATCTGAAACTGAAACTGATGTAACCGGTGGGACTGGAGAAGAGCCTTCTGATGATTCGAAAACCGACGCCTCAGGGCCTAGCGTAGGGCCTTATCCATTTTGTCGAAAACATGGCACCCCCAATTGTCGTCACAAAACCTGCAAAAGCTCGACAAAGCAACACTGTACGAAACACCACAAAAGTGAACAGACTAGTTCTCACTGTCAAAAAAGTAGGACAACTGAGCATTATCCTACCTCATCTAGCGATAACGATAAAGTAACCCCTGCTAACAATGATAATGCTAGCGGCGAGGATGTGATTTCCCATAAAGATGATGAAACTTTGGCTACTGAAGATACATCCACAACCAACGAAGATTCTAAAACATCTGAAACCGAAACTGATGTAACCGGTGGAACTAGAGATGAGCCTTCTGATAATTCGAAGACCGACGCCTCAGAGACTAGCGTAAAACCTTATCCATTTTGTCGAAAACATGGCACCCCCAATTGTCGTCACAAAACCTGCAAAAGCTCGACAAAGCAACACTGTACGAAACACCACAAAAGTGAACAGACTAGTTCTCACTGTCAAAAAAGTAGGACAACTGAGCATTATCCTACCTCATCTAGCGATAACGATAAAGTAACCCCTGCTAACAATGATAATGCTAGCGGTGAGGATGTGATTTCCCATAAAGATGATGAAACTTTGGCTACTGAAGATACATCCACAACCAACGAAGATTCTAAAACATCTGAAACCGAAACTGATGTAACCGGTGGAACTAGAGATGAGCCTTCTGATAATTCGAAGACCGACGCCTCAGAGACTAGCGTAAAACCTTATCCAATTTGTCGTAAGCATGGTATGCCAAATTGTCGTCACAAAACCTGCAAAAGCTCGACAAAGCAACACTGTACGAAACACCACAAAAGTGAACAGACTAGTTCTCACTGTCAAAAAAGTAGGACAACTGAGCATTATCCTACCTCATCTAGCGATAACGATAAAGTAACCACTGCTAACAATGATAATGCTAGCGGTGAGGATGTGATTACCCATAAAGATGATGAAACATTGGCTACTGAAGACACATCCTCAACCAATGAAGATTCTAAAACAACTGAAACTGATGTAACCGGTGGAACTGGAGAAGAGCCTTCTGATAATTCGAAAACCGACGCCTCAGGGCCTAGCGTAGGGCCTTATCCAATTTGTCGAAAACATGGCACCCCCAATTGTCGTCACAAAACCTGCAAAAGCTCGACAAAGCAACACTGTACGAAACACCACAAAAGTGAACAGACTAGTTCTCACTGTCAAAAAAGTAAGACAACTGAGCATTATCCTACCCCATCTAGCGATAACGATAAAGTAACCCCTGCTAACAATGATAATGCTAGCGGTGAGGATGTGATTACCCATAAAGATGATGAAACTTTGGCTACTGAAGACACATCCATAACCAACGAAGATTCTAAAACATCTGAAACTGAAACTGATGTAACCGGTGGAACTGGAGAAGAGCCTTCTGATAATTCAAAGACCGACGCATCTGGGCCTAGCGTAGGGTCTTATCCGATCTGTCGTAAACATGGCACCCCTAATTGTCGTCACAAAACCTGCAAAAGCACAACGAGGCAACACAGTAGCAGTCAGCAATACAAAAGCGAACAGACTAGTTTTTGCTGCAAAAAAAGTACGTCAGCTGAGAATTATCCTACCTCATCTAACGATAACAATAAAATAGTTCCTACCAACAATGACAATGCAAGCAGTGAAGAAACTTCGGTTACAGAAGACAAATCCCAAACCGAGGCATATTCTAAAACATCCGATGCCAAAGCAGAGGTAACCAGTGAAACTGGAGAAGACTCCACTGACTATTCAAAAACTGACGCTTCTGGGACTAACGTAGAACCTAATCCAATTTGCCAAAAACATGGTATTCTTAATTGTCATCATAAATCCTGCAAAAGTGTTAAAACGCAACGCTCTAGCAGTCACCACGAGGCTAGTTCATGCTCCCGGACAAGCCAAACATCAACTCAAAATGATCATACTTCGCCCAGTGAAGGGGCGGATAAACCCGTCCAAACTGTTGTAGAGGAACAAAGCAGTAGCATAAAAACAGAGCAAAAACAGGAAGCAAGCTTATACGAAAGCAAACAAACGTGCGATGGGGATGGGAGCTGTACCGTGATTAAACATAATGAAGCCAGTGCGAATCAAGCACATAAGGAACAAAGCTGTTATCAGAGGAAAGACGGGGATTCAGAACAAACCATTGTTCAATCCTCAAGTTCAGAAAAATCCCAACAGTGTTCACACTCCGAATACAAACACACTGATACATATTAGATTACAACTATGACATTTGACATTCAGCAAGACACAGAGAGTGTATAGTTTATGTAGATAGGAGTGTTATCGAAATGGCAGCCATAGAATAAGATATAAACCCAAACGCAATCTGTTCCGAAGAAACGAATCCAATATAGCCATGCCAGTCGGACTGGCGTTGCCTAAGTGGCTTTACAAGGGCATCAGGCAGCAAAAAATAAGACACAGCGCCGCTGATCAAACCAGCAAGCAGGAAAAAACACATTATCGACGAAAGGGCGAGCCATAATGGCTTGGGAATGAACTCAGCAAAGTGATCATAAAACTTACCTGCCAACTAATAACAGAAAAGTTAAGTGCGTACCTGCACCTGCACCAAAAATAATAATATCCCTGCAGCTTAGATCATTTGAGAGTAAATGATCTAAGCCCTGCAGCTGATAATGTACACCCGATAATTCCAATCCGCGAATTATAACGGCGTATGGTATGGTAACATGCCGCACGTTACCAGTCTGCGAATTAAATAGCCGTACATTATTGGCTTCCCTGCATACTGACTTGTTGCTGTTGTTGCTGATCGTGAGAAACAGGACACCAGCAAGAATAATTGAATTTAATACCTTTTATTTTAATATCATGCTTAGGTTATTGCCGAACTAGAAAATATTGACTTCTTATTAAATACAACGAACATTTACACAAGTTTTTTCATTATAGCAGTCATTTCTCAGTATGCCTTTACCCAGGTGATTGCGTGATGTAGGCATTTTGGCTCTTGAAGACTCTTTCAAATTAAGTTATAATTTTATAATTACTTATGTAAAGCTCTGTAGTAAAACTACGGTAAGTAAGTAAGTATAACTTTCGGCAGAATGAAAGATAGGGTTTGAGTGTGCCAAAAAACATTTTGAAATATTTTGATAATCTATAAAAATATAGATTAAATTCTTATGACGACCGATATGGCGCGGCGGGCGATTGTGGGTTCGATTCCCGCCTTGGGATAAATGTATGTACAATCTGCAAATATTTATTCCGGGTGTTCTGGGTATTTTCTATGTAAGTAGGTAAAATAAAAAATATCTATGCATGTAAGTGTGGATTGTCCAGCAATAAGAAAAAATTATAAATACTGCGGGAAACCTTTTGAGTCTCGAACTGTTTGTTCGATCACGATCATTCGTAACCGCTTGAAGAAAATTAAATCTATATTTAGATTTAATTACGGCACGACACGGCAGTACCTAGATATTTCTACTGCCGTGCTATGACAAGAACTAGAGCTCAGTAAGTAACAAGTGAAGTGAACTAATATTCCTCTCAGCGCTAGTGGTCATTCGCTCGGGTTTGTTCGGGAGCTGTCGGCGTGTTTTCGATACTGGATTCAAAAATTATTTTTATTTTGAAATGACTTGAATTATTACATTTATTTACAAAGAAAATTATGACTAATACAAGTATTTATAATTGGTATGTACAAAATACATTTGAAACAGTTGAGCTATCTAAAGACCGTTGCAAACGATCTAAAGGTAGCTCAACTGATCCAGATCTTATTACTTGAATTATTGCGAAAAAAAAATTAAAAAAATAGTTTTTTTATAAAACTTTTAATATGACCTTTCCATTTACCGCAAAAAAAAACCCCCAAATTTTCCGCCTTTGTAGTCAAGAAATTGGCCCCTTGCAAATCGGGTTTCGGTCTCCACAGAATACATACTTGCTCTCTCTTCTCTAGTCTTTTTTGGGAACACGAGCTGGCAACACTGGTGTGTGGTGTGTGTGTGTGTGTCTATTATAATTTCATCTCAATCAAGTACTCTGTGATCTCAATCAATCCATTTCTCATCAGTGGTTAGGTAGGTACATCTTCTGTGTTTCTCAATAAATAAGTTATGTGCAAGGTTATTACCTTGATTAAGTACAGGTAATACTTACAGAGACAACCTAGCGAGCGCAGCTGCCTTATACGAAGTAGCCCGGCTTCCGCTCAGTCAAAGCTTCGAAAGAAGACTCGAAGGAAAGTAAAGCATTGAGCGTCACTGGTTCTATACATAAACACCCAAGAGTTCATGTAAGACCAGACACGCCTTCATGATGAAATCACAAACCGAGGCTGGAAGCTCTGAGATTGACGATTACGAAGAAGTTACGTTGTTTATGCCTGATACGACATGTCCCGTCTGCGATGCCGAGTTTTTGGACATTGAGGATCTAAATGTCCACGTGAGACAGATGCACAGCTCTACGCTTATCTCGAAGGTTTGCCAGTTCTGTCCTGAGACATACACTGACATGCTAAACTATGCAGCACACATTAGAGATACCCACTTAATGGACTTAAGGTGCTGCCGTTTCTGTACCAAAGTCTTTTTAGAAGGAGGAAAGTTTAATGTGCATGAAAAGAAACATCTCCAAACAGATAACATTTATTCTTGCTCGCAGTGCAATAAAACATTTCATCAGATGCTAATGTTGGAACTGCACGAGCGTAAAACCCATGACAATAATAAGGATGGTTGTCTGTTAAAATGTATGCCTTGTCTATCTGATATCCTCAATCTTAAGGCAGTTGCATTACTTCAAACTCCGGGTAAAAAAACATTCATATGTTCATGCAATTTCACATCTGTTAATCTACAAGTGTATATCAAGCATCTAAAAAGGAAGGGATGCAAAGGATTTGTGTGCGATAGATGCTCAGGGCTGTTTAGAGCAAGAGTGAATTTAATAAAGCATTTAAAATATGCTAAGAGGTGCATAGGCGATTGCACAGAAGAAGAAAGTAGAGTTTGTGTGGATTGTAACACTGAAGTCCCTCCTCAGTTTATGAAAGTTCATACGAAAAATTGCAATGCATTGAAATGTGTTGATTGTAACATGGTTTGTAAAACTATTGATGAGCTCTCTGCTCACCAAACGCATGCTCATCCATTAGACATGAACTTAATAAGATGCTCATTCTGTCTAAAAGAATTCATCGGACAGGCTCCGTTGAAGAAACACATTGTTCGAGTCCACAAACCAAACTTCCACTTGTACAAATATAAATGTATTCACTGCAATAACATTTTCCAGCACCCACAGAAACTCTTTGCCCATTTTTTCTCAAGACACAAAACTCTTGAGCCTTTTAACTGTAAAATTTGCAATAAAAAGTTCAGAGTTCGAAAAGCATTCACACTCCATATTAAGTTAGACCACAAGAGTGTGGGGTTTGTTGAATTTGATGAGCAGTACCATGTGTTCTTTGCTGCTAATAAATCAGATAAGCCATTCTCACCAGAGTGCGTTGTACCTGAAGACATGTATGAGTTGGATAGTGATGATGCAACCTCTAAACCTTTTTCCATTCGTGCAGAAGGCTCGCTAGACTCGGATGCTACAGATGTTAGCGAAGAAAATTACAAAGATAAAAAACCACTAAAAAGAAAGCAAACCCCAAAACACATCAAAAGCAAACAATCTAAAACAAGAGCTATGACGGAACCGGTCCTAATTTATTCTTCAGATGAAGAACCACTACAGGCGGTACGAAAGCGTGTGCTTAAAAAAAAGGCTATTTCCAAACGCCAATGGACTTGGAAGAAGAACTCTGTGCCTAAGACATTGTTCACTTGTGAAATTTGCAATGAAAATTGCTACACCTACCAAAATCACCAAAACCACATGAGTGTTCACAACGAAAATCAAGAAATTGAGTGTGTAAAGTGCTCAAAAAAATTCAACACAAAAGATGATCTAACCATACACATAAGCAAAGAGCACACTACTTCTAAGCTCACTGAAACTCTGAAGAACTTACTCCAAAAGAAAAAAATAGATGGTACACCAAGTGTTGAATGTAGACCTAGAGTACCCCCACCACCAGAAAAACCAGAAAGATTCACAATAACCATGCATAAGGTTCAAATAGACAAGTGCGAGATATCAGCGACAGTGACCGCTGTGGATGAGGACTTGTCAGTTAAAAACTTCTTAGAAAACTTCTCGCCAGACGTCAACGACACATCACTGGGACAAATCAAAATTGGTTCTATTGTTAGCTTAACCCCCTACCTCGGCTACAACTTGAAAAAACCTACAATTAAACTAACAAAATTTAAAGAGGAGCAAGACATATGTGAAACCGTGTCTCTCAAGATGCCGCAAAGATTTAAACAAAATGAGCATTACATTAAAACTAAAGTTAGTGTCAAACTAGTTGAGCAACCCATCTCTAGGAACTTCATGTTGCCTGAATGCTCGGAGTTTAACTTCCCGGAGCCTAACTGCTTGGAGCCTAACTACTCGGAGCCGAACTACCCAGAGAGCTTTGACGACGATGATGTGGATAACGAGATACCTGAAGTCGCGCACGAGGTGTCTCTCGTTGGCACTGAAGAGCCTCCAAAACATGAAGCCCCTACTAGAATAATCATTCCCAAAATGCCCAAAGGTTTCTCCAAGCTCCAAATTGCTACAATGCACTCCGAAGCTCCCTTCTTCAAAATCATCAAAGTAGATGCTGAAACATTGAAGGAACTAAAACAAGAGGAAGAACCTCCGAAGGTCGATGTCATTGACCTACCGGGAGGTACGAAGCTGGTGACCGCGAATCCTCTGGCGCACCTCCTGGGAAATACTCCACTGAACAAGATCTTGGATACAACGAAAAATAAGTACTACAAGCCAGTGATCAAAGACTTCCAGGGTATGCTGGCGCAGGCGATGAATAAGCTGCAGCAAGCACCACTGCCTAAGAAGAGGAAGCCTAGAGCCACTAAACTGTCCAAAACACTGAATGTAAATAAAACCAAAGAGGAAGTTTAAAAAGCCTTCAACACGCTTCATAAATGTAGAAAATCATAGAAATCAAATAGGTACCAATTGCATTTAAAAAAGAGTAGGGGAACGTTATAAAAATTATACTTATTGCTACTTTATATATAAAAAAAAATTATACTTTATCTAATCGCGTGCGAGATTGTCTGCGTGCTTTTACTGTCATAAAAGTATCAATCCGTTTAGGGGTTGAATTATGGGGATTCTTTTCCTAGCACACCATTACATACCAAGACAAATGTACCCTGAAAATGACAGTCTCTACGAACAGTGGTTTAGGCTGTGCATTTTCTTTCTGTCAGTCAGTCAGGGTAAAGATTCTTATAATTTGTATACAGATATCTACTTTCGTGTAAAACTCATTTCCTTAGTTCACTCAACACATTAGTTCAGTGTACCTACCTAGTAGGTACCTACCAAATGTACTAAGTACCTACTTAACGTAGATTGTATGGGGAAAGTACCTATCTAAGCTTTTAATTTGCTTAGGATAGTTTCCTGATTCTACTGTACTAGTATGAGGTTATTAAGAAAATGAACCTACCTATATGAATTTTATGTAAGTAGGTACCTACCTACTACTTACAATAAGTACATTAGACGAATAAAATCAAGTTTCTTTTTTATTTCTAGGCTTGAGTATTCGATAGTGTTACCTACTAGAACCCACTCCTCATAGGTACCTATGTGATGTAAGTACCCACAGGGAGGAAAGCCCCTTCAGACTTCCGACGAAAACAGCTAGTCGCTTAGAATCGGTTGGTTGGTGGTTGTTTATTTAATGCCGTTTATACAGAGTGTAACATTTAGATCGGTTAGTATGGGAAAGTCTGAAACTTTAAGGTTAAACAAGTCAGTATGTTGTCCATACAAACGCTGTAAGTGTTTAATGTCTACTATTTATTAACGTGCGTCCGAAGTTAAGTTTGGTACTGAATTATCTTGCCGTTATTTAGGTACGTTACCCTATATTCTACAGTAAAATCAGATTACCTTGAAAGTTACAAGCGTCGAAAGATTTAGTACTAAATCTTGTAACTTAACTTCGGACGCACGTTAATAAATAATAATAATAATAATAAGCCATTTTTTTCCCAAAAATTTTACCTATATAAATCATTAATATTATTTTACATTATATTGAATTTGCATGCAATAAATTATTCTATTATTTACTTAAAGTTCCTAATCTAATATTTTTGGGGTGTCCATTTTTGGACAAAGGCCTCCTCCATCCTGGTCCACTCGGCTCTCTCCTGCGCTCGTCTAGTCCAGGTGACACCGGCGACAGCTACAATGTCGTCCGCCCAGCGGCGTCGCGGGCGCCCTGGTGGGCGGCTCTCACCGCGTGGATACCAGTGTAGTATCCTCTCGCTCCACCTGTTATCTGTGGTTCTTGCTGTGTGTCCAGCCCATCGTTAATAAATAGTAGACATTAAACACTTACAGCGTTTGTATGGACAACGTACCGACTTGTTTAACCTTAAGCCATACGAAGATATGTCGCATGTGTCAAATATGACAGATTTTCTATAGCAAATCTGTCATGTCTAGTAAAATGAAAAATTGCATACCTACATTTAAAAAAAATTGTACCCAGCTCGGGAATCGAACCCAGACGTTTTGGAAAATAAAAGTTATTCTATTTCTATTTAGATTTCGATTGTGTATGTCTTAAGCAGTAAATGTTCCTCTGCAATAAAATAAATCTTCGTACCTATGTCATAAAGTTTCAGACTTTCCCATACTGACCTGGGAGGTAATTGCGCTAATTATTTTCAGCTGCATTGGAATTGAACTGTCTAAATAGTAGGATTTCATCCAAATCGGTCCACTGGTTAGAGCGTGAAAGAGTAACAAACATCCATCCATACTTACAAACATTCACCTTTATAATACGAGTATTAGTAGGATTTCTACCAATGTGAAGACAATAAAATTTATTGAGTACCTAAGTATTGACTTCGGAATCCGAAGTCCGAAGTCCGAACCTTAGATCCGAAGTTCGGATCTAAGGTTCAAAGATAGGTTGTTAGGCTCAAGGAAGTTTTTCAAGTGTTGCTCAATATAATATTTTCTTGAAGGAAGACGGTGAAACATGTAATGTTTTTTTTAAAATGGCAGCCCTAAACAGAAAAAAAATCACACCCGATCCGAAGAAATGTCATCTAATGTCTGTCATGTCACCATCCTCAAATGCCCGTACAAAATAAAAATTAAGGCGGTTACGCTGCCATGCACAAAATCAAGTCTACCAGGTAAATAGATAGCCATTTATTAGTATTCTCAACTAAGAACAATCAAGAACATGTTTACCTTGCAAAAAAATCTTGCTTCATCATTCTAACCACAAACCCGTCTCGATTATTAAACCTTGTATTTTCATGCTTTCTTTATTTACTAAGTAGGATTACCTATTATTAACTAACTTCTTAGCTAAGTAACCAATTTTCCCGTAGAAAAGCAACTTATTTCGTACTCCGAATAGTTTTTTAATATTACTTATCTAGTAAGCACCAACTAAGGAAAACTTACATTCCTACAAAGGTCAACAAAAATTTACATCACGGGAGTTAGCTTTTTCATAGTGTCTCAGTGCGCTTGTTATATAAAATATCGCTCATACATAATTTAGTTATAGGATCTAGTTTAACTTGTAAAGGAGCCAGAACAAAATGTGTGGCTCTGAAGTTGCCTAGACATATCCCATACTGGGAATATTTTAACATTCACATATCAGGTACAAAGTTTAAATATATCACCAGCATTATTTTTCATCTATTATTGAATTTTATTGGTAGATTTAAATTCTGAGAAAGGATTGAGTAACTGAATTTTTTATGTCTCCGATAGAACATGCCGTACTACTCAGCTGTACATAACTGAGGAAGTATATGACATACATAAATAATAATAATAATGCTGGACAATCTGCACAGCATCATCTAGCCCCAAGCTAAGCAGAGCTTGTATTGCTTGTTGCCTAGTGCCCACTAGATGACTGATAGGTATACTTAATACAATACATTACATGCATAGATATTTTTTATTATAAGTACATAGAAAATACCCAGAACACCCGGAATATTGGTAGACTGTACAAACATTTAATCAAATCGAATCCGCAACCTCCTGCGTTGCAGGCTGACATTCCTCCGCCGCTCCACATCAGTAGTCAGTTGTATAAGTATATAAATCATACAAAGGTTTACCTTTGATGGGTATAACTATAGTGATATTTGCTTAGTTTGGAGCTAGAAGGTGCTATGTGACTGTGTCAGTATTTATTATTTAATGTAATTTTGTGGTTATTATTAAGACCTTTTGGCCCTGTTGCCTAAATTTATCAGACGGCATTTACCTATGATGAAATAGTACTAACACTGAATAAAATAATTCTTGGCTTACTGCTAAATGAAATATTTGGAAGTACTTCTGACTAACCTCCCTAGATAGTCCTCAAAAACTAGGTTAGGTCTTTTGTTGCTCACTGTAGCACCACACCAGAGCACACTGGCGCATGCCACTGCAGGTCATTTAAAAATTTTGCTATGCATATAATTACTCTAAGTGAAATAAAGTATTTGTAATAATTTAGTTAGATAATTTTATTACATTTTGGTAAATTTAAAAACTGCACCTAAGAGCGCCACTGTGCGCTGACCTTTAGCCGCCAGTTGCGCCACAAATACCTTAGTTACGTTAGTTACCTTAGTTACTATTGTAGACTCATCTTATTTGGTCTACCAACAGTACCACATTATTTATTTATTGTTGTTATTGTAGACACTGTAATTTTATTTACCTACTTATTTGTTTTATCCTTATGTAACTTCCTTCTAAGGGTCAAGTGATGACAAGAGTGTTATTATGTTCTGTCCTGCTAGTACACCATACATAAATAAATGAATATTTACACACAGTCACACAACGCCTTCTAAGCCCAAACTAAGCAAAGCTTGTACTATGGAAACCATGTAACTGATAATATACTTTTTTTGTACATACATACTTAAAATACATATAACACCCAGACAGAGAACAATATCTATGTTCATCACATAAATATTTGTTCTCGGTGGGGATTGAACCCACCACCTATAGGGCAGATGGCAGGGCTACTACAAACTTGGAAGTAGAGTAGAGTAGTTAAAATAACCATCTAGTATCTGGCTTAGTGCATCAGCATTCAGCATTGCCATATGGAGTGGCAATGCAGCTTGTTTTGTAGCAGCTTTCAATCGGTACTGGGGGCCAAGTGCAAATAAATTTAACATTTGTGGCATAAGCTTATCGTAATTTAGACTGACATCCGAGTTACCATGCGTAGTAAGTCTCAAGTCAGATTTTTAGGCTTAGATCTTATGGATAGCTGTCTCCTAAGAGAGTCGTAAAATCAGACTAGTGTATATTTATAGTTTTATATTTGTTATTCTTATTTTAAGTAATTATTATATGTTTTAGTATTATTATTAATAATACAAAAAAAGTCTTGTTTGTTCACACATACATTTTGTAATAAGGTCTCCCGCGATACAGACTAGTCCTAGTGCGGGGTCCATGGTATATATTGGTCTATTCAAAATGTTTATTGAATAAAAAAAGATTTTTGTATGTTCATGTGTAATTTGACTAGCAAAATCAGTAGTTTCGACGTTACCCATTCATAAATCAACAAAGTGCCAGTGCACTCGCTGTAGTTTAGACAGTCACTGTACTTGCACTTGCCATTCGCCTTGGTCAAGGACAGACCAATGCAAACCGGTTATAACTTTCAAAGACGTGCGTTAGACATTATCATTGCTAATGCCGGGTTCGTATTAATAAAGTAGTACTAGTAGAGAAGATTATCTGACTGACTACGACTGAGAATGTAAAAACCGGGCAATAGTAGGTACCTATCTCTTACGTCAAGTCAAAGAATATTAAGTCGTTAGAGTTGAGAGGTTGAGAGCCTGAAACTTGTGTAAATGAAACTTTTTCTTTTGTTCCAGATCTTGAAATGCCGTGATATTCCCCACAATCATATTATTTTTTATTCCAAAATTGACAAATTCTTTTTTGGAGGCTTTTTTTTTCATTTCACAAAAACATTTTTGGCTATCGTACGGGCAGCAAAATTTACCACCAATTCATAACTCTATAAGCTCTTGTGGGCTACAGAGGGGACTCGATATCTTGGCGTGACCAGGACGCAGTCTCGATCACACATTGTATTTTATTTAGTACAAAATGACAGACACGGTCGACGAAATTACCACAGGAGTCGCAGACTTGACTGTACTTTCCTTTCGTAAGCTAGAAGACGTGAAAAGACTCGCGAAACACTTTCGCTATGTCATCACACACCCATTGACTGAAAGCAATCCTGCTGTTCATAAGTATTTGAGTAGTCTTGACTCGATGCATAAGAAGATTTTCACCCAGAAACGAGAGAGTGTCGAAGTGGAGTATATATTTACGACGGCGAAGAAGAGCAATTTGCAACGGCAAAGATTTAATAGCGTTCAGATCAGCGAGGTGCCGGATCTGCTGAAGGCCGAGTTACTAACCGCTGAAGACGCAAAACAGGTTCATATCTGCACGGATTGTAATGTCGAGATCGAGTTGAACGATGAAGAACCGTTGATGGAGTCCCTGCAAAAGCATTTCGACTTGGAGATCCATCAGCCTAAGCCTAAGATGAAGCGCGAGAGTATTGACGTGTCTGAGCCTGTTCTGCTCCCGAACATGTCTCGGAGGCTGTCTTCTATGGCGTGCGGCGAGACGCACAGCATCGATGTCTCTCATCTCATCAAGCCGACGGAAAAACTCGACCGGAATACGTACACTAAGCTTAATACTGCATTACTGAAACATTTGCCCGATAAGTCGGAAGCTACCATCGGCACCGCCATTAAGTTCTACACCGAAGTACTCAGTATCTTGAGCCAGGACGTCGCGAACATAGACTTCAGCGCTCAGACGAGCTCCGTCGCTCCTATAATCATGAGCATTCGCGACAATGTCTACCAGAACTTCGCTGTGGACGCCAACAAGAATATAGAAAATGACGAGGGCGATCAGACACCGGAAAAGCCTAAGATGCAAGCGAAAAAATTCCGCTACTACGGACCCATCGAGATTTTAATCCTTAAGCTACTTTCGGACCATAAGCTCCTGACCCTAGTCGATGACCGCACTGGGAAACTAGCTTTCTTCTGCATCGCCTGCGAGTATTACACCTTAAGATTCCATTACGACAGTGTCCTAAATCATGTGTTCAGCGATACACACATCCACAATCTCTCCTGCATCCTGCAGTCGGACCCGCACGTTACCTTCGCGCTGCATAAGGATCCTTCCATTGAAACTATCAATAAAGTCAACGAATACTTTCTTCAAAAGCACCAGGTCGTAACCCACCACAATGGATGGCAGTGCAAGCTATGTAATGCTAGCGCGGAAAGCGTGGAGCAGACGATTCTACATATTTTAGAGGAGAATCATCTCGCACGACTATCAGACGAACTCTTCATGAAGGCTAGGAGGAACGACAACGGCATCCCCGAAGACTGGGGCCCGAAAGACCTCAGTTGGTCAAAATTCCTCGCCAGCTCCAGCAAGCCACAGAACCGGAACGACCACATCATCACTGAGAACTTCATCAAGCCTTCGGGGAAAGTGGGCAACTATTGCAGCTGCTGCGACATGACTCTAAAAGGTCCGCGACAGGTATTGTTCAACCACATTCGTCAAAAGAAGCATTTACGCAACGCGGCGCCGCGCAAACTGTGCATGCTATACAAGAACCACTGCCGTCCGGCTGAATACTTCGCCAGCTTTGGCAATCTATACGTTTGCAGCGTCTGTCCCGACTACGTAGCTCTACCTTCGTACGCTGCAATCGTCGACCACTTCGAGAGCGATGCCCACTTCGAAAGCATTTCCAAACTGATTCGCTCAGCTCTTTACCCCGAGGCTGATTACCGTTGCGACGAGTTGCTCACTATGAACAGGATCGTTGTCGGTAACAGCATCAAGTGCGAGTTTTGCGATGAAACATTCCCCGACGTGAAACTGTGCGTCAAACACGTGTTGTCCTCGTTCGAGCACCAGACCGCCGTGGCCGAAGCTAAGGTGAACGAGAACAAGGGCGACATCATCAGCGTCTATATGAAAGGGAACTATATCCTGCACAGCGAAGGCGCTTCCTTCACCTGCATCTCCTGCAAATGCGTGTTTAACTCCATTCGCTCGCTGCTGACGCACTTGGTGTACGCCCAGCACTTCGTCACCAAACCTAATACAGAATCCGTCTTCCGTTTTTACTTAGAATTGAAACACAATATAACGATGTTGGCTAGAAATAAGTATGTTTATTACGAGTTTGGGAGGCTTAAGTGTGGCGTGTGCGAGGCCGATGTGGAAGTGGGAGAGAATGCCAAGCGGCACGTGGTCTCGCCTCGTCACCGGGAGAGCATGGGGGCCAGTTATGTTAATGTACACTTGGACGCATCCGGAATTGAGTAAATGTAAGTACATCACTAACCTTTATTTTTATTACCTGCATTTTTATAGCGTAAACTGAATATTCTTGTCCTTTGGTTGGGATTGGGGAGAGTGTGATTTGAGGTCACTATTTAAGAGCATTTGTATGCCAAATGTATGAATCTGTTCTAGCGCGTCTCAAGTCAACACTCCTTTTAGGGAAAGTAAACATGCTAAGGACAACCAGGCAAGCTGCTTCACGACCTTATATATGGGTGTCGCAGAGAGAACTTATAACTGGTTCAATTTCCACGAAACTTGTCGCATGAAATGCGGATTAGTGACCGCAGTGTTGGTGGACCGCTTGTAAGCGCTCAGCCCCCTGATTCCCTGATCCACTGTTGCTAACAAACTCCTTTTGCATGTGTCAAATATGATAACACGTACACAATCACCCCTCAGGAGATGCTTTTGCGAAGTGCCGTGGCTGTGTTTCGGTTCTGAGGGGGTGCGTGCGTGTCTGTGAACCTAGAGGCACACGCCAGGAGGCCGACTCAGTGCATTGCGCGGTCGTAGGGCACCTGCGAGATAGTGTTTTGTTTGTAGGTGATGATGATACCACTTAACATAAGGGCCTATCTGCTTGTTCTACCAGCGAGGAGTATACTTATAAAAAAAAACATTTACGGCAAGTAATGGAGGTTTGTGTATTTTGTTAAAACTCAATTCTCTTTTGTTCACAGGTTTGTTGGCTGTTGTTTTCCTGAAAATATATACGACAGTCAAATATCCTACATACAAATGATCAATAATAATACAGCTCCCGAAAACTACTATCTAAAAAGATCGATGTTCAGTTTATAACTAAAGCCCGGTTTTTATATAAGGCTCCGTCAGTAACGCTACGGATCATTGGCTGTATACCTGTCATCCTAGGAGGTGTATCATTTGTTACCTGACAGACTACGACCCGCCCGTGCTAGTAACGGTCCACTACTGCGGTAACAAATGATTCAGAATATAGGTTTCTTTGCACACTTCAGTTTAACTGAAAATCATAAGTCATTAAATTCCGGGATTTTTCTGAAACGTCGGCTGGAGATCCCGATATTGTTTTCGTGGAGTTTTTTACAGTAATATTAGACTGTCGTAGATGGGTATGTATATTTTGTTTATGTTATGTGTAGGTATATAAGGAATCGTTTTCTGATGTACCTAAATAGCGAAATCATTTTACAATTTTAATAAATGAACTATTTTTAGAAAGTTTGTATTATTTTAAGAAGAAAGGCTTCGAGTATAAGACTTGACGGGATTGTCCCAGCTAGATGGCCCACCTGATGTTGAGTGGCCTCTATCTCTGCCTATAACGATTGCATTACCATCGAGCGTCGAGTGTGGCATTGCACTGTCCCCATCGCATGTCACTTGACTTGACAATCACACTGAGACGTGCCTAAAGATAATACTCTAATCGCCACTACCGTCATCAACCTGGACATGGCCACAGCTGGAAATAGGCCTCCCCCAATTGGGAGGGTTTACCACCGTAGTTACGACGAACTGCCAATCTCCAGTTTCGTCCCCTAGTCTCTAATATTGACCTCTTAACCTTGTGGCCACATTTCTTGGAGCCTGGATGCAAAGGGTAAGAAAGGTAGGGTTGCCTTACTTACTAATAAACTAGAAAGTTTTTCTAGTTTATTGTTAATAATTACAAAACAATTCCACACTGTTTACCATGACAGATTTATTAAAATATCATTTAATAGGTACCTTCTAATTCATCTATATTCATTACGTACAAAGTGACTTCTCTCTGGCGCGGTGAGAACTTATTTAGTACTTAATTTAACTGCTAGATGGCGCTGCACCTTGTTCGTGATGCAGTGCCTCTAGTCAAAAACGGCATAAGTCGAGTTATGTCCTTTTGTTTATCTTGCATTATCGTAATCTACGTGTCCAGTTACGTAATCCAGCAGCCACTGCCTGTTTTTTTTAGTGAGTAATAACAGGCTGAATCTTCGTGAACAGGTTCGGTTCGATGAGTCGTCCAAGATTGTCCTCTGAAAATGTTCGATAGAGGCACATTAAACCTAACCTAAACCAACGTCGAGATCGCTAATGCCCCCATATGCCGCTAGGGGGGCTTATCGTATCTCCAAACAAAAAATTTGAACTCGCAAACCGAAATCAGGTATCCGGAAAACGTAAAAAACTCAGAATCAGCCTTGACACTTACAGTGTAGCACGCTTACCTAAAAATACTTACACACTCTTTTCTTGAATACATCCAACACGACACTTGGCTAGGCGAAAAGACGGTAGGTATATGGACAAAAGCAGTGAGTATCCACGCGAGGACCTAGGCAGACTACACCGGCCAGACGGTCAGGTGATATCGTATGGATTCGATTGGCGCAGAACCGGAAAGAGTGGCATGCTAAATAGGAGGCCTATAAGTACTTAGCAGTGGCTGAATGTTGACTGATTTAATAGATAGATCCTAGAAGACTACAACTAGATAGGTAGGTACCTAACGTTGCGTTGTGAAATGATTAGTTAATTATCGAGTATTTTTCTTCCAAGAGCGAAATTTTTTGAACTTTGATCTCAGAGGCAATCGCAGACGTTGCAAGGTCGAACTACTAGGATAATAATAGCTTAGAATAATCATTATTATAGGATATTAATAAGAAAACGAAGCATCTATATAATATTTATTTTCAAAAAAATAATGCCACGTAAAGTTGTGTTTTAACGACTTATGTTTGTTCCATGTTATACTTCTGTATCTGTCGAGGTTGTGTAGGTTAGGTATGCACTATAGTCTGTGGTTGAATTTATCTTTGTTTAGTTAGCTGCTGCCTCTGTGGTTGTTTCGTCTGCTGCTGATTGGCTAGAGGTTATGTTTCATATAAGATTCAATATTGCTTTGGCGGTATCAACCACTCCATCTGAAATTGTTACAACAGTCATTGATAATTTATTATTGATAAGTTGGACTACTGGTGATCCAACTCACCAATAGAACCATCACTAAAGGGCCTGGCTACCCACTGAGTACTTTTTTATAGACTATCGATGATCTTGAGGTCGTGGTTTACAAACCACGACCTCAAGATCATCGATGGGCTGGGTATTGGATTGTTTTTTCTATAAAAATGTATGTGTGTGTATTTCTTTTGTGCAGAAGGGAGCCATGGCTCTCAAACGATGAAGAAAACGTTGTAAGAAAACCGGTTTGTATACCTAATCTACCTAAAAATTGCACTGAAAAATTTGGGTTTGTGCTAAATGTAGGTTAGGTACCTAATATTTGGATGTAGGTAAGGTAGGTCTCCCTGCATGCGGCGATGGGCTTTCAACCTATCACAAAGAATACCAACTACTGCAAAATGTGGTAATGTACCAGATGTCACCATCCAGATGTCATCTGGATGTACCTCTGACTACCCCCTTAGGCATGCTTGTAGAACCGCGAGTAAGTACTTGGTACTAAAAAATCTGAGGGGATATCGTAGTTTAGGGATTAGTCGTGATGCTATTTATTTTTTTATACTTTATTTCTTTTTCATCCCACAGTGTACCTCAGTGTAGGTACCTAACTCAAAACATCAAAACAAACCACAGACAAGATATAATTATATTTTGTCCAATCTAAATCCGTGGTATTACGTAACGTTACTTTGTTCATGGCAGATTTAGCAGGCTTTACGAGAAATATCTTACCTGTGATATTGGCAAATCCACGATTATCTTCATCGTCTGTAACACACAAAATTATCAGTAAAGCCAAGATAATATTCCATTCTTTCTACCAAACGACCATGAATCGCTACTTTATAGAAAATAATCCAATTAATGAAATACCTACATCAAACTTCCATACATTTTGGACTAAACTTCATACCTATCTACATCGTTTCGATTTTTTCCAGCCTACATAGGTAAGTGCGTATGATAAACGATGGATTTTTTTAGGAATTATGGAGTTTTTAGGTCTCCCTAATCCTTCCGTCATCTCCATGGATAAATGAATACGACGACAGGCAAAGCACGGAAGCGCTCAGGTGTGAATGCGTTCAAATATTTTTTGAGAAGGGCGGTGATGGACAATTCCGAAACCTCGCGAGTTAAAGAAAGGTCGTGAAAGGATGACTCCTTTATGATAAAAAAAATATAAAAAAACATCTGCATATAGGTAGGTACTTATTGTTTTTTTTAATCCGTTACTTTTGATGGAAGTTTGAATAGGAGGTAAGTTTTCATTCGTGTAAAAATAATAAAATAGTGAAAATGTGCTATTTCCTTTCATTTTTAGTAATAGGTAGGTACTTTTGTTTGTAAAGAATGATCCATATCAGCAACAAAATCTATTGGTTCAATAATACAGGCTTTTTTTTAAATATAATCATTAGTAGGTATAGATTTTCGTAAAAAGTATATAAAAGGTTTAAATAAAAGTATAAATATGCAGTTATTGTTTTCTTACAAATCGAGGGGCATGTCTTTTCACCACTTTTCTTTAGCTCTCGTGGTTTCAGACTGTCCATCACCGCCCTACTCAAAAAACCAGCCTATAGGTATACTTTCACATCACAGCTCAGCGTAGTCCTGCCTGCTGCGCTGTGGGATCCTCACCGCGAAGAATTATTTGAATGATGATCATAGATGTTTGTTCTGCGTCTGGGTGTTCTAACTATCCTAAGTATTATGTAATGTACAATGTACAAATATGTACCTTAATGTACAAATGTACGTATATGTATTTACAAAAAAACAAAGTACCTACCTACCTACCTATTTAGATGTTCTATCATCCTATTTGGTTTTACCATGGTACAAGTATGTATGGAATATCTTAAGTTATATAAAATCCCAACATGTATTTCCCATCCACGTTCGCAATAAAGAACTTTGAATTTGAAATTTAAAAAGTTTGCTTAGTTTGGGACCAGAGGGCGTTGTGTGAATGTTTCATAAAAAATGGTGGCCACGCAGAGTTAATGTTAGGATAAATTATCTAAATATATATAAATAACAGACAAATCATAGATAGATAGATAGAAATAAGAATAAGAACCTAATCGTTACCATGACATTCGGTAGGAACTACTAAAAAAGTATGTTCAAATCTTAGATCATTTATACTCTCAAATGATCTGGGTGGACAGAGTTGCATAAATAGTTACCTACAAGGCTTTAATGTAAGTAAGTAGGTACAAGAATCTTCCTCCGGACTTCCTGCTGGACATGAACGATTTGGAAGCCCTGAACCGGCTCCGGACTCAACTTGGCCGATGTAGAAGTAACATTGCAAAATGGGTCGATTCCATTCCAAATCCAGTGTGCCTCACCTGCTTTCATGACCCGGTGCTCAACCACTTGCACCAAGGAGGACGTTGTTGTGGCTAGGTACATCCAATAATAATAATAATAATAATAATGCTGGACACTCCACACAGCATCATCTAGCCCCAAGCTAAGCAGAGCTTGTGTTATGGCTACTAGATGACTGATATACTTAATACAATACACTACATGCATAGATATTTTTTTATGATACATAGAATAATATTTATAATTGAAATAAATATTTGCAGATCGTAGAAACATTTATTCCAAGGCGGGAATCGAACCCGCAACCTCCTGCGTTGCAGGCGGACATTCGCCCGCCGCGCCACATCGGTCGTCAATGGTTGGAGGTTGCGACTGGTTCACAATAATTTTGTGGAAAAGTTACATTTTATTGAATTCAACAATGACGTAGGTAGGTAGGTGCCTTGGTCTACTTACATAATGCCGTGTCATTTTCGTTTTCCACACCGGCCACTTCTATTATTATTTCATCAATTAATTTGCCCACTGGCAAATATGCATTGACCACTGCAACTGTAAACCATAACATTCACGTCAAAGTCAAAGTCAAAAAAGCATTTATTCAGTAATATCCGCAGGGATCATTTTGAAACGTCTTAAATCTAGGTGAATCTAAGCGCCAGTTCCTTGCGACCAAGCGGTAGTCATAATTATGTCCGGTCCGAACTACAGCCGCCGAACGAACGTAAACGAACGTCTTCATTTCCTCGCTCTCAAATTCAAATTCTCAAATTTATTATTTAACTAGCTGTGCCCGCGACTTCGTCCACGCGGAATTGTACAAAAAAGTTATTTAGTTTTTGTTTGTTTTTGCATTATATTTTGTTATTATTTATTTTAAGTTCTTCTTTCTTCTTTATTGTACACAGAAAATGACAAGAGTAAACTTAATATTAAAACATGTACAAAGCACACACATGTTCTTCGTATAGCTTTATTGAAAAATGAACCTGCGGGATAGAAGCGTTGGGAGCAGGTGCCCGACGTGACGGCGCATTGGTGGCATGCGCGTGGGCTGCGCGCGGTATTGGACAGTACTTAGACATTTTGGAATTTTTCTAAAATAAAAGTAGCCTAAGTTACTCCTTATTACATCAGCTATCTGCCAGTGAAAGTCCCGTCGAAATCGGTTCAGCCGTTCCAGAGATTAGCCGGAACAAACAGACAGACAGACAGACAGATAGGCAGACAAAAATTGTAAAAAATGCTATTTTGGTATATATATCTCATCATTCTGCGTTCATAGCGGTGATGAAAACTTATCCGCTGGTTTCCAGGGGCGATAGTCTCGACATTTGTTAGCGATCGTTAACTTACCGATTTTATCTGTCAATATTGTATGGAGTTTTATTCGAAACTATCGATATTTATCGCTATCGTATCGAAAATAACTGTCAATTTAATGATTTTAGCGAATTTCATAGAGACCGAATCTGAGAGCCCGCTAAAGTTTACGAATTATCGCTAAATATTAACTAAGGAGTTCTACATGAAAAAGGTTGTAAATTGAATAAGTAGGTAACTTTACATGAAAAGTTTGGTTATGCAGTGCAATTTTTTCATAATTTAAATTTCTGATTTTAAACTGCGTTTACAAAAGGTCTAAAAAACTGTCGGTGTAAAATCAGCGAAATAAAAAAAAACACCGAAATTTGTTGCTAATTAAGTAGTTTGCTAAAAAAATTTTTTTTTGCTCCGCGACAGATAAAATATTATTGTCAATATTATTGACAGATAAAATCGTTAAGTTAACGATCGCTAACAAATGTCGAGACTATCGCCCCTGGATGCTATTGTGGCTATTGTGTTATAAATTAACGAGTTTAAAATCTTACCACCGACGTCACCAAGTAGTCCAGTTTCATTTGTTGTCTCATTAGCTGTATTGGAATTGAAATAAAACGTTAGAACGAGTACAGGTTGAGTTCACAAGTCAACGCGGATCATCTTTAAAATGAACTGATCAACGCAACGGTTAAGAACGGTTAAGTTCCAGAATCATCAAAACTGTACCTAGCGTAGCATCTTTCAAAGCAAAACTTAAACTTAACTTATTTGGTAAGTTATATTTTGGCAACACAATATCTTTATAAATTACTAGCTGCCGCTCGCAGCTTCGCCCGCGTGCCAGTTTTTTTCCTGTTCCCGTTATTTTTTCGGGATAAAAAGTAGCCTATATGTTAATCCAAGTTATAATCTATGTTTATTCCAAATTTCATCCAAATCGGTCAACTGGTTAGAACGTGAAAGAGTAACAAACATCCATCCATCCACTTACAATATTATATACTTAGTAGGATAGCCTAATGTTTTATTCTGATGTATAGGTACCTATTGCAAAGTTTCATTAAAATCCACTGGGTACTTGGTTTTTGCGTGAAAGAGTAACAAACATACAAACTTTCACGTTTATAATATTATAATAAAGTAAGGATTAGTGGAAACTTTGTTGGATTTTGCGTTAGCTATAGTTAATTTTTAGTGTTCCGTATCGAAAGGTTAAAACGGGACCCTATTACTAAAACTCCGCTGTTTGGCCATCTATCAGTAGGCTGTATCTCATGAACCGTGATAGTTAGAGAGAAATACATCATCATCATTCACATCTGTGAATTCACAGATGATGTATTTCTGTTGCCATTATAAAAAAAAACACTAATAAACAGAAAAAATCAATATTTAAGGGGGCTCTCATACAACAAACGTGATTTTTTTGCCGTTTTTATTATAGTTAATGGTACGGAACCCTACGTGTGCGAGTCCGACTCGCACTTGGCTTGATGGTTTTTTCTTTTAAGTACCATTGTTCTGTTTGTTTTCAAAATAAAATCTTGGCTCTTCGAGACGAAGCTTGGGGCTCCTTTTCTATAGTGTGGATGAATGTTTATTTTTGTAAACCTCGTAATTTATTTTATTATTTTATTGTTTACAAATCTAGATATTTGAATTAGGTAGGTATCTATGTATGTAATGTAACCTACCTAGGTACCCAGACCTATTTAATTTATAATATGTATAGACGTTGTATTGTATAAGTGGTAGGTAGGTATATACCTGAATAACTGCCCCTTGCGAGGGTCTGATTGGTCAAAGCTTTTACAAGAAAACCATCAAAAGACCGTCCAACTGATAAGACAGTTTTTCCTGCACTTTCTGAAAAAGGAACCACAAAATATTACCTACTATTAAAACTAATTTTATTATCAACTAGCTGTAATATTTAAGATGCGGAGTAAAACACCATTGAAATGCGACTGTTTTGCTGGCTTATGGTAGCCAGAGAAAAGCATATTTTGCGAGTACCTACCCACACATTGGATGAATATGTACATTACAATTGTCCCCCTTACAGATTATAAAGTGAAACACTAAAAATAATGCACCGCGCAAACAGCTGATTTATAGACATAGACATGGACAATTATTTATTGGAAGAACACACAACATTATAATTAGGTATACAATACATGCAATAAAAATAAAAATTAGAGAAACAATATTGAATGTAGGTACATAACAATCGAAAATATTATAAAATTAATAAACAAAAACAAAATTTATTGAAATTTACAATTTATTGAATACCTACAGTTTTTACTTACCTTTAACTTCATCCAAGCCGTTGCTTAATTCTTCTGTTCCACTAAGCAAATCTAAAACGTCAGAAGTCGAAATTATTAACCCCTTATCAGGAATCTTATTTGTCTCAACATAAAGTACAAATGCAATTTTTATTATTACCTACATTCTGTATAGGTCGGTAGGTAGGTAGATAATCAAAGGTAAGTAGGAAGTTAAGTTAGATAGCCGAAGCGCAGTTTTATTGTAGAAGCGACGTGGTTGGTTATTTATACCTACCTACTGACACATGACTGTGTGTGTGTGTGTTATGAGTACTGGTGGTCTAGTGGGAGCGACCCCGCCTTTCATTAGGTGTGGGTTCGAATCCGGTCATGCACCAATATATTTATCTGCTCGAAAAAAGTTATGTACGCAATGCCAGTGCTCTCAAACGGTGAAGAAAAACATCGTGAGGTAACCAGTTAGTATTCAAGCAGCGACGATGGGCTTGCAACCTGTCACGTATAGAATAGTAATTTCTGCAGAATGTGGGTATGCGCCAAATGTAATATTTTGGCGTAGGTAGCTTCGTAGACATCCTCAAAGAATTTTGAATTGGTGCTAAAGTGATTAATGTCGTAAGGCTGTTTCCTTTTTCTGTTTTACTGAATTATCGGCTCATGAATATGCCAAACGTTTTATATTACCTATATTCATAGGTAGGTAGTTAATTCGGTATACCTGAATCTTGAATTTCATTACTAACATTTTGTTAGGAAGGTTTGGTAACTCAAACTCACCCAAGAAAGGCGCAGGTGATGCATTTGTGTAGATCTGTTGGTAACCAAACTTTATTAATTAAAATCATCAGGTAGGTGCCTACCTACTATTAAAATATCAGTAGAACGCTGATAGCAGTAGCTTTTGATCGATCAGCGTTGTGGGAAACTGGAGGGTTCGCAGGTCCATACTATCCACGAGGCCCAGGGACCGACTTTCATGGGTGTTGTTATAGTCAAAACCTCCAAGAAAAAGACACATCTACTTAGCAGGGTCTCACGCGGTCGTGGCGATCACCAGAAACACTGGCAGCTGTGTTTACTACACAGCCCTGAAGATGACGCCACGGCAGTATATTCAAAGGGCCCTACGCCACGCCCTAGCCACGACTAGCCAATTCAAAGACTATATCGATGACTGAAGACCGATGTAGCGCGGTGGGTGTATAATAAAAATTATTTTCTATGTATAATAAAAAAATTCTATGTATGTAATGTATTGTATAAGGTATATCAGTCATCTAGTACCCATAACACAAGCTCTGCTTAGCTTGGGGCTAGATGATGATGTGTGGATTGTCCAGCATTATTATTATTATTATTAAAGAATGGCTGGCTGAATAGTGAGTGAAACTTCGTCATGTTTTTTAAATGACCAACGACATACCACCAGACATTTTTTTTTATGTAGGGTGTCCCCTTTAGTCCATATTCTTAGTGTAACCCTACATAAAAAAAATGTGTTATGATATTATGTGTTACCATAGTCATGTAAACTTTTAGCGCATGCGCCTATGCAGGGCTATGGGTAAGTACCAATAAGTAGTCTCCAAGTTAAACTACTCTGACTGAGACATAGAGGAACATGGAAGACTTTTTAAAAGTTGATTGCAAAAATAAATAACTCACTCAAATAAGATTAAAAATATACACATAGATAGGTAGGTACTCACAATGGTAGCAATAAGGAAGATGGCGAACTCCATGACGATGCTTCAGTGGTCTGCTCAGCAATGGATGGCTGTGAACTACTGGTGCTGCCCCCTTTTATACCCGCTGGTCTAGACTACCTGTGCTTATCTATGCTAATTTGACATCTGTGCAAATATACACGAAATTAATTTCCAACACTTCAAAAATATTGTCTAGACCGCGGTAGCGGTTAAACAAGTCGGTACGTTGTCCATACAAACGCTGTAAGCGTTTAATGTCTACTATTTACTAACGTGCGTCCTAAGTTAAGTTTGATACTGAATTATCTTGCCGTTATCTAGGCTCTACTAGGTTACCCTATATTCTACAGTAAAATCAGATTATCTTGAAAGTTACAAGCGTCGAAAGATTTAGTAAATCTTTCGACGCTTGTAACTTTTAAGGTAATCTGATTTTAACGAGTATGATGGTAAGCACCGTGTGTAACATACAAGTCATAACTCAAAAACTATTTCACATAAAAATGTAAAATTTGGCTCGTGTTGTTAAGACTTGCGAGAACTAGCCAAGTCTGACCTTAGACTTCAGTATATTATCGTAAATAATAATTATAAGTAGAAATGATAGTTTAAGTTGTTATTTCATAACTAATGTTGTTGTAAATCATTTTCAGGACTGACCATTGAACTTGGCACCCATTTAAATCTCATGCAGGTGTTAAGGTGTTAAAGCCTTATGTGCCTATGTCACCAGCACACACATCTTTCAAACCGGAACACAGCCAGCTACTTGGCAGCAGAAATATGTAGGTATAGGTTGGTAGTGGGGTCGCCCCGTGCGGTCGCCTTAGACTATGCACAAACTCGTTGTTACACGCAATCTCAACTCCTCCAGAATGTTTGCATTTCATAGACAAAATCAAAGTCAAAAAGCATTTATTCAGTAATATCCGCAGGGATCATCATGAAACGTCTTAAATCTAGGTGAATCTAAGCGCCAGCGCCACCGTGAACACATACACTCCAAGAACTTCCAGTTTATTGTATGCAACCATGCCCAGAACGAACAAGGTATAATAATATAGTATAATATAATAATGCCGGACGATCCACACAGCATCATCTAGCCCCAAGCTAAGCAGAGCTTGTGTTATGGGTACTAGATGACTGATATACTTAATACAATACTATATTACATACATAGATATTTTTTATTATACATAGAAAATACCCAGAACACCCGGAATCAATATTTGCAGATCGTACAAACATTTATCCCGAGGCGGAAATCGAACCCGCAACCTCTGCGTCGCAAGCGGACATTCGCCCGCCGCGCCACATCGGTCGTCATTTAGTACATAAAAAACACATTATAAGCACAAACTATTTTTTTTAGGGTAATTAAATAATAACAATTAAAGGTAATACTTACTGAACAAATTATAATAATAATTCCTAATAATAGCGCTGTGTGCTACAGCGGCAACAAGGTCGCGGCTCAGCATTATGCTTCGCTATCCGAGGACAGGTCAGCGCTGTTATTCCGTTATTCTAGCATAAGTTTTTTTCTTCGCTTCATGTGGAGTCCCTAATGGGGCGTTGCATTCTAAATAACTTCTAGCTAATGCGTCATACAAAGCTCTCACGATTTTAAAATTTGTAAAACCATTGGCTCGACGAAGCACATACCCTGCGACGCAGGAGGTTGCGGATTCGATTCCTTGGGATAAATGTTTGTACAATCTGCAAATATTTATTCCGGGCGTTCTGCGTATTTTCTATGTATAATAAAAAATATCTAGTAGGTACTTATGTGATGCATATCAGTCATTATCATCATACTCGGGACCAACCGGAAAGAGAGCTAGAGGACCCTGATGGGCTGACCATTGGGCTGATGAAATAAGAAAGGTCGCTGGGCAGGCTTGGATAGAAAAGGCAGAGGATAGAGAACACTGGAAGGAGTTAGAGGAGGCCTTAAAGAGAAAAAAAACCAGTATTTAAACATTTTTATTTTTTAACAAAGCATTACCTTGCAGTTCACAAACGTGGTACGTGCCATACTATGAACTACCCTGCGTCCATCAACCTGAGGCATATTGGTGTTAAGCCTCATGTGCCTGTAATTCCACCGGCACCCACACCCTGCAATGCGAGCGTCACTGCTTGGCGGCAGAAATAGGTACGGTGCCCACAGAGCCCTTCAGTAAGAGCTCTACTGCTACTAAATTAAAGTTTAGTACTCCAAAAAATACTGCTGTCCCAATTGTAATTATCTCCAGCAGGGCTAAGATGCGCAACGCGATAAAATGTTGTCTACTCTTTTTAATTGAAATTGAAAATGAAATTCTCGTGCAGAATAGAGATATCCCTTTATGTCTACCTGTGCTAACATGGCAGTGTTAAAAACCGATCTCGTTATGCCTAATATAGACTTAGCGCTAATGTTAATGCCTGTTTGTGGGCCTTTTGTCTACAATTTCTTACATGTGCATCAATAGAAGAAATATCTCGTGTTAAGGGCGACATATTCACATAGCTTATGTAGGTACAGTCAGCTGAGAATGTATAAAATCCGTAACTTTCCAAATGGTACAGCATGCAATGGTACCTTTTACTTAGCAAAAACTAGTAAAAACTCATAAATATTATGATTATAAGTACCTATAAGTATTTATGTAACTATTTGTTATAACGTTGCAACACTAAAGTAACGAATTGTAAACATTCCAATGCAGTTGACTGTACTTACCTTATCTACCTAATGCAGGGTGCATTAATAAGATGAAATAAATGAACCTAGATGACGTCAGAGGCAAGGCGACAAAGGGTGGGCACCGTGGACAGTCAGGGCTTGGCCAATTCATTTGTGGATGTCGTGTGATTTAAAACCAGGATTATAAACTTTCGTCTTGAGGCTTTGCGGTAACTGTGACTTGTGAATCGAAAGCTTTTTCATAGTTCACAAACGCTAAACAAAGTGGCCCATTATACTCTTCGGTTTCTGTATAACCTGCCGGAGCGTGGATGTGGTGTATAGTGCTAAAGTACTTTTCAGAACTAGAAGCTTGTTCGGGAAGCTAGAAGTCGACGACCGAGTCGATTGATAACTACTCTCGAGAACAACTTATACAGGGTTACCGGTTAAGTCGACCTAGATCCTGGAGGGGGTGGTACCTCTCATAATTCCTGACTGATTTGACTATGAAACACCCTACGCCAAACTTGACCGTTTTCAAGATATTGCACTTTGAAGATTTTTTAAGAAAATACCGATTTTTTGTCTATTGGCTTATTTTTTTTGGGATTTTGACCTCTATTTTATTTGTGTTTGCGATTTTTGAGTAGTAGATGAGTTGCTTTCTTATTCTTAACACTAAAATTGTAGTTAAATTAACCAACTGGGTTGCAGTAGACGATTGATAGTTGGAAATGGAAATAAATTGGTAAAAAATATTTTTTTCTTTCATAAATATTTAAAAAAATGTCTATGACAGTTGCTGCAGATGTGCTAAAAAATATCTACGTTTCATTAGCTATCCAGCAAGGTATAACAAGCTAGGGTATTATTAGAATTCTAAGAAAAAACTTTGTTGAAAGGGTCCCAGACATGTAGACATGGAACAGAACAGCTGAAAGATGGGCCTATAATTTTTTAAGAGGGTTTTATCACCTTTCTTGAAGAACAGTACCACCACGCTTCTGCTCCACGCCTCTGCCGTTGTCCCCTCGAGGATGACGGAACGAAATTGCTTTTGAAGGACTTTGAGTACCGGTGTTCCATCCGCTTTCAGAAGCTCAGTCGTTATTCCGTCCTCCTTCAGTGCCTTGTTGTTCTTAAGCTCATTGAGAGCCGTTCTGATCTCGTTTATGCTAGTGTCTGGGATATACGGGCTAATCGTACTTGCGACAGGACTTTGCGATGAGGAGTGTAATTGCCCAAAGAACTTGTTGAGCTCTCGTAAAACTGGCTTTGAGGAACGATATTGCCGCTGTCAGTCTTCAATTTCGTCAACAAATTTTGCCCAATAGACAGATCTTTCCGAACACTTTGGAGCCTTGGTTGCGCTCATTTGCGTTATTAATATCCGTTGCATTAAAGATACGTAAATCGTGTCACATGGACGTATTGAGAGACGAATTGAGTACGCTGTATTTCGACATATCCACTGAAAGCTGCAGTCTCATTTCACTGCAATCCACCAGAAGTTTTAGGGTATGTTCAGAGAGTTTTTGGGGTCTAATTATGCGCTGGATCTTATAAAACTCTGACCCAACCACTTGGACTATTTCCACCAGCTTGTCGTTTAGTTCGTATCTAGTGAGGCATTGGAAGCGATTTTCAAGTTGTAACTGGAAGCTCTCGGGGTTTTGGATTTGGACAGGACTTGACGAAGAGTAGATTTCATTTGCTTTGCTATAACAAAGCATTGCCTCACAGTTCTTATTTGTTAGGAACGTGCCTTACAATACTGCTCTGTGTCCATAAACCTGAGGCATACAGGACTCTAAATGTCACTGGCACCGATACTCTTCAAACTCCAGTTTGAAGAGTATCGGTGCCAGTGTTCCAACACGCTGTGCGGCTTGGCGGTAGAAATAAGCTTGGTGGTAGTACTTCACCGGACAAGTCCTTCACTAAAAGCTCTGTGCTCTGTCCTGGTTCTGTTCTGACTGACTGATACAGCGCACTGTATGTGTAAGTATATGTATTTTATATGCGTATTGTACCTATATTATTATGTACAGATTAACTCGTTTAATTTAATGATATTGGTCTTCTGAGATATGATCTCATGATAGCCAAATTACCTACTTCGCATGAACATACGTGTTACACTGCGACAGACGAAAGCCTTTTACTTTTTCAGTTGTGTTAACATGCCAGGTCAATAAGGATATTGAGCCAAGGTCTTCAATTCTTATTGAAATGCTGAACAAATACAAAAAATTTCGTGTGCAACAGTTGATAACCTACTATTATTTTATACAGAGCATAGTCTTGGTTTACTTGCTGCCTGCTGGGAAGTTAAGACACATCTTCTTATCACAGATATCGCAAAGCCTCATAACAAAAGATCAATCAATGCGTGTTGCCAGTAATGACTTATGGAACAGAGACGTGGTCGCTAACATTGTTGTCATACACCAGCTTAAAGTCCTACAATGGGCTAAATAAAAGGCTATGTTACGAGTTTAAGAGACTACGAGAGATAAGTAATGAGAAATATAGAAATCCATAGAAAAACTGTCACCGACATAGTTCTCAAAGTCAGGAAGTGGCAATAGGCAGGCTATATAGCTCGTAGAACCTATAACATTTGGGGAATACAGGCTCTCGAATGGCGACTATGAATATCCATATATCTTCCCATCCTATGGACCGACGGTATTGCTGGGATCGCGGTAAGTCGGTGGATGGAAATCGACTTTCCTGGAAACGTATGGAGGAGGAAGAAGTTTGCGGTAGTGTTATACCTATATGGACGGATTTCAATTTTGAGAAAGGGGAAAGTGTTAATTATTGTACGGTTATAAGGGCTCGCGAGGTCTACTGTTCTTACACTAGCACTAGTACTGCCCTAGGCGTACAGGGGGGTAAGCACGAACGAATTCCACTTTCGTATCGTAACGGTCCGTAAACCTAACATATTCACACGTTAGGTTTACGGACCGAGACGATACATGGTAGCACGAACGACAAACCGATTCAACCAACACACTTCCCATCGACTTACGTTACGTTACGGTCCGTAGGTCCGTAACTTACGGACCTAGCTATCGTTTACTTTACGTACGTAATGCCAAAAGTGTTCGTGCTTCCAATTTTAGTTCTCTTTACGCACGATAGAGGCGCTGTGCCAAATCTCATACATTTTAGTAACGTTAGCGTCACGATAGCCAGTTCGTGCTTAGGCCCTAGATTGTTAATCATGCAAACAAAATATAATTTCTTACTAAAGTATATATTCGTAGTTCTTTTAAAATTATTAAAATAAAATATTATGGAATGTTCCTGTCCTGTCTGATGAGAAACGCCAGTCTGACAAACAATTTTTTACTGTTGATATTATAATATTTTTAATAATATTTTTTAACTGTTTTCGTGTAAATTTGCACAGATGTCGAATTGTTCTATGTAAATATAGACTGTCTAGACCAGTGGGGTATAAAAGGGGGCAGCAGTAGTTCAGAAGTATCCACTACCAAGCAGACCACTGAAGAATCATCATGAAGTTCGCCACCTGCCTTATTGTTGCCCTAGTGAGTACCTATCTACTTATATTTTTTTTACTTATAACTTTTATAAACTTTTCAATAGTTTTAAAAATCGACTATGACTCTCTGTCCTTACCTTAGTCAGAGTAGTTTTACTTGTAGACTACTTATTAGTGGTCTGACTAAACTAGTATCGTAACACATATTGGGTTCTTACTCCTCTAAAGTTATGATCAAATGTTAAGTTATGAAAGTCGATGCTACGCGATATTTAGGACTTATTATAGATAAAAAACTTAATTGGAAATCTCATATAGAAGGACTGAGTAAGCGAATAAGTAACCTAGCATATGCCCTTTATAAAGTATCGTCGACAGTCAACACAGATACTCTGTTGACAGCATATCACGGTATGGTAGAATCTATATTAAGGTATGGTGTAATATTTTGGGGCAACTCTACCAATAAAGAAATAATTTTTAAGCTTCAAAAACGTTGCGTTAGAGCCATGTTTAAAATAAAAGTAACCGAGAGTTGTAGACCACTATTTTTAAGGCACAACATTCTGAAACTTCCGTCCCTCTATATAATAGAAGTCGCTCTTTTTGTGAAAAGCAACCCTCATCTGTTTCTACGACTATCTGACGTTGTTAGTCGAAACAGACGGATTAACACTAGGTTAAAAATAAATTCTGTTAAAACAGCACTAAAGCAGAAAAGTGTTGTTAGTATTGCTCCTAAAATATATAACAAATTGCCTAAACTGTACCTGAATGATAAGGTCTTTAAACAAAAAGTAAAAATATTATTAATTTCAAAATGTTATTATAATTATAGTCTTGACGAATATTTTAATGATAAATTGTAGTTAGTTCCTTATGTTGCATGCCATCTCTCTACTTATTTTTTGCGTACCGTAACGGTCAAACATGTTGTTTCTCCTTAATTATTTGTCACCTATTTAGTCTACACATGTTTTTTGGCAAATAAATATCTTTATCTTTATCTTTATGATAAAACTCTACATCATAATTAATTAATTGCTTGAAATAAACGATTTTATTTATTTATTATTTATTTATAATAAAAGGGGCTTCTCACAATGTTTGGTGAGTAGTCGTTAATCAGGTAGATCAAAATAGTAAATATACAACAATACATTTTTTTCCTGTTACATCTTTTTTTCCTTTTTTACTACTGGTATTTTAGCTTTTTAGTTATTTAATTTTGTCTGAGTCTTGCCTTGTTTCTGTGTATCTGTTTTTATCTTTATGTATTTGTGGAAATCGTGTTTGTTCTTTATAGGCGATTATAGCCTCTTGCGATACACGGGGACTAGTATTGGATTAGCAACTATTTAGTTTCGTTATTTCTTATTTTTGGTAATAAATGAATTTTGTATTTACACTCTTTCTTAATGACATAAGTTAAAAAAAAAATTATAGTTAAATAATGCTTATTAACTAGATACGCACCTAAGGTTGTGGGTTCGAATCCGATCGTGCACCAATGGATTTTTCTGTTTGAAAAATTTATGGGCGCAATACCATGGTGCTTTCAAACACTGAAGGAAAACATTTGCATTTTGTATTTGTTTATAAACATAATACCTACGATAATTCAGAAAAATAAACTACAGCCGTCCCGTAAATAGGGGTGTGAGAGAAAAAGTTGCCCCTGTGACGCTGTATAATATAAATCATCTACAATAGATGCAAAGGCCTGTATACCGGGTCCCAACTCTCATAGTTTTTTTTTTAGCTGTAGCGAGTTTGAAACAAGAATTAGTTTTTTTTACACTCATTACTATTACGTATAATACATGTATTTACAAAGATAATAACAGCTAATACAGGTATTTATAATTGGTATGTATAAAATACTTATGAAACAGCTGAGCTATCTACAGAGCATTGCAAACGATCTAAAGGTAGCTCAACTGATCCAGATCAGTGCCAATCGGAAGCGTTCCCAAAACACTGGTTGCATTGCCACGCTGAATGGCGATGCTGATTCGCTGAGCTAGGATTTGATTGTCAAAATTGAGCCTGTGCGAAATGTCAGTTACAAAGAATACCGTTTGGAGATTGACGCAATCGAAACTTGAATTTGACAATATTTCGTTACGAGAATGGGGTCTATGATATAGTCATTGAATATAATTTATTTACCTACAGGTGGCAGTTTACATGCAGATCAACACGAATGCGTTACCTGCGCCTTCCACAGGTAAGTTAAAGTTGCCTGATAATTCTAACAAGCTGTAGGTAATGAAGTTCAAGACTCGGTTGTTCGCTCGATAGTTGCTTTATTAATAACCCGTAACGTAAGCTTCCAAATGTCATGCATTGAGAGGGTCGCGGTACGGATGTTTAACACAGGTTGGTCGTAGAGACTTTAAATTTTATATTGTTATATTTTTTAGGGTATATTTTTCATGGTGCGTAGAGGTGTAAATTCTCGAAATTCCACCCCTATAGGCGGCGTACTGCGGGGTTCGAAATTTATATGAAAACAACTTTACGCGGACTAAGCCATCGTCATCTACGATAAATGCAAAGGCCTGTTTACTTTACACTTCTACAAAATTTAAAGTATCAATGATCAACCGCGTGTCGCTGTGTGTTGTCGAACTATCAGTCAGTGAAAGATTCTTGAAGATTCTTCAAGCTCACGTGCCGATGTTTCAGTAAATAAATGGTCGGCACATTACTATAATCTAGCATGCAAAATTAAAATATCATGAGATATGTTAACCAAGATAAAAAACTTACAAGAATCATGAATAACCAAACACCTCGGTTTCAGACACGGAAGTAACAGCCGACGCCTCTTCTACGGATAATACAGCAGGTAAGTAATCATTATAATATTAGATTTCTGCATACCAATAATTAACGAACGAACAATAACTCTAAATGACGGCCGCCACAGGAACATCTTTGAACGCAACGGTACGAAACCAGAAAACAAATATTTTTCAAAATATTCAGTAATAGTGCTATGAATGAAGGGCTTGACCGGGGAAGTACTACCACCATACCTATTTCTACCGCCAAGCAGCTAACTGTGTTCCGGTTTGGATTGTATGCCAAGGGTATGCCTAATAGAGCCTACAAAAACGCCAAAGTTTTGATTCATAAGTATAATAATGAAAAATAAAGACTCGACTTATTACTGTACCATAAAAAATTATAACGTTTTATTTTTTAAATAAGCGCCGAATGCTAATTAATCTCTTTGGTAGAAAGTGTGCATTGCATTGCGTTGTGGCTACACAAAATAATTTAAATTATTTTATATTCTATTGGATTATTTTATTTTCTGGCTATCGTGGTGAAAAGTCCTGTGTAACACATAATAATAATACATAGGTATACTTCTACGTGTAGGTAAGCTGTGAGGATGGTATAGGGACTGGATAAGTCTACTCCATCTAAAAACCTAGTCCCAGGCATCACTAAGCACCTAAATATCAAATTGTTACATTAGTAAATTGTTATAGGCCACGGTAACTACTTAACTTCAGGTGGGCCATATGCGTGTGCAAATTGTATAAAAAAAATAGGGGTATGGGTGAAAAAGTGGTCCTGACGCTGTAAATCTATACCAATTATAAGAATCTTTGTTCTGACTGACTGACTGACTGACATATAGACTATTATATTATATTTTTAAGGGTATATTTTTCATGGTGTGTAGCATGCAAACTTAAAATATCATGAGATATGTCAAACCAAGATGAACTTACAAGAATCATGAATAACCAAACACCTCGATTTCAGACACGGTAGTAACAGACAGCTCCTCTTCGGATGCTACATCAGGTAAGTTATCATTATAATATTAGATTTCTGCATACCAATAAACAACGAACGAACAATAACTCAAAATGACGGCCGCCACAGGAACATCCTTGAACGCAACGGTACGAAACCAGAAAACAAATATTTTTTAAAATATTCAGTAATAGTGCTATGAGTGAAGGGCTTGACCGGGGAAGTACTACCGCCATACCTATTTCTACCGCCAAGCAGCTAACTGTGTTCCGGTTTGGATTGTATGCCAAGGGTATGCCTAATAGAGCCTACAAAAACGCCAAAGTCTTGATTCATAAGTATAATAATGAAAAATAAAGACTCGACTTATTACTGTACCATAAAAAATTATAACGTTTTATTTTTTAAATAAGCGCCGAATGCTAATTAATCTCTTTGGTAGAAAGTGTGCATTGCATTGCGTTGTGGCTACACAAAATAATTTAAATTATTTTATATTCTATTGGATTATTTTATTTTCTGGCTATCGTGGTGAAAAGTCCTGTGTAACACATAATAATAATACATAGGTATACTTCTACGTGTAGGTAAGCTGTGAGGATGGTATAGGGACTGGATAAGTCTACTCCATCTAAAAACCTAGTCCCAGGCATCACAAAGCACCTAAATATCAAATTGTTACATTAGTAAATTGTTATAGGCCACGGTAACTACTTAACTTCAGGTGGGCCATATGCGTGTGCAAATTGTATAAAAAAAATAGGGGTATGGGTGAAAAAGTGGTCCTGACGCTGTAAATCTATACCAATTATAAGAATCTTTGTTCTGACTGACTGACTGACTGACATATAGACTATTATATTATATTTTTAAGGGTATATTTTTCATGGTGTGTAGCATGCAAACTTAAAATATCATGAGATATGTCAAACCAAGATGAACTTACAAGAATCATGAATAACCAAACACCTCGATTTCAGACACGGTAGTAACAGACAGCTCCTCTTCGGATGCTACATCAGGTAAGTTATCATTATAATATTAGATTTCTGCATACCAATAAACAACGAACGAACAATAACTCAAAATGACGGCCGCCACAGGAACATCCTTGAACGCAACGGTACGAAACCAGAAAACAAATATTTTTTAAAATATTCAGTAATAGTGCTATGAGTGAAGGGCTTGACCGGGGAAGTACTACCACCATACCTATTTCTACCGCCAAGCAGCTAACTGTGTTCCGGTTTGGATTGTATGCCAAGGGTATGCCTAATAGAGCCTACAAAAACGCCAAAGTCTTGATTCATAAGTATAATAATGAAAAATAAAGACTCGACTTATTACTGTACCATAAAAAATTATAACGTTTTATTTTTTAAATAAGCGCCGAATGCTAATTAATCTCTTTGGTAGAAAGTGTGCATTGCATTGCGTTGTGGCTACACAAAATAATTTAAATTATTTTATATTCTATTGGATTATTTTATTTTCTGGCTATCGTGGTGAAAAGTCCTGTGTAACACATAATAATAATACATAGGTATACTTCTACGTGTAGGTAAGCTGTGAGGATGGTATAGGGACTGGATAAGTCTACTCCATCTAAAAACCTAGTCCCAGGCATCACTAAGCACCTAAATATCAAATTGTTACATTAGTAAATTGTTATAGGCCACGGTAACTACTTAACTTCAGGTGGGCCATATGCGTGTGCAAATTGTATAAAAAAAATAGGGGTATGGGTGAAAAAGTGGTCCTGACGCTGTAAATCTATACCAATTATAAGAATCTTTGTTCTGACTGACTGACTGACTGACATATAGACTATTATATTATATTTTTAAGGGTATATTTTTCATGGTGTGTAGCATGCAAACTTAAAATATCATGAGATATGTCAAACCAAGATGAACTTACAAGAATCATGAATAACCAAACACCTCGATTTCAGACACGGTAGTAACAGACAGCTCCTCTTCGGATGCTACATCAGGTAAGTTATCATTATAATATTAGATTTCTGCATACCAATAAACAACGAACGAACAATAACTCAAAATGACGGCCGCCACAGGAACATCCTTGAACGCAACGGTACGAAACCAGAAAACAAATATTTTTTAAAATATTCAGTAATAGTGCTATGAATAAAGGGCTTGACCGGGGAAGTACTACCACCATACCTATTTCTACCGCCAAGCAGTTAACTGTGTTCCGGTTTGGATTGTATGCCAAGGGTATGCCTAATAGAGCCTAAAAAAACGCCAAAGTCTTGATTCATAAGTATAATAATGAAAAATAAAGACTCGACTTATTACTGTACCATAAAAAATTATAACGTTTTATTTTTTAAATAAGCGCCGAATGCTAATTAATCTCTTTGGTAGAAAGTGTGCATTGCATTGCGTTGTGGCTACACAAAATAATTTAAATTATTTTATATTCTATTGGATTATTTTATTTTCTGGCTATCGTGGTGAAAAGTCCTGTGTAACACATAATAATAATACATAGGTATACTTCTACGTGTAGGTAAGCTGTGAGGATGGTATAGGGACTGGATAAGTCTACTCCATCTAAAAACCTAGTCCCAGGCATCACTAAGCACCTAAATATCAAATTGTTACATTAGTAAATTGTTATAGGCCACGGTAACTACTTAACTTCAGGTGGGCCATATGCGTGTGCAAATTGTATAAAAAAAATAGGGGTATGGGTGAAAAAGTGGTCCTGACGCTGTAAATCTATACCAATTATAAGAATCTTTGTTCTGACTGACTGACTGACTGACATATAGACTATTATATTATATTTTTAAGGGTATATTTTTCATGGTGTGTAGCATGCAAACTTAAAATATCATGAGATATGTCAAACCAAGATGAACTTACAAGAATCATGAATAACCAAACACCTCGATTTCAGACACGGTAGTAACAGACAGCTCCTCTTCGGATGCTACATCAGGTAAGTTATCATTATAATATTAGATTTCTGCATACCAATAAACAACGAACGAACAATAACTCAAAATGACGGCCGCCACAGGAACATCCTTGAACGCAACGGTACGAAACCAGAAAACAAATATTTTTTAAAATATTCAGTAATAGTGCTATGAATAAAGGGCTTGACCGGGGAAGTACTACCACCATACCTATTTCTACCGCCAAGCAGTTAACTGTGTTCCGGTTTGGATTGTATGCCAAGGGTATGCCTAATAGAGCCTACAAAAACGCCAAAGTCTTGATTCATAAGTATAATAATGAAAAATAAAGACTCGACTTATTACTGTACCATAAAAAATTATAACGTTTTATTTTTTATATAAGCGCCGAATGCTAATTAATCTCTTTGGTAGAAAGTGTGCATTGCATTGCGTTGTGGCTACACAAAATAATTTAAATTATTTTATATTCTATTGGATTATTTTATTTTCTGGCTATCGTGGTGAAAAGTCCTGTGTAACACATAATAATAATACATAGGTATACTTCTACGTGTAGGTAAGCTGTGAGGATGGTATAGGGACTGGATAAGTCTACTCCATCTAAAAACCTAGTCCCAGGCATCACAAAGCACCTAAATATCAAATTGTTACATTAGTAAATTGTTATAGGCCACGGTAACTACTTAACTTCAGGTGGGCCATATGCGTGTGCAAATTGTATAAAAAAAATAGGGGTATGGGTGAAAAAGTGGTCCTGAAGCTGTAAATCTATACCAATTATAAGAATCTTTGTTCTGACTGACTGACTGACTGACATATAGACTATCTACACTAATATTATAAAGAGGAAAGCTTTGTATTTTTGTATTTTTGTATGTTATGAATAAACTCAAAAAGTACTGGACCGATTTTAATAATTCTTTTTTCATTAGAAAGCTACATTATCACTGAGTAACATAGGCTATATTTTATTTTGGAAAAAATAGCGTTCCGTAAAATATTTGGGTTTTTCAGACACAAGGTGTAAAAAATCAACCAGAAAAGTTACTTATTTTGCGTACGCTGCCTAAACTATAAAAGATAGAACCATAAAATGTTTTACATAATTGTAGATCTTATAAATATCTACAAAAAAGTCAGCAACACATTATACCTATCTATGTCGAGTGAGGCACAACAACCATTTTTTTATTTAAAAATCTTCAATTTTTTTTGGACTACATTTAAACGCATTTATTTTACTCATACTATTAATCCTTATCGAAATAAATTATTTTATCACTAAGTACAGTTCATGTAGATAATATTTGGTCTGTAAATGATTAGAATTGGACGTTTGGTTTTGAAGTTATGGCGAAATTAAAATATTACGTTTTCTGCTGCACGGCCCGTTGCGAAGTGAGCGTCACCAAGTTGGGAGTGCGCGTGCAGGGGAGTAGTTTAGATCTATAAGTTAGGTACCCGCGCGGCTCCGACGCGAGGTCGGCTCCTCACGCAGGTGTTTTATAAAAAGGACGTATAGTTTTATGACAAAATCTATACAAATAAATAAAATTGAAGTGTCTGTTTGTAATATTAAAATAACGCTTTTTACTACATGAATAGGAATGTATATACGATACATATACCAAAATAGCATTTTTTTAAATTTTTGTCTGTCTGTTTGTCTGTTTGTTCCGTGTAATCTCTGGAACGGCTGGACCGATTTTGACGGGACTTTCACTGGCAGATAGCTAATGTAACAAGGAGTAACTTAGGCTACTTTTTATCCCGAAAAAATAACGGGAACTGATATATACTGCCACGCTGGCGAAACTGCGAACGGCCGCTATTTTATGCCGTATTAATGCCATCTGTTGGTGACATCGAGTACTACTTCAGTTAAGATTTTTAAGTAAACATGTTTACCGCCCAACGAAGTGGGCACCGGTCAGCTAGTTATATTATATTTTTAAGGGTATATTTTTCATGGTGTGTAGCATGCAAACTTAAAATATCATGAGATATGTCAAACCAAGATGAACTTACAAGAATCATGAATAACCAAACACCTCGATTTCAGACACGGTAGTAACAGACAGCTCCTCTTCGGATGCTACATCAGGTAAGTTATCATTATAATATTAGATTTCTGCATACCAATAAACAACGAACGAACAATAACTCAAAATGACGGCCGCCACAGGAACATCCTTGAACGCAACGGTACGAAACCAGAAAACAAATCTTTTTTAAAATATTCAGTAATAGTGCTATGAGTGAAGGGCTTGACCGGGGAAGTACTACCACCATACCTATTTCTACCGCCAAGCAGCTAACTGTGTTCCGGTTTGGATTGTATGCCAAGGGTATGCCTAATAGAGCCTACAAAAACGCCAAAGTCTTGATTCATAAGTATAATAATGAAAAATAAAGACTCGACTTATTACTGTACCATAAAAAATTATAACGTTTTATTTTTTAAATAAGCGCCGAATGCTAATTAATCTCTTTGGTAGAAAGTGTGCATTGCATTGCGTTGTGGCTACACAAAATAATTTAAATTATTTTATATTCTATTGGATTATTTTATTTTCTAGCTATCATGGTGAAAAGTCCTGTGTAAGACATAATAATAATACATATGAATACTTCTACGTGTAGGTAAGCTGTGAGGATGGTATAAGTACTGGACAAGTCTACTCCATCTAAAAACTCAGTCCCAAGCATCACAGCGCCCCTAAATAGTAAATTATTATATTAGTAAATTATTATCGGCCATGGTAACCACTTAACTTCAGGTGGGCCATATGCTTGTGCCATCAGCAAATTGTATAAAAAAAATAGGGGTATGGGTGAAAAAGTGATCCTGACGCTGCATAAATCTATACCTATTATAAGAATCTTTTTTATGACTGACTGACTGACTGACATATAGACAACGCACAGCCTAAACGGTTGGTCGTAGAGACTTGAAATTTTATATTATTATATTTTTTAGGGTATATTTTTCATGGTGCGTAGAAGTGTATTAAGAAAGGAATTCTCGAAATTCCACCCCTATAGGCGGCGTACTGCGGGGTTCTAAGTTTGTATGACAACAACTTCACGCGGACTAAGTCATCATCATCTACGATAAATGCAAAGGCCTGTTTACTTTACACTTCTACAAAATTTAAAGTATCAAGTATCGTGTCGCTGTGTGTTGTAAACTATCAGCCAGTGAAAGATTCTTGAACATGTTTGCAAGCTCACGTGGAGATGTTTCAGTAAATAAATAATGGTCTGCACATTACTATAATCTAGCATGCAAAATTAAAATATCATGAGATATGTCAAACCAAGATGAACTTACAAGAATCATGAATAACCAAACACCTCGATTTCAGACACGGTAGTAACAGACAGCTCCTCTTCGGATGCTACATCAGGTAAGTTATCATTATAATATTAGATTTCTGCATACCAATAAACAACGAACGAACAATAACTCAAAATGACGGCCGCCACAGGAACATCCTTGAACGCAACGGTACGAAACCAGAAAACAAATATTTTTTAAAATATTCAGTAATAGTGCTATGAATAAAGGGCTTGACCGGGGAAGTACTACCACCATACCTATTTCTACCGCCAAGCAGTTAACTGTGTTCCGGTTTGGATTGTATGCCAAGGGTATGCCTAATAGAGCCTACAAAAACGCCAAAGTCTTGATTCATAAGTATAATAATGAAAAATAAAGACTCGACTTATTACTGTACCATAAAAAATTATAGCATTTCATTTTTTTAAATGGAACTAAAAGCGCCGAATGCTAATTAATTTTTTTGGTAGAATAGGTGCATTGCGTTGTGGTTATACACAAAATAAATTAAAATATTTCATATTGTATTGGATGATTTTATTTTTTGGCTATCGTGGTGAAAAGTCCTGTGTAACACACTGCTCTCAAAATATATTTTAACTCGGTTTCTATACTATTATACTACTTCACTAAAACTTTGTAGTAAAACTACCTCGTATACTGGATGTAATAAGACTGTTTACGTATACTTCACGAACGTGTTAAGTTACCTGCAACTAGCTGACAGCCAACTAAATTTAGAGTAATACGATTATTTTGCTGAAATTCTTATTTATCAACCAGCGATGTATTTCGTACAGCAGCCAACGACCGCACGGTGGGGCAGCGACCGCGAGGGCAACGCACCGATCAGGTGATCGTGATTTCCTTTAGGTTGCTGTTTTTGGTGATTCGTCGTTTTTACGCGTTTAAAATAATATAGTTAGGTACTTATGTTTATTCTAATTTGATGTATAGTCGATATTGATGCTGAAAACATGTAAAAAATGGCCAAAAAGTGCCGCGTTTTTGTTTTTTTTTGTAATCAGATTCTTGGTCTGTATCCGCAGATTCAGTTTTCGGAAGTAGTATTATTACATATCTGGTATAATAGGTCATTTTAGCCCTTTCTATTGTTATATACTATGAGTAAAATGCTGTAGACTGTTCTATAGGTACGTAGCAATTTAATAATAGTCTTCTAAATTTTTTTATTTCAAATTTGATAAACACCTTAGCCAGTAAGACAGTAAATGCAGGTGAGGCTGCAGTTGAAAACGTAGTAGGTAAGTAATACTGCGCTTGGGTAGACACAACTTTGAGAAAGAACTGACCCGGAGAATTCAGCTGGGCTGGGCTGCGATTGGGAAATTTCGTCGAGTCTCCTCGTCGCCCATCCCTCAATGTTTGAAGACAAAGGCTTTCAGCCAGTGCGTCCTACCTGTAATAACTTATACTGCCGAAACATGGACACGTAGGATCGGTACACAAACTGAAAGTAGCTCAGTGAGCTATTGAGAGTGATAAGCTAAGGGCTCACTCTTTTGAGAGTTGTACCTCAGTCCATGTAGCGCTGCGTATGCCTGACAAATTATAATTAATTTGCGAATAGCTCCCACTGATGGCCCGAGCAGCACCATGCCATCCGCGTAACTGATGTTATTTACGCACACTCCGTCTACATAACGATCGGAATGAGTGCTGCTGAGCTCACCAATGAGTTCGTTACCTTGTTAGATAACAATGGAGAGGTGATTCCGCCCTGCCGCACGCCATTCTCTAAACCATATGCCTCCGATAGTGAGCTCGTTCTATTGTTATGTAGCAATTTAATAATATTCTTCTAAATTCTGTTATTTCAGAAGGTGTAAGTAGCACTGTCGGTAAGACAACAAGTGCAGTAGGGGCTCTAGTTCAAAAAGTAGGAGGTGAGTAATACTGCGCTTGGGTAGACATAACTTTTAGAAAGAACTAACCAGGAGAATTCAGCTGGGCTGGGCTGCGTTTGGGAAATTTCGTTACCATTGTTAGATAACAATGGAGAGGTGATTCCGCTCTGCCGCACGCCATTCTCTAAACCATATGCCTCCGATAGTGAGCTCGCCCACCGTACCTCATTTTTCTGAGAGTAACACCATTATCGCATCATGGATGTAGCTGATTGTAGCTTCAGATGGCACACTCGCTGCCTGGTGCTTACACTAAAGCCCATTACATAAACGTATCAAAGGCCTTGCTATCCGTTACTGAAAGTTCGGGCCCACCACCAGCATTTAGTTGAAGATGTAATTTAACTATTTTAAAATGCTTAGACTGTTCTATTGTTATGTAGCAATTTAATAAATATTCTTTTAAATTCTGTTATTTCAGGAGATGTAAGTAACACTGTCGATAAGACAACAAGTGCAGTAGGGGCTCTAGTTCAAAAAGTAGGAGGTGAGTAATACTGCGCTTGGGTAGACATAACTTTTAGAAAGAACTAACCAGGAGAGTTCAGCTGGGCTGGGCTGCGTTTGGGAAATTTCGTTGAGTCTTCTATTACTTTTTTACTCGTAAAAACTTTTTATTAGCTTTCTGTAATAACTTTGTTTCTGATGTTTGCACGGTTGGTTTTCCTTTAAAAAAATAATACAAACACAGAATTGAAATAATTAAAATGAAATATCAAAATACTAGATTAAATAACATAATTTTATGTTATTTAACTACACTACTACTTATTTTTACTATTTAGTAAAAATAAGGAAATAAAAATACCTGGATAAATTAAATGTCACACACACAGTATTACACACATTAGTATTAGGCACATTCACAGTATTTTAAACTAACCGCTACTATCTGATAATTATCTTTCTTCATACGTCCACAAACAAATCACAGTCCGTGTCGGTTTCGAGAACATTGATAATATGCTGGATGGATTATCTATTAAAAAAAACCGTTATTAAGAAAGCTTCTCATGTTGCTGCTAATTCAGTGAAAAAAAGCTTAGCTACACAACTTCATAAATATTTGTTGACATTTTTACACAACATCATCTAGCCCCAAACTAAGCATAGTTTGTATTATGGGAACCAGATGTCTGTAAAATACTTTTGTACGTTTTTTCTGTACATACATGCTTAGAATATAACAGACAGGATAACCATCTATGTTCAGTTAATCAATTAATCGAACCCACAGCCTACAGTTCAAAAAGATTGACTGACTGATAATACACATTATCAACTAACACCAAGACAAAACTGCGAAAGCTAAATAAACATAACATATTCAAGAAACACAATAACATATTTTTTCAGAATCATTGCAAAAAGATTCAGTAGCCGTATCCGCAGGAGTTAGCGTTGGCGAAGATACAACAACAGTCACCGAAACAACAAGCGCCAGCGCATCATCGGAATCATCGACAGTATAATCATGCATTTTTCTAACTCCGTTTTTAATCAGATAGGTAGGTTCATGGTGAAAATACTATACTCTTTTACGACCTCTTGCTGAAAGGTACCTAACTCTCAAACAGTGGTGGTAAATTATGTTTTATCTAGAAAACTGCGGTATTGTAAATCAAACTATGACTACTTTACTTCGACCACTTCAGTTTAGTCGACCAATCTCTTACTATACTTAACTATTTGTGTACCTACCTACTGATAGGATTATCCAAAATGAGGCTATTCATTTATCGTTCTTGTTAAACTTAAGTTATATTATAAATTACATGGCATTATAACACATTGTTTTATTTGTCGACCTAACCTACCTAATGATCGACAAACGAAAATTGAAAGAGTAGAAGATAATAGAATGCTTTGTGAAAGGGTTCGTCTAGGTAAAGTACAGTCAGCTGCACTAGAATACAGTTCGTAACTTTTAAAACGATATCAAAACCACTCTAAAACAGTAAAAACTAAAAAATCGTGAAATTAACTTATAACTAAATGAACTTATAAGTTTGCTTATTTTTTTAGGTTTAACCCTGTAAATAATAATTGCATACATTCTAGTGCAGCTGACTGTACCTAAGTACTACCACTACGAGTAGTATTTTTATCGCCAAGGTTGGCTATTCGTAACTCTTCTCTTTCATCACAGAAAGTATCAGTTTTGATCTTACCATCAGCTTTGGTATTAAAATGAATACCTACTAGAAATAGCGGTAATTCTGACACAAAAGTATCTTTCATGTTACTTTTACTTTGCAATGGTTTACCCGCAAATACAATACACAGAGAACACAGTGTTCCAGTCATCGCTTGCATGAACCACACTAAAGTACCTAGGTCTGTTATGAATCCGACTGTAATGGTACCCCAGCCTTTTTGGTCGGACCATTGTATTTAAGTTCGTAAACGAAAATCTCCTGTTGTAAGTGAGCATTAAAATCACTTAGAATAGATACTTACATACTTAACATCATCGCTAGGAGGAATTTTTTAATTCATCTAACATCTCTATAATATGTAAATAGTCTGGCGAGTCAGTAGGCATATACCTACTACACCGAGAATACAATGACAGAGTAGACTACACTACTACCTACACAGGCACTAGGTACCTACTACCTAGGATTTCTAGGCTAAACTGCCTAGAAATCTTGCTACAGGGTTGTATGTCAAATCAAAGTCAAAGTCAAAGTCAAAAAGCATTTATTCAGTAATATCCGCAGGGATCATCTTGAAACGTCTTAAATCTAGGTGAATCTAAGCGCCAGTTTCTCGCGACCAAGCCTAGAAGAACCGGCAAGAAACTTACGGCTTGGTTCCTACCGTTTTTTTCTATGATCCTGTTACAAAATAATAATAATGTATATAATGAAGCTCCAGTGTGGTGCCAATCTAACTGAATGCAAGACAGAAAACATGCTAAGGCTAATTATACCAAGAACTTAATATACAACAGAAGTTCAAAAAGCAGCACACGCTACGCTTCAATTAATAATAGTAATGCTTACAATCTAATGAAATCAATTAAGAGAAATAGTACAGACATTGCAAAACTATATCCTAGCTGTTGATGGGTAGAGCGATCGTAACATCTGGCCACGCAGATTTAGGGTATAGTACGCTTTCTTCATAAGATTTGTCTTAATGTAGGCTTTGAATTTCCGAATGGGAAGCTTAGTGGCATTTTCTGGAAGTTTATTACAGAAGCGTACAGTGTTCCCCATAAATGACCCATTTACTTTTTGCAGTCGAAATTTCGGAATTCATCATCATTCCTTGCAGCCTCCTTTTATTTCACAAAAAGTACTGCATTTATTTAAAAAACCCGCAGTGAGAGAATAGAGTTTTAAATGATTGTACTACTCATCAAAAATCATTCAAAAACAAATACTATATTTAGGGGTATGAACCACTACTTTACCCCCTGGTAGACAAAAGTTGTGTGTGTTGTAACAGATTAGTATTTAATTTACGTAGCATAAGTAAAATACACTCCAAATTTTAAGTTTCTAAAGCTTGTAGTTTCTGAGATCTCGTTAGAGGCAAACTTATACACCCTCTTCAACCCCCTACAGTTAAAAAAAAACTATAAGCTAAAACCGTATTTTATCAAAGTTGTATATACATGTCTCTAAGTTGGCGTAATTTTATTTTGTATTATTTGTGTTTATTTTGTACATTTCTATCTCTTTCAAACAGCTGCAGGGGTTGTTTTTTTTAAATCATGAAAAACTTGTTTAACAATATCGTGAGTGTCCAAACCAAAATTGAAAGAAATCAAGTCACGCATAGATATAGATTTTCCATGTATGTAAATGTTGACACCCGACCTTCCCCTTTTTCGTAAGGGTAGTTTTAAAAAATGTTGAACGTCGTTATTAATATTGTATTTTAAAAAGCCAAACTGAGTTTGAAGCTAATCACACTATGCACTATAATTTTTTCATATAAACTTTAACGCCTCTTCGCACCCCTCATAAGGGTAGTTGACTAAGCAAGCGAAGCGAGCGAAGTTTCCAGATAGGGCAAAAATGCTTTTGTCCGGTTGTCTGTTCTCGCCTACAGGTCGCAGTTTTCCACCGATTTTGACAAAAATTGACACACATGTTCCTTGAACTAAAGGATTTTTTTTGTCGATTGCGATGTTTGATTGGATGTAAAAAAGGGGGAAAAGGGAGGAAGTTTGCTGTAGCGTTATTTATCGACAGATTTTAATCAAATTTGAGAGATACAATAAGGACTTTATTTTTCATAAGATGTTACAAAAAAAATCCAGAAAACGGGAGTGGAGGGGGAAAACAGGACAAAGTTTGCTGAATTTCGTTTTTTTTTTCAAAAATGTGTACCTACCTACACCAATTATACAACGCAATTCTCTCCGCCTTTACGAGACAAACCCATAGACACCAGATTTGACTTCCTAAAACCAAGGAAACGCGAGTCATCGCTAAAACTAATACCCCTATTTTGCTCAATGAAATAGTTTTGTTAAGCCACGGGAAAGTATCGATTATTGCATGGTTATTGACCGAGTAAGCAAAGCGAGCGAAGCATCGCAGTTTTGATTTTGACCAAAAATTCTTTTGTCTTTCTGTCTGTCTGTTCTCGCCGACACAGGTCGCACATTTTTCAATCGATTTGGACGAAAATTAGCACACAAGTTTAATGATTTATTTAATTTTTTTCAGTCGATCGCGATGTTGGTTTAGGGATAAATAAAACTTTTAAAATACTTTTTTTAAAACCAATCTCTTAATTACCTACTGTTATTTATTACAGTTAAACATGTCATGGCAAAAAACATAGTTAAAAAATTTCAGCTACCGCAGCACTCTCCACCACGCTCCAAGATACCTAATGGCTTACCTAAAACATACTGAGAGACTTTTTACTGTAATTTGTGTCACGGTTAATAAATACAGGTAAAAGGTTTCGACTACCACAGTACCCGCCACCACATTAAAACATACCGAATGTTTTTAAGCTTAACTCATAATCACAGTCATTTATAACCGGTAAACAATCATAATTTAAAAAACAGTTAAAAAAATTCAGTTACCGCAGCACTCTCTGCCACAATCGAAGATGCCTAATAAACAAACAAACAAACAAACTGAGAGATTTTTTACTATAATTTGTGTCACGATTAAACACTGGTAAATGGTTTCGACTACCCCAGTACCAGCCATCACATTCAAACATACAAAATAGTTTTAACTAAACTCATAATCACAGTTATCTAACTGCACTCGCCGTGATGTTCAGCCAGGCTGTTTTTTTTAACAAAACTCATATTCACAGTCATTTATTACTGTTATACATGTCATGTTTAAAAATATTCACTCTTCGCCACATTTCAAGATACGATAAGTAAGGGGAATGTGTTTGTTATTCTATAGTTATAAGGGCTCGCAAGGTCTACTGTTCTCACAGAACCGCTAGTTTATGAGTCCTTCCCAACGCGTGTTGGTAATGTACTACTGTAAGGTCATGAGGAAGCTGGAGAAATGCACACTACAGGTATAGTAAAACTGAGATGATCGAAAAATTTACATTGAAGATTTACATGACCTTACATTTTCTTTTGAAATCTAGGTAGGAGTACTTAAATTTATGCAAGAAACAAGAATTTACCTTTTAAAAAAGTGTTTGTACATTTGTTTGTTTATACATGCATCATGCATCTGCCGAATCGATGGGGGTTAAAATGTGCAACACAACACCTATTCAAAACTAATTAATTTTATTTTTTGACATCTTATTTTTTGAGTCGGTCAACAAAATGTAAAAAATAATTCTAGGACGGGTCGGCTTCTGCTGTGCTTATTTTCATGGCGCCAATATGAGAAAGTTATGAATCTTAGACGAGTAAACCAGGTATGAATTTATAGTTTTTTTTTTTTATTTTTTTTTGTGGCCTGTGTCCGTCTTGCGGACAATTTTGCCAATGTCAAGTGGGTGGGTTGAATAAAATTAGTCAAGTCGAGTCGGTAAAAAAAGTAAAGTCGGCTGTCATTGGTTTTGAAGAAAAAGATGGCGTTTTTCTTCAAAACCAAAGGGAAACATTTTCGTTCAAATCAGGATGCCACAAAACACACTTTCATTTCAATTGTTCGCACTTGTGCTAAGACCTCAAGTAATGATGGTTAAAATACCACCATAATTACCCATCACAACTTAAAATAACACAAGAAAAACAATTAAAATGAAAATACAATGTTGCTTCCAAAGATGACAGAAAACCAATATCTCTGCTGGGCGGACGACATTGTAGCTGTCGCCGGTGTCACCTGGACTAGACGAGCGCAGGAGAGAGCCGAGTGGACCAGGATGGAGGAGGCCTTTGTCCAAAAATGGACATCCCAAAAATCTTAGATTAGTTTAAGTAAATAATAGAATAATTTATAGCATGCAAATTCATATAATGTAAAATAATATTAATTATTTATGTAATTAGGTAGCAAATTTTGGGAAATAAATGGCTTATTATTATTATTATTATCTCTGCACAATGTTGGAAGTAACTCTAGGTAGGTAGCTAGACTTACTTACAACATTCTACTAACTTACTCTACTCTACTCTACTCGCGGACGAAGTCGCGAGCGGGACAGCTAGTAAGTAGTTTATATATCTAGTTGAGTCTATATTTTAGTGCATGCTGTGGCATTCTATAATTGAAGGGACACATCGTTTTAAGACCTTTAACAACATTTTCATTTTTATTTTTTGTGTTTCCTTTGTTGGATGTCCTACAATAAATACATAAATATTGTATTATAAATTATGTTTTTACAAAAAAAAGTATATAAATATTGTATCACTCATTCTAGCCCCAAACTAAACAAAGCTTGTACTATAGGTGGTTCCTATAGTATATACCTATGATGTAAAAAAATAATTATTTATTTTTTAAATATATGGATACGCCTACACACGACTACTGCGTAGTTGTACATCTGTGCCCCCCTGTCAAGTGTGTTCTTTTTTGTGTCAGTAATGTCAGTATGTCTAATAATTAATTAATATGAATTTTTAATAATGTGTAGATATAATATAATAATAATATGTTTTAATGTACATAATATGAGCATGTAATTGCTTGAAATAAACGATTTTAATTTATTTAAAACCTAAGGGAAAAATTTTTGCTCAAATCCGGATGCGTTTATAACACTTTAATTTCCTGATCACATTTAATATGGTTAAAATGAATAATTAATGATGGTTAAAATGAAACCGAAATTACACATCAGAACCTAAAATAACACTAGAAAAATAAAGGGGTTGTCATAATCGCATTCAATTAGCATACCTACGTTGCAAAAACTTTTGCCAACCATGAAATTTTAAAAAGAGTTTAAAACTGATATAATGGACAAATGAATGTCGAAAATTTGTATAAATGATCGTCTGTATTTGTATTTGCACAGATGTCAAATTATGAACGTTGAATGCGTGCGTCATTGGATGGTAGGTACACTGCAGGTCTAGTAGCTAAGCGATCCCGCCTTCTGAACGGCTGTGGGTTAATTTATCCAGAACTGAATTGAAAGAAAAAACAATAATAACAAAGAAATGGAATAAAAACTAATTAAACAATGTAACATGCCCTATACAAGAACAATACACAGTAAGCTACCACTAACCCACAGTAGGCCAAGTGGCATTTCATTAACGACACTTATTTGAGGTTATCTTTAGGCAAGGTGCCTCACTGGCTTCTTTCAGAGTGCACCTAGGTAGGCGTATTGAGGAATGTATAATTTCAAATTAATTACTTAAGTAAAATAAGAAACCCGGCTAAGTGCGAGTCGGGCTCGCGCACGAAGGATTCCGTACCATTATCTATGGTAAAACCGGCCAAGTGCGAGTTGGACTCGCGCACAAAGGGTTCCGACCATTATCTATAATAAAAACAGCAAAAAAATCACGTTTGTTGCATGAGAGCCCTCTCAAATATTTCTTTTGTTCTGTTTTTTAGTATTTGTTGTTATAGCGGCAACAGAAATACATCATCTGTGAAAATTTCAACTCTCTTACTATCACGGTTCATGAGATACAGCCTAGTGACAGACGGGCGGACAGACAGACAGACAGTCAGCAGACAGACAGACAGTCAGACAGACAGCGGAGTCTTAGTAATAGGCTCGCGTTTTACCCTTTGGGTACGGAACCCTAAAAACGAGTGTAAGTGAGGATGTTTATGATAATTATTTGGATCGTGTTTAGTAATAGTAGAGCTCGTAGTGAAGGGCTCGCCCGGCATTTCCTATCTCTACTTATCCACCTACCAACACAAGCCTACATATTTCTGCCTCCAAGCAGCTTGCTGTGATCCGGATTGAAGGGTGTGGATGCCAATTACCGGCACACGAGTACTTCCACGGACGAGCCCTTCACTAAAAGCTCTACTACATGTTGCAGGCTGGGCTTCCTAGCGAAATGTGTGGATCAAATAAGCTAAGTATTTAAGTTTTCTGTGTATCACTTTTCACGTAAATAAATTTCAATGCATTTGATTTACTGCTAGAAGTGAATTAATAATTAGGTGCTCTGTCCTGGTTCTGACTGACTGACCCAGCGAACTGTTTAAGCCACTAGTCGTAGACCTACAAGTACACTTTCACATTTACAAACTTTTTTCGGGACAAAAAGTAGCTTATATGTTAATCCAGGTTACAATCTATATCTTTTCCAAATTGCATTCTAATCGGTTCATTGGTTAGAACGTGAAAGAGTAACAAACATCCATTCATCCATCCATCCATATAGTTACAAGATTTCGCGTTTATAATATCAAAGTCAAAGTCAAAAATCATTTATTCAGTAATATCCGCAGGGATCATCTTGAAACGTCCTAAGCGCCAGTTCCTCGCGACCAAGCCTAGAAGAACCGGCAAGAAACTTACGGCTTGGTTCCTACCGTTGTCTTTGTATGATCCTTTTACGATATGAGTAGGATGTCCATCCGTATTGCCGGATGCCGCGGTGGTGCCGGTATAGAATAAGAGCCCGCCATCACCTCCAGTCAATGTTGCAAGGAACGCATCAAGAGATGGCCAGCACAGCACCATCCGTTGAGTACTGAGTTTGTTCACGTCATAAAGCGCTTCCTTGCTTCGCGGTTGGTTCTTCTGCCGATTAGATTGACTCATCACTGATTTTAGTTGAGTATCCTCTTTCTGAAAGGATCGTCCATGAACGTACTACTCCATGCCTGTTACGTGTCCCGGTTTTGTTGTTCAGTTAGATAACAGACACCTGTATACCTGACCTGATGGACGCAGGTTAGTGCATCGTAGGGTAGATACGTCCTAACGTGTGTAACCTGCGTGGTAAATCTTTGTTATAAGTGATGGTCATATCAGGTGGGCTGGCTATCTGCTTGTACAGTCTCAGCGTAGTTCTCTCCATAGCCCGTCATACGACTTTCAGCTTGTGTTATCAACTTGTAATAGTTAGCAGTTGTATGAGTCATCATTAGCAATATTATAGATGTTCGTCTTGAGGCTTGCGGTATTTGTGTAAAGAGGTTGTGGCGTAACTTCCCTAATCCCTTACATCCGAATTGGAGTATGTAGTAACTAATACTTACCTTGCTGGATTGTCTGACCCAGATAAACATCTATCTATACCAATTATAAGAATCTTTGTCTCTACTGACTGATTGGCTGACTGACTGACTGACTGACTGAGATATAGACAACGCACAACCTAAACCACTGGTCGTAGTGACTTGATATTTTCAGGGTATATTTGGTGCGTGGGGGTGCGTAGACGAGGTGAGAGAAGGGGGAAACTATTGGAAATAAATATATAAGGTGTACTAACTAAAGGAACTAAAAGGAACTCTCAAACCATATTATTATGCGGACCTCTCATGAAGTGGAATACAAATACAAATACAAATTATATTTATTCATACCAATTGATTTGCAACAGTACATTTTGCTGGCGGTCCCCGCACAGGACAAGCCTGTATCGCGGGAAACCGGTTTACAAATTACAGATTACCTAACTATAGAAGATTAAAACACTGTGACAGGACAAGAAAAAATTAAAAAACTAATTAAAATTAAGGTGTAAGTACGTATAAGTAGGTACGTGGTAGTTAATAGAGGGGAGAGAGGGGTAGAGTATCAGGTGTGAGGGTGTGTAAGTGAGTGAGGGTATGTTGAGTATGTGTGTGGTGTACGGAGAGGAATGTATGTTTATAGAGGAGTATATGTGAAGGGAAATCGGGGTAAAAACCTAATAATGATGTAAGACGATTTACTAACCAATAACAACCAAAAGGCTTTCCGTATCGTAGTCAAGAGTAAGGAGCCACTTTCTAACTCTTGACACCATAGAGTGAAGTTGCCAGGTTACAATGTTTCAGCGCACGGCGATAAATAAAGGGAAAAGAATACGAACAGAGCGATGACGGTATCATAGCCAAAATACCGAAGTTGTATGAGCATATGTTCATACGTGTTGGATTGCTACAGGCGTAAGTATTTTACTTGTTCAGTTGTGTTAACATGCCATATCCAAGGAAATTTGAGCCAAGGTCTTTTATTCCAATTGAAATGTAAAGCAAATATAATAAATGTTGTCGGTTCTACATACCTACCTACTATAAGTCGACACGGAACCTATAGGATCAGCTCTTGGTTTTGTTTGCCATTTTGGTACAGTACAATTACCGACTTGCACTGTTTACATCCGCTGGGGTTTATTCATCATGCACCGGCGCGTGGCGCTGCGTTCAGTGGCCACAGCCAGCGGTCGGTGGCCTCTCAAATGCACAACAATGCCTGCAGTGCCATGCAGTCTCTCGGGGGACATCAAGGAAGGTTTGATAGCGGTTAATTCTGCTTAGCGCTACCAGTTCTTGTTAACTGCTTAAGGTGATGTGATGTAATCAGCATCTGTTTTATAGCGTTTTTTGTCATCAGTGGAGGCTATACTTACCTTTTTTTTTGAGTAGTCGCCTTTTTGTGATTACTCCTTCTATGCTTGGTGTGCTTGGTTGGTCTTTCATGCTTGTACGAAGTTTTTTGGCTCTGGGTGGCAGCTTGCATTATGGCCTGTTTGAGCAGAAACTAGGTGACTTCACTATTGTCTTTGTTGGTGTCGACAAGAACTGATGATAGTTCGTTTTGAACTGTTTGCCTGTATTCAGCTATATCTACTCTTTTGAGAGGTGTAGGTGTTTTCAGCTTTGGGGTCCTCTTTAACTTAATCCTATCACTGCCATCAGAAGCTGGTGGTCACTGTCACAGTCAGCTCCAGGGTGCGTAAAGTATTAAGAATTGAGGATCATTATATAATCGATTTGATTCCTGTATCTTTCCTCTGGGGAGATCCACGTGTACAAGTGCATAATATAATGTTGGAAGACTTCTGTAGTTTCGGAGAAATCGTGATGAGTCAGTGAGTGAATGTACTATTTTTTTATATAGTAGGAGCTAAGTAGATAATACAATACTTTTGAAATGTTGGAAATTAATTTCGTGTATATTTACACAGATTTCAAATTAGCTTAGGTAAACGCGGGGCGTCGAGACCAGCGGGGTATAAAAGGGGGCAGCAATAGTTCACAACCATCCAGCCCGGTAACGCTGTCGGAAATCGCTAGGCGATTATACCAGCATTTTAGTCCGTTCGAAAAAAAAAAAAAAAAATCACAACCATCCATTACCAAGTAAACCACTGAAGCATCATCATGAAGTTCGCCATCTTCCTTATTGCTGCCGTTGTGAGTACCTACCTACTTGTATATTTTTAATCTTAGATTTAAGAGAGTTATTTAGTATTGCAATCAACTTTTTAAAAGTCTGTTAGTCTGTCTGTCATTAGTCAGAGTAGTTTTACTTGGAGACTACTAGTAGTTAAGTAAGTTAAGAAGTTTTACTTGGAATAAGCATTAGTACTTACCCATAGCCCGGCATAGGCGCATGCGCTGAAACTTTGCATAATTATGGTAGCATATCAAATAGGTACCTGATACACTTATAGTTATAACATAATTACACCCTACTAAAAATAGGCCTTTAAAATTTCTGGTGGTATGTCCACTCACTTCTTTGTATCGCAGCCATTCTTTAATAATAATTAAGTATCTAGTTTACAGTTCTGAAGTGGTGAGCTTATTTCTTTACCTTTGCTTTGCTGAGCAAGGGCTCAGAAGTGTTAAATGTAATCTGTATTCAGTAAAACGACGGTCATTCTTCGATTTTACTGCTAGTCAATCTGAAAGTTGCCACAAATATAGACACGCGGGAGCGTGTCAAGCCAAGTTCAAGCAAAGGCACGCGCCGAGTGTAATATTACACGAACCACTTGCTGCCACTTTTGACCCTTCTATAACCCAAAACCTCTTTAACATAAAGACATAAAACTACGTGTGTTTAATGATATCCATAAGGACATCTAGAAGCCCTAACAATTGCTGTTATTTAAAAAAAAATTGAGATCTTAAAGTAGGTTAGATTTGACTTGGCCAGATTTTATCAGAATAAAAAAATATGTATTTATTTAAATAAAAATTAAAATAGACAATAAAATAATTACAAATCCTGAAGACATATCTAATGCATTGAATGATTTTTTTATTGATAAGATAGTACTGCCGAAATAAAATATACTTTTTATTCATCCACTTGACACTGGCAAAAGTATCTGTCGAACGACAAACAGAGGCCAAAAGAAGAAGAAGAAGCTTTGAATAGTAGTCATAATAATAATAATAATAATAATGCTGGACAATCCACACAGCATCATCTAGCCCCAAGCTAAGCAAAGCAGAGCTTGTGTTATGGGTACTAGATGACTGATATACTTAATACAACACATTACATACATAGATATTTTTTATTATACATATAAAATACCCAGAACCCCCGGAATAAATATTTGCAGATCGTACAAACATTTATCCCAAGGCGGGAATCGAACCCGCAACCTCCTGCGTCGCAGGCAGACATTCGCCCGCCGCGCCACATCGGTCGTAGTCTGTGGCATATTATAGTTTCCCAGGTTCATTTATCCCGTTCGTTCGTGGCCTACATAGCGTGGTGCTTTTTTATACGAATCCCACAGGAAGATCATTATAAAATAAAAAACAAATAAAAAATTCCCAATTCGATCATGACGCAAGCACTTTCCCAGTACCTAAGCACCTGTGGGGCAAAGGGGCAAACCATGTAGGTATGGAAAGTCGGCCATCTCCTCTAAAACTTGATAGTTATTGTTATTCATTTGAATCAATACAATCAGTCCACATTAGCCCCGCTGGGGTATTACAATACGATGCTGAGCGGACATTTTGCAATACCTACCACAATCATTTTTATGTGCCTTTAACATTTGAAACTTCTAGTACCTACTGCTTAATTTGTGCTTTTAAATAACCTACAGCCACAGTTATTTAAAGTTGGATAGGTATCTATATTATTAATAATTGTTTTTTTTTTCTTATCCCGTGAATATCCCGTTTTAAGCAATATTAGTGGTATATTAATTGTTGCAAAAAAGTTTGTGCTCACGCGTTCTACTGATATTTGAATAGTAGGTACTAGGTAGGCACCTTCCTGATGATATTATTAAATAAAGTTTGTTTACCTACAGATCTACACGAATGCGTCACCTGCACCTATCTTAGGTAAGTTTGAGTTACCAAATTTTCTGTTAGGTAGGTCTTTATGTTAAAACTGATAGGTAATGAAATTCGAGAATCAGGTAGGTATATCTAAATACCTATCAATATAATAATAATAATAATGTTGTGGCATATTCATGCGCCGATATTTCAGTAAAATAGAAAACGGAAACAGTCTCACGACTGTAATCCCCAGGCATGGTAGATATCCACTCAGATTTACCTACCAAGTGACACCAACTCCAAAATGTCTACGAGGTGTAGTCAGAGGCACATCCAAATATTACATTTGGCGCATACCCACATTTTGTAGAAGTTACTATTCTACACGTGACAGGTTGCAAGCCCATCGTCGCTGCTAGAATACTTTACACCGTTTGAGAGCACTGGCATTGCGCACATAATTTTTTTCAAATACGGTGCATGACCGGATTCGAACCCACACCGGACCAGATTCGATTAGAATGCGGGATCGCTCCCACTAGACCACCAGTGCTCATAATTCATAGTCATATGTCTATGATATTATTATATTCTACGATAAAATTGCGCTTCCTGCTTACCTTTCATTATCTACCTACCCCACCGACCTATATAGAATGTAGGTAATTATGAAAACTGCATTTGTTAAAATAATTGCTGAGGCAAATAAGATTCCTGATTAATAATTTTGACTTCTAACGTTTTAGGGTCTGTTCGTGAACTAGCAGGAGGATTAAGCACCGGCGTGACTACATTGTCTAGTAAGTAAGAACTATTATTAAATTAATTGGAGCAGGAACGGCCCGCTGAGCCTTGTCGGCTGCTGCTTACAATAGGACCCCTGCATCACCTCCCAGGATGTCGCAAGATTGCAACAGCACCTCCTGAGTTGTTCGGTTACCAATCCGCCTGCCAAGTGTACTGACTAGAGAAAACCCCTGTACATAAAGGGAAAGGCATAAAAGTCATTATGACTAAACATAAGAGTTTAATTGATCATATAGCCGTGATGGGTCAACTGGTCTTAACTTAAGTAAAATACCTAATCAACTAATCAATATTGTACGCCCGAGATGGGCAGGCTGTTGAAACTGATTACACCTACTTTAAAATCTTTTATACACAACTAGCTGTGCCCGCGACTTCGACCGCGTGGAATAAGTGACTTTAGGCAGAAAGTGTTTTACTGCAAATAGTTTATTTAAGTACAGTCAGCGGCACTAGAATATATACAATTTGTAACTTTCACAACAATATTACAGCAAAATAATGGACTCTTACGCCTCAAAAACTAAAAGTCATGAAATTAGTTGATGACCTCGCTTATTTTTTGAATAATTGTCGTGCACATATTTTTAGCACCGCTGTGAACCACCTTGAAAGTTACAAATTGTATTTTCCCATTAGTCGTCTGTCGTCACGTGTCTGCCCGCTCGGGACATACTGCCCCCGGTCTCCCGGCGCGGCGCAGTGCTCATTGACTTTGTAATGACTCTGTAAATGTCATTACAAACAGTGCTGCTGAGCAGGCTGCAATCGCATATCTGTACGTTTCAGGAGAAACACAATCACTCTCCAGATCATCCAAATGTTGACCAAGGCGCAGTGGTTTTCAGGCGCCTGAAACATATTTTCAGTCATTTCCTATCGATACATGCATTTTCCTAAAATCCCCTTTTCAGACGTTTTCAGGAACTCTTATGGGCCTTTCATGAACATTGGAGAATAAAGCCTTATTTGCATAGGAGTAAAAGAGACCGCACTATTAGAAAGAGATGCAAATAATTCTATTCTTTCTGTAACTCTACCTAAAATGTTCGAAGGCATGTTATCTCTTTCTAATTTTCCAAGTTTACTCTACACGTACCATATAGACAATTTCATCCCCTATTTTTATTTTGCCTCCTTAAGGGTAACATTTTTACAACTTTGAATGTCACATTTAATTATCTAATCTAAGTCTAAAATTTCTATCTCATGTTTCAAGCTTCTAGCTTCAAAAATGACGAAACTTTCATGCCCTATTTTAACACCTTACAACCCTTTTTTCGCATTAAAAAATTCGCAAGTAGCCTATGTCCTTTCTCAGGCTCTAGACTATCTCTGTACCAAATTTCATTTAAATCGGTTCAGTAGGTTAGGCGTGAAACCGAAACAGACAGACAGATAGACAGACAGTTATTTTCGCATTTATAATACATATATTAGTAAGGGTTTGTTGTTGTTGAATGAAATTTTGTTTGTAAATAAACTTTCGTAAAACGACTGTTGTACTTTAAATCGCTTTTGTTAAAAAAATAAATTTTTATCTCTTTTATCTTTAGTTCTATCAGAAGGCCTATTCTTCTACATTTTGCTATTTCAGAATTTATGAATAATACTGGCACCGCAGTGATTGAGGAAGCACAAGTTCTACTAAATGAAACGGGAGGTAAGTAATATTTACCAATACTAATAAAAACCTAATCATCAAGGCTTAGGTTTGAATTTGCTCTTGCAGCTGGATGATCTTTCTATTATAAGAAACGCGGTTTAATCAGCTACGCATCCTGTAAGAGTCTACTGCTGGACACAGATCTCCCCTATATATACGTTTCCAGGAAGAACGATTTTGAGCCTTTTCCATCCATGGCTTCCCGCGATCCTAATAATATCGTGGGTCCAGAGAGTGGGCGGCCTTCCTACGCTTCGTTTTCCGGCACCTATACGTGGTTGCCATTTGAGAACCTATATCTCTCATCGGTTATCGGTTCTACGAGCTATATGGCCTGTCCATTACCACTTCAACTTGCTGATTCTGAGAGTTATGTCGGTGAGCTTAGTTTTTGAGTCGATTTCTGATTGTATCTAGTGAAACTTCCAGCCTCTCCCAGCCTCTCCCAGCATAGCTCTCTCTCCATAGCCCGTTGTGCGGCTTGACACGTTGCAGTGCGGTGGCTAGGTGGCTACGCATGATGTTGCCTATTCAGTAAAGATAACTTAGCTAACGCAGAACGGGATGCCTGTTTGGGACTAAAACCTGATTTTTCTGATGATAAATTATTGTCTATAAGGAAAATAAATAATTGTTACATAAGCTAGAGATAGCTCCAGTCGTAGGCATACATGAATTTATCTATATGTTATATATATACTTGGATCATATTATTATCTATAGTAATAGGTACCTACCGCCTACCTATGTTTTTAAATTGTCCTGTGCTGATCCTGACAAGCTGACATTTTGATTGACTGACTTACACTCAGAGAAATTTTAATCACTTGTTTTCTAGAGCAAACGTTATTCAGGCGTTAAACACACAAATAAAAAACACTTGGTTTAATAAATGTAAAAAATTATATCAAGAAATTAACGCCTGTGCATTATTTGCATAACAATGTCTGTTTTAGAAAATCAGTTATTAGAATAGAATTCTAATAACTGATTTTCTCGTGTAATCAACGCGGAGCTGAAACCGCTGAAGTATAAAAGCTGGTTTTTCACAGTAGGTACTCGTTACGTTACCTACCTAGCGTGCCCTTTCTCGAATACTTCACCAATACCAATAATCTCCACATTAATGAAGTTAAAAGTTGAAGAAGTAACAACTAATAAATAATGGTTTTGTAATTGTGGCTTTTTCAGTCCTGCTTACAAAGGCCATTGTCGACCCATTAAATATTTTGGCGGGAAGTAGCAGTGATACTACAAGCACAACTGCAAACAGCAGTAACTCAACACAATAGTGGACGAACTAAGCTCATTGAACTGACTGGCTTTACTGCTTAGATAGGTAGGTTCATAGGTAATACGATTGGCTTTGTGGCGACCTCTAGCAAACTCATTATAAAAATTCATTTTGTTTACATTTGATCAAAGCTAACAATAAAACGATAAGTTATGTTACAGAAACCTGAAATAATGTAATACCAGAAATAACAATTCATGCTAGGAAAGCTTCCCTAGAGAAATATCATATCCTGGTCTGTTCATAACATAGCTACCTACTTACTTGTTTACCTACTTACTATGCTAAGATTATCTGAAATGAGGCTACATTTAATGTTTCTGTTAAATTTGTAATTATATAAATTCTATATATTAATAAAAACAATGCATTATAACCTTTATTGTTTTACTTGTAAAAACCGTGCGCAAATTCGCGGAATTGCCTTTCTTAGGACACCTCTATGCATCAAGATGAAGCCTCTACGACCAGTGGTTTAGGTTGTGCGTTGTCTATATGACAGGCAGTCAGGCAGGACAAAGGATCTTAAAATTGGTATAAATTTGGCCAGTACAAACAAACGGCACCTACCTTCCTTGAATAGTAGGTACCTAGTTACTTGCCCTACTTCAACCAGTCGTAATATCAAAGCCAAAGGCTAAAGCACTTATTCAGAATATCCAGGCATCATCTTGACAGCTTGGTGAATCTATATAGGCGCCAGTCCCTAAAACAGGCACGAAACTTATTGATCATGTGTATTAAACACATTACTAATACAAGGAAAATAAAAATTAAAAACGTGACTGTTCTAAGGAAGTTTAAAACAAAACTCTACAACTCGAAAAACAAATGAAGATCGGATTGCCGCGTTCCCGTCTATTTCGTTATTTTTTCTGTGACCGGTCATTACCTTTTATTGAAATAATGGTAAATGTTTTGCCCAAATCTAGTTATTTTATAGAAATAGTTGAAATTTAAACATAATAAAGTCATTTAAAAAAAAAATATTCTTTAATTGATACTTAACTTTATGTTATTTCAATTTTACGTCACGCTGTAATTGAGTGGCTGCTGTAGAAAGTTGTAAAAAACAGAAATGTCCGAATATAACTAGTTTCTTTTGAATAATTTGACAGCTATCAGTTGAAAACGATTCTGCCGAGAGCTGAAAAGTATTATTACTATTAATCCGCTCCTCAGGCAACTTTAGACCTACTTTCGGAGTACGAGTAATGAAAATAATAAGTACTTATTATTTTTTATTTTTGTATAGTATGGGCATGGGTTAATCCTACTAATATTATATATGCGAATGTTTGGATGGATGGATGGATGGATGTTTGTTCCTCTTTCACGCTCTAACCAGTGGACCGATTTGAATGAAATTTGGAATAAATATAGATTGTAATCTGGAATAGGACATAGGCAACTTTTTATCTCGAAGAAATAACGGGAACGGAAAAAAACTGCCACGCGGGCGAAGCTGCGAGGGGCCTCTAGTCTAACATAATAAGGCAAAGGTAAGACACAAAAGCTGACTACTATTAGGTAGGTAATCTTAATAGAGATGGACATGCAATTCTTTCACAAGACGACCGATGTGGCGCGGCGGGCGAATGTCCGCCTGCGAAACAGGACGTTGCGGGTTCGATTCCCGCCTTGGTATAAATGTTTGTACGATCTGCAAATATTTATTCCGGGTGTTCTGGGTATTTTCTATGTAAAATAAAAAATATCTATGTATGTAATATTGTATTGTATTAAGTGTATCAGTCAACTAGTACCCATAACATAAGCTCTGCTTAGCTTAGGGCTAGATGATGCTGAGTGGATTGTCCAGCATTATTTATTTATTTAAAAAAAAAATTGGTACCTACGTACCAGTGGAAATCATGATAAATCTTAATAAATAAACTAACATTTGATGGATTTCAAAAGGAATTAGAACGTCTAGTAAAATAAAAAGATTTTTAAAGCTCTTTGTGTTCGATAGAAATCCAAAACTCTATGGTTACCCATTAAAAACGACGACCGATGTGGCGCAACGAGCAAATGCCCGCCTGCAACGCAGGAGGTGGCGGGTTCGATTCCCGCCTTGGGATAAATGTTTGTTGTGCCGGAATAAATATTGGCAGATCGTTCTGCAAATATTTATTCCGGGTGTTCTGGGTATTTTCTATGTATAATACAAAATATTTATGTAAGTAATGTATTGTAGGTATTAAGTATATCAGTCATCTAGTACCCATAACACAAGCTCTTCTTAGCTTGGGGCTAGATGATGCTGTGTGGATTGTCCAGCATTATTGTTGTTATTATTATTATAAAAAATAGGTACAAAGTTTGAGACCCCTCCTTTCAACATGTCGTCAGATGCGAATTTTCCAAACCAAATTGTCTAGCCAATAACCAAGCACCGTATCTTTTATTTTGATATTACTTATTAATTAACTATTAATTGTGAACATTTTTTACTTAACTTGCGCTTACAATTAATAATAAATAATAATAATAATAATGTTGGACACACACAGCATCATCTAGCCCCAAGTTAAGCAGAGCTTGTGTTATGGGTACTAGATGACTGATAAGATAAAGATAAAAAGATAAAATTTATTTATTTAACAAAAGCGTTTTAAAGTACAATAGTCGTTTTACGAAAGTTTATTTACAAACAAAATTTCATCAGTAGATTGCCAATGGTACCCACACTAGATAAAATCTGTATCGTGGGTACCTGTTTACGATTAACTTAAATTTAGTTTGGAGACTCGGTTTCAGTAAAACATTTTGATTTCCCAATTTAAAAGCTAAGTATTTTATTAATTTATATATATATATATATATGTATATATAAATGATGTTCGTAATACTTAAGTGTAAATATAGTATAGGTATGTAAATATAATAGGCAAATACAATTCAAAGTAATTAAAAAAACAAACACAATATATATCTTATATAATTTTACTAACAGATATGCAGCTACTTTAATGTCGATAATAAGATTTCTGTGCTGTGGTAATCAGATGATTTAAGCCAATTCTCAATTTTTTGTTTGGCTTCAAATATTGGACAATACTTGAGTTCGCATATTAGGTTGACAACTTTATTGTAGATTGAGGCAGTAATAAAGGGACTAAAACGCTGCGCAAACGATGTATTAACATGCACAATTTGTGTTTTAAAAACGCGACGCCTTAGCATTTCCCCGTAATTCACATCACAAATAACTTTCCTATGCTCATCGAGACAAACTTTAAGAATGAAAAGCTGTCGCACACTCAGGACTCTGCTCTCGCTATAGACACTGGTGGTAGGATATCTGTACGGTTTTTTAAGCATAGCCTTTAAAACAGATCTTTGGGCTCTTTCAACTTGTATCATAGTGGTTTTGTGCGTGCCACCCCAGCAGTTAATGCAGTAAAACAGGATTGATTGGCACAGAGCAATGTAAGTTGATCTCAGGGTCTCGAAATCTGCTGAGTTTCTGAGTTGTCTCATAACATTTATGATTTTCCGTGTTCTTGCAGAAAGAATCCGGATTTGTTCCTTAAAATTAATGTTCTCGTCGACAAGGATGCCTAAGTATTTAATAAATTTTGTTCTGCTTATTTCAATACAATCACAAGATGTGGCCTCAGTATTATCACAGGAGTGTATTTTTATAGTCGATAACGAAACGGGTGGTCCTGATGCTTGTGATTTGTGGAAACAGATAAATTTAGTTTTATTTGCATTTAACGTTAATAGGTTGTTCCGCAGCCAATGGTTCAGTTGTGCTAGACCTTTTTTTGTATTTTGAATTGTATCATGCCAAGTGGGGCCATGAAAAATTACGGCGGTATCATCTGCGTAGCATATGACATCTGCGCTCTCGAAATTAAGGTCATGAATGTTATTTATGTACAAAATAAAGAGAGTGGGCCCTAAAATACTGCCCTGGGGAACACCAAAATTCATTTGCTGAGTGGAACTTATAACACCATTTACGCGTAGACACTGTTTCCGTGCAGTTAGATAACTCCTGAACCAATCAAGCGCTATACCTCTTATACCAGAGTTTTCTAGTTTCTTTAACAGTATCGCAACGGAAACAGTGTCAAATGCTTTAGCAAGGTCGAGAAACACTCCTATACAGTTTCTGTTTTTGTCTAGATTCAAAACTGTTTTGTGTAATAGGAGTGATAAAGCTTGTTCTGTCGATTTTCCCCGTCTAAATCCAAACTGCTTGTCAGATATTAGGTTATGTTTTTCTGCGTACTGAATGAGTCTTTTGTTAACTATTTTCTCGAGTAACTTTGAGAAAACACCAAGTAGGGAGATGGGTCGATAATTTTCAGGAAGACTTTTTTGGCCATTTTTGTGGATGGGAGTGATAGTACCCAATTTCCAGGGCTCAGGAAAGATACCCGAGGAGAGACTCTTATTAAAGATATAAGTTACAGGGACTAGTATGTAATCTTTAATTTGCTTGATCAAAATATTAGTTAAACCGTCTATACCTGGAGCTTTGTCATTTTGCAGGGTCATTATGAGCTTTTCGACTTCCATCTCATCCGTCGGATGTAAAAAGAAGGAGGCCGAAAAATGCTGTGTAGGTTTTACGTTACTGGCTAGAGTGTTTTGATTTAATTTTAATTGCGATAATATTTTATTGGCCAATGTTTGACCAACCGATGAAAAATATTTATTACAAAAATCAAGAGATTGTCTAGGGTCAGAGTTACCTTGTGCAGAGAGGAGCTCAAGCGGCTCGTTTTTGCTAGTTGTGAGGTGACAGATACCTTTTATGGTTCTCCACAATTTCTTAGGGTTATTTTTGCAGCTCTTCAATTCCCTATTTTCGTATTCATGCTTAAGTTTCCGAAGTAAGAGATTGCAGAAATTACGGTAGCGTGTATATATGGTGCGTAACGCAGTGTCGTTTGGGTTACGCTTGGATCTCGCGTGTAGTCGATCGCGGTGGCGCATGCATCGCACTAATCCTGGTGTGATCCAGGGTTTTAAAATTCGCTTTGAGCGAGGGATTACCACCCTCTCAGTATGCTTTTCAACAATGCTGTGAAGCGTGTGCGAGAAAATTTCAACTAACTGGTTTATGTCACCTTGATGTAGCAGTTTTTCCCAGTCAACCAATTTTAGATCCCTCACAATAAGCTCGTAATTTCGTTTGATTTTAAATTTTTGCGGGCCGTCATTTTTGCGTTTTCCAAAAACTATTCCCGCCATTACCAAATCATGGTCAGTTAGAGATGAATTGCAGACCAAGCCAATAGATCTACATTTGCTTTTTATAAAGATATGATCTAAACAGGTCTGTGATCTGGTTGGTAGGTTTATAGCTGGTATAAGTCCATGCTCTGCCAAAAGGCACAAATACTCCAGGCAGAGGCTGCTGTCTATTGATGGTAAAATGTTAATATTGATATCTCCTGCCAATATAAAATTTGCAGTGCTCCGGTAGCTACTAAGCAAAACATCAAGAGATGAAATACAATTGTCTAAATTTTTAAAAGAAGGTGATCTATAGATTCCGAGAATTGTTATGATGTTAGGAATTTTTATCAACAGGCCGTTTGCTTCAGCTATGGGTGGTTCCAAGCATGAAGATTTCCAATTTTCTCGCACATATACTACGACACCACCGTTTTTGTTGATGAATGTACGTGTGTGGTATTCCTTGTAATTTGGAATCTGGGGGATGATAGAGGATTCACATAACCAACACTCAGTCAAAATTATGACGTCAAAGTTAGTTTTTAAGCGTGAGAGGGTGACAAGGAACGAACTGAAATTTTTGTTTAGACTTCTTATGTTGAAAGTTAGAATTTTAAAACCATACCTCGGTGTGAGAACACCTCTTACTGCCTCAGGTTCGTTAATTGCGTGACAAACAATGTCAGTCGAGTCTAAATCTGAAATAATGTTATCTAAATCCATTGCATACCGGGTAAAGTGATAGAACTGAAATGTTTTCTGGATAAAGTTTTGGGTTTGTCACGCATACTTATAAAATTGGTACCTTTGCTTTTTGTTTTATGTTGGAGAGAGGTTATGAATTCGCGGATTTTAGGTATAAGCTGCACTGAGTTCGAAAAGTAGTATACTAATACAAATGATGTGGGGCATAAGGAATTGAAGTATAAAATATCATAAATAAATAGATAATAAATAAATAATATTGGTAGAACATATTTGCTGTAGTAGAAATTGACAAATAAAGCAAGCAAAGTCGCAACATTGTACAGATTGTGAGATGTCGTACACGTTAACCGTTTCTTAGGTATGTTTAGTAGCAGCAGCGACATCCGGAGGAAGCATATAATCCAAATTTGCGCGGGTCGACACCTTAAGAGCGGCGTTTCCTTCCCGTTTACGGACGTAAATCGCTCCCTGGTTGCACCAGCAGTACGCGTAACCATGCTGTTTAGATCTAATCCTTGCGTCACGAAACAACAGCCTGTTTTCTTTCGTGAGTCGTTCATTCACGTAGACCCTGCGGGAGGGACCGGGGATATACTTAATACAATACATTACATGAATAGATATTTTTTTTAATATACTTAGAATACCCAGAACACCTGGAATAAATATTTGCAGATCGTACAAACATTTATCCCAAGGCGGGAATCGAACCCGCAACTTCCAGCGTCGCAGGCGGACACTCGCCCGCCGCGCCACATCGGTCGTCAAAGGCATTTAGGTAGGTAACAACAGACTATGGCGCCTTTAAAAGTTTCAGAAATATAAAATAGTGCGAGCACCTACAATCTACATAGGTAAGTATCTCGCATACATTAAAATAAATTAAGAATTAATATATAACTTATATGATCATTAGAAACGGTCTGCAGACGGCTGTAGCGGTTGTTATTATTACTTTTTGTGAATATCTAGTTTGTTGTTCTTATTATATTTGTATATTTTGTTGATGGCTGCTGCATGATTTTTTTTTTTAATTCAATGTAGTTCTACATGACTGAAATAACTAAAATAAAAAAACACAATAATAAAATTAATAATGTATAATAAATATTTTGTGTTTGTTTGTCATTTTGTTTTAATTTACTTGTACAAACCATTTTATACCGACCGACGATGACAACCGATGTGGTGCGGCGGGCGAATACGCCTGCAATGCTGGAGGTTGCGGGTTCGATTCCCGTCTCGGGATAAATTGTGTATGGACCGCCTGTGGCGGTGAAAGCCTCCTCCAAAAGTTTCCATGCTACTCGGTCTCTAGCTACTCTTGCCCATATTTTTCCAGCCATATTGGCGATGTCATCACTCCATCTTCTTGGTGGTCTTCCTCTTTTTCGTCTCATATTACGGGGGGTCCAGTTTGTGACCACCTATGTACGGTATGTACTATGTATAATTAAAAAAAATATGTATGTATGTATTGTATTAAGTATATCAGTCATCTAGTACCCATAACACAAGTTCCGCTTAGCTTGGGGCTAGATGATGCTGTGTGGATTGTCCAGCATTATTATTATTATTATAAATTTATAAATGTATTCTTTAACGTAATGCCATTTTATAAATGTATGCTTAGTAGTAGTAGAGCTCTCAGTGAAGGGCTCGTCCGGGGAAGTACTACCACCATGCCTCTTTCTGCCGCCAAGCAGCACAGCGTGTTCCGGTTCGAAGGGTGTGGGTGCCGGTGTAATTACAGGCACATGAGGCTTAAAACCTGTATGCCTCAGGTTGATGGACGCAGAGCAGTGTATTGTGGGTTACGTTCCTAAAGAACGTGACCTTGAAGGCAATGCTTTGTTATAGGCGATGGTAACCACTTAACATCAGGTGGGCCATACGCTTGTTCCCTCAGCACATTGTATAAAAAAAATGCATCGGTAAGATTTATAAAAAAAAATATTTACGGTTCAATGCAGCTGACTGTACTTACCTACCACTGCCCACTTATATCGAACCCACCAACGCCACGGCATTGGCAGCCACCTACTAATAACTGAGCTGTGAATGTACGACGGGCAGCTTGGAAGAATACTATTACTTCCGAGCAAGTATATGCCTCTACTTTCAATCCAAATTATCATAATATAATATGGTACAGGGTCAACAGGTTGCACACTGCACAGTCGGCAAATAGAAATTTGATACAGAGATAGACAGCAGTTGATGTGCAAAAGTCATTGACGAATATAATCTACCTGCCCACAGCCATTGTAGGATACTTTGTGATTTGAAAAGGTTCGATTTGTTTTCTGGTCGGGCTGGAATTATTTCACAATGTTCACTGGAAGCGCCCCACTCGACTCAAATGGTTATTACCGCTTATAATTATAATAATAATAATAAAACAGACTATACACACAAACACACCCCAGTGGCGCACATCAATTTAATACACTGTAAACTTGCACCATACTACCAATACTCCCCAAAACCTGTGTTGGAGAACAGCAGACGTAGAATGTACTTTGACAGAGCTATACTACTGATATAACCAGACATAACAATAGAACGGACATAACTCTAATCGATAAAACTAATTAAACTGCTTATATAATTATTAGATATATTGCGGTACCCCGCTGGTGCTTTCCAGCACTGGAGTGATACCAAAATGTATACAACAATACCTCAAAGTAATAGTTATACCCGAAAATACTTATATAACTATGCAGTAAACATGTCGGATTGTCAGGAAATTTCTGCAAGAAGACGCAAATCATGATTCGCAATTGGCTTAGGCCCGTGAGCTTTATTGTTACCAAACTAATTATGTTTTAAGAAAAAAACCTGAAGTATATCATTTACTAAAGGTTACTTACAACAATTATTTTATAACTAAAACATTGAACTATATTTTACATAGATATTATATTTTATAACTGTTAAGACGTCGCTTGCGTGATACAGCTTGGTGTCTCGTGTACAGCTCGTGTCAGGCTTCCGATGAACGTCCCTAAACACGACACCTTTCGGCCAGAACTCGCTATCCATGTATGTCGATAGCCGATCAGATAATTGACTCTCCCAACAACTTTCCGGCGAGATGCTAACTGTTCGGCTCGCGTGGTAAGGCCGGTCTTCAGCTTCAAGTACCTGAGTTAAACATTTACAAAGCCCTCATACTACCAATCCTTTTGTATGCTGCCGAAACATAATGTTGCAATGTTTTGGGAAACAAGTGGCAAGACCGGACAACCATTAAATACCTACACCGATGTGTTGCCTGTTTTGCATGTTAGTATGGAAGATTTGCTTACAAAAACCCAGCTAGGGTGGTTGGCCATGTACCTACATCCTATAACAGGTTGCCGAAAGTAATCTTCTACTCGGAGTTGTCAGACAGCAAGAGTTAACCTGGCTGGTGAGCAATTTTTTCGTTACAAAGACATCGCTTAGCAATGGCTTAGCAATGGCTTAGCACATAGGCTTAGCATTACCGATTCTTCTCTTCTTTTTTTTTCTCATCTGTCCGTCATTCGACAGACAATTTCACCAATGTCAAGTGAAGGAATAAATGGTTTTTAGTCTAGTCGAGTCAAACTTTTGAAAGAGTTGTAAACTGATACCTATTCGACGAATGAATGTCGAAAATTTATATAAATGATCGTCTGTATTTGTATTTGTACAGATGTCAAATTATGAACGTTGAATGCGTGCGTCATTGGATGGTAGGTACACTGCAGGTCTAGTAGCTAAGCGATCCCGCCTTTTGAACGGCTGTGGGTTAATTTATCAAAGTCAAAGTCAAAAATCATTTATCATTTATCATTTATTCAGTAATATCCGCAGGGATCATCTTGAAACGTCTTAAATCTAGGTGAATCTAAGGCTGAGGCTACACTAGGCAGCGATTTGCGATGCGACTGGAAGAGCGAAATGATTTTGAAGCAAAATATGTGATCTACGGTGTAGCCATATACGTGAGCATTAATGTATTTGTTTCAATCGCTCATGTGTCGCAATTCGCGTCGCGGCCTAATGTAGCCTCAGCCTAAGCGCCAGTTCCTCGCGACTAAGCCTAGAAGAACCGGCAAGAAACTTACGAATTGGTTCCTACCGTTTTTTTGTATGATCCAACAATAAAATTCAATTAAGCTTACTAGCGAAACGCGCGCGACTTCGTCCGCGTGAAGTTATTTTCATACAAACTTCAACACACGCTTTACCCGTTTAAGGGTTAAATTTCGGAAAATCCTTTCTTATTACGCCTCTACACATCAAGAAGAACATACTCTGAAAATTCATGAACGTACTCCGAAAATATTTTAAGCCTCTACGACCACTGGTTTAGGCTGTGCGTTGCATATAGGTATGTCAGTCAGTCGATCAGGACAAAAATTCTTATAATTGGTAAAGATTAAATAATGTTACGTGCCCTACAAGAATGATACACAGTAAACTAGCCCTTTCACAGGGCACCTAGGCTGTATTGTGAAATGTATAACTTCAAAGCAATCTAAATGAAAAAACAGTGGAAGTCAGGGTGTTTATGATAATTATTTGGATTATGTTTAGTAATAGCAGAGCTCTTAGTGAAGGCTATCTCTCCCTACCCACCTACAAACCTCATTGTGGGTAACACACACTGATTATAGACTTTGGTCTTGAGGCTTTGCGGTAACTCTGACGAGAAGATGTGCCGTAATTTCCCGAACGCTGCCCATCCGAGTTGGATTCATTGGCTTTGTTGAAATAAGACTTACCTAGTTGGACCGTCTGACCCAAATATCCATAGTGGTTTACAACTTCGATGATAGCGCTCCCAACATGCATCGGCACGGGTGCAACATGATGTCAGTGAACTTAGCAGATCATTATGCAGCAGATAAAAAAAAATGTGAGTTCTATTAACATGCATTTGAGTTCTACAGTACCTTTTTGGAATAGTTCTGACGTTAAATCCTGAAAAAATTTAAAAATATTTGACAGCATTTTTGTCGTACTCATTCTGGTCTCTGAGCATTGTTCCTAGGTCTTACAGTGATTTCGCCATGTCGACTACATCGTCGGCAGATCAAAGGTGAATTATGTATAACCCTTATTGGGAAGGAACTGACTCCTGACATACAGGTAGCCCTAGTTTAGGAGTCAGGACTTCATCTGTAACTGTAACATTGGTTTAATCAATAAATGCCTTATCTTATCTTATCTTATTCGCCATTAATGTTAATGCCATACCTACTCCGATGTACCGATAGTCGATTTGGAACCGCTAGAGTGATCGCAATGCTACGGTTTCAACTGAATCGAAAGCTTTTTCATAGTTCACAAACGCTAAACAAAGTGGCCCATTATACTCTTCGGTTTCTGTATAACCTGCCGGAGCGTGGATGTGGTCTATAGTATTATAGTTCTTTTCGTAACTAGAAACTTATTCGGGAAGCTAGAAGTCGACGAGCCAAGTCGATTGATAACTACTCTCGAAAACAACTTATAGACGCGGATCAGCAGCAAGATGGGCCTATAATTCTTCACGAAGGTTCTATCATTCTTCTAGACGGACTTGTGGGTCTGTGATCTTTATACCTCTTGGTGGGAGTTTTTTCATAAGTTCAGCTGGAATTTCATCACATCCAGGAGATTTTCCAGTTTGCATAAACTTAATAGCTTGTTCAACTTCCGCATGCAGAATATCTGGTTCTTGTTCCAGTTTACCCCATTCGTTTTTAGGCTCTGTTTTTAATTCAACATCGTACAATGCCTCACAGTATTCTTTCCAGCGCTCCAATTCTTATTTTAGTTCTATCAGCAGTTGGCCATTTTTATCTTCCACTGCATATGACTTTATGTGTATGTGTGTCAAATAAGCGTATATTCTATTCTATTCAATTAATTCTTCTTAGCGCTGGCAGTTCTTGTTAGCTTGGTAAGGTCTTTTGCTTCATTCTTGAAAGACTGTTGCTCAAGCTGAAGGCAGGTGTTGTTAATTTCAGTGTTTACCTACTCCCTTGAGAGGTTTAGGTGTTTTCAGCTTTGGGATCCTCTTTAACTTAATCCTTAACACTGCCATCAGGAAGCTGGCCACAGTCAGCTTCAGGGTACGTAAAGTATTAAGAATTGAGGATCGCCAGTGACTTTGAATCATTATATCATCGATTTGATTCCTGTATCTATCACCTGGGGAGATCCACGTGTACGAGCGCCTAATGTGGTGTTAGAAGCAGGTGCAGGTTAAAAGCAATTCAGACTTCTAAACCTTGTAGTTTCGGAGGAATCATGATGAGTCAGTGACTGAATGGACTGTTCTTTTATATAGTAGAGGCTAAATAGATTATATTTTTTAAAATGTTGGAAATGAATTTCGTGTATATTTACACAGATGTCAAATTAGTCTAGGTAAACATAGACTGTCTAGACCAGCGGGGTATAAAAGGCGGTAGCAGTAGTTCACAATCATCCATTACCAAGCAAACCACTGAAGCATCATCATGAAGTTCGCCATCTTCCTTATTGCTGCCATTGTGAGTACCTATCTACTTGTATATTTTTAATCTTAGATTTGACTGAATTATTTATTTTTGCAATCAACTTTTAAAAAGTCTGCTATGTTCCTCTCTGTCTTTAGTCAGAGTAGTTTTACTTGGAATAATAATTATTAGTACTTATCCATAGCCCTGCGCTGAAACATTATATGACTATGGTAGCACATATCAGGTAGTTGTGCTCATAGTTATATACATAATCAAAATAGGCCTTTAAAATCTCTGGTGGTATGTCGTTGGTCATTTTAAAAAACATGGAGAAGTTTCACTCACTCTTTTGTATCCAGCCGTTCTTTAATAATAAATAGTATACAGTTTTTAAGTGGCGAGCTTACTCTTTAGATTTGCTTTGCTGTGCAAGGGCTCAGAAGTATTAATGACAATCATGTATTCAGTAAAACGACGGTCATTCTTCGACTTTACTGCTAGTCAATCTAAAAGTTACCACAAATATGTAATACTAAAAGTTATACATTAATTGGTAGAAAGATATTTTATTCCCATATTCCAACGACTTTCGAGTCGGCGAGCGACTATGTCAGTCCGTCAGTCTGAAGGAAAAATTATGAAATGAAATGAATGAAATTTTCCAGCTTAACGTTAAGCTTCAATGAGCCTCTTACGATGCGGTGATCGCTGCCTGTTTTTGCCCTGTTGATCACAGAGACAGCATAGAATATTTGTTTCTTGGTCGTTAATTGAACTCTATCTTGCGCTTGTGTCCTCCTTGGTGCAGCCACGTCCATTTTCTGGACGGCCGCTTTTTCAAAAAGGAGTTCATCATAAAGAGTCCTTCTTTTTCCATGAAGACGGCCGATCGCTGACCCCGTTGGTTCTGCTGTCCAAATCCAAATCGCCCCACTCTCAGTTCATTATCGTTCCTCATACCAAGCCGCGCGTTGAAGTCCCCCATTATAACCGTAAAGTGTGTTTTCGAGACTTGCATGGCATTTGAAATGTCGTCACACATAGCCACGTATACCACCCTGCTCTAAACGCTTTCACCACGCTTGGCAGGCGGATTGGTGACCGCAGTATTGATGTTATGGTACTTGGGAAATGCTGCTGCCTATTTTCCGGTTTTTCCCTAAGTCACCTCTTACGACATCCACGGGAGGTGATGGAGGAGTCCTATTCCTTGCCGGGACCCCACGGACCTTCAATACAAACAATCTAAATTGATACTTACTGGCCTAATTGTTTATTGTATGACGGCCAGATGCCGTGCCTTAAACAAGAAAGAACTAAACTCGCTATAAACTTTGGATAATAATAATTTGATGATAAATAGATCGAACTTAAATCGAGGTTTTGCGAGGAAATTACCCGTGCCCAGGAACTAGGGATCATATAAGACGTGTTGGGACTGGTGACTAAAATACCTTAATTCTTAGATCTACATTCCCAGAGATCTAGTCCAGATTAGACTTTTTGAAGTGATCCTTTAGAAACAGCAGCTTATTTTAAAATGTTGTGTTTTGCTCTTTTTTGTAAGTTTAGGGGAGTTGACTGAAAACTGTCCCAGAGTTGTTTTATACTTGAATAAGTATCGAATTAGACTATGCGTCTGAATAATATTATTTGAATAAAATTTCACTTAGTTTATTCAGACATCTCGTGCCTAGTGGGAATATAGTTAAATAAATTATCTAATTTATTAGTAACTTTAGTCACCTCCGCCCGGTACTACATTCACTGGTAGGTATCATAGACAACAATGGTTCTCTCTAAGAATATGGACTATAGAATTTCTCTGATAATTACTTAGACGAGTAAACCACGGGACACGTTACTAAGCCATTCTTGCCCTTACCCCTCTTGCCACGTACGGTGCTTATATTCTACCGTTAGCGAACTTACCCTGTCAGTGTGACCTTGGTTCTTGAAGACAACACAAGGCGAAAAAAATGACGAAATGCACCGTACTTTTTTGTAAAAACTACAGTGGCCGCACAGTTGATGTTTCTTATCACAGATGAGTACAATTTTATGCCACCAAAGCGGCTATTTTTTCATAAAATCCAATAAATGCGATACGATCGCTGCAAACACTTCACCATTTTAAGAAGCACTCCTTTTTTAAGGTATTGTAGCCAAAATTGAAGAACAATTAAATAAGTCGAATCACACTGTTCACTTTTCATTTGTTCCTACGTTCTTCTTCCAAATAGGGCTTGAAACTATCGATAAAAAATATCGATGTGAATGAATGAACAATTTAACACGCTTTCAGATTTCCAACTAATCCCTTACGAAAAATAGAGTGGGTGAAAGCAATTCGTAGAGAGTGGACATGGATCCCCAAAAAATATACCAGAATATGTAGTTTGCATTTTGAGCCAGAGTGCTATAATACAAATTCTAAGAAACAGAGAAAATTATATAAAGATGCTGTTCCTACATTAAATTTTCCTGGATTTGTAAGTAGAGCTTAAACTTCTACATGCAGCTCTATAATCATCATCATCATAATCATTATTAACGAGTTCTAAAAGTCTGCTATTAGAAAAAGGCCATATTAAAAAGAAACGAATGCAATGGCAAACAATCTTGAGCCACCTACATTCATCGACTTTCAACGGCCTCTGCGTTTGCCGTCAACGTCACACACGGAGATTAGACAATATGATTTTTGTTTATTCATTTATTTCCTTTACTTTTATAGTGAAGAGTGAAACTGTTGTCGTAGCATCGTAGTTATAGCAGATTTTATAAGTCATCATCATCATCAACCGATCGCAGTTTACTGTAGGTAGGTAGGTTAGTAGTTTCAGTGCTGTATACACTTAACAAAAATGTATTTCTCAGCAGTCTTCGCACTATACAAGGATGTATGGTGAAGACCAGTTATCTTACTCAAAAACCTGAACCAAAGAGTGATTATGAACAAATAACATGTGGTTTGGATATACTGTTTGGACATTAGAATCTTCTACAGAGCCCGATCTTCGGCTTACTCATTCAGTTACTGCCAGCATCCTACACTACATTTGCCAAAGACATAAACGGCCCACTGCCACTTCAGCTTGCTAGATCTTTGGGCTATGTCATCTAAATTTATCATCATCATAATCTTGTTCCATGAACAATTGATAGTGATGTTCGGCGATGATGACGTTTAGCTAGGAAAGAGCGGTAGGAAACGTGGGAGTCTGTCTTGGGATCGGATCGGAGTCGGTCGATAGTTTTGTAAAGTAAAGGAAGTGAACATAGAAGAACATAGAAGTGGACATTTTAGGGTGGTGGTTAGGCTGGTTTACTCGTCTAAGGATAATTACCTAAACTACATTCTTTTTCACAGTTGACACTACGTACGTTTGACAGTTAGAGAAGGAATTTCGTTGAGTTTCAGTTGCAGCTTGGATTTGACATTTGACAGCTGACTTTACTTTTTTAACTCGAATTGGCTAAAACCTATGTATTTATTCATCCAATCACACAATCATTTTTATGTGCCGTCTGCTAGCTTAGAAACTTCTAGTACCTACCCACTTCTGAACTGAGCTTATTTTGTGCTTTTTAATAACCTACAGCCACAGTTGTTAAAAGTTGGATAGACCAGGTTTATTATTGATAGGTTAGGTTAGGACTTAATTGATATGATTAGCTGTGCACGCGACTTCGTCCGCGCGGAATTTAACAAAAAAGTTATTTACTTACCTAAGTATATTTTTTTCATTTTTGCATTACATTTTAACTATTATTTATTTTTAGTCCTTCGTATATTATCTTTATTGAAAAATGAACCCGCGTGATAGAAGCGGTGGGAAGTGCCCGACGTGACGGCGCAGTGTAGCAAAAGTAGCCTAAGTTACTCCTTATTACATTAGCTATGTACCAGTGAATGTCCCGTCGAAATCGATCCAGCCAGAGATTCCAGAGATTATCCGGAACAAACAGGCAGACAGACAGACAAAAATTGTAAAAAATGTTATTTTGGTATATGTACCGTATATACATTCATATGCATGTAGTAACAGCGGTTATTTTAATATTACAAACCAACACTTCAATTTTATTTACTTTGTATAGGTAGATAGATTTTTTTCTTAGAAGATTTTCCATATTTCTAAAACCAAACAAAAACATGGTAAATATCCTGTTTTAATCAACATTAGTGGTAGGTACCTATTTATATTAATTGTTGCAAAAAAGTTTGTGCTCACGCGTTCTACTGATATTTGAATAGTAGGTACTAGGTAGGCACCTTCCTGATGATATTATTAAATAATGTTTGTTTACCTACAGATCTACACAAATGCGTCACCTGCACCTATGTGTAAGTTATTATATTCTGTAAGTTTGACCTGCGTAACAGAAAATCTGTTAGGTAGGTCTTTATGTTAATAACTGATAGGGAATGAATTTTGAGAATCAGGTAGGTACCTATATCTAAATACCTATCAATATAATATAAAATGTTGTGGCATATTCATGCGCCGATATTTCAGTAAAATAGAAAACGGAAATAGCCTCACGACTGTAATCTTCAGGCATGGTAGATATCCACTCAGATTTACCTACCAAGTGACACCAACTCAAAAATGTCTACGAGGTGTAGTCAGAGGCACATCCAAATATTACATTTGGCGCATACCCACATTTTGTAAAAGTTACTATTCTATACGTGACAGGTTGCAAGCCCATCGTCGCTGCTAGGATACTAACTGGTTACCTCACGATGTTTTCCTTCACCGTTTAAGAGCACTGGCATTGCGCACATAACTTTTTTCGAATACGGTGCATGACCGGATTCGAACCCACACCGGACCGGATTCGATCAGAATGCGGGATCGCTCCCACTAGACCACCAGTGCTCATAATTCATAGTCATATGTCTATGATATTATTATATTCTTCGATAAAATTGCGCTTCCTACTTACCTTTCATTATCTACCTACCCACCGACCTATATAGAATGTAGGTAATCATGAAAATTGCATTTGTAATTATGTTGAGGCAAATAAGATTCCTGATTAATAATTTTGACTTCTGACGTTTTAGGGTCTCTTGGTGAAGTACCAGGAGGATTAAGCGACCTCCTGACTGAGAATACTGGTAAGTAAGAACTAAATTAAATTAATTGGAGCAGAAACGGTGCGGCGCGGCAGTTCCACACTTTGTAATGACTCCGTAAATGTCATTACAAACAGTGCTGCTGAGCAGGCTGCAATCGCATTTCTGTACGTTTCAGGAGAAACACAATCACTCTCCAGATCATCCAAATATTGACCAAGGCGCAGTGGTTTTCAGGCGCCTGAAACATGTTTTCAGTCACTTCTTATCGATACATGCATTTTCCTGAAATCCCTTTTTCAGACGTTCCCTTCTATTCTTTCTGGAACTACCTAGAAAGTTCAAAGGCATGTTATCTCTTTCTAATAGTGCGGTCTCTTTTTCACTGCCAAGTTTACTCTACACGTACATATAGACATTTCATCCACTATTTTTATTTTACCTCCTTAAGGGTAACATTTTTTACAACTTTGAATGTCATATTTATTTATATCTAATCTAAAGTCTAAAAGTTCTATCTCAAGTCTCAAGCTACTAGCTTCAAAAATGACGAAACTTTCATCCCCTATTTTAACCCCTTACAACCCTTTTTTCGCATTAAAAAGTAGCCTATATATGCCCTTTTTCAGGCTCTAGACTATCTCTCTACCAAATTTCATTTAAATCGGTTCAGTAGGTTAGGCGTGAAACCGAAACAGACAGACAGATAGACAGACAGTTATTTTCGCATTTATAATATTAGTAAGGGTTTTACAATAAACGATTGTTGTTTTTATGCATCATTGAAATACTGGTAATAGTTTGACAAGTTCAGACTTGATTGAATGAACAAAGCCTCTATACTAGTTGGAGGGTTGTGCCTAGTCGCCTCCTCTGGCGAGCAGTCTGGTGCGTTAGGGACCGCACCACACGATGGAGAATCGGTTTTTATTGACCGAGCGAGCAAAGCGACTCTACTTCAAGTCCTCTAAAGATCATATTTTACTACCGACCTGGACGAAATATATTTCTCATATACGGGTTTTACGACTTTATAGATTTTTTGCAATCAGAGATAAAAGGGCAAAAAAGGGGATTACTTAATTATACCGCATTTAGAGAAATTATTTAAATAATTATTTCGACGCCCGATGTGGCGCAGCGGGCGAATTTCCGCCTGCAACACAGGAGGTTGTGGGTTCGATTCCCGCCTTGGGATAAATAATTGTACAATCTGCAAGTATTTATTCCGGGTGTTTTGGGTATTTTATATGTATAATAATGTGATTTATTACCCATAACACAAGCTCTGCTTAGTTTGGGGCTAGATGATGCTGTGTGGATGGTCCAGCATTATTATTATTATTGTTATTGTTATTGATATGGCGTGATGACAGCCAATCGGCTGTCATCACACCTGATAGAAAGCTGTTCACTTATGATTTGAAAACTCTTACATTGTAGCGAACCAGAATCGCCACAGCTCACAGCAATAATTATATAAAATGTCGTAGGTCAGTTCTATCAAAAGGCCTAGGTAAACGTTTAATAATATTCTTTTACATTTTGCTATTTCAGATCCTATGAATGCCACTATCAACGGAGCATTCGAGGGAGTAGTTGGTCTAGCAAATAAAGTAGGAGGTAAGTAGTATTTCCCAATACTAGGTACCTAATCATCAAGGCTTAGGTTTGAATTTGCTCTTGCAGCTGGATGATCTTTCTATTATAGAAGAAACGGGGTTTAAGCTACGCATCCTGTAAAAGTCTACTGCTGGACATAGATCTCCCCTGGGTCCAGAGGGTGGGAGGCCGTCCTACGCTTCGTTTTCCGGCACCTATACGTGGTTGCCATTTGAGAACCTATATTCCTCATCGGTTATCGGTTCTACGAGCTATATGGCCTGTCCATTACCACTTCAACTTGCTGATTCTGAGAGTTATGTCTGTGAGCTTAGTTTTTGAGTCGATTTCTGATTGTATCTCGTAGTGAAACTCCCAGCCTCTCCCAGCCTCTCCCAGCATAGCTCTCTCTCCATAGCCCGTTGTGCGGCTTGACACTTTGCAGTGCGGTGGCTAGGTGGCTACGCATGATGTTGCCTATTCAGTAAAAATACCTAGCTAACGCAGAACGGTATGCCTGTTTGGGACTAAAACCTGATTTTTCTGATGATAAATTATTATAAAACTAGAGGCCACTCGCAGCATCGCCCGCGTGGCAGTTTTTTCCCATTCCCGTTATTTTTTCGGGATAAAAAGTTGCCTATATCCTAATCTAAATTACAATCTATATTTACTCCAAATTTCATCCAAATCGGTCCACTGGTTAGAGCGTGAAAGAGTAACAAACATCCATCCATCCAAACTTTCGCATTTATAATATTAGTAGGATAAATAATTGTTACATAAGCTAGACACAGCTCTAGTTGTAGGCATACATGAATTTATCTATACATAATATATATATACTTGGATCATATTATTATCTATAATAATAGGTAGGTACCTACCTATATGTTTTAAACTTGTCCTATACTGATCCTGCCAAGCTGACATTCTGATTGACTGACTTAACACTCAGAGACATTTTGATCACTTGTTTTCTAGAACAAACGTTATTCAGGCGTTAAACACACAAATAAAAAACACTTGGTTTAATAAATGTAAAAAATTATATCAAGAAATTAACGCCTGTGCATTGTTATAGCTCTAACAATGTCTGTTTTAGAAAATCAGTTATTAGAATTCTACCGTGTAATCAACGCGGAGCTGAAACCGCTGAAGTATAAAAGCTGGTTTTTTCACAGTAGGTACTCGTTACGTTACCTACCTAGCGTGCCCTTTCTCGAATACTTCACCAATACCAATAATCTCCACATAAATGAAGTTAAGAGTTGAAGAAGTAACAGCTAATAAATAATAGTTTTGTAACTGCGGCAATTTGTAATTTTCAGAAGGGATGGCAGCAGCTGTCCACAGCCCATTAAAAGCTTTGGAGGAAAGTAGCAGTAATACTACAAGCACAACTGAAAACAGCAGTAGGTAACTCAACACAATAATGGACGAACTAAGCTTATTGAACTGACTGGCTTTACTGCTTAGATAGGTAGGTTCATAGGTAATACGATTGGCTTTGTTGCGACCTTTAGCACACTCATTATAAAAAATCATTTTGTTTACATTTGCTCAAAGCTAGCAATAAAACGATAAGTTATGTTACAGAATAAAGAAGAAATAATGTAATTCCAGAAATAAAAATTCATGCTAGCATAGCTTTCCTAGAGAAATATCATATTCTGGTCTGTTCATACCATAGCTACCTACTTACATGTTTACCTACTTACTATGTTAAGATTATCTGAAATGAGGCTACATTTAATGTTTCTGTTAAATTTGTAATCATATATATTCTATATATTAATAAAAACAATGCATTATAACCTTTATTGTTTTACTTGTACACACGCAAATTCGTTCAGGGGTTGAATTTCGTGAATTCCTTTCTTAGGACACCATTAAGAATCAAGATGAAGCCTCTACGACCAGTGGTTTAGGTTGTGCGTTGTCTATATGACAGGCAGTCAGGCAGGACAAAGGATCTTAAAATTGGTATGAATTTGGCCAGTACAAACAAACGGCACCTACCTGCCTTGAATAGTAGGTACCTAGTTACTTTCCAAGTTAGTTTGCCAAGTCAATATATTTATTGGACTTGGTATTACATGGATCTTACAACTTTTTACGGTAAAATAACTGAGTTGCGAGACTTGGGTTTTTTTACAAGTTATGTTTTTGATGGCATCTCATTTCTTTTTGTAGATATAAAACATAAAATCACGGATGTTTCCCATAGGGGTAGGCAGGGACCACAGATTTCCACTTGATATAATCCTGACAAACTTTTTTTTGCTTCATTCACTCGCATAACATTCTTCATACACGTTCGTCGGTTTAGGGTATTCTTGGCCTGGCCTTTCTCTTAAACGTTTTCTATCTAATTGAAATACGCACCCCTAGATCTTCCTCTCCCAACGGTCCCATTCACACTCGCCTGATGCATTTGAAATACGTACCCCTAGATCTTCCTCTCCCAACGGTCCCATTCACACTCGCCTGATGCATTTGAAATACGCACGCCTAGATCTTCCTCTCCCAACGGTCCCATTCACACTCGCCTGATGCATTTGAAATACGCACGCCTAGATCTTCCTCTCCCAACGGTCCCATTCACACTCGCCTGATGCATTTGAAATACGCACGCCTAGATCTTCCTCTCCCAACGGTCCCATTCACACTCGCCTGATGCATTTGAAATACGCACGCCTAGATCTTCCTCTCCCAACGGTCCCATTCACACTCGCCTGATGCATTTGAAATACGCACGCCTAGATCTTCCTCTCCCAACGGTCCCATTCACACTCGCCTGATGCATTTGAAATACGTACCCCTAGATCTTCCTCTCCCAACGGTCCCATTCACACTCGCCTGATGCATTTGTTTAGTCAATCTTCTTTCATCTTTATTTGCCCAAACCATCTACTCTCATCTTTCTCTACTCTCATTACCATGTCTCCTTTCGCTTCACATTTTCCCACACAAAAGTCCCTAAATATACAAATTCATTCACCAATCCCACTTTTTCTCTACCAATCAAAATATTACATGCTGTTACACATTTATCTCTTTCAAATACCATAACTTTCGTCTTATTCACATTTACTTTCATTTCTTTTCTCTCAAAAGCTTCATGTATTATTGTTACCATCTCCTGTATTTAATTTGCCGAAGATGCAAGTATAACCTGATCATCAGCATAGAGAAGACATTTGATGAGCAACTCGTTCATTCTCAGTCCATATTCACTATCTTTTAAATCTTGCAAACAACTATCCATGAATAGATAAAACAACCATGGTAACCCTACAGATCCCTGTCTAACACCTTTGTCGATGCTTAACCAATCAGTGTATGACCCATTTATCCTAACGCGAGCACTGGAATCCTCATAGAGAGATTTCAGAGCCTGCACCAGGTTGCCGCTCACTCCATACCTGGATAGCACCGACCAAAGTGCATTCCTCAGCTTTTCCAAATCTACGAAAGCGCAATAGACCCTTTGGCTCTTGGCCAAAAGTTTGTCGGCTATGCCTTGCAAGGAAAAGGCGGTCCGTACACCCCATACCCTTTCTAAATCGGGCATTATTTATTATTATTATTATTTATTATTTAAATCCCGCTTGAACATCTCATCGGTTTCTTTCATAACTCTTTTAATCAATACTTTCGCATATAGTTTGTTGACAACACTGAGTAGGCTAATACCTCTGTAGTTTTAGCAATTTTGATGGGAGCCTTTTCCCTTGTAGAGTGGAACTATGACAGCCTACACCAATCATTTGGCACTCGACCACTATCCAGTACAAATTGAAAAGGCGACACAACTGACTCGCTACTATGCCTTGTCCAGCTTTCAACATTTCTTATGTAATTCTATCATACCCTGCAGCCTTCTCTGATGTCATACCTTTCAATTAATTCACTACTTCATTCATTGTAATACCACTTCCACTCTGTTATCTATCACAACTAAGCTTTCAAAATACTTTTTCCATCTTTTCAATAAGCATTCATCATCTTTCACTATGTCGCCATTCTGTCGCAGCTCTGACTTTTTCCTTTTTACTCTTTCGTTCCCATGCATTCCCAACACATTTTCATACCCATCAGGCTTCTCTCCAACCCATCCATTAAAATCTCATAGCATTACCAACCTTTATTTACCCTTGCTGCACACCGTCACGACATCTCTAAGTTTCCCAAAACGCCTCACTTGCGCTCCCACGAAAACGAGGGATTTAAAAGGTCCTTTGAACATAATTATATCTAGGTATCTATCTACACCATATTCCATTATATTATACATAGTACAAGTACACTGATTCAAAATATAACTGCAAATTTAACTTTGTAATCCTATACATTTATGTGGGATTACAAAGTTATTTATGTAGTTAGTGTATCTAAGAAACTGGACCGAAATTACAAAATATTTTAGTTTTTCCTTGATGTATACACTAAATACTAATTGTATTCTAAATTTGAAGCTTCTATGTCTGCTAGAAGTACCTTAGAGTTTTGATGATCGGTCAGTCAGTCAGTGAGTGACAAAATTAACAATATTTAGTATCTTTAACTACTGGTTCAAATTGAATGAAATTTAAAATATAACGTGTTTATACAACGCCTGTTTGGTTACTGAAAATTCAGGCTTCTAGTTTTATCCAAAACGAAGTTATAGGGGCTCGAAAATGGCCTGAACTGCTTCGAGAAAAGAATGGTACGGCCGTGCCGCTTTTTGCTCGACGGGGGCACTGCCGTGCCCCCAGATTAGTAAGGCAGGCATTCATAACCTAAGTGAAGTAACAGGGCCTTTGCGAAACTTTTCACTCATACCCCTATTTACGTAGAATTGTAGGATTTGAAGGCATCATTGTGACCATTATAACATTATGTAGGTACCTAATATACTAAATAGTAAGTATAAGTCTAATAAAACCAAAAAGGATATATTCAATGTTTATTGTATATGTATCATAGTAGAAATAATAACAATGACTTATTTAGAAAAATTCTAGGCACTAGGTAGGTAGGTAGACTAGGTATAAGTATCTACTAGGCGAGAGGGCTGACGATGTTTTCAAATGGGCTTTCTGAAGAACGCAATGAAACTAAACGTTTAACATAAGGTAGGCTACCGATTTTTTTTTGTCTTCATAAAACTGACATGAGACAGGTTTTTTGCATGTCACTTATATTATTAGGATATAATGCTATTATAAATTCATAAAAAATGTTTTCCTTTGTGGTGCCTTTTCTGTATCAAAGCTTGCTATTACTGTTTTCTAGTACCGTACTTCCTTGCTTCTTCCAGTATGGACGCCAAACTCGCTATTTCTGAAAAAAATCGCTAGCTGGTACCAGGAACTTCGTTTGAGAGGATTGAGATTGGTAAAGTATGCGAGATTGGTAGATAGGTTTCGACTACTAGCTAAGCTTTGGGTACTTTGGGTACTTTTATTTGGGGGAGTTCATCGTACCAATAACGCTTGGCAAGCGGATTTGTGACCACAGAGATGGTACAGCGTCCTTATCCTGGTGTGCTCCATTACACGGAATGACAATATTTGTAACTGAATAATCAACAGATCTACTTTTAACAACGATAAACGAAGTTTAGTATCTTCGTTTTGAGTTGCATTGCGTGGCATAAGGCAGTGACAACTTGGGTATGGAATGGGTTACCGAGGCCCCGCAGTGTAACTCAAAGCGACAATATAAGACTTCGATCATCGTTTTCAAGTATAGACCTGCTGGATTTAAGGTGCGCCCGGCATCTATCTTTTTAAATAAGTAGAAGCATTATTAGACTGCATCATTTATATACAAATATAGGTAAGTACTTTTTTTAATGTTTGTCCAAATCATTGAACTTTAGTTCTTTGCCTGGTTGCCAGCCTGGACTGACAACACAATGTGGAAGATGGTTTTATGTTATATATGTCACCGGAAGATATCAAAATCCGCAAGTTTATAAATTTCCAAGGAAATTTATAAACTTTCGTAGGATTCTAAACGAGAGATAAATTGTATTATTTTACGCCCACATTTTCGTAAATTGATAAACTTACCGAACTCACGCGTAGAATAATAAGTAAGCAATAACCAAATGCCATGTGCGCTCTGATTGGTTGAATAAGTCACGTGTTTTTTCTCCTTCCGAGTCAGATCCGCCCTAAAAAGCGAGTGCAAAAGACACAACTAAAGAATCAAGTTGTACCTTAGTATAGGTGGTAGATCATGCAGTTTTATTTCTGGCGCTTCGGCGGCTGCTGCCGCAGCACGCTCGCTCCGCTCGCTCGCCTCGCGCGTTTTTTTTATGTTCTAACATAACCTAACCTATCCGAGTCGGATCCACCCTAGAAAGCGAGTCTATGGACACAAGCATTGCTACTGTCAACATCGACCAATCAGAGAGCGCTGTGTTATTTTCCATATTTTAAAGAAGCGTAAAATTAAAAGCTCGTCTGTGATTGGTCGAACCGTTTAGAATCTTATGAATAAAAATCCGTTAGTTTATAAACCACGAGACGTCGCAAATTGAGAAATTTGCGAAAATGTGGGCGTAAAATAATACAATTTATCTCTTGTTTAGAATCCTACGAAGGTTTATAAATTTCCTATAAAATAATCGCTAATTTATAAACTTACGGATTTTATTATCTTCCGGTGACATATATATTTTATGGTCCCAATCTCTGTTTACTGCATGCACTGACTTAGTGCACACACAATTATTATTATAAATAGAAAAATCCATAGCGGCAGAACCGAATTCATGTGTAAAAGTCAAAACGCTGAGAAATAATATCTAATTAGAGGTACTTACTTCCTGCTCGATTTGTAAGAACCCAGATTGACCCCTCATCACTAAGCCCCATATTGAGAGTTATGTTTAAATCACCATCTGAAACATCTAAATTTACAAGAATATTATTATAATACTGACCTACTGAAAATACAGGACAGAGACTATTAAAAGGCCTCACAGCTTACTTGGTAGTAGCTCTACTTTCTAGTAGTTTTATTGTTTTTGCCACACTTACGATGCGCATAGCGAAACTATAGGAATACTCATTATGAATAAATAAATAAATTTAGATGGAATAATAATAATAATACTGGACAATCCACACAGCATCATCTATTCGTTAAATTCGTTAAATTGTGTATTGTAACTTTTTAAACTATCATGGTTTTGATCAATATTTTGGATAGAAACGGGATATTTACCATGGTTTTTGAGTTTGATTGTTTCCTGATATTTCGGCACAGTTGCATGCGCCATGATCACAGGTCGAACTGACGTGTTCGACCGAAATATCGGGAAACAATCAAACTCAAAAATCATGGTAAATATCCCGTTTCTTATCCAAAATATTGTGTATTGTAATTATTATATTGTAGTTTTTTTTTATACCTACTAAGAAATCATTGTAAATATTGTAATTCAATTCCTACTGTTGGCCGAAGTAGTAATAATATAATTTTATTTGTAAAACGTCTCTCTGGTCTTACAATACAGGCTTGCTTAGTGTAAAGTCCGCTGTATAGGCAATTTTTTTTTTAATGTAAGTAAGCTGAAATAAATATATTTTCATTTTTCTCATTTCATAATTTTTTGTCAGGATTTTCACTTCCGCGCGATAGATTGGGTAGGGTACATCATTATATTTAATTTTGAAAGAGGGGAGAGAGTTTCTGTCTAACCTCGAAAGAAAAACTCTGCTACCTGTGATCATCACCTGAGTTTTATTGGTATTTGACGACTGATGTGGCGCGGCGGGCGAATGTCCGCCTGCGACGCAGAGGTTGCGGGTTCGATTCCCGCCTTGGGATAAATGTTTGTACGATCTGCAAATATTTATTCCGGGTGTTCTGGGTGTTTTCTATGTATAATAAAAAATATGTATTTATATAATGTATTGTATTGAGTATACCTATCAGTCATCTAGTACCCATAACACAAGCTCTGCTTAGCTTGGGGCTAGATGATGCTGTGTGGATTGTCCAGCATTATTATTATTATTATTTATTTGGAGACCAAATTTCTGTGACCCAGGACGAAACAGCACTGAGATCCTCATCAAGGAAATCAATGCCATTATTCATGTTATTGGGAGAAAAGGAGAGATGATGTTGTGTGGGACTCAATATTTGTGGACATTTTTAGTCTACCAACATTTATTATTTTAAGGACGGATTTCAATTTTGGAAAAGAGGAACGTATCGGTTATTGCATGGTTATTTATAAGGGCTCGTAAAGAGGTCTACTGTTCTCACACCACTAGTTTATTTATTGAAATGGCCAGTTTAATGTTGCTAATTATTAGGTACTTACGGTAAATTCCTTTTTTTTCACAAAAGTCTTCAGCTCCTATATACATCTGTTGTCTCTCTTCTGTATAATCTAGGGACCAAGATTGTTATTTAATTGGTAGGTAGGTTATATATATTATACATACATTAAAGCATACAAATGAACTTACTTTTGTGTAATTAAAGTATATAAAATGTCCAAAAAAAAGGTAGTCTTACCATTTTCCTTTAAGAAATCTTTTAACTCTTGTGACGCATTTGTGTTGATTGCCATCTGTAAATAAACAAATATTTTCTCAATAATATAAAATCAGGACTCACTACGTGGGTAGGTAAGGTAAAATTTGTTAATAACCTGATATTTTTATTTGACTTGTGAATTTATTAAGCTTTTGACATGATTTTTTTTCCTACCCCTTATCGCATACAAATCCATTTATGGCTTCTAAAGTTTGTTATTTTTTATGCTTTAAGTAACTATTTAATCATAGTAAAATAAATTGTATCATAAGAAGTGGTTCTTTGTGAAACGAATCGTATAGTTTTTGTCTGTGGTAACTCATTAGACCCAAAAAATATTTGAGGTTCTTTCGCAGTGCGGCCGGCAAGTAATGAGCACGTCTGAGTGAAACTTTTATCAGTAAAAAAATAAAGGCAATAAAGTAATTGTGATCTTCAATAAAATATGTTTTTTATCCTTTGAATCATCGACTACAATAACAGTAAATTTATTTTGTAAATAGTTTTGTTTTTGTTTGATTTTTGACCTGTTTTTTGCAAACTCCAAATATGGCTTGGTATACGTTCCCGTCAAAATACTGCCCATCAAATATGGCTTCCCATGCACTCAGGCGGCTTTATTATGCTTTGTAGAAATGGACCCTGCAGGCTTTTATGGTAGTAACAATCACGTAAATACTATACTAGGTGTTGGGTCTTTGGGCGAAGATAACCTTGTTTCCGATTCTGACCTAAAATACGAACCTCCCACTTCCCGTTCACCCAAAAAAAGCATGTTATCATACCCGAGTCGGACTCCGATATCTCCGATGATGATACACCTTTGCTGAACTTGCAAGCAACTTTCATCATTTTCCCATTTGGGTCAAAAACTATCGGCGGTTGTGTCAGAACTGCTCAAAGTTACGCAGTTACACAAAATGTAAAAAATGTGAGGTGTTCTTGTGCTATAATGATAAGCGCAATTGGGGTTTTGAATTTTTTTTTTTGCGGTAAATGGAAAGATCATGTATAAGTTTTATAACAAAACTATCTTTTTAATTTTTTTTTCGCAAGAATTCAAAAATTATTTCAAAATAACAATTTATTTTTCAATCCAGTACTGAAAACACGCCGACAGCTCCCGAACAACCCCGAGCGCGTGTGACGTCATAATTTTAGTTTTCACTCATTGCAATAGCCGTAAACGCTGTACTGTTATTAAATTTAAGGCCTACATTAAGACAAATCTTATAAAGAAAGCATACTATTCCTTAGATAGTTACGTTAATGATAAATCGGCGTGGCCAGATGTTCCGCTCGCTCGACCCGTCGGCAGCTAGGATATTTTTTTGCAATGTCTGTACTATTCTCTTATTTGAATGCATTAGATTGTAAGCATTACTCTTAGTTGAAGCGTAGCGTGTGCTGTCTTTTGAACTTCTGTTGTATATTAAGATCTTGGTATGATTGCCTTAACATGTTTTTTGTCTTGCAATCACCTTATTAAGTTAGATTGGCACCACACTGGAGTTTCATTATTTACATTATTATTACTTTGTAAAAGGATCATACAAAAAAACGGTAGGAACCAAGCCGTAAGTTTCTTGCCGGTTCTTCTAGGCTTGGTCGCGAGGAACTGGCGCTTAGATTCACCTAGATTTAAGACGTTTCAAGATGATCCCTGCGGATATTACTGAATAAATGATTTTTGACTTTGACTTTGACTTTGACTTAAATAGCTATAAAATTGTGACGTCACAACTATGGTGATCAATCATGGCGCGTTTATAGTCACGTGATTTTTTTCTAAATTTTATCAATTTTTAATTGTTTATTATTAATTGAAAAATTGTTTTTTTGAAGTTTTTTGCATTAAATATCAATATTATTAATAATAATGTTTTAAAATACATTTTTTTTTTTTTTTCCAATTGCTTTAAAGATTTTCACAAAAAGTAACAGCTATGCATACAAAGCCAGATATGACTTACTTGATTTTCACTTGAATGCATACGAGTCCAGATTAGAGATGTCACGAATATTCGGCAACTATTCGGTATTCGGCCTATTCGGCCACTTTTTTTGCTATTCGGTATTCGGCCGAATAATACGTACTATTCGGCCGAATACCGAATACCAAATTATGTAAAAAGACACGTTATATTACTCAAAATTATGTATTTATTTCCAAATTACAACACTTTAGTCATTAAAATTGATCAGTGGTAAGTTGTGATGGATAAAAACAAGCTTTTCAGCATTTTTTGGTAGTAAACGATTACGCTTTTCATCGTTAATGTTACCAGCCTCAGAAAATAATCCACCTAATGCGCTCCCGACAAGTATGTACCTATTTCGTGCCGAATATTCGGCGCTTCGGCCGACAGCATTGCCGAATATTCGGTATTCGGTATTCGGCCAATTCACTATTCGTGGCATCTCTAGTCCAGATATGGCTCTTTCATTTATTTTCATGAATAACAATAAAAAAAATTTTTTTTGCATTATTTATGTTCAGTAAACATAAATAAACAAGTATGTACCAAAAAAAATTTTTTATTCACTTCTTTAATAATTCATGCTGTAATTTTTTTTATCTTGTAATACTTTGACATAATTTTATATTATGAATTCTTATTTGCATCCCTAGTTAGGTAAACCATGTGGACCTATTTATAATTGTCTGACTACCACCTTTTATGTACCCATGTGTGCAAATCAATCAATGAATACTGAATAACTTTATAGCGAAAACACGTGCGACTTCGTCCACGTTAAACTTTTTCATGCAAATTTTAACACACGCTGTAGCGCACCTAATGCCCTGAATTTACCTGTTTTTAGTACTTCCACATACTGGTAGTACTTCCACGAGCTTCACAATAGCCCAAATACTAATAAAAATAAATATCAGAAATAAATATACTAAGTTATAAGTAGAGGTACTCACGAGGACAACAATAAGAAAGATGGCGAACTTCATGATGATGCGTCAGAGGTCTGTGAGCTGGTATGGATGGCTGCTAACTATTATTTCTCATTTATATATCCCACTAGTACAAAATCTACGCAACGACGCATGATATTCCCAATACTTAAAAAACACGATCGAAAGTTAGGTGTAAGTTAACTTGCAAGGGTTCCGCACCGAAATCCCTAACTAAAAATTTTTTAACAAAAAAAAATTACTCGCCGAAAAAACTGAAAAGCTAAAAATAATTATCTAACCCTTTTTTAATTTAACCTTATACCTTAGTAATTTTGTAAGTTGGTGCCAAACAATCGGATTAATTTACTACGTAAAACGTCTTCGTCGGAAAATGCCGAGCGTTCTGAGACAGCAACCCGAACGGGTACGTACGTACGTACGCGAGGGAACACGTCGTTGCAACTGTTGCAAGTTAATGTCAGCGAGACAGCAACCCGAACGGGCACGTACGTACGTACGCGAGGGAACACGTCGTTGCAACTGTTGCAAGTTAATGTCAGCGAGACAGCAACCCGAACGGGCACGTACGTACGTACGCGAGGGAACACGTCGTTGCAACTGTTGCAAGTCGTCTCGCTGGAGATTTCACGTTGCATTGTTAATTTGATTTGGTTATTTCCTTAAATTAATTAATTTATTTATTTTTTAACGAAAGTAATTTAGACAACAACAAATAATTTACATTTAACAATTTAAGTTTATTTAGTTAAACAAATATTTTACATTTAATATTTAACCTATCTACCTTATATCTACATATTTAATAATAACTTAAGATATAAATTTAAGATAATTTAGTTTATTGATTCTTGGCGCCGACTCAAAAAGGTATACTTAATTAGTTATTAAGGTTTAATGAAAAAGGTTTATTATTTATATCTTTTCAGTGTTTTCGACGGGTTGATTTTTATGTTAAAAAAGTTTTATTTTATAATATTTTGGCTATAATATCCTAATTACTACATGCTTAATTTTTGATTACTTTTAAAATAACAATTTTTTTTGTAATACACATTAAAATCTGTAAGTGAACAATAAATTACCCCTCTTTTTCCACCCTTAGTAGGATAAGATTTTTTTTTCAAATTTATATGGGACCAAACGCATATCCATATGCTCCGTCAGGTTATACAGAAGACCAAAGAGTTTGTTGTTATGTTCCAAGAGCTTTAAATTATTTGCTTTACTTTGCTGGTACTGTACTGACAACATCGTTAGGACCACGGGAAGTCGATGGATGGAAAAGGCTCAGAATCGTTCTTCCTGGAAATATATGCCTATGTCCTGCAGTGGACTTCTATAGGATGTTGATGATGATGATGAAATGGGACCAATTTCGAGGTATACCCTATACAATAAAAAAATAATTATCATAAGCGGACTACTCTGTAAAATGTAATGCGTGGTTATACATTACAATCAGTGAGTGAACAATCAATCATCCCCTGTTTTCCTACCCTTAGGGTTAGAATTTTTTACAATAAAAAGATCTACGACTACCATCGTACGTTTATTTGCAGAACAACTGATTGATTTACTCATTGACTTACCTCTTTCCCCTCTTTGTAATTTGGTACTCACTTTAATGTTTGTAACCACAGGCAGGATCGGCACTTGTACAGACAGGTTCCTTGGGTACTAAATAAAACTGATAGTTTACAGTAGCAAATTCCACACGTCCGCCTGGCGAGGCAGCCTGATCTACTCTCCTACGGTCTCTCTCTTCCTGCTCTACGAATGCGAGTTTCCTACCACCGCCCCAGTATGGTTCTCCAGTCGACGCATATTTTTTAGGTAATCTGTACGTTACATTAAGCAAGTTCAAAACTTTTTGTAAGAAAATATTCCCAGTATTATGAAAAACAAAGGGACAAGCCGCGGCGTTCCAAAAGTAGATAAACATTAGTTCAGTCTTTATTTGACAGAACGAGATAGATTTTTGGGACTGCCATGTAAGCACAGGAAGATAAAAAGAGATATCTCTATTTTGCACGAGATAACGAGTAGACAAAAAGGTACGAGCACTACTTGCAACAAGTGCCTACCGACAAACGGATACAGTCGCGTCAGTGTTCCGTTTCATCGTTTTGTATCGGAACTCTAATATTGTAGTACCTATCGTATTTCCCAACCGCTAATCACAGAACTGATAAAGTTTCAACTTTGGGTCAAGGGCACCGTGCATACCTACTTCTAAGATATCTCGATAATTTACTAGAATAAATAACATTAAAATGTGGTTGTATTGTAATCAAGATAATATTTCGTATCTATATTTTTAATACCTACGATTTTCTAATTATATGGTAATACTCAAGTTAAGAATAAAAACTAATGTGGTTTAGACAATTTTGCCCCATACAATAGTATTAAGAAATAATAATAATTATAGTCATTTATTTCAGATTTTTGTCCATATGAAAAGTATAGTAATAATAGGTACATAACAGCTTAAAAGATAACAAAATACACAATACACATAAATATACAGGTCAAAAAGTATTGACTCCACAAACATAATAATGCTGGACAATCCAAGTTGTTTGGAAGAATAAATAAAAGACAAGGCAAGGGGAATCAATTGCAGAGTACGTGGCAGAACTAAGTGGTTGTTTGTCGAAGAGGATCTGGTGTTTGATAAGGCACTACGATTGGCGGTCGCAATCGAGGCGGCAGAGTTAAATCCAGCATTAATGGAGGGCAGAGGACAGGTTGGCAAAAAACAATACATCCGAAGTTATGGCGTGCAATGCTGTGGAAACGCGTTCACAAAATCGACGACGGCAGGACAATCACGGGGGTCGTTGACCAAACCAAGGCACGGGTGCTGGGGGGACACGTGATCGGACCTCCTCGCAGCTATCGGGCGTAAGAGAGCGACCACCCTATGTCAATGTCAGCAGAACCGTGTCCTCAAAATTAGCTGATCAATGTGAAGTTTGCGGACGAGATCATGATGCTAAGTTTTGCAAGTGCAAAAACTATGTTTGTCAAGCGTGTAATAAACCTGGTTACTTGAAGAAAATGTGCCCAAGACAAGAAAGGAACTCACAAAACGTCAAGGCTTACAATAGCGATGTGAGCGAGTTGGATGTTAATCAGACTTCACTAGATTTAATTATATCTAAGCTAATTCATTATATTTCAGTTAAGTTCAGTAGTTAGAGTAGGAGGAGAAAAATCTACATACATTACACCCCCCTAGGTGTAATGTATGTAGATTTTTATTTGTTTATTTATTAGAAAAGAATTTCCTTCAATAAAACACGCTCTTGTGACTGGGGCATATTTTGGTTTTATTTGATATCCCGGATCCCGCCGCTACCTAGTATTTCAGTACTTTCATGCAATATTAATCGTACTTATTTGTAAAATGGATACATCTTTGTGATACAGAGCTTTGTGTCAAAGGCTATGGAGTGCTTTTTAGTGTTCCGCACCCAAAGGGTAAAACGGGACCCTATCACTAAGACTCCGCTGTCTGTCTGTCTGTCCGTCGCCAGGCTTTATCTCATGAAGTTAGAGAAATTGAAATTTTCACAATGTAGGTATTTCTGTTGCCGCTATAACAAGAAATACTAAAAAACGACAAGAAGACAATCAAAAGACAGCACACGCTACGCTTCAAACTAATAACAATACTTACAACTAAAGAATAGTACCTATAGTAAAGAATAGTAGCTACCGATGGGAAGAGAGAGGGACATAAGGGGACGCAGTTTTAGTATGTTTTTCTGATAAGTTTTAATGGAAAATTTAGTTTATTATAAAAGCGTATATAGATTTTCCCAAAAACGAAATATTTACCTTTTACAGTCATAATTTGGAAACCTTAATATAATTTAATTTATTTCTGGTATTGATATTGTGCACTCTTTTAAAGCTACTGATGTGCTTATGAGTGTAGAATAGATTTACATAGATATATCGGCGCAATGGCGACATTGGTGTCAGCAAGACGCCGGAGCTACTTGAAATCACAATGTTTTGTTTCAGTTTTAAGTGAATTGTTAGCTAATTAGGCGTTGATTCATTATTTTAAGGTCAAAAAGGTCATTAATCAATTGATTGTAAAAACAACAAGACGCGTAAAAGCAAAACACTCTTAGTGGCGAGGTAGCTTGCGCGCGGCTGTGTTTTGCATAAATACGGGCGGCGCGCTCTACGGCAGTCAGTCTGGCTCGAGCCGCCGCACCGCTCGGACCTACTGTAAAAACCAGATTTGTTTGGTGCAGAATAAACGACAGTGACAACGTTCTTGGTGTTTCTTTGGCTTATTTAATGTTTCTTTGACTCGGTTTATGTTTTGCCGACGGTCGTGAGTCATCACCATAATGAAGACAGCTGTGACGTCATCAGTGCAGATATCGCGGACGACCAGCTGGACCATACTGGAGCAGCCTCTCCGTCATCAGAAGTGGGATTGGACACAACTCCAATCCAAACCACCTCCTCATCAGCTCGCATACCAAGTCACAAAATAATAACATAAAATTATTCCTACCTTTTAGAACCCCTGTGTCTAACACAGCATCAGACCTTTCCTCTTCTACGAGTAATCCACGAGTAATCTACGAGTACAAATCCTTTCCTTTTTAGAGCCTCCGTGAACACACAGCATCAACCTAGTCATATTTCCCAAATCCTCTGTGTACCACCGCGAACAGGACCGCCCAGAGCACAGCATCAAACCTTTCCTCTTCTACGAGTAATCCACGAGTAATCTACGACTAATCCACGAGTACAAAACCTTTCCTTTTTAGGGCCTCTGTGAACACACGGCATCAACCTAGTCATATTTCCCAAATTCCCTGTGTACCACGGCGAACAGGACCGCCCAGAGCACAGCATCAGACCTTTCCTCTTCTACGAGTAATCCACGAGTAATCCACGAGTAATCCACGAGTAATCCACGAGTAATCCACGAGTAATCCACGAGTAATCCACGAGTAATCCACGAGTAATCCACGAGTAATCCACGAGTAATCCACGAGTAATCCACGAGTAATCTAAGAGTAATCTAAGAGTAATCCACGAGTAATCTAAGAGTAATCCACGAGTACAAAACCTTTCTTTTTTTAGATCCTCTGTGTACCACTGCGAACAGGACCGCCCAGAGCACAGCATCAGGCCTTTCCTCTTCCACGAGTAATCCACGAGTAATCCACGAGTAATCCACGAGTAATCCACGAGTAATCCACGAGTAATCCACGAGTAATCCACGAGTAATCCACGAGTAATCCTCGAGTAATCTTCGAGTAATCTTCGAGTAATCTTCGAGTAATCTTCGAGTAATCTTCGAGTAATCTTCGAGTAATCTTCGAGTAATCTTCGAGCAATCTTCGAGCAATCTTCGAGCAATCTTCGAGCAATCTTCGAGCAATCTTCGAGCAATCTTCGAGCAATCTTCGAGCAATCTTCGAGCAATCTTCGAGCAATCTTCGAGCAATCTTCGAGCAATCTTCGAGTAATCTTCGAACTAAAACATCACGCACAACAGAGGCTGGTGCAGAGCGCGCACCGCCTGTCAGAATGGCCGTATCGGCGCAATGGCGACATTGGTGTCAGCAAGACGCCGGAGCTACTTGAAATCACAATGTTTTGTTTCAGTTTTAAGTGAATTGTTAGCTAATTAGGCGTTGATTCATTATTTTAAGGTCAAAAAGGTCATTAATCAATTGATTGTAAAAACAACAAGACGCGTAAAAGCAAAACACTCTTAGTGGCGAGGTAGCTTGCGCGCGGCTGTGTTTTGCATAAATACGGGCGGCGCGCTCTACGGCAGTCAGTCTGGCTCGAGCCGCCGCACCGCTCGGACCTACTGTAAAAACCAGATTTGTTTGGTGCAGAATAAACGACAGTGACAACGTTCTTGGTGTTTCTTTGGCTTATTTAATGTTTCTTTGACTCGGTTTATGTTTTGCCGACGGTCGTGAGTCATCACCATAATGAAGACAGCTGTGACGTCATCAGTGCAGATATCGCGGACGACCAGCTGGACCATACTGGAGCAGCCTCTCCGTCAGATATATTGTGAAATTACTGCAAGAATATCTGTTTCTTAAATCACTCCGTCAAGGAGTCACGTCGCGATTTCATTTTATAAATAGTACGTACGTATAGCCCGTTTTTGCAAAATATATATTGTTTGTATATCAGCTACCTACTATTTCCCAAAGAAGGATACCATAAGACATTATAATATGGAAGTAGCTAAAATATGCTATTATTAAAACTATTATTATTAAATAATATTATTGTGCAAACTGCTTGCAGCCGAACTCAGTCTACCAGCAAGTTTCTCAATATGCCCACTGTCATTGCAACAATACGAGAAGTCCTAAGAAAATAGTTGAATCAACAATTAGATGACTATTTTACTCTTAGAATAATAACAACGAATTCTACCCTTGCTTGTTATTTAGAATGTATTGTACACTAGCGGTCCGTCCCGGCTTCGCACGGGTTTTAGTAAGGATCCCTAATTTTTTGAAAATGTAATATAGCTTATGTCACCCGGGGATAGTGTAGCTACCTAACGGTGAAAGAATTATTCAAATCGGTCCAGTAGTTTCGGAGCCTATTCAATACAAACAAACAAAGTTTTCCTCTTTATAATATTAGTATGATATGAACTATTGAACTCGTGTTGTTAGAGAGATGGACAACATATATGTAAGAATAAATGTCTTATCATGTGCGGTTCAAGGCTCAACGTTATAGATAAAAAAAACAAGTTATTCTATACTGTGCATGTACAATCAAATCATGCAAAAATGAGCCAATATTACGCAATTTGAATTTCACTGCTGTGTATCTCACAAGATTTAGTAGTCAGTCAAAATAAATTCGTTATGTAGTTTTTAGGTGTATGTTTGATGTGTATGTATAAGAAATGTTTTAAAAGTCTGTGTATGTTTTTTTATTTTTATAATTTTAGACCATTCTTGCCTTTACTGCTTTTAGCTATAGTCAGGTTTGGAAATGAGGCTTAAAACTTATGACAACGTTGTAAAGGTCTATTATCCTAACTGACTGGTATATTAGGCAAACACATTGGTACCTACAGCGGGGGTTGAAGTCTGTACAAAAATAACTCCATGCGGACGAAATCGAAGTGGGAATACAAGCTCGCTGCTTCAGATTAAAAAATCCAAATGCACGAAAACCATCGCAAAGCGGCTCGCTAAAGATATTCTATGTAAGAAAGTTACGTAGAATTCAGCCTCGACCCACACGATCTCCATAACCAATCTTCTTTCCGCGCACGCCAGTAGAATAGTTGCACGGCTTATTACAACCCTTGTCGGAGTTATGAAAATAATGTTCCCCTAATCTCCTATACTACCTACTTCAGGAAACACCAGCGGTGATCTAAAGGAGTGACTCTGCTTTCGAAACCTAAGATCGAGGGTTCAAATCCGGTCGTGCATCAATGGATTTTTCTGTACGAAAACGTATGTGCGCAATGCTCTCTAACGGTGAGGAAAACGTCGTGAGGAAACCTGTTAGTATTCTAGCAGCGGCGATGGGCTTGCCACCTGCCACGTATGGAACACTAACTACTGCAAAATTTGGGTATGTGCCAAATGGACGTACCTCTAACTAACCCCTCTTAGATATCCTTGAAGAATCACGAGAAGTACTTGGTACTGAAAGATCAGAGGTGATATTTACCGTTCTTGGGAATTAAAGTCGTGATGCTAGTTCTTTTTTCTTTATTTCTTCAGGTACCTACCTAACTAATATGACACAATGATAAATCCAGGTTCCAATGAATGATATATTTCCACAGTGACGTAACATTTACACAGTGTGAGTACAGACGCTACAGACGACTGGCGACGCGACACACAAATTTTTTTTTTATTTTCCAAATGGACTATAGGTAATGCTGGTATAATCGCCTAGCAATTTCCGACAGCGTCATCTGGTTACTGGCGAGCGCAGAAAGCTTACGCCAATGGGCATGTTTACACAACTGAACAAACAAATATGTAATTACAATGATTTTATTAATAACACCGAGTTACAAGTCGATAGGTAGTTAGGCACTAAGTAGTTTAAACTTAATTCACCTACGTTCCTATTTATAATAATCTTAATAATTAAAAAAAATAATGAGTAGAAAATTCTAATTATATTTAATATTTTATATACTAAACAAATAAATAAAATTGAAGTGTCTGTTTGTAATATTAAAATAACACTACATGTATATGAATGTACATATATACGGTGCATATACCAAAATAACATTTTTTACAATTTTTGTCTGTCTGTTTGTTCCGGCTAATCTTTAGAACAGCTGGACCGATTTCGACGGGACTTTCACTGGCAGGCACTGATGTAATACAATAACAAAGTTCAAATAGTTAGTTAGTTAGGATAGTGATCAAAACCATGATAGTTTAAAAAGTTAATAACAAAGTTGTCATGAAAAAAAATACGTACACAAACACGATATTCCTTTAAACTTATATTACAAATTACACTACATAATCTACTTACCTATTTACACAAAAACTTACGACTAACTCTCTCAACCGTCTTCTATCTAATCACAAACACAACTGAAGGAGGATGCTTTTAATTATAGTCGATAAACATCCCTTAGAATACGGCATAAGAGGTTCCATTAAGCCCATCCACTACACTAAACTAGCCTCACCAACATGGGCGAGAATGTTACAAAATTCTCGTGAACTGGGCAGAGCTTCCAGAGTAGAAGCTAAAGTCCACTTTAGGCGCTAGAGGCCCTTACCGGCAGCGGCCGCAGCCACAAATATCGAAGACCCGATTGATGCAAAAGGTGACACATGACGTTGACATTGACGTTCAACTCGAACTGTCACTGCTACTGGTTTCGCGCCGTTTTCGACCGCGCTTGTCTTTACGCCGATCGCGGGCTTCGGGCGGGCTTTCGCGGCCCACGCGATGATGTCAGATGCCGGAGTCGTCTGTCGTGTGTTGGATGTTGTTCAACGACTCCAAAGATGACTCTGACTTCTGCTTCTTTTTCTTTCTGAAAATAGAAAATCAAATAACTGGGGGGTCAGCACGAAAAAATTTCACTTTCGTATCGTAACGGTCCAATGTCCGACGGTAATTTGGTCGGTCGGTCGTATGTACCGAGACGATACATGGTAGCACGAAGGCCACTGATTTACTAACTTCCTATCAAATTACGTTACATTACGGACCTAACTATCGTTTACTTTACGTACGTAATGCCAAAAGTGTTCGTGCTTCCAATTTTAGTTCTCTTTACGCACGATAGAGGCGCTGTGCAAAATCTCATACATTTTGGTAACGTTAGCGTCACGATAGCCAGTTCGTGCTTAGGCCCCAGAATTTACTTCCTGCATTCACTAGACAAGATGTCTCAAGAATGGAGACTACGTACAACTAGATGACATGAAGTTTGTAAATATTTAGGTAAAACGCATGCAACTAGTCAGTAAGTCTAAGTACCACAGGCACGGCAGGTAATAGCAGTTCTTTTACAGAACATCAACTTTCAGACTAGAAGAATAGATAGGTATATTAGGCTTGGTATACCTTTACCAAGTTACCCAGGTGTAATACGATTTCGCCGGAGTACTTCCGAGGGGTTAAAGCGAAGTTGTTCATATTGATGGGTACTTATGACCCTCTTGAAGTTTTCGGAAGTGGTCTTATTACACCCTATAAAGTTACCTACTCCATAATTTACGTTTTTATGAATTGATCGAATCATAGCTCCAAAAAAATACGAGGCAGATGTCGGTTGATAAAATAAGGTACTATAACTTACCCCTTTTTCCGTTCATTCTCTGTAGTTAATTGATCTTTGAATAACTTTGATAACTCTAATTCTTTTATTTCATCCGAATTCGTCAAAATGATTGCTCTGAAACAAATAAAAACAATAAACAAGGTTGCAAGCGCATCGCCGCTGCCAGAATACTAAATGGTTTCCTCATGATGTTTACCTTCACTGTTTGAGAACACTGGCATTGCACACATACATTAAAGTAGATAAATACATAGACGTACGGAGACGAGACACTCATTTATGGTTGACATTCCAGCCACTCGCATGAAGCGCTTTGCCTCAACTTCTCTAATGCGCTCAGCAAAGTCATGGAGAAAAAACCCATTGATGCACGACCGGATTGGTACCTACGGTCTTAAGGTGGGGGTATTCGCCAACTCGAGGTTTTCTCCAAGTAATTTCTCTTTGATGAGTGAATATAAATGTCCAAAAAAAATATATATTGTTTATTAAAGACTAAATTTTAATTTGTACAATTGAAAAAATTCTAACTATATTATTACTATATGAAAAAAATATCCAAAGTGAAGCAATTTTTATTTTAAATTTGGTTATTTCTTCTAAACGGTATTGATTTTTAGTATTTTTATTTCACACAAATATCTGTCAAAGTTTTTATCACAAAGTGAACAATTGGCAGTTCGAACTAATAATTCATTAAGCTACAATTAATTATTTCTTGAATGCGATACGAAATGGAATGCGCGGGTCCCTGTGCGGGCGACGGGCGGCAGTGCAACTCAGACTGTCGGACGGGGAGGTTGTGCTGCTCATTGCTCCGATTCGCGCATGGACGATTTAGTGTTAGTTTTTTAATTTAGTTTTTTTGTAAATCGTAGGTAAGGCACTTACGTAAATTTTTCGCGCTTCACGCTTCTTTATAAGTTTGGTAGATTACTCTTTATTCATTACTATGGCAAATAAAGTTACGTACGGTACAGGATACCTACAGTTTCACAACTATACTCGAATAATAAACCACACAGTAATAGGTTAGCCCCTCGAAGTAGGCGGGAGTAGTCGTATACACCCTGTAAGCATTCGTCGTAGGTATCCTAGGATACCCGGTTGACATAGGCTAAATTATTTTTCAAAAATTAGGGTTCCTTACTAAAACCCGTGCAAAGCTGGGACGAGCCGCTAGTATTCTATAATAATTTACGAAACCACCGATATGATGCACGGTCGATGTGGCGCGGCGGGCGAACGTCTGCCTGCGACGCAGGAGGTTGCGGGTTTGATTCACGACTTGGGATAAATGCTTGTACGATTTACAAATTATTATTATTATGCTCCTGGCATAACTGCAAAAAGTCAACTTACAGGAGGATGTGGTTTTCAGATTATTTCAGAAATTATAAACCTTTTTGGTAGTTTTTTGTCTAAATAATTTCAGTATAATAATAATAATGCTGGACAAGCCACACAGCATCATCCAGTCCCAAGCTAAGCAGAGCTTATGTTATGGATTCTAGGTGACTGATATACTTAATACAATACATTACAAACATAGATATTTTTTTATTATACATAGAAAACACCCAGAACACCTGGAATAAATATTTGTAGATTGTACAAACATTTATAATATTATAAATACTTTTTTAAATTGACTATCCTATTTTGCTCCTAAACCACTTCTAAACTACTTAATACATATATATCTATATATACAAAAAATATAGATATATATGTATTACGATTTTTTTAAATTATAATAATGGAATTTACTCTTGTTTTTTCGATTTTTTCCCTTTATTCTATCGGTTGTGCCCCTCTTGCCCGTTGATTATCGCTCGAAAGAAGTTATAACCTCCATTGGGCCTTTTTACCTCGGAGTTTTGCGTGTGCAAGATTTTGGAAAGTGAGCACACCTACATTATATATACCTGCCTACATTATTAAAGAATATTAGCTATTGCTTGAGCTGATTATCAAAAAGATGGGAATCTTTTAGATAATCAGCTCAACACAAGTAACGCAGTTAGTTAGGTCTTAAAATGTGCCCTTGTATCTGGTCTGTATATTCTGCAATTAAACTACGTGAAAAGCAGTTAGCATGCCTTTGTTGTATTTCTGTAAGAAATAAAAGATTTGCACATATATTTTTTTCTTCCTGTAGAACTCCATCATAATTTCTTCCCAAGAGGGCAAGTTAAATCCATGGTAAGAATACTTTCAAGTTATCGAACTAGCATCATTTGATTGGCTGTATCGAATGGGTGGTCAAATACGAATAATGGCCAATACGGTGCTCGATTGTCTTTATTCATGTCCAGACATATACTAGTGCGTATATTTCTCCCTCATAGTGCCACGATCACATAGATCCACATAGATTTATGGATGGTGTAGGAGAATTATGCTCTCTATCTCCTCGAGCGACGGCTGTAAATTATAACGACGCGCTTCAAAATGCAATGCTACCGACAGTCCGTAATATTTAAATTTCACCATATGACTGTGGCGTCGTTGATGCTTGTGATTGTGACAATTTAATAAAAGGATACATCTACTTTTAGCTTTGTTTTCTGACAATATAATAAAAACGAATCCCGAAATAAACTGTTTTATTGAACGCATATTGTAAGTAACAAGTGTACATAATTTGTAAATTCCGACAGGTGGACTCGCCTTGTGTCAGAACTTTACAATTTTATGTAGCTTATGATTATTGGTTCCATCAAGTTCAAGCTAAGAACAGCTGTCAGCGTAACAAACAGTAATCATCGTTATCTTTAATCAGATAAAGAGGGCAATAGAAGTTGTCAAATCGGTTTGCAAGCGAAACTAATCCTTATCACCTATGAATCTGCAAGCGGCATTCAACCTTAGGGTGGTAAACCAATTTTTTGGGCGACTGTACCTATAATTTTTTGGGAAAAGGCTTGAACCTCTGTAACCAGAGCTATACCTACCTGTGTAAAAAACTTATGGATCTTGACCGTGCTTGGAAGGATTTGCAAAAAAAGATATGAGCTTGATGATATGTTTCGGTTACCGTCATCTCTTACAACACAAGATTTTATAAAAATGCAAGGACATCACGGTCAACCTACCAGCCTTGATGAAAACCTTAGAAACCCTTGCCATCCACCTCTCAAAGGGTAAGTTCTGGAACTACTTACTACAAAAAGAGGAAGGAAAGACTTTGTCACGCCTAAATTAGTTGCAGCTTTAGACAGATGTCAATTAAACAAGGAATTCTGTTTATATACTTCAGGCTGTAGCAAAAGCACTAGATCTTAGCTGTGATGATTTCCTGATAAAAAAAGTAACTGACAACGTAAGGCGCTTAAACAATCTGAACTAGTATCCAATAATTTGCCTAAAGTTAGATCAGGAAACACGAAAGCAGTGGGAATTAATAGTATCAAGCTCAGATAAGAACAAAAACGACTTACCTACATTCGTGCAGTTGCAAGCTTTTATGGAGAATAGATTCCGCGCTCTTGAGTTCATAGAACCCTCGAAAAAGGGTCCAGTACATCGCGCAAATAGTTCTGGGTATCAGTCAGTACCTAAATCCTTTGTAGCTACAGCAGAAAACACCGCTAGTTCTACCAGTGCCATACCTTGCGAATATTGTTCAGAAAGCCATAAGATCACGTTCTGCAAAAAGTTCGCGGAACAAGATACAAATAGCCGAAGAGAGTTCATAGCCAAAAACAGAATGTGCTTCAACTGTTTAGGGGGCAATCATAATGTGTATAAATGCAGGAAGCCCACTACATGTCGCATTTGTCACCGACGACATCATACGTTGTTGCATCTGTCGATTGAGTCAAATGGTAATAAAGAAGTTGCTCCAAATGTCATCGTTGAAAATAAAGTTAGTTCAGATGTTTCTCCACCTCCAATAGTATCGTGCCTTTCTACCGGTCAAGTAACCATAAATAAACAGGTTTTGCTAGCCACTGCTCTAATAAAAGCTGAAGCAAAATCTGGTGAATACCAGACCGTACGAGCACTACTGGATCAAGGATCGCAAGCGTGCTTTATTACTGAAGATGCCGTACAGCTTTTGCGATTGAAGAAAATTCCTGTGGATGGAAAAATATCAGCATTAGGAGACAATCAGACCAAAATAAAGGCCAATAACATAGTACATACCTCCATTCGATCACGTACCAATCCGCAGTTCCAAATGAAGATCAAAGCATACGTATTAAAAAGCATTACCTCTTACCTGCCGGAACGAGAGATCGAGACTTTGAATTGGCTTGAGTTAGAGAATTTAAACTTGGCAGACCCGCAGTACAACTCACCTCAGAGAATTGATATACTTTTGGGTGCAGATGTGTATGGTTGCATTATGAATGAAGGTCTGAAGAAAAGTCCATCTGGAACACTTATAGCGCAGAATACCTCATTGGGTTGGATCTTGTCAGGAGCGGTAGTCCAACCAACGTATCCTGAACCTAGTACAACAAATGTCACCTTTGCATTCCATGTACAGTGCAATGAAAACGAACTGCTGAAGAAGTTCTGGGAGATTGAGGAACAGTTACCGAGTAAATCCATGTTGACTGAAGAAGAACAGAAATGTGAAGAAGTTTTTGGTCAGACCACCACGAGAACTAAAGACGGAAGATATGTAGTGACTTTACCTTTTCGAGATGATGAACCACTCTGCAGGAACGGGAACTCCAGGAGCATAGCTGTGAACAGATTAAAGTCATTAGAAAAGAGATTAGCAAAGAACAACACATTAAAAGAACAATACACAGAAGTTATAAATGAGTACTTACGCTTAGATCATATGAGACCAGTAGAAGAGAACGATAGGAAAATCGAAGACGCTGTCTACTTACCACATCACGCTGTCGTGCGAGACGACAAGACGACCACAAAAGTACGGGTGGTTTTTAACGCCTCCAGTCCAAATGAAAAAGGTGTTTCCCTCAATGATACTCTCATGGTAGGACCAACCTTACAAGCAGATCTGCGGCATATAATTCTTCGTTGGAGAGTACATAACATCGCAATTGTGGCAGACATTGTGAAGATGTATCGCCAAGTCAGAGTAGCAGAGAAAGACACAGTGTACCAGAGAATAGTATGGCGTGATAGTCCAACCGAAGAAATAAAAGATTATGAGTTAAAAACGGTAACGTTTGGTACATCTCCTGCCCCCTACTTAGCGGTGAGAGCTATGCATCAGCTAGCTTACGATGAGGGAAAAGAGCTCCCTCTAGCGGTGGAAAATGTACTAAGTAGATTTTATATGGACGACCTCATGTCGGGCTGCTCAAACATCGAAGAAGGTATAGAACTGTATAAACAAATGGTGAAGTTATTAGATAGAGGAGGATTTAAATTGCAAAAATGGAATAGTAACCGGCAAGATCTATTAGAACAGATAAATGAATATGAGCACAAGAACGAAAAAAGACAGACCAAAATAGTACAAGAAGAGAGAGAAGTAGAGTTCAAATTAGATGCTACTATAAAAATACTAGGACTTACCTGGAATCGCGACGAAGATAACTTCCGATACTCAGTGCAGCTTCCCACGACGACCTCAGGACCTGTAACAAAAAGAATAATAATATCGGATATAGCTAGGTTATTCGATCCTTTAGGATGGATAGCGCCTACAGTGATAATAGCTAAGATGATCATACAAAAGTTATGGCTAACAGGCATAGGATGGGATGAAGCAGTACCAACAGATCTATTAAATGAATGGGATACTTACCGTAAAGACCTGCCACAACTTACCGCAGTGCGAATACCTCGATGGCTGGGAACGCTGTCTGGTGAGACTGATGTGGAGCTGCATGGATTTTGTGACGCCTCTCAATTAGCATACGCAGCAGTCATCTATGTTCGGGTGCGCAGGCCATCAGGAGAAGTTCACACTTCATTGTTAGTAGCGAAGACACGCGTAGCTCCTATCAAACAAATAAGCATACCCAGACTAGAGTTATGTGGAGCAGTGTTACTGGCTAAACTCATTCAAGAAGCAATGGAAGTTTTAAGCATAAGCAAAGAGAAGGTCAGAGCATGGACGGACTCTACCATTGTGCTAGCTTGGCTTAACAGCCACCCTAGCAGATGGAAAACATTCGTCGCGAACCGAGTATCAGATATTTTAACCACGTTGGATTCTTCACAATGGAATCACGTTGTATCGGAGCATAATCCAGCTGATTGTGCCTCGAGAGGAGTACCACCGTCGTTGTTGGCGGAAATGGATATATGGCTTTATGGGCCTCAGTTCCTACGCGATCAAGTTATTGAGTACAAAAGAACAAGAGATCAGAATATCACTTTAGAAGAAAATTTAAGGGTTCACGTAGTGTCAGTTCCAACAACGACAATTTTCGAAAGGTTTTCGTCTTTACAGCGAATGCTACGCGTCATATGTTACTGTAGGCGATTTTTGACTAAACTTAAAGGACATATAAAGAAGGCGGAAATAGAAGAAGCAAGGCACTGCTGTGTCAAAGAGACACAAGCAGAGGAGTACGAAGAAGAAATTAAATATTTAAGAAAAAAAGAAAAGAGCGTGTCGAAAAATAGTAATTTAAAAGCATTGAGTCCTTACCTTGATGAAAAGGGTATTATCAGAGTGGGCGGAAGGCTCCACAATTCAAATTTGCCAGACCAAACAAAGCATCCCGTAATACTGCCTCACAACTCACACTTAGCGAAGTTAGTAGTAGATGATGCTCACAAGAACACGCTGCATGGAGGAGTTCAGTTGATGATGAGTTATATAAGAGCAGCGTACTGGATCATCGGTGTTAAAAGCCTTGTCAGGCAGCATATTCGTAAGTGTGTCACTTGTATACGTCAAACAGCAGCAGTAAAAACACAATTCATGGGATCACTCCCATCAGTTCGATGCACACCAGCTAGAGCCTTCAAGCACAGTGGGGTAGATTATGCTGGCCCAATACAAATTAGAACAACGAAAGGGCGAGGAAACAAATCCTACAAGGGTTATATTTGTTTATTCATTTGTATGGCTACTCGAGCCATACATTTAGAACTAGTGTCACATAGGGTGGCAAGACAAGGGAGGAAAGAAATTAGGCAGAATAAAATTTTACAGATTTATTAATAAGAATCGGGCCGTGGGTCAGGTAGGTACGCCTAGGTCACATTCCACGCCGGATCGGTCCGGAAATACCGCACTCTCCTTCAGCTTCCTCGTCCAACGCCTCCTCAGGGATGGCCGGCTACGTGCTGCGCTCCGCTCCCAAATTCAGCGTCCTAGGGTTCCAGGAAACCGGAAAAATGTCGCCGCGGTTTACTACGCGTGCGACGCCAACGGTTGTCAAGGTGAACGGGCCGAGTTCAACCCGTAGGGTGTTCCTGGAAACGCAAACACTCCGGCATCATAATCACGCTACGAAGGGCTTCAGAAGGAAGCTAAGGGATCATACGATACCCCGACAACAGATTAGCTACCCCAAGGAGCAAGAAAATCAAGGTGGCATTACAGATGATAAGAACAAAACTAGTAAGACATAATAATGCTAAACAATCTACACAGCATTATCTACCCAAAGCTAAGCAAAGCTTGTGCTATGACAAAGTTCGTTATGCTATTTTAAAAGTGAACATGAAATTGAAATGAGAAATGAAGTTAAAATGAGCTACAGTATGAAATAAAAGAAAACTAAGCACACAATCTATACTTAAATTTGTAATGCACAACTTACCCAGAGGTGGGAACACAGAATTTAAAATATTAAGTGAATCAGTAAAGTAGTGCGACAACAAACGTGAGTACGCCTTGAGGCTGTGCTGTCGACTGAGCGTCGGCTCCCGAGCGAGTGAGCTCCGCCAGTCGCCGCGTCGGGCGAAAACCGGTCCGGACAATGCCCGAGCGCATCGCGTTTCACTATATATAAAAATATTAGAGCAGTTTGACCGTCTGTTGATTATTCTGAGGGAATAAAAAAACTCTAACTAAGAATATACGTAACGTATCGTTACATTATCCCCTCCTTTAGGAAAAGGATTTTACCTAACTTATTGTGAAATCCGACAGAACTCATACTCACTACAAATAACTCAGCCGGTTACACCAAACAGAGCATACATCCACATTCATTTCTTTCACACACACATCTCTCATACTAACCTTATATACCAGCAAATAATTTATGTGTCAAATTATATTCGCCCCCTAACATGATAGAATGTCTCGGTTTACATTATAGATACCTAAACACTCAAATGTAACCGTTTGAAGATGTTCCATAAAATTTAATGCGATTGAGATTGAGTACACTAGTGGATATAGCCTCACAATAGAATAATACCAAATGCAGTCACCAGTTTGAGAGATTCCCTTCAGTGCAAGACTACTAAAAAAAAACACAACTACATCACACAATGTCTGTGACATAACAAATCTTACGTAACAAGGATAAGTAAGTAAAAATGATCTAGGGTACTACGGAGTTTAAAACCGAAGTACATGCCGCTCTCGTCATATTTAAAAGGTATATGACAAGAAATCAGAGCTCTTATCATATTTAAAAGGTATATGATAAGAAATAAGAGGTAGGTATAGCTAAGGACAACCATACACGACAACCTAATAAAAATCAGACAGACACAGAGAAATACAATACTGGTGACGATTCGGTACCTTTGCTTGATAAAAAAACATGGCGAAAATAAGGTTTAAAAAAACAAAAAAAAACAAAGAGATAAAAACATAAAATCAAAACAAAAATATAAATCAATTTGAGACCTTCACAACTTTTAGGTCCTTGATGTGCCAAACACCTAAATCACGACCATTCATGTCTTCCAATATATATACGAGAGGTGAACGTTTAACCTTAACCCTACATTTCATAAATTTAGGTGCCAGTTTCTTACTAAAATATGCATCTTTGTCAGATAAAAAGTAGCAACGTTTCCAAACCACGTCTCCCACTTCAAATTCAGCATCTTTCCGACGTAGATTATAACGCTGGGTATTTTTAACGTGAGCATGCCACAACGCTATTTGGACCTTACCAAAAATTCCACTCAGGTGACCAAGATTTTCCGCATAACTATCACGCGGTAAGTACACTAGCTCATTTGGATTATCGTTATCAAGATAATGTGACCCACATGTCACCAACTCTCTACCATGCACCAAAAATGCCGGAGTATAACCAGTAGTTTCATTGATCGAATTATTCATTGCGAATTGAATTTGAGGAAGATTAAGATCCCAGGTCCTATGATCTTCATTAACAAAAGTGGAAACTGCAGTAACTATAGTTTTGTTATACCTCTCCACTGTGTTTATTTGAGGCGTATACTTTGGAGTAAAGTTAATATTTGGCACCTTATACTTTCTAAAAACCTTGTCCAATTCACGACTTATGAATTGACACCCATTATCTAAGATCACAGTCTGAGGAATACCATGAACAAGAAACACATCATTTTCCAAATGTCTACTCACAAGATCTGCCGTAGCTCTCCGAAGCGGGAAGAGAAGACAGTACTTAGCAAAACAGCATGTGATGACAAATATATATTTGTTTTGCTTCCTTGTATTAGGGAGAGGACCCACCAAGTCAATCGAAAGCACTTGAAATGGTCGAGAGACATCCTTTGGCCTACCCATCTTTCCTAGTGTGCCATGAGTAGGTAACTTATAAGCAAGACAAGTGTCACAACGAGATATAAAATTCACCACGTCAGAGTGCATGCCAGGCCAATAGAAACGAAGTGCCAAGCGCTTATATGTCTTGAACACGCCAAAATGACCTGCAGTCGGCTCCGAGTGACACTGTGCCAATATTTCTTCCCGCTGTTCCGCAGGAATCACCTCCTTCCAGTCAAACTCCGAGGTAAGAACATTTTTATTCTTCATATACCTATACAACACTCTTCCCTCAACCCTGTAGTTAGGAAAACTGATCGAAGATTCCTGACAGCCGTTAAAAATATTGAGGTACCAATCGTCCTTTGTATCCGAAATAGAAGCAGGAGATACAGTAAGGTCAGTAATAGCATCAACTGGTACAATCCTTGAAAGGGCGTCAGGAACGACATTGTCCTTACCACGACGATGCTTTATTTCAAAGTTAAATGAGGAAAGGCGAACACCCCAGCGAGCTAGACGTCCTGTAGGGTTTGTAAGAGAGAGAAACCATTTCAGTGCTGAGTGATCAGTGTACACCGTAAACATCTTGTCGTTCTCCAAGTAACAACGCCAATGTTCGAGAGCCACCAGTACAGCAAGTGCTTCACGCTCTGTCGTACTGTAATTCCTTTCCGACTTACCCAAAGATCTACTCATAAACGCAACAGGATGTTCAACACCGTCAATAGTCTGAACCAACATCGCACCAATGCCGAAGTTACTGGCATCAGTGTGGACCTCAAAAGAATGTGAGAAATTAGGGCACGCCAGTACAGGTGCCTGGACTAACCGTGATTTAAGTTCCAAGAAAGCTTTGTCCGCCTCAGAAGACCAAACGAATGCTGGAGCATTCTTCTTAGAGCTCGTGAGCTTGTTAAGCGGACCAGCCACCGTACTAAATTGAGGGATGAATCGTCTATACCAAGAAGCAGTACCAAGGAAACGCTTTACCTCTTTCCTGTTAGTAGGCGTCGGATAATGCAGTATTGCCTCCACCTTTTCAGGGTCCGTGCGTAAGCCTCGATCATCCACGATATAACCTAAATATCTGAGCTGATTCCTAAAGAACTGACACTTATCAAGGTTAACAGTAAGATTAGCAGAACGTAGCTTCTCGAGAACACGAAGAAGCAGAGCTACGTGTTCATCAAATGTGTTGCTAACAATGATGATATCGTCTAGATAGGCGAAAACCTTCAGCTCAAACTCAGGTCCAAACAAAAGATCTACTAACCTTTGCTGAGTAGCCGGAGCATTGGTTAAGCCGAACGCGGTTACCTTAAACATAAACGTACCACGCCCAGGAACATAAAAAGCAGTCTTTTCACGATCTGACTCCTCTATCAATGTCTGCCAAAAAGCTTTGGATAAGTCAACACTAGATAAGTACTTAGCATCCTTTAAGTTGTCCAAGATCTCAGATATATATGGTAAGCTATAAGCATCCTTCTTAGTGACAGAGTTTAGTTTACGGCTATCTAAACAAAATCGAGGGTTACCATCCTTCTTTTCGACAACCAGTACCGGAGAAGACCAAGGGCTTTCACAAGGTTCAATAACATCTAACTTTAACATCTCATCTACCTGTTCAGAAATTATTCGTTGTTTATCGGGCGACATACGATAGCTACGTTGTCTAATTGGCTCCGCATCACCAGTATTAATGCGATGCTTAATGAGATGAGTACGACCCAATCCCTTTTCTGCGAAAGAGATGTCCCTATACTGTTGAATAATACTATCAGCAATTAGTTTTTGAGAATCTAATAAATTATTCAAAGAATTAAGTTGGATTTCAGTTGCATCCGATATTTCAGACAACCCAGGGTCACTAACGAACAAGTTCTCGGATTTTGTTAAGTACTTAGGACAAAGATTAAAATTACACCAGAAATCGATACCAAGGATCAGAGTCAATTCTATTTCCGGTACAACATGAGCCTTTATTAAAGAAAACTTTTCTTCAAAAACTATTGGAAGCAACATATACCCCTGAGAATCTATCCTCTGACCACCAGCGGCAGTGACTGTGATTAGCTCGTCGGTACATAATTTAAAATTATATTGCATTAACCTACTGTGAGAATTATTGCCTAGTATTGTAACTGCTGAACCAGAATCAAGCAATCCGTATAATGCTAACTCACCAACACCAACTTTGACATAGGGGCGAGGATCCCCACTCGGTTTAGTATTGAAGATTGCAGAAACAGAGTAATTAGAAAAAAACTTTTTGACGAACGATAACCAATTACTCCACTCCGAGTTATCAGAGTAATCTGGCTTCGTCTTTCCACAATCTTCCACTACTAGTTTTTTGTAGTCGGTGTAGAACAATTCGGGCAATCAGGCCTCCTCACATCCTTTTTACCACACCGAAAACAGAATATTGTCCGCTCAGCGGGACAATCCCTCATAGAGTGAGAATCTACCTTACAGCGATAGCAATAAACCTGCGAAATCGGAGCTGTTCTATGGCTCACGCTAGAAGTTGTAGCAGATTGAGGTTGAGAACCTTGAGACTTAGACCTATCATTATAATTACTATTAAACCTAGACCTATCAAAATTATTATTATTATACCTAAATCTATCCGAACTATTATTATTGTACTTAGACCTATCATTATAACTGTTACTATTTGCACTAAAATTTCTAGAGTTGTCCTTACGCCTGCTATAGCAAAACTCGGGGGCTAAGATTCCCGAACTCACCGAAGGCGGCTCCTTAAAGTTATCCGAGCGAACCTTAATACGTTCATAGTTTTTGCACGCAACCTTAAGTTCATTAACAGACGCTACATTACTAGCTGCAATGATAGTTGAGTAACACGGACGGATATTATGCAGGAGGATTTCTAACTTATCTGCTTCACACATCGGCTGATTCAAACGACTGAACATGCCCTCCATAATCGCAAAATAGATAGCGACGCTCTCACTGTCACCCTGACTTCTACTACGAATTTCAGCAGACATCCGATAGTCAAAGTCGGCTACATCGAAGTCATCCTTAAGATTAACAAGCAAGCTTTTCCAGTCAGTGATCCTGTTTCTAGTCGCGCGGTACCAGTGAAGTGCGTCTCCAGTAAATAAATCAATAGCAGAGAGAAGCATTTTTTGTTCGGTTAGTCCCTTAGCTATACGGAACTCATCAAGCCTTTGGATAAAAGCGCGGACACAAGATTTGCCATCGTACTTCAACTTTGCAAGTTCAGCAGTAACACCCCGATCGCAACTCACACTCACTTTCATACCAGCAGGACACACTGATTCGCTTTCAGTCAATGCAGGCATAGAAGTTGTAGCAGAAACAGATGCAGGATTAGGAATCGCAGCATACGATTTAAATCTACTCAAGTTCCTTTGGAAACTATCTTGGACCTTTTCCAGTAACGCAGCTTCCTCTGATCTAGATGGACTGACAATTCTAGTTAGCCTATAATATAAGTGATGCAATAGGGATTGAGTTCTATTCATAAGAGAATCGGTGGAACTAGCTGTTTTAAGTGATTCTAAATTCTGTCGAATTTTATCTAAAGTATCGTTAGAACCCTTTAAATCCTCAGAAAACTCAAAAACTGACTCACAAATATCCTCAGAGGGATAAAGTTGAGTCAACCTAGTAACTTGTCGACGCAAGCCCTCAACATTGTCGGACGGTATTTCACCCCGAATCGCAACCTCATACAGCAATTCAGATTTTTGGAGTAGCAAAAATTTTATAGGATGCGCCATTATTTCCAAAAAAATAAATAACAAAAATAATACTAAAAAAAACAATTAAGAACGCTGTGAATCACTTAAATAACCCCTAGGAAAGATGTGCAATACAACAAGTTTACAATACTAACTAATACTAACTAAAGAAAAAACACAAGCAAAATCAGATGAAATAGCTTGTACAGTAGTTATTGTGCCGAACAAATTCAATACAAAAGTTAAAGTTACAAAAAGTTAAAGCAAAAGTCACAAATAAAATACACCAGTAGGTACGTAGGTATTCGAAAAAAAACCGTTGCTTTATTCGACTTGCCAAATTCCGTTAAGATTTGAATGCGGCACAACAGCAAACAAACATTAAATTCCGTTAAGATTTGAATCAGGCACAACAGCAAACAAACATAAAATTCCGTTAATATTTGAGTGAGGCACAACAGCTAACGCACATAAAATTAAAAAAACTAAATACTCACACAAGAAATCCAACACCAAGGAAATAAACTAAAATGTAACCTAACGGCGTGAAATCTGACCTTTTGACCACGTATATGGGCGCCACTTGTCACATAGGGTGGCAAGACAAGGGAGGAAAGAAATTAGGCAGAATAAAATTTTACAGATTTATTAATAAGAATCGGGCCGTGGGTCAGGTAGGTACGCCTAGGTCACATTCCACGCCGGATCGGTCCGGAAATACCGCACTCTCCTTCAGCTTCCTCGTCCAACGCCTCCTCAGGGATGGCCGGCTACGTGCTGCGCTCCGCTCCCAAATTCAGCGTCCTAGGGTTCCAGGAAACCGGAAAAATGTCGCCGCGGTTTACTACGCGTGCGACGCCAACGGTTGTCAAGGTGAACGGGCCGAGTTCAACCCGTAGGGTGTTCCTGGAAACGCAAACACTCCGGCATCATAATCACGCTACGAAGGGCTTCAGAAGGAAGCTAAGGGATCATACGATACCCCGACAACAGATTAGCTACCCCAAGGAGCAAGAAAATCAAGGTGGCATTACAGATGATAAGAACAAAACTAGTAAGACATAATAATGCTAAACAATCTACACAGCATTATCTACCCAAAGCTAAGCAAAGCTTGTGCTATGACAAAGTTCGTTATGCTATTTTAAAAGTGAACATGAAATTGAAATGAGAAATGAAGTTAAAATGAGCTACAGTATGAAATAAAAGAAAACTAAGCACACAATCTATACTTAAATTTGTAATGCACAACTTACCCAGAGGTGGGAACACAGAATTTAAAATATTAAGTGAATCAGTAAAGTAGTGCGACAACAAACGTGAGTACGCCTTGAGGCTGTGCTGTCGACTGAGCGTCGGCTCCCGAGCGAGTGAGCTCCGCCAGTCGCCGCGTCGGGCGAAAACCGGTCCGGACAATGCCCGAGCGCATCGCGTTTCACTATATATAAAAATATTAGAGCAGTTTGACCGTCTGTTGATTATTCTGAGGGAATAAAAAAACTCTAACTAAGAATATACGTAACGTATCGTTACACTAGTGAGTGATATGAGTTCTGAAGCGTTTTTAGCCGCATTTCGACGGTTTGTGTCTCGTCGTGGACACTGTTCTGATATATGGAGCGATAATGGGACAACATTTGTAGGTGCATCCAAGGAATTGAAGGAGCTGGTTAAAGTTCAGGAAGCGGCTGCTGAATATTGTGAAACGCATGGCACTCAATGGCATTTTATCCCACCCCGAGCACCCAATTTCGGTGGCTTATGGGAGGCTGGGGTGAAGTCCACAAAATTCCACCTGAAACGTGTGATAGGAGACGCTACGCTGACATTTGAAGAGATGAGCACGCTGCTTAGCCAAATAGAGGCTTGCTTGAATTCTCGTCCCATAGCCATAGTACACAGTGATCCAAATGAACCATATCCCTTAACCCCCGGTCATTTTCTTATCGGTGAACCGCTTATAGCTGTATCAGATCGTGATTTTATGAGTTCAAGCGTTAGTTTGTTGTCCAGGTGGCAAAGTCTGCAAAAATCATTACAGAACTTTTGGAGACGATGGTCTCAGGACTATCTGTGTAATATTTTACACCGTTACAAATGGTCGACAAAAATACCAGAACCAAATGTAGGTGACTTAGTCCTCGTAAAGGAAGATGACCTGCCGCCAGGTCGATGGTTGATGGGTCGTGTCGTGCAAAAACACCCAGGTCAAGACAACGTAACTCGTGTAGTCACCCTACAAACTAGTAAAAATGTTATTAAGAGGCCAACCTCAAAGTTATGTGTGTTGCCAGTTAGTGCATAAGATTAGTCATAAGTTAAAGTGTTAGTTCATAAAGTACTTATTAGATATATTATAAAATTGTTAGTTATTAGTTCACATAAGGTTCATAAAGAGTGTATAATTTTACTAAAATGTATAAGTTCATAAACGTGTATAAGTTCATAAAAGTGTAAAAGTTCAGTTCAGGAATGTTGTATAAGTATGGAGTTCTGATAAGTTCATTTGTTTATTCTTAAAGTAATGTTTAATTTTAAGTTTACCTTTAGGTCAAATTCAGTGCAAATTCACAATGTTAATTATTAGGATTTTTCATTCAGTATAAGTCCTGTTTGAACTTCTGACCCACCAAGGACGGAACCAAGTACATATTTGAATTTTGTCAGATCTAGATATTGTTCTCTTTACAAAGTAAGGACATTTCACTATGTCCTTCGTGGGCGGAATGTTGAAACTATTAAAGTTAGATTAGTTCGAAATTCAGAACTAGAGGGCGCTAGTAAAAGTGTCCGTTTCTAGATCGCGCTATCGGTGCGTTTTGCGATTTTCATAGGCCGATGCTAGTACAAATGAAATATAGCTACCTACCTAGATCAGGGTTTGTTTCATTGACATCCCCCCCCAGTACAGTTATAGGTACGCTCAAACAAAGTGTACATAATTTGTAAATTCCGACAGGTGGACTCGCCTTGTGTCAGAACTTTACAATTTTATGTAGCTTATGATTATTGGTTCCATCAAGTTCAAGCTAAGAACAGCTGTCAGCGTAACAAACAGTAATCATCGTTATCTTTAATCAGATAAAGAGGGCAATAGAAGTTGTCAAATCGGTTTGCAAGCGAAACTAATCCTTATCACCTATGAATCTGCAAGCGGCATTCAACCTTAGGGTGGTAAACCAATTTTTTGGGCGACTGTACCTATAATTTTTTGGGAAAAGGCTTGAACCTCTGTAACCAGAGCTATACCTACCTGTGTAAAAAACTTATGGATCTTGACCGTGCTTGGAAGGATTTGCAAAAAAAGATATGAGCTTGATGATATGTTTCGGTTACCGTCATCTCTTACAACACAAGATTTTATAAAAATGCAAGGACATCACGGTCAACCTACCAGCCTTGATGAAAACCTTAGAAACCCTTGCCATCCACCTCTCAAAGGGTAAGTTCTGGAACTACTTACTACAAAAAGAGGAAGGAAAGACTTTGTCACGCCTAAATTAGTTGCAGCTTTAGACAGATGTCAATTAAACAAGGAATTCTGTTTATATACTTCAGGCTGTAGCAAAAGCACTAGATCTTAGCTGTGATGATTTCCTGATAAAAAAATCGTCCATTCAACGCATTTGCACACAGAGTAGAAAATATAGTGTAATCTATAAAATCAAATTTTGTTTTAAAATGTGTGTTTGAAATAAGAATCCACCAAATCACAAGTAGCCCTGATATCATAATGTTAAAAAAGTTTATATATTTCAATTGATTTATATGCTTATAGAAAAATGTTAAAAACAGAAATTTTAAATTCGCGGGTTAATGTAAATGTAGACAGATAAAATTTTGTATTTAAGTAAGTCTTGATAGTTTAAAAAGAAATACGGGGTATACAATTCGATTTCCAAAAAAAAAATATAAGGGACTTATATTCGTCCATATAAGGGACACCCTACAGTACATGGTAGTTTGGAAATAAAAGTCACCCTAGCTGACAGTAGCGGCTTGTGTGCCTTTCTTCACCGGGCAAAATGAACCACTCATCTGATTCCGCGCGTGATAATAGGCAATAAATAAAGCATAAATACTTGATTATTAAAATATACATGTTGTTTTCTATATTTTTTTGAACTGATATAATGTAAAATGGTATGTAGATGCTGAAAATAAAAAAAGTACTATCAAAGACACAATCAAATCTACGCCCCTGTGACTAGGATATGACGTATTGCATCGTGTTATTATGAATATAAATATTTTTTAGCCAACTTAGTATTATCTTCATATTTATTTACTTATTTTAGGAAGACTTGTGCCTTTATTGACCAGACAAACAAATCATAAAAACTTGATTATTAAAATATATACATGTTTTTTTATACTTTTTTGAACTGAAATTATGTAAAATGGTATGTAGATGCTGAAAATAAAAAAGTACTATGAAAGACACAATCAAATCTACGCCCCTGTGACTAGGATATGACGTATTGCATCGTGTTATTATGAATATAAATATTTTTTAGCCAACTTAGTATTATCTTCATATTTATTTACTTATTTTAGGAAGACTTGTGCCTTTATTGACCGGACAAACAAATCATAAAAACTTGATTATTAAAATATATACATGTTTTTTTATACTTTTTTGAACTGAAATTATGTAAAATGGTATGTAGATGCTGAAAATAAAAAAATGCTATGAAAGGCACAATCGAATCTACGCCCCTGTTACTAGGAAACAACGTATTGCATCGTGTTATTATGAATATAAATATTTTTAAGCCAACTTAGTATTACCTATGTTTTTATTTATTTACTTATTTTAGGAATACTTGTGCCTTTATTGAACGGACAAATAAATCATAAAAACTTGACGCCCTGTTACTAGGATACAACTTATTGCATCGTGTTTTTTTTACTTCTTAAGTTAACACAAACACGTATTACATTAAAGTAAATATAAATGAAATTATTAAATTAATATTTTAATGAAATGATTATACAATTTTAATTAAGCTTTTTAGGAAATTATTTTAACTTCATAGGTTGAGCTTAAAATTTATAAAAAGTTGTTTTAGTAGTTAGTACATAGTTAGTTATTAGTTATTGTATGAACATTATTTTTATTATTATTTCAAATTGTTATGATCATATGCTAAACGGGCGGAGGGCAGTGGTACGCCATCATACAGGTTTTTCAGTTTGGGTACCAATGCTGTCTAACCAATGAATAGTCATGTATGTTGTTTCCAAATAAATTTCATTTCATTTCATAATGAATATAAATATTATTTTAGCCAATTTAGTATTATCTTTTTATTTATTAACTTATTTTAGGAAAACCAGTGTCACCACTAAAATATTTCTTTTATATTGAGTAAATTTTTAGAGCACGATAATAGCGCGGCTCCTTGCCAACAAACAAGGAGCGCGTGTTGCGCTTTGCGAGCGTAAAAATATAGCGGGGGGCACGCGGTCGGCGCGGGGAAATTATCCCACTCCGCCTGAATCCTCAAGGTCGTTGGCGAATACCACAGCCTTAAGATCAGAAAGCAAGGTTACTCCCACATGACCACCGGTCCTTTTAGATCAGACTGAGGTGTTAGAGTTAAACGGGGGTTTTACTAGGTAGGTTTTTTTCGTGTTAGAAATATTCAATATCTATATCTACCAATTATAAGAATCTTTGTCCTGACTGACTGACTTACATAATATTACCTACAGATAACGTACAGTCCGTCTAAACCACTGCGCGTAGAGACTTGAAAGTTTCAGGGTATTTTGTGTATTAGTTAGTCTAATGTAGGTTGTGAGTTTGATCCCTATCAAGGACAAACTTTTATATGATGAACATAGCATAAATACCCGTGTAAGTAATATGAGTGTTTAAATAGTCAGTTATTTGCTTCCCATAATTCCCACGTTTCCAAACAAGCATTGCTTAGTTCAGCATGTCTTCTCTTGAAAACGATAAATGAAGTTTCGTATATCGTTTTCAGTTAGGTACACTGCGGGGCCTAGGTAACCACCGCCAAACTGCCTGGCTTGCCCCGCAGTGTAACCCGAAACGACAATACGAATTTTGGTTTGTACTGTTTTCAAAAGTAGACCTACTGAATAGGTGTTGTAAATAACTACCAATAATTTTATTTAATTACCTGATCCTCCCTCCATCTCTCTCTATCCTCCGAGGATCGCTGATCACCGAGATAGATGTCTCACGCGTCTCATGCTTTCTCTCTTTCTTGTGCTTTCTCTGTTTATGTTTCCTAAAACAAAACACACAACAATCATTTATGCATCTATTATAGACTAGCAAACTGCGTGTAACTTCGTCCACGTGCAGTTACTTTCACAACTTTAACTTCGTTGTACCGAAGGGGTTGAATATCGAGAATTCCTTAGTACATCTCCACGCACCAAAACAAAAATACCCTGAAAGTTTCAAGGTTCTACGATCAGTGGTTTAGTCTGTGCGTTGTCTATCTGTCAGTCAGTCATTCAGGTCAGTACAAAGATTTGTCTTGATGCGTAGTAAGAAGAGAATTCCTGAAACTCAACTCCTGAAGGGGTACAGGGGGGGCTGAAGTTTGTGATTTCACGGGACAAAGTCGCACGTTTCCACTAGTGTTTTGATATAGATATATTTTTTCATAAAAGCCAAAAATACTTACGAATGTTTGCCTCCTTTGTCTCGCTCTCTCCTTTCGGACCGATCTGTTTTGTGTTTGTTTTTGTTTTTTCTGTAAACGGAGCCGCCGTCGCCGCCGCCGCCTGTGCCGTCGTCCGTCGTCTCAAGGTGAAGAACGTACAGCCGATATATTTGCAGAAGGATTACCTGATAATATGTTTTGTTATAAGTTGATGCAAAAAATAAAAAGGTTAAGCATGTGATATATGGCTCCTTCATTGGTACAGGTTTTCAAATATGTAAAAAAACAGGCACGAAATACCTGCATGGGCTCTTCAACTATTAACAGCTACCTTTAGATCGTTTGCACCGGTCTGTAGATAGCTCAATAACTGTTTAACATGTATTTTGTACATACCAATTATAAATACTTGTATTAGCTATAATTTTCTTGGTAAATAAATGTTGTTCTTGTTAGATATTAAATTAGATATTAACATTTAAAATACATAGTTCTCGGCAGCTGCACGCACCACATTTTATTGATGATTTCAGCTACTTCGGCTTGTGGAAATAAATGGATTATATTATTTCCGTGATCTGTTTTTAATGTGTGTGATTCCGTGGGTAAGTACCGTTTTTTTTTATAACTTTGAGAATCATAATTATGTCCTGTCAGGTTATAAGAATAGACACTTCTCTGCATTTAATTACTTCTCACCTTGCCTCCGTGTTCGAGTTTCTCAATAGTTTTTTTTACTATTTTGATCACGCACGACCCTTTATAAAGAGATAAAGGGAACTTAACAGCGTGCAATGTTTCTTCCCTTATGTCATTCTGTAGTGCTTGCAAATCCCAAAATCCCCGCTTGGGCTCTGCTACTATAAGTTGTACAGAAGAAAAGCAATAATGCTGAACATCTACAAAGAAAAGAAAAGTTTGACTTACCAGAGTGTTCTTACAAGTGAAGAATATGTTCATGTAGTTGATGATCTTGTAATGGCAGATGATGAGGAGCCTGAACGCGAGGAAGGGAGCATCCTGAAGAGCTATGTTCATCATGATAGCGCACACCTCGATGGAACAGCAACATGCGCGGTTGTTCCTGGATTATCATCAGCTTGTACATACATACATAGAAAACTGATTACTGTACCTACATTCATATAACCTATTACTATGCTAAAACTGTAGAAGTCGAAAAGTATGTACATTACGAGATATTTTTCTGGTGTCATGTTCACATGTACGCCGCGCAGCCCGCCGGGCTGCACGGCGGGCTGCGCGGCATGCAGCCCGTCCCAGGCCGGCGCAAATTCAAGCTGTTCACACGCATGCCGTCGTGTCAGTCAGTGCCAGCATGGCGGGCAGCGAGGTTCTCGGTGTTGTTGCTGCCATATCCTTTGGCTTAACTTATTTTTATTGGAAAAAGAAACAAAATGTTGAACGACGGAGGAAAAGACTGAACATAAATTCTATTATCTATTATGTTCCATAATATTTCTTCTAGTTTATTTGTTTTTATAGTGCTTACCTGCACTTAAGGAAAATTAAAAAAAAATAATTATTTTATTAAAATTAAAAAAAAATTAATTAACAATTTAAATTATTAATATTAGAATTTTATTATTTTCCTACTCGAGGAAAATAATTTTTGGGATAATATAAAAATATTACTTCTTGGTAATATTCCAGGAACGTCAAAATTGTCTCGTTTGACCATTCGACCATGTTGTAATCTCCGATCGTAGCGACTTTTTTAGCAACGTTAAAGATCCACTCGTCACGAAAGCGCGAGAGAGACTGACTGCCCGCGCACGTGTGAACAGTGACCAGGCGCCCGCACATTCATCCTTTGAACTTTGCCAAAAAACCGCCACTCGCCCGGTTCGCGGCATTCACGTTCACGGGCGCGTTTACGGGCACGGGCCGGGCGTACCGTTTACACGCTCGTGAATGTGAATGTGCACGTTGAATGTCGAGTTGAACGCGCGCGTCTGAACATAGCATGAAATCTTGCTAATTGAACTTAAAAGCAAATAGAATAGACAAAATGGACTTTTAAAACAAAAATGTTTGCATGTTTATACGCGCATCACGCAAAAACCACTGAATTAATGTTAATGCGATTTGCAGAATTAGTTAGCTCATAGTCTAACTTAAAACTTAGTGTGAGTTTTATTGAGCTGTTATCCCTAAAAAGGGTGGGAAAAGGGGGATGAAGTTTTTATGAAACACTACAATAACCACGCAGACGAAATCGTGAGCGAGTCAAATACACAGAACATAATTAGTCAGATAGCACTTATTATACATAGTATTAAGGGTGTTGCAAAAGAGTAAAGCGGACAGCTGTATAGATAAAAAAAACATGCAAAACAAAAAAAGCAAAATTCATCGGTATAAAGCATACAGGTAACCTCGTAGTTATGGGCTGATATGCCCACGCTGTGGCATGGAGGTTAATACCAATCATGTTTTTTTATGTTATTTTATTTCCGTTTCCGTGTCTTCTCTGTATCCTTGTATGTGTATTGTTCCTTTATCCTATAGGTGTTTTGTCACTAAACTTTTTTCATTTTATTCTTCTTTTCTTCTCTATGGCACCTGTCCTTCATTCGACAGTTTTCAGTGTCAAGGTTTTTATTCAAGTCAATTAAGTTCTGTCAAGCCGGGTTGTCACTGGTATTGAATAAAAAGATGGCGCTTGTATTCAAATCCGGAAACGTTTTCATTTTCATCCACAATACTGTTTATCCTAATTGCTCAGACATTGCGCTAATTAATTAATTGCGAAATTACACAGCGAAACTTAAAACTACACTAGGAAAACAATTACAATGAAAAAGCTATGTAGCTTCCGAAAATTAAAGAAAACGATCCTTGCATTAAATTTCAAAATGTAAGCAGTTGAAATCAAAGTGCCCTAATAAATGGTCCGTTCCACCTAGTTACATTGTAGTTACATTGATGTAACCAGCTGGACATTTTTATTCCAAGTAGTTACATTATTTAAAAATGTAACTTTAACGTAACTAATGAGACTTTTTTGTTTCACCTAGTTACACCGTAGATAGGTACCTACCATCGTAGTGTTGAAATAGGCAAAGTATCAGAAAATGCAGTTCTTTTTCTGGCGCTTCGTCCCGATTTAAGCGAAAAAGTGAACCGGCATTTTTTTTTTCAAAATCAATTATAACAGGCTATTCTTTTTTTACTGACTTGTCTAAAATCTATACTCATTAGTGATCAAAATGAATATGTACCAAAAAAATTAAAATAGAGTATGTACCTAAGTACTTACTATTTTAATGCAGATACAAATAGAATAAACAAATTAGCAACACAATAGGTACCTAAGTAAAAACAGTGCAATGGTAGTAAAACAGCTTAATTTCAGCATTATGCAGCGCTAAAAACGAAAAACATTTGCCTGATCAACATTTAAGTTTGTTCTCTACCTAGGTGCTATAATCTATGTTTATATAGAGGTCCACTCACTCTCACTCATTTCGTAATCTCCGAAACTTCACGGCACAAGCACTCTGAGAGGCCCACTAAGAATTATTTATGAAAATTCTCATCCCATCGGGGTGAAATAATTTGTATTGAAAATAACTTTATGCAATTGATAGTTTCCAACAGTATACTAAAAGAATGTATTTACAAATACAAAGTGGTTGTAGGTACAGTCGGTAACACTCAGGTGTATACATTTTTATAACTTTCAAAATGGTATGACAGTTACACTGTTGTTCGAATATCGTCAGGCTGTATACATCTAAGTAATAGTCGACTGTATATCTGAAGTTTCAAGCTTAAAATACTGCTGATTGCTATTCCGAAAGTACATGGATTTGTGTTACGTAAAATCGAGCGTACGAGCTCGATAAACGAATGTATCACAAGTTTGGTGAACTAAAAGTAGAAAGCTTAGAAGCTCGACGAACGCAATTAAGAAAGTAGGTTTTTCAGCTAGATGTCAGTTTACAGTCAGCATTAGCAAGTATACAATTCGTAAATTTTGAAATGTTGTTACAGCGTTACATTATATATTCGTAATATTGGCAAAATTTTTATCAACTCATGTTTTTATGAGTTGATAACGGTTGCGGTTTACTGTATTCTAAGTATGTTTTTACAAAAAAACCTTTATAAGTATTTTATCAGTTATCTTGCTCCCATAGTACAAACTTTGATTAATTTAAGGTTAGATGATTTTGTCTAAAAATGGCCACAAATATTTATTATTTTATTTATTTATTTGGGCACATCAAAACATTAAGTTCGTTGGGTTCATTTAAATGCATTTTAAGGTACATTGTATGTAACTTGGCAGGTACAACATTATACTGTGATACCGTTGTCCAAGTTACGAATTGTATACATTCGTATACATTTTTAGTGCAGCTGACTGTACATCACAAGCTTTGTATAGTTTAGAGCTAGGAAGCGCTGTGTGAAGTCCACGAATACCTTGTCAAAAGACGTGGCATTTGCAATGTAGGCCCATCATAGAGGTAGCGGTTAGTTCTGTGGGCGATTGGGCGTAGCGTAGCGCGTGTAAGCGTGCGTACGTACGTACATGTCAGACCTATTTGCAGCTCCGCGAGACTTCCGACTCTTAGTGGCAGTCAGCACCACGGTGAACTGCACCAGCGACCACGACCAGATCGCTAGCGTCAGGAGAACCAGGACCTTCTCAGACGCGACCTTCTCGTCTTTGAAGGAGTCGAAGAACTCTATGATGTCTGCTGCAGTGCCTGTTCAAAAATAGTGTAAAATAGTGAAACAGCGTTACAATAAAATATACTTACGTGGTCAATACTCGAAAAACGTGTACGTATAAAAAGTTATTGCGTTTTCGATGTTTACAAGTTTTTGTAACGCTGTAACACGTTTTTTACAGTACCGCATTATATACTCGTACACTCTAGTGCAGCTGAATAAACGATCACAAAAGTGTAAACTTTAGTGAAGTAAATAGTAAGAAAACCGGTATCACCAAATTACCTTGAGACCGCACGAAAGAGACGATGTAACATGTGCATGCCTCCAGCTTCCTCATATGGAAAATGCAGATTCTGAAAATGCCAATATTTAGTTCATATTTAGTACCATCATAGATTACAACCATAATTTAGGTGCCAAAAAAACAACGACACTACAAGCCTTTGAAGGTGTGTTAGCTGAAGTAACATGCCACCAGCTTCCTCATTCAGTGTGGGCAAACGAGTGCTGATAGAGCTATAGAACAAACGCTAGCATTTAGTACCAGATGAGTGCACTAGGTAGCAAAATTTCCAAACCTGCAGCTAAGAAACTCTCGGAGTTATAAGACTTCATCAACGTGTAAGCTGACGTACCGTTATTTCAGCACGCACATGCTGGTTCTCTGAAACGGCTGCAGCTATAGACACGGTTGATATCTCCAGATTCAGTGCACAATTGGTGCCAAAGGTACCAAATATTTGAGGCTTCTAGGTTCAAAACTCTTTGAACTACAGGCTTTTAGCAACGTGTAAGCTGGGGAAACGTTTCTCCAGCTGACACATGCTGGATCTCAGAAACGGTAAGAGATAGAGATTCGGTTGATATCTCCAGATGTCAATATGAATTAGTGCACTTGGCACCAAAATTTTGGAGTCTCTAGGACCAATAGTTACATCACAAGAAGCAAAAAACCATTTAACGGTCAACAAATTCAAACCAGTTTTCGCTTCTATAAAAGCGCGGCGTTGCCGCTCTGCACGCTACAATAGCGAGCGAACATTATGCTTGTTCTCTGTCTGTTTTTATATCTGTCTCTGGATACAACGTGTGTTGCCAGTTCAGTTTTAGTAGGTCGATAGTTTTATTCGAGTCTTGTCAGAACAGGTATTATAGGTACGAGGTACTACTAAATAGGTACTTCATTTTGTCTAGTTTAACCAAATAAAATAGGAACCTAATTAGGAAATTGGGTTTGTATGTACTCAAATAGTTGATTTGACGACCGATGTGACGCAGCGGCCTGTGACGCAGAAGTTTGCGGGTTCGATTCCCGCCTTGGAATAAAATGTTTAAACGATCTGCAAATAATGAATCCGGGTGTTCTGGGTATTTTCTATGTTTAGTAAAAAATATGTATGTATTTTTGTAACGTCAGATTTGGAATTCAAAATGGCAGGTGCAAATGATGGTACAAAAAACTGACATGGGTGTCTTTTTCGACTAATTTGGGGGTGCTGATTACGAATATCTGCTCAAATTCGAAATTCAAAATGGCGGGTACAAAAAAATGGTACAAAAAACTGACATGGGTGTCTTTTTCGACTAATTTGGGGGTGCTGATTACGAATATCTGGTCAAATTTGAAATTCAAAATGGCGGGTACAAAAAATGGTACATAAAACTGACATGGGTGTCTTTTTCGACTAATTTGGGGGTGCTGATTACGAATATCTGGTCAGATTTGAAATTCAAAATGGCGAGTACAAAAATGGTACAAAAAACTGACATGGGTGTCTTTTTCAACTCATTTGGGGGTGCTGATTACGAATATCTGGTTAGATTTGAAATTCAAAATGGCGGGTGCAAAAGATGGTACAAAAACTGACATGGGTGTCTTTTTCGACTAATTTGGGGGTGCTGATTACGAATGTCTGGTCAGATTTGAATTCAAAATGGCGGGTACAAAAAACTGACATGGGTGTCTTTTTCGACTAATTTGGGGGTGCTGATTACGAATATCTGGTCAAATTTGAAATTCAAAATGGCGGGTACAAAAAATGGTACAAAAAACTGACATGGGTGTCTTTTTCAACTCATTTGGGGGTGCTGATTACGAATATCTGGTTAGATTTGAAATTCAAAATGGCGGGTGCAAAAGATGGTACAAAAACTGACATGGGTGTCTTTTTCGACTAATTTGGGGGTGCTGATTACGAATATCTGGTCAGATTTGAAATTCAAAATGGCGAGTACAAAAATGGTACAAAAAACTGACATGGGTGTCTTTTTCAACTCATTTGGGGGTGCTGATTACGAATATCTGGTTAGATTTGAAATTCAAAATGGCGGGTGCAAAAGATGGTACAAAAACTGACATGGGTGTCTTTTTCGACTAATTTGGGGGTGCTGATTACGAATGTCTGGTCAGATTTGTAATTCAAAATGGCGGGTACAAAAAACTGACATGGGTGTCTTTTTCGACTAATTTGGGGGTGCTGATTGCGAATATCTGGTCAAATTTGAAATTCAAAATGGCGGGTACAAAAAATGGTACAAAAAACTGACATGGGTGTCTTTTTCGACTAATTTGGGGGTGCTGATTACGAATATCTGGTCAAATTTAAAATTCAAAATGGCGGGTACAAAAAATGGTACAAAAAACTGACATGGGTGTCTTTTTCGACTAATTTGGGGGTGCTGATTACGAATATCTGGTCAAATTTGAAATTCAAAATGGCGGGTACAAAAAATGGTACAAAAAACTGACATGGGTGTCTTTTTCGACTAATTTGGGGGTGCTGATTACGAATATCTGGTCAGATTTGAAATTCAAAATGGCGGGTGCAAAAAATGGTACAAAAAACTGACATGGGTGTCTTTATCGACTAATTTGGGGGTGCTGATTACGAATATCTGGTCAAATTTGAAATTCAAAATGGCGGGTACAAAAATGGTACAAAAAACTGACATGGGTGTCTTTTTCGACTAATTTGGGGGTGCTGATTACGAATATCTGGTCAAATTTGAAATTCAAAATGGCGGGTACAAAAATGGTACAAAAAACTGACATGGGTGTCTTTTTCGACTAATTTGGGGGTGCTGATTACGAATATCTGGTCAGATTTTCGTCAGATATTGACCAGATATTCGTAATCAGCACCCCCAAATTAGTCGAAAAAGACACCCATGTCAGTTTTTTGTACCGTCATTTGCACCCGCCATTTTGAATTTCAAATCTGACCAGATATTCGTAATCAGCACCCCCAAATTAGTCGATAAAGACACCCATGTCAGTTTTTTGTACCATTTTTTGCACCCGCCATTTTGAATTTCAAATCTGACCAGATATTCGTAATCAGCACCCCCAAATTAGTCGAAAAAGACACCCATGTCAGTTTTTTGTACCATTTTTGTACCCGCCATTTTGAATTTCAAATTTGACCAGATATTCGTAATCAGCACCCCCAAATAAGTCGAAAAAGACACCCATGTCAGTTTTTTGTACCATTTTTGTACCCGCCATTTTGAATTTCAAATTTGACCAGATATTCGTAATCAGCACCCCCAAATTAGTCGAAAAAGACACCCATGACAGTTTTTTGTACCATTTTTTGTACCCACCATTTTGAATTTCAAATTTAACCAGATATTCGTAATCAGCACCCCCAAATTAATCGAAAAAGACACCCATGTCAGTTTTTTGTACCATTTTTTGTATCCACCATTTTGAATTTCAAATCTGACCAGATATTCGTAATCAGCACCCCCAAATTAGTCGATAAAGACACCCATGTCAGTTTTTTGTACCATTTTTTGCACCCGCCATTTTGAATTTCAAATCTGACCAGATATTCGTAATCAGCACCCCCAAATTAGTCGAAAAAGACACCCATGTCAGTTTTTTGTACCATTTTTGTACCCGCCATTTTGAATTTCAAATTTGACCAGATATTCGTAATCAGCACCCCCAAATTAGTCGAAAAAGACACCCATGTCAGTTTTTTGTACCATTTTTGTACCCGCCATTTTGAATTTCAAATTTGACCAGATATTCGTAATCAGCACCCCCAAATTAGTCGAAAAAGACACCCATGTCAGTTTTTTGTACCATTTTTGTACCCGCCATTTTGAATTTCAAATCTGACCAGATATTCGTAATCAGCACCCCCAATTTAGTCGAAAAAGACACCAATGTCAGTTTTTTGTACCATTTTTGTACTCGCCATTTTGAATTTCAAATCTGACCAGATATTCGTAATCAGCACCCCCAAATTAGTCGAAAAAGACACCCATGTCAGTTTTTTGTACCATTTTTGTACCCGCCATTTTGAATTTCAAATTTGACCAGATATTCGTAATCAGCACCCCCAAATAAGTCGAAAAAGACACCCATGTCAGTTTTTTGTACCATTTTTGTACCCGCCATTTTGAATTTCAAATTTGACCAGATATTCGTAATCAGCACCCCCAAATTAGTCGAAAAAGACACCCATGACAGTTTTTTGTACCATTTTTTGTACCCACCATTTTGAATTTCAAATTTGACCAGATATTCGTAGTCAGCACCCCCAAATTAGTCGAAAAAGACACCCATGTCACTTTTTTGTACCATTTTTGTACCCGCCATTTTGAATTTCAAATTTGACCAGATATTCGTAATCAGCACCCCCAAATTAGTCGAAAAAGACACCCATGTCAGTTTTTTGTACCGTCATTTGCACCCGCCATTTTGAATTTCAAATTTGACCAGATATTCGTAATCAGCACCCCCAAATTAGTCAAAAAAGACACCCATGTCAGTTTTTTGTACCATCATGTGCACCCGCCATTTTGAATTCCAAATCTGACCAGATATTCGTAATCAGCACCCCCAAATTAGTCGAAAAAGACACCCATGTCAGTTTTTTGTACCATTTTTTGTACCCGCCATTTTGAATTTCAAATCTGACCCGATATTCGTAATCAGCACCCCCAAATTAGTCGAAAAAGACACCCATGTCAGTTTTTTGTACCATCATGTGCACCCGCCATTTTGAATTTCAAATCTAACCAGATATTCGTAATCAGCACCCCCAAATTAGTCGAAAAAGACACCCATGTCAGTTTTTTGTACCATCATGTGCACCCGCCATTTTGAATTTCAAATCTAACCAGATATTCGTAATCAGCACCCCCAAATTAGTCGAAAAAGACACCCATGTCAGTTTTTTGTACCATTTTTTGTACCCGCCATTTTGAATTTCAAATCTGACCCGATATTCGTAATCAGCACCCCCAAATTAGTCGAAAAAGACACCGATGTCAGTTTTTTGTACCATTTTTTGTACCCGCCATTTTGAATTTCAAATTTGACCAGATATTCGTAGTCAGCACCCCCAAATTAGTCGAAAAAGACACCCATGTCAGTTTTTTGTACCATTTTTGTACCCGCCATTTTGAATTTCAAATTTGACCAGATATTCGTAATCAGCACTCCCAAATTAGTCGAAAAAGACACCCATGTCAGTTTTTTGTACCATTTTTGTACCCGCCATTTTGAATTTCAAATTTGACCAGATATTCGTAATCAGCACCCCCAAATTAGTCGAAAAAGACACCCATGTCAGTTTTTTGTACCATCATGTGCACCCGCCATTTTGAATTCCAAATCTGACCACATATTCGTAATCAGCACCCCCAAATTAGTCGAAAAAGACACCCATGTCAGTTTTTTGTACCATCATGTGCACCCGCCATTTTGAATTTCAAATCTGACCAGATATTCGTAATCAGCACCCCCAAATTAGTAGAAAAAGACACCCATGTCAGTTTTTTGTACCATCATGTGCACCCGCCATTTTGAATTTCAAATCTGACCCGATATTCGTAATCAGCACCCCCAAATTAGTCGAAAAAGACACCCATGTCAGTTTTTTGTACCATTTTTTTGTACCCGCCATTTTGAATTTCGAATTTGAGCAGATATTCGTAATCAGCACCCCCAAATTAGTCGAAAAAGACACCCATGTCAGTTTTTTGTACCATCATTTGCACCCGCCATTTTGAATTCCAAATCTGACGTTACAAAAATACATACATATTTTTTACTAAACATAGAAAATACCCAGAACACCCGGATTCATTATTTGCAGATCGTTTAAACATTTTATTCCAAGGCGGGAATCGAACCCGCAAACTTCTGCGTCACAGGCCGCTGCGTCACATCGGTCGTCAAATCAACTATTTGAGTACATACAAACCCAATTTCCTAATTAGGTTCCTATTTTATTTGGTTAAACTAGACAAAATAAAGTACCTATTTAGTAGTACCTCGTACCTATAATACCTGTTCTGACAAGACTCGAATAAAACTATCGACCTACTAAAACTGAACTGGCAACACACGTTGTATCCAGAGACAGATATAAAAACAGACAGAGAACAAGCATAATGTTCGCTCGCTATTGTAGCGTGCAGAGCGGCAACGCCGCGCTTTTATAGAAGCGAAAACTGGTTTGAATTTGTTGACCGTTAAATGGTTTTTTGCTTCTTGTGATGTAACTATTAGTCCTAGAGACTCCAAAATTTTGGTGCCAAGTGCACTAATTCATATTGACATTTGGAGATATTAACCGAATCTCTATCTCTTACCGTTTCTGAGATCCAGCATGTGTCAGCTGGAGAAACGTTTCCCCAGCTTACACGTTGCTAAAAGCCTGTAGTTCAAAGAGTTTTGAACCTAGAAGCCTCAAATATTTGGTACCTTTGGCACCAATTGTGCACTGAATCTGGAGATATCAACCGTGTCTATAGCTGCAGCCGTTTCAGAGAACCAGCATGTGCGTGCTGAAATAACGGTACGTCAGCTTACACGTTGATGAAGTCTTATAACTCCGAGAGCTTTTTAGCTGCAGGTTTGGAAATTTTGCTACCTAGTGCACTCATCTGGTACTAAATGCTAGCGTTTGTTCTATAGCTCTATCAGCACTCGTTTGCCCACACTGAATGAGGAAGCTGGTGGCATGTTACTTCAGCTAACACACCTTCAAAGGCTTGTAGCGTCGTTGTTTTTTTGGCACCTAAATTATGGTTGTAATCTATGATGGTACTAAATATGAACTAAATATTGGCATTTTCAGAATTTGCATTTTCCATATGAGGAAGCTGGAGGCATGCACATGATGTAACTAAGCGGTAACTGAGAGCTTGATAATTTGTTTGCTGTTTTTGTTTCCAATTATCTATGCTGAGGGCCTAACAGACCCGAGCAACGAACGGCCATCTTCGTACAAATCCGGAATCCGTTACTTAGTGCAAAAAAATTTAAAACAACGCTATCTATACACAATGGTGCTAAAAGAGCTCACGTGGAGGCTGATGTGCGTTTTGACCACGGTTTTGATGGTTGGAGTAGGTACATTACCTGCCTTAATAAGTCCACTGCTGCACATAGCCTCTCTCATACTCGGAAAGGTAATAGTCACAACACAAAAAGTTATTATCATTTATTATTTATTAAACAGACTTAACATACTCAACTGTGACATTACAGGCACGTGAGGTTTAACAACTGTATGCATCAGGTTAGACTCAGAGCAGTCCATCTTCGGACACGTTCCTAACGAACATGGCTTACAAGGCAATGCTTTGTTATAGGTGATGGTATCCGCGTTACATCAACTGGGCGATGTGCTTGTACATAAGCCGAATAAGAAAACAATTACAGTATTCAAAATTAATTAAACGAACGGGTCGTTAGAATACAAATGTTGTCCTGTGTGCCTGTAAATGACAAAATCCAAAAGGTCGCAAAATTATTTGGAAATAAGTAATATATTTATGGGAATTAATGATATACTCGTAGCAGCTAATATCTAGCTTAGAATCTAGCTGTAAAGGGAAGGGTTCGAGTCTCGCCAGCATGTCTCCGTTTTATTGTTCGTATCGGTTCAAATAGTCACGTACCTATATAGACGAGAAGTAGCTGGCTGAGCTGGTCACGTGTCAGGTCACCCTTGGGCAGCAGCCAGCGCCCCACGATCAGCGTCAGCATGAGGAACTGCTCGATCAGCGTCACCCACATGTCTGTCGGGATCTTGGTAGCGCCCGGCAGAGGAATCTCCGTCTGGTAAACATTAACAATAATAATTAAAATATTTATTTCCATGTTTATGTACCTCCAGTAAAGTAGGGATGTAAAGAGCAGAATAAATGCAGGATGGATGAAATGGCGACAGGTCACAGGAACAACGTGCGATCCGAAAATTTCCCTTAAATTAATAGGGAAAATTTACAAAACGATCATAAGACCTGTCGTATTGTATGGATCTGAGTGTTGGGCCACCAAAGGGACGGATGAAAGAAGGGTGCATGCAGCAGAGATGCGAATGTTGAGATGGATGTGTGGAGTGACGAGAATGGATAAGATAAGGAATGAGTACATTAGAGGAAGCTTGAAAGTGGCGCCAGTGACTGATAAGATGAGGAGCAATAGGTTAGCATGATATGACTATGTCATGAGAAGAGAAGAATGTCATTTAACGAGAAGAGTGTTAGATATGAATGTGGATGGATATGCGAGCGAGGTAGAGATTTTTGTCTGTCTATCTAGGCTTGGCTACAAGGAACTAGCGCCTACTATCCAGTTTTAAGACGATTGTAAGTGATGCCTTTAAATGCCTTATGACTGAGAATAAAATAATCTTTTCAGCTTAAAAAACTAACAAGTAAGTACATAACATACTTTAATCCCCAATCACGGTAGATATCCCTTCCAATCTCTTAGTACCAAGTACCTACTCGAGATTCTTTGAGAATGTCCAAGGTGGTAGTCAGAGGTATGTCTGCGATGGTCAACGCGGGTCCATACGCAATTAATGGTTACCGTTCGAACTGTACTGTCTGATCGTAGCTATTTGTTGCAGCGTATGTGAGGTCTATAACTAAAATAAAAATAAATAAATAATGCTGGACAATCTACACAGCATCATCTAGCCCCAAGCTAAGCAGAGCTTGTGTTATGGGTACTAGATGACTGATATACTTAATACAATACTATATTACATAGATAGATATTTTTTATTATGCATAGAAAATACCCAGAACACCCGGAATAAATATTTGCAGATCGTACAAACATTTATCCCAAGGCGGGAATCGAACCCGCAACCCCTGCGTCGCAGGCGGACATTCGCCCGCCGCGCCACATCGGTCGTCACTGTTCCGTTTCTATGGTTCCGTACTCAAAAGGTAAAACGAAACCCTAATACTGTCTGTCTGTCCGTTTGTCACCAGGCTTTATCTCTGAACCGTTAAGTTAGAAAGTTGAAATTTTCACAGATGATGTATTTCTGTTGCTGCTATAACAACAAATACAAAAAAAAACAGAATACAATAAACATTTATGACGGCACTCATACAACAAACGTGATTTTTTGCCGTTTTTATTATAGATGGTACGGAACCCTTCGTGCGCGAGTCCGACTCGCACTTGGCCGGTTTTTAAAACTGAACCAGAACATAGCCTTTATTACCTCGATGTATGTGATGTTAGCCATCTTCTTCTGCAGCCTGAGGTCCACCTTATGCAGTTCCAGCAGCCAGATAGCCGGTACCACCAGCCCTAGATAGATGAACACGGATGGACAGAACCTGCAATGAGACAGCATCTCAAATCAGTTTAATAATCATTTATTCTCAAAAAGATAAATACATTATCACTTACATGAGAATTAACTAATAAAAATACAAAAAGTGTCGTTCAATTTTATTTAAAAATCGTTTGTGATATGCTGAGCAAGTCTAGTTTTAAATACGTTAGATGAGTTTGCATTCCTTATATTTGCGGGTAATTTATTACAAAGCTGTGCGCCTTCATAAACAATTGTTTTTTTGCCATAGTTTGTGCGACATTTGGTAGACAAATAATAATAATAATGCTAGACAATCCACACCGCATCATCTAGCTCCAAGCTATATATATAGTTACACCGTATTTTGTTACCATCCACCTAATTTAAAAACTCCTAAAACAAAGTGTAATGACTATTTGAACGTTACGAGTTTATTAGTACCAGGGTTTATTTAGCAGACCGCGCGTGACGGCTACGTTGAACCATTTCTATATATTTTTAGTATATAGTTTATATATATATATGTATATATAATTATAAACGCAAAAGTTTGTATGTATGGATGTTCGTTACTCATCCACGCAAAAAATACTGAGTGTATTTGAATGAAACTTTACAATAATATAGCTTATACATAGGCTATAATTTATAAAGATACTAGCTGACCCCGCGAACTTCGTTCCGAGTTATTTTTAACTAGCGGCCGCTCGCAGCTTCGCCCGCGTGGCAAAAGTAGCCTATATTTATTCCAAATTTCATCCAAATGTCCACTGTGCGTGAAAAAGTAACAAACATCCATCCATCCATCCATCCACACTTACAAACTTTCGCGTTTATAATATGTATTAGTAGGAAGTAAGATTATCCTATTCCGGGCAAAGATATATTCGAAAACACAAAAATCATCAAAATTGGTACTGCTGTTCCTGAGTTATAAGTGATGTAACTAACACGACTTTCTTTTATATCTATAGATATTATGTGAATTATCCAAAATACTACGATAAAAGTCAAGTAAGTGAAGCACGCGGACGAAGTCGCGGGTAACAGCTAGTTAAAAAGAACAGAAATGAACAACTAAAAACTACAGGTACAACGGGCGGTCTTACCGATAGATGGTATCTTTTTTAATAAAATAACTAATCCAAATACGGGGTTCCTAGTATAAAGATGGGTAGGTATGGTCACAGGCGACTACCCCTTCACAAAACAAGCTAATGTCACACCCTCGAGAGTCGGGGTCAATGCCAAAGGGGTGCCCATTCAGAGACAATCAGTTTGAAGGGCACGCTACGGGTGCAAACATTTTATCTAGTTAGAGGGTAACGGACTTAGGTAAGTAGGTATACTAACTATGTAGCTAGATAAGTACTATTAGACTATAAGAAATATAAAAAAAAATTAAATAGCAACCCCTCAGATTTTTTAGTAATAAGTACTCTCTCTAGATTCTTCGAGGATGTTTAAGAGGGTAGTCAGAGATACGTCCAAATATTAGAGTTGGTACGTACCCACATTTTGCAGTTAGTATTCTATACGTGACAGGTTGCAAGCCCATTGTCGCTGTTAGAATACTTACTGGTTTCCTTCACCGTTTAAGAGCAATGACATTGCGCACATAAGTTTTTCTACGTAAATCAATACCCATAGTAGTAGTAGAGCTTTTAATAAAGGGCTCGTCCATGGAAGTACTACCACCATGCCTACTCCTGCCGCCAAACAGCGCAGCGTGTTCCGGTTTGAAGGGTGTGGGTGCGATGACATTATAAGCACATAGGCTAGTGCATCGTAGGGCGCGTGTCTAATGAGCATGACCTACGATGCACTGTTCTGCGTCCATCAACCTGAAGCGTACAGGAGTTAAGTCTCATGTGCCTGTAATTTCACTGGCACCCTCACCCTTCAAAGCGGAACACAGCAAGTTGTAGAGGGTAATACATAATTCACTTCCAAAAAATATCAACACACATCTCCCTTTGCACACACTTTGCTACTCAGTGTACGCTTAAGAAATAGGTAACCGCTTCCTAGCTACGGTTTTGGCTACGGTTTGCTACGACGTAGCTGAATGTAGGGAACCCAGAGACAAAAGATGTCTTCGTTCCTCCCTTTTTACTACGAATTGCTATAAATTCAGTTGTTGTATGTGTTGCTACGATGTACCTGTAGGTTAATAAACGTGTACCTTACTTGTGCTACGACTTTATCTACAACTTGCTACGGTTTGCTACGACGTAGCTGAATGTAGGGAACCCAGTAGTGTGTGTTGCTATGACGTATCTGTAGGTTAATAAACGTGTACCTTACTTGTGCTACGACTTTATCTACAACTTGCTACGGTTTGCTACGACGAAACATACCTTCGCTCATCCCACTTTGCTACGTCTTTGTCTACAACTTGCTACGGCTTGCTACGACGTAGCTGAACGTAGGGAACTCGGAGACAAGATGTCTTCGCTCATCCCACTTTGCTACGTCTTTGTCTACAACTTGCTACGGCTTGCTACGACGTAGCATGCTTATGAAAACTCTCATACTAAAGATGTCGACGAGTTTCCCGCTCTGATTTATTTTTATTGTTGAATAGGCTACCATAACTTGTCGTGCGGCATCCGCGTGAAATCTTTCGCACCGTATAAATAAACGCGCCGTTATACCAACGATGTCACAAATCACGTTCAGAATCTAATTAAATAATCGAGTCTAGGAGGCGAGGGCGCAGCACACGGGGTTGGCTGGGGGTGGAAAGGCAGGGTAAGGGGGGGGAGGGTGCTGACAGCCGGAACTGCCATTAGTAGCAGGCACTGTTATACTTCATGCCATTACTTCAGGATCACTCAAATTATGGGTTACCATAGCTATTTTTATGTACAGTCGGTTGCACCAGCTCGGCGTAAATCCAGAACCCCAGAACGATGTTTCGTCCAAAAGTACGGAAATTCAAATGTATAATTTCTCATAGAAAGTAGCATGGTTCACCATTCAGCGTGGTCATTTGACTGTATTTCACAATGTAAATATATATAAATTATAAACAATAAGATTCATATTTCGCATGTCTAAAAATAATATGAAATAGGTAAACATAGCAATCAAAAGCAATTACACATGAATAAAATTGAAGAGTCTGTTTGTAATATTAAAATAACCGCTTTTTACTTAATGCATATGAATGCATATAATATACGGTACATATACCAAAATAGCATTTTTTACAATTTTTGTCTGTCTGTCTGTTTGTTCCGGCTAATCTCTGGAACGACTGGACCGATTTCGACGGATGAAGTCGCGGGCACAGCTAGTTAAAAAATAATCATAAACTTACCATTTCCATTCCTGGTTCTCCTTGATAGTGAGGGTGAAGACACCTTCGAAGATCAACAGGAGGATCGGTGATGCCAGGTACCAGTACTCAATCCCGTCTTTAAAAAGGGTCACCTGGAAAAACATTTATTTTTTTCGACTACTGGAGAACAATTTCATAATAATAATAATGCTGGACAACACACAGCATCATCTAGCCCCAAGCTAAGCAGAGCTTGTGTTATGGGTACTAAATGACTGATTTGTACGTAGTTTAGCCAGTGTCACGTGAATTATTTGAAATAGTTTTTACTCAAGACAGTCTAATCCTGTCCCGTCAACCTGTCATTGGTTTGAAGAAAATTATGGCGTTTTTTTTTCAAACCTAAAGGTTAAAAACAGTCGTTAAAATCAGAATACCACTTTAACACTTTCATTTCAACTGCTCACGGAAGTAATATTGGTTAAAATGCCACCGAAATTTCCCCAACAGAAAATACTCGTAGAATAATACTAGACAAACAATTTAAATAAAAAGCTATGTTGCTTGCAAAGATGACAGAAAATGATTAATTAAAGGTTTTCTGACTTTGAATTCGAAAAAACACATTTTTACCGGAACAATTTCTATTGCACGACATTCTCAGAGTTAGCAAGTTAAAGTGGTAAGATAGCTGCTATTAGAATCAAAGGGTTCTCAAATGGCAACCACGAACCAGAACAAGCGTAAATCGGCCTACCTGTACCGCGTCAACGTTGTGAAAACGGAAAGCCATTAGGACAAAGTCGTTCTTTCTGGATTTTTTTCTCATCAGGCGGATGATGTGTCAATAATTAGTCTCTTAGTATCGCTTTATAGCAAGTCGTGAGTTTCTTGCCTGTTTGCTTAAACTGAGTCACGTAGAACTGGCACCTAGTACCACCTAGATTATAAAACGGTTCTAAAGGACTTTTCTGGTTTTTTAAATAAAATTGGCTTTGATTAACTATGTATATTTATAACGATGTAGGTAGAGATCCTACAAAATTATCTGCCTTTCCAATATAAATATAAGATAAATATTGACAAACATTTACACAACGCCCTGTAGCCCCAAACGAAGCAAAGCTTTTAATATGGCAACCAGATAGGTGATAGAATACTTTCAGTATTAGAATACTTTTATAAATACTAAATATTTATATCACTAACTACTTTTTTGTGAATACATAGCACCCGACAAAGAATAAACATCTATGTTCATTACACAAATGTAGGTCCTCGGTGGGGATCGCACCCACCACCTCCAGCGCAAAAGACAGGGTTACTACTATAAACTGAGCTGTGACGGCTGCAAGAGAAACGTAAAAAAAAAAAAAAAATATTTTAAACGTAAACGAACAAACCAACAAACATACGTTACGTACCTGCCATATTGCTATGATGCCGTGGCACGCGAACACCAGTCTTGTAATCACAGCTTTGATGGTCGCCAGCACTTTGCCCACGTTAGCCATGTTTCACTTCACATAGAACCAAGGTACAAGAAAACGCAGTATGCCACTTTAGTCAAAACAGTTCACAAATCTTCTTTCACTTTTCACCGCGCCTTAGTATTTTCTGTCTGGGCCGCCATATTTTATGCTCGTGCTTAATTTCTTGCAAGTTTTTATCCAACCTATAAATAAATAGGTAGCTTATTGTGTGGTAGCACCTAATATTATGCACGTACCCAGCTAAATACGATAGTTTGGTAAGAGAAAATCGTATAAATAGGAATCTTATTTTTTATAATTAAGTCGGGTTAATTAGTTAATATTATAAATGCCATATTGATAAGTCTTACAACTGTTCTAACTAGTTTAGTAGTAGTAGAGCTCTTAGTAAAGGGTCTGTTCAGTATACCTATTGCTACCGCCAACCAATTCGCTGTATTCCGGTTTGAAGAGTGTAGGTGCCGGTGAAATTACAGCCACATGAGGCTTAATATCTGCATGCCTCAGGTTCATAGACGCAGTGCAGTGCATCATACGTGACCTGAGAGGCAATTGCTCTGTTGTAGGTGATGGCAACTGCTAATATCGAAGTTATCTAAGTTTTAAGTACTCACTTTGATTCTATGAAATAAATACCTTTTGACTTTGATCTGGTGGGCCATCTGCTTGTTCCATCAGCAAGATGTATAAAAAAAACATTTATCTACCTGATGTTACGTCGTTCCCATCGCCTATTACAAAGTATTTCTTCGTAGGTCACGCTGGTTAGGAACGTGTCAGCGTCCATCAACCTGAAGCGCACAGGTGTTAATCCTTATGTGCTAGTTAATAACTAGCATATGAGGATTAACACTAACAATACTTTATGGTTTTTAGCAGTGTACAATAAATCATGTACAGTTTGTTATTTATAGATATATAGACTGCCTTTCTTTCTGAAGCAGTGCGGTTGTGAATCATATACTGAGTTATAGACCTAACTGAATTGATCTAAAACAAACAAAGTCTGATTTCAAATCACGCGACATCCACAAATGAATTGGCCAAGCCCTGGCTGTCTATGGTGCCCACCCTTTGTCGGATTGCCTCTGACGTCATCTAGGGTTCATTTGTAAAGAGGGTGCAATAGGTAGATAAGGTAAGTACAGTCAACTGCATTGGAATGTTTACAATTCGTTACTTTAGTTAGTTACATAAATACTTATATACTTATAATCATTAAATTCATGAGTTTTTGCTAGTTTTTTATAAGTAAAAGGTTTATTGTAATGCTGTACCATTTGAAAGTTACGGATTGTATACATTATTAGCTACACATATACATGTGTACCTACATAAACTATTTACTTAAAGTAACAAAGGTACTTAGGTTTATCTATTAGATAAGTACCTACCAACTACAACGTTTCTAAACTAGCCTCAGCCTAGCTTATTCTGCGTGTCAATTCCCTTTTTTTAATATTTATTAGGATACCTACAGCCTGAATGTCAAAAGTAAATGTGTGAAAAGACTTTTTAAACAGGATCATTCAAACAAACGGTGGGAACCAAGCCGCAGGTTTCTTGCCTGATTTTCTAGGCTTGGCCGCGAGGAACTGACACCAGCAGCCTCTTAGAACCGATAAACGAAGTTTCGTATTGTCGTATTGAGGTATAGTACACGGCATGTCAGGCAGCGACAACTTGACTGTAGAACGACTACCGAGAAGCCCCCCGAAGTCTATTACAAAACGACAGTACGAAACTTCGTTTATCGTTTCTAAGCTGCTAGATTCACCTTGTTTATGACTTTTGTAAGCGATCACTTTGATTCCATGGAATAAATGCCTATTGACTTTTTTGTCTTCACTACTGAAAAATCATCACGGTGGTATCTTTATGATCCATTTGTTGACATAGGCCTATTCCCTCCCCCATTCCTGGTGATCTAGTGAGCGTCTCATCCTCCATATCGCCTCACGTGATCCAGCGATTCGGAGGTCGAGTTCCCGGCCTCTCGTAACGAAGTATCGTAAAATCCAAATTACGATCGTGTCAATCTCCAAATGGTATTATTCTTTGAAACTGTCATTTCCGACAGGGCCAATTTCGACAGTGAAATCCTAGTTTCAATATCGTCACAGCTCGACTAAAAATACGTGAGAAAAATGCTCGTATTTTTTTATCATAATCAGCCTGAAAGACCATTCTCCTGTATTATGCAGCCACCAGTGTGGTGGTAGGCGGATTGGGGACCTATCGCGGATTTTGGTCGAATTACCGATATATTGATACAAATGGAGGATTAATGATGCAAACTTACTTAAAAAATCTGTCTGCAGATAAATAATGTTCAAACTAATGCCATCTCTTATCAAGAGTAACACAAACAGTAAAAGAAGACATTGAAATTTTAAAATCGTTTATAAGTATGGAGATCAACGTATAATTTTAAGTCACGAGAGAAAATATTGAATTCTGTTAGTATTAGTTGAGTACTGCCTAAGAGGTTTTTCTTTTAGATTTTATGTGACAGAAAAATATGTTTTTCATAAAACTACATAAAACCTACTTGCTGTGGCGGTTCCAGCTTAGAACAGGACCTCCCTATCACCTCCTAAGAATGTCGTAAGAGACGACAAAGGGAACGCACCAGTCGAGCTAAGATGGGAAACGTTAGATATGTCGCGCTAGACACGAGATGTTTTTTCTATGTGCACATCTTAAAAATTGTAGACAAAAGGCCCAAAAATAGGCTAAGCATTAGCACTAAGTCTTCATTTAGGTATAACGAGATCGCTTTTTACCACTGCCGTGTTAGCACAGGTAGACATAAAGGGCTATCTCTATTTTGCACGAGAAAAAGAGTAGACAAAATTTTGTCGTGTTTTAGCCCTGCTGAAGATGAACGAGAGCAGCTGTTGTGTACACCGATACCCAGATTCACCTAGATTTAAGACGTTTCAATACGTTGTTACCTGCGGATATTAGTGAATAAATGCTTTTTGACTGCGGTCAATCCGTCTGCCAAACGTGCTGACTAAAGCAAACCCCCCAAATTTGGAGGAGGCTTATATCCAGACGTGGATATATTTCGCCTGATGATAAGACGAGACGTAAAACTTACCTAATAAGCGAATATAGACTACATTTTTTAAACTTAGATTTTAAAAACATTATTTCAAACTCTACGGAACCAGTAATTTTTCACTAAAATTTAAATATTTTATTTTGCCGTTTTAGTTACCTATTGAAGGTATTTACAATAAGCCCATTGCAGAAAGATCACTTATTCCAATAAAACACAAAGTAAATTAATGTAATCTCCATGCACAGAAGACATTGATACGATTTGTACCCAGTTAATTATGTAAACACTACATTATAAAACACTTTGAAAATCTACACCACAAGAAAGTTCAAAGCAACGGCGCGAATCATACTGGGGGTAGTATCTTATTTTATGGCCAAAGGGGTTGTTTTGATTAGCGTTGATTCTTCCTTGTGGCGTGTACATTGCTTGTTCTACTGTAAAAGGATCTTACATTAAGAAAATACTGTTAAGTCGGGATACGTTTTTTTCTCTAGTATTTTCATCAGTCTAACGAAGTTCACTCTTAGATACATATAATCCTCCTTCATAGTTTCCGGCAGGTATTTTAACTAAATAAGAACACCGCCGTACCTATTTCTGCCACCAAGCAGCTTGCTCTTCCGGATTGAAGAGTGTTAGTGCCGGTGAAATTACAGGCACATAAGGCTTTACAGCGGTATGCCTCAGGCTGATGGGCGCAGAGCACGGTTCATGGACACGTTCCTAACGACGTAACCTGCGAAGTCATGCTTTCTTGTGAAGGTAACCCTTTAACATCAGGTGGGTCATCTGCTTGTTCCATCAACAAATCTATACCAATTCTAAGAATCTTTGTTCGTTGTGAATTGTTTGTTGTACAAGAATCTGATTGACTGACTGACTGACTGACATATAGACAACGCACAGCTAAGACTTTAAGGTTGCAGAGACTTAAAATTTCAGGGTATATTCGTCTTAACGCGTAGAAGTGTACTATAAGAAAGGAATTCTCGAAATTCAACCCTTAAACGGGTTTAGCGAGGTTTGTATGAAAATGACTTCACGAAGTCTAAAACAAAAAGTTTTTAACCCCGCAATGTATATGATCCCATAAGCACAAACCCCACTAGGGTCATCCCTGATGCGCGCGCATTTAGGAAATGGGGCCAAATACAGGTGCTAAACTACATGGACTTTGGCCCAACCAACCCACCTGACCGTCACACAACAACACGCAAACCTTAAATCTATCAAGAAAAAGCTCAAAATCGCTAGACAAATATAAAAATATGTTTGGTATCATAACACTGATTTTATAGATCTTACTGATGGAGGGAATAAGGTTGAGAATAGATTGATTTTGTAAAACTGTTTGTAACGGTTGGAGTTATAATGGAGATAATAACATTAGGTATGTACCTAATAGGCCATATTTATTTTTTGTAAAGAACTTTAGAATGAGAGGGCATTTACGAGTATGTTATTGTTGTTGTATTGTAATATACATTGCTGAGGAATAATAGTACTCGAATGGCGACCACAAACCGGAAGACGAAGCGTAGGATGCTCTCCTACCCGATGGACTGACGACATTAGGATCGCGGGAAGTCGATGGATGGAAAGGGCTCAAAATCGTTCTTCCTGGAGACGTATGCGGGAAGCCTATGTCCAGCAGTGGACTTCTACAGGCAGCTGTAGAACAGCAGTTGTAGGTCTTCTTCTTCTTTCGAGTCATTGTCCAAAACTAATAAATTATTTATACAATGTGAGCCCAGTAAGAGGCGACTTCAACGGCGCGTCCCGTTGCCTGGGACAGTTGTAGGTAACTTTACACGTTCCTATGGAGTATTCGGTTCGGTGAACTGGTCTTATTACAACCGGTATATTCTAATGCAGTTGACTGTACAAAATAGTTGCTTATCTTTTTAATTTCACAGTGAATTATGACGGCAACATCAGTGCAATAGTAATTATCTTTTCATTTTGCCAATTATTAGGTACCCAAGTGAAGATTAAAATGAAGCATGTTCTGTCATTTCTCCTGCTTGTTAGTAAGTAATTTTAAAGTTTATTTAATTCATTATTAGTCAAAGCTCACTCTGTCTCTGTCACTTCTCATCTGTCAAGGTTGGCTGGTAGAACATGCTATCGAGCATTAAGCTCACCTTTTGTACAATTTTTTTTAGTGTAATAAAGGATTAAAAAAAAAAAATAAAGCCAAGGTTCAAGATAGACAAAGCGATGATAGATAGGGTTGGATCCTACTATTCTAAAATAGTACATGTATACTACCTACCTACTTTATAACGTTACAAATAATAATAACGTCGGCCTGGCTCCATGTTGCTAGCTATACCTACCCTATGCAGGGTCCATGTGATACCTACTTACACATAAGAACCACAACAACGTTTGTATCCAACCTAAACCATGTGAAAGCAATAAATGTATTGAGTATTTACCGCGGTCAGCGCATAGAAAAGGCGCGGACGCGACTTTTAGTTAAAAAATTATCACTTCCCACAACGCGCCCTTGCTTTGTCTCCCTGTCCAGCCGGGCTAAGATGTGCAACGCGACAAAATTTTGTCTACTCGTTATCTCGTCCAAAATAGAGATCTGAAATGAAGACTAATGTTTAGCTTATCTGTGGGTCTTTAATTTCTAAAATGTCTGTAAACAGAAAAAATATCTCGCGTCAAGCGCAACTTATCTCACGTTGCATATCTTAGCCCGGCTGGGGCCTAAGGACCACTTATAAATGTTGAAAAGCTATGTGGTATTAGCTAGAACTTCCAAAAAGTTAATGAATTAAACCATTTTTGTATAATGGCGTAGTATCTTCTGCGCTGACCAGTAGCCCGGTAACGCTGTCGAAATAATAATAATAAAAATAATAAGGTGTAATCTGTGTATTTTTTAGTTTTTCTAATCAACATCGGCATGATTGAATCGCGCCACAAATCAAAAGCTCTTGCTTCAAACAATGCTACAAGAACCACATCGGTTATAAGCAAACACCGCCTTGACTCGAAGAAACCCCAACACAAAAAGAATAAAACGATTTCGAAAGATACAAAATTAAGACAGAAACTGCAAAAAGAAGAGATTATCAAGAAGTTGGAGGAGTTACGAAGAGAGGATATGAAGGAGTGGAGACAGATGTCTGACTCGTCTGAAGAGTTTCCAATTTTAAGGAATAATGATAATTTCTTGAGGATGGGAGGCCAAGATGACTTGACGTATGATTTTGATGCTGAGGAGCTTAAAATTAAATGGAAATAAATTAACCTACAGTAAAATTAAACAGCATTTTCTGTTTTTACAATAACAATTTATTAATCTTATTTTATAACTCTATGGTTAAATAAAATTTAAAATACAAACTTCTTATTTTCAGAAAAACGGCTGCATAAAATAGTCTTGTTACTGTCATTTATATGTGAATAAAAAGAGATGGCAACAAGATTGGTTTGGAAGCAACATTTTGTCCTGACTTACTGACTGACTGGCATATAGACAACGCACAACCTAAACCACTACTCGTAGAAACTTGACCGATTCAGGGTACTTATATTTATTTTGGTGCGTATGGGTACACCCATTTTAGGCAATTTAGAATTTTAAAATTCAACCCCTAAAGGAGTGTAACGGGGTTTAAATTGTATATCTAATATATAGGGAACTGTTTATCGACTGTGTGTGACCATGCGTGGAGTCCCCCACACAGGTCTTTAAGTTTGGCGTGGTGTTCCTTCTCGATAACTTCTAGAACTATCTTAGCGGCAGACTGCGAGTCGTTGCCGCGCCGACAGACAAACGTCACTGAAACATAATAATACAGTTATTTAGAATAAAAGAAAACTTATTAGACGGATATACCGGGTGTAAGAAGACTAGGTACTTCCGAAAACTAAAACTGCGCATTCAGACCATGATCCTGATTACAAAAAAAATAAAAACGCGAAAAAAATCGAGACTTTTTGTTAGTTTTTCCGTGTTTTCAAACACGCCAAAAACAGCAATCGAAAGGAAATCGCGATTATCTAACCGATGTGTTGCCCTCATGCATGTTGATCCGCCTGCTACGCAGGTTGCGGGTTCGATTCCCGCCTTGGGATAAATCTTTGTACGATTTGCAAATATTTATTCCGGGTGTTCTGGGTATTTTCTATGCATAATAAAAATATCGATGTATGTATTGTATTAAGTATATCAGTCATCTAGTACCCATAACACTAGCTCTGATTAGCTTGGGGCTAGATGATGCTGTGTGGATTATCCAACATTATTTAAAAAAAAACGAGTGTGCTTTAGACCACACGACTGAAGTACAACTTTTTTAATATACGAAACGTACCTAACTGGCTATGAGAGAAAGTGAGAAAGAACAGTGCTTTCATATGGAGGGGCCATGGTAGTGTTAAACGTTTAACGCAACCTTGTTGGAAGTCGCATTAGAAGTATTACTTCAAAAAAAGTTATGCGTATTCCACTAGTATAGGATAGTTATTCGTACAAAAGACCTATATACTTACCAGTGTCGGACGCTTTTCGTATTTGTTTCAAAAGGCGATCCAAACTCTCTCCGTAAAGTGTTTCGATAGGATAATTAGTGCTGCCATCTATCCGGCACATGTTGAACTCGGCTTCACTCCGAACGTCCACCAACAGATGGCGGTGTTCGCAATCTTTCAGGAGCGAAGCAAGCTCTGTTGGAGATATTCTTTGTTCGGTACGCAGTATTCGCAGGTCCAAGTCCTTGGGAAGGGAATAGAGTAATCTATAGTTATAAGAATCTTTGTCCAGACTGACTTTTGCCCCAGGAACTTTAATCCCTAGTCGTGAAAAGACTTGAATTTATCAGGCAATATTTTCTTGATAAGAAAGGATGTACTTTTGTAGTTGATTGAAACATTAATTTGTAGATTCGTTTCGGCCCAGTTTTAGAATAGAGCCCGTTCATCACGTCCCAACGTAGATATCCCCTCAGAACCTACTAGATTATTTAAGGATGTCTAAGGGGGGTAGTCAGAGATACGTCCAAATATTACATACCCATATTTTGCAGTAATCGGTATCGGTATTCGTACGTGACAGGTTGTAAGGCCATCATCGCTGCTAGAATACTAAGTGATTTCCTTCACCGCACTGGCATTACGCACATAAACATTTCGATAGAAAAATTCATTGGTACACAACTGGATTCGAACCCGTGACATAAGGATCAAAAGGCGGGGTCACTAGACCGGTGCTGTCATCATACATTTTTATCAAGATGAAAAATAAAACAAACTTTAATTCACTTCATAAAAATATTAAATTTTATTAAAACAGGTATTTTTCACCGTAGTATTTGGCGTCCTTAGGCCGCTCTAAGGTCTCATGCCCATTGATTCTCATCATAAAAGTAGCTTACATTCTCAGTATAATCCAGACTAGGAAGTGTATTATGTTCTTTGACTACATCACAAACATCTGATCCATTTTTAGCTTTAAAAATCCTTATATTCTTAAGATGAACCACTTTTGAAAAGGTTTTTCTGGACGCAGGAGCTGAATTCTTCAGTTTCATATCTTGGGAGTACAAATTGTAGAGTTGAAATAGATTTTTGATATTTTCTAAATTAATGTACTGTATTTTGGAGCCGCTGTTGCGACAGTACTGGCATTTTGGGGGTAGTTTGGGAAGGCTGTCAATGTAGGAGTCCACATTAATGGCTTTTAATGGTTTTTTTGTTGATTTCGGTCTCTCTTCGTTAACAAGCCAGCATCTGAAATACAAATAGCAAAATGTTCAATAAAACTCGTTTTTTTATACCTAGAAAAAATTATAAAATAAATAATCATTCATTCATTCATTCATCTCCAGGCACGGTAGATATCCTTTTAGGTCTCTTTGTAACAAGTAGTACCGACTCAAGATTTTTTAAGGATATCTAATAAGGGTAAACAGAGGTACGTCGTACGTTGTTAGAGATTTAATAGAAAAGTAATTCCTGAAATTTAAGCCCTAAAGAGGTGCAGCCGAGGTTCAAGTTTACATAAATATTTCCAAGCGAACGAAGTATATCCTTTTAACTAGATGTCCCGTGCCCACTTCGCTGGGCGATAAATATTGTAACTTACAAATCTTAAAATTTTTCGGCTTTTCCGTACTATAATATGTATGTACTGTACGTTGTTTAAATTTTTATAATTATATTTTATTTTTGTTATATTATTAATGCAGCCAGTGTTTTGGGAACGCTTCCGATTGGCACTGATCTGGATCAGTTGAGCTACCTTTAGATCGTTTACAACGGTCTGTAGTGTTACTGTTTCATATGTATTTTGTACATATCAATTATACCTGTATTGAATTACTCTATCTATTACTGAAAACTGCATTAAATTCCGTTGAGTAGTTTAAAAGATGTGAGCGAACAGACAGCGGAAGTGACTTCATTGTATACTATGTTAAGAAGTATTATATTATGTAAAATATTCCTTACCTCACCATAGCTTCTTTAACCCCTAGCGTATTCAAAAACATAACCCTGCAAACCGGCAGTCGATCACCCCCAAGCAATAGATGATACAACTTCGAACCCCCTTTTCTAGAAACCACTCCTTTTAACTTAACCCGTCTTCGCTTCACCGGGACAGAATCCACCAAACTCTTAACATATCCCTTTTTCGCTTTCCAATCCAGCTCGTTCCAGAATTTAAGGAAGATTTCGGTGCGTGCAGCTTCGTCGAACGCTGAGCACTTTTTGAAAGTTCCTTTGGTGCAGGTAGATTGGCAAGGGGGTCCGAGTTTGCGTTCGGATTTGGGTACATCTTGGACCCACTTGTGGTCGCCGCCTGTTGTCCGGAACCCGTAGTAGCTCTGTCCGGACATGCGCTTGTCTTTCTCGCGTTTGCGGAGCTCTGATTTGAGGCGAGCGTCTTGTTTAATCTGTAAAGAAAACACAATACTCAGCTTAAATATCACGGTAGATATCTCTATTAAGCAAAATGTTTAGTAGTAGTAGAACTCACCCAAGACAATACTACAACCATGCCTATTGCTGCCCGCGTGAGCAGCCCAGCGAATTCCTTATTATATACTTATTTGTAAATACATACTTAGAATCCTACTAATATTATAAACGCGAAAGTTTGTAAGTACGGATGGATGGATGGATGTTTGTTACTCCTTCACGCTGCTCTAACCAGTGGACCGATTTGGATGAAATTTGGAATAAATATAGATTGTTACCTGGATTAACATACAGGCTACTTTTTATCGCGAAAAAATAACAGGAACGGGAAAAAACTGCCACGCAGGCGAAGCTGCGAGCGGCCGCTAGTGTTCAATACTGATATACTTAATACAATACTATATTACATACATAGATATTTTTTATTATACATAGAAAATACCCAGAACACCCGGAATAAATATTTGCAGATCGTACAAACATTTATCCCAAGGCGGGAATCGAACCCGCAACCTTTTGCGTCGCAGGCGGACAATCGCCCGCCGCGCCACATCGGTCGTCAACATTTTAGTAGAACTTGACGCCTTAAAATAATTGAGGGTGTCCAATTATATGTCCACATCTTTCATTTCATAGAAATGATAGGTAGAATACTAACAGGTTTCCGCATGGTGTTTTCCATCACCGATTGACAGCACTGGCATTTCGACTAGAGAGAGCTAGTAACTAGTTAATAGAATAATTTCAATACCGCGAATGTTATTAAAATTTATTAATATAATATTTCAAAAAGCAAATGTATTTCAAAGACTCACCTCTTGTTTGAACATTCGCAATTTTGAGTTTTCAACACACATTCTACTCTGCGACATGCACACTAAGCACATTTATTGTATTATATTGTATTCATTTATTTCAGATAAAACAATATTCCATATTTCACAACATTTAATAAATTTAAAATATACACAAAATGTTATACCTCTTAAAAACCTCCTTTGTGATGAGGATTAATGGTTTGTAACGTTTTTTCGAGCAACGAGATGGCCCACCTGATGTTAAGTGGTTACCATCACCTATAACAGAGCCTTGCAGGTCACTTTCGTTAGGAACGTGCCGTACGATGCACTACTCTGTGTCTATTAGCCTGAGGCATCCAGGTGTTAAGCCTCATGTACCTGTAATTACACCGGCACCCACACCCTTCAAACCGGAACACGCTGCGTTGTTTGGCGGTAGAAATAAGCATGGTGGTAGTACGCACCCGGACGAGCCCTTCACTAAGAACTCTACTACTACTACTAAAAAGGGTAAAAAGGGGGCTATTAAATATCTCCGCCTTATGAGATCCGATTTTGAAAAATACAGTTTAAACTAAAAAAGTTGTGCGAGGTCTATTGATGGCAGAACTAATAGTTTAATCGTGCAATAGTTCCTTACTACTCATTATCCTACCAATATTATAAACGCGAAAGTTTGTAAGAATGTATGTATGTTTGTTACTCTCTCCCGCTCTAACAGTGGACCGATTTAGATGACATTTGGATTATAAATAGATTGTAACCTGGATTAACATAATATATATTTATTGAAGTATCTGCTTTGTCTATATTTAAGTAACTCAATATAAAAATTATATAATTAAAACAGTATCAAAATGATAACTGCTTTATAACAACGTATTTACGAGTTTTCAAAAACAAACTTCCTGTTTTAAACTAAATGCGCTATAGAGAGTTTACTCGAACTCGACGAAATAACCTTTGGGACAGTATCGATCGCTAAAGTACCGTATTAAAAATATTCCAAGATTTTTTCGTCGAGTTTTATTGAACTCTCGATAGCGCAGTTGTATCAAGGGGAGTCGTAGGTTCAAAAATCCCACTCGAGGGAATAATTTTTGGGATAATATTAAAAACATTATCTTATCTTTGTGTGCAATGATTACCTTCTCTTTGGCCTCCGCTTGACAGAACAGCTCATAGTCAATGAGTTGTGAAATAGTTGGCGCATCGGAACATACCGCGCAGTTGGGGCTGCGAGGACGCAGGTTCACTGTAAACACAAATAAATATATGTAAACATTTTTACACACATCAAACCCCAAACTAAGCATAGCTTGTACTATGGGAACCAGATGACTAATAAAGTATTTATTGAAGTAATACTTCTAAAGCGACTTCCAACAAGGTTGCGTTAAACGTTTAACACTACCATGGAGGGGGTATAAAAGCACTGTTCTTTCTCTCTTTCTCTCATAGCCAGTTACGTCTCATATATTAAAGAAGTTTTACTTCAGTCGTGTGGTCTAAAGCACACTCATTTTTATCCTTTTTTTTAATTCATACTCAAAATACATGTACAATATAACACCCAGACACAGAACAAATATCTATGTTCATCGCACAAATGTCTTTTTCTAATAGAAAAATCCATCGGAGCTCGGATTTGAACTCACGACCTTAGATCACACCTAGGATCAGAAGGGTCATAACCACAAGACTACCGATGTTCAAGGACTAGGATGAGAAAATAAAAAATGTTGGACAATCCACACAGCGTCATCTAGCCCCAAGCTAAGCAGAGCTTGTGTTATGAGTACTAGATGACTGATATACTTAAACAATACCATATTACATACATAGATATTTCTTATTATACATAGAAAATACCCAGAACACCCGGAATAAATATTTGCAGATCGTACAAACATTTATCCCAAGGCGGGAATCGTACCCGCAACCTTCTGCGTTAAATATTAGTAAAATACCTGTTCTAAAAGTCATATCATCTCCATCGAAGAGAAGCATGCGTCCAACCAGCAGCTTCGTATAAGGCTGCCCGACAATGTACTTTATAGCTTCTAGCGCCTGCAATGAACCTGCACACACCACAACAACGGTTTATTCTACGTATCAGAAGCCTATCAGCCACATACACTTAGCATAAAAGTGATTAACACACTAGATATACGGCGTAACGTTAAAATAGTTACATCATAATTTGAATCTTCTTGTCAATGCATGAGACAAAACACGGTGTACCTGTTCCGGTTTGAAGCCGGAACACGCTGCGCTGCTCATAGACAGGAATAGTCATGGTGGTAGTACTTCCCCGAAATATCCTTCACTAATATATTTATCATAAAATTAGAGAAGTCGTAAGGAAGGAATAAAAAGGGACCTAACATTGAACCCATGTCAATGAATGACCCGGAAGACCTCGCGCCGCTAACATAAACTTTTAATAATCTATTGGTCAAGTAGTAGTGGTATGAGATCAATTGCCTGGTTTCGGATACCATAATAATCATCTTTAGATATCAATATGGCATGACTAACACGTCAAAAGCTTTAGATAAGTCGCAAAAACCGCTACTTGAGTTTTCCCAGGCATCATATTATATATGTATGATTCATTTATACAAATTATAAGAATATTTGTCTTGACTGACTGACATATAGATAACGCACAGCCTAAATCACTAGTCGTAGAGACTGAAATTTTCAGGGTATATTCGTCTTGGTGTGAAGCGTACTAAGAAAGGAATTCCCGAAATTCAACCTCTAAACGAGCATAGCGGGGATTGAAGTTTGTACGAAAATAACCTCACGCGGACGAAGTCAATAGTCTTACTATAATATTATAAACGCGAAATTTTGTAAGTATGGATGGATGGATGGATGTTTGTTACTCTTTCACGCTCTAACCAGTAGACCGATTTAGATGAAATTTGGAATAAACATAGATTATAACTTATCATATAGGCTACTTTTTATCCCGAAAAAATAACGGGAACGGGAAAACACTGGCACGCGGGCGAAGCTGCGATATCATATACGTGCTTTAGAAGTATAGTAGTATGGTTGATCGGTCTGTGGATGGGCGTGTGGTTACCTATTGTCCCGGGGACGGGCGGCGCGACGCCCTGGGAGGAGCAGCTGCCGACAGCGGCGGCCGGGGGCGGCGTCGGGAACACGCAGCGGTAACACGGCCCTATGTACCTGTCCTGTACAAGTAAATATTTGTGTTCATTTTTACACAATATCAACTAACCCCAAACTAAGCATACCTTATACTATGGGAACCTGATGGCTGTATGCTATATTTTTTTTTTACAAAGTGCTCTCAAACAGTGAAGGAAAACATCGTGAGGAAACCAGTTAGTATTCTAGCAGGCTTGCAACCTATTAGGTATGGAATACCAACCACTGCAAAATGTGGGTTTGCACCAATTGTAATATCTGGAATTGCCTCTGACTACCCCCTTAGACTTCCTGAAAGAATCACAAGTAGGTACTTGGTACTAAGAGATCTGAGGGGATATCTACCGTCCTTGGGGATTAAAGTCGTGATGCTATTTTTTATTTTTATTTATAGTACCTGGATCATGATTAATTATGTTTAAAGTGTATGTATTCCAAAAATAATAAAATAAATATGAAATCCCGACCTTTTCTTTGTCATCTTTGTCTCTATACCCGTAGACTGTCAGTTGACCTTCCATCTTCAGAGCACTGCCAGAAATCAGCGGCAACTGTCAACATTTTGTTTTTGAGATTAGGCCCGCTTACACAACAATCACTAAATCTATTTAGCAAGTCCCTGAATGCATTTAGGTAGCTAATTACTTTTAACATCTTGGAAAACTAAGTCGCTATTACGTTTACACTAAACTTTTATATTGGTAAACGTGATTAGCTAAAAAAACTCAAATCAGATTGTTGTGCAAGCGGGCCAAAGTGATGGTTATTTTAAACTGCCGCTTTACTAATGATTAAATAGTATGAGACTACACTTTGGTATAGGCGATGGTACCCACTCAACATCGGGTGGGGCACCTGCTTGTCTCATGAACAAAAATATATTTACCTTAGTGAGAACACATAAGTCGTTGAGCAAGTACCGAGTGGGTACGTTGTCGGTACAGTCCAGCACGAGGTCGTACTGCGACGCGATCTCAACACCATTCTGTGAGGTTAACTGTACATTGTGCGCGGTCACAACGATACGAGAGTTTAAGCTGAAAAATACATCATAATTAGAACTAGTCCCTACCCCCTGCGAGGGGACGGGGATGGGCCTTGGTTGATTAACTTTACCTAGGCTTCTACTCTAGGGGTAACTGGATAAATAGATGGATGGATAGATGGATAGATGGATGGATAGATGGATGGATAGATGGATGGATAGATGGATGGATAGATGGATAGATGGATAGATAGATTGATAGATAACTGTTTATTGATTACCAACACAAATACACAATCACACAGTTTAGAACCTAAAAAAAGAACACAGCAATGCGTTGCCTTATCGCTAACTGTGATCTCTACCAGGCAACCATTCAGTGCCCCTTTCGCCTTAAGACAGTATTACCTTAGTTACCTACCTTACTTATCTATATCTATCTATCTATCTATCTATCTAGCTTTAAGACGTTTCAAGATGATCCCTGCGGATATTACTGAATAAATGCTTTTTAACTTTTGAGTCCAGTGGACAAGGCCTCGCCCACACGTTTCCAGGAAGAACGATTCTGGGCACTTTCCATCGAACGACAGGAGGTTACAGGTTATATTTATTCTGAGCAAATATTTATTCCGGGTGTTCTGGGTATTTTCTATGCATAACAAAAAAAACTTTGCGTGTAATGTATTGTATTAAGTATATCAGCCATAACACAAGCTTTGCTTAGCTTGAGGCTAGATGATGCTGTGTGGATTGTCCAGCATTATTACTATTACTATATATATTACTAGCGGCCGCTCGCAGCTTCGCCTGCGTGGCAGTTTTTTCCCGTTCCCGTTAAATTTTCATCCCCTATTTTATCCCCTTAGGGGTAGAATTAATCAAAATCCTTTCTTAGCGGATGCCTACGTCATAACATCTACCTGCATGCCAATTTTCAGCCCGATCCGTCCAGTGGTTTGGGCTGTGCGTTGATAGATCACTATGTCAGTCAGTCAGTCACCTTTGAGTTATATATATTTAGATAGATAGCCCGTCGGGTAAGAGGGCGTCCTACCTTTTGACTTCCGGTTCGTATTCGCCATTTAAAAACCTTTATTCTCTAGCGGTTCTCGGTCGCATATGTCTGTGACCTTGCTTCTTCTACGGATGTCTTCACTATTACTATTATTAAGTTTTATATACACCAATTACCTTCGTAAGCTGTTGGCTGCAGATTCAGCCTTACTTATAAACTGGTCCTTTTCTCCGTGGAGGAACTGTCTGTGTATGTTAGTGAGATCTACTGTGTCATAGTCCACTATGCCGATTTCACCTGGAATAATATACATTATATATAATAATAATAATAATAATAATAATGCTGGACAATCCACACAGCATCATCTAGCCCCAAGCTAAGCAGAGCTTGTGTTATGGGTACTAGATGACGGATATACTTAATACAATGCATTACATACATAAATATTTTTTATTATACATAGAAAACACCCATATTTGCAGATCGTACAAAAATTTATCCCAAGGCGGGAATCGAACCCGCAACCTCCTGTGTCGCAGGCGGACATTCGCCCGCCGCGCCACATCGGTCGTCGCCACATCTTTTTAGTTAACCTGTTGTGTTCCACTACTGGGTAAAGATCTGCCCCAAAATCTTCCACTCATCCCGGTCTTTGGCAGTCTTCCACCAATCCTTTTTGTAAGTGTCGAAGTCGTCTCACTAACGTCTTCTCTGCCGGCCCGGTCGTCGCTTATGTAAGTCAAAGTCAAAAGGTATTTAAGACATAGACCTCGCCCATATTTGTGGGGTTTGCCATAGTCACCACACTAAACAGGCAAACAACATCATTGGAAGGTAATAGAGGACCTATCAGGACCATATTTTTTACACACTTAGTACCATACAGTAAGTACCATAGTGTCACTTACACCATATTTTTCTCAGAGTTAAAACATAAATAAATAAATATTGACACACATTCACATAACGCCTTCTAGCCCCAAACTGGTATTATGGGAACCAGATAGCTGATAGAATGCTTATATAATTTATTTTTTAGTAAATACACTTAAAATACATATAAAACCCAGCCATAAAACAAACTATGTTCATCACACAAATGTTAACTCTCAGTGGGGATCAAACCCACAACCTACAGCACAGAAGGCAGGGCAGGACATGAACTGAGCTGTGATGGCTGTCAACATAACAGTAATAAAAGGTGGTAGAGTACAGACCGACCCCGGCTCCAGCAAGGTAGGCCCCGGCGGGACAGCCTAGGCCTCCAGCGCCGACTATCAGGACTCTCGCCGCACAGAGCTTCTGCTGACCACTCACTCCAATATCAGATAACAGAATCTGGCGGCTATATCTGCAAGAATTAGTATTTATTTATTTACATTAATAAACATGGTTAAAACCAAATACATCAATTATGATAAAAATGACAAAATAAATATATAAAAATTGGTAACTGGAGTTATACTGTGGCAACACTGTGGTCCCACCACTGTGTCTTAAACTTTGAGTTCAGGTTCGTAGTGCTATTCAAGCATCTTTATTCCCCAGCAGTTGACGGTTACATAGTCTACAAATGTACTCTAGGATTTTTGTTTTTTAGACCCTCAGGTTGCCTCTTACCTTTCAATAGCCCATCTTGGAAGTGTCTCTCCAATGAATGCGCTAACCCGAGTCTCTGTTTTCTTAGTTCCCTTGATGGCTTGCTCTTGATTCCCATTGAAAGAAGCATTGTGGTCGTCTATACTAGGGTCACACTGATATTGCTCCGATGTATTACAGGTATACACGGAGTTATCAAGAGATTCCTTAACAGTTCCATCTGATAGGTTTTTAATAGCGTTTGTGTTTGGTGTCCAAAATACAGTTGGATTTTGGCCTTGTGTACTCAACTGCGCAAGTGAAGTTGTTTGTTCAGTATTGTGTATTTCATTAATATTCTGCTTCTGAAATAAGTTTTGAATGTTACATAATGTTCTGCTTATGAAGCGAGTATTTTTATTTCTCACAAAAAAGTATTTAAGTATCCTGTCAACTATCTGGTTCCCATAGTACAAGCTTAGCTTCATTTGGGGCTAGATGTCATTTTTCAAATAAGTCATTGTTGTTATTTTTTATACCTGATGCTATGTGGTAACGATCATCTATAACAAAGCGCTGCCTTACAGGTCACGCACATTAGATATATGCACTACAATGCCCTGCCCTAAGTCAATCAACCTGAGGCATACCAGTGCTTAGCCTCATGTTCCTGTAATTTTATTGTCATCTAGTCAATTTAGCCTAATACTACAAAATTATAGTCTTTGGCTTAGCATAGTGTGTGAGCATGGGGACTGGACTACAGGATTTTAATTTTAATTGATTCAAGATAGTAATTTTTAGAGATTGTAGACAGTATCTCTCTTGGTTCTTAAGGCACATTGGTTGATAATTTACATTAGACAATGAGGTGAGAGATTATCTGATAAACGATCTATAGCCCAACTAACGGATGCAAGTAGAATTATAGAACCGAGCATAAGAATGCGGCAAAATGCACATCTATTTAGTACCTATGTAGGTATACTGTCATTTTTGCAAATGCCGGCATTTTGTAGCATGCTAGTAGGTTGCTGCTTACGTAAAAGGTTTCCAGTCCTGCGCCACTGCCGGTAGGTACTAGACTACGGAAGAGTGCTATGTGTGGTATTGGCATGGATCTCAGAAATTTACTAAAAAACTTACGTTTACTTCGTTTTTCATTCTGCTAAGCTCTTCCTGTTTTAACTGTAACATTTTCCGTAAGTCCTCTACTTCTTTTTGTAGTTTATTTATTTGATCCATCTGGGTAGAGAGCGTTTAACTTTATTTTTACGATTGTATTTTGTTTTGTTTTAGTTGAGGTAAATACTATAGGTAGGTATTGAAAACAAAAACATTGAAACAAAAAAACAAAAGTAAAATGCTCTTTGAACTTGACAGATTGAACCATAGATAAGTTAGGTACTAAACCTAAGAATATGGACTAAAGTCTTCTTATTCTATGTACTAAACTAAATGAATGAATGCTGATGGAAAATGGAATGAGTGGGACATAGCTCTTTTCTGTGGTCTTAAGCCTTACAACTCCTGTTTTAAAACCCCCCTATGGGCTTGACGGCTACAGGAAGCGAGACCAACAGTTTAACGTGCTCTCACCCTGAAGTTCTTAGATCTACTTAAATGTCAACGCTTAATGGGGGACATAAGTACTGAAAGCGGTTAGGCCACCCATCTATAAACCTGCGGTTAGGAATAACCAACCAATTTAAACTACGCCAAGGAGCACTTTGTCTGTGATTGAATTTTACACACAAATGTTTCGGTTCGATCAACATTCAGCACTGTGTACTGAGTAAAATGTAGACTATTGCATGCCTAATTCGTTAAAACCTAATAAATATATGGTAAAATTTAAAAAGGACAAGTATTGCTGATATTCACACAGCTAAATTACAGTCAGTAAATAGAATTCCTAGTTCTAAACTAAGCAAAGCGTGTATGGACACCGAAACCAAGATAACTAATCGATAGTTTACAAAAATACGTAGGTACTTATGTCTATCCTGATTCCTTATACTGTAAATTTTTCGGGAATAAAAGTAATGCTATTCCAGATTATGAACTATATTTTATTCAGAGTTTCGGCCCAGTCGTTGCGACCTGACTGATCCACAAAATAATATCTAAACTTTCGTCTGTACAGGTAATATTAGTACAAGGTATAACACAATTTTAATTCTCATTCATTGGATTAACCGTTTCTCCTGGTTCATCGCCGCCATTTTGTTTCTTTAGTTTCCTTTTTTTCTTCTTTTCCCGCCGTTTTATTTTCTTGCTGTTCATTAGCTTCCTGTAGATCTTGAGCAACTGTTTAGCATCTTTCTTCATTTCCTTTGTCACTTCTTTTTCAGTTGCTTCTTTGTCTATATCTCCGTTGTTTTCAACCGTCTCCAGTGCTTTCACGTATTGAGAACCAGATGGCAGAGTTTGGTAATGTTCTATCGAGCCTTCTTCTAGGACTTTTTCGACGACTTTCGTCTCAATTTCTGTATTTTTCTTAGCTTGTTCTATTTTTTTCTTGAGTTCTTTGTTCTTTTTTCGTAGTGCGTTGAGTATGTTAGCAGTAGACAGTACTTTCTTTACTTTTTTGCTGTCTAGGTATCTGTCTTTCCAGGACATGGCTGCTCCTAGCTCTGACTCTTCATTCGCTTGTTCGCTGTCAACAGGCGCGCTTTCTAAACTTGGTTCATCCATAACAACATCGTCCTGATTTATTTCGTCGATTCTTGCAGAAAGAGCTTCGATTTCGTCCGCTGTTGGCTCTTTAGACAGCACAGTTCCTTCGACTTCGTAGCATGACGAGTCATCTGAGAGTTCTAGTATTTCGTATACATCATCATCGTTTATTACGTCTATAGGCGCATGTGCAATGTTAACCTCATCAACAGTCGGAAGCTTACCTACGTCCTTGTAAAAATTTTGATCCTCAGCCTCACGAAAATCCTGCTTTGTTTTCTTAGACTTTTTCTCTTTTTTAGCTTTTTTATCCTTTTTCTTTTTCTTCTTGCTACTTTTTTGCTTCTCGTCATCGGAGATGCATACAACCTCGGGTTCGAGATCTACTGCTTCTACTTCTGAACTCTCTCTGTCTGTTAGCTCACCCTCTGATAGGTTTTTATCTTTATTCAATTCACTTTTTGGTTTTTGTGTCACATTAGTGTTTATTTCTTGTGTTTCGGTCGATGTATTTTCAGTATTTGCCAGTGCATCTTCAGAGGTGATTTCTTCCACAATTTGTGTTTCTACATTACTGGGTAAAGATTGTTTTTCCATAAATATATCAGTTTTTTTTTCTATGTTAGTATTTTCAGTAACTTGTGTTTCTACCCCGATTACATCCGTTTTATTTGCGGATTCTTCAGTTATATTTTCCTCATTTTTGGTTGTTTCATGTTTATCGTCTAAATCTTCAACACTAGCAATGTTTTCTTTTTCACTAGTTTCAGTTTCTATTTGTAATGTATTTGAATCTATATTATTAATACATGTTTGTTCAAAATCATCTTTATTTTTTGAAATTTTTTCACAGTCAACATTTCTTTTTGAGATCTGGCTTTCTTGAGATTTTTTAACAGTTTGGTCTAAAACTGACTCAGAATTACACACTGAAAGCGTATTTTGCTTAGGACTACTTTGAACATTATCGTCTGGTTTCTTCTTGTCAGTTTTCTCGGAGTTATTTTCTGTTTCAGACGCAACAATATTCGATTTATTTGTGTCTTCTTCCGCTTGTATGTTATTTGCTACAGTTATCGGTAGTACGTTATCTGCAGTATCTGCGTCAGAATCTGAGCTACTGGACTCACTATCAGAACTTGACGAGAATCTTTCATAGCTCTTCTCGTTTAGGTCTTCTAAGAGATCCATCTTCTCAGTATCTGACAGCTGGAGTGTGATCTCATCATGATCACTACCATCTTTCTCCAAATGTTTCTTTTTCTTAGACTTTTTTTGTTTTTTCTTCTTATCCGTATCTATGGGAGTAACTTCAGGCTTATCTATGACGGTTCTAGTTTCGACTGCGGTATTAGGAACGGTAACCGTTACGTGGTTTCTTTTGAGTTTAATTTGTCTGGTGGATTTAGCTTGGGGGACAGTAATGACAAGGTCACCGATCTTACGTGTGACAGTGTTATTATCAGTGTTTACATTGTCTTTAGAGTTTTCAGGTTCTTTTATTTGCTGAGGCTCTTTTGGTTTTAACGGTTCCTTCGTCTTCGATGGTTCTTTTGATTCTGATGGCTCTTTCGTCTTTGATAGTTCTTTTGATTTCGATGGTTCTTTTGATTTGGTAAGATCTTTTAGCTTTGAGGACTCCTTAGGTTTGACAGTCTCTTTTGGATTTTGTGGCTCCTTCGGCTGTGCAGGCTTTTGAGCTGTGAGCAAAGTTTTACAAATTATTGCAGCGTTTTGATTATCAAATGAATAAATCAATGAATCAAATAGAATGTGGTACCTAAATATTTAAAATGTAAAATATAAAATACTTGCTGAATTCACTAAGGAACTGATTTGACAACAGCAAGACGAAGTTATGAGATACATTCATCGTATTTGAATGCATGCGTAATCTCCCTGTGAAGCCTTGTTTTTCCAAAACTGGCCAAGAACATAAAGTTTTTTCCTGTTTATTACCTGCTAGCGTAAGTGTTGCAAGGTCAGGTTTCTCATCTCCGCTACTGATCTCGACAACATCAGGTTCTTCTTCTTTAATTTCCACTTCGTCATCGCTACTAGCTTGCGCCTCGGCTACTTCGGTTTGCTCTGTTGACAATACCAAATTATTTCATATCGACATTTGGAATTTGAAATAGGCATTAAGAAGTCACTTCATGTTAATCCCCCACTGAAAAGAGTGATGCTATATATTTTTTTCTTTTTACGATTCACTGCATCTCTACGTTAAGCGATGATGCGTGCGTGAAGTTTTATGTCTAAGAAAAAACAGATGCCGGTAACAGATTTCACTTTTTAACTACCCGCGTTATGAAACTTTTATTTTCAAACTGTTTTTTTCAAAAAATGATCAGTCATTCTGTGATGTTTCTTTGCCAAATTGATTGAAATTCGGTGCAGCCGTTTCCATTTTACCTGATGAGGTTTTGAATCAATCACAGGCGTTACTGGAGTTTCAAACATTTGGTCTATAGACTAACCCTGGTACAAACAAACTCTTCGTAGCTTTGAAATAGTTGCACCGTATTTTGACTTTTGTAACACAAAATTTCAAGGCAGATCGAAAGAGACAAACAGGATGTTACAGGATGTAGAAACTTCCTGTCAATGCAAAAGACAAAACACGGTGATATATTTTAAAGTACTTCGAGCTTATTAGTTTATGTTTCTGATTTATATCTATGTCCACCACTGTGCTCTTGCGGTATCTAGTCCACAGGAAAGTCATACGCTGGCTAAAACTGACTAAACCACTGGTTTCCTCACGTTGTTTTCCTTCACCGTTTGAGAGTACTAGTATTGCACACATAAATTTTTTGAACAGAAAAATTCAGAGGCACACGTGTTGTGTACTCTCAAGTTCTGCTAGTAAGTTAATTATGGTATGGTTAGTGTTACTTACTCTTAACCTGTTCGTTTTGTAGCTGCGCCCTGATAGCTCGGGCCCTAGCTTGCAGCTCCAACAACTCCAACACGGTAAGTCCCGCGCGAGAGGCCTTCGATACTTCCATGGTCTCCTCAGCATCGTCCTTCGGTTTATGTTTCTCCCGCTTCTTGGATTTCGTCTTTGAGTGGCGTTTGTGCTGTGAGTGTTTTGGTACCCATGAGTGAACGAACGAATGAATGAATGAACTAATTATTTAATTCACGCAGATTTTAAAATCTTATGAAAAACGATACACCATTTTGTTGCTAATTTAACTTGCTGATTCTGAAAGCTATATAGATGAACTTCTAGGGTTTTTTGCATTGTAAAAACGGAAAGCATTCAAATCAACTTACCTTTTTCTTTTTACTGCTCTGGCTAAGGATTTCTTCATCAGAAGAGATGCTGTCCAAAGATATAGTCTCCATCGGGTCGGGAGTAGGCGAGCCACTTGAGGACTCTGTGTCTGACGGAGGCTCTGCACCATCCAGGGTAGCTAGCAACCGCTTCGAGCTTATTCCTAGCAGCTGGAAGTCAAATTAAAACTATTTTTTTTTTGACCGAGCTAGAGATTCCCAAAAATGCTTTTGACATTTCGCATTTCACAACCGATTCGGACAAAAATTTTCTTTACATTTCAATCAAATTTGAAAGACACACTAACACTTTATTCTAGACATGTTGCAAAAACAAATTTAAATGAATTTAAGGGGGAAAAGGGGGAAGTTTTTTAGAGATTTTAATTTTTTTTTCAGAAAATGTATACCTACATATACCAATCAGATTATCATGGACCAAATTACTTTCTAGAACAAAAAGAACGCAAGAAATCACTAAAACTTGTACACTACTTTGCTTAAGTCTACATAGGTGAGTGAGGTCTACTGTTCTCACAACCACTAGTTGTAACACACCTTAACCGATGGCCCACTTGATGTTAAGTGGTAACCATCACCTATAACAAAGCATGGCCTCATAGGCTATTCACATTAGAACGTGTCTTACATTGGTTGGCAGTATGTCCACAAATATTATTTATTTATGACTGTGGTGCGTCTTGTAGGCAGCTGCAAAATATATAAAGAAAAATAGAATATGCAAAGATAGAAGAAGAAGGTACCTCCTCTGTACAGAGCTCTTGCAAGTCTCCAATTGCAAGGTTCCTGACGCACTCTGGCGCCATGGCCTTCAATTCCTTGTACTTGAGGACAGAGAACACCTACAAACAACATGGAAGTTACATTAAAAACACAATTTTGACCCTTTTCAACTATTTTAATTAAATGTATATGGATAAATAAATAATTAAACTGATGAAAAACTTAAAAATAAAATTGTGGCAGCCTCACAGCTGTTTAATAGAACAGCTAGACTCTATACTTAGTAATCTTTTAAACTAGGTATTTTTTTTTATACACTTTGCTGATGGAACAAGCTGGTTAAGTGGTTTTACCATAGCCTATAACAAAACATTGCCTTGTAGGTCACGTTAGTTAGGAACGTGCCCCACAATACATTGCTCCGCGTCCATCAACCCGAGGTATACAGGTATAGTCAAGGATCAATTTATCTAAAGTATCATGCACAAGTCCACATTCACTGTGCAGGCTGAGAGAGGATTACGGAGGTCGGAAAAGATGTTAAAACTCTTCACTTCACCTGATGCATCAGCTCTACTCGGTCGTGGATGTAGAACGCCAGATCGTGTTCTTCATGATCGCGCGAGTAAGAGCTCTCCGGCTGCTCTGTTTTTATTTTATGCCGCTTGATTCGTTTCATTGTATTTTACACGAAATAAAAGACGAGTACGAGAATATTTTCAACAAGTACCTAGATTATTAAACAAATCAACAAACATACAGTCTGTGTCCGGCACAGAGTACTAATATTTCCGGTCACAAAATATTAGCAATGCACAGAGTGCATATGCACACCCGGCAGGCACCGTGCTTTTACATACGGCGATCAAATAACAATAGCAAAAAAACTGGCTAATAGATTTAAAATAGACAATTTTTCTTCTATATACATAGAATTCTATATACATAACGGGAGAATAATCTCTCCCGTTCTACAATAAAAGTTGGCTGTCCACTCAAGGGAAGGCATAGAATTTTCTGTCTGTTAGTCTTTGGTTTTATTGGAAAGATGAAGGTTGCGTCCAAAGAATACTTTGACAGATCAGTTGCTTCAAAAAATTATGTGTGTAATATTCAATATTTTATAAAACAATTTTGCCATGTAAGAATTAACCACGATATTCGCAGGCCAAAATGCTACTTGAAGAGATCTTTAGCGAGTACATAGATCGCGCTATCCAAACGGCAATACATTCGTTCATATTGCAGTTTTGCCCTCGGGTTATTTCTATTCTTCTGCTCCTAAAGTTCCAAAAGATATGTAAAATTTTTCCTGAAGTACCTACCTAGCGGTTTTTATGACTTTTTGTAGTTGTTCACTTAAGAAAATCTAAGAATAAACGCGACCATAAAAATGTCAACAAATAAAAATGGTGTAGAAAAACTTTACGATAGTGAAAATTTCTTAGTTGTAAATAAACCATACGATATGTACATAAACTCTGACAACGAAAACGAAAAGGTAAACAATCATGCAATCATGATAGTAATAGGTAATAAATCATGCATGCAAAGCATGGCCTCATAGGCTACTCACATTAGAAGAGTTTAGAACGTGTCTTAGTCTTACACCTTGCATGCATATAGATTGGTTTGTTTGGTTCTTATTTCTTTCTTTCGTTCCACTCATTTTGTTTTCGTTCATTCGGTCGGGAGGCAAGACATCGCTAGGGCTGCTGCACTATACAATATCAATAAATTTATCGATTTCGACTTAGGTATCATTTACAGGTCAAGGTGACTTGTTTTCAGAACACAGTAACATATCACATAGCATCACCAGACTCCCATCTCTCCTCGTCGGCGAATCCAATACATTTCGTGCAACGCCTTGACTATGCAACGAGTGGCGTGCTGTGCATAGCACGTAATAAAACAGCGGCCGCTCGTGCTGGTAAGCTGTTTGAGCGACGCCACACGCGGAAGTATTATTTGGCAGTCGTAAGAGGTCATGTTGACTTTGAGATGGGGGATATCGAGTTTGAAGTGGGTGAGTTCATTAGCGTGTAAATCTTTTTAGAAAGTAAACTAAATACCTACTTCGTACGATTTAGTAAAACTAAATAGAGCCTATTGACCTACTCTACAATAGGACTAGCCTATGTTTGACGGAGGTGTTTGCCAAAGTTACTACCTACGCTGGACATATGGATTGGTAACAGCAGTGTCAGTGTTCAGTACTCAAAAGATACAGGCATATTCTTCAAGCATTGGTCACGTGGAGCTTACGCCTTTTGTTTTTCAAAATAAAACCGTAGCACTATAAAACTAACGTAAACAGGCGTGGACCCATCAACTGCAGACTCGTGTCATCGAATGTCAGCACTGACGACGAGTGCGTCGCTACAGTCGTGTGCACAGTCACGGAGTGCGCACACCCGTACCTTGGTCCTGGAGACCGGCTTCTATGAAACTGATCCAGTCACTATTGTGATGCTGAAACCAATCACGGGTAAGACCGGAAGACAAGAAATAATTAAAATTTGGTAATCCCTGTAACGTAAACTCTTTTTGTTAGTTTCGGTGACTGTAATTTAGCTTAGATGGGATATAAATGCTATTCAAATAGCAAAGTTACGATATTTGAAAACAAAGTCAAAATATCTGAAGGTTACCGTACCCTGGGATGAGCCGCAAGTTGTTTCTGGCTGAAAAGTTTTGCTACTTTTCTTTTCGTACACCTACTAATAGGCCACAGCTTTTATTTTAATTTAATATTTATTTAAATTTCCAGGTCGTCGTCACCAGCTGCGCGTGCATTGCGCGGCGGTGGGACACACGGTGCTCGGAGACTACACGTATAGCCGTGCAACTGATATCACACCGCACCGAATGTTTCTACATGCCACCAGGTAGCGATAACTCATCAACCTGAAAAAGAATATGAAAAAGAATTTAGTAGAATTTTTACCTGAAAAAGAATTCCGTAAGAATAATATTGAGCCTTTAGACAGCCGTCACAGCTCAGTTCGTAGTAGTTCTGCCTTCTATGCTGTAGGTAGTGGGTTCGATCTCCACCGAGAACAAACATTTTGTGTAATGAACATAGATGTTTGTTCTCGGTCTGGGTGCTTTATTGTATTACATGAACATACATTTACAAAAAAATTGTGTTAAAATGTCCACAAATATTTATTATTTATATTAACCGCGATTGGCATTTTGCGATCTTCACAATACCATCAGCCCTAGCAGTGAGCCATCTGTTTCAATCAAACACATGCTTATTCGAGTTTTTACTTTCGATTCGCGTTGCTTGCGTGCCGGTGGTGATAAAATAGGTCTCTTATCATCAAAGCCATGAATATTCCACGTTTCGTCTAAATATCCCTTAAGACGTGATTGTATCACGATCACGTATCAATGACGAACGTATGACTTAATTTCTCCAAAGTAACGTTGTGAAGCCAAAACACTGATATTATAAAATTTTATTTATTATATAGCATAATAATACTTATAAAATTGTTAAAATGATGGTTTAAAATTTATTCTCTCTTCCAGGCTTGTCCTCCCAGTTCCTCAAGAGCCATTAGACGTACAGACACCAGAGCCATTCTTTTCTGACCCAAAATTCAGCTCTAAATGGAAATCAGAAACATGTTTTTACAAATACCGAAGTAAAGAAGACTTTTTAAACACTTGTGCTATAATTGATAAGTCTTATGTGATTGGAGTTAAATATAAATTGTTTAAATTCGAGGAATAAAAATCGTAATACTTACTTAGTGTGTTCATTTAAATTAGATTTTGTAGTAAGTAGTTTTACCACCTAACATTTTGTGCATTCAGCTCAGGTAGAGGAAAGTAGTCGCATCGACAGCATAATATTTTTACGCAATTGATCTTTATGGCACATTTACATTTACAACGTTACGAGATATCAGTTTGTACCCTGCGCCCATGCTTTGATGCTCAATGATTCTTATGCATGATCGATGCAATCTCTATAATCTGCAAGTCTAAATTCAAAACATTTGGTATAACCTACAAACGTTTTGAGTAACCTACGTTTGGTATAACCTACAAATATTTTGAGGTACTTATTATTCTAATTTACTTTGAAAGCTAGTGCACCTACTTACGCTTTAGTCATAACGAGTTCTATTAGAACATCGAACCTTACCTTCAGCCGTCATCAATCCAGATCAAATAATTAATGTTCGTCTCGTCTCACACAAGCACGCAGCAGCACGTCTACAAAAGTACTCTGTGGTCTACAAGCAGTGTCTCCGTGTGGAATCAGAGTTACCGGTCTATATTTGTGTCTAATGATAAATCGTAAAACAGTTCGATATTTTCTTATAATATCGAAGATTTTTCCCATCCCTATCCCAGAATGAAATAAAACCTTGGGTGAATATAGGAATGTATATGTATGCATCATATTCTTAGGTATGCATAGACCGGACTGGGACCGTACATTATTGGCTCCCGTACCACAGACAAAATTCAGAACACTTTGCCGTACCACAGAGCCCCGTACCTACCGTACACCGAAAGAAAGTAAGACAAAAAATTCTCACGCTCGCCTGGAGGAGTACCTACTATTATTTTATTTACAACATAAACATATCATGTACATTAACTAATCAATCAAATTAGAAAAGCTAGCCAGTGATTGTGTAGGGTGGGTGCCTTGGAAATAGATTTCTCTTTCTGAGCCAAGCAATTCCTAGGTGTTATTGTATTAAATGTTTTGTAACACTTGCTACCATATCCAAACAACCAAAGAAACTTTCCACAACAAAAGCTAGTATGTAGAGTGACTATTATCCCAAAGAAACGTGGAGTGGGAGAAATGTCGGGAACCAGCAATTCTTGGTGTAGAGCATGCTTATCTACTGGCGTCAGAATGCATTGCATTGAAAACAATCAGCTCCTTGAAATTTATGAAAAACTGACCAATTCTGAGGTAAATTTCTTACTCTATCTAATTACCTATCCTTCAGTTAATGTTTGATAAGTTGTGCTTCGATAATCTGATCGCAGAGCCAGTCACTGGCGTAGGCATTCCCTTATGTCCGAGTAAAACAGTCGTTGTCTGATGAGCAAGAGTTTTTTCACTATTTCCACGGACTATTATGGAAATAGTGTAATGAACTATAAGGTAGGTACAAAAAAGCTAGAGCAGACAATAGTTGCATAGTTATTCTGAAATTATTTCTATTATAAATTTGATCGTTTCAGCTTAAAGACGGAAGGCCAAATACATTATGCTACATCTGTTACCCACTGTTGCAAAGATGTCATCGATTCTCAGATATGACCCGCAGATCTGAAAAAATACTAAATGATTTATTTCATGATGGAATAGAGGTAAATGAATAAACAGATATAAACAGATATAAACATTTTATTGATAATTTTCACAAATTATACGTCATAAATTAAGGTTTTACCCTGGGTAAAACAGTGCATTATACATAAATAAATCGAATAACAATTGTATTAATGAAATAATTTATATAAATAGAATATGACTTAATATGGAGTAATAATGACCTCATGGATAGATGTCTACCATGCCTATAAATTACAGTTATTACCATGTTTAATTATAGTGGAATCACACTTAACTTTATTTGCATGAAATTATTTCTTTCTTCTCTAAAGTATCAATATACCTAGAAGGTTATCTGCAAGTAGTGTTTAGGCTAGATAACTTATAGATAGATTTTCCTAGCTTTGTGGTACATTTTCAGATGAACCAAGCTGTGACTACAAACCTAGGTACAACACACAATTTGTCGATAACCCCTGTGAACTCAATGTATGTAAATGATTTTGATGACTTTGAGCTGAATATTAGCTACCAAGAGCAAGTTAAAGATGAACAAATTAAAGTAAAAACAGAGAAACTTACTGCTGAAGAACTAACTGAAAACGAGGTTAGTAACTTTGTCGAAGTTCAAATCAGTGACATCTTTGAAGATTCAGTCTCGTCCGAGCAAAATACAGAAGTAGATAATACTAATGATTACTATTGTCATCTTTGTAGTGGACGATTTGACACACAACATAAACTAGTAACACATATGAGACTACATAGTGGAGAAATCTCATATTCCTGCAAAAACTGTGTTGAAATGTTTAATTGCAAATGCAAATTGACAAAACACACAAGGACTCATATTAAAACAAATGTCCAAGAAAGTAAGACATTTACAAAAAAAGCTAAATTACCAAAACGCATTAGAAGTCATGCCGGAGAAAAGCCATATACATGCAGCCAGTGTGCCAAAACCTTCTCTGATAAAGCGTGTTTAATCAGACACTTGAGGATACACACAGGTATAAAACCATATTCATGCAGCAGATGTAACAAAACATTTATCAGAGAAAGTGATTTAAAAACACATATGAGAATGCATACTGGGGAAAAGCCCTATTCTTGCAGTAACTGCAGCAAAACATTTAGTATGAAACACAATTTGACAAGGCACATAAGGACCCACACTGGAGAAAAACCATTTGCATGCAGTAGGTGTGATAAAAGCTTCTCTGAGGAAGGAACTTTAGTTGTACACACAAGAATTCACACAGGAGAAAAGCCATATTCCTGTGACCGTTGCAGTAAAGCATTTATTAGACTAAGCGATTTAAAAACACACATGAGAATCCATACTGGAGAAAAGCCATATGCCTGCGAAGTCTGTAGCAAGACCTTCAGTATGAAACAACACTTAAATAGACACACAAGAGTTCATACTGGAGAAAAACCCTATGCATGTGATAGGTGCAGTAAAACGCTCGCCAGTCTGGGTGATTTAAGATCGCACATGAGAGTTCACACTGGAGAAAAGCCCTATGGCTGTACCATATGTGATAAAACATTTGCCGTGAAGCAAAACTTAACTAGACATACAAGAATTCACACTGGAGAAAAACCATATGCCTGTGACAGGTGCAGTAAGGCATTTACTGGATCGAGCGACTTGAAATCACATTTGAGAATCCACACCGGAGAAAAGCCATTTGTCTGTAACAGGTGTGATAAAGCCTTCACTGAAAGAAGTAGTTTAACTAAGCATATGAGAATACACACAGGAAAAGACCCATTTAAACTAGAATAATAAAGTACTTAAATAGAGTTCTCTATATCAGATAATAAAAACTTCGAGTACCTACCACTTAAGGTACCAGCAGTTTCAAACATTTCAGTCAAGTCATCAGCCAAAATAAGCCAACTGCTGGATGCAGGCTACCCCATTTTGGGGTTTACCATAATCACCACCCTTGGCAAGCAGATCAACTGTAGTGTGTGTGACATCTAGCCTCCTAGTTTTCATGACCGGGACCACCACGGACACTCAAATATTAATTGTAACAATTTATTGTTTGAATGTGTTTATGCAGGAGCAGTTTCCACCACACTTGCTTTGCTTGTGATTCGCCCGAAGCATCCGCGACACCGGGCGGTCGGCAAATAAAACAACTTAGCCTGCTATACCTATTAAAAAATATTTATTTATTTGTCATAGTACTGTTGTACTGTTTACGTAACTCGCGACAAGTTAAAATCACTGTTGCTATACACGATTTTTGTAATACCTACAATAATTTAATAAAAAAACTATTGAAAACTATAACTTAAAAGGATTTTTTTGTAAATACATAATGTCATAATAAATACCCAAACATAGTCGAACATAGAACCTCGGATTTGGTCTTCAGACAGCATGATTCTTTTGACAACCGATGTGGCGCGGTGTTAGAATGTCCGCCTGCGACGCAGGGGTTGCGGGTTCGATTCCCGCCTTGGGATAAATATTTGTACGATCTGCAAATATTTATTCCGGGTGTTCTGGGTATTTTCTATGTATAATAAAAAATATCTATGTATGTAAGTAATATAGTATTGTATTAAGTACCTATATCAGTTATCTAGTACCCATAACACAAGCTCTGCTTAGCTTGTGGCTAGATGATGCTGTGTGGCTTGTCCAGCATTATTTATTTGTTTATTTTATTTTTACGCTTGTCTCGAGTTACGTAATGATAAGGTAGAGTTCTAATATATTGTAAATAAAACGAATCTAATATAAGAAATTATTTTTATTGGGTACCTAGTATTTAACATAATAAACAAATGCTTACTGTAAAATTATTTTACAGTTTTATAAGCTATTAAACAAATGATCAACATTTTGTGAACAACTCATGAGTTTTTCGGTGTACATTGTCAGAGTCGTGTACACAATTTATGTGTAATTTTTAAAATAAGCGCCCTCTGTCGGGCGTTAGGCGAGCTGATTTCGCTAGGCAACGTAATGTAAAGGGCATGTTAAAAATTAGATTTGAGACTGGTGACGGAAATCCTAGACTGTGATGGCACGTCAAGTTTGCTTGTACAAAATACGAGTAGATTTGACTATGAGAGTAAGACTTCCACTTAATTTCTGCCATCGATATCCAAGTGCGCTTTGACCATTGTTGCAAGGATCAAAATAATATACTTAGGGAATTCACAATTTTCTTATACTTTTAAGATAACAATACCATATTTGTGATTTCCATAAGCGGAGGCAAACGCTAAAAAACTTGAGATATCTCTCGTCGATTCAACTGATTAAAATATCGGTTATAGAGCAAGGGTTGATAATAGTATATCGTTAAACTGTAGATGGAGTCACGGTCGCTTAATCTATAATATAAAAATGAATCGCAAAATGTTCGTGAACGCATAACTCAACAACGCCTGAACCAATTTGGCCAATTCTTTTTTCAAAATGTTTGTTGAAGTTCAAAGATGGTTTTTACGGCGAGAAAAATTCGAATAATTGCCGAAAAACCCCTAAAAACAGCCCTTTTCTTTTTCCCATACAAACGTTTTCTAACTAAAACGAGCTTTATTGCTATAACATAAAGTTCATATTGAATTACAAGCACCCACTGTTGTTTAAACAATGTAGGTATGTTCCTAACGTCAAAGAGTCAATTTGCACTTTATTACCTCTGCACAAAGTTCAAATTCAATCATATCTATCAAAACAGTGTGCGTTGGAGCACAGATAAACAAAAAAAAGAAAACGAAATCGAATAGTTCAATTTGGTCGGCTTCGCGATATTATTTCATTTGTTTTACTTTAAAATGCATTAGTTTTCAAGTCATTACAATAGTCAAACAAAACCAGCGTTACCAAAAGTGTTTTATTATTTTAAGTTTTTATTATTTCATATCCTTATTTTAAATACGGCTTGAAGGATTTAACTCCAAGTCATATCAAATTTAAAAAAAGTTGAAACAACAACAAACTGTCAATGTCAGTGTTTTTTTTTTCTTGGATTTTCGGTTACCTACTCTAATGTTTGCAGTTTGCTTTTGTCAATTGATACACGAAACAAATTCGTACCTATATAGTATTTTGTGCAGTGTTTATTGTGACAAAATAATCTATAAAAATAAATAAAATTGAAGTGTCTGTTTGTAATATTAAAATAACCGCTTTTTACTACATGCATATGAATGTATATGCGATACATATACCAAAATAGCATTTTTTTTAAATTTTTGTCTGTCTGTCTGTCTGTTTGTTCCGTGTAATCTCTGGAACGGCTGGACCGATTTCGACGGGACTTTCACTAGCAGATAGCTGATGTAACAAGGAGTAACTTAGGCTACTTTTTATCCCGAAAAAATAACGTGAACGGGAAAAAACTGACACGCGGGCGAAACTGCGAACGGCCGTTTTATGCCGTATTAACGCCATCTGTTGGCGGATGGATGGAAGTGGCTAGCTTTATTCTTTAACGAATGGTGCCACAGCTCGCTGGTGCCCATCTTCAAAAACAAGGGTGATGTACAGGATTGTAACAACTATAGAGGAATAAAGCTCATGTCACACAGTATGAAAATTTGGGAAAAGGTTGTAGCGCGACGGATGAGAGAAGAAAGTGGGGTATCACAGAACCAGTTTGGATTCATGCCTGGGCGCGGGACTATGGATGCCATCTTTGCGCTTCGTCAACTTTGTGAGAAACACAGACGAGTACACAAAAATTTGCATATGGTGTTTATAGATCTTGAGAAGGCGTATGATAGAGTACCCCGAGAGGTTCTGTGGTGGAGTATGAAAGTTAAGGGAGTGCCTGAGAAGTACATACAGCTCATTCGAGCTATGTACGATCGAGCGAGTACTCACGTCCGGTCTGAGGCCGGAGTTACCGCCAAGTTCAATGTGGGTGTAGGCTTGCATCAGGGGTCGGCTTTGAGCCCTTATTTGTTTATCCTGGTGATGGATGCTCTGACATCAGACATACAGGAAGAAGCACCCTGGTGCATGCTGTTTGCCGATGACATTGTTCTGGTTGGAGAAGATGCGCTTGAGGTCCAGAGCAGACTAGGAAAATGGTGGGATAAATTGGAGAGTGTCGGACTGAAGATCAGTAGAACCAAAACAGAGCATCTGTTTTGTGACTTCGGTGGTCCATCCAATTTTATCCCAATAGCCTTAGATGGTGTATTAGGGATACACCAGTTTGTTCCGATTTCGGTACCTCGGCTCATTGATACAGAGCGACGGCGATATTGGCCGAGACGTAAAGAATAGAATAAATGCGGGATGGATGAAATGGCGACAGGTCTCAGGAACCACGTGTGATCCGAAAATGCCCCTTAAACTTAGGGGGAAAGTTTACAAAATGATCATTAGACCTGTCGTATTGTATGGATCTGAGTGTTGGACAACTAAAGGGACTAATGAAAGAAGGGTACTTGCGGCAGAGATGCGAATGTTGAGATGGATATGTGAAGTTACTAGAATGGACAAGATACGAAATGAGTATATCAGGGGTAGTTTGAAAGTAGCGCCAGTGACGGAAAAATTGAGGAGCAATAGGGTAGCGTGGTATGGGCATGTCATGAGGAGGGATGAAAGTCATTTAACCTTGAGAGCGATGAACATCAATGTTGATGGATATGTGGGTAGAGGTAGACCAAAGAAAAGATGGATGAATTGTGTGAAAGATGACATGGATAAGAAAGGAGTGAGTACAGATATGACGGCTGATAGAGGGGAGTGGAAGAAAAGAACATGTTGTGCCGACCCCACATAAAGTGGGATAAGGGCAGGAAGATGATGATAACGCCATCTGTTGGCGACATCGAGTACTACTTCAGTTAAGATTTGTAAGTAAAAATGTTTACCGCCCAACGAAGTGGGCACGGGTCAGCTAGTCTATTATATAAAAGAGAAGTCCATTCACTCACTGACTCATCACGATTCCTCCGAAACTACAAGGCTTAGAAGTCTGAAATTTGGCACAAGGATTCTTTAGAGAGTGTAGACGCTCACTAAGAACCGATTTTTGAAAATTCGCACCCTAAGGGGTTGAAAAGGGGTGAAAACGTTTGTATGCAAAATCGTATTCAGTGGTCGTATTGAAATGAAACTTTGGATAAATGTTACTTATGGTAAGGCTAATAAAATGCATTATTGTTTTTTTTTAAAACAACCCTTATAAGGGGTGCGATGGGGTGTTAAAGTTTGTATGAAAAAATCGTAATGCGTATTGCGATTTGCTTCAAACTCAGTTTGGCTTCTTAAAATACAAAAATATTAATGACTACATTCAAAATTTTTCAAAACTACCCTTCCGAAAGGGGATGGTCGGGTGTCAACATTTATATGGAAAAATCTGTATGCTTGGCTTGATTTACTTCAATCTTTGTTCGGACACTTAAAATACGATATTACTATACAAGTATTTCATGGTTTTAAAAAACAACCCCTACAGCTACCCCTACCCCAATAATTTCATACAAAATAAAATTATGCCAACTTAAAAACATTTGGTGTACTAAGCAATCTTTATAAAGCTTGAGTGCTTACTAAGAAACGATTTTTGAAAATTCGCACCCTAAGGGGTTGAAAAGGGGTGTAAACGTTTGTATGCAAAATCGTATTTAGTGGTCGTATTGAAATGAAACTTTGGATAAATATTACTTATGGCAAGGCTTATAAAATGCAACATTGTTTTTTTTAAACAACCCTCATAAGGGGTGCGATGGGGTGTTAAAGTTTGTATGGAAAAATCGTAATGCGTATTGCGATTTGCTTCAAACTCAGTTTGGCTTCTCAAAATACAAAAATAATAATGACTACATTCAAAATTTTTCGAAACTACCCTTACGAAAAGGGATGGTCAGGTGTCAACATTTATATGGAAAAATCTGTATGCTTGGCTTGATTTACTTCAATCTTTGTTCGGACACTTAAAATACGATATTACTATACAAGTATTTCATGGTTTTAAAAAAGAACCCCTACAGCTACCCCTACCCCAATAATTACATACAAAATAAAATTATGCCAACTTAAAAACATTTGGTGTACTAAGCAATCTTTATAAAGCTTGAGTGCTTACTAAGAAACGATTTTTGAAAATTCGCACCCTAAGGGGTTGAAAAGGGGTGTAAACGTTTGTATGCAAAATCGTATTTAGTGGTCGTATTGAAATGAAACTTTGGATAAATGTTACTTATGGCAAGGCTTATAAAATGCAACATTGTTTTTTTTTAAACAACCCTCATAAGGGGTGCGATGGGGTGTTAAAGTTTGTATGGAAAAATCGTAATGCGTATTGCGATTTGCTTCAAACTCAGTTTGGCTTCTCAAAATACAAAAATAATAATGACTACATTCAAAATTTTTCGAAACTACCCTTACGAAAAGGGATGGTCAGGTGTCAACATTTATATGGAAAAATCTGTATGCTTGGCTTGATTTACTTCAATCTTTGTTCGGACACTTAAAATACGATATTACTAAACGAGTATTTCATGGTTTTAAAAAACAACCCCTACAGCTATCTCTACCCCAATAATTTCGTAGAAAATAAAATTTTGCCAACATAAAAACATTTGGCGTAGGCACTCTTTAAAAAGCTTAAGTGCTTACTAAGAAACAATTTTTGAAAATTCGCACTCTAGGGGGTTGAAAAGGGGCGTAAACGTTTGTATGCAGAATCGTATTTAGTGATCACATACATTGAAATGAAACTTTGGATAATGTTACTAATGTCAAGGTTTCAAAAATGCATTATTGTTTTTTTTAATTACCCTTATTAGGGGTGTGATGGGATGCCAAAGTTTGTATGGAAAAATCATAATGAGTGGTGCTATTTGCTTCAAACTCAGTTTGGCTTCTCAAAATACAAAAATAATAATGACTACATTCAAAATTTTTCGAAACTACCCTTACGGAAAGGGATGGTCAGGTGTCAACATTTATATGGAAAAATCTGTATGCTTGGCTTGATTTACTTCAATCTTTGTTCGGACACTTAAAATACGATATTACTAAACGAGTATTTCATGGTTTTAAAAAACAACCCCTACAGCTGGTTGAAAGGAAATATATTAATTTCATAAATACACCAACTTATAAACATTTGGCTTAGGCATTCTTTGAAAGGTTTAGGTGTTTACTAATAAACTATTTACGAAAATTTACACCCAAGGGGTTGAAAAAGGGTGTAAACGTTTGTATGCATGTTTAGCGATCGTATTGAAATGAAATTTAGGATAAATGTTATTTTAAAAGGCGTTATGGATTTTTTTTAATTGCCCTTATACAGGGTGTGATGAGACGTCAAAGTTTGTATGGAAAAATCATATTGATTATTGCGACTAGCTTCAAACTTAATCATGGAATACACAACCATGGAAAACACAGCCAGGAATTGGTTTACATTCTTGCATCCAATTCCATGGTCGTGTATTTCGTGGTTGTGCTTTTTAGGTCATACCAAATTTTCTGCACTTTTGGAAAACACAAGCTTAGGATTGGATGCCAAAACCTATGCTCCGTTTGCACTCGCTTTCTAGGGCGGATCTGACTCGGATACGTTAGGTTAGGTTAGAACATAAAAAAAACGCGCGAGGCGAGCGAGCGGAGCGCGCGTGCTGCAGCAGCAGCCGCCGAAGCGCCAGAAATAAAACTGCATGATCTACCTATACTAAGATACAACTTGGCTCTTTAGTTGCGTCTTTGCACTCGCTTTCTAGGGCGGATCCGACTCGGATAGGTTAGGTTAAGTTAGAACATAAAAAAAACGCACGAAGCGAGCGAGCGGAGCGAGCGTGCTGCGACAGCAGCCGCCGAAGCGCCAGAAATAAAACTGCATGATCTACCTATACTAAGATAGAACTTGGCTCTTTAGTTGCGTCTTTGCTCTCGCTTTCTAGGGCGGATCCGACTCGGATAGGTTAGGTTAGGTTAGAACATAAAAAAAACGCGCGAGGCGAGCGAGCAGAGCGAGCGTGCTGCGGCAGCAGCCGCCGAAGCGCCAGAAATAAAACTGCATGATCTACCTATACTAAGATAGAACTTGGCTCTTTAGTTGCGTCTTTGCACTCGCTTTCTAGGGCGGATCCGACTCGGATAGGTTAGGTTAGGTTAGAACATAAAAAAAACGCGCGAGGCGAGCGAGCAGAGCGAGCGTGCTGCGGCAGCAGCCGCCGAAGCGCCAGAAATAAAACTCCATGATATACCTATACTAAGATACAACTGACTCTTTAGTTGCGTCTTTTGCACTCGCTTTCAAGGGCGGATCCGACTCGGATAGGTTAGGTTAGGTTAGAACATAAAAAAAACGCGCGAGGCGAGCGAGCGGAGCGAGCGTGCTGCGGCAGCAGCCACCAAAGCGCCAGATTTAAAACTGCATGATCTACCTATACTAAGGTACAACTTTACTCTTTAGTTGCGTCTTTTGCTCTTGCTTTCAAGGGCAGATCCGACTCGGTTAGGTTAGGTTAGGTTAGAACATAAAAAAACGCGCGAGGCGAGCGAACAGAGCGAGCGTGCTGCGGCAGCAGCCACCGAAGCGCCAGAAATAAAACTCCATGATATACCTATACTAAGTTACAACTGACTCTTTAGTTGCGTCTTTGCACTCGCTTTCTAGGGCGGATCCGACTCGGATAGGTTAGGTTAGAACATAAAAAAAACGCGCGAGGCGAGCGAGCGGAGCGAGCGTGCTGCGGCAGCAGCCACCGAAGCGCCAGAATTAAAACTGCATGATCTACCTATACTAAGGTACAACTTGACTCTTTAGTTGCGTCTTTTGCACTAGCTTTCTAGGGCGGATCCGACTCGGATAGGTTAGGTTAGGTTAGAACATAAAAAAAACGCGCGAGGCGAGCGAGCGGAGCGAGCGTGCTGTGAGAGCTGCCGCCGAAGCGCCAGAATTAAAACTGCATGATCTACCTATACTAAGGTACAACTTGACTCTTTAGTTGCGTCTTTTGCACTCGCTTTCAAGGGCGGATCCGACTCGGATAGGTTAGGTTAGGTTAGAACATAAAAAAAACGCGCGAGGCGAGTGAGCGGAGTGAGCGTGCTGCGGCAGCAGCCGCCGAAGTTCCAGAATTAAAACTGCATGATCTACCTATACTAAGGTACAACTTGACTCTTTAGTTGCGTCTTTTGCACTCGCTTTCTAGGGCGGATCCGACTCGGATAGGTTAGGTTAGGTTAGAACATAAAAAAATACGCGCGAGACGAGCGAGCGGAGTGAGCGTGCTGCGGCAGCAGCCGCCGAAGTTCCAGAATTAAAACTGCATGATCTACCTATACTAAGGTACAACTTGACTCTTTAGTTGCGTCTTAACGAAGCATAAGCTTTGGTTCGACCAATCAGAGCAATGGTCACCAATTCCCAGGTCGTGTTTTCCATGGTTGTACATTACCAACACGCGTTGGGAAGGACTCATAAACTGCCCTTATGAGGGGTGCGAAAAGGCGTTTGTATGGAAAAATTATAATGCATGGTGTGATTTGCTTCAAACTCAGTTTGGCTTCTTAAAATACAAAAATAGTAATAACAACGCTTAACATTTTTTAAAACTACCCTATCGAAAAGGGGAAGGTCGGGTGTCAAAATTTACATACATATATGGAAAATCTGTAGGTACCTTATATGCGTGACTTGATTTCTTTCAATTTTGGTTCGGACACTCAAAATACGATATTGTTATACAAGTTTTTCATGATTTCAAAAAAAACAACCCCTGCAGCTATACAAATAAATAAAATTAAAGCGTCTGTAATATTAAAATAACCGGTTTTTACTGCATGCATATGAATGTTTATACGGTACATATACCAAAATAGCATTTTTTACAGATTTTGTCTATCTGTCTGCCTATCTGTTTGTTTGTTCCGGGTAATCTCTGGAAAGGCTGGACTGATTCCGACGGGACTTTCACTGGCAGATAGCTGATGTAATAAGGAGTAACTTAGGCTACTTTTATTTTAGAAAAAATAGAAAATGTCCAAGTAGGTACTGCCCAATATCGCGTGCAGCCTTTCACGCTCTAACCAGTGAACCGATTTGGATGAAATTTGGAATAAATATAGTTTGTAATCTGGAATAGGACATAGGCTACTTTTTATCCCGAAAAAATAACGGGAACGGGCAAAATCTGTCACGCAATCTGCGAGTGGCCGCTATTTTATGCCATATACCCTCTATTAACGCCATCTGTTGGCGACGCCGAGTACTACTTCAGTTATTTTATAATGACTACAATCATCAGTACCTATGTACTAGCGCCACCGTGCATCTTTATTTTTACATAGTACCTTTGTAAAAATGTTTACCGCCCAACGAAGTGGGCACGGGTCAGCTAGTACCGTATATAAAACTTGAGTATTCCTTTATTCCCCATTAGGCTCCGATGCCACAGGTTCCCGTATCAAGGGAAGGGCCGTGGATTCAAATCCCACTCAGGGGCATAACTTTTGGAAATCAAATTTACAACGTCCAAGCAGACTTCAGCCTCAGAAATGGCTTAGCGACTAGTGATTCCGGATACTCGGCGTAGGCTTAGGCTGGAGCGGATTATCCGAAACAGAGAAATATTAATATTGGGAAAAAAAGCTCGACAAAATATCTAATGAAATCAACGATTTTTTTTATTTAATAAAATCAATCGTGAGACTTCTAGGCGCCAGTACCACACAAACACAATATAATGAAACTATTCAAACGAAAACATAACATAATATAAGTGTTCCGTTTTTCCAAAACTGGACACAAATAAAGATTATTCAGCCTTCACTGACACACTTGGACCTGCACAAGTTCATCGGGTGAACAGCCGTTATTTCTTTTCTTTTTGGCTTAGTGGTATCTAGCATAGATCGATGACGTCTTCTTCTTGGCTTAATGACGTCACATTGGAGATACCGAGGGGCGGCGGTGGGTGTTGGGAACGGCGCGACCTTTTGCAAGTACTTTCGTCGTTGTCCTGTTTGTAATAGTCAAATTAATATCTAACGTTACTATGAAACTACGAATGTGTTTAATTCCAAATCTAGTCCACAACAGTAGCAACGTCCTTCGAGCCGGATTATGTAAAGAACGAACGGCAAAAAACTTTCAAAATGGAAAGGTATGTATTCCATGGAATCATGGAAATTACTTAGATTCGTCTTACAGTTAGGTGAATCTAGGCTTCAGTTTCACCAAGCCTTGAAGAATAGGGAAGAAACTTACTGCTTTAATCTTTTTTAATTTTTATCGTGTAATACTTTTTCATAATAATAATTATATCATGAAGCTCCAGTCTGGTGTCAATTCAACTTAGTGAGATGTATGCAATATAGAAATATGTTTAGGTAATATGTAAAGCGTGTGAGTAAAAGCAGTTTTTTGTTGTTAACATAATCCGGCGCGAAGTACCTTGTGTGACTCTTGGATCGAGCTCAGATTTCTGGTTCTACGCCAACATTAAGGGTTTGGTCTTGTAAGTTATATCAAAATTATGGTTCATAAAAGCTTGTTTAATTTAGTACTTCAAGTCAAATTTGAAGGTTTTTAGAGTTTTTCCACTTAACGACGATGGATCTGTTGACTGATCGCGGAAAGTCAGTGGATGGAGAATGTTCAAAATAGTTCTTCCTGAAAACGTATAAAGGTGTGTCCAGCCGTTGCTTCCCCATGCTAATGACAGTTAAACCTAACTATTACTCACCACAAAAGATATCACATCCATCGGTATCTTGTCTTCCCAGTCTATTCGATCGCTGCGTAGTTGTGGTGTCTTCGATTCTCTTACTCTATTGTCCCCGGAACGCGCTCCGTCACTCTCTCTCACGTGCATTCCTTCATCTTCCCTTTGCTCTCTTTCTAGTGACCGCGCTTCGCTCACAGCGCAAATAGACGCCTCTTCGTTACCACAAGTCGGATTATTTATATCACTTGAGTTCACCGTCACTGTGTTTTTAATATTTTGATCGGGATTTGGAACACTGGCACAATTATTTTTAGCTATATTAACTGTCGCAGTTTCAAGCATTGGCTTGAAGATAAAGACTTTGGGGGCATCTTGATGAGAGAGATTTTTCAAGACATTTGTGACTTTTTCAGGTTCGATAATAAATTCTATGTTATTATCAGCTTGTAAGGCTAATTCTGGTGTTTCGAAAGTCAACGTGTTTCCTACCGAAGTTACTAGTTGACCTTCCATTATGCTTGCAGAAAGAGATGGTACAGTCATCATTCCGCTGTTGAAGATTAAGGGGTGGAGGATAAAACTAGGGGTGGTAAGAAGAAGGGGTGATAATTTAGATGGCCCTTCAGGTAGATTGTCTATCGGAACTATCCTTGATTCTACTCCTAGTCTCGATTCAGCACCTTGATTTCGTGTGACTTTTTCTATAGCAGATTCTATTACAGGCGCTGCCGTTCTTATTTTAGAGACTATTCTATCTGATCCACGCGTTTTCACGCCTATTTTAGGGGTTTTCGTTTGTAATTTGGACGTTTTCGAAGGAGGCGGAGGTTCTGCTTCTGTCGAGTCAGAATCGTCATCTTCTAATATTACTATGGATTCCACATTTATTTCCGAATCTGCTTTTCTGGAAACAAATATGATTGTATGAGCTAGTGGCTAAAAGAATCACTAGACACCGCCCGTGTGGGCCTCCGTCGGCAGTCTTAGACATTTTGTATGGGATAGATTTTTTTTTTTTGCTGGACAATCCACACAGCGTCATCTAGCCCCAAGCTAAGCAGAGCTTGTGTTATGGGTACTAGATGACTGATATACTAGTATTTTTTAAACTTTCGCGATCGGAACACATATTGAAGACACGGGTATTTATCGCGTATTACCTTTTTTATTTATTTTCCCGACGTTTCGACTATGTTGCAATAGCCGTGGTCGCGGGCAGACTGGAGTATTGAACTTGAGATCTACCGTCACTGAGAAGCGGTGGCAGTATCAACAACTACCCTCACTTGATCTTCGGTATCCATATTGTCAGTGTTCCCCGTAATATAAGTCTTCAATGACTGATATACTTAATACAATACTATATTACATACATAAATATTTTTTATTATACATAGAAAATACCCAGAACACCCGGAATAAATATTTGCAGATCGTACAAACATTTATCCCAAGGCGGGAATCGAACCCGCAACCTCCTGCGTCGCTGGCGGACATTCGTCCGCCGCGCCACATCGGTCGTCACTTAGATAGAGACAGTGAGAGCAGACTAGTTGTCTATATGCCTTTAGTGGATAATCACAGAGCGAGACATTGTTTTCGTTGTTTAGTCAAAGTTTTGTGTATTATTTCTTGGCGATCCTTAATAAAATAAGACAAAAAAGGCCTCAACATAAAATGTTACTCACAAGTCTAATGTTTCACTGGTCCGTTCTTTCTCACTCGTCACGGGCATAAGATCAGGGATCACATAAACATCGCGCGATTCGCCCGGTCCTGATGTTACTTCGCAATCCTAAAGTAAGATATTATTTATTTTTTATGCACTGAATATTTATGGTCACTTTGGAACCGGCGCTGATGTGATCTATACAAATCTTACCTACCTCTCACTGCGCCTGAAGTAGCGCCATAGGACTGTAGTAAAATAGTACTTGATACGTCATCATTATCATCAACCTGAAGAAGTCCACTGTTAGACATAGGTCATCTCCAACTAATGCCAGAACTATAGAATTGATCCCCGATCGAGCTTCTTTCTTTATATCATCACCATTAACCTCAATAAGCACACTGCGGGACCTAGGTTTCCCCAATATTTGTGGGTTTTACTTAAATAACTAACTGATACACTTAACATACCTTGTTTGTATCGCTTAACAAGGTATTTTAAGTGTGTCAGTACATACTGACTCTTTCTCTATGTATGGTAGGTACATAGTGCACCTAGCTAGATGTTTAATGTACGCAATGACTTACCACATCAAGTGTGTCAGTCAAGTTCGTACTTTGTGTAGATACAACTAACACTTCTGTCTGCAGAAGCTGTGAGGTCATGCGTAGTTGCCGTAGCCTTGCCTCCAAATGCAACATGCTCTCTGGTGCGCCTATGCTATCCAGATCCGGTTTTGGATTACTCTGCAGGTAAAATAAAGCAACATGTTAATTCTATGATGGAGGAAAGAAGATTAACGAAACTGGCGCCCAAGCATAATAATAATAATGCTGGACAATCCACACAGCATCATCTAGCCCCAAGCTAAGCAGAGCTTGTGTTATAGGTACTAGACGACTGATATACTTCATACAATACTTTACATGATGGCGAATGGATGATTTGTTTAATAAAGCGAATGACTATTATAGGTAGGTATCTAACAAAATCTCAATTTATTTATTTATTTATAGACGAGCAGCTTTCGCTGATATGTGTTACACAGTGTTGAAATTTTTGGTCATTGTCTTTTATTTTAGTTGCACACTTTAAGCACTGTTCTACTTAATCGTAACCAGTTATCGAGCTTGTTTTTGAAGGCAATTTGTAACAAAATAGGTCAAACCAAACGCATAGACCACCACAGAATACATTAGCGGTGTCTGCCAGTGCACACCAAGATGCCTCGGATAGATGCAGTGCACCCGCCCCAATTTTAGGTGGTATGTGTTGAGTTCATATAGTATTGTTAATTTACTCTAGCGCCACTGAAAACCAGAGCTGCAAGAGCTACTATAATACTCTTGTAGCATAGCATTTGCTGGTGGTGGCCTTTTTTGTCGCCAGATTATAAATCATATTCATAAGAGACAAAATAAATAATTGCCTAATTTATTTCTAATTTGAGAAGCTTACCAGAATGTATTGTACATAGCTGGTACGGAATTGATAGCGCAAGTCTTGAGAGTCGATCAGTCGTTGCACCGCGTCGTGCGCATGCGTCGCCAAGCCAAGCGACGCCAGGAAACGGTATGCACCAGCAGCTTGCCTCTCGCACACAAAGCATACTAGCTGATTCTGAAATAGTCATTCATTTTATAACAAGCTAGCAGGTGGTAATGCAAAAATAAGGTTTTAAAGTACAGCTCTTAGTGAAGGACTCGTCCAAGGAAGTACTACCAACATGTCAACTTCTGCCGCTAAGCAGGCTGCTATGTTACGATTTAAAATACAGGCATATAAAGGTTAACACCTGTAAGCCTTAAGTTGATGGACACAGAGCAGTCCCTACTGTAAAAATACAGACAGTGGCTAAACGACTTCTTGAAAATATATTCAATTAATATCTTTTAAAAATAGTTTCATGGTTAATAGTAGTTTCACTGGTCCTACTATAACAAAACCAGTTCTAGTAATCTAGCAGCCACACTTGGATCTTGGTGGTCACAAATGTAATAATTACTGCAAAATAAATTCCAATCTAATAAAACGCAATCAATATGCAAAAAGAGTAGGTATGTAATTGTAGCCTCAATAACACATAACTCAATTGATATGCAAATATGTACAAATTGATGTCTCAATCATAATACATCTGGAACAGTGGGTGGTAGCATAATCAGCAGGTCAGTAAAACAAATGTAAGTATGCATGAGCCTGTAGCCATGTGTCAGTAGGTACCTAGCATGCTAGTTAGAAAAACTTGTCTGCTCACCAAGATTACAATGTACTTATACTTAAATATAAGTGTAATGTGTTCAAACGGTTTTTGATACCCACCTATACACAGAGGTACCAATCAACAGATCAATGAATGTGGTAACTATAGTAACTGTAGTAAAAACTGAAAGAATTTTACTCACAGAGTGGTTGAACAAAAAACACTGCTCGTTTAGATTGGATACATTCTGAATAAACCTCTTCAGGTATATTGGCTTATCTAACCGCCTTTCCTCACTAGTTCTCAGGCAAATAACACAGTAATCATGACTATTCTTATAAACTTTGTCAATGAACTGCAGTAATATTGGTTCCGTCATTTTACATTACTCTTGCATGGACAACTCTGGTAACAACAATATTATAGAAGAACTCGAGCGAATGCACGATCGGTCATAATTACATTTTAGTTTTAAATCTGACTCTAAGACAGTTGGAAATGCAATGCAATCAAAGAATCAGTACAAAATAACTCAAAATAAACAAAGTTACGTCCGGCCGACGTTATTTCTACGTAAAAATTGGGTTTGTTTATTATTATTGGTTATGGTTAGGTATTTATTCTGTTACTCGCTGACTTGTCCAACAAATGCTTCTTTTCAAAAACCAAGGTGGCAACATTCCTCTTCCTCTCTCATTTTTCTGAACGTTTGTTTGTTTTCGTTAATTCCTTCCATTCGATTTCGTATTACTTGTTTTGTATGAATTATGAATGAAACATTCGATGATCAATCCCAAAAATGCGAGAATACTTGCATATCTTGCCTAGCAACTACAAATTACTTAAACCCGATGAGTTTTACGTTAAGAAAAGAGTACAAAAAAATTATTGAAATGGTAAGTGCCATGCAAATATTACACACAAATTAAATATTCTGGAGAACATACTTTGAAGAACTGCCGTCTACCTACCTACAGTACCTGCTATAAAGTAGGCTGCAAACCGAACCTGGCTTGTGTTGATAGCTTGGTGTTTGATTTGATTGTTTGGTGAAAGTAATTCTTTTTTAAATTCTTTTCATTTTCTACCAGTCAATTTAATATTTCAGGAGAAAGAAGAACCCGATAAAATGAAAGAAGTGATGAAAATCTGTAATATATGCTGTTGGCAGTTTCGGAGATTTCTAAAATTTAAACAGCAGTGTCAGAAGGCACGGATGTTGCTAACAGATGAAGTTGAAATGGTATCAGTTATGGTTTACCACTTGCATCTTATTTCTTAGATTTAAGGAAGTGCTATGGCTCTTGAGCGCTAATGGTCTAGTTGCTACACCACAACACTCACAGAGGATGGGTATGCCAGGCACAGATCGGGCACGACTTGTGTCTTCAACTTGTGAATGTTTACAAAATATTTACTATATTTTGTATATCCTATTGTTTTAATATGTACAAAAGGCTGTCAGTGTGTATTTTTCCTATTTTCATGCTGTTCGTTTTTAAATTAGTAGAAACAATACCGTTTCATCAGTGTCCGATTCTGCCAACATTTTTAACTAATCCTAGTTGCAAATGGCAAAATGCAGTAAGCTGCCGAAATACGCAAATCTCATCTGACTCGCCGCCGCCGCCGCGCCGCCAACCCATCCTCTGTGTTTGTTGCGCTTAAGTGTTACTTAACTGATTATTTACTTATCTTAAAACCCTCTCATCTTTCTTCAGAAACTGACATTGTGTCACAACTTCGAAAAAACAAAAACAGAAGTCTACTATTTCCCAGATGAAACACAAGAAGGAATAAAATTACTTAATGGTAACTCGGGAGATTACTCTAACATGCAAGAGAATGGTCCATTGGTGAACAGTTTAGAAGGGACCTCACCGGACAACTTGCAGGATGATGAAATGAATGATACTGAGTACAATGACTATGATGAAGTACCATTGGTACTTCTAAAAGAGTATGGAAGGAGTAAGAAGAGGAAAAAAAGAAAAAATGTGGTAAGATGCATTGATGACTGTATGCATTTTTTTAACAGCACACAAAAAACTTAAAATAATGCAGATAAAGAACAAATAAAATACCTAATATTTGTTCTTTATCTGCATTTTCTAATAAAAATAAATAAATAATAATAATAAATAAATAAGGACTGATGATGACTGCTATCTTGAGGCTTTAAAAAGAGGTTGTTGTCACTGAGTCGGTAGCTTTTTCACACATACCCGTATTTATACCACCCTCACAACTTAATCCACAGGAAATACATGCTCAATAGATGCAAATCTGACTAAGCCACGGGTTTCCTCACGATTTTTTCTCTCACTGTTTGAGACCAATTGCAGTGACACAGGTATTGCTTAGGAAAAATCTATTGCACGACCGGATTCGAACCCACGACCTTCAGAATCATCAGATCTGAAGACAGGGTCATTCCCACTAGACCACCGGTCTTATTACACCCGGTTTATTTGGTCTTTTCCAGGGTTGCATAAATGATGAAAAACAGTTAAAACCCGCAATTGGACAAGACGTGTCGAGTAAGAGAATTAAAAAAGAGCTTAAGGAAGGGTTCACCTCTAGGATGGTGCAGGAAACAAACGAATATGTAGTCATTAAGTTAACAAAAGAGCAAGTGAGTACCTTTAAAGCGTTTACGTTTTACACGTTTTTAAATAATATAATTAGGTAGGTACTTATATTGATACCGAAAACACCGATACGATACCATTATCTATAATGAAAACGGAAAAAAAATCACGTTGTATGAGAGCCCCCTTAAATATTTATTTGATTCTGTTTTTTAGTATTTGTTGTTATAGCGGCAACAGAAATACATCATCTCTGAAAATTTCAACTCTATATCATGGTTCATGAGATACAGCAGTTTGCAGTTTTTTTCCCGTTCCCGTAATTTTTTCGGGATAAAAAGTAGCCTTTATGTTAATCCAAGTTAAAATCTATGTTTATACCAAATTTCATCCAAATCGGTCAACTGGTTAGAGCGTGAAAGAGTAACAAACATCCATCCATCCATACTTACAAACTTTCGCGTTTATAATATTCGTAGGATGACTCAAAATTCTTACAGGTTCTACAAGAAATGGAGGATAGGTCCAAAAGTGAGGCGTACGTCCAGTCGCCATTCAAGTGTGAGAAATGCGTCAAGGGATTCAACTTCCAAGATGTTCTGAGGACTCACATGGAGAGGCATACGATGGTAATGACAGCTGGCACAGCTCAGTTAGTGGTCATCAATAATAATAATTATTATTATGCTGGACAAACCACACAGCATCATCTAGTCCCAAGCTAAGCAGAGCTTGTGTTATGGGTACTAGATGACTAATATACCTACTTAATACAATACATTACATACATACATATTTTTTATTATATGTATATATAAAATACCCAGAACACCCAAAATAAATATTTGTAGATCGTACAAACATTTATCCCAAGGCGGGAATCGAACCCGCAACCTCCTGCGTCGCAGGTGCCTATTGGCCCGCCGCGCCACATCGGTCGTCGTTAAATAATTGTTTTGTATATATACATAGAATACAATATAACACCCAAACAGAGAACAAACATTTGTGTCCATCATATAAATGTTTATCCTCGCTGGGCATCGAGAACCCACAACCTACAGCGCAGAAGGCAGAGCTACTGAAAAGAACCTAAGCTTTGAAAAGAGAGGCCCATAAAAGATAAGAGATAAAAAATAGTTTTTCAATAAACTTTTAACTTTTTGAAGGCCAATATATAGGTACGTTGAAATGTTTGGAATGTCTGTCTATGTATACTCTGTGATCTTTCAGGAAATAGGTTCGTTTCAGTGTGACATGTGCTCTCAATATTGTCACAGTGCGGTCTCTCTGAGAGGGCACGTCAAGTCCCACACTACAAGGTGAGTTACTTATAGAGAAGCTGTTAGCTGTAAGGTTGTACTGCCTTCCAGCGACGCCTATCCGGGGGTTATCTCTGGCGTTAAATGACTTTTTTTTTCATTTGACCTGCCGGTGGAACAAGCATATGGCCCACCCGATGTTGAGTTGTTCATCATCATCCCACTTTATGTGTGGTCGGCACAACATGTTCTTTTCTCCCATAAAAAAAATAGAATAAAATATTTAAGGGGCTCTCATACAACACACATGATTTTTTGCCGTTTTTATTATAGATAATGGTACGGAACCCTTCGTGCGTGAATCCGACTCGCACTTGGCCGGTTATATTTGGTCTTTTGTCAGTTTTTATATGACAATTAGGGACTTTATAAGGATATTGATGCCGAAAACACAGAAAAATCGGGTTTTTTGCATTTTTTTTGTCATAATAATCATGGTCAGAATGCGCAGTTTGAGTTTTCGAAAGTAGTGTAATTACTCCCGGGTTTTGTTATTTCAGGTACAAATGCAAGTTGTGTGGCGTGGTCCGCCTGTCCCGCCAGCACCTGCTGGAGCACTACGCCATCACGCACACCAGGCAACCCGTCACCTACTCCTGCGACACCTGCCACTTCAACACCAAGTAATTGCACGTTCATGTACCTAATACATCATTTGTTAGCTTTTAAAAGATTATTATATTATTTCAAAAATTATTCCCTCGAGTGGAAATTGAACTCATGACCTTCCCCTTGATACAGGGATGCGCTAGCTAACTGCGCTACCTGGAGTTCTACCGAGATGGTCGAATACCAAGATGGTCGAAATGTAGAAGACTATTTGATGATGATGAGTAAAATCCGCAGGGATCGTCTTGAAACGTCTTAAATCTGGGTGAATCTAAGGGTTCCCGCACACGGGCCCCCGGCCACAACCACAAAACGCCGCCACTGACAATATTGCCTGTAGTTTCCATACATTTGACGACCGATGTGGCGCAGCGGGCGAGTGTCCGCCTGCGACGCAGAAGGTTGCGGGTTCGATTCCCGCCTTGGGATAAATGTTTGTACGATCTGCAAATATTTATTCCGGGTGTTCGGGGTATTTTCTATGTATAATAAAAAAAATATCTATGCATGTAATATGGTATTGTATTAAGTATATCAGGGGCCTAATTGCGCTAATTATTTTCAGCTGGATTGGAATTGAACTTGAACCGAACCACAGCTTTTTGAAGGATTGGTAGCGCGCTAATAATTTGACGTTTGGTTCAAACGTTAGTCAGTCGAAGTTCGTACGTTTCTCCTGTCAACCAAACGGTTGAGCTAAAGTTGGTAGGGAAGCAACTTTTTCTCAACCGTTTCTCGATCGTTGGGAATTGTTTTGTTTATTTTAAGCTTATAAACCCTAATGTACGCGTATTTTTAATAGTAGAGGAGGTAGCTAGGAGTAGACGTAGCTGTAGCTACGTCTAATCACCAATTCCGAGCCAATTGACCTAATAAATCTACAAAAAGTCATCCTATCTAGAAGTCTAAAAAGAAGCTAAATAAAAGCTGGCCAAAGGGCTAGCTGGTCAAATAATTACCTTCACATGCCACCTTCTCTACGTTGGGATGCTTTGAACTCGAAACCAAGGTAATAAACCTTAAATATGCTTTCATTTTGCAAGAAATGAGTAACTTATTAGCAATGAAAACTACTTTGTTTTAGCTTTTGCTGGCCTTCTATGCTTCTGGTTCTTATCAGACTATTGTGGAGACAGTAATATATATTGTGTTTCTCAAGTCAATGTCTCCAAAGCCATCCATCAATTGATGATAATTTGAACAAAACAATTATGAAAAAATAAATACTCATTTCAACTGCATTATAGAACCAGTTAGAAGATAGTAAGTAGGTAGGCATTACAAATGAAAAGTTGAATCAGGTAGGTACCTACACTCTTAGTACATGCTGAAGATATTACAGCCTTGTGTTGCGGCCCAGACATATTTTGTTTTAATCAGTCATTCTTTTGGGAAAGAACTATGTATCTATGTATAATCTAAGTACTACCTAACTACCTGGTTATAGAAAAATTACCTAATTACATATGATATTTTTATTATTCCGGTTTCATAGCAAGTTTTGATTATCTAAATTAAAATAATGTTTGTCTTTGCAGGTGCCTGTTGGTGGTTAGAATGCTTATGCTCTTCTCCCTGTAACTGCTGCTAAAATAACAAATGCATGCCATATGCTGCACAATCTACCACATATTCTGTTCACTTTGCTGACAGCAAAGTAGGGGGCTAGCAAGCTATCTCGCAAGTGATGATGATTTGAACAAGACCATTTTGAAAATATAAAGCTTTCTCATTTTAACTACATTAAACCAAACAAAGTAAGTACTACAAATAAAAAGTTAGCTCAGATAAGATACCTACCTATACTCCTAAAAAGTACATGCTGAAGATATTAGAGCCTAGAGCGGCCCAGACATGTTTTGTTTTTTTTCCCAAATTTTGCAATACTATTCGTCAGTTCTGAGAACTTATACAATCTAAGTACTTACCTAATTACCTGGTTTTAGTAAAATTACTTTATAAATGATACTAATATTATTCAGGTTTCACAGCAAGTTTTGATTATCCAGGTTAAAAGAATGTTTGTCTTTGCAGGTGCCTGTTGGTAGTTAGAAAGCTTCACTCTCCCTGTAGCTGCTGCTAAAATAACAAATGCATGCCATGTGCTGCACAGTCTAGTGCATATCCTGTTCACTCTGCTCACATCAAAGGAGGGGCTAGCAAGCAATCTTTGATAAACGGCATCAACACCATAGACTGAATGTGATGCAGTGCATGCAACCTCAAGAAGCTACAGCTGCAACTCTCACGGCAGCAAACATTTATGCAAGACTTGTGGGCAGATAAGGGGATTGATCTTTAAAGTGTAATTGACTGAGGCGGGATGTTGTTCATGGATACATTCAATTTTGTCATACCTGTGTTTGTTGTATTACTTAAATATGGTGAATTTGTCTATAAGTTATAATAATTAAGTATGTATTTATAAAATAAATAATGTTCATCTATATAAACTGACTGATTATTACAGCCGTTACAGCCCAGTTGGTAGTAGCCCTGCCTTCTGCCCTGTAGGTGGTGGGTTCGAACCCTACCGAGAACAAACATTTGTGGTGGGTGGTCTAAGTACCTACGTATTTACAAAAAAATAAGTATACAAGTATACTATCAGTCATCTGGTTCCCATAGTACAAGCTATACTTAGCTAGATGCTTGGCTAGATGTTGTGTAAAAAAAAATGTCCACATAATATCAAAATATTTATTTATAATCAGTTTTACTATATGTTGGTACTTATTTAGTTGGATCTCAGGATTGGGGGTGCCTAAATACTTATAGCTTACAAAAAAATATTAACCATTTTAATTTATTTTACACACTAAGTTTGCTACTTACATAAATCATTTAAGCACAATTATAATTAATTGGAATATAATTGAAAGAGTAAGGGTGAATGTATGTACCATCTGTAATTTACTTGTAAGCACAATCAAGTGCTATGATGATAGGCACTTATTAATTATTGCTAATCTTACTAGAACATGGATGATTGTAAGTTTAGCTGCGCTGACTTCCATCCTAGTAGGTAGTACCTTTTGGTAGTAATCATCTTACTAATAAAAATACCTACCTATTACAATATAATTGTTAAAATCTTTTGTTTTACTTGTAAGTACAACAAACTAAAACTTAATTATTCTGAGTTATCATACTAAATACTGATTGGCTGCACTGGTCTTTTAGCTATTGGTCTAGACTCTAGAGCATAGCTCAAAGTAGCCCCTGCAATTTTCAAAGAAGCCTCTGCCTTCATTTCTTCTATGTGGAGGATCATCTTCTACTACACTTGGTAATCTTCTAATACATTTCTACCTGCTGAAATTGAAATATATTAGGTTTTGGTAGCTACTAAGTGTTAACCGTATAGTATAGTAGTAGCTAGTTAATAAATTTGTAACATAAAATAGGTATAAGTACCATTATAGTATGCAAAAGTTTTATTTGGGGCCATTCATTTTATATGTATTTAGGAGTAAAAAAAATCATTAAACAAGTACATAGTACTTACATAATTCGAGGCAAATTGATCTTTTTTAACCTCAGTCAGAGGGCCAACATCTTTGCCAAGATATTGGTTGCAGACTCTTCAAACGAAATCAAAGTTTGTGTAGTGCTAGCTAGGTCCGCCTCCAGTAGCTCTATAACTATCATTTAGAACTAACTTTGCTTTGATTATGTACATATAGTCATTAATGCCTGAAAGAAACGAACATTACTATTAGTTTATTGAGTTCTATTTTGATATTTTCATTTGATACCTACGTTATTATTTTTTGTTATTACACTTATCAACTTCATACAAGTAATCCCAGCAAAACTATACATAGAAGTGCTACCGGCGAGAAATAAAATAATAAAGATTAGGTAATTAAGTTTAGTAATCACACGAAGACAAAACAAAATATTAATAATTTCTTGTTTGTTTACATTTTTCCTCAAGAAATTCCCCACAGAATGCACAAATACGTCATTTAAAACCTCACTGTCACTGTAAGCTGTCAAAATTGAAGTTCCAGACGCTGTTTGATTGTTGATTGATTGATTGCTACACGTAATCCAATAGAACAACACTATGAATATATATATTCTGTGATCGACAGCGTCTGAACTTCGACTGTGAAACGTTTCAATTGTGGTTGTCATTAGAACGTTATCGCAATACGGATATGGCTCATCGGTCGGTCGTAACCGAACTATAATCGCAACTGAATTGCAACGTAACTTCGACCGTTTGAAGATGTGTAAAATTAGCGCAATCAGGCCCCAGTTCTCGCTTTGTAGCGTGTGGCGGCTACGAGCGTCAACTGCCACACTCGACGCTCGTAGCCGCCACACGCTACAAAGCGAGAGGAAATATGCCAGTGGCGGCTTTTTGTGATTGTGGCCGGAGGCCCGTGTGCGGGAACCCTAAGCGCCGTTCCTCGCGACCAAGCCTAGTAGATGTATTCATGTTATGTTATGAATGTTTCCAGTAAGCGTACAGTGATGCAGCGTCACGTGAAGAGCCACGCGAGCACGGAGCCCCACGCCTGCCATCAGTGCGGGAAGCTGTTCAAGAGCATCGACTCACTCAGAGTGCACACCATGTTAGTATAATACTCCTTTCCTGTTTTATGAACACACACACAGATCAGAGGGTCTAGACCAGGGGCCTAAGCACGAACTGGTTATCGTGTCGCTAGCGTCACGCTAACGTTACCAAAATGTATGAGATTTTGCACAGCGCCTCTATCGTACGTAAAGAGAACTAAAATTGGAAGCACGAACACTTTTGACATTACGTACGTAAAGTAAACGATAGCTAGTTGCGTAATGTAACGTAATTCAATAGGAATTTAGTAAATAGGTTGTCGTTCGTGGCACCAACCACCTGGCACCTAGCTTTAATGCCGGTTCCAGTTTCATACTAGCGTCCGTGAGTAGTCCCAATATGTACAATGTAATATTCCTTTACCTTTAAATTTGTTAATTAGGAGACACGACCAGACGGCTCGGCTGCAATGTTCTAAATGCGACGTGACATTCGTGTACCAATCGTTATTAAGACGTCACATGACACAAGTACACGAGAGGAGGGATTACTACTGCGTGGAATGTGATGCGCAGTTCAAATCTAACGTAAGTACTTATTGAGATGACACGTAACGGAACAAGCTGGTCCATCTGATGTTGAGCTACTTTTTTTTTTTTTAATACAACTTGCTGATGGAACAAGCAGATGGCCCACCTGGCCATACTTCTATATTTATTACGGTTGTTCTGGGTATTTTCTATGTTTAATAAAAAATATCTATGTATGTACTGTACTAAGTATATCAGTCATCTAGTACTCATAACACAAGCTCTGCTTAGCTTGGGGCTAGATGATGCTGTGTGGATTGTCCAGCATTATTATTACTTCTGCATATAAAAATAGCATTTGTTTTACAGCATCAGCTGTAGTAGTGTGATTACTGATGGAACAAGCACATGGCCCACTTGATGTTAAGTGGTTGCCTTGCAGGTCACAATCTTTAAGAACGTGCCCTACAATGCACTACCCTGCGTCCATCAACCTGAGGTATACTGGTGTTAAGCCTCATGTGCCTGTAATTTTACAGCAATGCGAACATCACTGCTTGGCGTCAGAAATAGGTACGGTGTTGGTAGTACGCACCCCAGACGAGCCCTTTCACAAAGAGCTCTACTACTACTAAAAAAAAGAGGTCCCGTGAAAATTAAACACTACAGAAGCCTAGCTTTCACCCGTCCACAAATCCTGTTTTGTATTACATATGTAAACTGAAAAATATCTCAAGACATGCTTTTCTGAAATTATTTAATTATAGTAATTTTTAATATTTGACGTGTTATTTCAGGAAAGTCTAAGACTGCATTTCAAGAAGGCTAAGAAGCACCGAGATTCAAGCTCATACAAGTAAGAGGAGCATAAGTTATTGTTTAAGTTTTTGACGTTCCACCCCAAGCAATAATCCCATACGTAAAAATGGACTGGCACAGAGCCTTTTGGAATTAATTATTTTTCCATCTAAATATATATAACTCAAAGGTGACTGACTGACTGACATAGTGATCTATCAACGCACAGCCCAAGCCACTGGACGGATCGGGCTGAAATTTGGCATGCAGGTAGATGTTATGACGTAGGCATCCGCTAAAAAAGGATTTGATTAATTCTACCCCCAAGGGGATAAAATAGGGGATGAAAGTTTGTATGGAACTTTGTAAATTTTAAACCGATCGGACTGAGACTTTGCATGCATAAAGTTACTATGATTTTATCCCGAAAAAATAACGGGACCGGGAAAAAACTGCCACGCAGGCGAAGCTGCGAGCGGCCGCTAGTTACTAATAAACTCTGCGTTAACTTGAAATAGTAATGTTCCCGCTAAGCATGCTGAATGTGTTAACTGTTTCCGACCGTTGCACCGGGAACACAATTCAAATGTTTTTTTTATACTTGTACCCTACTACCTTTTTGAAACGTCAGAGAATTATAAGCACTTCTATTTCTAAACCCAGGAGCTTTTATATCATAATTTCGCCACAAATTTAAAGCGCCAGGGACTAAACAGTAATACTGTGTGTTGTTTGTTCTCCAGATACGAGTGCTCGCAGTGTACTGTGAGTTGTGTGACGTCGAGTGCCCTGGAGGCCCACAGCGCCCGCGCGCACGGCGGGCCGCGCGCGCACGCCTGCGCCGCGTGCCCCCGCCTCTACAGCAGCCGGGACGCGCTGAGGGCACACGTGTGGCGGACACATTCGTAAGTGTTCATTGAAAAACTAAATGTTCAGCTTTATGAATGAATGAATGAAAATTCTTTATTGTACACCTTACAAGCTAGAGAATAAAACAAAAAAACAATAGTAGTCAACAACAGATAATGTACAATGGGCAGTCTTATCGTCTTATCGGTCTAAAAGCGATCTCTTCCAGATAGATTTTATTGTTGTTTTCCCAATAAATATAATATGTGTTTTTTTTTCAGAGACAAAGCAAGTTGTAATGTCACTGGCTGAATCCAGGCTTTTAATAGTAATATTCAGAAATAAAAAATCGGCTAAGTGTGAGTCGGGCTCGCGCACGAAGGGTTCCGTGCCATTATCTATAGTAAAACAGCATGTACATCACGTTTGTTGTATGAGGGCCCCCTTAAATATTTATTGTATTCTGTTTTTTAGTATCTGTTGTTATAGCGGCAACATAAATACATCATCTGTGAAAATTTCAACTCTCTAACTATCACGGTTCATGAGGTACAGCCTGGTGACAGACGGACAGAGGAGTCTTAGTGATAGGGTCCCGTTTTACCTTTTGGGTACGGAATCCTAAAAACAGAAACAGCTTCACTACTTTAATCCTCAGGCACGGTATTTATCGTCTCAGATATCTTAGTACCAAGTATAGTACTCAAGATTCATTGAAGATGTCCAAGGGGGTAGTCAGAAGCATGTTAAAATACTACTTTTGGCACATACCCACATGTTGCAGTAGTTAGCATTCCATACATGACAGGTTGCAGGCCCGACGCCGCTACTAGGATGCTAACTGGTTTCCTCACGATATTGTTTTTCTTCAACGTTTACGAACTCTGGCATTCTGAAATAGCTGGTCTAAAAATGTCCTGTGATAACGAAAAATTGCTTAATCATAATGAAAACTTTGGTATATTTATGACTATAAATAATTTATTGCAAATTTAGGTTTAGCAGTATCAAATTGCTATAATTTTGTATGTGTAAAGTAGATAATAAAAAACGGTATATGAATATATTGGTTTTATTTCAAAATTAATGGTGGTACTGGGTACCTAGAAGGTAGTTTAGCCTAGACTTAAATCTAGGGGTATCTAGGCTTTAGTGGCGCATAGATTATTTTTAACATTAAGATACAGCTTGCGGCTATAATTTATTGTTCTTTATAATTCCTCGCTCTATCTACTTACTCTACCGTTAAACAATCTATATTAGGTATACTGCGATGCAGGAGGTTGCGGGTTCGATTCCAGCCTTGGGATAAATGTTTGAAATGAATGGTATGAAAAACGCGAACGAAGTCGAGCGGTCAGCTAGTCTCCAATAATTTTAAATAAAGTTTTAAATTGTGTTAAGTTATTTATTTCTATCCTATCTAAATAACAATTTACTATAATATAACTAGAGTGGAATATATTTTTAAATTTTTTATACATTACTAATTATATTTTTCAATCTATCTTTATATCTAGCACCAAAATACAACAGTCGTTGTCGTGATATTAATTTAATTAATTCCTTGCGTTTTATATTAACAGCCTTACTATATAATATAAATTCTTAAAACTATTGCCGTCTCTTACCGATGGATGAAGACAAACAGTAACAGAGTTAACTTTAAGCAATTTTGCAACTTACTTTAAGTAGTATGCCTCATATGCTGAGATACCAGAAACGGTATATAGTGTAGATCTATAGACCAGCATACGTCCATTAGGCCTGCGTTAAGCATCATATGCTCTTAAACTACTATAGCCTGCATCAACGTGCCTTTAAAATACAGAATCGGTCCCTGTATGTCTATCCAACCGGGCTAAGATGTGCAACGCGAGATATATCGCGCTTGACACGAGATACTTTTTCTATTGGTGGACATTTTATAAATCATAGATAAAAAACCCACAGATAAGTTAAACATTAGCATTGTCTTTATGTGACAGAACGAGATAGATTTTTGGCACTGGCATGCTAGCACAGGGAGATATAAAAAGATATCTCTTTTTACATGAGTTAACGAGTAGACAAAATTTTGTCGCGTTGCACATCTTAGCCGGGCTGGGGTGTAATCATGGAACTGCGGTCGATATTCTTGTCGTATCGACAAACTGATTTTATCTACACCCGCTAGCATAGAACTAGCGACATGTTTTATCGAGAGATTTTCTTGTTGACAGCTTGTCGATAAATTCGGTATAACTTCTCGAATTTATCGACCTAGCGTTTAACTAAGTTCCATGCTACCTCGATAAATTTCGATAAAACCGTGTTTTATCTAGAATTTATGTCAAAGTTTATCTATTTATACATCCTTACTTGGGCACCTGGATTCTTAACCCTGGGACATGGGTCTTGTAATCGCACTGACAAGACGGACAAAAGTCTACCACAAATTCATCTTCACGAAAATTACAAATTGTCAGATCACTGCACTATCATAATAAGATTAAACCTTTGATGAACCACTATCAGTCACCCATTCAAATTGTGGACGGGCCGAATGTTGCTTATTTTTTTGATCTGTGGTCAAGCTACGGCTCGAGCGATCTGGACGTTGTTAAGGCCACAAAAACCCATTGTCAGTCCTTTCTCATACATTTCCTTCGTTCCAGTACAATCACATTTTTCAATGCTCCAGCCACAACAAACCTTAGCTCGTGGAACTTCTGGATAGACAGGCGATAAGTAAGATGACGTCCGTCGGTCAGTGTGAGGGAGAGGACTATATGGGTATCTCGACGGAGAAGCTCCTTACTCCGCTGTGCTGAAGCATTCTCTGATTTGATGTTTGCTTGACTGAAATAAAAATACAAAATGAACCTCGCATCCTTTTAAAGGCTTCTCGGTATTTGTAATTTTACAATGAATGTAGTAATTTTAGTAGTAGAGCTCTTTGTGAAAGGGTTCGTCCGGGTACGTACCTACTACTACCGTACCTATTTCTGCCGCTAAGTAGTGATACTCACACTTCTAGGAATAATAATAATAATATTGCTGGACAACCCACACAGCATCATCTAGCCCCGAGCTAAGCAGAGCTTGTGTTATGGGTACTATGGGATATTTTTTTATTATACATAGAAAATACCCAGAACACCCGGAAAAAATATTTGCAGATCGTACAAACATTTATCCCGTGGCAGGAATCGAACCCGCAACCTCCTGCGTCGCATTAGGTCGCTTATCGGATTTTTGTAATCACTGTTTCGTAAACATTTGTGTAGGTAGGTACAGTCAGCTGCACTAGAATGTATACAATTCGTAACTTGTAAAATGGTTTTACAGCATTGCAATTAATATTTACAGAGCAAAAACTCAAAAAATAAGTCACTCATCAGCAAATTTCACGATTTTTGAGTTTTTACTGCATAAGACTTTGATACCGTTTTGAAAGTTACAAATTGTTTACATTATAGTACAGCTGACTGTATAATAAAGAATTTAATAATCATGAACAAATAAAGCTATGTTGTTTTGTGTTTACTTACCTCAAAGACAAATCAATTTTCCAAGTCAAGCCGACAAGTCCCAGTTTGACCCTCAAGTGTGTTGGTATATTCTCATAAATCTTGTCAGTACACAGCAGTAATGATAACTCCTCTGTGCATTCAGGAGAAAATCTGAAAACCATCAAACAATGGACTCTATATATTTCGTTTTTATACATATAATTACTAGCGGACGCTCGCAGCTTCGCCCGCGTGGCATTTTTTCCCCGGTCTCTTAATTTTTTCGAGATAAAAAGTAGCCTATATGTTAATGCAGGTTACAATCTATATCTATTCCAAATTTCATCCAAATCTGTCCACTGGTTAGAGCGTGAAAGAGTAACAAACATCCATCCATCCATACTTACCAACTTTCGCGTTTATAATATTAGTAGGATATTATTAAAACTAAATAAAAAAGGGCACAGCTCAGTTAGCAGTAGCTCTGCCTTAAGTGCTGTAGGTTGGGTTTGATCCCACCGAGAAGAATATTTGTGTGATTGTGATTACACAGTTGTTTGTTCTCAGTCTGGGTGTTATATCATATTCTAAGTATGCATTTACAAAAAAAGTATATATAATGTTTTTTAACAGCCATCTGGTCCCCATAGTGCAAGCTATGCTTATTTCACAATTGTTAGTACTTATAGTAGTTTTTAAGAAAAGGATCTTAGCAGACATACTTACTGAAAAGATAGATTTTTATATTATCCCAAAAGACTTGTAATATTTTTTTTCTCTTCTTTGATTTCCCTAAGTAAGCACTATAAAATCTAATTAATTATGATACTGAAGACAGGTTTGATGTGGTGAAAGACAACAAATAGATTTTATTTTACCTTTAAGTCATTACCTCAGTCCTTCAATAAAGTTGCTAACATCTTCACGTCCCCATGCTGCCTTGTTTGCTGATTGTAGTCGAGCCATGTGTCTCACAACTGCTCTTACAGCTGCAAACTTATCTGCATTCATAAGACTTGAGGTTCTGCTGTCCGGATTGCCTTCTAACTCTTTGAGAGCCACTGGAAGAATTACTCTTAGTAGCAGTAAGAAAGGATATTTAGGGGATTAACACAGTATTATATCTCCAAGTACAGGCAGCAGTGTATTGCCATGTATGTAATGCCCTCCATGGAGTGTGAGGTCTGTTAGGTAATTCAATAGGTAGAGGTAACCGCTCAACATCAGGTGGGTTATCTAACTGTGTGAAAAGTTTTTTTAAGAAAATTGTAATGCTATTAATTCTCTCTATTTTAGATAAGATTAATACTTCTTATTTAAAAAAGAGGGAAAGAAATAGCCTCCTCAGGTTAAGCCTAACTTTAACCTCCAGGCATGGGTCATAACCCCTCAGGTTCCTTAGGGCATAAAATAGTACCAACTCAAGATTCTTTGAGGATGTATAAGGGGAGTCAAGGATATGTCCAAATATTACATTTGGCACATACTTTACATATTATGTGAGTATTCCAACACGACAGGGTGCAAAGCCATCGCCGCTACTGGAATATTAACAGGATTCTTAGCAATAGAACATAAATTATAAAACTTACGAACAACAAATGGTTTTATCTCTTTTTTCTGTATTTCAGGCGTTACATACTTCACGGCAGTCCATTGCAATGGATTTTCCGTTAGTAGCTCTAGCTGCTGCGACATCTTTTTTCTTTGGATTATCTTTGGATATTTTGAAAATGAACTACTTTACAAGAAAACAAGAAAATCAACAAACAAAACAACGTCAGTCTTCTTTTCTTCAGCTGCTGCTTGCTTGTTGTATCGTGCATAGAACTTTAAAACCTTATTCTTAGGTACCTATTGTGTTAAATAAAATCACTCTGTGGTTTCGGCATAGAATACTATTTTAAACTATTATAGCCTGGTAACACTAGACATACAAAAGGTTGAACGAATGAAATGAATTCAATGAAAACTAGGCATGGATCATTTCACAAGTAGCTTGCGAAATTTAATATGAAATGCAGTTTCATACGTCGCACCAGCTACTTTTCTTCAAAGTGTCTGCGAAAAGTCGCACTCAATGAAATCGGAACGCGAGAGCGAGCGAGTGACAAAACAAATCGTGCTAGACAGAGCGGGCGTGATAGAAAGAACAAACTATATATTTCTGTTTCGTCGCAGCCGCACGTGCCCATGAAGAGGGCAGCGCCATCTCGTGCTCCGTTTTAGTACGATTATGGGTGAACTTTGAACTAGAATATCGTAAGAGAGTATTTTAAAAACAGACTTTAAATTAAGTGCAGTAGAGTATTAATTTTCTTGGAATAAAAAGTAGCAGATCTCATATTCATTTGTTTGTTTGCGAAACGATTTTTCATTATTTCATCGTAGGTCACACTTCACAGTCAGTCATCCGAGCGCTGCGCTGGCGAGCGACGTCTTGCAAAATCAGCGGTTGTCAGCGATCGATTTATTTTCATTTCGTTTATTGTAAATAATATCTTTACTAAAGATATTTACAGTAGGTACCTACCTACATTTTGACCGTAATAGATAGGTACCGCTCAAATCTTATCACGAAAGCCTTTTTTTATTGATATTATCAAGTTTTTACATTGTCAGTCCCAAGCCTGTAAAAGTATGAGGGAAAGTTCATTGCTTGAAAATAAATGCAATTCTATCATGATTATACCTATATTATATTCTAAGTACCTACCTAGATAGCACGTGAATCCGGTCTCTGTTCCAACTTCCAATTCAAAAGGAGCGTCAGAGATTTTTTATTATAATTCATACCTTATTTCTAGTAAGATAAGGAACGTGTGGGGGATTCGTTTTCTGTCATCTTTGGAAGCAACATTGTATTTTAATTTTAATTGTTTTTCTAGTGTTATTTTTAGTTCTGATGGGTAATTTCGGTGGTATTTTAACCATCATTAATAAAGTTGAGGTCTTAGCACAAGTATGACCAGTTGAAATGAAAGTGAGTTATGTGGCATCCTGATTTGAACGAAAATGTTTCCTTTTGGTTTTGAAGAAAAACGCCATCTTTTTCTTCAAAACCAATGACAGCCGACTTTACTTTTTTACCGACTCAACTCGACCACAGAACATATATATGGAGACTCGACTAAACAATCAATAAATAAATCCGGTCATCTACAGCTCTCTTCTTCTTGGGAACTGCAGGTAAGGGCCTCGGGTGTGTAACCCATCGCCCTAGCATCTACTCGCAGACTACGATCCCTGGGTCGCGGGGCTCAGCCGTGGGGGTGCCTTCCTGGCTTATAGGTGGCTCCTCCGGGCTTTTCGCTGACCAAGATAGTGCGTGCGTGTACGTACTGCCTATCTTGGTATGACGTGGGATATCTAATTTTGTTATTATTATTATTTTTTTAATTTCTCTATACTTCGCCATCGATGGACTGGAAAGGTACCAAGTCACTCTCGAGGTAATGATCGCCAAGGTCTTCTAATTGCTGGTGGTCTAGTATGGGGTGGAGCAAATCCACAACTCGACTAAAAGTATTTTATTCAACCCACTTGACATTGGCAAAATTGTCCGAATGACAGACACATGCCACAAAAAAAAGAAGCTATGAAGAGCGCAGCGCCATCTCGTGCTCCGTTTTAGTACGATTATGGGCGAACTTTGATTGAACTATAGCCAACTGACAGTAGCTAATGTCACTTTGTAAAATAATGTTGCCATGCCATATAGTAATAGTGATGCGTTCAGTTCTCGTTCAATCAGATGAATGATGAAAATGTAATAAACGATATTTTTATTTTTATTACCAACCTATAATTATTGTTATATTTGATACATTTATAGTTTCAACTACATGATGTATTGAAAATAAGACAGTCTTACAAGTTTCCTCGCAATGTTTTCCTTAATGTTTAAGACACTCGGTATTCAGTATAGGTAGATACTATAGGAACATAGTCGTCGAAAACTCATTGGTATGTACAAAACACGACTAAAATTCGAACCCCGTACCTTATATCGGCATTTCCGCACACTAAGTATTCACTAGACAATCGAGGCAATTTCATTCATTCAGGTGTTTTTTCAATCATTCACTTTGTCACAACACTATTTTTATTTCATCAAAAACTGGCAACACAGTAAACGTCAGTTGACTTCGTGTAATTAAAAATTCGACTATAGAATGACGTAAGAGTATTTTAAAAACAGACCTTAAATTTAGTGTGTTAAAGTATTAATTTTCTTGTAATAATAAGTAGCAGAGCTCAAAATCGCTCAAAATGATTTTCCATTATTTCATCTCGTCGCAGTCGTCGCAGATCACAGTCAGTCATCCAAGCGCTGCGCTGGCGAGCGGCAACGTCTTGTGAGTTCAGCGATTGCTAGCGATTTATTTTTATTTCGTTTATTGTAATTATCTAGGTACGTACTTAGTTATTTAGTTTGATGGTTTGTTATTTAGTGAGTAAGTAGGTACTTGTACTAGGTATACTGTTAATGTAAATAAGAACAATAATAAGGTTTAAAGACAGTGAGTGGATCTATTTGTAACCACTCAATCGTCTATGTAACTAACATAAAATTAATAAACATCCATTTTATTTTTCTTTTATGTTTATTTCGTTTATAGGTTCACGAAACGCTTCCAACGATTTAAGCCAAAATCCTCGCGGATGCCATTTCTTTCTCAAAAAACATTCAATTGAAAACTAAGTCTAAGCTTTTCAAATTTCGCACACTCAGCTACTTATTTACACTTGGCTGGCGCATCAACATGACTTACAACTGGCAAGACAAATGTCTGTACTACTGTCACTGAGGTGTCAGCAACCCGAAAATGACGTTTACGCCGGGTTCGAATGAAACCATAGACAAAACGATCAGTTTTTCTCTCTGGTTTTTCTATCTTGCCGCTACTCTATACTAGATGGCGCATTATTCACACTAATTGGAATAATTTGTCTGTGGTTAAGAAATAAACCATAGTCTATTCCATTTTTTTTTCCATTGTACTAACTAGTTCTAGGATAGTCTACGTTTTATAATAGGAACACCTTGCCAAGGTCTTCTAAATTTCTGGTGGTCTAGTTTGGTGTGGAGCAAATCCACGACTCGACTAAAAAGTATTTTATTCAACCCACTTGACATTGGCAAAATTGTCCGAATGACAGACACAAAAAAAAAAGAAGCTATGAAGAGCGCAGCGCCATCTCGTGCTCCGTTTTAGTACGATTATGGGCGAACTTTGAACTAGAATGTCGTAAGTCGTCGAGAGTATTTTAAAAACAGACTTTAAATCAAGTGTAGTAAAGCATTAATTTTCTTGGAATAATAAGTAGCAGATCTAAAAATCATTTGTTTATTGACAAAATTATTTCATCGCAGGTCACAGTCAGTCATCCGAGCGCTTGCGCTGGAGAGCGACGTCTTGCGAAATCAGCGATTCTTAGCGATTTTTTTTTATTTCGTTTATTGTAATTATCTAGATAGTTATTTAGTTTGATGTGTTGTTATTTAGTGAGTAGGTAGGTACTTGTACTAGGTATAGTGTTAATGTAAATATTAGGTTCCTGAATCCTGAATCCGGTCTCGGTTCCAACTTCCATTTCATAAAAGGAGCGTCCGAGATTTTTATTATAATTCATACCTTATTTCTAGTAGGATAAGGAACGTGTGGCGTTGGATAATTCTATGCACGAAAAATCATTGCCAGTGAAAAATCGCAGGTGAAATGAAAGCTATTTTTTTTTTTAATTTCACTCAATGAAAATGATTTAAATGTAGCAATCATTTCCATGCCTAATGAAAACGAATGATTGGCCGCCGCGCTACGCTCACTCAGCTCAATTTAGCGTCCTTCTTCAGAAAACAAAGTATTTTAATTTTAGTGTAGTTTCGTAGAGAATTCTCTAAAAAGTGTTATTCACATATTGTACTCCGAATCGTGAAAACCCATAACAATGGCTGCAGTTCAGGGCCCCCCTGGAAATAAACCTTGGGTTGCTCGACCCGGCATGCAGCATCAGATGAGCCAAAGCGGATCTAATCTTACTTTGAATAGGTCAATAAACTTATACCCGCTCACGAACTACACATTCGGTACTAAGGAACCGCTGTTTGAGAAGGATGCCTCAGTGCCGGCTCGGTTCCAGAGGATGCGGGAAGAGTTCACCAAAATTGGAATGAGAAGGTAAGGTTATTGGACCATATTCATTTCCCATTGGTATTGTAATCTAAATCACCATCCACAGCCTGCCTTCATTGCTGGATATAGGCCTCTGAGTGTACCGCGGTACCTTCACATAACTCATCAATAGCCTGTAGAAGTCCACTGCTGGACATACGATTCCCCCAAACGTTTCCACGAAAAAAGCTTCAATTACTCTTTTCATTATTTGAACATGTTTAAAAAAAAGGATAGAGTGGGATTTTACCAATTATCCCAAAAGCCGTTGTATAAGTGTATATGACTGTCCCTTACATCAAGTGGAGTCATTAAAGTCCACTGCTGGATATCTGCCTCCCCCATATTTGAGGGGACCTTGCCAGTCTTCACACTTGGCAAGTGGATTGTGACCTTGGTATGTAGCAATAAGACGCTACAGCCCATCTGATGCATTCCCTTAGCTGCCTCCTACTAGCAACGGCTATTGTTTTGGCTGCGCGCAGTCGCTACTGATGCTTACTGGCTCTTGTTTACTACCTACTTTTATAATGCTAAAATGACTGACGTGTTTCTGTTTCTCGATTTTATAATAATGTGGTTTTCTGTTGTAAACGAGAGCATAGTGTTTAGATAAGCCTAACTTAGGCTTAGAAACACTATTAACCAATACTTGTAACAATTTTAAGAAATAAATATCTAAGCATCTATCTATCTACTACATCCATCTATCTACTTCATCCATGAGTACCTATTCTTATCACCACAGCTAATATATTTAGATCCAATGACATAGACAATACAATAAAACAGCTTAAGTGGTGATGGTCCAGACATATGATAAGATAAAAAGTGACTAAATGGTCCAAAAATAATAACAGAGTGGTATCCACGAAACAAGAAGAGGAAAAGAGAAAGACAGCATAAAAGGTGGGAAGATGACATCAAGAAAGTCGCAGGAAGCCAATTGAGTAGAGTGGCTATAGAAGGAGAATAGAACTAATTACTAAAGTATTATTAAGATAGTGTACTAGTGAATAAGGTGAACTATATAAGTCAAAGTCAAAAAGCATTTATTCAGTAAAATCTGCAGAAATCATCTTGAAATGTCTTAAATTTAGGTGAATCTAAGCGCCAGTTTAAGAATAATTAAGAAGAAAAATAAAGAAAGCCTAGAAGAATGATTCTACCATCCCCAGTTAGGATCTTGGCTCTTCATGAGTTCTGTTCTTTTCAGATCAGTAGAAGGAGTGCTCTTGGTTCATGAACATGGTCTGCCTCATGTGTTGCTGCTGCAACTTGGAACTGCCTTCTTCAAGCTGCCTGGTGGAGAGCTCAACCCTGGAGAGGTAACTTATAATAAGGATTAAGCTGCCAAAGCCATCTTATTCATCAGCCACCATAGGGTTTATTTATATCTTTATTGATTATAGACGAGCAGCTATGTCTAGTATATATTTTTTTTGTACATTTAATTTCAGGATGAAATAGAAGGTCTGAAGAGATTATTGACTGAGACTCTCGGCAGACAAGATGGAGTCAAACAAGAGTGGCTCATTGAAGATACAATAGGTAAGCAAAAATACTTTTTTTTGTATAACTTGTTGTTACCATCACCTATATCAAAGCATTGCCTCGCAGGTCACGTTGGTTAGAAACGTGCCCTACGATGCACTACCATGAGTCCATCAATCTACGGCAAACAGATTTAATTTCGCCGGGAGCCACACCATTCAAATTGGAACACAGCAAGCTGCTTGCTGGCAAAAATAGATATGACGGCAGTACTTTCTCGGCTTAAGGCAAGCCTTCACTAGGAGCTCTACTATTACTGCAATATATCCAAATAGCTGATCCGTACCCGCTTCGTTGGACGGTAGGCGTCGTATTATATTTTTAACCATTCGTCCAAATTATATGTAGTATAAGGGAAAAGTCTTCAGGTTAATATATAGCTTATATCATAAAGACCGTGGTTTTCTATTGGTAAAAGAATTTTCAAAACCGGTTCAGCATATCCAGAGATTACCTGCTTCAACCTCACAAACTCATAAACTTTACCTCTAACCACTCAAGCGTCTGGGTAATATTATTATAGATTACTAAAACTTATACCCAATCTTACCTGAATGATGAAGTTATCATGACTAATGACTGACATATAATATGAATAACGCACCGGTCTTAGAGGCTTATATTGGCCTAAACAAAGAAAGGAATTTGCGAAATTTAACTGCTATATAGCAGGGGGTTGAAGTTCGTATGAAAATGCTTCACGTGGATCTAATTTCGGGGGTTTCCACTAGTAATGCATGCAATTTGTAACTTTCAAGATGGTATCACAGTATTAAAATAAGCTCTTACCTTCAACCCACCAAATTTCATGCAGATCAGATATGCCTTTAGATAGTAATTCTTGGTAAAACATACAGGCAATGCAAAATCAACTATGAAATCTTAAGGATTTGTTTATTTATTCCAGGCAACTGGTGGCGTCCCAACTTCGAGCCTCCTCAGTACCCATACATTCCCCCGCACATCACCAAACCCAAGGAGCACAAACGCTTGTTCCTGGTGCAACTTCAAGACCGAGCTCTATTTGCTGTGCCCAAGAATTACAAGCTTGTAGCAGCACCACTGTTCGAGTTGTATGATAATGCACAGGGGTATGGCCCCATCATATCCTCCCTGTCGCAGAGTCTATGTAGGTTTCACTTTGTATACATGTAATGATGTATACATGTAAGGATGTATACATGTAAAGATGTATACATGTAAGATTGTATACATGTTTACAAGTAAGGTCTCACTATAGTTGTTTATATGTAGGGTTTTACCATAAACATAGATTGAAATAAATACCGCAAGGGTCACATATCGTACAAACATCAGTCATGCATGTTCCTACTCTTATTAAAAATCAATGCATGTCAAAATGAAAATTATAAACGTCTTTATTTATAGAAGCACAAGGATTGCTTATAAACGAGCGACGTGTAAAATGTAGGCGCTAGTTCCTTGTTACTTAGAGAAACAGGCAAACCTTTGGAATTTTTTGTACCTGATGGAATTAACAACAAGTAAGGTATAGTAGAGTTTTGTAATAGGGCTTGTCTGGGGAACTACTATCAGCACCGTGCCTATTTCTGGCGGCTCGCATTTCTGTGTTCCGGTTGGAAGTGTGTGGGGTGATATTACAGGCACATGAGGCTTTACACCAGTATGCTGTATTGGTGGACGCAGTGTACTGCATCGTAGGGCATGTACCTAACGTGCGTGACCCACAAGGCAATTGTTTGTTATAGTCAATGCTTACCACTTAACATCAGGTGGGCCATATGCTTGTTCCACCAATAATAGAAAAAAATGTAAGCAACATTGTAAGAAAACTCTAAATTGTTAACCTACCGTTCCATTTGTCTCCCGCCGCGCGCATTGAACTCTCTTAGGAACTAGTGTCATGCAAAGAGAGAAACTTACTGTATTGTTTTCAATCGATGTATATGGGGTTTTAGACAAATATAGACATTTTAAGGCTTTACAATAGCCACAATTAAAGTTTATCAACTGCCTTAAATGAACTACAAATGTGTTAGTGCCTATTCTTTAACGTAAAAAAGTTGTTTATCAGGTAGTTTCAATTTAAATTAGATAATCTATTTTACAAAATACATTGCAAATATGTTTAAACATTGTGTAAAGAATTTATAGTATGCCAAAAGTTATAAGAATCAGTTATGGACAGTGTACACGCATGTTATTGAGTGGGATTCAAACCCACGATTGTTTTCTCCACGGAGTGGTCACCATGCTTGAAGGTTGGTGGTATGGACGCAGGAGATACTGTTTCTCATCCACGGCATCCACGGCAGGTGCTGGTGATCGTATAACTTTGGATTGTTATAAAATCTTTCTTTATTTACCTAAAGGGCAGGGGCAATTGAGCTTATAATAGACTTTGTTGAAACTTTGCTAAAATAAAGGAACCGTTACGCCACTGCTTACTACACAGTAGGTATTGAGGCCAGAGGGCTTAGCACGAGTAATTTTGGCATTTGTGGCATAAACGTATCGTACCCAGCTTGGGTTTTCGTGCTGCGCAAGCCCATTTTCGGAAGTGATTTTGTATTAAGCATCGCTTGGTATCATGTTTCTTTCCATGTAAAAACTCGTGGAACACAAAACAAAATCCACAAAAAATCTCTAACTTGGAGCTTGGGCTTATTGCCGTTATCGATGTTTGACTTCTTGATTTGTGGCTTGTTGTCGCAATTACTATATAATGTCAAATTTATTCGTGGGCGGCCCCTCAGTGCGTGCCAATTCAGTACGTCACGTACTGATTTTTGAAACCAGCATAACGGTAGAAACAAAAATGTCTCATTATAAAATAGCACAGTTTAAGCCCTGACATTAAACATTATATAATATTGCTAGGTATAAGTATATTGACTAAAGTGTGTGACTTAAAAACGGCTGTTTCATTTGTACCTGAAGAAAGAAGACTGTTCTTAAAATAAGTTTAGTTCTAAGATTAGTTATATTTAGGTAAAAAACTAAAGTGCCTTTAAATTGACAACTCTGTACGAGTCTACAAAGGGTAATTTCATAAATCTAACAAATTGTTTTTACACGGAAATGTTGAAGCTACTACCTATTTTAATAATTAATATCAAACATATAGTAGTAGGTATTGGTAAAAGTGCCTTATATACAACACTTAAAAGTTTTTTTTTTATTTAGAGCAAATTGTTACAGCAATGTTACCTATAGCAACTATCTAGGTACCTAATAAAATAATTATTTATTTTTATTAGGATGTACGCCTGACGTAACTGATATAAATAACAACAAAAAATAGGCTGTAACCTTCATGCACAGAAGATTTCTTAAAATAGTAACAAATGGAAAATTACTTACATGGTCAATTTCAATATTACCTTTCCGACATGACGATTGTGGGTCGTGACAAACATATAGATGTTACTTGTCATACATTTTTCGGTTACGATGTTACTTGTCATAACTAAATAATTTTGTTACATTTTAGATGAACTCAGGTGTTATTTTAAAATATACAAACCATGTAGCGTTATATTTATTTATCTAAAAAGTCTGGTTTTAAAGTTGACCCTTGTAATTATTAGTAAATAAATACTGATAGGTTTTGGAAGTAGGTAGATACTTGATATTGCCTCTAGGTGAGGTTGATTTAATTATAATTAGACTTAGGTTAGTATGGTGCTTGCCAACCTTACTTCGTGTCGCAGCGCTAGCGTTGTGTAAATAGGGGTGGAATTCCCTAACACTGTACGCTACAGATAATCTATAATAAATGCAGTGGCGTATGTATTATATAATAGAATAGTAACATTTATTTGGCACTTAAACTAGGATACATCAAAACACAATGATATGGATTATATTTGTGTATTCTTTGTTACCACCTGATTGCGTGGTATTGACTATGTAAGTATGATAATAGTGCATCCTGCTGTAAACAAAATTCTAGCGTCGCTAAACCTTCTGAAATGTTCTAATAAGGTTCTAAGGCACAATTTTGTTTTTCATTGAAGCTGACGATAAGTATGAGTGTTATACAGAGTGTAAATAATAAGACAACTCTCAAAATCAACGGAGGTTACAGCGCGAGCGCGAAAAAAATCAACTGGTCCATACAAAAGTTCAATAGTTCTAGCAAAATGCTACAATCTAGAACAGCAGATTTTTTTCGCATGCTGTGACTTGAAACCCCCTCAAGTTTTCTGGTATAATCTTATTACACCTTGTATAGAAAAAAAGTATAAATTGTTAAAAAAATTAACAAAAACCTCTTACTCACATGCAGTGTGCGAATGAGCCGTTAATTGTGTGCGAGTGAGACGTAATTACTTAACGACGCTATTTTAGATTCGTTTCTTTATTCACAGAGGGAGGTAGCGTCTCTTAGTTTCGAAATTTGCCAAAAAATGCTTTTGTCCGTCTGTTTGTCTGTTCTAGCTCTCTAGATTTTAACGAAAATTGGCATGCAAGTTCCTTGATTTTTTTTTTTTTTGTCGATCGCGAAATTTTAAATAGGGGGGAAAATAGGGAGAAGACTTACTGCTAATCACTGAATCTAACCCTTTTTTACACGAAGAAAAGTGAAATAGCATGTATATTAAAATTCTAACCTCGCCCATCGACTAGTGTCGTGTCACCTTAAAAATCAAACCAACAAAATATTTTATTTTATTTATTTCCACCATAATTTCCAATATCAGTCTATGCGTATGTGTAACAGATACACAATAATTAATGGTCTATGTTTAACACGATGTACTTACATAATTATAGAGTAAATCCGATTCTACTCGAATAAGGTCGGGCGTACATCAGAAAAGTTCAATTTCGAACGCGAGCCGGACGAAGCGGTGCGGGCAGATTTCATCCGTTTAAATTCCTACCTTCGCTCTCTGTGGGGTCCCGTAGGTACAAAACGACGACGTATTCTGGGACGAGTGAAAATGTACGGCCGACCTTGAATTCGAGTATCTATATCTATAAATGCCTTCAAACATCTGGAATCTTCTTGTCGCAGGTACCAGACTGAACTGAAGGAGCCTCAATACTTCTTACTTGCTATATTTTTGTACGGTAATAATAATGTACCATAAGGGAATCTGTATCCGCTTGACTATGCAATAATTTTTTAAAAGTTGTAAAAGTTTTTTCAAAATGTTTTTAATAAATTTCGTGTTACCTTACGGAATAATTTGTTGAAGGTTTAATACATACCTACCCATCAGCTTTTGATATGTAACACATTGTTTTGAGTTAACTCATTAAGTACATACCTAATTAGATTGAGCAACGCATTGTTCTTTATGCAGAGTATTTTACTTGATTATGTATCTAGTAAAACCTAACTTATTGTCACTAGGTTGGTCAGACTGGCTTTTAAATTGTACTTTAATGTAACAACGAAACAATAAGTACCTATACACCTACCTAATAGATTGTTATATTATATGAGATTAGAAAATGTTTTTTGACGAGTGAAATATCCAATCCAGCTCCAAAGGGTTCCAAATTACCTATGAATAAACTATTTTCGCGAGGGATTCAATATCTACCCAATAGTAATTTACGCGTAGTTTTAAAACTCATCACTTTCATCAGCCCTTATAAGGTAAAAATTATAAAAAAATATTACATTACACATTGGTTTATGTACTTACCTAATTCGACTACTGTTTGTATCTAGCCGTTTAGTCAAATCTAAACTTTGATTATATACCGCTTCGAATTCGTCGGTCACTGTTGTTTATACAGGGTACTGGGTTACCCATTACCCTATTGATATTGTACTTTATGTTACCTAGCTCAAAAGTGTAAAAAAGCCAATTACTATCTGTTTAAGCTTCTTTATACCTATTGTACAAAATATTGTACCTACTGTAAAAAATATTAGAGAGTAAATGAAATTTCTCAGCACCGAATTGTAAAAGTTTACCTGTTTAGGTAGGTATTATCGACCGTCTGAATCTCCTGTGAAGATTTTTTTTATCCACTTTGTCAAGGATTCATTGAGTATTATATTCAAAACAAAGTGTTTCCTAACGTGAGTAGTCTTGTACCAGATTACTTGTAGGTACTAAAAACCAACGTATGAAACGGTATTCTTTAGATACCTACCTGTAATTATTCTACGCTGGTCGTCTGGGCCGGTCGCAAACTATCAGAATAGCTGACTATCAAATAGTCTGATAGAAAAAATCCAATACGGTCCGGATTTCAGACGGCGGCGGCGGCCGCCCAGCAATAACAGTGTATCCCGGGAAGAAATAGAAAGATTTAAGCTAGAATATTGTCTGCTGCCGTGGCTGCATTTACTAATAATGTGCTGTCGGCGGCCTAGGGAGGCCTTAGCAGCTGACAGATGAATAATAGTAAAATGGCGTAAAATTATCGCCTGGTTCGTGAGTTCATCGACCTCTATTCGGGGGTTGTTTCTTCATGGGCTGCAGGATAGTGTTCATGACTACCGTTGCTGCGTTCACTTTACTGCATCTGCAATCAATATTGTGATACAATTTAATATCCAAATTTTGTGCCTAGAGAAAAGTCACACCTTGGTAATAAATTATTCCCTATTACTAAACATAGGTACTCCAGCGCAGTTGGCTGTGAAGATCTGTCTATGAATGGTTAAAAATTATGTTTTATGGCCTTGCTCGTTAAAGCTGCCCATTGTACTTTATTCGTTTACGCCTAGATATATGATATCCTCCTTTATAATAGTGTAATCTATCTATCTGTCTCTAGCGAACGGTCAATCAGACAAAATTGTAACAGTTAAAAACGAAAGTTTATTACGATGTCCCAAAATATGCTAGTCATATTTAGTTTTAAATACTTATCTGTACCTATTATGTTTAATTATTTCAATAAATGATTAACTTGCCTAGGGAACATGTCGTTGCATTTGAGGTCAGTCCATCCTGTCAGCACTTCGTATAGCATTGTATCGAGTGCGCGATCGGCTGCCAGCTCGCCTACCACCATGCGAAGTGCCATGCTGTAACAACAGGGAGATATACTGTTTATGACTGTATGTCAGAGCGACAATCATGATTCTATAACAGAAATAGCGAGGTAGTTAACTGCCCTACTTTATGAATGTGTTTGAGCTTTGTTCCGTACCCATTGATTCTCGCCATAGTTCCAAACGGCGGGTTCAAACTCGCCGTCGCCACCAGGTTGCGGCAGTACAGCAGCCACACACAGTCCAGCTCGGTGTACGTCTCGTTTTCATTCAGAGCTGAGCTGCCAATGTCACTGAATGAAGTCTGCAGGTGGTTGAGTGCGTGCGTGTTGTCGTCTATGTGGCGCGAGATTTGATTCTGGATATTGACTGGCTCCCGGGTTGATAGTTGAGTTAGGACGTTCCTGCAACAACCAATAAACAACATCGTAGACCCAAAGGCTAATAAGATCGGGGGGATGGTAACGAAAATAAATTTTAAAGATTACATTCAAATTTAATATTTTTGTCCTTCATTAAGAATGCTAATAAACAGATAGCTCATCGTTTTTCACACCACAGTGCAGGAATATAAACGCTCCTGAAACATGATGGCTTAGTAAAACGCTTGCGGTAAGGACTATATTTGTGACTGTTTGGTGTAGGTACCAACAAGTAATCTACCCTCATTTTACGTCAGTTACACTAACCTTGCGTTCTTATAAGCTCGGCCGAGATGAACGGCGGCACGTGCTGCACTCATGCCCACTTCTAAAACGTTTTCGAACAGATTCTTCCCGAGATCAAACTCCTCTGTGTCCTGCCGCAGGTTTTGACGTTTGCTGAAAAACAAATCTGTAAGCACGTCGGCAGCGTCCCAATTTCCAAGTTGTTCACATAAGTACGTCAGCTGCACTAGAATGTATACAATTTGTAACTTTTAAAACGGTTTCACTGCGGTGCTAAAAATATTTACACGACAATTATTCAAATATAAGTGAGGTCATCAACTAATTTCATGACTTTTTAGTTTTTGAGGTGTAAGAGTTCATTGTTTTGCTGTAATACCGTTGTGAAAGTTACAAATTGTATACATTCTAGTGCAGCTGACTGTACATAGATCTGTCTACTTAATTAGGTTTCGTTCAGACACGATATGTTGTCTGGAATTTGTTTTCAAACTTTTTATCCAGTATATTCCAAGTCCAACAGTTAAAAGAGTTCCTTTAAATAGTACCTAAGGTAAGGACACCGGTGTTGGACGACCAACCAGTAATGGACGAAAAAAAATGAAATCATTAAAAATAAGAAAAATAACACTAATATTTGCAATTGCAATAGTCTAACGTAAACGTTATAATATCGGTCTGTCAAATACCATGACATTTATTGATTCTACCATTTTGTTCAGAATTACGATGCTGATGTAGTTGTAGTGGTGTTGTTATTTTAGTTTTATCCAGATTTACTAAGAAAATCATTAAGGAAGTAAGTAGAGATTTTTGGTAATGATTTATGCATTAATTGTTGTACAATAAACAAACATTATTTCATGAAATGAGAGATTATCAAGAAAGCTAATTTAAAAGTTTATTTTTGAATTGTATAAATATTTTGGAAATTATTGTCGATTTTCATCACTGGATATTTTATTTCATAGGTTACCAATCATGGACAAGTGTCGAAACTTATTTTATTTTTCATTTTAATAATGAATTAACTAATAAGTTTGATCTTTAATTACTGAGTAGTAATATCGTTTTGAAAACTCATTCCAATAATGGCTTCCAATAATGTACACGAGTGTCCATTACTGGAAAAATCATACAATCCAATGTTGGACATATCAAGAAGATATTATATAATTTTCCTACAGGAATGGCGCCAAGGATAGATTACACCAGCTAAACCAGCTATCAAAAATAGGGCTAAAGTTGCAGCTCAGCTTAACGATACGGTGTACCGAGAATCAAAGTCAACTCTATAAGTACAAAAAAAATTCAAGCATAAATCAAAAGTAGATAATTCGACGAACGTAAGTGATACAATCATAATGGTGTAATGGCGGTAGTCATAATGGCGGAATCGCTGGAAGACCTAGAAACAATGCTCAGAGACCTCAATATTGTCCCCCAACAAGTGGGTCTTAAGATGAACATGAGTAAAATGAAACTTATGTCAAATGCTCATATCGCACCCGTGCCGGTTTATGTTGCGAGCGATATCATCAAAGTTGTAGACCACTATGTATATTTGGGTCAGACGGTCCAACTAGGAAAGTCCAACTTCGACAAATAGGTTAGCCGACGAATCCAACTCGGATAGGCAGCGTTCGGGAAATTACGGCACATCTTCTCGTCACAGTTACCGCAAAGCCTCAAGACGAAAGTCTATAATCAGTGTGTGTTACCAGTGATGATTTATGGAACTGAGACGTGGTTGCTAACTATTGGTCTCATACACAAGCTCAAAGTCGCACAACGAGCTATGGAAAGAGCTATGCTGGGAGTTTCACTGTGAGATAGAATCAGGAATGTGTAAATCCGTAACAGAACCAAGGTCACCGACGTAGCTTTCAGAATCAGCAAGTTAAAGTGGCAGTGGCAGGCCATATAGCTCGTAGAGCCGACAACCGTTGGGAGGAGGTTCTCGAATGTCGACCACGAACCGGAAGACGAAGCGAAGGACATCCTCCTACCCGATAAACTGACGACATTGTTAGGACCACGGGAACATAAAGGATGAAACGAGCTTAGAATTGTTCTTCCTGGAAACGTATGGGGGAGGCCTATGCCCAGCAGTAGACTTCTATAGGCTTATGATGATGGTGAAGTGATACTAACCATCAATCAAATATCCAAGAACCAATAGTGGTTGCAAACACACAAAAGCCAATCATTCATGAACCAGCCATTCAAGAACCAACCATTCAAGAACCAACTATACAGGAATCAACCATTCAAGAGCCAACTATTCAAAAAAACAATCGGTCGAATTCTAATTGTTCAAGAGCCAACACTCAAGATCCAAACATACAAACAAATTAAACTGCACCAAGCATTAAAGATCCTATCACGCCTATCCAGAATCGATGACCCAAAAACATTATTCAAGAATCAGAAAAGTTATTCGATCGTTTCCATATGATTTAGAAATCTCCACAGCCAGTAGACAAGAAACATTATGTGCCTATTCAAGAAAAAACACCAGTCATAAAAAGACAAGGTATGTATATACCGTCATCATTTTAGAAAATCTTTCCTGGCCTGATGAAATAAAATCTAAGAAAGGGAGGAAAAGAAAATTAAAAGAAAACATTCCGTGTGCTTCGAAGTAGTATCATGAAAAGAAAGACTTGGAAAAGGAAAATAAACTACTCGAGAAAGAACGCGAAGAAGCATGCACATGCAAGGAAAGAAAAAAGACAGTTGGAACAGGAAAAAATGAAATAGTAAACTAAAGCAACCCCGAAAAAGTAACCGCAGAACTAGCTATGATATAATATCTTCAGATAAAACAGCATCTGTTTAATGAAATTTAGTATGCTGTGAGTGGTGATAGCTATTTATATTTTTCTATGTCTATTCCATGGTTTATTATAAATACACATGCAAAAATTATTAGGTGGTATGTCCATAAGTGGATGTACATAACTAGGTCTTGTTCATAATTGGGTGTCCATAACTAGAGTTTGTCCATAACTGGGTGTCCATTAATGGATTTTTGCTGTCCATTACTAGGAAAATGCATGGTGTGATTTTCGTCGCATTTATCTCGTAAGTGAAGGTTCTAAGCGGTAGTTGTTAGATTGAAGATTATAGCTTAATTATTTAGCTATCAAATGAGCTTAATTTGATAATGTTCTAACAAAAAAAACATTACGAAATTATCAAAATCAATTGTCACGACCCTTAATGTGTCCATAATTGGTGTCTTTACCTTACTAGATAATAATATAAAAGTAGGTCGCACAAGTTGACAACTTCGTGCGTCCTTACGTGTGGTGAAGGCCATGCGGTATCGAAATAGGACACTATAAAAGTCTCTTATCGTGATGCGGTAATTCGCGCTTGTCGTCTTCTAAATTCTGCCTAAACCTTCAAAGTATTAAACTGAGTGCCTTGCCATAGTTGCCATAGGCGTATTTAATTTTTTCTTTTAAAGCAAGTTTCTCGCATGTAACATGATCTAAATTTATTTCAGGTCAACATAAATATTAAACTTACGAGACTACGTTGTTTAGTACTTCTGCCTGTTTCGCCCCAACTTTACCAGGGTCCATGAAGAGTGCGTTGAAAGCGAACACGTCTGGGTCTTTGAGCATTTTCACTCGCGCTGCCTCCTGTTGTATGAAAGGAAACATTTAGCACAAGATAGCTATACCGGTTTAAATTAAAGTACCCCATAATAAATTCTATAAAGAGGTTTCTGGAATTTTTTATCTGGTGTTTTTGTCCACGAGGGCCAAAACATTATGTTACCTGACTTTCCCAAGCCATCATCTGTATATTATGCAGTAGCATTATATCTAACGTTAGAATCCCAAACGACAGCAAATCAGTGCTGTTGGTCAGAATAACCCTCCTGCTACTGTTCCCACTTGTGAAGTTATCACCGAAATACATATCTCTCAGCTTGTTCATAACTATAGTAACGTTTCCTTCTACTAAGCTGTCATTTAAAGCTCTTAAAAGATGGCTGAACTCCGTCTTCGTGCCGGTTTTTGTGGCATTCGTCTTATCGAAATCTGGGTCTTTGGTTATCCAATCGTGAAGTTCTTGAACTTTTTCTATAAGGTAACTTGTCATTGTGTTACTTTGCATATAATCATCGTATAAGTTTTCATCGTTATAATATTCTTCGTAGTCTTTATTGTTCAGATTGCTGATAAAATTTTCGGGGAGTTTGATTTCTGTTACTTCTGACAGCATGGGCTTAAACTCTGGGAGTTTATTGTTGAATTCATTTATTATTTTTCTGTTGGCCTCGTGTAAAGGAACTGATGTGAAATCAGAGTATTTTAAAGTATCAGGCAGTTTAGCTTTGTCTTTCTTTTCAATTTTTCGCTCAGAGTGATGGGTGACATCGTGAAGAGGGTGAATTTGGGGTTTGGTTAGTAGGTCTTTGTTTCTATCTCTGTTTGCTACTATGTTTTTGAACAAAGATAGTTTTTCTAATATAGCTATGTTTGCGATATCGTTATCGTCGATTTCTTCTGAAGGCGGTTCAGCTTCGGTTGGCTCCACTGCTTGAGGATGTTTTGCGTAGATTGGTACCTGAAACAAAGACATCAATTCAATATAATTAGTTGTTGATATTGTCTCGGCATTGCCGATTACTATTATTGTACACTAGTGATGCCAATTTAGCTTCTTTATGCTTATCTAGGCAAAGCACTCCCATCCGCAACAAGTTACTGCTTACCTAGGTACCTATTTCTAATATTTTTTTGAATCAAATAATCTCTTTTCTGGTCACTTGGCATTTTTTTGTAAAAGATACATAGCTAATGAAGTATGTAGTTGGGCAATAGTATGCTCACCTCATCAACACGTACCTACCTTCGCAACAACCTCTCCGCACTTATCATGGTTCTGTGTGTGTGTGACGACTACTGCATGACGAACTCATATAACCTTCCACCACTCACAAAACCGTTCTTCCTGGAAACGTATGGGGGAGGTGCAGATGATGATGGCTTAACATTATTCATATCTAAAAAATATTTCTCTTGTCCAGCTTTTATTTATGGAGAAACATATGTTCGTTTGGACATTATTTTCCGGATTTGACACCTCGTTAATCTTATTGTGGCTTGGGCTGGTGTTACTTACTGCTTGCTCCGTGAACAGTTCTCTGGTGGAGTAGCGCTCTTCGGCACCCCACTTGGTGATGGCGACCGTGGCGAGCACCAGCGCGGCGCACACTGCGAAACACGACGCCACCGCTATTATCCACACCCTTAGGGGCACCTGGAATAATCAAGGTAGACATTAACGCCAAACAGTCATTTTGAGTGGCTCTTAACTTATTTTTTTAAATATACGATTGAGGTAAATATAATTAGTAGTACCTAGACCTACAAAAGTAATACTTAATGTATAATCCTGAGACGGAAAAGAAATAGTCCATGTAAAAAAAAAACTTAGGAAATCCTAAACGGTTTTGACCTAAAAATACGTCTTCATTAATAGATTAAGTACTTACTTAGCGTTTTGTATGTTTTTTCATCAACACTCAAAATATGTAGTAACCTAACTGGTTATTTTTTTTAATTCGTACGTTTCCAGCAGCAGGGAGCAGTTGATGTATCCGGCAAAAATCTAATCGTCTGCGGGGTTTCTAGTTTTATCCATATTCTCAAAATGTATGAGCACAGATTAAATAAAGAAAGGTTTAGGATAGTGTGCCCTTCTCTAGCGTGTATACCTTTTTCTTGGCAAGGCTGTAAAAAGTAGGTACCTGTAGGTAGGTATCTACATTTGTATTGGGTAAACACAACGTCTCAGGTGGTTGACATCAGAATGGTTGCTCCGATAGGCAGGCCTCCATTACTGCCATGCTAGGTAGCTAATTATTGCCGTTTCCCTGATTGCGAGGTTGCACAAGCTAATAGTAGGGTTGGCACTATTGGCAGTCACTTCCTGACTAGTTACCTTACTACCTATGTATGATGATGATATAACCAGTTGGGTGTAGGTACATACTACTACACATAGGTACCCTGATACTTTAGGTATAACGGTGTTTTTATACAACGTGCATAAAGATCAAGACATACACGAAGTTACAACAAAAACTCGGCAAGAATTTCAGCGAAAACCTTGACGAAAACTTCTTTGGGTACCTACACACTCGCCAGGTTCTCACAGTTCTCACGCTAGAGTACGATGGACGCAGATGGTACTTACGGTAGTCTTGGTGGGCATGCGATCGCATACGATCGGGCGCGGCGGCAGCGGGCGACGCGCGCGTTCCACGCTCGGCTGCACTCGGCCCGCGCTCGGGTACGCTCGGCCGCGCTCGCCTGTCATCGTGGCGCGGCTGTCGCATGAAGACGCAGATTGTGGTCGTTTCTCGCACTCGTATTGAAACATAGCCTGTTTTTGATGTTACTCCAAGCCTGGAAGTTAGTATTTTTTTATAAATAAGTTTCCTCCTCACCTTTATTACGCTATGTTGCATACAGGGTGGGACCCATATTTTTACTACGGATCCCTATTTATAGGCACCCGAAAAGCCGTAACAGCCGTACGGCAACTGTGGTTTGTCGTACCGTTGGTTTTAGGGACCTGTCGTTTTACGCCCTGTACGTAATAGGTATATCTACTAGGTAGGTAGGTAATCTACTATTTTCTGTGCTATAGGTAGGCTATACCACTATATTGCAGTACCTAATTAGGGGTACGTAAAGCGCATCATTTTATACCATTTTCCTGCAATTTAGTGTTAGAGAACAACAGTAAGTAACGTCATTATTTCACAGTGCTTGATTCCAAATTAAGTTACAGATAACCCATAAGGTGCCATAGACCTTGTGTCTATACACAATAGGGGTTACAATCTGCTGTCATAACGGGGAGCTTTGTGCTTCCCACGGTACGGTTAGACTAGATTTTGTTAGATAAGTGGTAGGTAAACGGCACTCTTGTTGGTATTATCTGTTTACTTGTTCTTTTTCGGTCTCTACTACGTACTTAGGTACTTACAGTCAGTGCACACCGGTGTACGGTGGTAGAAGATTTTATGATCTTAATGTTAAATTTGATATACCTAATACCTGATCCCATTTTTAGTACATGTAACCGATTAAATAAAACATAATCTATAAAAACTTAAGTTATGTTTATTTGTAGTTCGATTTCGAGCCCTGTTCGCTGACTTCATGCGATCTCAGGAATTCCATAATAATGTTTTCTTAGCACCTTTATTCCCCAGAAGCTGTCGGTTCCTTGTAATGTACCTTCCTTTTGCAAAAGAATTGAAGCTCTAGTGTGGGGCCATTTTTAGCCGACTACCTAAACGGATTAGATCGAAAGATACCTACCTATCTAAGTTCAGAAAGTTCTTAGAATACCTGTAACACGAGACACCGACGACGACGCGAGCAAACCGTCCCGCTCACCCCTCGCCCCGTCACCGTTCAGATACCGCTACAGTCGACGAAAAAAGTAAATTAACTGTTTTAATCATTATTGTTCTTTCGTGTCAATGGTAATAATTGACCGAGCGAGCGAAGCGAGCGTAGCGTCTCAGTTTCGAGATAGGGCAAAAATACTTTTGTCCGGTTGTCAGCCAGTCAGTCTATCTCTTCTCGCCTTCAGGTCGCATTTTTCCACCGATTTTGACGAAAATTGGTTGGAAAAATAAATAAATACTGGCACACAAATCGCAAAACAAAACGCCCTTTTGCCCGAAACTAAGTAAAGCTTGTACCTACTATGGGAATCAGATAACTGATAGAATACTTATATGTATACTTTTTTTGTAAATACATACCTTAGTACTTAGAATGCATAATTATAATACCCAGACACAGAACAAACATCTATATTTATCAAATAAATATTTCGACGGCCCCACCGAATAAACGTGTAAGAGCTCTTACCGTAATTTTTTTTTTTTTTGTTTTTCGGTGTGTCGATTTAAAATACACCTTCTAAATTTTTTTCAGAAAGATTTTCCAATAAATTTAACGAAAACAATCAAAAAAAGCGTACTTCGAATGTTTATTCTACGGAAAATAAAAACACTAAACTCACACGAATATTGCAACAATGTGATTTTGCACACCGTTTACTCTTATACATTTAATGCAAACTTACTTTAGAATATTATTCGTCGGAAATTCAAAAAATACTGTAACTGTAAAGAGTTTTGCCGATGTGTAACTACCTAATACTAACATTGACAAATCCTATTATGTCCATAGAACAAAAAGGTATAATAAGTTACACTTTTAGGTAATAACATATTTTCCCACGAATAATAGTGTAAACATAGCATACCAAAATTTTGTTACTAGAATAAAAATGTAAAAGGGGTTTTTATTAATTTCTCGTAAATCATTAATATTAGCTTATCGGTTTTTTTAACGAAATATAGATAATTTTTTTTCCTTTAATTTGTCTATACATTGTATTGACGTACATCTAATCAATAATGAGCTATATTTTTTTTTATGTTTTTTATTTTTCCTGTAAAATTGCGATTTTCACTTTACACGTTTATTCGGTGGGGCCGTCGATTTGTTCTCGGTGGCCTTCTGTGCTGTACTACAAACTGGGCTGTGACGGCTGCCGAATAATTGATGCAAAGGCCTGTTTTTTTAACCACTTAACATCAGGTGGGTCATCTGCTTGATATAAGAGCAAGTTGTATAAAAAAAAGCATTTGTACAGTACAGAAAATGTGCCGCGTAATTTAACCTGGAAGATGTCTCTTTCCAATTGGCAAGACTTCACGCTCTACTAACTGTACATCTACTAAGTAGGTAGGAATACTTATATAATATACCTGGGTTAGATACCCACGCCTACGACGCAGAGGTTTCGGGTTCGATTCCCGCCTTGGAATAAATGTTTGTACGATCTGCAAATATTTATTCCGGGTGTTCTGGGTATTTTCTATGACGTATAATAAAAAATATGTACCTATGCATGTATTGTATTAAGTATATCAGTCGTCTAGTACCTATAACACAAGCTCTTCTTAGCTTAGGGCTAGATGATGCTGTGTGGATTGTCCAGCATTATTATTATTATTACCTAATGCTAGGTATATCCGGCCTAAATGCTTCAAACGTGCACATAATAAAATAACTTGCTATTTTTATAAGAAAAACCCTAAATGTAACATATTGTAAAGTTTTGAATTCAGTTTTAACACAAAATCGATTTGCTTCCTCAGAACTGTACCTACTTTAAAACAATCTCCTATTAGTATCCGACTTTCTTTATTGATAGGTTTTGGTAAACCACCCTGTACACAAGATGTAAAAGAAAAACTACACGCTTCTAAAAGAACTAGATTTTAGTGACGGATGTGAAAGACACACTTACGCTTCACAAACAATAGCGTAGGAAATTTTTGATTAGCTTTACTTCTTCCTGAAGTTGAGGTGGCAATGGAACCGGAAGACGAAGCGTTGGACGCCCTCCCACCCGATGCACTGACGACATTGTTAGTATCGCGGGAAGTAGATAAATGGAAAGGGCTCAAAATCATTTTGTTCTTGGTAGAAACGTACGAGGGAGGCCTATGTCCAGCAGTGGACTTCTGCAGGCTGTTAATGATGATGATGATTTCCTCTAAAAAGGGTCTACTGAACATTTTCACCTTAAGAGATCAGTAACTTCAGTTTTCGGTAGTGGTATTTTTGCACCCTGTAGACATCGATCAATTCGTATTACGTTTAGTTACCTTATATTACTAAATACCTATTTTAAGGTAGGTACTGTAATAATTCAAAGCAAGAAACGACTACAGGTCGCATAATAATGACACAACACGATTTGTAATTCAGATTCGTGGTCATTGAGGAGCGATATTTGGATTCCTAGCTGCTATGAACATTATTCCCATTTCTCTATCGTAATGTTGCCGTCTGTCCCTCAGGGCCGGCGGCGGCTGAGGCGAGGGGGCAGAGGGTGCATAAGCCGATTATGATTCTACCTTTCTGTACAGAACACTGACAATTCCAATACGATTAGGCTCAACCATTATTGATCAATCTAAATGAAATGAAATGAAATGAAATCGTTTATTTGCTGAAGTATGGTGCTTACAGGTGAAATAAATTATTAGGTAATGTAGATTTGTTTCACATACTTCGCCAATAGAGTAGGCATGCAAAAAGTATTACACATAATATATGTCAATGAATTATTATTCTTATATACCTACATACTAAAAAATATAATAATTAACAATGTTATCAATTCTACTTTATAATTTTAGCTCATCAACATTATAAAAACACTTATCAACCAGCCACGCATAGAGTTTAGTTTTAAACTGTCTTGTCGGTAGTTCTCTGATATCCTTAGGTATCTTACTAAAGATTTTAATAGTCATAATGTAGCAATTTTTATAACAAAGGGCTGACTTACACCTAGGTATTATGAGCCTAGTGGGGTCCCTCTTTTTGACCACAGATGTTATACTATTCCCTAACAAATAACCCAATTTGAAAAATATAAATTCCCGCTAGTGTTAGTAGATTAAGTTTCTTGAAGAGAGGCCTGCATGAATCTAAAGGCGCCGCACCGCATAACGCTCTAATACATTTTTTTTGCACAATGAAAGCCTTGCAAACATTTGTGGAGTTGCCCCAGAGCAAAAGCCCATACCTACCTTAGAACTGACATTACGTATCCATGGTACGCGGTAAGAGCTGTTTCTTGACCAGATATTGATCTAAGTTTTCTAAGAGCAAAGACAAATCGGTTTAGTTTGTTACAAGCATAGTCAATATGAGCTTTCCAGTTGCAATTTTCGTCAAGCAAAAATCCTAAAAATTTTATACATTTTACATTTTGAATAATTTCATTACGACATGTAAGATCAAATTTGATTTTATTATTATTATAGTTATGAAAAAAAAAAAATTGTTTTAGATATATTAGCATATAAGTTATTTTTATCTAGCCAATTTAAAATAGATTCTACCTCGTCGTTTAAGACTTTTTTATAATTATCTTGGCCTGTTTTATAGGGCACAACAACCGATACATCGTCAGCAAACAAAACGCAACGGCAGGTAGTAGCAGTGGGTAAATCATTTATATAGAGCAAGAAAAGTAGGGGCCCCAAGATACTACCTTGAGGGACACCATAATCATTTGACTGGTACTGTGACCTGTATGCCGTAACAGTTTGGACTTTGATTTAAAGATTTCACTTCAACACATTGCTGTCGGTTTTTTAGATAACTTTCAACCCATTTTAAAGCGAGTCCCCTGATACCATATAACTCGCATTTTTTTAAAAGTATGCTGTGGCTCACGAAATCGAAAGCCTTACTCATGTCAAAGAATATCACGGATACAGGAATGCGATTGTCAATAGAGTTAGTCACCTCACGAATTAGATTAAAAGTGGCAAGGGCTGTTGATTTTTTTTTTGAAATCCATTCTGCTCCCCTCTTATTATATTATATTTATTAACAAACGTATTAATCCTTAAGTACATAGCCTTCTCAAAAATTTTTGCAAATATTGGGATCAGAGTAATAGGACGATAGTTATTCATAGCAGTTTTATCATCTTTTTTGTATAGAGGTTTAACTAACGACCTCTTCAATGTCCCAGGAAAGGTCCCTTCTGTAAATAAGAGGTTAATTAAATAGGTCAATACCGGACAAACAAGGTGGACGCTTTCTTTTATGATGTGAGTAGATATACCTTCAAATCCAACCGCTCTCGAATTACTAAGGGACATCGTTATTTTAAGTAGTTCTTGTTCATCTATGGGTGTTAAAAAAATACTGGAGCATGCAAGGCCGTCTTAAACTAGGCTGGGGCCCTTTTGGAAAGTAAAAAAAGCTAGTTATAATAACATTTATTTACTAAGCATGACCATTTATTGTAGGTAATCAAATACAGTATGAAAAAAAAGTGTCAACGTGGGACAGATCTGGCGTAGAATCTACGCTGATAGAGTAGTACTTTGCTGATTTAAGTTCTTTGACAATGGTTTTCAAAACTTGCTGTCCCATTAAATAAATAAATTCATTACAAATATTTGCCGATAAATATGATGTATAGATATAATGGCGTAGTATATGCCTTGTAATAAGATTACTGATTTATGAAAAAAGTGTAGCGAGCCCGATAAAAATGTTTTGAGAATAAGTGTGAGAGAAATTGTCGGTCCTACGGGGCCCCCTGAGAATGGGGGCCCTGGGCACGGGCCCCGTGTGCCCTTATGGTAAAGACGGTATTGGGAGCATGTACCTTGTAATCCAGAGGCATCCAGCCTTGTTTTATTGTTTAAGTTATTCGATTTACTGATTAAGCCAATAAAATAATCGTTAAAAGCATTTGCAATTTTTAAGGGTTCTTCTATAATATTGCCATCAAGACTGATTTGCTTGATACCTTCAAAATATTAATCTTATAATAGGAATCTTTGTCCTGACTGATTGACTGACTGACTGACATATAGAAAATTAGACAACGCACCCAAGTAACACAAAAGTGCTGTATAAAAGCTGAATCACTGTCCACAATATAATCCTTAGCTGTACAAGTCTGCTGAATAACAGCGTTAGCAGCGCTGTTTCAGCTGATATAACTTTGATTTGGGCACAAATTAAACAGCACAATGCTGATTATCAGAGTTTGTGTTACCTATAATACAGCACAAAGTATAGACCAGGATCTTATAACGTTTTTATGGAGTTGAGAATTCACAAGTTGCAAAATTGTGAATAATTTTCACGTTCTCGCCCTACTTATGCTACCAAGTGAAACAATTTGACAAGTGTTTTGTGATAATTATGTTGATGTGTTTATTGTTTTCGGTAAGTAAAATCTTGAGTTTTTCTTCTTAACGCGTAAAATTCGAATAGGAAAGCATTTTTACTGTCAAATATCATATAAACATAGATGAAAATTTTCATGCGCTCTCGAGATAGTGCCGTTTACTTGAAAATTATAATTTTAAAATGGGCTGATGATGATAAAAAATAAAACTGAAATCTTATTATTCTGCACATGTTATTTGACAATAAGCTGTTTACTTATAAATCACAGATTTTCTATTCAAATCCAGTTGTTATTTTCGTTGAAGAGACAAAGATATAAACTGTAAATATATTCATATTCATAGGTAGAACATAAAAATGGCAGACAAGCAATGTGCACTTTATTAATCACAATTAAATGGTATGGGCTGTTTATGTATTCATTCGTGGTACATATATCAGCAATGAGCTGACAAGAGTAGTTCTTGTGTAAAACAAGTCAGCCACAGATTCATGAAAAGCTTAATAGCGGGTAACATGTACGCAAATATTTTACAGTGAACCAATAAACTCTGTAGAAAATTTAGGGATCCGTAATTTATAGGTTTAGGTTTTGTTTAGGTACCTAGTACCTACCTACCTAGCAAGTAGGTAGGTAATTAAGGTTTTAACGAACAGTGTAGACAGCTTTTCAACAGTGGTTAATACTTATGGTCATTGCGCAATAAAAAACTAAGGTAGGTAGGTAAGGTACCTACTTACTTTTAGAAAAATTTGCTCTTGAAAACAATAAATACCTAGGTGTGCGATTCTTGGCCATGACCTTGAAAGCACACCAAGATTGATTAGAAACATTAAATTTTAAAACATATTTAATTCTGTCTAAAACAAGTACCTACCTACCTACGTTTGATAAGAACATCTAACACACCTGCGGCTATTTTCATAGGTCATCGCTCTGCCTAGAGAGTAATTCGGCGTTTCTTTGACCGGCGGCGGCGCGGCGCGAAAAGGCCGCGTACGCGCGTGAGTTGACACCTTTGAGTTTTACCACAGATTAACAGATAGCTCATGCCATACATTGATTTGCTACCTCCCTTCGGACGAGATTTCTTCGGATCATATCCGCTTCCTTTTCAATGCACTAGATGGAGCTCGCTATTTTTAACAAAGGTCGGTCTACAAACCGCTAGATGGCGCTTTTTTCTATTAAATTCCAATATCTTGTTTACCGACAAAATTTTGAAAAAAGGAAACTGAATCTTATGTACTGTGAATTAAAATTCATTAGAGATATGACAGAGCGATATCGGTCGGCGTTTCAAAGGACTTTTCGGCTTCCATTTAGTTCTATCGGATATCGGAGTCAGTCTATCGGATCGACTGAGCGCAGTCGGATGTGTGTCACGAATTAACTAAGAACTAACTAAGTGAATTGGATACTAATTATTGTAATTCGTAACTGTTATTAGTTGTATCTAATTTTGTGCATTTTACTTAGGTACTTAAGAACTCAATTAGCAATTGCTTTCTATTTCAGAAAAATGGTTTTTAAAATAGTGCAAACAATAGAGAATGGCATCCCAATACTTAGCATCGTTCCCACGCTGTGGGAAAGTAATGGGGTTGTCCACTGGCCTCCAAAGCACTTAAAATACGCATCCAAATTAATTCAAGATATGAACTCAAGACCAGGACCAGAGTGGAACATTTATAAATGCGTCCTGAAACGCAATTATATTCCAACGTACGAAGACGCAAACAAGGAATTGAGCCAAATGCAACAAAATGCAGACACTGACAACGATACGTGTAACGATATAAATTTTGAAGCGATGGCACAAGACATAATGGCACAAAATTTGGTAAGATTTTTCTTATTGATGACATGTGTCATTGGAACTTAGGTACTGTTCACGCGCAGAAGCAGGTATGCCGATAGCATTCATGGCGGTGATGACTATTTATTTTGAGATAGCTGGTGCCCGCAGCGCTGCCCGCGTGGTATCGGTATAAAAAGTAGCCTATGTGTAATCCAGGTAATAAGCTATCTTTGCTAAATTTCATCCAAACCCACTCAGCCGTTTTTGCATGACTGAGCAACGAAGTACATCCAAACAAACATAGGTACAATTTCACATTTTAAAATGATAGTAGGATGGAAAGCCCAATATTTTTATTATACTGCATTCATCTCCATATCATAAATGAGTGACAAATTAAAATGAGCTTTTTTATTGGTTGGTGTCCTGGACTGCCAAGCCTGTGTTGCGGGTTCGATTCCCGCATCAAAACAAACTTTGTGCATTGGTGTTTGTCCTGGGTGTTGATGTTTTTCTATGTAATCTATGTACCTATTTTAAAAAAAGTAAAATAAGTAATAAATAAGCTTTCTAGTTCCTAATACAAGCTATGCCTAGGGGCAGGATGGCGCTGTGTCCTTCATAATTATTGTTTTATTATTTAGTCATATACCTACTTACTTTATATTACAGGATAATTCACAAACGTCCACCAGCGAAAAAGCACTCCAGCAGCAAGACACACTACAAGTTATCAACACGGGAGATATACAAACCATTCTTTCCAATCAAGCCGCTATGTTAGCGAAGCTTGATATAGTCATGGAAAATCAAAAAAAACTTGCACATAAAATGGCATCCTTGTCAGTTCAATTGGAGGAAACAAAAGCCTCAATATCTCAAGAGAATGAAAGACCTGTTACAGTTACATTGCTGCAAGACCATTTAAGATCGACGGAAGAAAATGAAAGTTTTTATTTAACACCGATTGAAAACCAGCAACAATTGGAAACATTGGAAACGAATTTAGCCGACAAGATCCAAAAAAAGAAAATATCCAAAACTCTATCATTTTTGTGCTCATCTGCAGTGGGTAGCGGCACGACGTGCGCATACAAACTACTAGATGTGATCTTTTCCAGAGATTTTCTTTGCCATTGTTCATGGTCCGGCGGTAGCAAGGGCGAAGTTTCAAAAATTCCCCTTAAAAATTACAAAAATTTTAGGAAATTCTTCTTCGAACTTGTCAATTCTTGGGACTCAAACTTTACGGACGAAGACACAGAAAAATTTTTGAAGCTAGTCCTGAGAAATGCTACTAAACGTAAAGCAATGAAAGGGATACGACAATCATCAAAACGAACCCGCAAGAGTAGAAATCCTGGAAATAGTGTAAATCGCGGAGAACATATCAATGTCAGTAATGATTGCGAAGACCTTCAGGCTAGTGATGAAGATAATGGCAATAAAAGAAATGAATATCAAACTGGCGAAAATAATGAACCACTAGCTGATGACAACAACGAAGAGTCATTATGCTAATTTATATGCCGAGTTAAGACTAGTTTTACTCTTAAGGTGGAAGCGCACTATGCGTCAGCGGAACTGCCCGTCAAATTAGGACAAATGACGAAACAAGCCGCGCGGCTTTTTGGTGATTTGTTCTAATTTGACATAATAGTGCCGCGGCCGCGCAGTTCCGCTGGCGCGTAGTGTGTTTGCACTCTTACGAGCTTCCGAATAAATACGATTACCTGATGTTGCATAATCGTATTTATTCGGAAACCCGACAGAAGCGAACGTTGCCAAAGCGTGTTATACTGTGTACATTAGAAACGCATATACACGGTGTTTCTAGTGTTAGGGCGTGTCCAAATATAGCGCGGCAATCGTGAGCGGCACGACCGCCGCGCTGTGTTTGGACGGCCGCTGCGCACACATTTCTGGATGTCTGCACTAGTCCCGCGTCAGGGCTGTCTCGCGATTGCCGCGTGTTGCTGCCACGCATTCGCCGCGCTGTTTGGACACGCCTTAAGACTGAAGAGAAGAATGTTAAAATTGTTTCTACAAAATATAAAGTAACGACTGATTGATTGCTCAAATTTTTATTTTTATTTGATTAATGAATATAATGAGTAAGCATTATATTATATTGATATTATAGTAAGTATAATGATTATGAATAAGAATAATAATCAAGAAAACACACCGACTGATAGATTGAGTAACGGTGTATACTATGAATAGGTATCTCAAACCAACTATCTCAGATTGTTTATTTTTCAAGATTTTATTTTTAGTGTTGTTGAGAGGGTTTTCCCAAAGTATAATGAATGTCACGAGATTTGAGGGACAACGCCTTTCCAGAAGTCACGTCATGGGATTACCTACACCGTTTTTTTAATAAGTAGGTACATGTTAATTCTGTACCAATAAGATAAAAATAGATTTAACTAGGTACTTCATTGTTTCCTATTTGCATAATAGGTACAAGTGTGGTAAATAGGTATCATAAACGACTAGGTAGGTACCTGTAGGCAAAGCATGAATTATTTACGGAAAAATAAACTTTCGAGTATATATATCTACACAGATTCTGTCAGATTTCGTATGCAATATGATCAGCGCCTCTTTTGTACTAATCAAATCCCGGTTATATTCTGACAGTATTCTGTATACTTGTAAGTTTACTTTTCCGTAAATAATTCATGCTACGCCCTCTGTTATATTATTGACTAATTCTATTGTTCTTTTTTATTGAGGTTTTTTAAATAATTGTGCATTCTACAATTAGATAAAACATACGTATTGTTTGTTATTATTAAGTTTTGAATAAGTAAGGATATTGCAAACTTACTTAGTTTCTAGATTACAGAAACAACACATGAAACAGATTACAGAACTAAATATTTGGGTACTGCATAGTACTTTATTACCTTTACTTTAAACCGCTTTCACGTGGAATTTTGTTTTAGATGTGATTTTTCTTTTCTAATTACGAACCTTTACCAACATGAATAATAAATAAAAGTACAAATAATCAGTAACTCAAGTTTATTATTTTCTTACAAAGTATGCATTAATGGAATAAAGTAGTGATACTCTCTATGAGGAATACAAACAAATTTACATTTTACTTCTTTAGGGTCTAAAACCACCGCAGTAGTATCGCCAATTCGTAAGCTTTTAGATTTGTATATACCAAGACGAGAAGATTTGATAGGATATTCAAAAACTTCTTCTTTGCTATTTAACCGGTAACCTTTTATGAACACAACATTAAGTTCTTCAGTAATCGAATTTATTTCAAAAATGTCACTATGCACTGTGAATAAATATCTGTCTTCTGTTTTTGAAGATAATCTAAAATCTTGAAAATTTAAAATGGGGTTGCTTTTTTTACTCGTGGAGACAAAAGGATACGTAGTTTTCTTTTTCTTCTCTAAGTAGGTATTTATTCCACTATTCTTACCATCTTCAGTTAACCTTTTGGCCACTTGTGACAGTGGGTTTTTACCAACCCTTAGCATTTGTTTGATCATATGCAATTTGTTCTCAAATGGATACGCGCTAAAAGTATTTAGTGTTCCGTACATTTTAACTTCAGCAGTAACGTGCAGTAAATTGTGGACATTACTTGTTACATATGCCGCTCCGTAGAAATCTTTATAATGTTCAACATAATACCTCAATAGTTTTTCTGCTAAAGGTAAAAGTAAATGGTAAGTTTCACTTGAACAAATGGTTATTCCGCAGTAGAGCATCAAAAAGTGTGAAAACGCATTTAATGGCAATACATCAGGCAGAATAACTAAGCTGAGATAGTAAAAGAAAGATCTGAACTCCGATGCTTTCCAATACGCTAAGAACTTAAGGTTCCGTACTGAACGATGAATTTCAAAAGGTAATTTACATAGGTCCAGAAAATTCGTTACGGTTTCAATTTCAGTTGCACGCCATTTTGTGATGAATTTTCCAAAGTTTCCATCACGCCAACCTATAAGTAATCTCTTCATGATCCCTAAATCAATAAGGTGTAGTGCGTCGCTGACTGGAAAATTCTTTACCATATCAATTGGCAGTCTTAGCAATGGTGAGTCAGTTTTATGGTGCGCACCATAAATTTTGTTCCGGAACCCATCGTCAGTTCTATCGGCACATCTGGAATCGGGAAAGACAACGGTATGCGAAGTGTGTGAATACTCTCCAACTGTTACACATTTCAGACAACCATTCTTTCCATTGAAATTACAAACGCCTGAAATAGATAGAGAAGTAGGTATATACATACGTATACATATGTTGAAATTCGAGTGGCTAATGTGAGAAGTATCCGTTTTAAAGCTAGGTAGGTACCTTTTATAAAAGCTCTGGCAGGTGAGTCGCAAATAAAACACCGTATCTTAATTGTGAACCTTCTTCCAGAATTAGGAAGGTAAATGCCCTCCCGAAGCAATGTTTCCATATCATTAATAAAATCTTCCAAATAGGTGTTCAAGTTTTGCGGTTTCCCTATTCCATAATAAATACCAATAACAAATGGCCTGAAGCAAGGATTCTCAAAAACGTTGCAAAGTATAGGCCAAAACTCTTTTTTGGTACTTTTGAAGATTGGTAAACCGTCCATGTTTATATTCAACGAAATTGTTTCAGGGGCCTCTTCCCAACTAAGCAATATATTTTGCAAAGGTATTAATATTCCATTGTGCCAGTATTCACCTCCATCGATTATTTTTAATATTGTTTGTCTGGGTGTAGCTAAAATGGTTCGGGGGTCATTAGGTAGTGTATTTGGAATGAATTCATTAATAATTTTTGTCAGATCCCTTAAAGCTGTGTGTGCAATATTTTTTTCAATGGCCCATTTTCTTATGTTTTCACGAAATTTTTCTTGTTTATCATATTCAGTACACACACTGTCACTGTCTGAATTTGCAGAAACATTAGAGCTATCTACACAGTCATGTTCAGTGTCATTACTGCAAGATACGGAACCACTATCTTCTAATATTTGCTGTATACTTGCAGAGCTCTGTCCATCTAAATCTGCACGTCCTTCTACACAAACATTTGCGGATCGGGAACCCTGCCGTTCTAAAATTTCACTCCCCCTTGACTCATTATTCATCAAACGTGTAGCTTGTTCAGTGTTCCCTGTATCTCTATTTAAAATTCTCAAGTATTCTGCAGTAATTTTTCGGCGTATTCCTCCTGTTCTACGTTTATATTTCCACATTTCGATATTAAATACCACAAGTCCTAGATGGCAGCGATTTATTGATAATCCTATACGGGGCGCTGAAATAAACAGTCTTCAAGAACTCATTTAACTGCATTAGTAGATTAATTGCCGACGCAAGTACAAGTATTCAGCTCTAACCGGGATCATGGGTTACTTGTGATTTGTTATTAAGCAGTTTGCTGTAATTTAGCATCATATAAATTCACCCATAGTGATCATGTGGGCTATGTTAGTGCTATTATACGATTGCATGTACAAGCTGATTAACATAATTAAAGTTCAACTACGTGCAGCAAGACGAATGATATTGTTGTTAATTGGAGTCACAGTATAACTGCATGCATTATAGTAGTTCACATGTTCTTTCTTAAAATGCAAGCGTTTTAAGGGCCACTTGTGGCCTTCTATTCAGAATATAAATGCTATAATGCAGCTGATAGTATTATTGATTCCTAAAAGCTGTATAATACTGAACTGTGACACTATATTAACACTCACAACATTACAGTGTTGTCTCCGTGACGCCATATAGTGCTTATATACAGCCGAATGCGTAATTTTGAGCTATTGCAGCTCGAGTGTACTCTAATAAGTCTTCTTAAATGCTGAAGTTACCGACGTGGACCGTATGTGATATCTTATAATGCAGGTTTGTGCTACTTGGGGCACAACCTAAACCATCGAGACTTGACATTTTGGAGGGTAGGTTAGATTAGAAGTTAGATCCACAGAAGTCATTTAAAAAAAGAAGAAGAAAATTAGAAAAAAATAGCGAATTCAAATTTCAAACAGAACGGCAGAGTATACAATCTATATCAATGAAATAAAAAGAGTCCACATACCTAACTTGCATAACACCTTATTTTACTTGCATTATATTTTTAAACTATTCGTTTTCAAAATTTCCTATTGGTACCATATGTACGGTCACATACACAATACTATATTACTCCTAGCGTGTATGGTATGGAACTGGGGGCGAATTTTGTCATCAGTGGTATAAGCGTATCGTGTGACATGCGAAGTACATTGCGCGATATCTATAACTTAATTGCAGACTGTTGCTTGATTACCATGTAGTTTTTTTATGTTACTTAATTACTTAAAGTGTTAAGTGGTTACCATCGCCTTTAACAAAGCATTGCCGTGGGTCACGCTCATTAGAAGCGTGACCTACGCGTGTCCTAGCGTGCACTGCCTAGCGTCTATCAACCTGAGGCATGTGTCAGTAATGTCCCCGGCATGGCATCCACACCCTTTAAACCGGAACACTGCGCTGCTTGGCGGCAGGAATAGGAATAGTACGCACCCAGACGAACACTATTACTGTAAGTTATTTTTGATAAGTGCGTGATAAACCGCCCTGACAGAGTATTTTAGGCCGCTCCAGGGTCTTTGTTAGCCTAACAGAGGCCCTGGGGCGGTTAGATCCGAGGCAGCGCCAAAGCGCGGACGCCCTCATTTGCAATTTGTTATTTGTTAATTACATTGCGTGACATCCACAGCTCAACTGTGCAGTGTTGCCTGGGTACCGCGCAGTATAAAAGCTTGGTACTACCTACATAGTTTTTTTGTGTTATTATAGCACCCATACACAGAATAAACACATATTCATTACACAAATATTTGTCCGAGGTAATAATCGAATCGAATCGAACCTACGACCTTTAGCGGAAAGGGCAGAGCTACTGCCAATTAAGCTGTGTTCTCAGTCTGTCAGTGTACAGTCGGCTTGGTCGACTGTCAAGCTCCGGGGAAATAATGAAATCTACGTTTGGGATTAGTTTTCTATCATCTTTGGAAGCAACGTAGTTTTTTTCTAATGTTATTTTAGGTTCTGATGTGTAATTTTAGTGGTATTTTAACCATCATTACTTGAGGAACACACTTAGCACGCAGACTTTTTTCTACTGACTCGATTTGATTAAATACTTTTTAGTTTATTTGGAAATTACAAAGATTTTTATATTATCCCAAAAATTAGGAGTAAGATTTGAACCCACGACCTTCCCCTTGATACGGGGATGCGATACCAACTTCGCCACCGAGGATTCAAATACCTCGACGAAAATAAGATTTGGAATGTAGTAATAATTTTTAGGATAATAAAATCTTTGAAATACTTTTTATTCATCCACTTGACATTGGCGAAATTGTCCGACAAATAGCGGAAGGATACCACCATGAAGAAAAGAACAAACCTTCGTTTGATTGGGTTTAGTTAATGCTATTGGTGATGAAAGCAATATGAAATCTAGGTTTTTCCTGAACCTCGCAACTGGTCGTGTGTTCATTTCATAAGACATTCATTCCGAGTTTTTATCAGGGGTATAAAATCAAAACCAGATACGTCCACTGAGCCTAATTTAGCAGGAAGTAAAAAAAACTTCTAATTTTTATTTACAACAACTGAACTTCAAAGCAAGTACTCCATAAGTTCGGGAAAAAAAACTCTACCTAATGGTACTACATTCAACATGCCCGTAGAACAAACAAATACGATAAATTGTTTAAAACTATTGGACATAACCACTTTTGATTCCAAGCTGTGGATAAAACCATGTTTGATCCCAACTTCTTAGGACGTAACCAACTTTGATGCCAACCTAATCTCAGGGCTGGATTTAGTAACTAGGGCTACCCCGATTACTGTAAGGCTAATTGTATTTTTTTTATTCTAAAATAGGTCCTACCAACTAAAACAGTTAATTTCGGAACCTAATGAGAATGCTCCATTCTAAAACATTTTCCGACAACATAACATTAATTTTAAAACCCGCTGTGTTTACAAAAAATATCTTGGATTCTAGAACGAAGTTATTGTAACCTGGTAGGTACAGGTACATACCTACTAAGAAAGAAAAATAAAATATGTTTTACAGCAACACCATTCATTTATTTTTACATTTAGTTACATACATACCTAACAATGAATATTCTAAAATAGGTACCTAAACAATCAAAAGCGGTGGTTCTTCTCTGGGTTCACATTCCAATTCTTCGGTGTCATTTTGGTTCTCCAGTAAAATTTCTACGTTGTTTATTACATTGGAATAAAAATTTAATTCTTCCAGACTTTGCCAGTCTTCTCCAAAATGCTTTGAAAGCAGGTTTTTCACATCCTTTATTTTCAATGCCTTTACAGGTACGTTTGGTCTTATTTCGTCAGGAGCAATCATGCTCATAATTTTATCTTTACGGCAAACATTCTCATATTTTCCCGTTTGTGTTTTATAAAACCTTTCCGACTGGACCAGCACATTTCCGATCCGTTTCGATCGTTTTATAAAGAATCTTTTGCATTGTGCAAAGTGCACTTTCCACTGTCCAGGCGGTTTCAAAATTTTTTCGGCTTCCTTTTTGAAATCGTACACAGTAAAATCTTCACCTACTTTCACAATAGTTGCCTGCTGAGAAATTACATCCAAATACTGTTTAGGAGTTATTATTGTGTCCATTTTACGAAATACTTTTTCACTGTTTCCGAATACTCTGTCTGCTGGAAGATAGGAGTGGCCAGTTACTGGAAACACGAGTTCTACTCTTTTGATGGAGGGATGTTCCAAAAGCCATTTGCAGCACATAGTAATTATGGTGGAATTTTTATTTTGACCGCCACAACCATCTGATATGAGTCTAATGGTAGTAATATTGGCGAGATCAGTTTTGTTTAGATGGTTGTAGACGGCAGACGCTATTGTATTGGAATTTTTGGAGTAAGTGTTTTCTGTCCAGACATTTGCGAAAACGTTGCTTCTGTTCAGTGGTGCCTTCGAAGTTCCTTCCACGATAGTGAAATTGAAAAGGTAAAGCTGCCTGCTGTAATAACACGATTGGTCAGGCACTTTAGGGAGGTTCATGTTCTTTTGGCAGTCATATGAAAGGATTTTTACACCCTCCTCTTCCGTCTTCAGCAGCGAATAAAAAGCTTTTGCCCTTAAGCTATGAACTCTTTTTTCTACTCTGTACTTATCCTTTTTTCTCTCATCTTTTTCATTTTTTATTTTCTCCAGCAGTTGTATGCATGTTGAGCACATATCCGTTTGAGGACTGCCAAATCCTAAATTGTATTCAGTATTAAAAATGTGCCTAAAGTATGACTCTTTTGCTGGTGCTGCGCATTCCGATTTATAAAGGCTGTACAGTTTTCTAATGTTTAAGTCGCTTGCCAAATATTTGCGAATTGTAGTTTGGCTTCGGCAATAGTGCGGTTCTGAGCAATTAAGTTTTTGAATAAATGCATGTATTGATGCCTTTGTGTCCTTAAACAGATTGGTCTTACGATCTCCTCCCCTTTTTTCTAGTGGAAACTCGCCACTCACAAATGACTTCTGAACCAGGTTAGACACCCGTCCTTTTTTTAAGCAAGTCGCAGCTAAAAACATTTTTTGGCATACAGTTAATGATTGTTTATTTACTTTTATATGGTATTTTATAGTATACTGCTTGCTGGCTCTTGCAGGGGTCTGGATTCCAGAAGCAGGATCCAGTCTCAGTGTCCTTGGCCTTTTTCTGCTAATGGGTACAGCTTGACAGCATTTTAATATAATTGCATCCTGACTTGTCTTTACAGGATGCTTATAAAAAGCTGCATGAAATTTTCTTAATATAGTGCCCGTCACTTTATTGCATTGAAATATTTGGCCTTTATGTTCACAACGGGGTATTCTGGGCAAAGACTTGGCAGAATACCTAAAACAAAAACAAAAGTAGATAAACAAAATTTTAAATGAAATTACTACATAGTCGTCCCCTCTAGCTTTATTAGTAGGTAGGTACCTACTTTTAATGAAACGATAACGTTAGTGCGACGGACGACGCATAGTCATAGTCACGTCCCTAATTACAACTTGCTTTGGTGCCGTGAATTTGACCCTACCTGCGGTACGGCCCTGGAAAAACATAAACTTACCTCATTTTTTTTGCCTTGTTTGCCTTCCAATTTTCTGGCTGCGCAGTCCGTTTTCGAGCCTGGTTTTTGGTAACAGGCAAAGGAAAACTATCCATCTTGATAAAAAACGATAGCTAGCACAATAGAAAGCAGAAATTCTTATTTATTTAGCTAAAAACAAACGAGTAACACTCGGTAAAGTTGTATGGGCAGCAGTTACTGTTTAGTTTCGAATGGAGCGCTCCTATTGGCTGGCGCGGACTTAGCTAGTTTTGATACGAAATTTTTGTGGACGTAGCCAAGTTTGATACTAACCCCATTTTTTAAATCAAAATAACTCAGGACATAGACAAGTTTGATGCAAAATTTTAGTTTTGGGGAAAAGATAATCCCGAAACGAAAGTGTTGCCATTAAAAAGTCGATTTCAAAAAATTGTGGACGTATCCGGTTTTAATTCTATACCCCTGTTATGAACTCCTAACTTAATTGATTTATCACGCATTTACTTCGGCTGTCTAGGTTAGTAGCTGTTAGTATTTAGTATAGTTTAGGTAGGTTAGATAGGAACCACACTGGAGCAAACGAAAAGAAAGAAAGAAATAGCATCACGACTTTAATCTCCAAGCATGGTAGACATCCCCTCAGATTTAGTAGGTACCAGTGCCTATTCTAGATTGTTCGAGATTCGATGTCTAAGGGGGTGTTCTGAGGTAATAAATGCTTAAACTAGACTTAAAAATCCTGCACGATGGATATCTACCCGTGCTCTCCCTGATAATCCAGGTATATTTATTCAGAGTTGAAACTCTGAAAAGTATTCTATAATAACTCAGAAGAGTATTTAAATAAATATATCTAAGTACCTACTTAAATAAAGTCGCTCATTAGTTAATAATAAATAATAATAATAATGCTGGACAATCCACACAGCATCATCTAGCCCCAAGCTAAGCAGAGCTTGTGTTATGGGTACTAGATGACTGATATACTTAATACAATACATTACATGCATAGATATTTTTTATTATATATAGAAAATACCCAGAACTCCCGGAATAAATATTTGCAGATCGTACAAACATTTATCCCAAGGCAGGAATCGAACCCGCAACCTCTGTGTCGCAGGCGGACATTCGCCCGCTGCGCCACATCGGTCGTCAAGTTATTTTATAATGTGTAGGTAGGTTAAATATTAGATATTATTATTGTGTACCTAAGTATTTTTTTTCATTATAATGTCGTTTGGATACTAAGTTAGTTGATAATTATTTTAATACTAGCGAAACTACAGTTAACAGTACTCTGATTCTGAAGAATAACTTCCCGCGGATGAAGTCACGCGCGTTTTACTAGTTAAAGATTTTCTTCTTTTTATCCCAAAAAAATCAGGCAATTGATAGAGAGAACGAAAGAGGTCAAATGAGATGTTAGCAAATACCGGCACCACACGAGTGGAGCCGCGGGCGACATCTACACCTTTAGGATTATAACGGGTACCTACCTACATGTTGCATGGTTCAATGCGAATGCCTTTTTGTTTGTAACCTGACCAAAGTACCGTCGAATTTCGTAATTAGTATTTTTACAACCTTTACTTAGTGACCTTCATTTTAAAGGGTCTACGGTAACCAATCTTTTGGCTTTTGTAACAGGAGTACAATAATGATTGCAAAATGCGCGTCCATTGCTAAAATTCCAATAAAATTATACCTACTTACTCGTAGAAAGTAACTCACCACAAACACACTGAACTTATCCCTCAGTCTCAACTTCCACATTAACAGTAGCTTCTATTTTTAAAGTTCTAATTCCATATGCGGTTTTATTTTTATTCAATCTGTGCACATTGTTTTGTTGTTTTTTTTTTCTTTTCACGTATTTAAAATGTAAACAAAACCCACGATATTCTGCCAACGTGCGCCGGATCGCGAGGTGTTTGCTTGACTAAAACTCAGGTACAGTTACAACGGAGATGCGTTTTGGTATACTGTCGCTAATGGCGAAAGCTGGTATGCGAGAGTAATTCACTTACATTAATACCATCGTATATTTGCAACCTCATTTCTCTTGACCTCTCTTGCGAAAAGCATCGCAGCTTAGTCGATGTGCATAGGTAGGTCAAAAAATACGTCCTACCATAACAAAACACACAGTGTCCCTCGGGCCATGCTACCCAAAAAATACCTATTTACATACATAATATTGAAGTTAAACTGACCTTTTTTAAAGTACGTAGGTTAAATCTTTAAAAGCAAATTTTTATGATAGTACCTATCGAAAGGTTCATTTAAACAATCAATTCCTTCTCCAAAAATTTAACACCATAAAATTTTATAAGTTCAAGAAATACTTTATAACTACCTATCTCACGGCGGCGACGCATGCAATTTCAAATGACACACGTAACGACGGCGAAATAAAGTTTAAAACAGCATGCGTTCTGCCTTGGCTTTTCCAAAATGTACGAAAACAAGAGTTTTTGACGAGTTTATACGAATAAGCACAGCAAACAAAAACCACACAAAACTAATTTATTTTTCTATTCCGGAACTTACGATGTAGGTCGAAAACAACATTCCTTATAACATTTATTCACAAGTAAAATGAATGAAATGGTTTTCTTCCAAAATTGTATATTTAATCCAGGTTAAAACTAAAGCCTCTGAATTCAACTTGACCGTTGCTTGGGCTTGCGTAGGCTACGAACTTGTAGCATACAAGCAAGCAGGATTTACTTTCCGGTGAGATTGTAACTTTTCGACGCGCATGGTAAGGCCAGTCTTCTGCTTCAAGTAGGTACTCCACCACCTTTGGGTATTAGGTACTTACCTAAGTAATGTATTATGTTGTAGGTATGCATGTCGGTCTTTTTATTGTGTTTGCATAGGTACTTATTATTGTTTACTATACCACCGTCTTCTATCGTTCTTACAGTAGTAGTAGAGCTCTTAGTGAAGGGCTTGTCTGGGGAAGTACTAAGTACCACCATGACTATTTCTGCCGCCAAGCAACTCGCTGTGTTCCGGTTTGAAGGGAGTGGGTGCCGGCGAAATTACAGGCCCATGAGGCTTAACACCTGTATGCCTCAGGTTGATGGACGCTCAGGAATGCATCATAGGGCACGTTCCTAACGAGTGTGACCTACGAGGCAATACTTTGTTATAGGCGATGGTAACCACTTAATATCAGGCGGGCCATCTGCCTGTTCCTTTGTGTGTGTTAAACGTGTGCTTTAGACCACACGACTGAAGAAAAACTTCTTTAGTATACGAAACGTAACTGGCTTGAGAGAAAGAGAGAAAGAACAGTGCTTGCATACCCCCTCCATGGTAGTATTAAACGTTTAACGCAACCTGTTGGAAGTTGCATTAGAAGTATTACTTAAAAAAAATGTAGATATCAAGTACCACAAGACAAGAGATCTAATTCTTGTCTGTGCAAATACGTAGGTGTGTTAGGTATAATTTACCGTTGACTAACGGGACATCCAAGATGTTACTGATTAGCGACAGAACACTAAGCAGTCTACTTTCCATAGGTATACCAGTGCTCTCAATCGGTGAAGGAAAACATCGTCAAGAAACCTGTGCAGTGCAGTGTGTGCAGCGGTGGACTCATACAGGCCACTGTAAATAGAAATTTGTAGGAATCATCATCGAAACTAATAGATTACTACAATTTGGTCATTCTTATCTTATTAAAATCCGCTCAATCAAAAGGTTGGCTGGAATAGATAACTTTTTAGCGATAAAACTGCCCATTGAATATTTCCTGTTGTTGTTTACTATTATTTTTTCTCTAGTTTGTGAGGTGTATAATAAACAATTTTCATTAATTCGTTTATACGTGGTAGGTACCTACACCAACTATTATTTTTATTATGTTTTATAGCACAGTACCTACACAACTTTCATACCAGGTACCAACCCCTATAAAGTATAGATATAAAACAATGTTTGAGAAATATAAATTACCTTTCCAACAATTTTTTGTCGTGACAAAATTCAGCCCCGGAGCTTCATACTCTGCTAGATTTTTAACTAGATGCATTCTTGGGCTAAGTACTTGGGCCATTGGGTAACTGATGATTTGTGTGATGAAAAGGATGTTGAAGGGGCGCTGTCCGTCAAACGTGATATGTTGGCTCGAAGGTTTGCACGTTGTCAAAGTAACCTTATTCCAGACATACCTACTGTCAGAATTTCTACACGTGCAACCTGTGATTTCGGCATACACAGAAAGCTCACAGCGCCCTACGAGTCCAATATAATAACGGTTTCAGGGTGTTGTTGGGGCTGCCGCGGTTTTGCAGCGCATCAGGCATGTTTGCGAAGAACGCGCGCGTTACGCGGTCATGCACAGTAGAGCCGCGTCACTGATGAGCCGCGTCCGCGACACCACCAATAAATAGTATGCTGGCCGTTGTGCCTGATCGGTTGGATTCGGGCTTTTTCAGTCAATGGGAGGTAAAACTCTTACCTGTTGCCCAGTTAGTGACCCAATGACAACAGCCTCTTTATAAAGTCCGAATCTAGTTCGAATGTCGTATTTTTCTGTGTACCTAACTACTAAAAATAGTATATTTAAGTTTTAAATTGATAAGTACCTACTACTAACAATTGAATGTGATAATCTGAAATAAAATGAATTGAATAGAATTGATTGATTAAAATAAATTTGAACGTAGTTTTTCCTATTACCTAGTTCCCTAGAACAAACTCTAGATCTCAAAGTTTGTTAGGGGCACAATACCTCTAGTTAGGAGTGTACCAACAACACAATATTATTCTATCTATTTAACCAAGAAGATACAATGAAATGCTTCCATATCTTAGACATTTTAATAGGGCACAAAGTAATTACTAGGCAATTACGACGCCGGCGGCGGTTGGTCCGTAGATGTAGTTGTAGTGGTATCTTCTGTAGATGTAGTTGTAGTGGTATCTTCTGTAGATGTAGTTGTAGTGGTATCTTCTGTAGATGTTGATGTAGTAGTATTATCAGGATTGTTTGGATCAGGATTGTTTGGATCAGGATTGTTTGGATCAGGATTGTTTGGATCAGGATTGTTTGGATCAGGATTGTTTGGATCAATTGTAGAAGATGTCGTTTCAGTATCTGTATTGTCGCCAGCATCAGTAGATGATGTAGTATCTGCAGGATTTTCAGACAGTGGATCTACAGATGGTGTCGCATCATCAGTGCCTTCCTGGGACACTGGTTCTTCAGTTATATCTGCGCCATTCGTAAGAAAAAAATAAGAAATTGCATCTCAACTATAATCCTCAGGCACGGCAGATATCTCTTCATATCTCTTGTGCTCGTGATTCTTCGGAGATATCTAAGGGAGGTACTCAGAGGTATGTCCAGATATAACATTTGGTACAGATCTACATTTTGCAGTAGTTGGTATTCCACACGTGATAGGTAGCAAGCTTATCGCCGCTACTAAAATACTAGCTGGTTTCCTCATAACGTTTTCCTTCACCGTTTGAGAACCATGAGAATAACTTGATTAATAAATTGACAGGCTTTGCTGTAGGTTGTGGGTTCGATTCCCAAACATTTGTGTAGGTAGAATATAGATGTTTGTTCTATATCTGGGTGTTATACCGGGTGTATAACACCCAGATAAGACTACTTCCGATTACTGAAACTGCGCATTCAGACCATGATTCTGATTAAAAACTAAAAACAACTGGTTGACAACCAAATGGTATTCTATAAAACCTTGTTATAAGTAACTATACACGTTCCTGGAGTATTTGAAAGTGGTTTTATTACACCCGGTAGGTATTGTAAATAAAATGTATTTTGTAAATGCATTTACAAAAAAGTAAATTAATAAGTATTCCATCAGTTAGTTATCAAGTTCCCATAGCACAAATTTACAATTCGAGTAATAGTAGAGCTCTTACTGGGCTTGTCCGGTGAAGTACCTACTACCACCATGCCAATTTCTGCCGCCAAGCAGCTTGCTGTACTCCGGTTATGAGTGTGGGTGTCGGTGTAATTACAGGCACACGAGGCTTAACACCTGTTTGCCGCAGGCTGATGGACGCTGAGAAGTGCATCGTAGGCTACTGCATGTTTCATCAGCAAGTTCCATAAAAAAAATGCTGCACCACCTAGACAGCAACGCTAAAGTGCTGGTTATTTGAAAAGGAAAAAGTTCTTGAATGTTTATTTTTAGAGCAATAACACTTTTCGATATTATAAAGGGAGGCCTGTGCAAGCGGTGTGTTTTTATACGACTCAGAGTGTACTTTTACGCCGTGCACATATACATAGAAGACGTGCTGTGTGAGGTACCCACCTAATTTATTTAAATTATTCTATTGGAAAAAATGTAAATTTATTTCTCATTAAAGGTGGAGCTTCTGAATATGACATTGATTTGTAGGTACTCGGTACTAAGAAACACACATTTATGTTATGTAGGTAAGTATAAAATCTGTTAGGTATTGTTTATACATTTTCGTGCGTGATTTTTATTTTGTTTGTGTGTTTTGAATCGTGTGTTTCCGTCACAAATAAAAGTTTTTTCTCCCTTTCTTTCTTTCTTACGTTCACCTATCCGCTCAAGATAGGAACGTGCCCTACATCCATCAACTGAAGGCAACAGATGCTCCGTGCACCTGTAATGTCACCGGCACGTAAACCAGGAATAGAAATGGTAGTAGTAGTACTTCCCCGGACGAGCCTTGCACTAAGAGCTCTACTACTACTGATTTTAGTAAAGTATTTTTATGAATCACCGTACCCGTACTAGAATCTGTAGATCTATCATTTTCAGAGTCCCCTGCATCTGGATTATCAACTGGCGTTACATCTTCAGCTGGTGTATCTATACTGCTTGTAGGTATTGGAATTCCTTGTTCTTCTGAAAAATAAATGACAGTTGAGTATTTACCACCTGTGTACATATACCAAGTACATTTATTTACAATCAAAATTTTAACTAATGCAAGTATTTATAATTGGTATGTACAAAATACATATGTAACAGTTGAGCTATCTACAGACCGTTGCAAACGATCTAAAGATAGCTCAGCAACTGATCCAAGTCATTGACTATCGCAAGCGTCCCAAAACACTGGCTGCATTGCCACGCTGAATGGCAATAATGCTAATGCGCTGAACCAGATACTTACCAGCCCTCGCGTCACGCGTCGCTTCGGCCAGACGCCCAGAAAGTATTTTTAAAGCCCGGAGGGCCTCGGTACCCTTACATACCTTCTTTCAAACCACATGCTTTCTACTAACAAAATATTTGTAGAATATCGATCTGCTTACTATTTAGTCGCGGGCCGGGGGTCCGCTATATTTACCCAATAATCTTTACCTAAGTTAGATTTTCGGGTTGTTCCCATTCGTCCCCACATTTTGTTCCACCGGGTTTTTTTTATAAATGTTTATGTACATTTTCATAATTGTTTTTCTAATGTAAGAGTGTGCATTGTGACGACGAGCGGGAATAACACTGATTTTTACGAGTATCATATAAACGAATTTTATAAATCGAGCTTAGTGAAGCAAATGTTTGTAAAGAACATGTGTAATAGTATCGTATCATATTACCTGTTTCAGGAGGACTGAAATCAAAAAGTATATTATTGAATTAGCCGTTAGCAAGACTCTTCTCCTACATGTATTTCGCAACATGTAGAATCAATGAAATTTAAAAATAAATAATGCGTACATAGATATTTTTTATTAAACATAGAAACACCCAGAGCTCCCGGAATAAACATTTGTAGATCGTACAAACATTTATCCCAAGGCGGAAATCGAATCCGCAATCTCCTGCGTCGCAGGTGGATACTCGCTCCGCATGGTCGCGAGGAACTGGCGCTTAGATTCACCTAGATTTAAGACGTTTGGCTGTGTGGTGTCTATGGCAGTGCAGCCAATGAAGACAAGTCATATAATAATCTATCTATCTATACCTGTCTATGGAACCTTTGTCCTGACTGACTGATTGGCTAGCTAAGTAACCACACTGGTCGTAGATACTTTTTAATTTTCAGGGTACCTATATTTTTCTTGATTTATGGAGATGTACTAAGAAAGGAATTTCCGAAAAACAACCCCTAAACGGGTATGGGGGTTGAAGTGGACGAAGTCACGCTCGTTTTGTTAGTATGACATCTTTTCTACAGCAAATCTGTTATATTTGACACTTGCAACAGGAGCTTGTTAGCAACTGAAGACACTTAATTAATTAGGGGGTTGATAGCTCATAATAATTCTTATATACCTACCTTTTTTTGACCCAGACGCAGAACAAACATCTATGTTCATCACACAAATGTTTGTAGTCAATTAATGTTTGTTCATACACCGTTGTGGTAAGTGCGACGCGTACACGCTTCTGTATAGGGTCTAAAATAACGTGTTGTTGGTTCTCACTTGATTTCCAGCACATTCTTCGTGACGGGCCCTATCGGAGTGATGAAGGTAGCAAAGAAGATCCCAGCGTACATCATACTGAAGAATGGTAACCGGATTATGAGGAATGAGTCTAACACCTGATGAGTAGACATGAAACTAGTTACATAAGTATATGCCTCATTTTAAGATCTTTTGTTCAGTTTTACAAACTCTTTTACGACTGTTACTTTTTCTTAATAAACAACTCTTACTCTTAAAATTATCATAATCATCATCAACAGATTGTAGAAGTCCGCTACTGGACGTAGGCCTCCCCCATGGGGGGGAAAGAACGATGTTAGGCCCTGTCCATCCACCGACTTCCCGCACTAAGAAAGGCAATGTTATGCAAGCATCCCCCTTACACTGGAGGATTACCAGTGCTGAAATTCTTATTTATCAACCAGCGAAGTATTCGTACATGCCGAAAACACGTTGAAACTTTTTATTTTTGTAATAAGAATCGTGGTCTGAATGTGTGTTTCTGTTTTCGGAAGTAGTACTACTAGTAGTAGCACTCCCGGTATATAACAGCTGTAATTATATGGGTTAAGTCAAAAGATTCCTCCTCAGTTGACGTAGTGAGATTAATATACAGTAGATAAATGACAAGATGATCTTGAAAATTTTCAGAAACCGTAAATTTATGATCTCGGCAAACGTTTGAAATTTATCTTGGCTAAAAACAAAAACAATAATTTACTATCTAATAACATAACGATCAGAAAAAGTATTTTAGCCTCAAACGTTTGATCATCTTTTGTTACTGACTGTGCAGTGTATTTTTTTGTGAGTGTATTTGCTGATGGAACAGGCATATGGCCCACCTGATGTTAAGTGGTTACCATCGCCTATAACAAAACATTGCCTTTTAGGTCACGTTAACATGCCCTACAATACACCACTCTGCGTCCATCAACCTGAGGCATACAGGTGTTAAGCCTCATGTGCCTGTAATTACATATTATACATAGTCTACTTACATCGAAGAATGGAACCCGGCTACCGGTCCCGATCCCGATTAAGTAGAACCTTCTAGAACCTGATTTCTTTTCCAACGTTTGCCCATTCACTGTAATCTGTATCAGGAAAAAAAGAAATACTTGAAATATAGGTTGCTGCATGCGAATCTATAGCTATCTATAGATATCTATAGAGCTCCCCTAGAAGTCTCCAAATAACTCATGTAATGATCGCTAGTTTTGGTAGTAAGTAAGTAATTTAAAGCACAGAAATGACGAAAGTAGTTAATCTGCATAAGCTGCATGCCAAAACTAGCAGGAAACTGACAGGCTAGAGAATAGGCTCTCGTGTCGGAGGCCTACGCTCACTGTCGCTAACTACCTCAGAGAACTGGACAAGAAGACTTTTTTATTTTTTCTAATGTTAAGATAAGCATAGAGCCAAATATAAGCTGGTATAGACCTTATCAACGGAGCAGTTAGGTTCATCGCAGTTAAATGCAACTTTGTGTTCAAATTGCTCTCCCTCCACAGGCGCCGGAATGTGTGCTGGCTTCTCCTCAAGTTTTACACCTAAATAAAAGTAAAACAGTATAGTTATTTTTGTCAGGCACCGTATGTTGTCTTTGTTGAGTATCTTTCCATGCCATTTCGCATTCTAACGATACATTTTTAGTTGGCCATTCACGAACTTTCTTTCGGGTGGAATGTAGGTACCTATAAAACCTGCGTGGTATAACCTAATCAGGATTGAATGCAAGATTCAAGCAGGTGCCGTCAGGTGCACGTTGTACAGGTGTACAATAGTATTTATAGCATAAATCAGATAGCGTACAAGCGTACAATGATATAGTAGGTTTATAGCGTCGATGAAGTAATTCTCTCTGATGGCTTGTCAGATAGACTTGAAGTAAGTATGCACGATACTTGGAGCATCAAGAACTCGTCTAAATGTGCATGAAATTTTAAATCTGAGCCTCCTACCATTTTTGAATAAAACACTTAGCTAAATAAATTTTCTTTTAGCTGGGAATAATTTTATTTGTCTTGCCCAGCCGGGCTAGACAAATAAAAAGTAACTTGATAACTAGATCGGTGGAGTGTACTGTGACCTGAGATTAAACATTAACCTGCTAAGTTTTATTTCAAGATAAGTCAGATAAATAGAACGTTCATAATACCTACTCATAAGTAGTCGAGCCGCTTGTATATAAAATAATGGTACTTAAATAAAAAACTTTATGAAATATGAACTTACCAGTATCTAGAAATAAGGTAAGAATATTAAAAAAAAATGTTTAATATGTTTTAAATACTGATATTATTATTTCAAGCTTTTAGGTAAGTAAGAGTAAAAGAATTATTAATTTGTTTTGTTTTATTCCTCGGGGTGTTTTTAAATGACATAAAAGTGTGTTATTATGCTACATAAGTACTCACAAGCATCTGAAAGTAAAATTTTAATTAAAGTTAACCAACATTTTTCATAGCACAACAATTCAGTTATAAGGTGTAACCTTAATTATGATTTAAATGTTTCCAAAAGCAGAGTAAATAAGTATCTTCAATAAGCAGCCCGCGTCTTATATTTTAAAATTTCTGCATATAATTAATATATGTACTTACTAAATCACTGAATTTATCTTACTTTCAATTACAGCCAATTCCTTTTTCATAGTTTTCTCGTCATCTTTGAAGATGCCGATGTACACGCAAACATTTTCGTCCTGAAAACTAAAGCACAAGTTTTGAATCACACTTTCTGTATAGTTGGCTACACTAAGATATACCTATACAATTCGTTTCTCAGCAACAACCTCAATCAACAGATAGATTATTATATTTTATTGTTTCACAAAAAGATAGCTGGTGCTTATAATAATGTTATGAAGGTAACTTAATATAAGGTAGGTGGCACAATATAAAAAGCAGCATCACTGGTAAGTTCTGTTCCCCGCACTAGGTCTATAGAAGCCTGGATAGCAGGGTCACAGGGTCACTCCACAAGGATCATAACGGATTTTGTGATTTTTGAGCAGGTAAGTATTTGCGTTGCCTTTGTGGAGACGACACTTCAACAATATGCGGGATGCGGTGGGGTATCTTATAAGGTGACACTAGTCGCTGACTTAAACGTCAAGAGGCGAGGCTTATAAGCATATTATCATACCTCCCATCCTGGAACCCCTACCTGGGAAAGTTGAAGTTGACTTGTTTGGAGGCCGGTATAATAGTGACCCGTCCAGTAGACAGCACCGACTGGCCGTTGCACATGACATCTGTCAGTTCACACGCTTCGCACTGGTATTGCGCATTGCCGTCGAAATGAGAATTTGGGTCTATTGACGCGTCGAGGCGCTCCACCTTTAGGTCTAACAAGAATGGTTTATTGGCCGAGCGAACAATAGAAGAAAGAAAGACGAAGAATCAAACAACATGGATCAAACAAAAGATGCTTGATGTTCTACATTTGTATAACTTGTTGGGTTTGACATTGTCTTAGAAAAGAGAGTAATGAAAACTATAGGGACGATAGTTACTATAAACTGACGGGACATATGATAGGGTTATTTTGAATTCTACTAACTATATTAGTAAAATAATATTGGGATGGATTATGTGATAGAAATCTTTGAAAAAACCGTTAAACTTACTTTCAGCTGTAAGTAATTTATTAATATTATTTAATTTAATATAATTTCACCCAGAGCGCTAGAGCCTGCGCCGACAGCTTAACATACCCTCCAAAAGCTAACGGAAGTGTCCAGATGTAAATACCACCAGCGGTCACCCATCCCAATAGTGATCGCACATAAAGTTGCTTAGCTTAGTTGATGTTTTACGAAGCTAAATCACTAAAGCAACGATTCAATTCACTATTTAAGAAATTCTTATAAAAGAATAAACAAATTATTTAAGTTTTCACACTTACAGGTTCCTATAATATAAATGTAGAACATTAAATTACAAAACAACAGAATATAAAGATTATTATGAGATATAAATATAGATTTGTTTCAAAAACATACCAGTCTCTGTAATAGTTTTTTTAAACACGATATTACTTTGTATTGAATGTGGCTTCAGAAAATGAGTCTACAATAAAATAAAAAGGCGTCAGTAAACAGTCAGTAAATATTAAACGAATGAGGTATTTTAAATAATGATAACCTAACAATATTCGCCCATTCATTCAGAAGTCATTGCTGGACAAAGGACTTCTATAAATTTTCATAGAGAACGATTTCAAGCCTTTTCTATCCATCGACTTCCCGTGATCTTAACAATGTTGTCGGTCAACCGGTATTTACCTACTCATTAGAAAATAGTTATGAAAATACAGTACTAGTGAGCGCATAATAATATATTGGTCCATACACGCCCCACGTTGGGTGCCAGTTTGAAGCAATTTCTGCTACAAACTGGCACCCAACGTGGGGCATGTATGCGCTAGTACGATTGCTTCATACTCACCACTTCTGGGAACGCCTAAAATTTAGACTAGCTTACCTACTACCCTATGCTACATTATTGTTACTTATATAAATAACAATGTTTTCTTAAAACCTACTTCTTGTTCTATTATTTTAAATTAAAAATAATGTTCTACGTACCCGGAGCTAAATCATAGAAGAGATAAAAATATGAGGTTTATTAATACCAAATAACAACAATAAACTAATTAACAAATACTATGGTAAGATGAGGTTGTCTGCGAATAATCATTATTTATTAAATTTATATATACCACTGGCAACAGAAGCTAGATGCCAAGTCATCGCCACACCCATACACAGCACAACCATATAACCCTTATACCTGGAATTAGTGTACATAAGGCTTTAGGAGCAGTATTTTTGTGTTGTATAAAAAAATTGAAACTTACTCTTAAGACTGAGCAATTTAATTTTCTCTTCACTACCGTCCTCGTTCTGGATAAGTGCGTAATAATCCCCAAAGTCCTGCGCACTTGTGTCTGCTAGATCAAGCTCAATGTATTTTTTCCTAATAAAATAATAAACAAATTCATTACTGTCTTCTCATATGAGGGATCTCTGAAATATTTGGTTTTAATATTGCACTAAGTATTTTACCATGCTTGAACTAAAACGTTATATTTTTATATGCCAGAGTATACTGAACACAGACAGCTATGTGAAGAATTTATTAAAACAAGTAACTTAAATAACAACGAAACTATCAACATGACAGAGGGTCTGGAAACTAAAGAGAGAGTGTCTTAAGTGTCAAAGTGATAAAAAAATATACAAACTCCATTCCAGATCTGAAAAATAAAGTTCAGGCTTAAGTACCTAGGTACAATTCGTGGCACGTAAATTGAACACTGAACGCTTCGATCAATGATACCTCTAGAAGACGGGTTACATACCAAATCATAGATAAAATCTGTCCGCGTGAATATATACATATATATCTACATTTGTTTACTAACAATGTGAAAAAAAAATGATAAACAGTTTTAAGTTCAACCTAATAACAACCATGTCACCTAGTGATAAATATCACTAATTGTTAAAACAAAACAAGAATTCACTTCTCAGTGAACTCTTATTTACCGAAACGGTTTTTTTGCGCCGACCCTCTTTGTCTAGGGGTATTATTGATCGAAGACTGAACGAAACTGTAGAGAATTTGTCCATAGCTCACACCATAGCTCGTTGTGCGACTTTGAGCTTGTAACCAATAGTTAGCGACCACGTCTCAGTTCCATAAGTCATCACTGGTAATAAAAAGTACTAAGAGTTTAACTTACTTGTCCGTGAAGCTGTTCATCTGATACTTGGACGAGTCTATGTTGGTGACACTCCCGTCTTCGCCGCGCAGCATCACGCCGAGCAGCTTGCACTGGTTGCAGGACAGGGGGATGATGGTCTTATTCATCGTTTGTCCTGGCATGTGGTCTATCATCGGTGCCTTTAGCATCGTCGCGGCTTCGTCTATACAGTTTTAATACAATTATAAGACGTAGGCATTAGACAATGCACAGGCTAAACTACTGGGCATAGAGACTTGACATTTTCAGAGTATATTCGACTTAGTGTGTAGAGGTGTACTAACAAAGAAATTCCCGAAATTTAACTCCTAAACGGGTGTAGCGAGGGTTTTTTCTGCTACTGCTCGTGATTTTCAGCTATAAAAAAGCGTCCATCAACCTGAGTCGTGTTAAGCCTCATATGCCTGTAATTTTGAGGTAATGCTTTGTTACTTTGCTAATGTTTGAGGCAATGGTAACCACTAAACATCAGATGGACCATCTGCTTTTCCCTTAAGCAAGTAGTATAAAAGTAAAAGAAATTCTAAGTGTTAAAATCACTCAACAATCTCCACCGCTATGCCGCAAGCCCGCAAGTCAGCTCCACCGGGCCTTTGACGCTTAACTAGCTAGCTACAAGCTAGCAGAGTACTCACGTAAGACAAGAACGTTCTCCATGTAGTTGCTGTGCTTCGTCAGGATGTCCTCGAACCTCACGTAATAGTTGGCGGCGTCACTCAACCGAAACGGACTGAAGCTGATCGAAATGCTCAGCCATTGCCCAGAAATCGTATGTTTCACTTTCAGATTATCTTGCTATACCAACCAATCAATTTCTAGATTTTACTTTACTATCACATAATTTTACAAAGTAAATAAGTAATTTTAAAAATAATTTTATAAATTTTTTTATGGGTTGTTACCTATGCAACTGTATATATATAGGCACCAAATGAAAAGCTATAGTCTCTGTAGGTATACCAATTATAAGAATCTTTGTCCTGAGTCCTGACTGACTGACATATAGACAACGCACAGCCTAAACCACTGGTCGTATAGAGACTTAACATTTCCAGCTGCAAATTCATAAGCTTAGTTAAAGTTTTACAAAACTTACCGAACTAGTAGCCTGCACAAAAATATTTACGTTAAATTATTATTTGAACTTAACCGTTGTTGCCATATTTTGTTGACGGCCCCAGTAAATGGCCCACCTGGTATTCATTTGGAACCATCACCTATATAGCATCGCCTTGAAAATTAAGCACGTAACAAACGTGCCCTACGATGCACTACCATGTGTCCATCAACCTGAGGCATGCAGGTGTTAAATAGCTGTAATGTCATCGGCGTCCACGTCCTTCAAACCGAAACGTAGCAACGCTGTTCGACGGCAGTAACAGGCATGGTGGTAGTGGTAGTACTTCCCCGGACGAGCCCTTCACAAAAGGCTCTACTACTAGGTACTACCCACTAAATTGCCTACCTACTTCTGCCGCCAAGTATTTTAGTTTAAAGTCTGCGGGTTCCGGTGAATTGCCTCAGATGTACGAGGCGAAGAATAATTATGTAGGCACTTACCACTACAAAATCACTGGGACCTGCTGTCAAACGGACCTGCAAAATAAATATTAATATATTACAGGCACCCCAACAGTCACGACATACCTACTAATTGGGAACCCTAAAACCCAATATTCTTTGCGGAGGAGGGCGTTGATATTCGCGACACAGTAGGTACCTATATTAGGTACTCCTGCGGATATCATTGTTTTTTTAGATTTGTTTTAAACATCTGTTTGTGTTCCAAATAAACATATTTTGATTTTTGATACCTATTTATGATAGCAGAACGCGTTAGTATGCGCAAAGCGAAGTATCAAATTAACTCTTCTTACTCAGGAATAAAAAATAATAATAACCGGTTTGGTCCTGGGTTTCTACCCTTTAGCTAACCTGCAGGTCTACTCTTCTGGTCTACTACTACTAGAGTAGAACAGCTGATATCATCTTTAGACCCGGTCCATTCAAACGGAACGTTTTCGTTTAGTAACCTTGTAGTAACCACAATGAGACGTAGTGGAAGGGGGGCAGCTCCTACACAATAAACGGTCGTTCGTAGTCCGTACCCTAGCATTGCTATGCGAGTCCCAGCGCCCGATGCCGTGGTATGTGAATCCCTTCGGTATCAGTATCTTCCGCAGATTGGTGTTATAGTCCTCGCCGATCACAACTGATTCTTCAGTACTATCCTCTGTTATGTAAGTATATGTTAAGTAATAAATAAGTATATGTTTGATATTTATGTACCATTCCCTTTAAATTTTTGCTTAGTTTAGATAGTTACTAAAATGTCCTTTAAAGTGATATAAAGTAACAAAAAGGCCAGTCTACAAAACGCTTCCACAAAAAATGTTTAGTGGTAGCACAGACTGTGGAACAACAAGGGCTGTGCTCCCATATGTGTAACACTGATTTACTAACTGTAGTAGTGTAGTATTAAGCATCAGTTTTGAATTTAGAAGCATTTAGGTATAGGTACGGTCAACGACAAAAAAATATTGACCATTTCTAGTTTAATATGTAACTATGAAAATAAAATAAAAATCTAGTGAATAACGTATAAAAACTTACCAGGAATAGCTACAATTAACCAATAAAATACACTTTCAATTGTAATTATGTGTTTACAAAATTAATCGCTAAAATACACCGTCAATTGTAATATTGTGTACACAAAATTAATCAGTAAAATCACTATTAATGGAAATTACTATTATATTTAGATATTTAGAGCTCCACTGCGAATAAAATGTATGTCCATGATTAATATAAATAACTTACGTGGTACAATTTCTGAAATAATTGACAAGATGTGTAATAAGTTTCTAACAATATGGTTAAGATTTTAAAAAAATCTAATTATATATTTTAACACTTACCGTCTCCTAAAAAAGTAAACAAATATATCATAAGTTCCAAAAAACAATAAAGTTTTCATTTTCGTGTCGGTAATAAATATATGATAAGTAAGTACTAGGTACCAATGAAGAAAAGTATATTTATTTATTTGTGTAGATAGAATAGGTATGTACTTACTTTCATATTCTGCAGCAGTAAAATAATAAAACAAACGTTAGCAATAATATTATCTTATTATCTTAATATACACTTTAGTGAGTATGATAAGTATTTCGGCTGCGTGATGGTTTCGACATAGAATAGGATGTACTCGTATAATGGAGGGGTCCAATCCGCCTGCCAAGTGTGGTGACTGTGGCAAACTCCCGAAACATGGGAGAGACCTATGTCCAGTAGAGGACTTTTTCAAGCTGATAATGAGGTTAGTATTTAATGTTAATTTAATGAAGTGAAGATTTTTTATCTTCTCCGGCCAATCTCAGATAGGATTGGGCAGGGAATGTGGCCCGTATGTCAGCGATAGTCTTTATGGGCTAAAGACTACCTATAGAGCAACGATCGATTGTCGATTACGGTACGATTACCGATTACGAACGACCAGCCCTCTGATTGCGTATCTTCTGTTGCTAACAAACTCCTGTTGCAAGTGTCAAATAAGACAGATTTCCTATACAAAATCTGTCATATTTGACACACACAACAGTTTGAGTGCAGAATTTGACGCTTGAGGAACTTTGAGGTACACCCCGGAGTAGACGGTGTGGTGGGACGATCTAGGTTACTACGTGAATGACTAGCCCACTATAAAGCCAGAGGGGAAAGGAAAGGAATAATAGAAGGGAAAGGGCAAAGGAATGTGAAGAAAGGAAGGAAGGCGTTTGTTCTACAGTGGACGCTGTGGGCTATAATAAATAATTGTTTCTTACCAGCTGGTCCTTAAATTGAAATTAGATCGGTTTTATTTATTATATAAATATTCCCATACAATGTAAAAGTTGAAGGTTTTTTGGTATAAAACTACGAGAATCCCTTTGGAACGTCAAACAAAGTGTAAACGAGCTGGCACTTTATAGCCAGTGTGTTGTCATTTCAACTTAGTGAAGTTGAACTCAAAGTTAAAAGGCATTTATTCCATGGAATCAAAGTGATCACAATTATTATTATTATTTTTACTCTTGGTTCCTACCGTTTATTACCGAAACTTGGCTAATACAGAAACATGTATGAATTCAAGTAGTTAGGTAGGAACCTAGTCAGTTTATTTATTGAACATTTTGTAACTTATATTTAGCTGTGTTAGTTGAACAGTACCTACCTAGCACTTTCAGTTTTTTAATAATAATGATAATAGTTCATTTATTTGCTTCAATGTGGTATAAACATAGATCGTAAATAACTAATTAGTACACACATTCCCCTGGGATCTGGGATGCAAACATACAATTATTTAATTGTCATTATTGAACAAATAAATTCAAGATAGACAAAAAAGTGATGATAATAATAACAATGTAAGTTTTCGGGCGCAGTATTTTTGCACCCTGTATCATCATCATCATCATCATCATCATCAGCCCATAGAAGTCCACTGCTGGACATAGGCCTCCCCCACACGTATACAGATAATGAATAAAGTCACTACGTAGGTAAGGTGCATTTTAAGTTTTATCATTGATTTATTTAGTTTTGTTAGGTACGTACCAACCAACAAATATAGTACTTATTTATAACTAGCTTATTATTTACTAATTAATTAAGCTGACTTACTTTCCTCTGTAAAGAAACAATGAGTTTTACTTTTGATACTGTTGTAAGTGGCTAAAATAGGGGTATTTCTACAAAAGTCATTTCTACAAAAGTGGACCTCATCAACAGTGGATGATGATTACTCAAAAATCGAAAGGTTTATTTTTACTTACCATAGTCACCTGCAAACAAAATAATCAATATATTTATCTGCAACTTTATTTTCTCTTGTTTTAGGTGCAAAAATATGATGGCATTCCTTAGTTATGAAACCTACAGTACCTAAAAGCTGCAGATTGTTTTTCCACCGCCTGAACCCCCGCCGCCTGCCCTCGGCCTGAGTTCTATGAGTCGTCCGTCACGTTTAACCTTAGAATAGAATAAGTCAACCTACTTAAAAACTCGATGGCCCACGCTCGGATGATGGACGTGTGTTCTACTCGCGGCCAGAGTAGGTATGTATCGCTACTCCGACGCCGTTATGTCGTTTTCAGGGCGGCGGTAGACAAACGCAGTAACAGGCATTGGGTAAGTCGGGTGTAAATTATTTGACACATGTCCCATCCTCGAAAAATTTTGAGTAAGAGTAAGTAGAGTAAATTATTATTATTATTTGATCGCGAATGCAAAACGATGAGTAAGTAAAAAATATTTTTTCTAACAATAGCAGCTTCAGCAATATAAATATATTTCTCACTGTCAGCCAAGGTGTTCTATGAGACCTTGTTCTAGGTAACTACACGTTCCTGGAGTATTTGAAAATGGTCTTAATACATCCGTTATTAAGACCACAAATAAATAAATACATTTTACCCTTTCGTCCCTTATTATCATCAACTACATTGTGACTCACGACCAGGCAAAATTGTAGGCGTAGGTCTCTTTATAAAAAAAAAGTATAGTAAGTATAGGATCAGTTAGTACTCACGCCACAGCTCGTTGGCCAGCACGGCCTGGTCCGGCGCAGGGAGGCTGTAGATGTATCCGATCTGGCAGGGGTTCCAGTGGTCGCACACCTCGCGGTCGGGGTCCAACTCCGTCACGAATTTGTATGTCTGTCAACGATCATTAAAACTGCTACAATAATCTTATTTTGACCTATAATCTACAACCCCTGCTGTACCTACTCCTATGGGGATTAAGTTTCAGGAATTCTTATGCACTAAAAATATACCTCAGACGAATATACTCTAAAAATATATCTACTTTTAAAGATTTAATTGGATTTATTACCAACCTATATTTATCTGGCAATTTATCTGTTTGTTTGTTGGTTATTATTTTATTAACATAGTAAAACTGGGATAACTAAATGTTTACCCTGTCTGGATAGTATCTGTAGTGCACAACTACATCGTCCGTATCTTCAAGCGTGCATTTCTGGGAAGTGTAGTTGAGGGAAGTCCGCTCAAGAGGCGCGCACCCAATCACAGTGCTCCCGTTGCGAGGAAGATCAGGGCCTTCTATTTTATGTCCTGGAAATCAAATTAAAAAAAACAGCTCAAGACTCTATATTTCTTTTGCAGGGAATTTGCCGTTATTGTGTTGCGAGATGTATTCTTGTATGTATTTTGTAAGTTCCTAAACTGTGTCTTGTAGTGGTAATCAATAGCGTTATCTATCTGTCTATCTATTTCGAATTCAAAAATTACTTATATTTCGTTGTAAATAAGACGTAGATAAACAAGTTGTATACAAGTTACCCAATCAACCGCTCATTAGTCAGAGATGATGTCCAGTCGCCTGCACAAAGCTGTATTACATTTCAAAATGGTATATCTTTACTATAACATGACAAAAATAATGAAATGAAATTATATGCAATTACGCTGTGCTGTGTAAAAGTTAAGCTATAACACTATTTGAGAGGTACAAATTGTCTTAATCTTAATGCGGCCGACTACAGTTATTAATCACCTAAAATATGTATGCTAACTTACTGTTGCAAAAGAAGTACTTGTTCTCAGCAACATAGAGTTCCTTATCCTCTGCAGACAAGCAGGAGTCGTACATGACGGGTGACGGGTCTATGTCATCCTCACACATGATGACGCCGGAGCCGTCGGGCTCCTTCGGCGCGCGATTCTTAGGGCACCGGTACATTAGACCTACAACCAGAATCATCATCTATAGGAAAATTACATTTTGAAATTTTTTACTTTTTCTTGACAGACTAATCGATCACACTATAGTAAAAAAATACTAAAAATAATGAAATTCATTTGACAGAATACCATCTAGCCCTAAACTAAACAAAGCTTTGATAATTTTGAATAATAAAATAGCGCATAATTTATTGATAAGAGAACTAAAAAACAAAAACATTTTTCAGTAAATATATGTATACATAAAGTACCCACACTGGACAAACAACTGATTTCATCACATGCATGTGTATCCTCGGTGCAGATCGAACCCACAACCTACAGCGCCGTAAGCAGAGCGTCTGCCAACTGAGCTGTGACGGTCGTCAATAATTATCAAATAATAGGTACAGAAAAAAAAATAAGAAATTAATTAAGTTGCTGCTAGGTAAAGCTCTTTTGCATTAGTCCTGTTAATAGGGCAGTTGCATAAGTTGCCTGTCTGAAGACGTTTTACTTTCTGATTTTAGATACTAAAGATTGAAAAACTTGGTAGTGCGAGTACCTTTCCGTATGATAAGTGGGGGCTTATTTCTGATCTCCGCTACAGTGACTCCCTTCTCCCCATTCTGTATGGCTGTCATTACACGTTTGTAGAGCGTGGTCCGCCTCTCTTGTTCTGCTATAATGTATGGCAGTAGCTCTTCTGATAATACGTCTACTTTCTTCTTAGCTTCAGCGTTCATCTGATAAGAAGCAGTTATTTGGCCTAAATAAGTTAAACGCAATAGGCATTTATTAATAGTTAATAGGTAATAATTTATAAGAATGTCATAGGATCTGTCTCTTCTTATGAAGATATGGCTTAGGAAGAAAATAAACCTCCTATTCGTAACATATTTTATATTTGTGACGAAAAAAATAAATCAAACATAAAATCCTTATTACCCTGTCAGCATCTTTGTTGAATTTGATACCCGTACCATCCTGTAAAATTAAGCTAGCTTCAATTCAGGAGCCTAAAATAAACCTTTAAAAAGGTCGACTTACTTAGTTGGCAATTAAGTCGCGTCCTTTTAAATGAACGCTAGTGGTTAACTTATTGCTAGTGGTCATTTATGAGTCTAATATTATGAATCTATTATATAAAAGAGAAGTCCATTCACTCACTGACTCATAATAATATAAACCAGTAGGTACCTACGTAGTAGGTACTGGTTTATATTCTGTGGTATAAGGTCCGACGGAGGGTCCTGCTAATGGTTCGTCAGTCGTCGTATACTCCCCACGAAGTTCTGTATAATCGTAAGCACGTCCTCTTCAGTGCCTTCCCGCGCGCATTTTACGAAACACGAAATGTATACTTACATATTATTATGTACCTATACAAATTATTTATTTATTTTTACAAAAATTTACCATGAAAAGGACGCATCAAATCATTGTTTCTAGATCTTTTCAAGACACGCATTTAATAATTGTTGCACTGTACACAAAACATTAAGAGCGTGAGAGGAACATTGTACGTGACGAATTTTCGCCATTAAACGATGAGAGATAATAAGATGTATAATAATTTATACATCTTATATAAAGTCTTTCTACTGTGCCATCAGTTTGCGCTGGGTTATATCTGAGGATATTGACATCCTTGAGGACAATGGAGTTTAAGCAGTAAGGAACCGCTCTCTCTGGTGCCTCATGAAGATGACATTACAAAGTTGAAGATAGGTACACACTTACCACAGCCTGTCGTCTGACTATGTTGGCTAGGTACCGCCCTCTTCTGGAGGCGGGGAGAAGCACACTGCCCGCTTGGACCTCATCACCCGTCTAAAAATAGCTTTTTTAGTTTAAACATGAAATTTAAACTTTTATTAAGATAATAAACAACGCTTCACAACTTTCGAAGCAGTTTTTCGCTCATACTTATAATCAGGTACGAGACTGGACATTGTATAATGCCTGATGGGACAGGATTTTAGATGGCGTATGTATGCCCCGCACTGAACTATCTACTTAGCTGAGTCGGCTTAATCGACATGAAATACACATACACTAGTGGTAGCAATCTTGCCATCCTAAGGTACTTGCGGTTCAAATCCGGTCGTACACTATGGATTTTAGCGTGGTTTTCAAAATTTATGACGACCTGGATCTTGAAATATTAATTAAAATATTTTTGCCTAATTCAATCTGAACATGATGCTGTACAAATTATTAAGAAAAGATACAAAATAGGTTATAAAGATAGGTACTTACTTTATAGATTAGATACTTACTGGAGGATATCCGCAATACACAAAAATGAGGATATTTAAAAAATAAATATAATATCCTAAATCCATATTTCAATTGACATGGGTAACTAACTAATAGTTTATACCTAGTGCTAGGTAGTCACAGACTGGTCTAATAATAATTGGGCGCAACGAACTGATAAGCTGTACTGCCACTGGCAGGTACAGTCAGCTGCACTAGAATGTATACAACTTGTAACTTTCACAACGGTATTACAGCAAAACAATAAACTCTTACACCTCAAAAACTAAAAAGTCATGAAATTAGTTGATTAACTTACTTATTTTTGGAGTAATTGTTGTGTAAATATTTTGAGCACCGCTGTGAAACCATTTTGAAAGTTACAAATTGTATACATTCTAGTGCAGCTGACTGTACATAACTTAAATTGGTTCGTTAACCAATTTTAGTTATACCTACCAGTGGCAGTGGGGCAATTACTTACATCGATTTTTGTAATTGGTTTTATATTTTAGATTTGGAATATTAACTACTGCAAAATGTGGGTATGGTATGTGTGGTACCATACTAACTGAATAAGAAACCCCTAGATACAATAAACTAACTAACTTATCATTAGTTTAATATTTAATAATGAATAAATAAATATAAATAATGCTGGACACTCCACACAGCATCACCTAGCCCCAACCTAAGCAGAGCTTGTGTTATGGGTACTAGATGACTGATATAGGTACTTAATACAATACACTACATACATAGATTCATTTATTATACATAGAAAATACCCAGAACACCCGGAATAAATATTTGCAGATCATACAAACATTTATCCCAAGGCGGGAATCGAACCCGCAACCTCCTGCGTCGCAGGCAGACATTCGTCCGCCGCGCCACATCGGTCGTCAAATATTGAGCATCTTTTTATGAAAGTTTAAATCTAAACTCAAAACTTTTTAGTATAAATATGTGCCTGTCAAATATTCTCTGTAATAAAAAGAAGTAAAACAGGAAATTAATTCAAAAAATAATTTTATTACTTTACATTTCATAATAACATGTTACCTACTTAAAATAAGAAATGAAATATTTAACACTGCACTTGCCTAACTAAAACAAATGAATGGAAATGATTGGCGTTAACATAATAGCTATTATTAATGGCCTCACTTAAAAAATATGTCATAAAAATAAACAATGCATAAACTAATCTTAAATTTGGGTAATGACAAAAAGACGGCAATTTTTAAGTAATGTTTAAATTCATTTAACGCTATAAGGAAGAATCATATATAAGAGTTTAAGCCAATTCAAAATGTTTACTTTTTAGCATAATTCTTCTTGAGCTATATAAGGCCTCTGTTTATCCCATGCGGGTTAGTCAGGGGGCGTCCATTAATTACGTGAGGTGTTTAGGCGAGTGGAAAGGCTCACGTCACCCAGCCTCGCGTCCCCACGCGACGCGGGTCTCGACAAATATTGCATATTTTTTTAACCGCAAAAAAACAGTTTTAAATTAAAACTGGGTTAGAATAAAAATATTTTTACACCAAAATATGGCTATGGCATAAGTCAACTAATCGCGTTTAACAAATTATTATCAAACTATGTTTTTTAATCCAACGCAATAACATAATTATAAACAGATTAAGCTATGTATCTTAAAAACAGCATCCTAGACCTCTTTGATAAGAAAAAGCAAAAAAATACCAAAAAACCCTCATGTAATAAATAATTGCTCCCTCATGTACAGTCAGCTGCACTAGAATGTATACAATTATTAACTTTAAAAATGCTATCACAACATTACTATAAACTTTTAGACAGTATAAACTCAAATACCATGTAAATCAATTGATGTGAGTTCACTATTTTTTTGTATTTTTGTCCTGAAAACACTGTTACATTGTGACACTATTTTGAAAGTTACGAATTGTATACATTCCAATGCAGCTGACTGTACTAGTAGACGACAATCATCGGAACAACTTTATATACCGCTACAACAGTTACATAAGTATTCATTTTATATACACTTATGTCAATACTAAAAGATTTGTTTTACAAGAACACAACCGAAATTTCATTATCATTTTATTGGTATACTCCGACTGGCTTAAGATGAGTTTTAACATGAAACATTCGGACATGTAAGCTGTTATTGAAAGCTAGGTATTAGTAAAGTTCGATAGATTCTTTACAAGATAAACCAACCCCCTTTGTTAAGCGACTGGCGACAGGTCTGCGACAAGCCAAAGGTCCGCAAAGGTCTTCTAAATTATTGATCACATCAGAATACTTCGGGGATTTTGACATTTAGTTTTATTGTATGACATTAAATTTTAATATTGACTACGGCTAAGAACATGTAGGTAGGATTATTATTATTAGATATTATTATTAATTTTAATTTGTTACTTGTGTTTTCCGCATACAATGTAATTTGTTTTTTGAATGGAATAAATAACTATGAACTATGAACTATAAGCCTAAACCGGCAATAATTCACTTTGAACACACTGAGAAATGGTGATACTAACGCGCCGGATACTATAATTACATTGTTATATCATAAAACTATAAAATTACCTCTTCGTTAGTTTTTTTGTCTTGAAACTAAATCATACAATCAAAATTTTAAAACAATAATTATTCTTTAGCATTATCTATGACTAAGGTACAGTCTGCGAAGCTGAAATATTCAGAACTTCGAAATTACTCATAATTGCCTTACCTTAATCTTTTCCATCACAATATTACTTTTAAAATAGTTTTTAGTTTGATTTAAAAACGATAGTTTTAATGTAGTTAACCACTTTTATAACTTTGTCCAACAATCATTTACATTTAATGTTAACTGTACAACCTTAGATAACGGGCGTTACACACTGGAACTTCCAATTAATATCTAAATATAAACTAACTCTAATATAACCTAATATCCTAATATAACCTACCTATCTACAAAAAAAAATACTTATACAATATTAATGAAAAAAAAAATTACAGTAATTTAAAGCATTGCTTAAATTTAAGTAACATCAAATCAAGAAATCACAAGAGGCTTAAGGAGGTGGTATCCGCCAACGAGAGGTTTTCTCCGTGTTATTTCTCTTTGATGAGCGAGTATAAATGTCCAAAAAAAATATATATTGCTTATTAAAGACTAAATTTTAATTTGAACAATTGAAATAATTCTAACTATATTACTATATGAAAAAAATATCCAAAGTGAAGCAATTTTTATTTTAAATTTGGTTATTTCTTCTAAACGGTATTGATTTTTAGTTTTTTTTTTTCACACAAATATCTGTCAAAGTATTTATCACAAAGTGAACAATTGGCAGTTCGAACTAATAATTCATTAGGCTACAAATAATTATTAACTTGAATGCGATATGAAATGGAATGCGCGCGGGTCCCTGTGCGGGCGACGGGCGGCAGTGCAACTCAGACTGGACAGACTCCTCAAGGTCGTTGGCGAGTACCACCGCCTTAACAAGAGTATGCCAGTTAATAAACGCGGAACAGTGCATTGTAGGGCACGTTCCTAACGTACGTGACCTGCGAGGCAATACACTTAACATCAGGTGGGCCATCTGCTTGTTCCATCAACAAGTCATATAAAAAATAATAATGCTGGACAATCCACACAGCATCATATAGCCCCAAGCTAAGCAGAGCTTGTGTTATAATAATAGTAATAATAATAATAATCCCAGAGCACCCGGAATAAATATTTGCAGATTGTACAAATATTTTATCACAAGTCGGGAATCGAAAGGCGCACATTCGCCTTAGACGAGTAAACCAGGGGACACGATACGCTCGAAAATCTAATGAAATCACGATCAACTAATATTTGCGGAGCACGGGAGGGAGGGTCTATTTCTGCTTTACTTCCACAGATAGCGCTGTCACTTTCTAAAAGTTCCTGCTGATTTAGACTAGTGCTTGATGCAATCGATGAAATAAATGAATGAATGATAGATTTTCCATCATTCACTCCGTCAAAGTATGAATAGAGAAAGACGCGTGCTGTTTTTTATTATTAAAAAAATCGTTCTTACCTTGTAATAAAGTACTATGGTATTTTTTTAAAATACCTTCATAAATTACGAAATTATTTATCTTTTACGACGTGAACAGTAGAGCCTAAAATAAATTTTATGGTTTAATCTAAATTTATCTACTACTACTACTTCATCATTATCATCACCACCCTAAAATGTCCATTTCTATGTTCTATGTTCTTCTATGTTCACTTCCTTTACTTTACAAAACTATCGAACGACTCCGATCCGATCCCAAGACAGACAAGACGTTTCCTACCGTTCTTTCCTATCTGAACGTCAGACTGTCAGCCATCTTGTCTGTCAAGCAGACTACCGTCAATCTCCGTCAGTATTGCCAGTACAATAAAATAAACTTCTACCAAGTCATTTGCAAAAATGTCTCAAGTAATCAAGTATCTTACAATAACATACCTTTTCACTTATTAGCACATGGTTTGGAGATAACTAAGCTAAACTGCACTTTTTTTCTACTCAAAATACGACAAAATTTTATATCTTCTTGGATATCTCTTTAGATCTTCCTGTGCTAATATGCCAGTGTCAAAAATCTATCTCGATCTGTCAAATAAAGACTTAATGCTAATGTTTACCTATCTGTGAGTTTTTTATCTATGATTTTTTAAATGTCAGTCAATAGAAAAAGTATCTCGTTCGTCTCAAGCCCGACATATCTCACGTTGCACATCTTAGCCCAGCTGAATTAAACTAAATCAAGTCGTCGAAAAGACCTCAAAAGAATACGCCACATTTACTTTAAAGCAACAGAAACAAGAATCTGAAGCCATTGATCTAACAATTCTATTCTGCTGGTCTGAAACGAAATTTGAACCACATAAGTTATATTCCAATAAAATCGTTAGGGTGCCAAACAAATAAATAAATACACTTGCTATAACATTTTATGTTGACAATATCTAAGATTATTCTAGCCACACTGGAGTACTTTCATCCGAGTAATTTTTCGGTACTTTCGGACTATGCATGTGTGATATATTCATATCATTGTTTTTCGTTTCATGTGAGTGAAAGTATCAGTACATGAATCATTTACTTTTCCAATGATGTATAATTATAATAGGTACTAACAACCATCTTGTAAAACAACATCACTATCAATTGTTCATGGAACAAGATTATGATGATGATAAAATAATTTAGATGACATGCCCAAGGATCTAGCAAGCTGAAGTGGCACCGTTTATGTCTTTGGCAAATGTAGTGTAGGATGCTGGCAGTAACTGAATGAGTAAGCCGAAGATCGGGCTTTGTAGAAGATTCTAATGTTCAAACAGTATATCCAAACCACATGTTATTTGTTCATAACCACTCTTTGGCTCAGGTTTTTGAGTAACATAAATGGTCTTCACGATAAATTCTTGTATAGTGCGAAGACTGCTGAGAAATACATTTTTTTTAAGCGTATACAGCACTGAAACCTACCTACCTACAGTGGACTGCGATCGGTTGATGATGATGATGACTTATAAAATCTGCTATAACTACGATGCTACGACAACAGTTTCACTCTTCACTATAAAAGCCAAGGAAATAAATGAATAAAAAAAAACAAAAATCATATTGTCTAATCTTCGTGTCGCACCCATACCGGTTGACGTTAACGGCAAACGTAGAGGCTGAGGAAAGTCGATTACTGTAGGTAGCTGAAGATTGTTTGCCATTGCATTCGGTTTTTTAATGACCTTTTTCAAATAGCAGACTTTTAGAACTCGTTAATGATGATTATGATGATTATAGAGCTGCTTGTAGAAATTTAAGCTCTACTTACAAATTCAGGAAAATTTAATGTAGGAACAGCATTTTTATATAATTTTCGCTGTTTCTTAGAATTTGTATTATAGCACTCTGGCTCAAAATGCAAACTTCATATTCTGTTTTATGGGATCCATATCCGCTCTCTACGAATTGCTTTCATCCACTCTATTTTTCGTAAGAGATAAGTTAGAAATCTAAAATCGTGTTGAATTGTTCATTCATTTACATCGATATTTTTTATCGATACTTTCAAGCCCTATTTGGAAGAAGAACGTAGGAACGAATGAAAAATGAACAGTGTGATTCGACTTATTTAGTTGTTCGTCAATTTTGGTTACAATACCTTGAAAAAGGAGTGCTTCTTAAAATGGTGTACTGTTTGCAGTGATCGTATCGCATTTATTGGGTTTTATGAAAAAATAGCCGATTTGGTGGCATAAAATTGTACTCATCTGTGATAAGAAACATCAACTGTGCGGCCACTATAGTTTTAACAAAAAAGTACGGTGCATTTCGTCATTTTCTCGCCTTGTGTTGTCTTCAGGGACCGTGGTTACACTGACTGGGTAAGTTCGTTTACCATGGGTTATAAGCACCATACGTGGCAAGAGGGGTAAAGGCAAGAACGGCTTAGTAACGTGTCCCGTGGTTTACTCGTCTAAGACATTCGCCTTATCGCAGGCGGACATTCGCCCGCCGCACCACATCGTTGTCATGAAGAAACCTTTTGACTTAGTATCTTATGGTTTATCAAAGTAAAAAAAAAGAATTTAATCAGTAATATCCGCAGGGCGACCAAGCTTAAAAGAACCGGCAAGAAACTTACGGCTTGGTTTCTACCGTTTTATTGTATGATCCCTTTACAAATTAATAATAATGTAACTGATGAAGCTCCAGTGTGTAAATTATACCCTTGCACATAAATAAACTTAAAGCTATATTTTGATACAAAATGAACTATAACCCACATCTCGATATTTAACATAAACATATGATTTTGTACTGATTTTCGGAAAAACCATCATGATTAAATTCATGGGCGTTGGGTAGATTTTAATTCAAGATAATCCTGACGACTGTGGCGCGGAAATAACAGATCCCAGTTCGATTCTCGCGGCGTGACAAATGCTGGCATGATCTATAAATATTCATGCTGCAGGTCTATTATGTAAAAAGCATGTATGGATAGCGATATCAGTGCGACAGCAAACGAAGAGCGAGATCGTACAGTTTATCAACTGTTGCTTTTATGCACATTTTGATGTCAATTCCAGCAAAAAAGACGACAGGGAACGGAAACTTTTTAGTACATTAACTATCCTATACAGTACCAGCCATCTAGTGTTGTTTGATAGAGAAGTGATTACATAATTTACGCTTGTTGCAAGCCTCTCGCGAATAACATAGTAAACCTGTAGGATTAACTAAACTCTGGGACTTGTGGTGCCGTCGCTAACACTTCATTGCAAAATTTAAAAACCATTTTGTTTACACGTTTCGTATATCTTTCATTATTTGCATAGTATTTTCCAACACTCGCGTGGTGTATAAACACTGCTTTAGTAACGAGTAAGTGTTTAGAATATTATCTATACTAAAGTAGTATGTAGGAGGTTCAAAACCCAGTCGTTTTATAATTTCTGCTAGGTTGTTAAAAATATCGAGGTGGATCTTACAATTGAAATAATTATTCTAGTTACTAATAAATCTACCTCTTCGTAAGGAACACTGAATTCTTTCATCACACTGTTTATTTAACGACCACACCGACCGAGTTTGATTCCCGAGGCAGGACAAACTATTTTCCACTTGACAGAGAAACTATGACCCGTATTTTGATTTGGATCAAAATTAATTGCCAAGATTTTCTTAGATGCTCGGAGCCTCGTGTACCTCTCAAATTCGTAGGCAGGGGGTTGAACGGTACTATATTAATCCAGAAACGGCTGGTAGGGCACGGCGGTGCGATGGTCCGGCCGGTGAGTCGGAACCAGATTCGATGCACAGCTCGGAGGCTTGTTCCGCCAGGTCTGTCGTTATCTGTGAACAATCATTCTATTCTTGGATACTTGTAAGTACCTCGAACACTTGCCACTCCATTGCCGTTGTATTCACATAACCCGAATTTTAGCTTGCGATACATAACATCATAGAACGGCAAGGCGTGGAGCGGGCTCATTGCACGATACCGAGCAAACTGAACCTCGTGGGACGGCAAGGCGTGGAGCGGGCTCATTGCACGATACCGAGCAAACTGAACCTCGTGGGACGGCAAGGCGTGGAGCGGGCTCATTGCACGATACCGAGCAAACTGAACCTCGTGGGACGGCAAGGCGTGGAGCGGGCTCATTGCACGATACCGAGCAAACTGAACCTCGTGGGACGGCAAGGCGTGGAGCGGGCTCATTGCACGATACCGAGCAAACTGAACCTCGTGGGACGGCAAGGCGTGGAGCGAGCGCGTCACAGCACAGCTAGAACAGTTACCTTGTGGTGTGCATGTGCGGTGCAGTCGGGCGGCAGACGCAGCGCGTACAGCAGCGCGGCGAGGCGCGGCCAGGGCTCGTCGCACGACACCGCCAGCTGCACCAGGCGGGCACCCATCTCCGCGCGAGCCGCCGCGTGACGACCGCTCCTATACACATTACATCAATTCATAACACTATTCCTCGGACGGCAAGTTGTGAAGCAGTTCCACAACTTGCCGTCCGTAGTCGTTAGTCTGCGGCATGGAACAGACGCAATCGAAAGGTGTTCTAAACATCAAAGTGTGAAGTACGAGGGTGCTTTGAGAGAATCTGATAGATTTAAAACTCTACATAATAATCTTGGCATGCCTGTTTGATAGAGATAGATAAATGAGTTACTTGAGCTCTAGTTGTCCGAGCGCCCTACAGGCGGCCGCGACTGAGGGCCGGAGAGCCTCGAGACGCTGGTTCACCGCGCTGCGGTCCTGGGTTTGATTCTCAGACGTCGACACTAGCTTGCGAATCTGACAACAAAATGCACAAGGTTAAATACAAACGTAAACGTAAAAGGTGTCAATGTAACAAACACTTCAAATACAGTTGTCAAAGTAACAAAATCAAATATAGTCGTGAAAATAACAAAATAGTCAAATACAATTATCAAAGTCAACACGCCAATCCTGTTGTCAAAGTAACAAATAGTGAAGGTGACACACCTCGTCACAGACATGCAGGTAGTAGTACAGCGCTGCCCCGCCGCGCTCCCAGCCGCTGAGCTCGCGCCGCCCTGCGGCTTCGCTCATCTGCTCCAGCAGCGGCGCTATGCTCTGTAGATCATCTGGAAATAAAAAAGGTTTTCATCATATTGGTCGCTGGGCTCCACTAGTTAAAATGTCCGATAAGTCAGTTGACATAATTATATTAACGAAAGTGCCATGGTGCCATTTTTATACAGCCGCTACAGTGTCAAATATTATGGGCAAGAGCCAAAGTCAGCCATGGCAAACACAATGAAAAATATCTACAACTAGCGGCCCGTCCTGCCTTCGCACGAGTTTTAGTAAGGATCCTTATATTTTTTGAAAATATAATAAGCCTATGTCACCCGGGGGTAGTGTAGCTTTCGAACGGTGAAAGAATTTTTCAAATCTGTTCAGTAGTTTCGGAGCCTATTCAGTGTAAACAAACAAGCAAATCTTTCCTTTTTATTATATTAGTATAGATGTACAGACATTTCAACCTCTAAGATTTTATTATAGTAAGTATATAGATTAGGTTATGTATAGAGTAGCATGTGTTACCTGCTAGAACAGCTTCAGGCAGCAGGTCCTCGACGAGCACCCTGTGCGCCGCGTTCCACTGCTGCGCCGCCACCAGCAGCGTGGCCTCCACCAGCGGTAACCGCTGCCACACGACACGACAATACATTATAAACAAAGTAAATCAACGATTTCACGCAAAGCTTGCATACATTACATTACATGGAACCAGATAGCTATATATACATTACATTTAAATACATCAGATTTAAAAGAGCACTTTTTTAGGCTTTTATACATTTACTAGCGGCCGCTCGCAGCTTCGCCTGCGTAGCAGTTTTTTCCCGTTCCCGTTAAACTTTCATCCCCTATTTTATCCCCTTAGGGATAGAATTAATCAAAATCCTTTCTTAGCGGATACCTACGTCATAACATCTACTTGCATGCCAAATTTCAGCCCGATCCGTCTAGTGGTTTGGGCTGTGCGTTGATAGATCACTATGTCAGTCAGTCAGCTTTGAGTTATATTATATTTAGTTAGATACACTAACAAACTAAATTTTTTGACCCATCTGATTATTTGATGTTGCGCATGTACCGGAGGAAAAACATTTTCAGTGACATCAAGAGTGAAATATCCTGTAGCGGCGGGATCTAGGAAAACAAATAAAACCCAAGCATGTAGACTGGTTACAAGAGCGTTTTTTATTGTGTACTTGCATTCTACATACATTACACAGATCAGGTTTACCTGATACTTGGCTCTGTGCGCCTGTGAGAGAAGCAGCCATTTCTCCGGGATCCGTAGCCTCTTCAGCAGTTGAAGGCGGCTCACCAGGTCGGGCGTGTCAGCTTGAGCTGGCGCGTTACGTGATAATACCCCTCTGATCAAGTGTTCTCGCCTGTTTGACCAAACAAATTTATACTATTTTAAAATATAATGTTATAGTAATAGTTTTATCAAGGTGTTTCAATAAATTAATACATTCAAGCCATTTAATTATTGTTTCTAATGAAGTATATTAAACGTGCACTCCAAACGCGATCTACATGTATCTGTAAACATTATAGTACTACTGTCTACAAGTAAAACCATCTGATCAGAAACTACTCTTTACAAAGATCATTTATGTAGGTGATATAGAGAAATGTGCCTAAAACACTTCCCTGTGGTACTCTGTACTTAGTACACAATATTCAGATCTGTATGCAATGTCTTATTTCGCTTAACGACAAATACGAATTAATTGCTTGTTTTCTATTGGTAGAACTCATTGAGTTTTAAAACATTTTCTCTAAAAACGTTCCAAGTTTTTAGCAGTATTTGATGATCAACTTAGTCGAAGGCCTTAGTTAGACCTATGTAAAGTACACAGGCTAGTTTTTTTACGATCTAGGTTACTTACATCAGTTCGTATAAACTTGTAAATTACCAAATTTACAAACTTCCTGTAAAAATGTTACATATACTCTTACTGTTATTAATAAATTTTTCAGATACCTTTATAAAAATTGATATCAGGGCAAGACATGTAGTAATAATGTCATGCCTATTCGTTTGGAGGATACTCGAAAAGATATCGGAAGACGAAGCATCGGACTCCATAGACAATGCACATTAAAATTGTGGGTGTAAGTCAGTCGATGGAGAAGGCTTAGATAGTTCTTTATGGAATCTTATGGGGGAGGCTATGGAGTGGCAGTGTGCAGTTGTTGAGGTAGACTCACTGCGAGTGGTGTGGCAGGTAGCAGAGCGCGTGCACGGCGCGATGCCAGGCGCCCGCCGCCTCCAGCTGTCGCGCCGCGCCCGCTGCGCACTCGGCCGACAACTCGCCGAACCAAACACCCAGGGCGAAACTGTAACCAAGGTATGCTTTTTAAAATATTGCAACAAAAAACATTACAATTGTATTCAACATTGGAAAAAAAAAAAAATTTTCCACAAAACTCTATTTCAATTGTAATAACGGTTACACGCAATACGGACACCAGCCATTACATTTCCAAAATAAATGACACAATTGAATCCGTGGTTTTTGGACTAAGTCGAAATAACTTGAAAATGAATTTAGGTAAAACTAGCTGAAATCAATTTGGTACGTCGGTTAACAAAACAAAAGTGTATCTCGAATAAAGGTGTTAAGATACTAGAGATGAAATACACAAGCTTCATGGGCATAGTATGTACAGTCAGCTGTACTAGAATGTAAGCAATTTGTAACTTTCACAACGGTATTACAACAAAACAATGAACTCTTACACCTCAAAAACCAAAAAGTCATAAAACTAGTGGATAACTTCCCTTATTTTTTGAATAATTGTCGTGTAAATATTTTTAGAACCGCTATAAAACAATTTTGAAAGTTACAAATTGTATACATTCTAGTGCAGCTGACTGTACCTGACGCTCATTGCAATTGGGAAGCTCATATGTTTTATTTGCTCTACACATAATGAGAGAAACTTCTGACCGGAAAATCATTTTACAAGATGCTTATGTGTATGGGACATAATGTCGCTTCAATATTATGCTGTGGTCTTGTACTTTGGGGCAGCTATAATTAAAGTGTTTTTAACCAATGCGTAAGGACAATTATCGGCATCCCGCCTTGGGAATCCAGCAATCGTTTACAGACCTGAAACTACTCGCTATGTAAATAAATGTATTGTATTATTGTACGATGGTATGACAGTATATGTGTAGGGGTAGTTACCAGAGGGTGTAGTCTAGAGGGTCGGGCGTGCAATGCGCGGGTCGCAGCTTGAGCCGCGTGTTGAAGGCGCGGCTGCGTATCAGCTCGTAGCGGAGGTCCAGTACACGACATTTGCTACCGCTCTGCAAATATCAACATTTGTTATAAGAAAGGTTATAAATAATTTATACCCTTACTTAGAAAAATCTGGCAAAAGATAAACAATTTTAAAACTATTGGAATCTCATAATATTGGGTAATAAACGGTGAAGTTTTTTAAGCAATATTTAAATCTAAATAACGTTTGTATGTATAATCTGGACATTTGCTTGTTTGGGCTCTTGTTGGCATAAAATAAAATTGTAAACTAGCATCCACCCGCGGCTATGCTCGCGTGGAACGGTAAGTTAAATAATATAAATATTTAGGTACATGCATACATTACAAAACTTGTTCGATTTTTTTTACTTGGTTCCTAATTTTCAGAATAAATAGTAGTGATCCAGTTGTAGTTGAACCTCAAACATGTTTGAGGCTTTATAAATTTAAAATATTATATAACATTTAACATTTAAGGCATAGGGTTTAGTAGGATAGGATAGAGATACTAACATCATACACATAGTGGTGAGATTGTGAGACATAGGGTGGTACGGGATACCTCATGCCCATCTCATCATCAGGTAGTATGGTGAGGTCAACGATCTCGTCCTCTGAGAAGTGCGCCTCGTACCGACGCACCACTTGTTCTAAAGATGGCACTTGCGGACACAAGTATCTGAAAAAAAATAAAGAAATATGATAAAAGAATGAACGAGTCTGAACGAATGAATGAGTAAAACTATAGCTTAAAAATATTCTTTTATTTTTGAAAGAAAGAAAGTCAAAGTCAAAAATCATTTATTCAGTAATATCCGCAGGGATTATCTTGCAACGTCTTAAATCTAGGTGAATCTAAGCGCCAGTTCCTCGCGACAAAGCCTAGAAGAACCGGTAAGAAACTTACGGCTTGGTTCCTACCGAACCGAAGAAAGAAAGAAAAAGATTTTATTTATGACGACACAGTATAAGAAAAGGACACACATGGACGTTTTATAAATAGAACATAAATAATACTAGAAATAATAACCTATACACATAACATAACAGAGTTTTGAACATTGTTTTAAAAATACAAGAGATTTTTTTATATGGTTCCGTACCCAAAGGGTAAAACGGGACCTTATTACAACGACTTCGCTGTCTGTCTGTCTCTGTCCGTTTGTCACCAGGCTGTATCTCATGAACCGTGATAATTAGAGTTGAAATTTTCACAGAAAATGTATTTCTGTTGCCACTATAACAAAATACTAAAAAACAGAATAAAATAAATATTCAAGGGCCTCTCATACAACAAACGTGATTTTTTTGCCGTTTTATCACATACTAGCGGTCCGTCCCGGCTTCGCACGGGTTTTAGTAAGGATCCCCAATTTTTTTGAAAATGTAATATAGCCTATGTCACCCGTGGATAGTGTAGCTTCCCAACGGTGAAAGAATTATTCAAATCGGTCCAGTAGTTTCGGAGCCTATTCAATACAAACAAACAAAGTTTTCCTCTTTATAATATTAAAGTAAGTATGATAATGGTACGAAACCCTTCGAGCGCGAGTCCGGCTCGCACTTGGCCGGTTTTTATTTAGGTTAGTCGCCCCAGATACATAACAGACTCGATGTGTTGTAGGATAGTGTTTCCTAAGTGAATGAATGAATGAATGATTACCTAGCGGTTGCGCACAGGGCTTGTCTCCAGTCTGCGTCGCAGAGATGCGGCAGCGGCGAAGAGCCGGCTATGAGGTGCAAGGTGGCGAGCCGGTGCGAGGCGATGAGCGCGTCGGCGCCGCACGAGCGCCACAGCGACACCTGACGCGCTATCAGCGACCGGAACGACGGATCTCCTGGAACAACATCACATGCTCAAACTCGTCATCTGCATAAATACTTCATATGGGCCTCCAGCATATTCGGAGGAGTTTGCTGTCGGCGTTATTGTACAAAGGATGCTACCCATCTCCTGAGGTGTCTTCTCTCACGACATTCACAAGAGGTGATGGAGAAGCCATAAGACTTGGACCACTACGGCGTCTATTGGAACTACATAAAAACATGTATAAACAGATACAACAAGATTATGCAGAATTAAACTATCCACACAATGTATTTGTGAAGTGAAGAAGGTTGTCTTACCAGCCGCCTGCGCGATGAGGGTAGCCATGTTCAAGTCCCCGCTGTCCCTGGCGACGCGGCACGCTTCCAACATGCGTCCGCCGAGCAGCAGCGTCCATATCCTAGCGCTGTGACCGTCCTTCTCTGAAAACACACGTTTTTAAGAAGTCGTATCTACTAGAATCCGCCCACAGCTCCACTCGTGTTATTTTGTACCGCTCAAACAGAGATGATTATGAATAAGCATTTAAATTATCTAAGCTGAGGTAACCGCTCAACATCAGATCTGCTTTTTCTATCGCTCATTCTCACAACCATACTTTTCGCCAAATAATAATACTTAAAAATTCATCTGCTTGTTCAACAAGTTAGATAAAAATAGTGTATGTACCGTCTTCCTTTTCTCCGCATGTTGTCTTCGAGAGGTCCTCGTCGGTGACGTCAGCGACTGCGGCCGTCAGCCAAGCCAAGAACCTCCTGTGACGGGTTACTATCGACTGGTTGTCAGTGCCCGGTATGCCTGATAAACATTCAGTATACATTTATTGATTTGTAAACATGGGTACATAACAGGTGGTAGTCAGATAATTATAAATAGGTCCACATAGTTTACTTTACTAGGCATGCAAAAAATACAAGAGATATAGATGTGGATGTAACACACTGTCAGTTTGAACTGTTGTTATAGTTTAAGTAGCTCACCGTCGTTCTCTAAGTCAGCGCCCCAGAGCGCATCGCATAACTTCCACACTTCAAGGCAATACGCGCCGCTCACTCCAAACTGAAACAAATCAAATCAATATTGCCAGACATTTCATACAGCGCCATCTAGCCCCAAACTAAGTAAAACTTATACTATGTCAACCAAATGACTGATAGAAAATAAAACGAAGGTCCATACTCGTTCCCAAAGGAACTTACTCGTTGCTCGAGGTCCTTACTTGTTATATGAGGTCCCACTCATTGTCCGAGGTCCTCACTTATTGCCAGAGATCCTCAATCATTGCTTGAGGCCCTCACTAGTTGCTATTCAGTAATATACTCACAGGTTGCTTTTGTCCCCGTACAGTGTCCGCATCTCGGATAAGTTGCTGCAACGCCGCGTACCGTTCCCGCGCGTTCACGGACAGCTGAAGCCGCGGACACTCGCCTTCTTCCGTCTCACTGAATACTGAATACTCTAGAAGACTTTCCAGCTGCCGTGATAGTACTTCCTGTAACAAGTATTCAATTTGGACATTGCTTAAAATGATTTTCGTAAAGTTTGTCATAATATTTGTGAGAGGTTAAGTTAATCATAACTAAAATTGCATATACTGTGTAATGTCAAGAATAATTTAAATTTAAATTGATACAATAGCTGTATACAGAGTTATTGCAGATTATCCTATGTATGGAAACTTGTTTATATTGTGTTCATGTTTTTGGTTTTGAATGGTGTGGGTTACTCAACATCAAAACGAAGACTTGAAGCTTCGCTCGCTCGGTCCACTAACGTTAATAATAGACATAGATTTTTTTACTACCAAAACACATACCCATACAAAACAGATCACAAAGTGAAGACAAGACAAATGGAAAGATAAGTAGTGGGTGTCTGTGCTACAGCAACAAAAAGGTCTCGACTCAGCGTATGCTTCACCACTATTTCTGCTGGTATTCTGTCGAAACTAGTATCCAATAGACTTAGTAAAAAAACAGAGTAATGTTAAGTGTAATGTACGATTCACAGTCGCCGGGCCGCGTCGGAGCGCCGAGAGTAGCCGACCGGGTCGCGGAGTTCAAGCGCAGCCGGTCGGCTTCAAAGCTGCGTAAATTGCATGCAACTAAGGAACTTAACTGCTTTAAGGAAGTTTCAATTTCCTCCAGCAAGTTTTAAAATACGCTCCGACGCGCTTCGTCGCGCGCCGGCAAGTGTGAATCGTACATAATAAGACTCACCTGTACATTGTAATGCGTGTCAGGTTGCGAGAGCGCGAGTCTCGCCACGATGGGCTCCGACCAATCATCTTCCGCTCTCCCCGACACGTACTTCGACACCTCACATATATCCGCATCTATATACGTACAAAATTAATTTAATTTAATTTTCGTTGTCACGTCATCAGTCTAAATGAGTCCACGAACATAGACCTCATATGTGAGGAGGTTTGCCATAATCACAACACGTGGCATACATCGGTTTTTTTTTTATACAATTTGCTGATGGATCAAGCATATAGCCCACCTCATGTTAAGTGGTTACCATCGCCTATAATAAAGCATTACCTTGCAGGTCACGGTCGTTATGGACGTGCCCTACAATGTATTGCTCTGCGTCCATCAACCTGAGGTATACAGGTGTTAAGCCTCGTGTGCCTGTAATTACACCGGCACCCGCACCCTTCAAACCGGAACACGCTGCGCTGCTTGGCGGCAGAAATAGGCTTGATGGCAATACTTCCCCGGATGAGCCCTTCACTAAGAGCTCTACAGGTACTACTGCTAATCTGGTGCGTTCCCTCCCTCCTACGATATCCACGATAGGTAATAACTCCTTAATTTTCTATGAAATGGAATCAAAATCGTTCTTTTAGGAAACGATGATAATGATAAAATATGAAAGCAAACATAGTATTGTGTAGTGTAGGGAGTAGCAGTGTTAATGTACAGTCAGCTGCACTAGAATTTATACAATTCGTAACTTTTGCAACGGTATCCAAACCTTATAGTAGTTTCTAAACAGTAAAAACTCAAAAATCGTGAAATGAACTGATAAGTTTTCTTTTTTGAGTTTTTGCCCTGTAAATGATAATTGTAAGGCTGTAAAACCATTCTGTAAGTTAGGAATGGTATACATTCTAGTGCAGCTGAGTGTACAGTGGGATAGTTACGTTTAGGCAGGTCTGCGAGAGCGTGGAAGGAGGTTGGGAAGACGAGCGCGTCCCCGGGGCCGAAGCCGACGCGCGAGTGCCGCGCCATGCTCACCGACCGGTCCGCTATGCACGCCGCCTGCACACCACCTACAAACATAATATATATAATAATAATATGAGAAGTAACATTTATTTACAAAGAAAATTACAGCTAATACAAGTATTTATAATTAGTATGTACAAAATACATGTGAAACAGTTGAGCTATCTACAGACCGTTGCAAACGATCTAAAGGTAGCTCAACTGATCCTGATCAGTGCCAATAGGAAGCGTTCCCAAACCACTGGCTGCAGCCACGCTGAATGGCAATGCTGATTCGTTGTGCCAGATACTCACCAGCCCTCAAGTCACGCGTCGCTTCGACCGAAAGAATTTTAAAAACCCGGAGGGCCTCGGTACCCCACGATATAATATGATAATAATAATATACTATGTAATCACAAGTAATATGTAGTCTTACCTCAACTACGTAATTAGGTACAGTCAGCTGCACTAGAATGTATACAGTTTGTAACTTACATAACGGTATTACAGCAAAACAATGATCTGTTTCATCTCAAAAACTAAAAAGTCATAAAATTTGTCGATGAACTCATATATTTTTTGAATAATTGTCGTGTAAATATTTTTAACGCTGCTGTGAATCTATTTGAAAAGTTACAAGTTGTATACATTCTAGTGCAGCTGACTGTATTTAAGTCTATGGTTTATCTAACTCTAAGCCCAAGATACAAGCTTCACGCTTAGTTTGGTCTTCGCTGGTAGGTATAACGTGTAAAATAGATTAGTACCCCTAGTTTAAGTTTACTACAGGTTTTTTTTATACTAATAATGCTAGACAATCCACACAGCATCATCTAGCCCCAAGCTAAGTAGAGCTTGTGTTATGGGTAGGTACTGATGACTGATATACTTAATACAATACATTACATACATACATAGAAAATACCCAGAATACCCGGAGTAAATATTTGCAGATCTTACGAACATTTATCCCAAGGCTGGAATCGAACCCGCAACCTCCTGCGTCGCAGGCGGACATTCGCCCGCCGTGCCCCATCGGTCGTCAAATAAATGGTATAGATGTAAGGTATCTATTTAATATGGACAACTAAAGGGACTGATGAAAGAAGGGTACATGCGGCAGAGATGCGAATGTTGAGATGTATATGTGGAGTTCTAGACTAGAATGGACAAGATACGAAATAAGTACATCAGGGGTAGTTTGAAAGTAGCGCCAGTGACGGAAAAATTGAGGAGCAATAGGCTAGCGTGGTATGGGCATGTCATGAGGAGGGATGAAAGTCATGTAACCAGGAGAGCGATGAACATGAATGTTGATGGATATGTGGGTAGAGGTAGACCAAAGAAAAGATGGATGAATTGTGTGAAAGATGACATGGATAAGAAAGGAGTGAGTACAGATATGACGGCTGATAGAGGGGAGTGGAAGAAAAGAACATGTTGTGCCGACCCCACATAAAGTGGGATAAGGGCAGGAAGATGATGATGATTTTTGGTTCTAAGTTGTCTATTATTGTGTGGGTGTAGTATAAAGTGTTGTATGGGTGCACTTACCAGCGATAGTTTGCTTGAAGGGTGGTACCTTCCTGTGGTACCGCAGGATAATGGTGTGAGGTTGCACTATCAGCGGGTTCATTTGTACTTCTGAAAAATTCAACCATCTCAGAAAAAGAAAATAGCATCACTTAATTCCCCAATCACGGTAGATATTCCCTCCAATCTCTTAGTACCAAGTACCTACTCGAGATTTTTCGACGATGTCTAAAGGGGTATGCCCAGATAGTACATTTGGTACAGTCAGCTGCACTAGAATGTATACAATTTATAACTTTCAAAATGGTTTCACGACGGTGCTAAAAATTATAACACGACAATTATTCAAAAAATAAGTGAGGTCCTCAACTAATTTCATGAATTTTTAGTTTTGAGGTGTAAGAGTTCATTGTTTTTCTGTAATACCGTTGTGAAAGTTACAAATTGTATACATTCTAGTGCAGCTGACTGTACATACCGACATTTTGCAGTAGTTAGTATTCCATACGTGACAGGTTGCAAGCCCATAGCTGCTGCTAAAATAATAACTGGTTTCCTCACGATGTTTTTCTTCACCATCATCCAATTTATTTTGTTATAATACTCGGACGTACCCTCATTACACATCCTCAAAGAATCATGAGGTAATAATAATAAATATTGACATTTACACAACGCCTTCTAGCCCCAAACTAAGCAAAGCTTCTACTGTGTGAACCAGAAAGCTGATACATATATACTTTTTTTTGTAAAAACATACATAGATTGAATACATATAACACCCAGACAGAGGACAAACATCTATGCTCATTACACTAATGTTTGTTCTCGGTGGGGATCGAACCCACCACCTACAGCGCAGAAAGCACGCTGGCTTTATGTGAGCACTAGCGGCCGCTCGCAGCTTCGCCCACGTAGCCTATATGTTAATCCAAGTTATAACCTATGTTTATTCTAAATTTCATCCAAATCGGTCTACTGGTTATAGCGTGAAAGAGTAACAAACATCCATCCATACATCCATCCATACTTACAAACTTTCGTTTATAATATTAGTAGGCTATACGATTATAAACGTAGCTATTTGTTATAGATTACCTTCAGTGAGTAGTGGTGTGTTGACCTCCATAGAGTCGTGTTCGAGCAGGCGAGGCAACGCGGGCCTCGCCTCGAGAGTGGAGACGGTCGCTGATGACATGGGCACCATCTGATCGCCGGTCGATATAGACACGTCGTCTTCTACATCTGTTGAACAAAGCACAATCACAACAAGCAGATGGCCCGCCTGATGTTAAGTGGTAACCATCGCCTATAACAAAGTATTCTCGGAGGTCACGCTCGTGTCCTTCTACCTGAGGCATACAGGTGTTAAGCCTCATCTATATTTTTATACTAATACTATAAAGAGGAAAGATTTGGTTGTTAGTTTGCATTGAATAGACTCCGAAACTACTGGACCGATTTGAAAAAAAAATTCACCGTTTGGAAGATTCACTAGCCCCGGTGACATAGGCTATTATTATATATATTTTGCTATTTAATTATTAAACTGTATTTCTTTTCTTGGTTAATAGATGATTGATAAATGACTAATAATCAATTTTTGTCCATATTTACGCAACTCCTTAAAAAGCAAAATTATGGGAACCAGATAACTGATAGAATACTGATATGCCTTTTTTGGTAATGCATATTATATAACAGACAGACAGAACAAACATATATGCTCATGACACACGTTTGTAAGCTGTGAAGCTAGTCAAGTAAGTAGACAGTAGGTATGGTTGTAGTTACCTGCGTCTGCATACAGCGATGCTTTCATAAGTTGTACATGAGCGCTCTGACGATGCTCCAGTCGCGCCAATTCGCTGGTAGGACTCTTCACTCCGAACACTGGAACGAAACACAATCAATTAATAATAATAATAATGTTGGACAATCTACACAGCATCATCTAGCCCCAAGCTAGATCGGTCGTCAATTACCAGCATACAATCATTAGTAGTAGTAGAGCTCTTAATGAAGGGCTCGTCCGGGGAAGTACTACCACCATGCCTATTTCTGCCGCCAAGAAGCGCAGCGTGTTCCGGTTTGAAGGGTGTGGGTGCCGGTGTAATTACAGGCACACGGGGCTTAACACCTGCATGCCTCAGGTTGATGGACGCAAGGCGGTGTATTGTACGTTAAGGTCGTTACGTTTGTAAGGAACGTTATCTAGGCAATGCTTTGTTATAGGCGATGGTAACCACATAACATCAGGTGGGCCATATGCTTGTTCCATCAGCAAATTGTATAAAAAAAATTGTCCACTTACATAATTTGTCATAAATTCCAAACCAAATTTATGATATGGATAAATTTAAGGTACGTAAAGCACGCCCAGCGCTCAGGTGTACGATGCGAGGTCGGTGACCACACGTTTTACGACATGCCACTCGGGATTTCCTTGCCCTCAGTGGCCTGAGACGGGCTCTAACAAGTGTTCTACTCTTTTTTGCATATCTTTATGTTGATGATTGTGATGATTTTGTACGAGGTATTAAACGTATAGTAGAACTATACCAAAATACACACAGCCAATAGCAATAATGATGTGGTGACCGAAAACACTCCTCCTACTACTAATAAACTCGTCGTAACCGCGTATAAATAAACCGTGTTGTCTCTTTTGATCTTATTTGAAACTTCCTATAAATGCAAAAAGACGATCTATTTCAACGTTACGAGTTTATTAATAGGAGGATTAGCGTAAAGTGTGTATAACTGACCTCTGTGATCTTGGTACATGCTGTGCGCTTCTGTATTCTCTTCTGTGGTGTCCATCTCGAAAGCTGAAAGCAAATGTATCTTTAACTAAAACTTCAGTTCAGTAATTTGGTTTTTAAATCAAAATAACTGGACATAATCTACCCAAGTAAAATTTGATATTTCACATGTGACCCCTGTAAAGATATTTTCATACCAACTTCAACCCTCGCTGTACCCGTTTAGGGGTTGAATGTCGGGAATTTCTTACTTAGTACACCTCTACGCACCAATATGAGTATACCCTGAAAATGGCAAGTCCTACGAGCGTTTTAGGCTATGCGTTGTCTATATGTCAGTCAGCCAGCACAAAGATAATTGGTATAGATTTTAAGCAAACGAACTTACCCTTAGAAGCACCGCTGAGTAGGTTGATGGAACTCTGTTGCATTGCGAATATGGAGTCTTCCGATGAGATGAGACCTCCTCCGGACAACCCTAGGCCTCCGAGGCCCGTCGAAGGCGTCACCAACGGCATACCCACTGAAACAAAAAGTCAAAGTCAAAAATCATTTATTCAGTAATATCCGCAGCGCCAGTTCCTCGCGACCAAGCCTAGAAGAACCGGCAAGAAACTTACGGCTTGGTTCCTACCGTTTTATTGTATGATCCTTTTACAAAGTAATAATAATGTAAAAAAGTTCCAGTGAGGCTCAAGCTCTGACACTTTTCAGATAGATATATCTCGTAGTGTTTAAGCCTAAACTGACCTGACAGTTTTGATCCGACACGATTTTAAGCCCCCCGGCACAGATAAGATCTCTTAAACCTACCAAGTGAATTCTTCGAGGACATCTTCTGGGGGAAGTCAGAGGTACGTCCAATTATTAAATTTGGCACATACAGACATTTCGCGGTGGTTAGTATTCTATACGTGACAGGTTGCAAGCATATCGTCGCTATGTACCGTCGTTTGAGTATATAACTAATCAAAAATCAAATAACAAGGTTGATTGCGTATCTTCTGTTGCTAACAAAGTCTTATGACCCACCTGATGTTAAGTGGTTATATCACCACGACCACACGACCGTAAGAACTTGCCCTACAATGCACTGCTCTGCGTCAAACAACTTGAGGCAAACAGGTGTTTAGCCTCATTCTCTCGCAGTATATAAGAAAAGGTTCATAGAGATGATGTAACTTACTGGCCGGAGCGGCATTCTTCTGCAGAGTCTGGTTGACAAGTTGCCTCTTCAGCACGTCAGGGGTCGGGTCGTCCTCTTCGTCGGAGTCTGTGAGACCGTATTTACTAAAATGCTCTACCTGTACAAAATATAAAAAACTTAGCTTATACATATACTCAAAGACAGAGCGCATATATTCTGTAATATCCGCAGGGATCATGTTGAAACGTCTTAAAGCTAGGTGAATCTAAGCGGCAGTTCCTCGCGACCGGACTTCGAAATAGAAAAACGATAAACGAAGATTTTAATATCATCCCAAAATAGTTAATTGATTCAGGCGTGACCTTGCGCAAGTCCATTTAACCTAATAAGATATTTAAAAGTTGTAGATTATAATTATTCTTTTGCGTTATTACGCTTGCAAGTTTTAAATAGGATATTAATGAATTATTAGTTGGCGACCGATGTGGCGCGGCGGGCGAATGTCCGCCTGAGACACAGGAGGTTGCGGGTTCGATTCCCGCCTTGGGATAAGTGTTTGTACGATCTGCAAATATTTATTCCGGGTGTTTTAGGTATTTTCCAAGCATAATAAAAAAATATCTATGTATGTAATGTATTGTATTAAATAAATCAGTCATCTAGTACCCATAACACAAGCTCTGCTTACCTTGGGCCTTATTCTTTTAAAGAAATCCATCTCTAACATGTTTGTTTATGAAAACCATGCAGTATACATAGTTGGTATACACTTATAGAGCTTACCCTGAAGACCCAGCTGCCAGTCTGCGGCCGGTACTCTATGAACTTGGTGTCGTGTTTATCGCACACGCGACGCAACTTGCCTTCATAATCCATCTTCAACAACCTGTTATGAATAATACAAAATATTTATTTTACTGAATTGTTTTTGCAACATTAAAATGTTTTAAAATCATAAAGTGAAATGGATTGTCTGTTTGCATTTTGACAATACCTTTCTAAGTACACCTCTACACACCAAGACGAATATATCCTGGAAATTTCAAGTCTTTACGAGCAGTGGTTTAGAATGTACGTAGCATATATGTCGGTCAGTCAGAAGTCTACTATACTACTACTCGTCTACTAGTCTACTGGTAGATACCTCTCAGGGTCGTCAATGGGTCGTTTCTCAGTTTTATCTCTCGGCCATATCCGGTCCAGTGTGACGATGGCGCGCCGATTCAAGCCCTCTCCCACCGGCGGCTTGTCCGCATCCTCCGGGTACACTATCACTTCTTTATTCAGGAAGTGCACTGTTAACATAAAATAAGTTAAAATAAATGAAAAAAGTGTGCTTTAGACCACACGACTGAAGTAAAACTTCTTTAATATACGAAACGTAACTGGCTATGAGAGAAAGAGAGAAAGAACAGTGCTTCTATGATAGTGTTAAACGTTTAACGCAACCTTGTTGGGTCGCATTAGACGTATTACTTCAAAAAATAATTGTCCGTGGAGTCCCTCCGCGCGGAAGAAGTGAAACTTTGAGTTCCTTCGAGTTCGAGTGCCACGCATTCACTCTCGCTCTGTCTCTTTCTATACCCTCTCCATGGTAGTGTTAAACATTTAACGCAACCTTGTTGGAAGTCGCATTAGAAGTATTACTTCAATAAACATAAATGGCAATAGCGTAAATGAGTCTGGGTTACTTACCAAGCTCATCGATATCTATTCCGGCGACGTTCAACTCCGAGTCGAAGTACACATTGCCGTAGTTGGTGCGTCCGATGGTAAGGTGAGGCACCATGCATGATCCATCCGCGCGCATATAACCTGTAATGTTTTAATGAATTTAGTATTATAGTAGTAGAACTCTGGGCAAAAAGGAATGGTGATGGTAAACACTTAACTAAGGGGTAGTCAGATACGCATTCAAACTTACTTGTCATCTCGTCGAGTGTAGGAATAGTGTAGTAACCGGGCCGCGTGCATTTGATGCCGGTGGGATGCGGTGTCATGTCTCGAGGCGCCACGTTCTCATCTTCCGATACTGTTCAACAAATGTAACTAAATTAATATTGACAAACATTCACACAACGCCCTCTAGCGCTAAACTAAGCAAAGCTTTATCATTATCATCGTGATGAACCTACATTAGTCCACTGCTGGGCATGTCTCTCCCAAGATTTATTTATTTATTTATCATTCTCAGCCCTACCTTTGCAGGCTAACCTAATACGATAGAGAGAGCTACATTGAAATTAATAAGCACATTAAAATCAATTAAAATAAAAAAAAATCAATAATAATAACTCAATAATAATCATTAAATATTCACGGACACAGCACTATGTAGTCCTAAGCTAAGTTCAAGACGGCCATATCTGAATACTTTAGTAAAAAAAGAAATAGTACAACAACTTTAATCCCCAAGCAAGGTATATAGGGGTCTCAGGGGGTAGTCAGAGGTACATCCAAATACTAAATTTTGGTACATACCCACATTTTTATATAATAAAAATATCTATGTATGTAATGTATTGTATTAAGTATATCAGTCATCTAGTACCCATAACACAAGCTCTGCTTAGCTTGGGACTAGATGATGCTGTGTGGATTGTTCAGCATTATTATCATTATTATCATAGGGGATATCTACCGTGCTTGGGGATTAAAGTCGTAATGCTATTTATTTTATTTATTATTATATTTTGTAACCATAGATCCCGCTGATCTGATGGGATATCTTCTCGCAAGTGGAGCAAGCAGCGTGGTCACCCCACCGATGACGACAGAACGACAGCGGGGTCGCCAACTTTGTTATACCTAGAGGAAAGGATATGGGAGGGATGAGGAAGGTAGGTAAGGATCCCTGCTCGATTTATCCCACAAGGGTTATAGGAAACAGGAGTTGACACGGGTAAGGGCACGTCGTCAGGCAAGTCTACTGCTGGATATAGAACTCTCTTAAATTTGAGAAGTTTAGTATAGTCAGCATGGCAGGCAGATTGGTGACCCCAGTGTCAGTGTAATGCACTCTGAAGATGTTACTGGTTATCACTTGGTGACCTAAGTCGCCTTTTTGTGAAAGGGCTCGTCCGGATGCTTGCATTGCTGTGTTCCGGTTTGAAGGGTGCGGGTGCCGGTGAAATTACAGGCTTAACACCAGTATGCCTCAGGTTGGTGGACGCAGGACAGTGCTTCGTAGGGCACGTACCTAACGTGCGTGACCTACAAGGCATTGCTTTGTTTTTCTATTATTATTATAAACACAGACATGCTGCAAAAGGAATGCTTTGGTATACTGAGCTAGGTTAGGTATAAATGAAGTGAAATGAAATTTATTTGCGAGAAACATGGTTTAAAGTTCTTAGTCATAGTGATGGTGGTCATAGTGTCACATATTTCACCAAAATCTGGCATGCAAATTTAAATAGTTTTGATAGGTGCCTATTAATATTATTCTTTTACATAAGTCCTTATAAAGCAATAGGACAACAATAAAACATAGTATTTACAAAATAAAAAAAATATTACAAAATTATAACTTGAACATAAATTCTATTATTTGTCACTCTTTAGAAATTCATCCACACTATAAAAACATTTTTGTACTAGCCATAGCTTAAACTTTTTTGCAAATAGTCTAGTTGGTAAGTTTTCAGGAACTTTATTAAATATACCGACGACCGATGTGGCGCGGCGGACGAATGTCCGCTTGCGACGCAAGAGATGCGGGTTCGATTCCCGCCTTGGAATAAATGTTTGTACGATCTGTAAATATTTATTCCGGGTGTTCTGGGTGTTTTCTATGTATAATAAAAAATATCTATATATGTAATGTATTGTATTAAGTATATCAGTCATCTAGTACCCATAACACAAGCTCTGCTTAGCTTGGGGCTAGATGACGCTGTGTGGACTGTCCAGCATTATTATTATTATTATTATTATTATATGCCCGCACATAGCAAAAGAACTTTTTTTATATAACGTGGTTCTAGGTATTCGAGCAAGAACAATTCGGTCAGGGTTTCTAACACATCTTGAGTAGATATCTCGCGCTTTTGTGAATAGCATGGATTGCGATATATAGAATATGAGTTACCGGAGAGTGCACTATCAGTTTCCTTGCCGTGTATGAGCTCGGCAGTAGTGGTAGTAGATGCAGTGATGGGACGCACGCCGAGCTCTCGCACCGAGTTCTCAGCCGACTCCGCAGCCAGCACTAGAGGCTTGCGCAGAGTTTTGGTAGTCAGCCTGTGGACGAACGATATACCAGGTGTACTAAGACCACTTTCGAATACTCCAGGAACGTGTTAAGTTACCTACACCAAGGTCTTATAGAATACTGGTCTGGCTGACAGTCAAATAGCAGGCTACAAGTAAAAACGCACCGGTTAGAAGGTCATGTTCTATTTATACTGCCGTTTTTGGTGTTTTGTCGTTGCTACACGTTTTTTAAAAAGATAATTAGGTACTTACGTTTATTTTACGATGTCGATACTGTGCGTCCCGGCTTCGCACGGGTTTTAATAAGGATCCCTAATTTTTTTTAAATATAATATAGCCTATGTCACCCGGGGATAATGTAGCTTTCCAACGGTGAAAGAATTTTTGCAATCGGTCCAGTAGTTTTGGAGCCTATTCAATGCAAACAACCAAACATTCCTCTTTATAATATTAGTATAGAAGTACATACCAACTAGCACGTCTTTCAGACACCTCTACTTGATTATCCATCTTGTCGGTATCTGTAAAAAAATACTCAATACATTTCTTGCTTTCACATGGTTTAGGTTGGATACAAACATTGTTCTTACGTGTAAGTAAGTATCACATGGACCCTGAATAGGGTATAGCAACATGAAGCCAGGCCGAGGTTATAAAGTAGGTAGGTAGATATACATATATGTAGTTTTGTAGATAGTAGTATTTGTAATGTTGCGTGATATTCCACTTAGGCTATCTTTTTAGTCTGCATGAGTTTAAACTATAATATGTAGTCTAAAAACTTGAAAATATGTGTTAACTAAGAGCTACAGAAGCTGTAACAACTGTACCTACAAAAAAAACACTTCACGACTTTAATTCCAATCCCAGGTAGATATTCCCTGAGATGTCTTGATACCAAGTAGTACCAACTTAAGATTATTTAATAATAATAATAAATAATGCCGGACGATCCACACAGCATCATCTAGCCCCAAGCTAAGCAGAGCTTGTGTTATGGGTACTAGATGACTGATATACTTAATACTATATTATATTACATACATAGATATTTTTTATTATACATAGAAAATACCCAGAACACCCGGAATAAATATTTGCAGATCGTACAAACATTTATCCCGAGGCGGGAATCGAACCCGCAACCGCAATTTGAGTATGTCTTATGCGGTTAGTCAGAGGTACTTCACTGAGAGCTCTACTACTACTACTAAATATGAGGCATGAGTGAGCTAACCTAGGTTCGGATAGAGGCGAGGCGTCGGTTCAACGATAGCCGGTTCCTTGTCACTCCACGCGACTTTGGAGCCACTCAGCCAGCCTTGCCCATCAGCGCTTACTTCTAGATCTGTGGAGTGGACCATTACTAGACTCTAACACAAGATAAGGCTTACCCTAAGCAAAGCTATGTAATTCAAATAAAAAGACAAAAAAAATGCAAATCGTTGTAGTAGCGGGCAGCGGTAACTGCTTACCATCATGTGGGACGTAAACTTGCTTGCCTAACTATAGCATATAAAACACCGGCCAAGTGCGAGTCAGACTCGCGCACTAAGGGTTCCGTACCATTATCTATATCTATACCAATTATAAGAATCATTGTCGCATCGACGCACAGCCTAAACCACTGCTCGTAGAGACTTGACATTTTTAGTGTATATTCGTCTTGGTGCGTAGAATGTGTACTAAGAAAGGAATTCCCGAAATTCAACACCTAAACGTGTACAGCGGGGGTTGAAGTTTGTATGAAAATAGCTTCACGCAGAAGAAGCCGAGAACCCCCTTAAATATTTTTTTATACAATTTGCTGATGGAACAAGCATATGGCCCACCTGATGTTAAGTGGTTACCATCGCTTATGGCAAAGCATTGCCTTGTAGGTCATGTTAGTTAGGAACATGCCCTACAATACACTGCTCTACGTCCATCAACCTGAGGCATACAGGTGTTAAGCCTCATGTGCCTGTAATTACATTGGCCTCCACACCCTTCAAACTGGAAATGATCAAATCCTAATAAAATAAGGTGATATTCTAATAATAAATAATAATAATAAATAATGCTGGACAACCCACACATCATCATCTAGCCCCAAGATAATCAGAGCTTGTGTTATGTGTACTAGATGACTGATATACTTAATACAATACATTACATACATAGATATGTTTTGTTATACATAGAAAATACCCAGAACATCCGGAATAAATTATTAATAAATAAAATAGGGTGATTAAATAACTTACTGTTTTTATTGGGGAATTCTATAACCTTTTTTACTCTCTCGACGTCACCGGGGCGATTGACCGAATCGTTCTCTTTGTCAGCCGCGTTGCCGTTTGTTTCCTTCTGGGGCTCTTCTTGTGACCTTTATGAACAATAAGCTATTATTATTATTCTCTTTTCCTCCTGTATCCCACAGCTGGGCTAAGGAATTCAACAAGATTAACCGACCTCAAGGCTCAGTTGGTAGTCTTACGGCCGAATACTCAAACGCAACTTAAATTTAATCAACGATAATTACCGCAACTGTCTGTAGATAGCTCAACTGTTTCATATGTATTTTGTACATACCAATAAAATTATAAATACCTGCTGTAATTTTCATTGTAAATAAATACTGTTTATTTAAATAAGTAAAAATTTAATCACGTCAAGTGTTGAATTATTGACAGACTTTGATTGCAAACTGTCAAAAAATCGCGACTTGAAACGTGACGTGATTAAATTTATGTTGCGTTTGAGTATTCAGGCGTTAGTCAGTAGCCTTTTGCGCTCTCTTGGTTTGAATTCCAGGAGACAAACATCTGTGGGATGAGCATATATTTGTTCTATATGTTATTAAACGTTTTTTTTAAAGGATGTTTTCAATTGTAACTGGCGCTTAGATTCATTTAGATTTAAGACGTTTCAAGATGATCCCTGCGGATATTACTGAATAAATGATTTTTGACTTTGACTTTGAATTCGGTTGAACTTTTTATATGTAAAAAATCAACTTATAGCGTCTGTGGGTTGGTTAGCTTCACCTTAACGCAGCAAACCAAAATCCACGCTGACAAATTCACTATTTATATTGCTTCTTTAAAAAAATATTTTAAAAACAATTTAAAAAAATTAAACAAATAAATAAAGTAAGTGATATAATAAGCTTAAGCTTAGCTTTTAGCGATAAGGCCGCCCATTGTGTTACTGCATTGTTTACTGTATATTCTTTATAAAATGTGTGTACTTGTGGTAATCAATAAAGAGTTATCTATCTATCTATCTATCTATACCTAAATGAGACGCCCGTATGAGTTTCCACGGAGTCATTGTATGAATCGTTGCCTTTCTGATTCGGACGTAGCACCAGTCGCTTGCGACTCGGCTTCAAACTGAGCTTGTCTTCTAAACTGGAGTCAGACTCTTCTAGACCGTCGAATAGAGATTTCTGAAACAAAAACGGTAATGTATACCTCAGGGCTAACATGTACAATGTGACGAAATGTTATCAACTCGTTACATCTATACTATACAATACTATATTTCATCCTCATTGGCCTGTAGAAGTCCACTGCTGGACATAGGCCTCCCCCATACGTTTCCAGGAAGAACTATTTTGAGGCCTTTCCATCCACCGAATTCCCGCGATCCTAACAATGTCGTCGGTCTATCTGGTAGAAGGACGTCCTACGCTTCGTCTTCCGGTTCGTGGTCGTCTTTATTCACCAGCGGTTGTCGGTTCTACGAGCTATATGGTCTGCCCATTGCTATTTCAACTTGCTGATTCTAAGTGCTATAATAAACCACCAATCTAATATCATAGGTATTAATTTCCTAACACCATTGCACCATGCCTATTTCTGCCGCCAAGCAGCTTGCTGTGTTCCGGTTTGTGGGTGCCGGTGACATTACAGGCACATGAGGCTTTACAATGCATTGCTCAGCGTTTACCAACCTGTATACCTCAGGTTGATGGACGCTAAGCAGTGCATCGTAGAGCACGTTCCTAACGAGTGTGACCTACGAGGCAATACTTTGTTATAGGCGATGCCACTTAGCTATTTTATATGCACCGTTCATTAAGCAATTTGAATCTACACTTTGTATGTAAGATTTACAAATGAATACTGAAAGTAGGTAGGTAGTTTGAACTAATACTGATCAAATAAATAGGTAGGTAGGCATAAAATCAAGAAAAAAAAAATTCTAAGTTATTAAACAAACTGAAATAGACTATTTCAGTTAAAAACGATCACTATTTAAGTTGTAAATAAAATAATATATCTTTTGCTTCATCAACTTGAAGTTACCTTATCTTGTACAGCTGGTCTGGGTCGCAGAGAGAGCCGGATGCCGGGCGGCGACGTGACTCGGTAGGCGCTGGCCGAGCGAGCCATCACGGCCGCCTGGGCGCTCGGGTTCGTCGGCTTCAGGACATCTTCCGCTGTGGTTGCTGTCGAGGCAAATCGCATCAATTCTTAATTCTTTATTGCACATATAAAATTGCATAGAAAAAATACAAATAGAGGACATGCACAAGGGCGAGCTTAACCCTAAAAAGATTCAATCGATTTAATGCCAGTAGAAGAGCTCCTCGTTGAAAAAAAAATGTACAGGGAAGTAGTACTATGGAATAAAAATAAGTAAGTAAAGTAAGGAAACATAATTGTAGACGATTTATACAACGTCAGGAGCTACTTTTTTCGATCGGGCCTCCTGCTAGACCGTCCTGCTTCATCGTCGGCACCAGGTGAGATCGAAGCCAAAGGATAGTCTATCAATGTTAAAAATAAATGTCAAATCCTGGGCGTTTTTTCCTAATTGAGTGTGATACACTGTCATAGATGAGCCGAGTAGCGGTACACTTACAGGAGTCGGGTAGATCTTTGAAGAGCGGCGAGTCTCCGTAGGGGCGCGCGGCCAGCGCCAGGATCTGCTCGTGCACGTTGCCGGCCGCTGACGCACCCGACAGACTGCACAACAACACGTCATCAGCTATAGCTTCAACATCATCAACACTAGTGGTTTGTCTCATTATTAGTTTGTAAGGTGTACAATCTTTCTATCCATTTTTGGGGGGGTTTAGACCTTTGCCCAGCAGTGGGACAGTATAGGTTAAAAGTGTACAATGAAGTATTTTCATTCATTCATTCATTCATTCATTCATTCATCATCAACATCATCCTCATCGTCATCATCATCATCATCATCAAAATTATATTAATCTACTGCTAAATGTAAGTGTTAAGACAAAGTCAAAGACATTGTCAAAGTCAAAAAGCATTTATTCAGTAATATCCGCAGGGATCATCTTGAAACGTCTTAAATCTAGGTGAATCTAAGCGCCAGTTCCTCGCGACCAAGCCTAGAAAAACCGGCAAGAAACTTACGGCTTGGTTCCTACCGTTTTTTAGTATGATCCTGTTACAAAATAATAATAATGTAAATAATGAAGCTCCAGTGTTGCCAGCTACATTTACTTTATCTTATTTAAACCAATTATATGAAACTTTGTCCTGACTGACTGATATAGACAACTTACAGTCTTTAGGCTGTTAGTGTTTGCCACTGCTCGTAGAGACTTGACGTTTTCAGGGTAAGTTTGTCTTAGTGCATAGGGGTCCCCAGGAATAATAAAATATAACCCTTTCATAGAAGCGGTGAATGAAGTTGGTGTAAACATATATCTTCATGCGGATGAATTAGCGTATTACAACTAGTTCAGATTCTAAAAAAATTGCCAAAAAATGCAAAAGCTTACTCAGAGACGTCGTCAATGTTTTCTATAAAAAAGTTTAAAAATTGAAAGCCTACTAAACAACAATAATTCTCTTTTTTTTATAGAGCAACTGATGTTAAGTGGTAACCATCACCTGTATCAAAGCATTGCCTCATCGGTCATGTCGGTCTAGCTCAGAACGGCCATAAAGTTTGACGCGACTTACTTGGCTATAGCACTATTGTTCAGTCCCATCCCGAGCGAAGCACCGCCCAGCGTTGAATTGTTGCCGAAGATACCACCGCCCAGGCCGCTGTCTAAGCCTGGAATATATACAATAATTAAAATAAAATATTAAAATACACTGCGCAAAAGGTTTCAGTAAAACTCTTAAGGTTATTATAGAATGTGGGCACTGTGAAAATTTCAACACTCTAACTATCATAGTTCATGAGATACAGCCTGGTGATAGACGGACAGACAGACAGCGGAGTCTTAGTAATAGGGTCCCGTGTTACCCCTTGGGTACGGAACCCTTAAAATAGAAACAGCCTCACCTCTTTTATCCACAGGCAAGGTAGATTAAATTTATGTAACCAACATCATTTCTACCAATGAAACCAATAAAATTTATTGAGTGTTCAATAGTTTGATTACATTGACGAAAGATGCGGCGCGGCGGGCAAATGCCCGCTTGCGACGCAGGAGGTTGCGGGTTCGATTCCCACCTAGGGATAAATGTTTGTACGATCTGCAAATATTTATTCCAGGTGTTCTGGGTATTTTCTATGTATAATAAAATAAACATCTATGTATGTAATGGGTTGTATTAAGTATATCAGTCATCAAGTACCCATAACACAAGCTCTGCTTAGCTTGGGGCTAGATGATGCTGTGTGGATTGTCCAGCATTATTATTATTATTTGAATAGTCCGACCCCTGTTGTGGTGGTGAGACCCACCTGTCCGGAATGTGTTGGCCGGTTGCTGTGGGAACATGCCGCCTCCCAGAGCGCCGAATCCCTGGACTGCCGGCTTGTTCTGACCAAACGCATTCGCGCCGAGACCTGTGTTTAACCCTGTCAATACATTTATAATATTATTAAATGAATGAAAATTATTTGTTGTACCTTACAAACTAGAGAAAAATAAAATTTAACCCGAAAAAAATTTTAAATAGCGGTTTTCTTTCCGACATCAATTTTATATAGTAATTAAAAATAAATAAATTTAAAAATCTCTTTCAGACACCCGTTGGATGGATAGAATTTTAAAATAAGAAGGCTGGCTGGGCGCACTGGCTACACGAATTTTTATTGCTTACTGCAGGTGACTTCATAAAGTGTTCGAGATTAAAAATAAGACCAATATATATATATATTTCTATGGTCATAAGAATCGTTGTCCTGACTGATTGACATATAGACAACGCACAGCCTAAACGGTTAGTCGCAGAGACTTGAAATTTTCAGGGTAAGTTCGTGTCGGTACGCAGGAGTGTACTTAGAAAGAAATTCAACCCCTATAATGCTACAGTAGGAGTTGAAGTTTGTATAAAAATAACTCCACGCGCATGTCGCTGGAGACTAGTGGAAAGTCTTACAATATACCTCTATGTAACCTCTGTGTACCTTGTATAACTTTTAAATAGAATTAGCTTACCTAATGTCGGTTGTGCGGCGCCAAAGCCGAAGTTAGGTTGTGAAGTGGCCGGTTTGCCGAACGCTGTATTACCGCCGAACAGACCGCCCGTAGTCGCCGTGTTGGTGCCGAAACCGCCCGCCATCGAACCCACACCTGATACAACAACTTAGATATAACATACAACTTCATCTAGCCCAAACAAACCTAAGCTTGTATTATTACATAGATAGTAAGAGTGTAGTCAGAGGTACATCCAAATATTAAAAATGGACCCTTAGACATAAAAAAATCTCGAGTAGGTCGATACTAAGACATCTGAGGCCATATCTGTCATGCCTGAGGATTTAAGTCGAGAAGCTCTATTAGATATTTCGTAAACATTAAAAAAATGTAGAAGTACAATAATCTTTTCAAATGCTTATAAAAAATTTTTAATAATACACAAATTCGGTAGAACAAACTCCGATAAGCAAATTCTTATTAACTTTGGCTCGATTAGAACCGTTTTCATAAAGCTGGGAGTCTAAATTTTAATAAGGTAAGGCAGTTAGATTTGCACCACACTGGAGTTTCATTATTTACATTATTACCTATTAGATATTTGTGAAAGGATCATACAAAAAAATGGTTTCAAACGTTTCAAGATGATCCTAGCGGATATTACTGAATAAATGCTTTTTAACTTTGACTTGCTTGCGGACTCGGATATGCCTCTGCCTGATGAGAATGCAGGCATGATGGATGGACACAATGATGGAAGCAATGCTAGCTTAGAACACCTGCAGGCGGCGATCCAAGAAGTCCTTGATCATCAGACCTAGCACGCTCCACGCTCCGATACGGACCACACGACAGAGAAACGCATTGCCTTTGTAGTCAAGCATACATGGCTGCCTCGTTCTCGTACGTTTGGTGATTGTAACGTTCAAACGCCGAGATGTATTTTGTACAATACTAATAAATTTTATCTTAACAGCGATACTCATGAGCTTATGATTAGACTTTTGGCTCGTCTTCCAATGGTTTTTAACGTTGTTAACGTTAAGCTGGTATTTGGCTATCCCATACATGGGAACTTCATACACACATTCTATCGGAATAAAATTTCTTAGATTCTTTAACATTTCTGTTCGTGTACTATTTTAAGGCGTATGATTCTTGACGACCGATGTGGCGCGACGGGTAAATGTCCACCTACGACGCAGGAGGTTGCGGGTTCGATTCCCACCTTGGAATTATGTTTATACAATCTGCAAATATTTATTCCGGATTTTCTGGGTATTTTCTATGCCTAATAAAAAATACCTATGTATGTAATGTATTGTTTTAAGTATATCAGTCTTGTATCATCTAGTACCCATAGCACAAGCTCTGCTTAGCTTGGGGTAGATGATTTTACTACCTAGTTGTTTATTTGTGCGCGCAATAGTTTTATTCTGCACATTACCGAGTTCGACCCTTTCTCTCGTGATAAAAGGAGATAGCGGCATTCAGATTAGCCACGAGTTCTAATCGACGACTAGTGTCACCTTAAGGAGATAATAAAAATAAAGAAAATATAGATATACGCAAGAATATATACAAGTGTAGCAGTAGCAAAGAGGACACTCTTAATGGGACAACAATATATCTGAGAGGGTGTCTACCGTACCGGTATAGGATTACAAGCGGCCGGCCGTCACATTTCAAATTGGCATTAAGAAAAAGAAATCATTTTTACTGTATGATTTTATTAAAAACTAGATGACTTATAAGTAATAATAAATGCACAATAATTATTACATCAGTAGTAATTATTACATCAACAAGTAGATGGTCCACCTGATGTTAAGTGGCTACCATCAATCAACTACAGCAAAGTATTGCCTCGCAAGTCTATGCATATCTAAGTCTTAGTCGATCTTAACGCACGTGCGTTAAGATCGTGCCCTATGGTGCACAGCCCAGTGTCACTGAAAAATTAGCCAGGGATTAAATCTGTGCTTATCTGGGAAATATTTCTTGAATTCTAAGTACTTTTATACTTACACAAAAAGTAAATAAGTATTTTATATACTTATTTAGTTATATAAAATATTACTTTTGGGCTAAATGGCAGTGTTTTGTAAGAAGTCTGCCAGTATCAATTTATTATTTACTTATTCAGAAGCCGGGATTCAGAATAGAACCGTCAAATACTGTTTTATTGACTAATTTTTTTTGTTTTGTGGACCCATTTTTTAGGAGCTTGATTTAAACTCAATTTTTTTTTCAAGAGCACTTTTTCTACACCCTGAATATCTTATGTAGCTTAGATAAACATTGGTCGACATTTGTACACTACATCATCTAGCCCCAAACTCCACGAGCGAGAGAATACCGGCGATATTATCGTCGTGCCACGTATTTCTTAAAACGTGTCTCCACACGGCGACTCTCCCGCTCCCGCTCGTGGAGATGGCCCCTAAGCATAGCTTGTACTATAGGAACTAAATGACTGATAGAATACTGTTTATCTGTTTCCCATAGTACACAGCTGTGCTTAGTTTTGGGTAAGATGATGTTGTGTAAAAATAACCATAAATATTTATTTAGGTTGATGGCGACAAATTCTTAACAAAGAGATTCGACCAGTGGCGGATTTGCAGTCTCGGCCGCCCTAGGCCCCAAGCCTTCAGCCGCCCCTTTCTCAGCATCCACCATATACTGCCCTACGGTCGGGGCCGCCCCTAAATCTGGCCGCCCTAGGCCCGGGCCTACGGTGGCCTTAGGGTAAATCCGCCACTGGATTCGACGTTATGTCGGGTGAAAGTTAGTATTAGGCCCCTTGTTATACAACGATCACAACAGAGGATATACAACATAGTAAAAATATGATGATACAAATAATATAAAAGCTATAAGAATCCAACTGTAATAAAATCAAAGTAAACAAAACATAACTTTTTGATTTAGCATAATTAACGGTAATATAAGATTCATATTTTCCAAATTTAAGACACTATCAGCTGTATTAATCCGCGCCTGACGAGAGAAGGCATGAAAGTAATACCTGGTTCCCAATATTCTACGGCCGTTCGTTACTTGCGCTACGGTTCGTAGTCCGTTAGACATCTCATCTTATACGCTAATATAATCTTCGCTAATATAATCTGTAAGTGTTACGACATTTTCTGCTATGCTGCTTCGTGGAGTAGACGTCCAGGAAAAAAATTAGCTTCAGACAATATCTCCCTCTGTTACTTCACAGCCATTCATTATAATTAAAGCGTCGGTTTTTAAGCGGGCCCCAGTCCTAGATCAGCGGATGTGATCTGTCGCAGCCGCGCGGCGCGGAGGATCTGGTCCCGGAGGTCACTCCGCGCCAGCCGCACCAGCAGCGGCCGCGGCGCCCCCCACGCGCCCGCGCCCGCCGGCAGCTCGGCGCCGACGCGCTCGCTGTGCACCACGTCGCGATCCTCGAGCTTCACGTCGAGCTTGGCTCCGATCAACAACGCCAGCTGTCGCGGGTTCTCGCCGGCGGCCTCCGCCAGATCCGAGATTTCCACGTCGTTGCTCGGAGTCTGCGGCTCTCGCGCGCTCGGATCTAATCTTAGATTCGTCGCCGGGCGTTCAACATTTTTAGTGGCCCGAAGCTCGTTGAATTGGCTCGTTAAGGAGTCGATCCGCGCGTCGATATTAACGAGCTTCGTGTTCAGCGCCACTTGGCCCTTGAGCTCGGCCACCTCGCTCCTGTAGCCCTAAGCGCAAGGTGCGGATCTCGTCGCGAACCTCCTTCAAGTGCATTAGTATCAAACAAGTGTGATCGCTCAGTCCGGCAGAGGGCGCTGGCGCTGCAACAGAGCGAAGATTGGTATTAGAGATGACGTCATGCTCTTCATTCTTCGCTATGAAGCGGCTTTACCAGAGTATTCATCAGCATTATCCCTCTTAGCTTAACAGCTTAAGCTTAACGTAGTAAGGACTCAAGCCTACGTTCAAAGGTAGATGTTCCGGTTTTAGCGACCTCTGCCGACGCCGAAATGAAACGCCTGGAAGCATTGCTCTTCGCTTGTTCGTTAATCAGTCACGTGGCCAAGTTATTTTAATGAAACTTGGATTAAATAAATTTCACGGCCTCGAGCATGCACTTATTATCCGGTTACTGTTACCAAATTTTTACCAAATTTTTTTTTATTTTGATGACCAATCTTAGGTTATTACATAAACCCGTAGTTCCCATTTATTGTTAGTCTACTTTTGTGATGATCTATCTATGATAAAACTGTAGAGGTTATAAAGTCTGTACATTAAATTTTTTTATTCAGAAATCTTGCTAACAGTATGTACTTAAAAAAAGCAAAAAGAAGAAGTCAACTTTAAAAAAACTGTGTGTGTTTGTAAGATTTTTTGTACACGTATCACGCAAAAACTACTGGACGAATGTTTATGCAAATTGCAGAATAAGTTAGCCCACATTTTGCAGTTGCAATTGTTGCAAGGAAATAAAGTTTGTATGAAAAACGCGAACGGAACAACTAATAACAAATATATGGGAAGTTGTGCTTACCTGGTTGTGGAGCTCCGAAGGTGGGGGCTTGCGTCTGCAGAGGCTTCGCCCCGAACAGGCCTCCGCCGGCGGCTCCGAAGCTGCCGAAGCCCGTGCTGGCCGGCGCCGCGCCGAAGCCCGCAGCGGCAGGCTTGGCGCCAAACAGCCCTCCAGCACTCTGGACATCAATACACATGTTCATATACACAGCCGTCACAGCTCAGTTCGTAGCAGCCCTGCCTCCTGTGCTGTAGGTGGTGGGTTCGATCCCCACTGAGAAAAAACATAGTATGATGAACATAGGCGTTTGTTCTGACCTGGGTGTTATATGAATATGATAAAACTTGCAATCTAGAGCTTGGCGGCTCTAGGCGCCAGTTCCACGCGACCAAGCCTGAGCAGCCACTAATGGCTTTTCTTTTTTTAATATCTATCGTTTTTAGGGTTCCGTACCCAAAGGGTAAAACGGGACCCTATTACTAAGACTCTGCTGCCTGTCTGTCTGTAGCAATTTCATTACAGAGTCAGTCAATCAGTCAGTCAGTCAGGTCGAAGATTCTTACAATTGTTATAGATGGGTGGTTGCATGCAGGCTACTATACCTGGTTCTGTAGATTGGATCCGAAGCCGAATGTAGAAGTATTAGTGCCGAAGGTAGACGCTTGCGTCGACGCCGGAGCACCAAAAAGACCTGTACCTGGACAATATGAAAGACTCTTTATTTTTTACAATTTCGGATGGAACAATCATATGGCCCACTTGATGTTAAGTGACCACCATTACCCATAATAAAGCATTGCCATCACGTTCGTTATCTGTGTAACTGTGATGTATCTTTTTATTAGTCTTATGTGTATCTGTGATTTGTTCATTCTCTGTTAAAATGTTTTCTGTTCTCTGTGTTGAGTAAATAAACTTAGTTTAGGTAATTAGTGTAATTGGATTAACCCATGCTAATTATTAAATAAATAAATAATAAATTAGTTTAACTAAACAATTACAACAATATTTATAAATAAATCTGTATAAAAATTTGTAAAAAAATATATCTACAGTGACTATTCTAAGAACGTCTTATAGATGTCAAAAGATGCAAATAAATGAAATGAAATGAAATTCAATGTTAGGAACGTTCCCTATAATGCATTGCTATGCGTCCATCAACTTGAGACATACAGGTGTTAAGTCTCATGCGCCTGTACTTACACCGACACCCACACCCCTCAAACCGGAACACGCTGCGCTGCTTGGCGGCAGAAACAGGCATGGTGGTAAAACTTCCCCCGATGAACCCTTCACTAAGAGCTCTGCTACTAAATTTCATTTCATAAATCGAACAGATAAATCCATTGGTACACGATCGGATTCAAACCCACAACCTTAGGATCAGATGGCTGTCATTCCCAATAGACTACTGGTAAAACTAAGCAAAATAAACAAAATACTGTATACGAGCCGTCCAGGTGTGTACAACAATTTGAAGTTTCAATAGACACCAAGTAATACAACTCGGGGCACAGCCTCGATGGACGTACCCTGTAATGAGGTTGTTATAGGCAGTGGTAACCACTCAACTTCACGTGGCTACCCATACTCTTTTCCTGTAATATAAATAACCATACTCTTTGTGTGTATATATTACCGGTAGTATTGGTGGCTCCAAACGCAGGTTTTTGTGCACCAAACAGACCGGTTGTGTTCGTGTTCGCTTGCGTAGCGCCGCCGAACGAGAACGCATCTGAAAATGGAACTATATAAATCACACTAACTCATTTTCAGCCAACGAATCCAACACGGATGGGCAGCGTTCTGGAAACTACGGCATATGGTACTTTGTGTTATCATATACTAGTGGCCGCTCGCAGCTTCGCCCGCGTGGCAGTTTTCTCCCGTTCCCGTTGTTTATTCGGGAAAAAAAGTAGCCTATATGTTAATCCAGGTTGCAATTTATAATTATTCCTAATTTCATTAAAATCGGTCTACTGGTTAGAGCATGAAAGAGTAACAAACAAACATCCATCAACACATCCATTCATCCATCCATCCATATTAGTAGAATGTGTAAAGAACTCACTAGTCTGTCCAAAGCCGCCGCTGGTGTTGAGGGCGCCTGCTCCGAATACGCTCGGCGCACTTGTAGTAGCCGGCTGCCCGAATGTATCTGACAATAATATACTCATTATCTAACGACTGAACGACCTAGTTATGTCAAATAAATATTTCTGGACAATTTTACACAGCATCGTCTAGCCCCAAACTAACATGCCATGTGATGACAATAAAAATATTGAGTAACATTAGCTTGTTATATATTTATATTGTCATAAGTAAGATGTATATAATGTATGACGACCGATGTGGCGCGGCGGGCGAATGTCCGCCTGCGACGCGGGTTGCGGGTTCGATTCCCGCCTTTGGATAAATGTTTGTACGATCTGCAAATATTTATTCCAGGTGTTCTGGGTATTTTCTATGTATAATAAAAAATATGTATGTATGTAATGTATCGTATTAAGTATATCAGTCATATAGTACCCATAACACAAGCTCTGCTTAGCTTGGGGCTAGATGACGCTGTGTGGATTGTCCAGCATTATTATCACTCATATTAAGACTCCAAACCTCCTCCAATAAAATTCCTGAGAAGGCCTGTTTAAACATGTAACTTACTGGTAGCGCCAAAGAGAGGTTTATTCTCCTGCTGCTGGAAGCCGAAGACACCAGCGGCCGCTCCTTTGTTCCCCGCCGTGTAGTCCTCCAACCGGAGCTCTTCTAGCGACTTGCCTTCAAACTCCTGTTTAACACCAAACATTATTTAATCAAATCGAATTCTTTAAATTTATTTCGGTAACAGATGTTTCGTACAGTGTCGTATTCGGTTTCATTGTGGGGTCACTAAGTCAGGGGCGTAGCTACCGTCGTATCAGCCGTATCAATGGTAGCCCCCGGGCTACAGAGGCCTCTAACGTGTGTAAGCAAAAATGAGTGAATACTTTATTTTACAATTTTTTCATTTTGAATTTTTGTTGTCAGGTATTGTTTTCTTTGCATAGGATTAAAGCTAATTTATTTTTGCGCCATCTGCTAGCGTTTTTGGGCAATTTTCTTTTGAGAGAAATTTTGACCCTTCATTTGGGCCCCCCAACTAATTTTGATACAGGGCCCCTCCAAGGCACGCTACGCCACTGCACTTAGCAGATCCACAGTGAAGTTGTCACTTCCTGGCCTGCCACGCAGTGTAACTCAAAATGATCATACAAACCTTAGTTTTTCAGTATCGTGATGTTTGTGACTTACCTTCATGCAAGTAATACAATGATGTTTGATATTGATGGTCTGCGAGGTGCCTCCTTTGACGATCACATCTGTTCCCACCAGCGGACTGTACTTGACGTGTGCGGTCCCAGTCGCTGTCTGTTGACCACCGAACCCTCCTAAAACAAACAACCAACAATCAGTCATTTTTATAGGTAAATTGTGTGAACCCAGTTACAATAAGATTTCTATATATTTTTTTATTGCCTTATTATGTAGGTTTGACATGGTCAGGTTGATGATAAACCTTACCTTACCTTGTAAAATGTATATTTTATATATAAGGTTTATAAGTTATTTACAATCTGATTTTCGTGTCTCCATTTATAAGCAGTTTATTGAAGTAAATACTTCTAATGCGAGGTTGCGTAAAACCTTTAACGCTACCATGGAGGGGGTATGAAAGCACTGTTCAAAGTCAAACTCAAAGTCAAAGTAAAAAATAATTTATTCAGTAATATCCGCAGGGATCATCTCGAAACGTCTTAAATCTAGGTTCTTTCTCTCATTCTCTCATAACCAGTTATGTTTCGTATATTAAAGAAGTTTTACTACAGTCGTGTGGTCTAAAGCACACTCGTTTTTTTATTATAAGGAATTACAAATAAAATATACATATACTGGGGGTATCTATCTACCGTACTTGGGGATTACAGACGTGGTTTTTTTATAATTTACCTGCGTTGTTAGTAAACAGTCCACCACCGCCCATAGTGTTGTTCTGTTGCCCAAAGAGACCGGTCCCGGCTGGTTGCGTGTTGCCGAACAGACCGCCGCTAGTGTTGGTCTGGGCGGTCGTACCACCAAATCCAAAACCTGGAAAATCACACAGCAACTGTTAGTATTGCCAAACTAAACCGGCCCGTTACGCTCTCTAGTGGTAACGCCAAACTAGGTTTTTTTTATGCTATTGCTGGTGGAACAAGTATATGGCCCACCTGATGTTAAGTGGTAACCATCACATAAAACAAAACATTTTCTTGTAGGTCACGCATGTTAGTTACGTACCCTACGATGCGCTACCATGCGTCCACCAACCTAAGACATACTGGTATTAAGCCTCACGTGCCAGTAATTTCACCGGCATCCATAATCTTCAAACCGGAACACAGCAATGCAAGCATCACTGCTTGGCGGCAGAAATAGATACAGTAGTAGACGCAACCGGTCGAGCCCTTTCACAAAGAGCTCTACTACTACTAAAGAGCTGGTCTATAAAGAGAACAAAAAGTTCAATTTAACGCCATTAGATGACAGACTAACCTGCCGGCTTGGCTCCGAATCCAGCATTGTTCTGTTGCGGCTGGAACAGACCACCAGTACCGCTGTTATTAAACAATCCCCCGCCAGTAGTCGCGTTAGCGCCGAACCCAAACCCGCCAGTGGTAGCGCCGAAACCGGGCGCCGCGGCGGGCGTTGTCGTCGCGCCGAATAATCCACTAGATGTGTTTGTAGCGCCGAACAACCCTAAGAACAACATCAATATAAATGAAAGATATAGCACAGGTCTATACCTAGTTTAAGCAGCCAGAGAATGTAGTCGCATCATTTTTATTACTTGTAATCCTACTTACTTCCATAAATTGTTAGATATAAGCTTACAATTACAGTACAACTTGTACCTAGTATATAGGAAATTGTATTGTATGAACCAAGTATATGTAATAAGTTGCTTATAAATAAACATTATCTTATCTTAAAAAAAAGATTATCATCGGTTAGAAAGAAAAGCTAATGATATTACGGCTGATGGAAGAGTGTGAGACGCTCCCATCTGGAGGAGGCTTAGGTCTAGCAGTGGGCTTCTTCAGGTCGATGATAGATATATATGAGAGGAGTGTTAAAGACTCGATTATAAGAAGGTAAAAAGGTGTTGGCCAATGTCATTCCAAAATAAATGAATTGGAATGGACCAAGCGAACGCCCCAGGAGGTAAGCAACTGCTTCTCCTGACCCAAGAGATGCAGTTGCTCACCTCCTGGTACTCAACACCGACACTGCCAAGCCAATCAATCCGTCTGCCAAGCGTGGTGACGACAGCAAACCCTCCTAAATATGTAAACTTATTTAGGATGATGATGAAGTAAGGTTAAGGCTGGACGATCCTTCAATTTTATATGCTACTTGCTGATGAAACAAGCCAATAGCGCACCTGATTTAAGTGGTTACCATCTATAACTTCTAGGCTTGGTCGCGAGGAACTGGCGCTTAGATTCACCTAGATATAAGACGTTTCAAGATGATCCCTGCGGATATTACTGAATAAATGCTTTTTGACTTTTGACTTTTTTTTTTAACAAAGCATTGCCTCAGGTACGATGCACTGTATCTACCAACCCCAGTCATACAGGTGTTAAGCCTTAAATGCATACCACCTACTACCACTATCACGTACTACCACGGTGGTAGTACTTCCCCGGAGGAGCCTGTGCGAAGTAGCGTTGGGTTACCTCCAGTAGCGGGTTGTGCGGAAGTGCTCGCTCCGAAGGCAGGCGGCGCTCCAAACGTAGTACCAGCTGCTGCCGGCTTGAAGCCGCCGAACGGAGACGCGGTCGCAGTGGCCGGACTGCCGAACGTAGACTGCATTCCTGCCACGAAATTAACCACACATTCACATATGAAATCTACATAGCAAACGGGAATGTTACTAGGGGATCATTTCGATCTCTTTAGTGAAGTGAACAGGTAATCTTGAATTTTTTTTAGGCAAACTTTAAAGCATTATATAGGATAATATAATGATATAATACTAGCAAAAAGCGAGCAACTTCGACCGCGTGAAGTTATTTTTATACAAACTTCACCCCCTGCTGTACGTGTTTAGGGGTTCGATTTCGGAAATTCCTTTCTTAGTACACCTCTACGCACCAAGACAAATAGACCCTGAAAATTTCCAGTATCTATGATCAATAGTTTAAGCTGTGCGTTGCCTATATGTATGTCAGTCAGTCAGTCAGGACAGAGATTATTATAAATGGTATTGATAGATAGATAGATAGATAACACTTTATTGAACACAAGGAAAATTTGTTAAAAACAGACTAAGTTAACAAAGTACAATGGGCGGCCTTATCGCTGAAAGCGATTTCTTCCAGGCTTTTGATATTTAAGCATAAAAAAAATTCTTTGGTAAAATCTAGAACACGTGGATTTAGCCTAGATGAACGCACGTGTTCGGCAGTAGTTCATTAGCCAAGTTCGGGAAAGAATTGGACAAAGCACCGGTGCAGCGGCGGCGTTGCGGATACGTATTTATATCGCGTTTCCTGCCAAGCTAACTAACGTAACATTATTCGATGAACAAAAAGGGGAAATTTTAAACGACATTGTTGTTTTTATATTCATTGAAATCAAGATTACTTAGAATCTTTATTAGTCCGACTGATTTGTTCGATCGAACAACTGGGATAAAGTTGTTGCTGGGAACAGTTGCAGTAGATCGCTCAACCTAACTAAGAACCGAACTACTGGGCATAGACTAAAATTTACCACAAGCGAAAATTCGTGTAAAGTTATTTTCATACAAACTTCAACCCTTGCACCCGTTTGGGATTGAAAACACACTAAAACACTTGGAAAGACAAAGATCAGCTGCCTAGGCTGTGTTGACAATATGCCAGTCAGGACATAGATTCTTATCACTGAAAAAAAAGGCAGTAACATCAAGTGTAACAAAGTTTTTATTTAATTTTCTTGTGCAATATTACAGTTTAATATTGCTCAGGAATTAGAATAACAAGTCATTGCGTCATGCTTTTCATTATTATTAGTAGGTACATATTGATAAGGCTTTGAATAACTGAGATTGTAAAACTACTTTTATAACTTCATAGTTTATTTGTTGTTATAGTGCTTAGATTTTTGGGATAATATAAAAATCTTTACTTTTATAACTGTACAGTCAGCATCAAGCAAATGATAATAATCAAAAGATTTTCATAAATGAAAACCAACATTATTAATGGTATTTTTTCAATAAAAACTATATTAAAAGTAGTGAAACTTGTTTGTCAGGTTTCTAATTTAATTAAAAAGTTAAATATTATTTATTATTATTCGTTTTGGAGATAATTTATAATCTTTGTCTGCTACACAGTTTTTTACTTTTGCAGTCTCATCGTTTTAGTTTGTAATTCGCTCATCTTGTATTGTTCTGAATAAACTATTATTATTATTATTATTTGTTTGCTCATGTGTGTATACATAAAAATAATAAATTACAACCATTCTTCCTGGAAACAAATAAGGGAGCATGTCCAGCAGTAGACTTCTCATGCTGATGATGATTATGAAACATTGTTTATATTAATATTTTGGATAGAAACGGGATATTTACCATGATTTTTGAGTTTGATTCTACCACCATAGTTTTAGTTTAGTTAGTTTGGTTTACCACGATAGTTTAAAAAGTTATATTGTTTATATTTTCACAGTGTTTGTAAGTAGTCTCCAGGATACAGCAAGACATTTTATTATAATAATAATGCTGGACAATCCACACAGCATCATCTAGCCCCAAACTAAGCAGAGCTTGTGTTATGGGTACTAGATGACAAACAATACTAGATGTAAAACAATACATTTCATGCATAGATATTTTTTATTATAGGTACATAGAAAATATCCAGAACACTCGGAATAAATATTTGCAGATCGTACAAACATTAATCCCAAGGCGCAACCTCCTGCGTCGCAGGCGGACATTCGCTCGCCGCGCCACATCGGTCGTATTTTGTATTGTGATAAGGGCCTAAGGCATAAGAGCCTAGAACTACCCATAAGCTATAAGGCATATGGTAAGCAGAACTGATAACTTAGTCTTTGCGCCGACAGGACAAATGAAACGCACCATTGAAAACACAATGTTTATTCAATATTGATAATGTCTGACGGTGGACGCAGCCACAAAGCTACCTAAAAGAAAACGTGTTCAAGCGGCGTCCACTGTGCCAATTTACAATTAAAGATTTGCATCGCTGTTCAGCTCGGTAGTACTTATACTGTGCTAAGGCCTATTTAGTGAAGTAGAACATTGACCTGGGATTCCGAAGTTAAAGTTATTAGAAGTGGTAGTCGAACTGGCGTTATGAGCACATTTCACGCTGTCGGCCAGCTCAATAGCCTCCGCCAACAACAGTTTTTTCATATCCTGCTCGTAGAGTTTCTCCCTCGCTGGCCCCGGCGCCGAGCCCATCACGAACCGATCCCGCAGTGCTTCTTCCACATCGCTGAACTCACAATGCTCCGACAAACTGCGGAGTCTCAAAGCCCAATCTTGGAACGTCTCGTCTGCTTTCTGCACCGCCGAGTAGAACTTATGCCGGTCGGAGAAGCCGTGGCGTTTCGGCGTGAAGTGATCATCGAGGATTTTAAGTATATCTTCGTAGGGTATGTCTTGGATGCTCTTCGGGAAGGCCAAGTCTGATGCTAGCTTGAACGTTTCGTCGGCGAGTGAGCTTAGTAGAATGGCGCGTCTCTTTGCCCCTGTTTCCTCGGTTGCTTCGATGTCGTTCGCAATAAACCATTGAGATATGCGGCTCTTGTATGTACTCCATGTATGCTTGTTATGATCGAACGTGGTTAGAGTTCCAAAATGAGGCATTTTCTTGTTGTATCGTTTTCTAGAAGTCCAACTACCATTTGTATAGTACTTTCTTTTGATATCCTTTTCGATTAATAGCAGCAACCTTTCTGACTAATCCAAGCTCTACTACACCATACCTTTCTTTTTATGTATCCGATGTGTAGTATTGTCAAAAACACAGCTAGCCACCCAAAGTATATTTTCACTACAGTTATTGTATAAAATATGTCTTGATAAATATAAGCAAGGCCAAATATTTATTACACAAATCCGAAGCAAGCACGTTTTCGAGTTTTCGAGTGATTATCCTGTATGGTATAACGCGAGTGATACACAGCACATACACATAGGGACTATTCAGTATATCTGTATATCTATACTTGCAGTGAAGCACAAGCTAGTTTGGATAAAGTCTGCGTCATTCCACTTTTAAGTATTCGCAGAGTAAAATGAACTTTATACCGTTGAAACTAAGTTCAAAACGACGTGTGTTAGTATTTCATGACTAAAGTGTTGTAGTGGGGATCAGCCGACAATTAATTAATAATTTCAGATTACTGACTATTGCAAAATGTAGGTAAGTACTATCTGGACGTACCTCTGACTACCCCCCATCTACAGAATCTCGAGTAGGTACTTGATAGGTACTAAAGTCGCGATGCTATTTCTTTTTGATTTTTGATTTCAGATTTGGTAAAGATACAGATTGCATTTGCCCAGCATGTTATTTAAGGATTCGATGGTGACTGTAAGTTGTTATTTTAATGAGGTTTCTAATAACTTACCAAATCCGGAAGTGTTAGCGCCGAAAGCCGGTTTCTGGAACATTTTGATGTATAATCGGTATCCCTGGTATTGTCTTTTCTATGTTCTGCAGATCCTTGTCAAAGAATCAACATGGTGTAACCTGAAACAAGATAAAAATATGTTAGTCTCTTGGCCGTTTTTCAAGGCTTGGTTGTGAGGAACTGGCACGTAGTTCCACCTAGATTTAATCCGATTAGTGACCCTTAGGAATCTAATGAAACCTATTACAGTTATTTGACCTTTAAATAAGCAAGTTGAATCCTGAGGAACTTTATTCTTGTAAAGCTATTTTCATACTAATTTCTACACTTTTAGGGGAATACACACCAAGACAAATATACCCTCAAAATTTCAAGTTTCAGCGCTTAGCGGTTTGCGCTGTGCTTTTGTTCAGTCAGACAGAACAAAGAATCCTAAAAGTGCTGAATAGATTGAAGTTTGAACTTCAGCTGAGCCAACCACTAAGCAGAGAAAGTGCGCAAACTGAGAGAAAGTCAAAATGCACATTTCTTTAAAGTGGTAATTGCGTTTTGAGCAATCTTTTGAAAAGCCATTGCACAATGTTTACATAATATTGCACAATATTTACAAAACATTGCATCACTTTTTCAAGGACAATTTATGACTCATGAAGTACATAATAAGGTACAGGGTAAATATGCCTCTAATACCACAGGTATACCTACCTCAATACAGAAGATATAGTTAGCGAGATACACAATATAGAACACCTAAAGACAGATTTTTAAGAAACACTAGTTACCATTTTTTCCATACAAACTCTGCAGGGTAGTTACTCCACTAACAACTTATTCCGAAACAGCAACTACTTAAGAAACAGAAGGTTGTGACATAGAAACTATTGAACAAACAGAGAATTCCACTGAATCAACTGTTACTGATAAACAAACTTCTCCAGTGCCAACTGATTCCAAAATGACAACTATTTAAGAAACAGAAAGTGTTACGTCCAAAGAAACACTGTATTTTGGTAAATATGTTTATTGTGCTTTGTAGCAGAAGACATGTACAATGTTAGTGTAAAGAAATATATCTACCCTCTACTTAGGCGATCTCATTATTTAACAAGGTTGATAAGTACATGCATAACATATACAAAAGAAAGTAAAATTACTAACAGTTATAGGTATGCCTTGATAGAGCCAGATAAATACCACAAGCATATAAAGTCACTGTGTCAAATCTATTTACAAGCCTAGATTATTTATTAAAGAGTTGAAATAATATTATTTTGAATAATAGTATACATTTATTTACAAAGAAAATTATAGCTAATACAAGTATTTTGAATTAATACATTCAATAGCTTTTTCATCAGAACACTTCCCCTGAAGACCTTTCGTAAACTTTTAGGCTGCATACTCTACGGGGGTGTTATTATGAGTGAGCACAGTACATTAATCTTTTCTCACATGAAGTAAGATGAGATAGCATGCATATCAGCCTCGTTCATCAACGAGGTAGAGTCGGTGACTGTGTCACCTTGCCAATGCCAGAGAAGAATACAGTAGGAAAAGAAGATCTGATTTTGAGGTGAAGTGTGAATGATCTGACCACCAAGCTGAACCCAGCTCTTCATCACAGAGCGCTATGCGGACAACCCTGCGATTCTCATCTCAGGATACTTTGCTAGTGTCACATGCAACGTACAACCAGTTTACTTAAGGCGGTCATAACATGGTGTATTGAATATGCTTTGGCAGCAAATCCAACAAAAACAGAACTAGTATTGACTTAGACACCTATTAGCTTCTTAACCTATTCAGTATGAATTTAAACATCTGACAAAGTAAAGTACTTAGAGAGCAAAATGGATAATATGATCTGACTTTGTTATTGTTGCATGCAACATAATTAACAATGCACTCAAAGTGGTCAAACATGGTGTACAGAACATGATTTGACCATTAGTCTAACAAAAACATAGCTGGGGCAATATAATTATAATAATTATTGAATAGGGAAAACACTGTTTCATTTGCTAGATGGTCGAGAGGTCAAGGACACGTACACAAAACTAAAGCCTGTAATTTAAACAATTAATTTTGTCACTTTTCAATAAAAAAATATTAACTTTAGTCTTAGTAAATTCATGATCAAGATTTTGGGCCTAGGAAAATAGCCAACCTCTGCCAACTGTCAGCATTAATATTACTAAGGATATGTACAGTGTCTGTTGCAGCCTGATGGAGTATTTTTCAGAAAGACCTCCATACGCAAGGTGCTAACTCTATGCCCCTAGTCTGTACCATATACCATCACTCACATGAAACTAGACAGGTACAATAGAATCTGCGCAGTTGGAGAGAGGAAACTAATTTCACAATAAATTTTGAAATTTTCAGACGACTGACGTCTCTTCTAATCCGACCGAATAGCGATACAATACAAACAAATGAGGTTATGTTATCTTACTTAGTTACATACCAAAATGTAAGTGGTCAGGACAGAGTTGAAAAAATAAGGCAGTAATTGAAATAAGAACGTTTAAGATTATAAGTACAAACATTGAGGGGGGTAACATGAAATATTTACGGGTTTACGTTTGAATTGCCAAGCGGTTACTCACCAAAACTAGGTCGGTTGTTGCAATTAACTATAGAATATCCACAAATAGTTACCACGCCGAAATCGTTGGAAATTAAGCAATAAGTGGAAATCTTCACAGAATTTGCAGAATAATTTTTCGCTTATCACTTTTTTATAGATATGAGAAAAAATAAACACGCTTGCTACCGCTCGCTGCCGCTAACTGTGTTTCATTCACTCATTTCACTCAGACACAGTTCACAGAATACTTTGTCTGTGCTTGCTTGGATTGCTTTGCTTTTTTTACTTGCACAGAGTGCTTTTTATCTTGCTTGCTACACATAGAATAGTAGAACGTTCATCAAAACTGGAAGTAATCACGTTATTGAATACTCTTTACGCGTTATTATTTCTTTAATGCGTGTCACATGTTTTCTGATGATCTAATGACAGCCTAGCAATATGAATTACAACAACAGACAAAAAGGGACCGGACAGACGGGCGTTGGTCGTCGTCATCGTGGTTCGTCTACCAGGAGGCTATGTGTTCTGTGGTCTTATGTCTATGGCTATTATCATTCTCATTCAATTCACAGACCACTTATGTACCGTACAGGTAGTGACCTGTCTGTCGTCATTCAATCAATTGTTCGTTCTTCATTCATGGCGCAGGCTAGCTGCTGGCTGATTGATTACTAAAGCGGCAAATTGTCTTCGTCACGATTATTTTATTACGAAAACTAAATGTTAAATCAACGATGGACCGAGCACTCAATCCTAAAGATGAAAAGCAGACTATTTACGAGATTTACCGTGCCTGTCGGCTGTGTGGCGCTGGCGCCGGCTACAAAATGCCCATAATTCAGAATGTTGTTGACCTGGATGGTGATGGTATTGAACTGAGGCAAAAAATAAAAGAATGCGTTCAAATCGAGGTAATACTTCCTTTAATTACATTTGAATAATAAATGCTGGTGTACCACATCACGTCGATATCGACAAAAAGCTTAAATGAAAAAAAAAATGTTTATTATAACAAACATAACCCTTTAAAAAACTGGATGTTTCTCTTAACTGTGTTAACTGTAGTTGTTTTAAGTTCGAAGTCTCGTGCAGTTTCAAAATACTTAATTGAGACCTTTAGTTCCTAAGACATTCCCACAACAACAAATGTGATGAGGGGGAATGTTTGGTTGATGAAGTAAAGTCAATACAATGACATTTGGCTCTTATCAATACTATTAGATTACTATAGGTCTTAGTAAGTCTAGGGGTTTTTGAGAGGATTCTTACCATGTTTTTTTCCATAATAATCCAAAAAAATATATTATGGTTTACTGTTAGTTATTCTTTTTCCTACTACTTATTATTATTTGTTGTTGTTGGTATGTAAAAGTGGATGTTCAGAGATTTGAATGTTTGTGGCACACTCACGCTACAGCTTTATTGATATAATTAGATGAAACTTAGATTATATAGTTTAAGACCTGGAATAGCATTCAAGTTACTTTTTAACAGGTCTACTAGGTAACTATAATTGGCTAAGTGAATCTAGGGACCAACTCCTTGCAAACAAGCCTAGAAGAATAGGCAAGATTTGTATGGTTTTGTACCCATGTTTTCCATTTTTTGTGTCATCTTTTTAAAGTATAATATTATGTATATATGACAAAGTACCAGTGTGGTGCCTATCCAACTTAGTGAGATGTATATAAGAAAGAAATATGCAAAGATATGGTCTTAAACATAGAGTCATAAGATCCCGATGGTAGGTATAATGTGATAATAATAAACATGACTATTATTTCAGGTTAGCCACACTGACAGAATGCCCCCATTAATATGTGAACTGTGTGTGGATAAAGTGAATGAATTTCACGAATTTCTGAATATGTGCAAGCAAAGCAACAGGAGAACCAGGTTACGGTTAGGGCTTCCATTGCAGACTCCTACTCGGGACTCAGTAAGTTTAGTCTAAAGCCTTTTTATTATGAGAATTACATTGGGGTATAGTTAATAAATGCTCTTTTATATAATACCTACTAGATACTGGTTTTGTCTGTAATTTGTCAAATATTTCAACTTGTTCTGCATCCATTATCCTGAGGCATACAGGTGTTAAGCCTTATCTGCCTTTACCTGTCTTTTTACTCACACCTGCACCATTCAAACCAGATCATGCTGCGCTGCAGAAAAAGGCATGGTGGTAGTACTTTCCCAGACAAACCTTTAACTAAATGCTCTACAACTTCATGTAAAAACTTCACAGGTTGACAGTGAAAATTGCATACTAGGTGTGACAGAACCTGTCCTCAATGACTCCGATGCTGAGCCTCATGCCAAGAATAAGAACAAGAAGATTAAAGTTAAGAAAGAACCTGTTGAAGTCAAAATAAAGGTAATAGTTACTCAATGTGTGCTCATAGATAAAAGCAGCAATTTGCAAGACTACATTTGTATTCTACTACTTATCCATCACCACCCTTCTCAAAAAACCACCCTGTATATTTGTAATTTGTAAGGATCATACAAATATGTTTATGCATGCTTAGACCATTAAGCTTTACATACCACATAATAGTCCATAATGCTTTGTATAGAAATCTCCTATCCTGCCTGTCATATGAAATATCCATGCTTTAACCCTCATAGACAGACACCGAAAGCACCAAGAAAGAACCATCTATCAACATCGACGCCTTTGAACAGCCTTTGATGAAAAGAAATACGAGCAAGAAAGACTCCTACAAGAAAACAAAGGTAATTATCGTGGTATAAGACTACTTTCGAAAACCGAAACTACGCATTTTTACCCTGATTCGGATTACAAATAAAATTAAAAAAACGACACTCTTTCGTGTTTTCTACATAAATATCGATAAGTACCTAATTATCTTATTTAAAAACGCGCTAAAGCGACAGCACCAAAAATATTAATCACGATCATCTGATCGGTCGTTGACCGCTGTACGGAATGGATCGCATGGTTGATAAATAGTAATTTCAGCAAAATAATCGTATTACTCGAAATCTATTTGACTATCAGACAAGTATTATTCTATAAGACCTTGTTGTAGGTAACTTAACACGTTCCTGGAGTATTCGAAAGTGGTTTTATTACACCCGGTATAACTACTTATAAAATAACCACTTTTCTCCCCTCCCAAGGTTTAGTTACTATGTCATCATCATCAGCCTGTAGAAGTCCACTGCTGGACATAGGCCTCCCCCACACGTTTTCAGGAAGAACGATTCTGAGCCCTTTCCATCCATCTACTTCCCGCGGTCCTAACAATGTCGTCAGTCCATCGGGTAGGAGGACGTCCTACGCTTCGTCTTCCGGTTCGTGGTCGCCATTCGAGAACCTTTATTCCCCAACGGTTATCGGTTCTACGAGCTATATGGCCTGCCCACTGCCACTTCAACTTGCTGATTCTGAGAGCTATGTCGGTGACCTTGGTTCTTCTACGGATTTCCTCATGTCTGATTCTATCTCGCAGTGAAACTCCCAGCATCGCTCTCTCCATAGCTCGTTGTGCGACTTTGAGCTTGTGTATGAGACCAATAGTTACTATGTACTTGCCTCGAAAGTCAACAATGACTGTGAATCACGCCTATTTCCCATAGAAGTAGGCTAAGACCGCGAATTTCCAATTCCTGATATGTTTTGCTTCATTTACTCTCACAGCGCTCTTCGGTTTAGGGTACTCGGGCTAAGCTGTCTGGATTTTATATTGTATTTTAAGTATGTATTTACAAAAATTATTGTATTCTATATTAATTTGGGGCTAGATGATGTTGCCTTAAAATTTCCACAAACATTTATTTATTATTATTATTTGGTCTACTCTATCTCGTGCAAAATGGAAATATCTTTTTATGCCAACATGCCAACATTTTGGCATTTTTTAGATTATTGAGAGGTATGGTGTATAACCCGCGAGTACTAATGCGTGTGGGGCTGTATGTGCCAAATAACTACATACGCGCGCGGCGACACAAACTCCTACTGGTTCCAAAAGCACGGACTAATTTACTCAAAGAAGCTCCTATGACAAGAGCACTCTGTCTTATTAATAAATTATGCGAAGAGGATGACTTTGACCTTTTTGTGGTTTCATTGACGAAATTTACAGAAAGAGCTTTAATGTTGTTTTAGGATAATAGCTATAAGTTGTTTTACAATGTCAATTTAGTTTTTACTGTTAGGGCATTGTAAAAAGAAATAAATAAATAAATAAATTAATAAATAAATAATAAAATAAATAAATAAATAAAACATGGCAGTGCCAAAACCTATCTCGTTTTATGAAATTATGACTTATTACAAATTTTTAGCTTATAAGGTTTTTTTTCTACAAATTCTAATATACTTACACTAATAGATGATTTCGTGTCAAACGCAACATCATATTGCACATATACCCGGCTGGTTAAAATCCGTGTATGTTACAGATCGAGAGCGCCCGTCCGTCTCCAAAACCCGAGCCGAAGCCGAAGCCCGAGCTGAAGCCCCGGGCTCGCGAGGCCTGGGAGTCGTCAGAGGAGGCCCGCTGGACGGTTATATCTCGAGGCAGGCGGTCCGCTAGAAGTCCTAGCCCCAGTCCCAAGCGCACTACACGCCAGTCAGTGGAACTATACAATACTCCTCAGGTACTTATATATATTTTTATTCTTACCTTATAGGGTTTTTATATTGGGTGATGATGAATTAATAACGAGTTAGTTCACAAAAGTTAAAGTTTATTCACAGTCACACAACGAAACACAAACAATACACTAATTACGAGAAATACAATGATCTATTCTAAACGGTAAACACAAAGTTCCCAAACGAGTGGCCGTTTCTCTAAAGATTCACTTATAGACTACCGAGACGCCCCGTATAGGGCGCGAGCGTCCCGGCCGGCAATCCGTGAGGAGCGGCGACGGCACGGTAGGGGCGTTAGAGGGGGACGGGGTGTGACGCTAGGGCTACGCGCTATAACCTGTTATTAAGGTGGCACTAGTCGCAGACTCGAACTTGTCGCTAGACGAGGGTGATATTCATTCTACTATGTGAGAAAGAGTCAGTGATATGCAGCAAAAACTATTGGGACCACAAATAAACACACGTAGTAATGCGGACATACATAGAGAAATTAACTGCCGGCGTCTTGTCTTTCCAAATAACCTATAATTTGGACGTTTTCAAGAGAAGGGTTAATAGGTATCTTCTAGGTAAGCGTGCTATACTATCGATCACATCATCACTTAACATCAGTAGGCGGATTCTGAGGTTTTGGTGTTCCGGATATCGGATTGCAGTACCGGAACCTGGCAAACCGAAATCCGGAAATCGAAAAAAACTTAGAATCAGCCTACTGGTGAGGTAACGGTCAAACGTTTGCCTACAAGTTTAAAAAATAGCTGTATCTTCCTCCTAAGATACCGTTTTGTTTCAGCTAATAGAGACCCCTAAATTACTGACACATCCAATTTCAACGAAAGCCGTACTGAAAAAGGTGAAAAACACACCGTATTTATGTAGTTTTGTGTTATGTTTTCTGCTTTTGTGAACTCTAAAACTATAATTCTCAATCACTGTAGACATCCCACATTTCTCAGGGTCGTAGTTCCTACTCAACAGTCTTTGAGGCTGTCTTAAAAGGGATAGTTAGAGGCACATCCGATTTAACATTATATTTATTCCATTCATCGTATAAAAGCACTGACACATATTAGACGAGTAAAGGTAAATTTTTCGTTTGTTATTTTTTGGCATATAAATTACTAGTGTAATACACGCGACTTCACTCATGTAGTATGATTGAATGTGTTCATTATCTTTTACGTTATGTTTTAAATTATTTATAGCGCCATCTAGTTCCAACTGAGCGAAGGTATGGAATCCAGTAAGTCCCCCACTAACCCCAACCACTGATAGTCTAATATATTTTTCTGTAAATACTGTTAAGTGCCGTTTAGATGTGGAGAGTTTCTCTATTCAAAGATGTCGTTACCGAAAGAATTACAAAAACATTCCTCATGTATAACTCGTATGTGATATTCTCACATGTATATTCTCACCCTAATTAATCTCTTCATTTTAACGGCACTATAGTGAAAGAAATAACATCATGAACTTTATAAGCACGGTTGATATCCACGCAGATCTCTTTTTAGTACCTAGATTCTCGAGCTTAATTGACGATGGTTGGGGTGTAGTCAGAGATACGGCCAGTTATTACAGCCTTATACAGTTATGACAGCCGTCACAGCTCAGTTTGTAGTAGCCCTGCCTTCTGTGCTGTAGGTGGTGGGTTCGATCCCCACCGAGAACAAACATTTGTGTGATGAACATAAATGTTTGTTCTGTGTCTGGGTGTTGTATTGTATTCTATGTATGTATTTAGAAAAAAAAAGTATATAAGTATTCTATCAGTCATCTGGTTCCCATAGTACAAGCTATGCTTAGTTTGGGGCTAGATGATGTTGTGTAAAAATGTCCTGACATATTTATATTTATATTACATTTGGTATGCCGCATTTAGCAGTAGTTAGTATTCCGTACGTGACAGGTTGCAAGCCCATCGCCGCTACTGGAATACTAACTGGTTTCCTTCACTGTTTGAGAGCACTGACATAGTTAGTGTTATATCTATGATTTAAAGTAGACGTTTACGAATTCTCCTCTGGAACAGCAGTGTCTAGAGGTCTGATATTTGGCACAGGCACTCAGTCAAAGTCAAAAAGCAATTTATTCAGTAACATCCACAGAGATCATCTTGAAACGTCTTAAATCTAGATGAATCTAAGCGCCAGTTCCTTGCGACCAAGCCTAGAAGACTCTTTGAGACGTGTAGGGTCCCCTACCCTAAAGAAATTATTTAAAAAAAATTGCAATACAAACGAATTTAATATGAATTCAACACTGAAATATTGTAACTGTTTCGGGTGCATAAATAAATTTATATAAATATACATATATAAAAATTGTTTATGTTCCTACAGACTGAAGAAACTCTAGTAGTTGATAAATCAAAACAGAAACGAACAAGAGAGAAAGATGTCAAAATCGACACGCCACCACCGCCCAAAAAAGTCAAGTGAGTGCTTTATACATACTTCAAAACTGCCTCTACGCTTATCATTTCAGGAGAGCTCACACACGCAACATAATGACACACCCCCGTGCGCGCGCAGACAGACAGACAGACAACAGAGTCTTAGTAATAGGGTCCCGTTTTACCGTTTGGGTACGGAACCCTAAAAAGGTTTATTACAATGTGGGTTAGTAGAACATCGTGAAACCTAATATGGTTTGTGTCGATGTTGACACTTACTCGAGTTGTTACGCCTTAAACACATTTATAGTGACTTTTATGTAAAAGCTTTGAATATAATCTTATATGTGAGTTACATGAAGGCTTATAAAACCTCTTCCATTGCAGAACAAATCCAGAACCAGTGAAAAACTTAAAAGTGGGTCCGAGGTCATCGAAAAACACCCAACAAATACCAAAAGAACTTCCAGTATCCAAGCTCATACTAAAGCCTCAACCAACGAGAACAGTGTCAAAAAATGACAGAAAACCTTCACCGGCGCCCCAACCTCCACCCTCAAAAACCACTTCTAAAGCCACGCCCTCAAAAGCGTTACCCTCTAAAGGATCACCCTCTAAGGCCACGCCCTCTAAAGCGTTGCCCTCGAAAGCTGCAAGCTCGCCGGTCGCGCCAAAAGCGTTCTTCTGTCAGATATGCAATATACAGACGAAGAATGCTTACGGGTTAACGGCACATAACGCGTCGAAGCATATACCTAACTTCACAAGTCCCAAGTAAGTGTGCAAGTAGAATATAATACAACCAACCACCGCGACTTCGTCCACGTGAAGTTATTTTCACCTGCTATATTCATTTAGGGTTAGTATTTCAAGTTTCTACTGTGAAAGTGACTGTGCGTTGTCTTAGTCAATCAGTCAGCCCAGACAAAGATTCAAACCGGAACACGCTGCGCTGCTCACCGGCAGGATTAGACATAGTGGTAGTACTTCCTCGGACGAGCTCTTCTCTAAGAATTTTACTGCTACTGAAAAAAGTACAGCCACAAAGTAATTCCTGTTATTATATTGAATAAAAACCATTTTACATTGACATATATTTAAGAAATACCTAGCTTAGAGCCATCACTATCATCCTGTATAATATCCAATGTATAATAATAATAATCGTTTATTCAGAACAATGTACATAGTGAATAGATAACAAAGTAAAACGATGAAACTGCAAAAGTTTAACTGTGTTGCAGTCTCAACGCCCACCTCCTAAACTAATGAGTATAGTTCTGCTAATAACTAACAATATAACAAGAAACGGATACAAAAAAAAAGTATGGCTTAACTATTAGGTATAAACAGTGGTTAGGCACTTTGAGTCGAAACCCTTTTGCTACTGCAGCACAGGCACCTACTGCTTATGTCCTTTGTCGTCACTTCACTCTTTGATCTATTTTGGTTGTGTATGTGTTTTCCAGGAAGAACCATTCTGAGCTCTTTCCATCTATCCACTTCCCGCGGTCCTAACAATGTCGTTCAGTCGTCAGTCCACGGGTAGGAGAGAGGCCTATGTCCAGCAGTGGACTTCTACAGACTGATGATGATGTGTGTTTCTGTAACAGATAAATGTCTATATCTAATGTTATCTTCCTATTTGGGGAACCTGTATGTAATATAATAATGATAATAATAACGCTGGACAATCCACACAGCATCATCTAGCCCCAAGCTAAGCAGAGCTTGTGTTATAGATATACTAGATGACTGATATACTTAATACAATTTATTACATGCATATGTATTTTTTATTATACATAGAAAGCACCCAGAACACCCGGAATAAATATTAGCAGATCGTACAAACATTTGTCCCAAGGCGGGAATCGAACCCGTCAATGTGGCAATGTGGCTCATAATTCTGTCCTGTTTCCAGATACGCGTGCAATGCTTGTGAGCTTTGGTTCCAGACAGTGGAAGAAGCAAACACACATCACAGGAACCATAGAACTCAGAACAACCCGTACAAATGCACACGATGCTACGGATACTTCAAATTGCAACAGGCTTATGAAGAGTAAGTATCTTCTGCACGGTAGGTTGTGGGTTCGTTTTTTTTATTTTCGAGAACAATATTTTATTGTTTTTTAATTTAGATCCTGTGGGGTCCCACCATAGGGCAAAGGCCTCCTTTCCTTGTCTCCAGTCGTTTCTCATATCATAAAATAAATATTTTATATGCTAAGATTATGTTTGTTCTGTGTCTGGGTGTTATATTTTATCCTAAGTATTACAAAAATAAAATATATAAGTATTCTATCAGCTATCTGGTTCTCATAGCTTTGCTTGGTTTGGGGTTTGAGGGCGTTATGTGAATGTTTAACACTACGAGATGATAAGGAAATCCGTAGAATCAAGGTCATTGACATAGCTCTCAGAGTCAGCAAGTTGAAGGGGCAATGGGCAGGCCATATAGCTCGTAGAACCGATAACCGCTGGGAAATAAATAGTTCTCGAATGGCGATCACGAACCGGAAGATGAAGGAAGTGTAGGGCGCCCTCCAACCCGATGGACTGACGACGTTTCTAAGATCGCGCGAAGTCGGTGGATGGGAAAGGCTCAATATCGTTCTTCTTGGAAACTTATTGTGAGTACAAATGCTTTAATGGTAAATTTGTCAATAGCCACTTCGGCAACGCCCTCTGCCTGTCGGTCTACGAGGTACCGGACGTTAAGTGCTGGGATTGTTGGCGTACCTTCCCCACCAACAAACTGCTGGAGGAACATCGCTGTCTCGGCGAGGATGGCCGACCTGGCGGTAACTACCTTTATTTTAAATATCTTGTAGTAATAGAGTTTTAAAAGATTGATTTCAAAAGGCATATAGGCAATCATAAAAAAATAAAACAATAGCATAAAAAATAGCAATAACTGCTATTTTTTTATACGATGTGCTGATGAAACAAGCCGATGATGGTGAATTAAGTGGTTACTATCAACAAAGCATTGCCTCGCAGGTCACGTTCGTTAGGAACGTGCTCTACGACGCACTACTCTGCGTCTATCAACCTGAAGCATACAGGTGTTAAGCCTCATGTGCCTGTAATTACACCGGCACCCACACCCTTCAAACCGGAACACGAAGGCGGCAGGAATAGGCATGGTGATAGTACATTCCCGGACGAGCCCTTTACTAAAAGCTCTGCTACAATATACGCAGAATACAGAGCTACATATGAAGCCTATCACAGATAGAATTAGACAACTCTTAACTCTTCCAAAGAGCACTGGTGGTCTAGTGGGAATGGCCCCGCCTCATGATTCTAAGGTCGCGGGTTTAAAAAATAAAAGTATTATATTAATGTAATATATTTTCAGGCAAATGCAATAAATGTAATCGGAATTACACACTCCTGAAAAATCTTGTGAAGCATGAAAGCACTTGTACATACAAAAAGAAAGGTAAAGTGAAAGAAAGAAGTAGACTGTAACTTTATCCTTAGACACAGTAGATATTCTCTGTCTTTTTATACTAGCTTAAAATGGTTTGAGGATGTCTAATGGGGTAATCAGAGGTACGTCCAAATGTTACTTTTGGCACATACTCATATTTTGCCGTAGTTAGTTGGTCCTTCAACTTTAGAGAGCAGGCGAATTGTGCAGTTTATTTTTAATATAAAAATTCATTGGAAATGAATGATGATGGACTCATGGAACTGAGTAGTAATCGCTAACTACTAGTTTAATGTACAAACTCAAAGCTACATAACTGGCTATGGAGAGAGCTATGCAGAGACTTTCACTACGAGAATCAAACCCGTAAAAGAACCAAGGTCACCGACATAGCTCTCAGAATCAGCAAGTTGAAGTGGCAATGGGCAAGCCATTAGCTCGTAGGACCGGAAGACGAAGCGCTCTCCTACCCGATGGACCGACGACATTGTTTGGATCGCGGGAACTCGGTGGAGGTCCTGCAGTGGACTTTTAGGTTGTTGATGATGATGAAGCCATGATTAAATCTTCAATTAAAGTGTTATTTTCAGGTGAAGTGATAGTAGACCCCGATGTACAAGCCCGGATCCTGCCCATGCAAGTTCGAGTGGCGAGATGCGACTCTCTACTCAAGACTAGAGGACATGTCGATTCTTCGAAGGTTCCACAAGTTAGTATAAACAAACATAACATAACATTTTATAAATTTTATCCTAATAAATGCAAAGGTTAAGGCGCACACTGACACTTTATAACAGCTGTGTAAGATTTGCCTATAAGTCGTATATTTTATCTGACGACCGGTATTTTCTATGTATAATAAAAATATCTATATATGTTATGTATTGTATTAAGTATATCAGTCATCTAGTACCCATAACACAAGCTCTGCTTAGCTTGGGGCTAGATGATGCTGTGTGGACTGTCCAGCTTTATTATTATTATCTACCCGTACAAAACCAAATAGTACTAGTACTATAATGATACTGTACCATCTTTTTCATGATCTATACAGATTTTGAAGTTGAAATTTTCTTTCAGACATATGGTTTGGACAGCAAATGTGTCTATCCCTACCTGAAGCACATCAAAGTGAAGTCGGAGCCAAATACAAAGTCTATCCCCCACATGGTCTCCATCAATGAAGATGTAAAAGAGGAATTCCGCGAATCGTACGTCCATTGGGACTCTGACAGTGACGTTAGTGACAGTGCCAGTGTTGACACAGACAGTAGTCAGAAAACAGTGAACACCCTTAGTACTATATCTCTAAAAACTATATTCTCCAAGAAATGTATGGGAAAAGTGCCGAGGAAACTTAAGGTTAAATCTGAAACGTTTGATTCGTTCAACGATTTCGGAATGTGTAAGAAGATTGATAAAATTATCGATACTTTGAGTAATGATGATACGCAGACTAGCTGCAGTCATGACTCCGATAGTATTCTTGAAAGAAATCTTGCTAAAACTAAGGATATTACTGAAGGTGATGGATCCAAAAAAGATGGAAACTCACCGTCAACTGTTTCAAAAGATGATTCACTAACTAGTTGTGATTCTGACAGTATTCTTGACAAAGGTATGAGAGTTGCGTCGAATAAGGCTGAGAATGATAAAGTAAACGAAGTGGTTATGAATGTACCAGACAAGCAGAATGATACTTCTGAAAAAGAAGTCACATCTGTAAAACTAAATGACACGTCTAAAACACCTGAAACAAACCATATTTTAGGTGATTCAGAAAACGTGCAAAGCAATACTGGTTATGAAAATGATAACGACAAAAAAGAGAAAGATGATCCTAAACCATTGAAAGACAATGATTTATCAAAAGATGAAGAGATGCCTGAGCAAGGTCCGTCTGATGATGTCAAGATGAGTTGTAATACAGAGAGTTTAAATAATGATAGTAGCTGTAATATTGATGACAGAATCTCACAAAGTTGTGAAAATCAACAAGAAGAAGCGAATGAAAGTAATCTAAATAATTTAGAGGATTCACAAAATACTAATGTAACAAATAGAGTAACAAATGAAACGGACTCAAAAAATGACAGTGTAGATAGCAATAACCAATTTTCTAGAAATATTGATAGTTTGAATGAAGATAAACTAATAAATAACCATTCTGGTAATGGTTTTGAAAAAATGGATGTTGACGAACAAAAAGAACTAGTAACTGAAAATGATATTAGCAAAGACGCTACCGTTCATGAAAACCATGCGCAAAATTCTGAAAAACCAACAGAAAACAATGAGATTTTTTCTAAAATTGATGAAATCACTAACAAAATTCTGGAAGAGAACCAAACTTGTCAGCTTGATGGCGATAAGCATTCAACATGCAACACCAAAGATGATAATCAGAAAAGTGATCCTTACAGTGATTCGATTAGCCTCAATAGCATTGGAAATGAGATCGCTACAGAAAATCAAGATAAATTCAACGTAAACGATTTGAATGAAGACGATCGGAAGCTAATGGCGGAGCTCGATGCTCAAATTGGTGAAAATGAACAGAAAATTAGTGAAAATGATACGAAAATAAGTGAAAACAATCAGGATCTGGGTGACAACATCCAGAAATCACAAGAAAATCATCAGAAATTCAGTGAAAGTGATCAAAGAACAAAAGATCATTTTATAGATAACTTGCTAAAAAAACAGGACTCTGATTTGAGATCGTTAGAGTTAGACAGTATATCAGATGATGAGTTTAATTTCGATATATGATAATGTATTTTAAAGCGATTAATATAAGGAGTGTTTTCGCCCAGACAAAGTGACAACTCATCTACGTCTGTAAGCAGTGGTGCTCGCATTGCAGTGTTCTGAGCTTGAAGAATAGAGTCAGTGCAATTACAGGTACATTAGACTATACAATACTATAACATATTAAAGTAGAACCGTGTGTCGTGAAGGGACAGACTGCTATCGGTCCGATACATGTTGTGTAGAAGTGATTACACTAGAGAAGGCGGCGCGGCGTCTGTCTCTGTCTCTCCCATAAAAAATATCTGAGACAGTCGACCCATGTACACGCTGTGTGACGTGTGTGGTCGCGTATCACGTTATCAGAAAATCCAATGAATTCTGTTTTGTTACTGATCATATAAGCATTATACATTATGATGTAAGCGTTACGTTAAATTAATTATATTGTGAGAAAATGTGGCAGTCTATAAATATGCTATCTGAAGGTGTATTCTTCGCTGCCGTTCCACACATAACCCCATACGTATTACCTGTACAGTCAATTTGGTTATTTAAATTATAAATAAATAAATATTTGTGGACATTGCATTCAACACTATAAAGCAAAGCTTGCACCATGGGAACCAGAGGACTAATAGAAAATGTATAATATACTTTTTTTTGTAAATAATAATATCATATCATAATATATCATATATAATTAATATTATCGGCGGGGATCGAACCCACAACCTACAGTGAAGGCAGGGCTACTGCCAAATGAGCTGTGACAGCTGTCAATTAATAAATTTTTAAAATAATAATTTTAGTTACTTGATATAGGTACACTTTCTGGAGAGGTTTATGTCCACATTGTGCTGCCTGTACGTAGTTATTGATACCACAAGGGTACCCAATTTAGTATATATTTTTATCTTATTTTTAATTCACCTAAGAACACATAGATTTGTTCGGAATGACAGCGAAGTAAATCATGATTACGACCGATGTGGCGCGGCAGGCGAATGTCCGCCTGCGACGCAGGAGGTTTCGGGTCCCGCCTTGGGATAAATGTTTGTACGATCTGCAAATATTTATTCCGGATGTTCTGGGTATTTTCTATGTATAATAAAAAATATCTATGCATGTAATGTATTGTATTAAGTATATCAGTCATCTAGTACCCATAACACAAGCTCTGCTTAGCTTAGGGCTAGATGATGCTGTGTGGATTGTCCAGCATTATTATTATTATGTGTAGTTATAAATAGTTTAATTATAATTAAAAACTATTGTTTATTGTATACTAGAGAAACACACGCGACTTCGTCCTCGTGAAGCTATTTTCATAGAAATTTAAACTCTCGCCCTTAAGCACCACGATAAATATAATCTGAAATCTTTAAGTCTGCAACCAGCTGTTTAGGCTGTGTCTATATGTCAGTCAGGACTGTTAAAGAATAGTATGTAATAGTTTGATATACAATATTAGCGACCAATCAACTATAAATTGACAAACGTATATTTTTTTAATAAATAGTCTTGAAAAGTTAGATTTTTAAAAGTACTTATCAAGTATTCCATCATTTATCTTGTTCGTTGTATAAGTTAAGCGTACTTTAGAACTATTTATTTTTATTCACTTAAATTGGAAGTTAATTTTATGAATTTAAATTGGCTAGCTAGACTTTTGAACGTATTTTCAAATGTTTGTTCCCGGTAGGAATCGAACCCAGCTTCCAACCAGCACAGAAGGCACGGCTACTACAAACTGAGCTGTGACAGCTGTCGAGTACATAGAAGTATGTATTTACAAAAAATGTATGTATGATATTCTTTCAGTCATCTGGTTCCCATAGTACAAGCTATGCTTATTTTGGGGTTAGATGATATTGTGTAAAAACTAACACAAATCATATTGATAGATTTAAAGCGGAAATAAACATCATGGTATCAAAAGAGTCTCGACTCAACGTATACTTTACCACTAAAACTGCTGTTACTCTGTCGAATTTATTTCGAAGTTACGCCGAGTTTATTATTAGTAGGGTTTAAGTTTAAAGTCGTAAAGTGATTCTTTAGATAAACTTTAAGACAAGATAAAATAGCAGTGCGTGGCAAGGTGAGTATGCTTTCTCACACACTGTAAAGTTTGTCTACGATTTTAAACCTATATTTGAATGTTATTCCTTTGCTGGATTAAAGCAGTAGGTATCGTTTAGGTGAGCTGCGACCTTTATTTGTTGTATATAACATCATTATTCTATATCATTAACCGACTTCAAAATCGGAAGTTTTGATTCGGGGCGTGTTACACGCCGATTGCTCCTATAAGACTGGTCCGATTTCGATGAGATTTTCACTGTTGTGTGGTGTCCTATCGTAAAGGTTAAGTAATTTTTATTAAATACATTGAAAACGTATATTACGTGATGACTCGTTTATAATGTTTTTTTCCAATGTTTGAAGTCGGTGTTCACCTAATAAGGTAGAATAAGGATACTTTCCACATTAACTATATTTGACAGGATAAAGTTGTATTTTTGTTTACTGTTATTATTAATATTATAGTATAGATAAGATTACTAGGATACTGTAAATAAATAGTATTTTTTAATAAAACCAGACATTTTTACAAATACACTACAATCGTTTTTTTCTTTGGAACTTTCTTGATACTTTCTTTCTGTTTCGGCTAGGGGACTGCAAAAGGAATTCTATAACTGTTTCTCTCTATTTAGTAAACATATTAAATCACAAAGACCCTAAAATCAAATTAAGGTTTCTCTCAAAATTCATTGCAGTTTCAGTACTAAAATTGTCAATGCCCCTTTTCACGTGATCAATGTATGACTGTGCTATCTCTATGATATCCTTCCGTTTGCCATCCTTCCATTCTGTCAAGCTGTTCTTGATATCTTCCCATTCCAAACGGTTCTTTTCATTTGGAGGCAACGCATTCTCAAACGCATCTACCATCTCTAACGCGCCTATAGTTTTATTAACCCGCTTATCAAACGTACCGACCACTTCTATCGGTTTATTTTTATTGAGCATAACGTTCATTACTATGTTCAATATAGGTTTTAGTAAAGAAACGTCGTATGTTTCAAGATCGGAAATGCCTCTCCAATAATGCCTTTCAGTGCTTTTATTCATAACTTGTCGGAAATCAGCGTATTTGATAACTTCTGTGAATGCATTTGATATATCTTTTATCTGTTTGTCGCTCGCGGTTAGGATTATTGTTATAAGATCTATTGTGAAGGTAGTAAAACCGTTTTCGCTTCTGCAAATCCTGAATTTCTTGCAAATATGAGATTTTTCAATTTCCATTTTCTTGCTTACTTCGTTTGTAAAAACATTGGCTGCCACTTCGCTTCTGAGAAGATTTTTATCCATTCCCACTAGGTAGTTTACCAGCCTCTTCAGAATCAAATTGGACGTCTCTAGAGTGTTTATTATAACTTTTTGTCTTCCTAATCTAGTTTTAATGTTTTGGTCTTGCGTTTTTCTGACAAAATCTCCGAATTTCTCTTCGTAATTCTGAGCTAAAATATCAACTTCCTGCTTCATTTTTTCGTCTGTTACCTTTTCTTTTATAGCATCGAATACTTTGAGTGATTGCCTGTAAATATGTTTAGTAAATTCTGCTATTTGCAAGTCGTTCTTAACTTTACGAGATCTTACGTACATGCTTTCGTCGTTCGGACTAACTGGTTTCGTAAACTTTTTATGCACTGTACTTTCATTTATAACTTCCCTTTCTTTATTTATCTTTTGTACTTCATTCATTAAATTGTAGGGCGCTATGTTTTTAACTAATTCTTTATTCGTGCTCGCTATGCCTTCAATTAATAGATGGTCTAAGTAATCATCAGCTTCATTCTTTGGAACATATCTTTCTATCATTTTGGAAACTATGTCTGGCATTCCAGTGTGCTCATTCTTTGGAACTTCTTCAGACAATTTAACTAGATGTTTCCTTTTGAGTTTAGAGTTGACATCACCATCAGTGTGCACTATCGGGTTGAACTCGTAGCTCCATTTCGGTCCTAGGTCTATGTTTCCGTCAATTTTTACTTTCACACCGGCTACATACGGAACGGATACTGCAAAATAATTTAGATTAACTTTATAAAATATACCTTAGTTTTTGACCTTATACTGCGACACAACAATCAAGAAACTATAGTCTTTTATTTCATTATTAATGGAACAATTTATAACAAAGCAATGCCTTGCAGGTCACGATCAGGCATGTGCCTGTAATTTCACCGGCACCCAGGCCCTTCAAACCTGAACACGTTGCGCTGCTTGGCGGTGGAAATAGGCATGGTGGTAGTACGTCCGCAGACGAGCCCTTTACTAAGAGCTCTACTACTAATGACCATTTTCAAGCCCTATTAAAAGAGAATCTATGGGGTATTTATTAGGTATCGAGAGTCTGTGATATCTTTTACTTATTCTCAAATCACAGAAGACATCTGTATATTTAGACTATGCAAATACATATGTTTGTCTGATACTGACTAACTAAAAACTTACAAAATATTATACAAATTGTCGATTCAAACACGGAAATCATGTTAAAACATTTCACTTAGTGTACCTTTAGGTATAGGTAAGTACTTTAGGTGGCTCAAACTATACCTAGCTGGAAATGTTTACGATTAGTTTTATTTGTTTTATTCCGATTGGAACGAGTACCTACCTATCATCATCATCACCACTGCAAGGCATGAACCGTCTTTAATGCTAGAGTATTTTAGAGCATGCCTCGAAATCTACAGGAAATCAATAGGATTTTTCATTCAGGTCATGAATATTTGGATTATTTTTTTTTGTATTTTAATGTAACTTATTGTAAAATTACGAGAGAGGTCACACTGCTGTGTTCATACCAGCTGTAGATGTCATTGACCATAGTACGGAGCCTTTGTGCGTTCAAAGACAGCGGCAATGACTCAAAATTGCGCGACTTCGAACTTGATATCCTCAAAATTTTCATAATGTAACTTAAATTATTTGAATTTTAGAACCGGCTTCTAGAAAAAAGTTAGTTATTAATAAAAATTTCTGCATAAATATAAAAGTCAACTCCACTCACTGACTCATCACGAAATCTGCAAAACTTTGAAGGTTTTGAAGGGTGTATACCTAGACGCTCATAAATTAAGTTAGTTATACTTCGTCGCCATTCTTGTTGGTTCTGGGTATTAGTATGTTAGATATACCTTTCATTCCATTTAAGTAAGCTGTTTATTAAAAACATGTTCTAACACTTTACATAATATATTATTTATGTTAAATACTAAAGTGTGAAAATAAGCACATATATTATTACTTAACTTAAAACTAGTAAACTTCCGCACAACATCGCTCGCTTCGAGTTATTTAACAAATTTCAATCCCTGCTGCTTTCCTACAAGCTATTTTAATAGAAAATTCAACCACTGAATTTCCTTTCTTCTTTTCTCATTGCACAAATATCCCCTCACGCACTAGCCAAATATATCCAATAAGTGTATACGACCAGCTGTTTAGACTGTGTTATCTATAATGATAGGAAAAAGATTGGCTGAAAAACAGCTCATATTCTTTTCTTGCAGTGATTTTTGTTATGCCGTCTCAAGGAAGTACTAGTTGCAAACTTGACCTTACATTTGTCACACGAGAAGGCTTTAATCCCAGCGTGAGCGTTCATATGTCTCCGCCATCCTGACTTGCCAGCGAACCGCTTACTGCAAATCTCACAGCAATACGGTTTAATACCTTCATGAATGAATCTAATGTGGGCCTTCATTTGCCCGCTCTGCGTATACGACTTCCCACAGATATGGCAGCAATATGGCTTCAGTCCGCTGTGGATAACCATGTGCTTTCCCAAACTACTCGTCTGCGTAAAGCCATTATTGCAAATCTTGCAGAAAACTTTCTCTTTGGTGTGAACTTTAATATGTTCCTGTAAGTGGTGTTTTGTGCGTGATGATTTGCCACATAGGTCGCAGATGTATGGCTTTTCTCCAGTGTGAATTCTTAGATGTCGGAGTACCTGTGAGTTGGCGCTGCCAATAAACTTTTTACATATAGGGCAGTATGGTTCTTTGGTGTGAATTAACCTGGCCAAGATCTCTTTGGCGGTAAGATCTAGTTTTGCTACTGATCTGTGGGAGCTCTGATGGGCTGCTAGTTCTTCCTGAGTTGTAAATGTGTTATTGCATAGATCACAATCAAAATATAACTTTGTATCATTGATAGTAACATAAACATCATTCAGAGTGGATTCTGTTTTCAATTCATTTTCAGCGATAAATTCAATTTTTATTGATTCTTCTTCAATAGTTTCATTTTTAATTATATCTTTTTTAAAGCTCTCTGCAACTCCTTTTTGAGTTCCTGAATTGATCAGTTTGTTTTGGTTATGTGTTTCACTTTTTATACATTCTTTACTATCTAGATTATTTTCAATGAGCTTTTTACTAGTAGCTTCTTTCTTAATAAATGTTTCTTCATGTGTTTGTATTTCTTCTACTTTTACTTTTTCAAGGGGTGGTTTAGTTTGCCAGTTTCTGTTTATAAGTATGGGCTTAACGGTAATCAATTCTTCTCGACGTGTTTGCATTTTGTCTACTTTCTTTTTTTTTACAGTTGGTTTAGTTTTCCAGTTTCTGTTTATGAGTATCGGCTTAACGGTAATCAATTTTTCTTCGCGTGTTTGTATTTCCTTTACTTTTACTTTTTTAAGGGTGGATTTAGTTTTTAAGTTTCTGTTTATATTTATTGGCTTATGGGTAATAACTTTTTTTTCAAGTGTTTGTGTTTGTTCTACTTTTTCTTTTTTAAGGTTTGGTTCAGCTATAGTGTTCTTGTTTGTACTAATCGGTTTATGGGTAATAATATTCACTACATGTGGCTGTATTTCCTCTGTTTTTTCTTTTTTAAGGGTTGGTTCAGTTATCGAGTTTAGGTTTATGATCATTGGCTTAAGAGTGGGTTCAGTTATCAAGTTTTCGTTTATCACCACTGGCTTAAGGGTATTTACTGAAAGTGTTGGTATCTTTGCAAGTTCCAGCAAATTATTTAGTGTTGCTTCATTAGTCTGAAAACAGAAATCAATTTATGATTTTCGATTTTGTCACATTAATAAATAAATACTGTATTTCTATTTTTAGTCACACCTGAATCAACTAAATACTTTTATATTGTTGATTATGTTTTTTTATACTTCTTGGTGGCGGAACAAGCAAATGGTCCACCTACCACAATCTACACAATGTCCAATCTACACAAAAGAATTGCCTCACTCAATAGAGCAACACTGCTTGGCGGCAGAAATAGGCATAGTGATAGTACTTCCCTGGTCAAGCTATCACATCGAAGATTGTTGGTGTCCATCTAGTGGGGAGTGAAACTAATAACCATAACACAAGCTCTGCTTAGTTTGGGGCTAGGTGATGCTGTGTGGATTGTCCAGCATTATTATAATATTATTTTATTATTAATCCAATAAATCATACTGTCGTGTTTCTCTGCAGTTCTTTCAGGTATTTATCAGCTTTGCGCGCCATTTCAGAGAATTTACGGAATTTCTGCAGTTGTGAGTAGCAGATGTAGCAAAGTGTGTTACACATCCCGTTGCCTGTGCTGAGCTGAAACAGAAACTATATTTATCAGTTTTGTGTATATTATAAAAACGAGTGCTTTAGACCACACAACTGAAATAAAACTTTTTTAATATACAAAACGTAACTGGCTATGAGAGAAAGAGAGAAAGAACAGTGCCTTCATACCCCCTCCATGGTAGTGTTAAACGTTTAACGCAACCTTGTTGGAAGTCGCATTAGAAGTATTACTTCAATAATTATATATCAGTGGTGTTTGGTATTTACATGATAAGTCCTAGATCCGGCCTATTCAGGATGAGATTTCTAATAAGATTCTAATAAGCTTGAAAAAATGTTAATTCAGATGACACCTATTGAAACAAATTTATTATAGGTACATAGGTACCTATATTCATTAGGCAAATGTTTTAATGACTCGTAAAAATTATGGTAAAATATTGTCTAGTTTAGCAATAAAGGGTACTAAGGCCAGTTTGCACAACAATCACTAATGTATTTAGCGAGCACCTAAATGCATTTAGTTAATTACATTTAACATCTTGCACAAGAAAAATTAAGTCGCTATTACGTTTACATTATCAAGCTCTACTACTTTTTTCTGGAACTCAATCACATATCTCTCACTGTTAAAGCAGCGTTCGTAAGAAATATTTTAGTTCAACCATTTTTTTCAGACTTACTTTGCAAATCTGACTACCTACCACGAAAAAGTCTTCATTTTTCGGGTAAATATATGTCACTTGCAACTAAAGGTGTAATAGATGTAGGTACTTATATATTTTTGCATGCTATTGTGTAAAAAAAAAAGATGCTAAAGGTTGGTGTTATATTTATACCGATTGTAGTGTGGAAGAAGTAATATCAGCATAATGGATGTTCACTCAATGCTGAAGAAGATGTCATATCACTAGAAATTAAGATAATATCTTATCATATCAATAATCATAGATCAAACTATTGCATATACTTCTAGAATAAAAAACTGGACTGGATGACAATTTAGAACTTATCATGCATGTACCAGGCACCACAGATACAGATCCTGACAACCTATTTAAACAGAGTGTAAAATTATATTTAAATTTAGTCAGACAGATAGGAAAGGAGAAAAATCTTTCTATAGAAATAGTAGGACGAGGTGCAGGCCCATTTGCAACACTATGGCTGTTAAGTTATAGCATGACGCCGCCTGTTAGGGTACCTGAATAACATTATGAAGTAGAGGTACTTACCTTTGTACTGGTTAGCTTTTCGTATAATTCTAGTTGATTATCAATGCTATGCATCCTGATACCTCCGGAGGCACCGCCGAGACACACTCGGCATGCAGCAGTGACCATTCTTTCAATGAATTAAGGGCGAACACAGGTGAACACAACCCTTGCCTTGCCCAGCACAGCTAGGCAGAGCTCACCTGTATTTATGTATTGGTTGCATCCTATGCATGAATGCAGCAGATACCATTTAACTAAACATACGGCTCGCTCACTTCGCCTACTCGATTAACAAAATTACTCTGTATGACTTGATTTTGCGATGAATAGAATAGACAATACAGGTAGAATAGATTAAACTACGTAATATACCTATGATATTCAACGAGCGCTTATCTAAGTTTATGAATAATCTAGAGCTTTGATAAATAAAAAGTATTTCTGCCGAATCTAGGTCAGTCAGCTGTCACCACAGAATACTTATTACTTTGGTTTATGCTTTGGTTACATCGGCTGCTGTCAGCTGTCACGCCACGCCAAGGACTATTTAGCCGTTTGTATATCATTCGAGCGCAGAGTGCTTCAAAGTCACAGGAGTCTTCGCTATAAGTATTTAATAGTCTGTATGCAGTGTTTTTAACCTCCACACACGATACTGCGTTATATTGATATCACAGAGTACTTTTTTATGGACTGAAAATTGGTATGCGTTATATATCCACGATACTGGTATTTACACTAGGTATTTATATAAATCGAAATAAATAAACTCCAGAATACTACTTAGGCACAGAGTATTTTTTATATAACTCCTAGCGACGATTATATAAAAGTACTCTGTGGATAAACTCATTCAATTCCAAACAAGCTAGCGATACAGATTTTTAGAAAAATGCTAGGAAATTTATTATGATAAGTATAGGTACTCTTTGACCACTTCTAAAACTGCAGCGGTGAAACAAACGTGCTTCTTAGCTCCAATGCTCCTGTTCTGAAATAAGTAAAAAGTCTCCTCCTAGTACGCCGCTGCCGCAGCGGCCAGGCCAGACTTACCATGGCTACTTCTGTCTGCAGAATATGCCTAGTCGGCAATATCGGGATGCTCAACATCAACGACCTAGATCTTATCGAGATTTACGAAAAACTGACAAATTCCCAGGTTGGTTCTCATCTTAACGCCTCAACGCAAATTATTTTTAAGTAGGTTCGATCCCCACCGGGACCAAACATTTGTGTGGTGAACGTAGATGTTTGTTCTGTGTGTTATATTGTATTCTAAGTATGTTTCTAATTATGCTTAGTTTAGGTTAGATGATGTTGTGTAAAAATGTCCACAATTATTTGTTTATTTATGTAATAAGTATTGGTTTTGTGTCAATTTCTGTAAAATTTGATTCATAATAGATAGCTAATTTAATTCTTAATATCAATACTTACCTACAATTTCTAAGATAGGCAAAACCTGTCCTTGACTCTCAACTCCGTCACACTTTGCATCATCATTGATGTAAATTATGATACCTAGTGCTACTAAGTAACAACCTCTCCTTACCTACATTCCAATATTACTGTTATAGGTACTCAACAAACTTTGGTCAATGATACTCCTAGATGACAGGTCATATATACAACATCATAGCTAAAAGTTGTCTGCGAGAATATATACTTATGCAACATTTATTAAGTAACGAAGGGGGGAAATAATTATAAACAGTTTAAGATTCAACCTAATTACAACCATGTAATCTAGTTGATAATATTATCACTAATTATCAAAACAAATAAGAAAATTCACTAAAGAATTCTTGGTAATTTACCAAGACAGATTTTTTGCACCAACTCTATATCTATGTGTATCATTGATAGAAGTTAATAAACAAAATATTATTAATTATTATAAAACTAATAAGAACATTAGTGTACCTACTTAAGAGCATAGAGCTGTAAGTCTAATAACTTTATCTAGGTATATAAGTAGGTAGGTAGGTAATTTAGCATGAACAAATTAATATAATATAAGCTAGGTATATGTGTAACTTGCTATATTTTGTAATATTTGGTCCACTGAAATCTTATAATTTATGACATGAAGCAAAAACAATAACACTACATTTTTTTTTGCTTAGGTATATTTTTTTATCTATATTGTTTAGTTTTTTAAAAGGCTCCAAAGAACCGCCACATTACATGAACACCTTGTATGTTTCAGTTTCACTCGGAAACAGCAAACGGGATGCCTAGCTCAGTATGCAGTTCTTGTTACCGGCTGCTGCAAAGATGTTATCAATTATCTGATATGGCACACAAATCCAATAAAATCCTTGAGTATATGCTGCAAAATGGCACCGAGGTAAGAGAGACTATGGAATCTCAATATTTAATACTAACTAACAGCGAAACGCATGTGACTTCATCTGCGTAATTTTTTTTTCATACAAACTTCAACCCCCACTGCACATGTTTAGGGGTTGAATTTCAGAATTATCTTTCTTTACATGTCTATGAACCAAGACAAACATACCCTGAAAATGTCAAGTCTCTACGACCATTGTTTTAGGCTGTGTGTTGTTTATATGTCAGTTGACAGATAGATAATTTTTTTAACATCATCTATACACCCATAGCTGACCTGCATACCTAATTAATCTTTGTTATTGATTAATAGATTATTACTAAAGTAGATCAGTAGTTCCACTTGCACAGGGCATAAAAGGGTTTATGTATTATGGCGATTACACTTACACCGGCTCCACACGTTGGCCCCAATATTGGCCCCAACGCTACTCGTCCAACGTGTGGATCTAGAAAATGGCATTGGTCCCAACGTTGGGGCGAGCATTGGTAGTTGGCCGACTCGTGTCGGTTTTATCAAAGGAATCTGCGCCAACGTTCGCGATATCTGTCCACACGTTGGCGCTTTGCTCAGTTCTGTTGCAACACGCAGCGAGTGCGCACGTCGAGCGAGAATGGCTTCCTAGAGTTTATTGAACTTTATCAAGCACATCCAATAATATGGGACGCAACTCGAAAGGATCATAAAAATAAAAATATATTAGCTGATGTATGGCGCACTATTCAACAGAATATGGGAATGAATTTCTCGATTGAAGATTTTAAAAAAAAGCGAGAATCATTTTATTTGTTTTTTTATTTATTTATTTATCATTTTTTTTATTTTTTCTTAGTAACAGATATGAATGTGCACTCAGTACTATGAAAGCGCTCAGAGCAGAGTTTATTAGCCAACGTGTGTACGCCTCACCGAATGTGCAGTCCAACGTTGGTACGAGCGTTGGGGCCAACGTGTGGAGCCGGCCTTAAACACCTCACCCTCTTATACTAAGTTTCCCAGCTCATCTTATTTTATATGTGGAGTGATAAAATTATGTTATGAGATTACAAAACGGTAAATTTTCCAGGTAACATACGATGCAGTCACAATGCTACCTCTGGATATTGTTCAAACCTTAACGGGAACTCCAACAAGGTTCGTGTCTTTATATGATTATGATTATGAGGGAAGTACGTCTGTAAATAATGATCAATTAAATATGAAAGACGAAACAACACAAAATTACGACTTTGAAGTTAAGGACATCAAGGTAGAAGCTCTTGATGAAAATGTTGTAAATGGAGCAGATCAGTCTCCTGACAACTATAGTAGTGATGTAAATACCGATGTCATGAATCCTAGCTACTCTAGTGACAGTAATATCAATGCATATAACTTTGTAAATATTATGAAGCTTCATACTGCAGATATGTCAAAAAGCTATAACAGATCTGAATGGAACACTCAAGAAAACAGTTTGACAGGACATCCCCTGATTCAAGCTGGAGATAAACCACATGCCTGCAACAGATGCAATGAAGCATTCAATGATAATGACCAGCTGTTAGCTCACATGCAAACCCATACTGATAAAACGTCATTTTTCTGCAGAGTATGTGAGAAAAACTTCTTTGATAAATGTAATTTAACAAGACATATGCGAGTTCATACCGGTGAACGTCCATATGCCTGTAACAGTTGTGATAAAGCATTCACTGTTAAAGGACATTTGATAGCACACGAACGGATTCACACCGGAGAAAGGCCATACGCCTGCAATATATGTGAGAAGACATTTACTGAAAATTGTAATTTAAGGAGGCACATGCTACGTCATACTGGTGAAAAGCCATATTCCTGCAACAGTTGTGCTAAAACGTTTACTGAAAAAGTTACACTAACAAGACACATGCAGATTCACACCAGAGAACAACCATATATTTGCCCAAAATGTAACAAAACATTCACTTATAAACATAACTTGAGAAAACATGATGTTCGGATTCACCTTAAAAAAGCGCTAAGTGAGGCTTCTAGTGTGAGTGAAACTAACACGCCAAAGATTGAGGGACTTGAGAAAAATGCATGATTGTGAACCGGAATGTGTTTTTACGAAAAGTAAACGGTGTCAGTTTGGATATTTAAGGGTTGGGACAGGATGGCCCTTAGTGAAGGACTTGTCCGAGGACTACTATCAAACCATGCCCATTTATACTGCCAAGCAGCTTGCTGCATTCAGATTTGAAGGGTGTGGGTGCCGGCGACATTACAGGCACATGTGGTTTAGTACCTGTACCTGTGTTGTTGCCTCAGGTCGATGGGCACAGAAGAGATAGAGCATTATGTAAGGAATATCTTCGAACAATGAGTTTAAGTTTCAATTTGAGCCTGGTAGGGTGCGACAACATGTCACTGGTTTGTCTTATATTCTTCTTCTTTCGAGTCATTGGCTAAACTAAAACTAATTAATATTTTAAATAATGTGAGCCCAGTAAGAGTCGACTTCAATAGCGCGTCCCGTTGCTTGGTCCAGGTCTTCTCGTGTACAGGTGGTGGGGCAGATAGGACAACAGAGCAAGTGCTCCATAGTCTGTAACTCTCCGCAGTTGCACTTCCTTATGTATATCGTTTATATTATAACACGTTACATGTTAATAACTACTTACTAACAGTGAAATCATTATAACCTTTGAATATGAACATATTTTAAACTATGTCAAAGAAAGCTTACGCTAAATAACTATATATTTATATGTACTGTATACAACTAGCGGATCTCGCGTGACTTCGTCTGCGTGAAGTTATTTTCATACCAATTTCAACTTCTGCTGTACCCGTTTATAGGTTTAATTTCGGAAATTTCTTTCTTAGTACACGTAATCATGTTAAACCATGACATATTAAATTAAATTTAACGTGACATGTTAAACCATGTCCATTTAACACGTTCTTGTCGCAATGAGGCGGTATATGCATCTTGGAAGCTTGCAAATGTGCAACCAGTACCTAAGAAAGGAAGTCGTGCCGACCCTGCAAACTACAGACCTATTTCTGTAACATCTCTGTTGTGTAAAACAATGGAGAAGGTAATTAACAACAAGCTCCTGGCATACCTAGAAACCAACAACCTCCTCAGTGACCAACAGTACGGTTTTCGACGTAAGCGGTCTACTGGGGATCTTTTAGCGTATGTCACACACATCTGGAGCGAGGCCATAGAGAGACATGGTGAAGCTCTTGCTGTGTCTTTAGACATTTCCAAAGCTTTTGACAGGGTTTGGCACGACGGTCTCATTAACAAGCTTACCTCTTTTGGACTGCCTCCGTGCTTGCGTGGGTGGATTTCCGATTTCCTAAGGGAACGGTACATTCGAGTAGTCATTGACGGCTGCTCGTCTGACCAAATGGCTGTTAATGCCGGTGTACCTCAGGGGTCGGTACTTTCTGCAACCTTATTTCTGCTTCACATCAACGATTTACTACAGCCCGGTATCGTGGGATACGCTGATGATAGCACTGTTGTAGAAAGTTATACTTCCGATGCCCGCGCAAGTGTGATCACTATTGACACCCTAAGAGAGGCGATGGTGGAACGAGTGAACAACAGCCTGGTTAGAGTTTCTGATTGGGGTGATGTTAATCTTGTCTCGTTCAACGCCGCAAAGACCCAGGCGTGTCTCTTCTCAGCAAAAAAGCGACCATTCCTCCTTAACCCTTCTTTCCGGGATGTATCGTTACCAATATCTAACCACCTTGAGCTGCTGGGTGTGAAATTAACATCTAATTTGAACTTCGGCTCTTACATAGAATCTAAGGCCAAAGTGGCTGCTAAAAAGCTTGGTATCCTCTCGAAGGTTAGACGGTACTTCTTGCCGAAACAGCTTCTGCTTCTTTATCAAGCTCAAGTCCGTTCATGCATGGAGTACTGTTGCCACTTATGGGACGGATCGGCTAAGTATCAGCTTGAAGCCTTAGATTCTATTGAGCGGCGCGCCAGGAGGCTCGTCGGCAGTGACGAACTGTTTGACTCCAAACTCTACAGCCTCGAACACCGTCGACGAGTGGCTTGCCTTTCGGTATTCTACCGCATACATTTCGGAGAGTGTGCGCAGGAGTTACACGACCTGATTCCCCCATCACCCTTTTACCTTCGGACTTCAAGGCGTACGGATAAGTGCCACCCCTTCATGGTAGATATTCCATCTCTTCGTACCAAGCGCTTTGCTTCCACATTTATTGTACGAACTGCCAAGGTGTGGAACTCCCTACCATCGTCAGTGTTTCCGGATCACTACAACGTCGGAATTTTTAAATCAAGAGTGAACAAGTGGATTATGGCTAAGCGTGCTCCACCTTAGGCTGCATCTACACTTTCCATCAGGTGTGATGGCAGCCAAACGCTTAGTTATCGTTAATAAAAAAATAAAAAAAAATAAAAATATATATATGCACCAAGACGAATATACCCTGAAAATTTCAAGTCTCTGCGACCAGTGGCTTAGGCGGTGTATAAATAATTTATTAATATATAAATTAATTAAATTCGTAAATTTTGTCGCTTATTATTGCTGTAGTGTGATTAATTTAGCTTAATATTAACTTATCCTTATACTCTTAGGTATATATTAAAGTTAGTTTGCTTATATTTAAGGTATAATAGCACAGTATTATAGTTTGTAATTGCTTGAACGCGTATCTATCTTGATATGATGTCAGTTTTTTTCAGTTAAACTTAAAATTTTGTTCGTTCATGTTGCTAAAGAAATAAAACATGTAAACTGAAGGTGTTTATTGTATCTAAGTTCATGTATGTTACTTATGAACGACATTTCTGTGTGATATGATTATCACTTATCACCGAAGTACTTTTATTTTTCCGTTTTAGAAAAAATATTACATAGTAAGTATTGTAATTTATTTGGGGTAGGTATACCTACCTAGTAGGGTGAAATTTAAAATAAATCAGTAAGAGTACTTATATTTTTGCGTAGTTTTATTTTACCCATCTTCCCCTAGCCCAAACACTCAAATTAATTTGATAGCGCTTTGTCTAAGAGTTCATTCAGGCACTAAGCTATGCAATATTCGTTACCTAAAAATAATTTCGTAGGTAAATTTTGTAGGTACAAATCGGTTTTGAAGTTAAATTTACTGTTTTAGAACGAATACTTGTTTAATTATTAGTTTAATGTTATACAATGTGTTTAGGTCGGTGTTCGAGGTGGCGGGGTTGGGAAGTATACATTTAGTTTACTACATTTTAGTATACCTACCTATTTAAAAGTATAATAATGTTGGACAATCCACACAGCATCATCTAGCCCCAAGCTAAGCAGAGCTACATACATATTTTTTATTATAAGTACATATAAGATACCCTGAACCACCCCGAATAAATAATTGCAGATTGTGCAAACATTTATCCCAAAGCGGGAATCGAACCAGCAAACTTCTGCGTCGCAGGCGGACATTCGCCCGACGCGCCACATCGGCCGTCAAGTATTCTATATAAAATTATGTAGAGTACCTACTTTTAAATCATCATCATACATAACTTACATAGGTAAGTACTTACCTGTTTTCATTTTTTAATTATTAATTTAATTTTCGTGTACAAACATAAAAACCAGTATTTCTCGTAGGTACTACGGTAATTACTGTGTGATCGGATAGGTCGCCGCAACTAGGCCGCTGGTGGGCTGCGAAAAATGTTTACTTAACTGCTAAATTCCTGAAATGGGAATTACATACATTTTTGGCAATTGTAAAACAACATCTTTCTTAGTATTTTATGTTTGGTTTGGAACTAAAATAAGTGGGTACCTACCTTTGTAAGTACATTTTCCGAATAACATTCTTATACTACCTTAGTACTTTAGCTATAGTATTTCTAATGTAGTATAGTATTGTAGGTAGATAATTGAAACGGAAACAGTTTGTTTATTAAAGTTATAAATATTAAAAAGTATTAGGCCGCTTAGTCAATGTTGCGGGCAATTTGATTTTTCTTGGCTTGTATTGTAGGTAGGTACATATCTAGGTACATACATAGTTATACACATCAACTAAGCTCCCCCACTGGAAATACATACTCTTAGAAAAATTTTGGATAATTATTTACATAATTCAAAACCTCGCGTGAAATTAGGGATGGGGATTTTATGATTTTCAAAGTAGTGTTGTGAGAATATTTGGCGCATAGCTGTAGATTTTTAGTCACAACCTTCTTACATTGTTTTAATGTTTCGCGCAAAAGGTTTCGCGAGTGTCGTACTCAAAATATTAACACTAGTATTCTGGAAAAGCCCCTCCCACTTGTAGTACCAGTAGTACGACCTCTAGTATAAAAGTTACTTTATGAGTACGACCAGTACGACTAAATAAATTTCCATTCCCCTAAAGTTTGGAGCAGCCATTTTCAGTCTATAAAAAAGTACTCTGTGAGCCCAGCACAGAGTACATAATTATTTTGTTTGGAGTTTGTTTTGTTTTTGTTTTGTTGGAAAAAGGCAAATAAGATTTTCAAGAAGTAAAACATCAGATATTGGTTTTCATTTCGTGCCGAAGTCAGTCATCTAAGTTTTGTTAAATTACCTAAGAGTATGTGTAAATATAATTGTGGAAAAAAACGGCTTTGTACCTAAAAGGAAGTAGGTATATTCTTGTAAATATTTTAGGAAACTTATATTATTATGTATCTACTACAGACACGTACATAAGCAACTAGTTTCGCTGCGCTGGCTGGCTGAGTTCGATTAAATTGAGGCCATGGCTACTATCTGCAGAGTATGCCTGGTTAGTAATATCGGCATGCTGAATGTTGAAGATATCCATCTCCTCGAGTTATACGAAAAACTTACAAATACCAAGGTAACGTCAATGCAAATTATTATTATACCTGCCAAAAAAATATTATTTTAAAATAAATTAATTTCTCAACCAAATTCAAAGGTAATAAGCATGCATTACCTATCTAATATTTATATAAATTTCATTATATTTTATTCATAAGTACTAATCAAATTTTGACTAAGACTGGCTCACTAAGTACTAGAGAGAGTAGAGCTTTTTGCAAGAGTTCATAGATTTCAGGACTGGAAAATAATGATGCTTGAAATTATTTAGAGAGCAAACTTATAAAATAAACTCATCAATTGATATAATGATTTCTAAGTTTACCATTTTGATGTCCATAACTTCATATATATTTTTATTTACACAACATTCTTCTTTGACAATACCTAATTAGTAAGTATACAATATGACTCCCAGCAAAAGAACAAACATTTATGTTCATCACACAAATGTTTGTCCTCAGTGGATATCGAACCCACAACCTATAGCTCAGAAGGCAGAGCTACTACTAACCGAGTTGTGAGACCTGTTTTTTAATTTAATTTATACTTCATAACTAAGTACAGTTCAAAAAGTTAAGAATTGTACTGTACTGTGTGTTGTGTAGCGTCAATCAAATGTTTCAGCTTAACACTGAAACAGCAGACAGGGTCCCTAGCTCAGTATGCAGCACTTGTCACCAGTTGCTACGGAGTTGCTATCAATTTTCGGATATGGCTCACAAGTCTAACAAAATTATCCAATATCTACTACACAATGATATTGAGGTACATAATGTAAAATCAAATTGGTAGTATTGGCTTTATTGTGAGAACTTGAGAATTTGATTTGTTTCAGATTACATACAATACAATCACAATGCTACCTCTGGAAATTATAAAAAACTTGACAGGCACTCTTAAAACATATGCAGCTATTATTCATAATCCAGATGCTAGGGATGCAGTAAATATTAAGGCAGAACAAGTAGATGTAAAAGAAGAAACAAACATAAGTGAAGACATAAATAAGAAAATCAAATTGGAGTCACTTGATGAACATATTGAAATAAATTACAATTCAAATGAAACAGAACACTTTCTTAAAAAAGGTAATTCAAAGCCTACATTAAGACAAAGGTCAGAAAAAAGCATACTCTAGGTAGGTACCTTAAATAACTACATTGATGATAAATCTGCATGGCCAGATGTTCCGATCGCTCTACCCTGGCCTAGCATGTATTTTGCGATGTCTGTACTATTTCTCTTATTTGAATTCATTAGATTGTAAGCATTACTATTAGTTGGAGCGTAGCGCGTGCTGTCTTTTGGACTCCTACTATGGGATATGAAGTTCTTGGTATGGTTACCTTAGTAAGCATGTTTTCTGTACCTTTACCTTATTCAGTTAGATTGGCACCACACTGGAGCTTCATTATTTACATTATTAAGCTTTAATGTGTAAAAGAATCATACAAAAACACAGTCGGAACCAAGCCGTAAGATTCGGTTACGAGAAACTAGCGCTTAGATTCACCTGGCTTTAAGACGTTTCAAGATGATCCCTGCGGTAATATCCGCAGGGGTGAATAAATGCTCTTTGAATCGAGTTGACACTAAATATCCATTGGTGAATTGTTTGAAGTTTCACACTTAAGAAATGGCTAATTTCTGCAATAGATTAAAGAAGGAATCAATCAAAAAACAACAAACAGTGCTTTAACATCTCACCTACAAATTCCAATTACAGAAAAACCATATTCCTGCGGAAAATGTGACGAAACATACACCGAAAAACGTAATTTAGTAAGGCATATGAGAATTCACTGTGGAGAAAGGCCATATCACTGTAACAGATGCGATGAAGCATTCTCCGTTAAAGAAAAATTGACAGGCCACATGCGAATTCATATTGAAAAGAATTCATATTCCTGCAACATGTGTGACAGGACTTTCACTGAAAAACGTAATATGAAAAGGCACATGCGACTTCACACTGGAGAAAAGCCCTACTCTTGCATCACATGTGAGAAAACATTTACTGCAAAAGATAATTTAAAAACACACATGTGGGTACACTCTGGAGAAAGGCCATATTCCTGCAACATATGCGAAAAAAAATACAATGATAAACGTAATTTGGCAAGGCACATGCGTATTCACACTGGAGAAAAACCATATGCCTGTAACATATGTGATAAAACGTTTGCTGTCAAAGCACAGTTGATGACACACAGTATACGAATCCACAATCAAGAAATGCCATATTCTTGCCACTTTTGTGGTAAGACATTCGCTGAAAATAGTCATATGACTGCACACTTGCGAATTCACACGGGAGAACGGCCATTTTCCTGCCACGAATGTGATAAAGCATTCATTGCAAAGGGACATTTAATAGCACACATGCGAATTCATACTGGAGAAAGGCCATTTATCTGCAACACATGTGATAAGTCTTTTGCTGAAAAACGTAATTTAACTCGGCACATTCTAACTCACACTGGAGAAAAGCCATATTCATGCCAAAGATGTGATAAAACATTTACTGAAAAAATTACTTTAACAAGACACATGCGGATTCACACTGGAGAAAGGCCATATTCCTGCAACGTATGTAACAGGACATTCAATATTAAGTGTCATTTGACAAAACACAATAGGCGAATACATGGTAGAGAAAGTCCTAAGTAGGTAACTACCTATGTTAGTATTGCGTTTGTTGGATTTCATAATTCGCGTGAATTCTACAGCATTTTTCCAGCTACTTGGTAAGGTTTCCGCAAGTAAGCCGCTGGTGGGCCGTTTTTGCGTGTCTGGTCCACTACTAGCCACGCAAAAACGGCACAATAAAGGCTATCAGCCGGGATTTATCATATTTTAGGTTCAGGGGTTTTCGGGAGTATCTCGGGTATAATACCGGGCAAGGCTAGATACTCTTGTGAAGTCTCTCGCGAAAAATACAATAGTCATTGCGTTTTGTCGTGTCTCTGGGATGAACGATTTTTTTTGCTCTATTTAATCAGTAATACCTACAAGGCACTGCTTTGTTATAGGTGACGGTTACCATTTAACATCAGGTGGGTCATATGTTAGTTCTACCAGCACTACCATAATTTTTTTTTATTATAAGCTCATATACTTTGTTAGATTGTTTATTCTAGTTATTCGATGATAATATATGAAATTTAATGTTAAAAATCAGTGTTTCAGTTTCTACATTTACTTCCGATTCAGTTTCATAAGTAGTTTAAAATAATAATTATATTTTATGTACTTACCTACTTAGTTAAAATTATATACCTGAGTGAATAAACACACTGAGGCAACAGACGCGCAGGGCGCTGTGAGTCCATTCTGTGCGGCTAATCTATTACCGTATTACAGATATTTCAACGAACCTACCTATATCTACATATATTATTATCTATAACAGGTTGTGCCCTGTCACAGGGCATTGTGTAAGTAAAAATGTTGTGTAAAGTGTTGTGTAAGAATGTCCACAGGGCCCCTGTGGACATTCTTACACAATATCATCATATCATCTACCCCCAAACTAAACATAGCTATGGGAACCAGATGACTGATAGAGTTTTTATTGTTACTTACAAACATTAACGTGCATTATTGTACACAAATATTGAACATACCTTACCCACACATTATAAAATAACTCTTTTCTATCACTGCAGGTTATTATTAAAAGCACAGACAAGAAATATAATGTGGTATAAGTAAAACATAACAAAAACCTATAATCAACTGTTAACTGGTTTCCGATCTTTTTTGATTCATTGACTGATTAATTTTCAATATCACTTATCTAATCTGTGATATCACTTATTTAAGTACCTAACCTATGTGTAATACCTTCTTAAAGTAGGTACCTACCTGAGTAATCTTACTGAACCTACATTGCTGTATGTAGCCAGACCAATAGTATTATAGTAGTAAGTACACATTGACCTGGGTATATTACCTACTTAGGTACCTACGTAAAAAAATGTCACTGTAATAATCTACTACCAACCTTATATCATTTTTCTATCTAGTTTTAAGCTCAATGTAAGTGGACTGTGAAGTCCTTTTTTGAGTGTTATAATAAAGTTCTTTAAACCGATAAAACCTTAGATTCTTAGCTCTAACGCATTTCACTCAACTCAGTACGAGCTTCAACATATTTTAGAATATGGGCTAATAATATAGCCTTGTATTATTATTATTCCACATTTTATACCATACATAGTGTTTGGGGCTAGGTTATGGTGTGTAAAAATGTCCACAAATATATTTAAAAAAGCATTTCCACAAAATATCAAAACTAGCTTTTATTATGTTTCATTTCAGTATGTGTTCTTAAATATTCCATTAGATTTGACACAATTTTTTTCGATACTTCAACTTTGCCCAAAAATTTATGCGCAACGCTTTGATTTCTCCTAGTATGTGTTCGATTGACCAGTTTCTTCAACGTAAATTCCAAGTTTTCCAAACTAGCAACGATGTAACCTACTTTAAACTTCTCGTCCGAAGAAATTGAATCCTTAATACTTTTGATTGCAGATATTTCATTCTGGACATCTTTTAGAGCGGAATCTAATTTGGGTATCACGTCAATGGTACCGTTTTGCTCGGAACTCCTTAAATGGTCTGTATTGGTAATCTCTTTTGTAACATTCGTTGTTATGTCAACAAATGTTTTGCTATCATTTACAGTGTCATTCTCAATTTTTGTTGTATTAAGCGTATCCGTAACCTCTCTTTTTGATCTCCTTCGATCATTATTAAAAGAAACTGGGATTCTAATTGTTATAAAACCACGATCCTTGCGGTCTGGCAGATCATTAGATGATAATTTGTCGTCCAATTTTTTGAGTGTTTCATTCATTTGATGCAGAAGGTCCTGAAACTCTTTATATTTAGCTTCGTACTCAATATAATCGTATTGGATACTTTCGGAAGTGTTAGCCTGTGTTGTAGGAGTCGTTGCAGTTTCGTCGTCCTCGACAGTCGTACTAGAAGGTTTAACGAATAGTAACCGCAAGAGTCTCATTAGAGCAGGACTTGATCGTTTATTTCTTACAGTTAAATTCTCATCGCTGACAACTTCCTTTTCATCGAGCACTTTGACTTGGCTATTTTCTTTAAAATCATCGTTAACCAAATCATGGTTGACTAAATCTCTATTCGTTTCATTTGGTGTGGTTGAGTTGTTGTCTACAACGACCGTGTCGAACTGAGCGTCTTTTAGTTCGCCATGTTGGTTGTTCGATGGTGTGTCCGAATCTTCATTTCTCAAACATGGTGTATTTAATCCACATGCTGCGATGTTGCTTCTGGTTACAGAACCCTCTGCATCAAGGATTATAAGCAGAGCTGAAATAAAAAAGAAATAGAAATAGTATCACGACTGTAATCCCCAAGCACGGTAGAAATCCCCTCCGATCTCTTAGTACCAAGTAGATACTTAACTCGAGATTCTTTGAGGGTTTCGACACCCTGTTTAGAGGGGAGTAGTCAGAGGTACGTCTATTTGATACATATCCATATTTTGCAATAGTTAGTATTCCTTACGTGACAGGTTGCAAGCCCATCGCCGCTGATAGAATACTAACTGGTTTCATCACGATGAAAGGTACTTAAACCTATAATAAAATCAGTCCACTGGTAGGAAATCGGCCAAGTGGTTGTCAAGATGTCGGGGTCCAAACGAGGGTAAAGATACCATAGCATATATATTACCTATTTGTGAAGGGCTGTCATGATTTTTGGAAGTTTTGTGTTACAGACACATGAGACTTGACTCCTCTGTGCTATGAACGCAGTACAATGCCTCTGCAATGCAACGTAATGCAGTTATAGGCAAAGGAAAGCACTTAAAATTAGTGTAGTTATTATAACGAGGGTACTAAGAACCATCTACTTTTAAATTCTCTGTTCTAAAAGGTAAAATACTTACGTAATAAAATAAAAGTCGGCTGTAACATCGTCTCCACGTGTGTCCGGATACAGGTACCTAATGCGAATTTCTTTAGCAAGAAAACCTAACAATACTTCGAATAGGTAAGTACCTATACCTACCTAGTACAAACTCAACATATTTCCAATTTTTCTTATCGTGTCAACAACTACTAATTATAAGTAACACTTTTTTACATAACTAATCTTATAATTTGTTTGTAGTAGTCCTGCCTTCTGTGCTGTAGGTGGTGGGTTCGATCCCCACCGAGAACAAACATTTGTGTGATGAATTTAGATGTTTGTTCTGTGTCTGGGTGTTATATTGTATTCTATGTATGTATTTACAAAAAAAAAGTATGTAAGTACTCTATCAGTCAATAGTACAAGCTATGCTTAGTTTGGGGCTAGATGATGTAAAATTGTCCTAAAATATTTATTATTATTATAATGCTTACGTACCTTACCTGCACCAAAAGGTAGATATTAAAGATAAGGTAGATTAAGGTAAAGGAATGGAGGAGGTACATGAGTTTGAGGCTTAGACGAGGTTTGAGGTTTTACTGTACCATTCTGAAAGTTACAATTTGTGTACATTCTAGTGCAGCTGACTGTACCTGCACCTACATACGTACATAATTGCCTCAGGACAGAACTCAAGAGCCACAACTAGATTTTCATTGATCTAAATTTAGAATATACTCCGTATAATTAATTAAAGATTTATGGGTGAGAGAAATGATTGATTGAAAAATAGTTCGCGCTTAGCGCCATCTATTGTGCAGTAGCAGAAATATGTAGTAACATCTAGTTTAGGCTTTAGAATAACTAAAGAGCATATATGTTTGATAGTCTCTCGAGGCTATGTAGTTGTTAATAGAGTTTAATTTAATTAGGTTGGAGGTATTCTGTGATGATAATATACAGAGTAAATTATTATAAAAGGGTTCTTTAGCCGAAGCCCGGCTTCCTCTCTTGGTTCTCCAATATGTGGGTGTATTGAAAGTCACCCTGTAGCCATCCATAGTGGCCCATCGACGACGCCACTTCCGTAAACCGCGCAAATTGCATATATCTATAACAAAAATTATTTTTTTATTATAATCTATTTTTTCCGATACCTAGGTCAAGGGCCTAAATTAACCTAATTAGAGTAATTTTTTTGAAAATGAGTTTATAGGTCCATGTTATACTAGTGGTTCTGTGAGGATAGTAGATCTCACGAGCCATACAATATGCTCGCTCGGTTCATAAACTGTTTACTTATAGGGAGGCAGGAAGTATTGGAAACCGCAAATTGTTTGAATTTCGCGTCCGAGCAAACTAATAAAACTAAACGGACGCACGCCTAATAATAAAAACTTAATAGTTAACAAGAAATAAATACCTACTATGCATACCTGTGAGCTCCACAGTAAGACCAACCTAATGGGGAGCTGTTTACATTTTCGTCTTCTCCGTCAGGTGGTGAAAAATCTGAAATAAATACTTAGTATCAAAACGGGAACTTTACTATCCTACACGTACGACCACAGAATACGAGCGTACGACTTACTCTTTCTATTGTGGTAGATATGTCAGACTTATTTTTCTTTTTCAATTTTATTACTCAAATTCGACATTATATTGTTAATTTACAACACGCAACATTCTGATATTTTTATGTTTATTCCCGCTTTGACTGGTTTTGTCCGTTCGGATATTAAAAGTGCACCATTATGACAGTGATACCCTATGCCCTTTAACAATAATACACATTATTGTGCAGTGAAATATGTGTATGAATGCCTAATAAATATTTTTTAACTTATGACCTACTCATAGTGAATTTTTGTTTTTACAGTTACCCTAACTTGCAAATGCAAGATTAGAGTAGTAACGAGTACCTACGTATCCAAATTTTTAATAAACAAAGTTTCCAACTATGTAAGCCACATGCTGGTTGAATTTGGCGGCCAAAATTATAATCGTATACCTACAATAATAGTAAGTACTTATGGCGTTGCGTCAAATGTGTCAAGGTTTATTTATTTATTAATTACATCCGAATTAAAACAGAGATAAATATTTAGTAATGGGTACTAACTTCACTCATGTCCGGAAAAATTTAACTTTTATAAAAGTAAAATCCTTGTGAATCTTTGTGTACTGTAGCTAGTCATAATACATAGTTATAATAATAAATTTATTTATTTCCGTATCCAAAGTTACATTGTTTTAATAAGGTTGGGGCCTTCTTTTAAGTAAAAAATACTTGTGATAGAAAACCCCGCTCTTCAATATCCATAGTTTATGGTTACATAATTTGCTCAAAAAGTACCTTCATGAAAAGATTTTTAATTGTATCTAAATTCTATGTAAGTGAGTGTGTTAAATGAATGTGTTCCTACCTTATGTTAAGTATAATATGTGTGTGAGAGAGATAAAATAAATAAGCATGCTGGGATTCTCCTGATAACACAGGTCTCTTAAGAGTCCTGGTTTCACAGAAAAACCCCATGATAACTGCAGTTTGTATATGTGAGTGTATGAGATGTGTGTATATGATTGAGCGTGGGGAGGGGGGGAGTGTGAGTGTGTGTGTGTGTGGGAAGGGGAAGAGAGGAGGTGGGAGGGGGGTCCTTATGTCCAGTATAAGCCGTGTGTATATAAATTTAGTGGGGTTTTTGGATGTGCAAATTTACCATGGACCTATCAAATGACATATTGCAGTAATGCCTCAGTTTCATCGTAGGTTATTATGAACCCATTCAATCAAAACTTTTTTACAACGTTCGAAGTTCGAAGTGTAGTACCTTCACATAATTTGTGTTTATGATGTAAGTAGGTTCTAAGTCCAGATAAAGTATTTCTGGGATGTTTAGATTGCGGTTGAAAAATACATCCTGCTCAAAATAAGTTTAAAGAACAGAAGATCACCCACAACACAAGAATCACAGAAGTGTAGAAGACCTCATCAGTTGCACTGCTATGGGCTACAGGGGCTTGTACCCAGCCACTTGATCACTTATTTATTTATTTATTAATGCTCACATACACCTAACACTCCAGAGTTCTCAAATCGTTATATCTAGTACATTAATAACGAAAAGATAACATTAAAATATACACATTCAGACACAAACACGCTGTTTAAATTCAAATTCAATTTATTCACCTAGAATAACATTACAAAACGAATTCCTATGCGCTATTCTAGTTATACATTAACATAAAATAAATAAAACATGAGATTACTTACTTACCTAGAAAGTAATGACCTACATTACAAATGTACAGCATTCTCGCAAAAATCGTTTTTCACCTTCCAGCCATCTCAGAATTACAGAACACATAGAACTTGACGAACTCAGAATAAACAGTTGGCAACTGGAACGTAACTGATTTCTTGGAAGTTTCCCGTTTCAACTGTTTTGTTTTGTTTATCTGTCTAGTCTGTCATCTTAGCTTCTTAAAACTTTATTTCTTCTTTATTTACGTTTGTGAATAGCTTACAATATGAGTTTGACCGAGGCATTGTCTCTAGACTGCGAGATGGTAGGTGCAGGGCCGAGAGGATGCATCAGTATGGCTGCAAGAGTATCTATAGTCAACGAGAACTTTCACTGTGTTTACGATACCTACGTGCTTCCGACTAAAATAGTAAGCCAATTTTCTGATACACATATACACCGATAATACCATACCATCATAATTCTTATTCAAGGTTACAATTTCTACTTATCTGCTTTTAAAAAGACATTGTTGCATCACAAGTACCTATCTCTAAGCAACTAGTACCTACATACGTTAGGCTTAGATCATTTACTCTCTAGATACTGCTTCAAACGCACCAACGCATCGAAAAAAATGTCAGAGTACTGTACTCCGACAAGTCGCTCCCCGCCCATCAGTGTCAATTGAATTTTCATGGCGGACGGTCACATCTCTGTGTAACATTTTGTGTCTGCAATGGCGAGTTGTACAATAAAAGTGTGCAGAAACTACAGAGGACGATTAAAAATGACAAGTGAAGTGTCCTTCCATCAGTAAGTATCTAAATTTTAAGTTTAATTCCAAGTAATTTGATAAATATAATTCAAAAATTAGCGCGTATTATTTCAACTCGCACTTGACATGTTTGTTAGTGTTGCAAGGTTTTGTATACACAATTCCCCATGTGAGTGCGCGATTGTCGTTTACTTATGTTAGTAACAGACTATGAAAAAGAATATACATAAATCATCATCATCATCCTCATTAGGTACTCAATAAAGTTTACTGCAGGATACACTCGTAGGTCTCGTGTGCACTCTACTTATATAATTATGGAAAAAGCGCACGGCGCTGGTGAGTTTTATTTCAGACTCAGAAATCGGTCAAGTGCGAGTAGCCCTGAATATTGTTTGAAGGTTTTACTTCTGCATTTTACTGTTCATCCGATTAGGCAGTTAGTACAAAATTTTTGTTATGTGGTTGTGTATGTACCCAAGAGGATTTTGACAAAAATGGTCAAGTGCGAGTAGGGCTTGAATATTTATCGTTGATTTTCTTATTTTTAGACATTTTTTAAGCTTTTTTAATATGGGTATCGTTTTCGACCAATTTCAAAGATGACATTAATTTTGTAATTCAAGGTGGTGAAAACTTTTTTGTTTTTTTTTTTACCAATACCAATTTTTTCCACTAAGTATCGTTTTCGACTAATAAAGGGCCTAAGTATATATATTAGCACTGACCTTGACCATAATTATAGTAACTATGTTACATTTTTTTTTCAGAATTCCAAGTGATCCTATCCAAAAAAGTAAATGGGTGAAAATTATACAGAAAAGCCGCATTTTAAATTTTTTTTAAAACCAGGTGAGATGAATGCAAAGCGTTTTGTCGTACAATAAAAAAATACTTATATATTTTTGCTTTTTATTTGCTTTACATTTTATTTTACAAACAGTCATAAGATTGTTAGTAACAAAAACAGACCTAAGAAAATCAAATTCATAACCCGACTTCCCCTTGACCATTTTTTGGCAAAATAATTTTCGGGCACACATTTAATAATTCACAAAGCGTAGTTGAAAGAACCATATTTGCATTTTATAAATGAAAAAAATAGTCAATTATTCATGCCCGACTCGCACTTGACCAATTTTATATGTCCGAAACTGTCTCGTGCTAAAAAACGCAGTCACATCTTACTTAAAAACCGGAACCTAAATTTGATCTGTTTACCCCATAAACTGGGAAACACATTGTCAGCTGGTAATGTTACGCACGCACACAGTGACAAATATAATGACGTGCCATGAGTGTAAGACAATGTGAGCGCGTGTTGATGTATGGGTGACACGCAAACAAGTTTGCCTAACTTGGCCTATTTTTTAGGTACGCGTTGCAGGAGTAGAGTCTATCTAGAGGTAAATGATCTAAGACGTTAGGTACCTAAGTAGGTAGGTAGGTATAGGTACAATACATAAATACAATGAAACTGTGGTGTTCAATTATGTGACATTCTTATAGGTCACTTAAAAGGCTTATAATCGTGTTTTATTATCAACTTGCTTTAATAAGCACATTATTGTGAGAATCTATAGGTACCAAGTAGGTGAGCAGTAGTGTGTGTGCCTTGTTATGGCAAAGTACCTACTGTGCCGAGAGAATAGTAAACTGTTTTGTATTTCCTCTAATGTATCAATAGAGTTAAACCTAGTTTCAATATGGTTTCAGGTAACTGATTATAGGACTCCAGTAAGTGGCATCGAGCCCCACCACCTGGCTCAAGGACAGCCTTTTAGAGAGGTCAAGAAGTATGTTGCTTCATGCATTAGAGGTCGCATTCTTGTTGGACATTCTGTGGAGAAAGACCTGCGGGTTCTGGGGCTGTGTCATCCAGAATGCAATGTGCGAGATACTGCCTACTACCCTCCATTACAGACTGTAAGTCTCTTAAAAATGCAAAAACATGAATATTTAATGAGGCTCAATCACACTGCAACAGCTTCTCATCAAATAGAAAGTTAGCATACAACTCACCTGATGTTGACTGGTAACTATAATAATAATATAATATATATAATAATAATGCTGGACAATCCACACAGCATCATCTAGCCCCAAGCTAAGTAGAGCTTGTGTTATGGTTACTAGATGACTGCTAAACTTAATACAATACGTTACATACATAGATATTTTTTATTATACATAGAAAATACCCAGAACACCTGGCATAAATATTTGCAGATCGTACAAACACTTAACATCCAATATGCTTATTCAACCAGCATTAGAATAAAAAAAACCTCATGTGCCTGTAATTTCACTGGCATCCATACTTTTTATTCAAACCTGAACACACGGCGCTGTTTGGCGGCAGAAATAGGCGTGGCTTTAGTACTTCCCCGGACGAGCCCTTCACTTATTTAAAGTAGCATAGTAGTAGTAGTAGAGCTCTTCTACTACTACTACTACTAGGCTACTTTAAATTCCTCGGTGAAGAACTAATCCGAGAGGGGTAAATTGAAAAACAGCGCTGTATGTCCACATTCAGCAATCGCTGAATTTACACCTTTTGCTCTCTCAACATTATTTGACTACCCCATTGTATATACCTACTTGATTGTATAATGAGGCAATCAATATTTTTTTATTTATTTATCTGTACCGCTCTGGATGAATGGTAACGTGCCTTATGGAGTTAATTCGACACTGGCTTCTTCAAATCGATCAAATCAAATATATTTATTGCGTTCATGTTGTGTACAGAAGATCTTAGGGCATAAATATAAGTTTCAACATGAGCCTGGTAGGGCACGACAATCTATCACTAGTTGGCTTGTTACTACATGTTACATAGGTACTAATTACAGAAAATAAGATCAAAAGTATTTAGTAGGTACTAATAATTTTCTTATTAAAGTCTAAACTAACTATACCTACCTACTTAAAACTAATATATTATATTATTTCTTACCTAATGTTGATATAATTATTCTAAATACTCTTGGAGTGAGTAAAAGCACTTGTTTACTAAGTATCTTCTAAGAAGGGTTTTGAATTTTAGGAGGTTGTTTTAATTTTTTTTCTTTCAGAGACGTGGAACGCCATCGCTTAAAAACCTCGCATGGCAATACGCCGGCATGAAGATACAGAACGGCGCTCACAGCTCTGTCAAAGACGCCCGAGCCGCCATGAAAGTGTATAAAGTGTTTGAGAACGAGTGGGAGGCCTGGCTAAACGCGTCCAATGAAGATTCTGATGAAGAGTCTGACGATGGTCGATATTACTTTTAAGAGTAACACAAGCTTGGAGAAGATAGAGAGAGAAGAAAAGATTTTGTTGTTTAACATTAGAAATGTTTTTTAACCCTGATTTGAAATAAAATGAGTGTTATAAGTACCTATAACACCATAAACATTAGTGGTCTTTTCAGCTTACGGTTCGGGGCCGTTCGAGAACCATTATTCCCCAGCGGTTGTCGGTTCTACGAGCTATATGGCCTGCCCATTCTGAGAGCTATATCGATGGCCTAGGTTCTTCTACGAATTTCCTCATTTATGATTTTATCTCGTAGTGAAATTCCAATATACAATACAAGTATAGCTATCTCCATATCCCGTTATGCAACTTTGAGCTTGTATTGACCAATAGTTAGCGACCAGTTTTTTTTTGGTAAAGTCGATGGGTAGAGGCTGTTTAGTGTTTTCTTAAGATTTACTTGTTTGCTTTACCTTGCCAATGCTGACAGTAGTACAGATCTCCGGCACAGTGGTTCACGAACGTCCAAAACTTGAAGTACTTGCCGAGTCCGCGGTTTGCGCTTATACACACCGGATTGTACACATCAGGACAGCGCAGCGGACAGCTGTGGTAGTCAAATGCTGTATCTATGTCGTACAGTGTACTGAACGTGGTTGATTCACGATGACGTAACATCGCTATAAACAATAATTAAGTAGGTATGTTTATTGTAGGTAGGTAAAACTATACTACATACTACTATATCTCAAATACGGGGAAATCTTCGACCTTAGGATCAGAAGGCGTTAATACAACAAATAATAATAATAATGCTGGACAATCCACACAGCATCATCTTGTGTTATGGGTACTAGATGACTGATATACTTAATACAATACATTACATGTTACATGCATACATCTTTTTTTATTATACATAGAAAACACCCAGAACACCTGGAATAAATATCTGCAAATAACCGAACCCGCAAACTCTGCGTCGCAGGCGGAAAAAAAGACTCGTAAATATAAATTAGGTAAGTACCTACCTAATAATTACAATTCATTTCTTTAGTGATGCATCTTCATTTACTCTTAACTGGCAGACTGATTAGGTAACGTAAAACAATAGCGATAGCAGTGCGATAGCCAGGTGCATTCGATTTAGCCGCTGCCTTGCATTTTACGAAGCCATACCATTGGTATAGTTGAGCATTGAATTTACTCTTTGGAGTAGTGACATCCAGGGGTCTGCCATTTCAATTCAACGGAAACCATCATCGGTCCCAAACATATTGTAGATATAGAAGTGATTACAGATTACGTATATAGGTACACTAACAACGACAGCGTCTGCTTTGTCTGTCTGTGTGCTTGTTTTGTGCTTTGCGTTGTGTCTGTCTTGTACAAAATGTCTGAGACGAGTGTTGCTTGACTAATGTGATTGTCTTAAGTCCACTACCGCTTACTCAGCGACAGCGTTTAGTTCATAGATTATTCGACAGAGGGCTCGTTGCGCTTACACATACACCTACCATTTTTCGTAGAGTTCTCGACCGCTGCTTTGGTACTTTTGGTTGTAGTAGGTCCGGTTTCTACCCCGGAATACACGTACATACGTCGCGTCTTTAGAAAGTCGGCACACGGTCCGCTCTCGGCTATTGAGAATTCTGGAATATGGTGGTAGATAGGTACGTACACTGTTTTATAAACAAACGAACGGAACGCGCACGATTTCTCCCGCGTGAAGTTACATCATACAAACTTCAACCCCCGCTATACCTAAAGGGCTGAATTTTGGGAATTCCTTTCTCTTGGTGCGTAGGGGTGTACCCCTACCCTAAAAATTTCAATTCTCTATGACCAGCCTTTTAGGCCTTTTAGAATTGGTATTGATGAGACTTTATTACTGTATGACGTTACCTATTACCCTCTTTCGATGGTAATAGTTGTCATCATTAGATTTTAGTGTCATAAAATCATTGTTATTCTAAGACTAATCAAAAAAAAATTGAGCTACAAACAACAAAAAAAGTAACACAAAAATAATAAATACAAAGAATTTAATATGAAATAAAAACATTCTTACCTTTTCCCGGATTGTCGCACATATTACTTAAAAACAAAAAACACGAATTTTCAAAGTTTTTATATTCAAAATTATCGCTAACCCTTCTCACTCCACAGATCATAGTGTTATTTGATTTACATATTATATCTCTGTTACTACATATTCTTTTAATATGTGCATATTGAAAATGAGAAGTAATATTCGCATCCGTTAAATTAAGTTTTGGTAGATTTATATGAATAATATACGCACTGGCATATTTCATATATGCAAAAACTAATATAAAAAATACGTTTGCCATTAAAATTTTATGATTGTAATAAAACATAATCTCGAAATGGAGTTATGCCTAAACCTATACCTAACTTACACTAAAACTATCAAAACCACATGTTCTCTTTTAGTTTTTTTTATGTGGTTTTGTACCCCCGTATTACGTGTTTTTTTTATACTTGATACGTGTTCTGATGAAAGACGCAGACGGCCCACCTGATGTTTAGTGTTAAGAACAAACATGTTCATCACACAAATGTTTGTCCTTGGTAGGAATCGAACCCACAACGTTCAGAAGAGAAGGCAGTTACTACCAATTTAGCTGTAGGTAAGTAAATTTTTCTAGGTGATCAATTGATTTGAATCAAATTTTGGCACAAAAGTCACTAAACTTTATTAGTAGGTAGGTACAGTCAGCAGCACTAGAATGTATACAATTCGTAACTTTCAAAACGGTATCAAAACCTTATAGTAAACTCTTAAACAGTAATATCTCAAAAATCGTGAAGTAAGCTCATGAGTTCACTTATTTTTTGAGTTTTTGCCTTGTAAATATTAATTGTAAGTTTCTGTTGCCGCTTTAACAACAAATACTAATTATTTTTATTCGGGCGGTAGAATGGCGAAGCGTCTCAGAACTGTGACGTCGACGATGTCTGGATCGACTGCTTGCGGGTGATGGATCAGATGGAGCAGTATTTTCTGTTGCTTGCTCGAGCTCCACGAACACAGCGCGCATTGGAATCTAAACCACACAAATACATTATACCGGGTGTAATAATGTAATTTCTTTCTTTCTAATAAGACCACAATCCGAAACTGAAACTGCGCATTCAGCCCCCCGTTCATGTAACTCTGTTAGCATCAAAATCCAGTGCAGCATGTGTCAAATATGACAAATTTTCTATAGCAAATATGCTAACAGAGTTACATGAACGAGGGGCTGATCGTTCTGATTACAAAAAAATAAAAAACGTGAAAACGACAGTTTTTGTCTGTTTTTTCCGTGTTTTTAGCATAAATATCGACAATACATCATAAAATAAACATAAGTACCTAATTATCATATTTATAAACGAAATCTAAAAGAAATGGCGATCATCTAACCGATGCGTTGCCCTGGCGGTCGCCGTCCCGTCGCGCGGTCGCTCTACAGAATACATAGCTGGTTGATAAATAGGAATTTTAGCAAAATAATTGTATTACCTCTAAATCTATTTAACTGTCAGCTAAGAAGTATTCTACAAGAGCTTGTTGTAGGTAACTTTACACGTTCCTACAGTTTTTTTTTCTTTTTTATACAACTTGTTCATGAAACAAGCAGATGGCCCACCTGATGTTAAGTGGTTACCATCACCTATAACAAAGCATTGCCTCGTAGGTCACGCTCGTTAGGAGCGTCACCGACGATGCACTACTCAGCGTCCAACAACCTGAGGTATAAAGGTGTTAAGCCTTATGTGCCTGTAGTTACACCGGCACCCACACCTTTCAAACCGGAACACGCTGCGCTGCTTGGCGGCAGAGATAGGCATGATGCTAGTACTGCCCCGGACGAGCCCTTCACTAAGAGCTCTACTACTACTAAGTAGAGTATTCAGAGGTGGTGTTATTACAGCCGGTATATTATTATTTGATTCAATGTCGTTACCTTTCTTTCCTGGGTTCAGTCTGGATGCTGTGTTCCTTCAGCATGTGCGTCTTCAGGGCGCTGTTGCTGCAGCACTCGAGAGAGCACACCGCACACATCTGGAGATTTGCTCTACAAACAAATAAATAAATACATATTTGTGGTCATTTTACACGAATATTTCTAGCCCCAAACTAAGCATAGCTTGTACTATGGGAACTAGATGGTTGATGAAATACTATCCATAACCTACAGAAGGCAGAGCTACTACTGAGTTGTGAGGCCAGTCCAGTAAATATTCATTCTAAACTGACCTGACTGACTGACGACCGATGTGGCGAGGCGGGCGAATGTCCACCTGCGACGCAGAAGGTTGCGGGTTCGATTCCCGCCTTGGGATAAATGTTTGTACGATCTACAAATATTTATTCCGGGTGCTCTGGGTATTTTCTATATATAATAAAAAATATCTATGTATGTAATGTATTGTATTAAGTATATCAGTCATCTAGTACCCATAACACAAGCTCTGCTTAGCTTGGGGCTAGATGATGCTGTTTGGAGTGTCCAGCATTATTATTATTATTATTAAACTATACACGTATATTCATAACTAGCAAACCGAAATTTTCAGGGTATTTTTTTTTATATGCAGTTGTTGTTTTCTTATAAATTGAGGGCATGAATTCTTTCACGAATTTTCTTTGACTTGACCACATCCTGCATAAAATGGATTGACACTTGTTATATACCTGTGCTTAGCTAGTGCTTTTCCGTCGACATATTCTTTGTTACAAGTGGTACAGCGTTGTGATTCTGTGTCATCAGGAGGTTTGTTACCACATTTAGCGACGTGGCGCTTCAACTGCAGTGCGTTACGGCTGAGGTAGCCGCACGGACATGTTTTATGCTTATCTTGATGCATCTTAGCGTATTTCTTTGAAACGCTGGAGTACGGACATAACTCGCATTTGTAAGGTTTTATACCTGAAAAGAAATACATTTGTGGACTTTACACGACATGGCTTTTGCTGAAGATACAGAATTTTTAGTATTAGTAGAGCTCTTTTTGTAAGGGTTCGTCAGGGAAGTACTACCACCACACCTATTTCTGCCACCAAGCGTGATACTCGTATTGCTGTGTTGCAGTTTGAAGGGTGTGGGTGCCGGTGACATTACAGACACGAGGCATAACACCTGTATGCTTCAGGTTGAACGAGGGCAGAGATTCGTAGGGCACGTACACGTACGTGACCTACAAGGCAATGTTTTGTTATAGGTGATGTTTACCACTTAACATCAGGTGAGCCATACGCTGTTCCAGTAGTAGCATAAAAACAAGAAAGGTTTTCCTCGATCAGGATTTAAGATAACATACTAAAGGTGTCTCATCTGATGTTAAGTGGTTACAAAGCATTACCTCGCAGGTCACGTTCGTTAAGAACGTGCCCTACGATGCACTGCTCTGCGTCCATTAACCTGAGGCGTACAGATGTTGCCTCATGTGCCTGTAATGTCACCGGCATCCACACCCTTCAAACCAGAACACAGTAAGCTGCATGGCGGCAGGAATAGGTATGGTGGTAACTTACCTTTGTGTCTGTTGATGTGCTCTTGGAAAAGGAAACGGTGATAAGTGATGTACTGACAAGAGTTGCATTTAAAGTGGTTTTCAGAGACAGACTTCTTCTTTGTGTGCTCATCCGTCCTAAAATATGCAAAAATAATTATTTAAGTGGTGTACTTTTTTGGTGACCGTAATATCCTAAAAAAACTGTGATGAAAAGAGAAAATAAATAACTTCACAACTTTAATACTCAGTCACGGTAGATATCAATGGTATCAAATGGCTAAGCGGATTTAGATGAAACTTGGAATATATAAATAGTTGGTGACTTAGAGTATGTTTCTATCCGGTTCATTATAATGAATCTTAGAATTTAAGTTTGTAAATTTTTAGAATAAAACTAGCCATCAGTTTAAATATGTATAGATTAATATAAGTTAAAAAATTAACTTAAAATCAATAAAATACCGTAATGTGACTTTTCCGAGTGTACAAAATGTGCCAATCTATAATTGGAATGAATAATGCTTTAATGATATGATAATGAAGTAATAAAACCTTCGTGTTGAAGTGTGGGAAATTTAAACAAACAATTTAAAATATACTATAATTATATCAGTCTAGATTAACAATAAATATTTTATCTATTATTTTTTATCACTTTACTTAAAGCTAAAAGTCCGTCCCCTAATGTTTTTAAAGCTCCCGCCATCATGGCGCCTCGTTCATTTCGTTCATTCAACCGCTCACTCAGGCTTTTGACAGCATCCATTATAGTTCGTTCTCTCTCCGCTGATTGTTCTAGAATGGTCCTCATCAGTTGTGCGTTCGATTGTTCCATAGACAAGCGTCGTTCTTCTATTTTTAAAATTCTTTCAAATTTGGAACTATCACAGTTTTGTTGAGCGTGGCTTTCACATTTTGAATCTGGAATAATATAGTCTACTGATATAGTCTTAAGTGTAGGTAAGTACTATAAAAACTAACAAACTATGAAATTAAGCACGGCGACATCTCTTGTCGATTCAACTGAATGCAATTTCGGTTATCGAGCAAGCTTTGATATAGTATAGCGTCAAGCCTGTAGATGGAACCACGGTCGCTAAAGTAACGCATGAAACATTCTAAATCTTATTTTCATCGAGTCATTTGAATCCTCGGTAGCGAAGTTGGTTATCGCATCCCCGTATCAAGAGGAAGGTCCTGGGTTCAAATCTCACTCGAGCAAATAGTTTTTGGGATGATATAAAATCTTTGTTAATATAGTCTATACCAATTATAAGACTCTTTATCCTGATTGACTGACATAATAGACAAAACCACCACTAGACGTTAGAGACTTGAAATTTTCAGGGTGTTACACTTAAAAAACCTAATTCTAATGTAATTACAGTAACTTACTTGTAGACTTATTGTGACCGGTAGAGGGCGCTGGCAAACCAAGAATCTAAAACAAAATGTTATAATTATAATAATAATAATAATGCTGGACAGAGCAGCTAAGCTAAGCAGAGCTTGTGTTATGGGTACTAGATGATATACTTAATACGATACATTACATACATACATATTTGTTATTATACATAGAAAATACCCAGAACACCCGGAATAAATATTTGCAGATCATACAAACATTTATCCCAAGGTGGGAATCGAACCCACGACCTCCTCCACGACATCGGTCGTCATACTTCCTCCTACATACATCATTCATCATTCTTGTAAACGTATAAGCCCTAAGGCCAGCAGTGGACTTCTACAGGCTGATGATAATTACTGTAGTATGATAATTACTGTAGTATGATACTTACACTGTTAGAATGCGTTTGGTGATGTAAGCTAGGTGCTGCAGACTGACTTGTGTCCTCCAGGAAAGTATCAGTTTCCTGGAACAGAAGACAGCATAATTATTATCAAAGTCAAAAAGCATTTATTCAGTAATATCCGCAGGGATCATCTTAAATCTAGGTGAATCTAAGCGTTATTTCCTCGCGACCAAGCCTACAAGAACTGACAAGAAAGTTACGGCTATCAACAATAATAATTGTAAACGCGTGGGGGTCTACTAAACATTCTTTAAATTCAACCCCTAAGGAGTACAGTGGGGGTTGAAGTTAGTATGAAAATAACTACGCGGACGAAGTCGCGCGCATTTTGCTAGTCACCAATATTGCCTCACGAAATTAATAATTGCCTCCAGACTGGTACTTACTGGTACATTATCCTTTAAGTTTTGTGAAAATTCATCATCCGATATATCCAGTTCCGATAGGTTGTTGGAGTTTTCAGTTTCAGCTTCAACTTTAGGTGGACCCTTGTTCCTTCTTAAATTCTGAAATAAAATAAACGAGTGTGCTTTGGACCACACGACTGAAGTAAAACTTCTTTAATATACGAAACGTAACTGGCTATGAGAGAAAGAGAGAAAAACAGTGCTTTCATACCCTCTCCATAGTAGTGTTAAACGTTTAACGCAACCTTGTTGGAAGTCGCATTAGAAGTATTACTTAATTAAATAAACTGTTAAAAGTTGTCTAGTGAGAATAAAAATCTGGGACAGAATAAGCGAAAAAACTATTTAGAAAAATATCTAAATCTGTTCTTTACGACTAAGCCTGAATATACAAAGTCAAAGTATTTATTCGATACATACATAATTAATCCTACTAATATTATAAACGTGAAAGTTTGTAAGTATGGATGGATGGATGTTTGTTACTCTTTCACGCTCTAACCAGTGGACCGATTTGGAGAAAATTTGGAACAAATATAGATTGTAACCTGGATTATAGTAGCCTATATGTTAGCTACTTTTTATCCCGAAAAAATAACAGGAACGGGAAAAAACTGCCACGCGGGCGAAGCTGCGAGCGGCCGCTAGTAATATATATTAATAAGTATTACTACCAGCGGCGATAGGCTTGCAACCAGTCACGTATGGAATACCAATTACTGCAAAATGTGGATTTTACAAAATGTGTTCTTTACCGCCCACTTTGAGAACGACTACTAGATAAAGGCGATACTTACACGATACGTGATGCCTCCGCCTAGGCGGTGTATTTTTTCTTCAATATCAGATAGTTTAGACCTATGGGCTACTTTCTTTTTGACACACTTTTTTTTGTCTGACCAATACTGAAAAAAAAACAAACATTTATTTGCTACAAACATACAAAAATTTACGGTTTTTTTTATTTCAGTCATGTTTAATAAAGTTAGTTATGATATATAAAAATACAATTCTCGACTAAAATTGATTATACTTAATAGAATGTGTAATTATTGATATTTTTATATTTTTGTTTACACATCGATTATTACAAAATTTTTTTTTAATCATAATGTCCAATTTAATAAACATTTTATTTACAAAAAAATTACAGCTAATACAAGTATTTATAATCGGTATGAACAAAATACATATGAAACAGTTGAGCTATCCACAGACCGTTGCAAACGATCTAAGGGTAGTTCAACTGATCCAGATCAGTGGCAATCGGAAGCGTTCCCAAAACACTGGCTGTATTGCCACGCTGAATGGAAATTTAATAAATTAACTTTGTTTTATTGTAAGAAATTATTATATTTGTTTGCTGGCTGCATTTAAAAATAAAGCTATTGTTGTTTCAAATCCCACTCGGAATAAAATCTTTGAAATATTACGCAAATTGTTGATAAGTATTTTTCTAGTACCTTCATCCATTGGTTCCAAGTCTTTGTGGTGCCAGGTATTCTATTAAGTCGCAGGCACATGTGTTCCCAATACCTGCGCGCCCGCTGTCGGTCTGGTGCGACTCTATAAATAAAAAAATATCTAATTTTTAACATTTACAAAAAAAATTACAGCTAATACATATTTACATACATATATAATTTATAATCAGTATGTACAAAATACATATGAAACAGTTGAGCTATCTACAGACCATTGCACCCCAAAACACTGGCTGCATTGCCATGCGGAATGGTAATGCTAATTCGCTGAGCCTCAATATTCACCTCAATTTGCCTCCTGTCGTCATTTGATTTCTTTTACCTTTTTTTAAAGTACAATTTGCCATTACAATTTACATTTCAGAAAAAAACGTATTTTATATAAGTACAGACTTTTCGACCTCTACAGTATAAATGAATTAATAATTTTTTTAATTTGATTTCTTTTGCCTATTTTTAAATACAATTTGCAAAATTTCAGAAAAACTGCTTTTATTTAAGTACAGACTTTTCGACCTCTACAGTATAAATGGCGGAGACTACGGATTTCCACTTACTACGATCCTGACACCTCTTTTGCTGCATTCACTCTTATAACATTCTTCATACATGCTCGTCGGTTTAGGGTACTCTTGACTTGAACTTTTTCTAAAACGTCTTGTATCTGATTGAGATACGTACGTCTTTCCCTTCCAACAGTCCCATTCCCATGCTGATGAACAAGCATATGGCCCACCTGATGTTGAATGGTTACCATCGCCTATAACAAAGCACTGCCTTGTCAGTTACGTTCAGTATCAGGATATGATAAATAAAGTACCTTAAAGATCCCCTGGCTATGACCGGATTCTTCTCCATTCGATTCACTAAGTAAAGTACTTGGGCTGCACTCGGCACCTTATTTTGTACTTTATAATAATATCTGAAATAAACAGTTTTTTTTTATACAACTCGCTAACGGAACAAGCACATGGTCCACCTGATGCTAAGTGGTTATCGCCTATTAAACCACAAGCTTATTAGATACGTTGTATAACGCCGTATTTGTTATCAGACGTTTTATGATAATTTTGTATAAAAAACCTTTTAAAACAAATCAATAAAAAATTTAAGAGCTTCACGACTTTAATCCCTAAACACGGTAGATATCCCCCAGATATCTTACCAAATCGTTATTTTTTGAGGATGTCTTAGGGGGGTAGTCAGAGGTACGGCCAAATATTGCATTTAGTACTTAAGTAATAAAATTTTGCGGTAGTAGGTATTCCACACGTGTCTGGTTGCAAGCCCTACGCCGCTGCTAGAATACTAAACTGGTTTTCTCACAGTTTTTTCCTTCACTGTTTGGGCATTATAATCGTTTATTTATAAAAATCCATTGGTGCAATTAAATCTAAATAAATATTAATTCTTTAAAACCTAAAATATAAACCAAAAGCGTGTTTCGAAATATTTTTACATTTTTCAACAAAACACTAACTAGATTAAATCAGGGTCCCGTTTTACCCTTTGGGTACGGAACCCTAAAAATGGATTAATGGATGCGCCTAAGTTATGAAAATGTACGTACGTTTCAGTTGATGTACTTTTAAGGGTGTCACAATCTTCGTACGTAGTGACTTCGAATTGAGGAGAGCACGATTTGTAGCGAAGACTCGTGCCTGTAAAACAAGTTTTACAAAACTATAATCTTTGGGCCATGCGGGTTACTTGACGTAATATCAGTAAGCTTGACTTAGCAGACTGTTTACTAAGCCATTGTTTCAAGCTCGTGTCCTCATTACTACATTTCGCATGTAGTATAGGGGTTGAATTTCGGGAATTCCTTTCTTAGTAATACCACTACGTGACAAGTAAAATTTATCCAGAAAATTTCAATTCTGTACGAACATCAGGTTTAGGCTGTGCGTTGTTTAGGTAGTATGTCAGTCAATCAGTCAATAAATTATATTCAGTTCTTTGAATGTGAGCGAGGAGGCGGGTGTTTGGTTAAAATTCGTCGGAAATTCTTCCACTCGCGTTTTACTTACGTTTTTAATTGAATTTATATTTTGTAGTTTTTATAAATTCGATATTTTACGAGATCGAAACTTCATCTTTGGGTCTCAAGATTTGTATAAAATAAGTTATCTAAGCAATTATAAATAAAGTAATACTTACTATTATTTCATTTATGTAGTCGTGCCCGTTTCGCCCTGATAGCACACCCCAGTACACACGGCTTAAACACCGACACTGTCAAACCAAACTCCAGAAAGTTTCGGCAAACTAAACCACCAAAAAATTTTAGCTTTTGAGGGTGACAAGTGACACATACAATAAATATTTAATCACGCAAAAAAGTTGTTGTGTTGAAAAATGAAGAATTTTAAATGAAGCTTTCATTACTAGAAATTACTAGTCAATTTACTAGAAACAATTAAACCAAAATTTACTAACATATAACTAAATAGTCTGGTGCCCAAGGAGCAGCGGTGATGGGCTTGCAATCTGTCACGTATGTAATAGCAAGCATTTAGAAATATGTGTACACATTTGTTCTTAGACATCCTCAAATAATCTTTAGGTGGTAGTCTGAAGGGATTTCTACTGTACCCAGGTTCAAAGTCATGAGGTCATTTCTATTATCACCTGTTGAAATGGATCAGTTTCTGAACTAGTGACCTGTCTTGGCCAGGGCTAGTTATGTTCACTGAAGCACAGAACCACATAGACTCATGCTGACAAAGATAGAGGGAGCAGACCCAAGCCATCTGCTCCGGTGTCTTCAATGCAAAATATGTGGGACCAATAGGTTTCTGACACATGGCAACTCATAGGATGGGTCTAATGTGATTCTGCCATAATCATGGTATTGCTTAATTTTCAAACTCAAACTCAAAATTCATGAATGCAGTTGAGTATTGACTCTCACTCAATATTCAAAAATTTTACACTATTTTGAAAGTTAAGAATTGTATACATTCTCAGTTCAAGTCACTTTAAATAAGGAGTTTCACTCACTCTGCTGGTATGTCCTCTCGTTCCTGCTTCACAGCTGGAGTGGATGCATCCACATCTATGAACAGCAGGTCACTCTCTGCCAAGTCCATGCTGAAGACAGACCACAAGTTATTAAGCAAACACAGCTAGTCTCAAACAACATTGGGGTTACCAGTGTATTGGTCTTTTACAGGATACTTTCCGGAGAGAGTGTGCCTTGGAACACAACCTGGTTACTATCCCTATACCACTATGGGACCACCAGACATACAAAGACACCCATCTTTGGCTCTCTCTGTGACAAGCACTTCGTCTCAACTTTTAAAGTAAGATCGGAATTCATACTGGCGTCTGTTTTCTGAATACCTCTTATTTAAGCAGTTTCAAGAGAAATATAATATAATGAAGGGGTTTTGTTATACAGCTATGGGTAAATAATATCAACTACAAAACCGAGAGCAAACATTGGATTGTTTGAATTATTCCATACGTGACAGGTCGCAAACAACATAGCTGTTCGTCAGACTAAGCTTAAGAAGACGGGATAATGAAACATAGAGATTTACTCGGACCTGTTTGGAGTTTGCATCTTTCTTTTCTTCAAATCAAATCATTTATTGTTTGTGAATCCAGGTGTTACAGATATTAGATGGTAAGTTAGTATATTTAGGACCTCCAGATTCTGCTACTTAGCATACTTATTTATCTACCTTTTGAGGAGGAACGTGGGACGTACAATACAACCAGTCTAATTATTCAACTGCCTGAGCACAGTACACACACTTCGATTCGAACTAAACTCCAAACTCAAATTATTTCGTCAAATTTATTGTAAAAAAACAAAACAACCTCGCTACAAAACAAACAACACATCAAACACGATAACAAACTTTTGCATCTTCTTCTTTATGTTGACTGACTTATGTGACATATGACAGTGACTGATGGATGAATAACTGACACGCACGATATGAAATAAGAATGTAGGAATAAAACAGCTCTCTTAAGCATAAAATTTTATTTTAGATAAATATAATTAACTCTTGTTATTATGTAAGCCTAGGTAGGTAGTCTGTATTTTCATTTCAGGAGGACACTCTTGAACTCATAACTATCTATATAATGACCACGTAACATACTGGGAAACATTGCACCATTTACGGATCTTCACTCTGGCTCTCATTTTTTTGCTCAACATTATCTGCATCTGGATCATCGATAGAGCTTTTAGACAGCTGACGGAGAATATTTTCAAATATCCTCGGCGCGCTTTTAGTATTCGGCAGCGAAATGTCAGTTTGCGTCGTGACTGTCTCGCTTGTTTTGACAGGGGCGCTAGTTTCTTTAAGATCGAGGGTAAGAGTGTGCTTGTCGTTGGGTCGTGCCGTTGGGGTCCTAGCCCGCGCGTCTACGGCTCGGGAGAGGACGCTTCCTAGCAGATGTGCGCAATGGATGACGCGTTGTGCATCGCGGGGCGACAGCCGGAGGCCCTCACTGCGGATGATGTTGCCGATGTGCTTGATCCCTTCTGGGGAGCGCACTCGCGACCTTTCAGACTCTGTAATATAGTAAGACGCTTTGTTAATCCTGCCTGTTTCTACGTATACACAGGTTTATAGGGAAGATCAGTTTATTAGAATCAAGTTCTGACTGCACATTGTCAAACTCCCACGGAGCAAAGATACTAAACAACCTTTAATCCCAATCATTTGGGTTCTATCCCAATGTAAATAAATAAATCCAAATTTAGTCGTGAAAACCAAAGCTGCAATTTTATTTCAAAACTATTAGGTAGCTATTTTTAGTACCTATCTAAGAACTTATTTAGGTACCTATATCTCATGCCAAAGCTCTACTCTACTCGTATAATAACTAAAGTTCCACTAGATTACAAATCGTACCAAAGTCAGAACCATCCAAGTGCTCGCGGTAAGGCGTGGGGCACTGGTCGTAGCTGAGCGGGCGCGACAGCGGGAGCGGGTAGTTGTTGTAGTTTGCCCAGAAACTGCTCCATTCACCGCCTTCCACCGTGCGCTCGGCCCAGCTGTGAGTGCAAGTGTAAATATAGTGATAACAATCAAATGTTACTCTATAATGTCTATGAGTTAGAAAGGACTGGTACTGAGTTGTAATCACCAGACCTAGCTATTTAAGCTATGGAACCATAAGAGTTTAAGCTGTTTTGTCTTAAAAGCTTTGTCTCGAGGAAACAGCAGTCACACTAAGCTCGGCCCGCCTAGAAGCCTAGCGGTACCATACATTTGGTATGCGGCCAGCATTAATTGCACACAATTAACTGCACACAATTGCATTAAAGCACACTCAACGAGGTCTCGTCAGAAGCTTAGCGGGTAACGGTAGCGCCAAGTCAGTCCACATGGGTTCACTCAGGTAATGTCTACTATGATTATACCTAGTTCTCCCTAGTAAGTATGTAGTAATATTCATGTTGGTGAGATGAGATATAATAAAGAGAAGTGCAATAAAAACGGCTTCATCCGTTCTACTTGAGCCAGTTGATAACACAAGTACCTACAAGTATATTGAAGTTAAATCCTTATGCATGGAGCTGGTCGTGAAATATAGTGTAAGTAGACATATAAATAAATGCGTTAGTGACAAACCTGGATAGCACGGGGCTGGGCTCAGCGCGCGGCGATAATTCCGCAGAAGACTGCGAGTACTCCGGAGATACGGATGAATAGTCAGTGCCGTATCTGAAACAGTGTTTTTTTTACGATCATCATCAAAAGCCTCTAGAAGTCTACTGTTACGGACATAGGCCTCCCCCAGATGTTTTCAGGTAGTACGATTTTGAGTCTTTTCCATCCATCTCATCAATCCATCGGGTAATAATGCGTTCGATTCGCGGTCACCATTCAAGAACCTTTGCTCCCCAACGGTTGCCGGTTCTACGAGCAATTTATCTTCTTATGAAATCTTAATTGACCGTGCAAACTTACCTGTAAGGGCTAGCTGAAGAGGAGGTCTTGTACAAGCTGTCTCTGCTATAAGAAAACGTGCTGTCCCGGCTTGGCTTAGCTGACAGATCCACTGAATGCTGGCTTCTTCTTGAAAAATCCACGGACTGCTGAGTTGTGGTTCTAGAAATCAGAGGTACCTAACTTAGAAGGTAAGTAGGAGCAGTAAGTACTACCTACTAGTACGTTAGTTTCTTGCTGGTTGGTCGCGAGGAATTGGCGCTTAGATTCACCTAGATTTAAGACGGTTGAAGATGATCCCAACAGATATTACTGAATAAATGCTTTTTGACATAAAATCGGGCAAACGATAATAATTAACAATGTATTGTAATGAGATTTAACACCTATATGAATGTAGGTATAAATAAATAAATAATAAATAATGCTGGACAGTCCACACAGCATCATCTAGCCCCAAGCTAAGCAGAGCTTGTGTTATGGGTACTAGATGACTGATATACTTAATACAAACAATACATTACATATAGATATTTTTTATTATACATAGAAAACACGCAGAACACCCGGAATAAATATTTGCAGATCGTACAAACATTTATCCCAAGGCGGGAATCGAACCCGCAACCTCCTGCGTCGCAAGCGGACATTCGCCCGCCGCGCCACATAGGCCGTCAATATGAATTTTTTTTTTTTTTTCGAACGGACTAAAATGCTGGTATAATCGCCTAGCGATTTCCGACAGCGTTACCGGGCTACTTCAATATGAATTAACTGGTTCTACATGAATATATAGTAGGTAGGTACCTCCTCTCTACTCGTTGTTGCATGTGCTGAAGCGACGCGCTACGTGGCTTCTGTCCAGGTCGCATGGGGGCCGACTTGTGGCTGACTGACTGGTGGCTCGCTTCGCTCGGCTTGGGTGTGGAGGTCGCCAGGGGCTGCTTGCCGTACTTTATGCTGCCGTCTTCGAAGTCGGATACCTGAGGGGTGATTGTGTAAGTGTTGTTGCTACCCTGCAAGTGTCAAATTTGACAGATCGCAATCAGGGGGCTAGAAGGGTAGATCGATCAATTTATTGTTTGGCGTCCTATATTCAAATAAGCCCACCTTCTTCATTTTCATAAAGGTTTTTTCTCTGAACCAGCTCAGCTCAACATTCGTTGGTATTTTTTATGGCAGAATCACATTATAGACCCAGTGGACCCGCCTCCGTCTCAGACATTTTGTATGGGACAGACAGAGACAGAGGGTAGAGACCCGCGTCGTCTGCTCTAGTGTAATCACCACTACACAAAATGTATGGGACAGATAGGCTTCTGATGCGTCACCACACGCGGTACGGGTATAATGTGACTTGGATGACTTTTAGAAATGATTACTTTATGCAGTCTTAGCTACTTACCTGAGAGAGGTCTAGCGACAGGTCGTCATCGAGAGAAGGCTCGCGGCTGGCTTGGCTCTCGTCGGCTCGCTCGGAGATCGGGCGCGCGCGGGGCAGCGAGATGGTGCCAGTGTCGGAGGATTGTCGTCTGTAGCTGCCGGGAAGCGAGTTCGCTCGGTCGGCTCTGGGGAATTCATAAATAAATATTCCTAGATATTTTAGATAGGTAGGTAACAATATCTTGCCCCAAACTATAGGCAAAGTTTCTACTTACAAGGTTTTTTTGTCAATACTACTACTTAGCATATACTATAACAGTGTTATAGTATATGCTAAGTACCTAAATAGGTACCTATTGACAAAAAAAATGTTCTTTCTGGGTGTTATAATAACACCCAGAAAGAACATTTTTTTGTAACAAATACATACATCATTATGTTCATCACACAAATGTTTATCCTCGGCGGGGATCGAACCCACAACCAACCGCAGAAGGCAATGCTACTAAGTGTACCCTAAAAATAACGTGTTTCGAGATGGCTACAATCGTCAAGCTATAATGCTTTTCTGAATTATTGAAGATTTGATTGATTTGAAGTCTGAGCAGTAGCGGCTATCTACTGCTCAGACGTCAAAATAGAGCAAGTAACTATCACCTCTTCAAGATCTGCTTGCCCGTCACCATGAAGTCAAGACTGGGCCGAGCAGTTCTCTTCGGAGTAGAATGCGCTGAATGAGTCGGAGTATTGAGAGGAGATCTCTTGTCCTTTTCCTTCTTCAGGCTGTTCTTGCGAGGGATCGAGACAGAACTTCTACGGGAAGACGGCCGGCTTCTCTGGGATTCTTCAGGTTCATCAGCGCGGTCAGACTTTTGCATTGTAAACTGTAAATACATATATTTGTACTTAATGATTTACTTTCTGGTGGTAGATTCAGTCCCCACCGAGATTAAATATTTGTGCGATGAACATAAATGTTTGTTCTGTGTTTCGGTGTTATATTGTACTTAAACATTCTAAGTATGTACCTATGTACATAAAAAAAGTATATAAGTATCATATATGATGCTTTATAGCAGTCATCTGCCCCATCTTTCACGCTCTAACCAGTGGACCGATTTGGATGAAATTTGGAATAGATATAGATTGTAACCTGGATCAACATATAGGCTACTTTTTATCCCGAAACTTATAACGGGAATGGGAAAAAACTGCTACGCGGTTGAAGCTGCGAGCGGCCGCTAGTATGACATATTTTCGATAGCAAATATGTCAGATTTAACATTTGCAACAGGAGTTTGTTAGCAACAACACTTACATTACACAATCACCCCACTGGTTCCCATAGTACGAGCTTTGGGGCTAGATGATACATTGCGTCATATTATAATAGGTTCCTAATAAAACATTAGTTTCTACTGACCACGACACAGAAAACTGTGTGAGAAAAACAGTGAAAATTATGTTATCATCATTTCCTTTCACTCTTTTTCTTTTCTTCAGACTGGGATCAGGAACTGGTTGACTGAACGGTGTTCGTTTATTTTACTACTCAATATGTTCTTTCTAATAGTAAAGTACTTAAAAGAAGAAGTCCCATAGGGCCTCGGCTACTATGCGAAAAAAACTTTTCTAGCACTCAGGCTGCCCAAGTTGGAACGGGATCGTGAATTCCAGTCCCATCTAACTAGTTTTCTATCTATACTATGATAAAACTGTAGAGCTCGAAAAATCTGTACTTACCTAATTAAAGATTTTTTTCTAAAATCTTGCTGGTAAATAGTACTTAAAAATAGGCCAAAATAGGCTAGGCGCATGACCTTCAGTACTTAAAGAAAATCACTGCAAAGAGTATAAATACTAAATACCTACGTAAAAACCTGGATTGCTAGCAAGGGAAAATTCTTAGTCTGCCTACCCTTAAAGCCTGTGCTTGTCTTACCTTTTCAATTCACTTCCATAAATCCAGGTATTTTGATAAACACAGTTCGGGTTGGATCACACTGTCGAACTGAGCGGGTACGTTATGATCCTGTGACACGCATGGATAGAGCGGACTGCGGACAGGGTGCCGAGCGGAGCGTCGAGCGGAGCGACAGGCTGAGTGAGATAGGCGGCGCGGTTTGACGCAGAGGAGGACTCCGTGGCGGCGGTGCACAGTTGAAACGTCGAGATTTATTAGACTACATAAGTAGGTACCTAAGTTACAATATAATATAATTATTATTATTTTCGCTTCTCTAAACTCTGGGGGAGGCCTACGCTGGAAAGCAAAATAATCATATTACCGATGTCGAAACAAATATCTTGTAAACTAGTTTAATATTGTTAAATAAAGGCTATTGAAATTGAAATTGAAAAATTTTCGCCTCGATCTCTGGCTGCAGATCAGAGATACAACGCCAAGTTATCATCGCCAAAGTGTTTGAGAATTTTGGGTCGCTCGCTCACTAAATAGTTCTATTTGCTTGCTGCTTTGCTACCCGCTCCGCTAATGACTCAGCCCACGGCGTTAACGAAGGGTGGAAGGGTGCGCACCCGCGCATGCAACAAGTCTAAATCTATAGAGTCGCATTTATGAAATAAGTAAATAAACACCTATTGTTAAATTATTGACCGAAATATTAGCCGGTTCGCCAACTGCACCATAATACCAGCGCAATTGGTTTTTGTTTCAAAAATTGGTTCAGATGAGTCGCGAGTTTGAACCCCTCTCGAAGTGTCATGTTATATCTAAATAAGCTTGTATTGGCGTCAACTCTGCTGACGGATTTGAGGACACCTAAAGGCCTCTGCCATTCACTAGTGTGACCTTGCTTAGATAGAAGTGGCGATGTGCTTGCAACCCGTCACCCGTCCTTGTCACGTAGGATACCTAATACCTCCTAGAATCCACAATACAGTGGAAAGGTTGGTGTCAAATAATACAAGATGTAAAAATACTTACTACTTACTTCAAAGAATAAAGACGAGACAAAACGCTTCGTGCGAAGTTGTGGGCTATCAAGCCTAAATATCCATGCATCCAGTAGTTTGGAGGTAAGGTCCCAAAAAGTTTCATGTTATAGGGATCACCAAAGGTAGACAGAGAAAGTACTGTTTCAAATAAAATTAGAGCTAAATTCGACTCCTTTCATTTGTTGTCTGCTCCTGTCCGCTCCATTGGGTGTGGCTAGTCAGATATCAGGGTAGGTATGAGTAGATTTATAAAAAGGCTCTAACACTGACCTAATTTTGAAAGAATACATAATTATCATTAAATAATAGTAGAAGTAGGGCTCGCCCGGGTGCGTACTACCACCATGCCTATTTCTGCCACCAGCAGAGCAGCGCAGCGTGTTCCGGTTTGAAGGGTGTGGGTGCCGGCGAAAGTACAGGCACTTGAGGCTTAACACCTGTATACCTCAGGTTGATGGACGCTGAATAGTGTATCGTATGGCACGTTCTTAATGAGTTAGACCTACGAGGCTATACTTTGTTATAGGCGATGGTAACCACTTAATATCAGGTGGGCCATCTGCTTGTTCTACCAACAAGTTGTATACAAAAAATGAAAAAAATACTTACGTTTGGTTTCTACCCAACACAATTAAGAGTAGAATAAAAACATGTAAAGGTTAACTAACTAATAATAATAGTACCTAGTATTTTAATGGAAAAAGGAGGTCTTGGGGCGGCCTAGAACTGCTTACGCCACTATAGATGGACGGATGTGTTCCGCCTTCCGGCGCATTCCTCAACTCACACTGACCGAGGCGTTACGTAACATAACTCGAAAATTACGTGTGTCTGTCATTTTGGAAGGATTCGGGACAAAATCTACACCACAGATAATATAATACTAGTCTAGATCAAACTCGTATATACCTACTGCCGATTTATGAACATTGCGTAAATTGGAAAAAAGGTTTGATAACTTTACGAACCAAGGCCTGTCGTGAATCCTTCCAAAATAACAAACACACGATAACTATCAAGTTATTGTACGTGTGATTTGTAACTGTTAACGAACATAGCTGTACTGAAATAAAAATTGGTAAATTGGTTTGTCTACGAAGTATGTACAGTCAGCTGCACTAGAATGTATACAATTTGTAACTTTCAAAATCATACAAAATAATCTTACGAAGCAAGTTAGTTTATTGCTTGTCTTTCTCTTAGTTGCGTGGACCTCGGGCAGTGCGGCGCGGAGGAGAGGAAAACAGTTCAGTACAGAGGTACTTAGGCACTCATCTTGTCTAGTCTGGTATATCCTACTATACTAATATTATAAACGCGAAAGTTTGTAAGTATGGATGGATGGATGTTTGTTACTCTTTCAAGCTCTAATCAGTGAACCGATTTGAATGAAATTTGGAATAATTATAGATTGCAGTCTGGATTAACATAAAGGCTACTTTTTATCCCGAAAAAAAAACCAGAAACGGGAAAAAACTGCCACACGAGCGGCCGCTAGTTACTAAAAGTTTATATACCTACTAGTAAAACTATCCTACAGCATCCAAAAACATAGTCACTCTAGCAGTTTCTCGCTAAGTGAAAGTGTCGACTCGACCGCGCCCTGCGGCCTTGCAGTGAAAGCAGCATCGTAATGTGTCCAGCATCCATTTATGTGATCTTTTGGTAGTAATTGATATATTTTGAGGTGTCAGGTTTTTCGGATCAATTTAAATTGGTTGTCGTGACTTTTTTCGGTGATTTTTTCGACCTCTGAGGCTATAAAGTGTGCCACCTGCAGTTTGACCTTTTGGATTCAGGGATAAATTAGGTACCTAGTAATAAAACGCGTATTTAGAACTCCTAGCACGAACAAATTTGTCTTTTGTGGTGTAAGCGTTTTGTGTTGGAATTTGAAATACATTGCGCGGTATTGATTTCGATAACACAACTGCGGAGTTGCTTAGTACTGCGCAGTGTAAGTCAGATGATTGTACGATACGTGAACGGCACAAACGTCAAATTTATTCATGCTATGCCTTCATAGTGCTTATGCTTAGCTGGAGATTTGTTTTCTGTTATTTTGGACGCAACATAGCTTTTGAATTTTTTCTAGTGTTATTTTAAGTTCTGATGTGTAATTTCGGTAGTATTTTAACCAACATTCAATTTTCTTAAGGTTTTATTTAGTTGTACACTTGTACAAGTAACAAAAACCATAAAAAAAGTAAGCAGTTGAAATTAAAGCTGTATCCTGATGTGATCGAATAAGTTTTAAAGAGAAACGCCATTTTTTTCTTCAAAACAAATGACAGCCGACTTTACTTTTTTTTATTGACTTGAGACTTGATTAAGAACTATTCAATCCAGACAATTTCACCAGTATCACTGGCGAAATTATCTGTCGAATGACCCACTATTATGAAAGAAAGAAGAAAAAGTAAATGAACCGTATTACGACTGCATAAAGGTCATTGAATGTGCCAAACGGAAGCAATTCGATTGAACGGAAATCAATTGAATGCAATACCGACTTCCTATTGGTCTACATCACGGGCGCGAAGCAGTCTTGAAAACTATAAACAAAGTTTCGTAGGTATTGTAGGTAGTTTTGAGTTACACTATACGGGTCCTCGGTAACCTATTTACCTATTACCAAGCTAAGCAGCTTGGGGCTATATGATGCTGTGTAGATTATCCAGCATTATTATTATGTAAAATAATAAGTAACTTCAATAAAAAAAAATTGTTCATATGTAAAAATCTGTAAAATTTAAATCCTAAATACTACCTAACTTAGGATACGCTTTTGCCATGATCTTTACCTACTTATTTCTATCTTGCATACTCCTCATACCTACGATGCACTACTTTGCGTCCATCAACCTGATAATGTTACCGGCACCCACACTCTTCAAACCGAAACACGCTGCGTTGGCGACACAGATATAAGCATGGTAGTAGCTACCACCATGCTTATATCTGTGTCCAGGGAAGTACTAGTACTTCCCTGGACGAGCCCTTCACTAAAAGCTCTACTACTACTAGATGTGTCTAAATTCACCTGGCTTTGAGGCGTTTCTAAGTGATCTTTAAGATGCGAATGCTTTTCGATTTTGACTTTGGACTAACTAAATATTTTTAGCAAGAAAGATTTTGCTGATAATAAATTTTCTTTCTCTTTGAATCCCCGGCACAGTAAATTTTATTTATCAGATTATTCAAAGGCTCATTTTCTATTTTGGCGTGTTATCTATTTCATACGTGACTTTTTTGACATGCTCTCTATAGACATCTATACCAATAATTATAAGAATCTTTATCCTGCCTGACATATAGACAGCGCATATTTTCAACTGCTGGTCGTAGACACTTAATAATTATAGGGTAAACATTTTTCGATAGAAAGATCCATTGTTGCACGACCGGATTCGAACCCACAATCTCACGTGCGGGTCATGTCACTCTCACTAGTCCACTTATGCTTTGTTTAATAAGAGAGTTTTTAATAAGATGTATCAAAAAACTCAGAGCTTGCGTGTCTGCAAATTATTTTTACGAATGAAAGAAGATTGCCTCATGATCGCACACTACTCTACGTTTCTAGGGCAAGCATATTGTCTCCAAACTTGACGTAACGATGACGTCACTATGCACACTCATTATGCTAAAGTCAATATTATGCATAAAGAGAAAATGTTGAAGAATCTGCCGTATTAACTAGCTTCCTCGCGTGGCAAGGCTTACATGGTGGGCACCGCGACCTGTGAGTTATATTGCCAACAAATGGGGCCTTAATCATATATTCGCACGAATAGCACCGAAAGTAGTGACTACGGTGAACCCCCTATGCCTATTTCCAGCGGTGGGCCTTTAATAATATGAATAGGTAATTACTCAGTAAAATGGGGCACACTTTTTTAAAAAGCTCTCGAAAGAAGTAGAAGCACTATGCCTATTTCAGCCACCAAGTAGCGTGGCATTATGCTTATTAGGCACATAAACATGAGACTTAATAACACCTGTATGTCTCAGGTTGAAGGACGCATGACACCACATCATAGAGCTAGATTCTAACGTGCGTGACCTGTGACGCAATGCAATGCGTTGTATATCGATGGCTTTATGTCAAGGGGTTACCATTACTTACCTATAGGTTACATCATTTCGCAGATTACGTTCGCTAGGAACGTGCCCTACGATACACTACTCAGCGTCTATTACCTGAGGTAGGTATACAGGTGTTAAGCTTAATGTGCCTGTAATTTTCTGCCACCCACACCTTCCGAACCGAAACATAGTCAGATGCTTGGCGGGAAAAATTAAACATAAAAAAGTAAGGTCTATGAAAGAAAGGTAATTAGTAAATGCGAAAGTTTAGATGTTATAGAGGCAGTTATTGCTGCTCCAAAAATGTTACATGATCAAACCTCTAATTAAATTAAACTGTACCACGAGTAAGCGAATCTAATATTTTACGATGTTATACATAACTTAAATTCCAATAATTGGAAAGCGCTAGAATACGGATATACGAGAAGCTTTCTTCGCTTTTAAAACTACTGTATTTGGCAATTTTGGCGGGATGGTGAGGTCACTGAGTGTCTTTGTTTTATATGGCGGCGTTGAATACGGACTCTTGACTGTGGTGTTGGTTATGTATATGACTCGCCTCGCCGGGCCCCATAATTATGTAAAGGTGATTTTATTATATAAGAGAATAAAAATAATAATAAATAAATAATAATTTATTTGAACACAAAAAAATAACAATATGTCACTTAAAAATATAATGTTGCTTCCAAAGATGACAGAAAACGAATCTCCCTGTATATATTCACTTCGCCAACAACGTTATACAGCATTCATTACGACAGTAGGTAAGTTTTACCTTCGCCATGTATTTAATGTACTCTGTGGTTGTACACGACAGATAACAAAACAAAGAGAAATCTGAGTTTAAACATGGAACTAGTATTGCACCGACCAATAACACGCCCATTCCAAATTCAAAATATTAAAACACGTTCGGAAATCACTTTCGCACGAAATAGTTCGGCTATGCAAATAACACTATCTAAGAGTAATATTATTAATACTAACCATAGAATACACAGTTATATAAATATGATAAAAAACTCCATAGCCTGTGAGTAAGTCAAGAGTGTGAACTATACTGTCACATTATAAATGTGTATTATATTTATTTTTCTAATAAAAATGTGCAGCTCTTTTAAAAGCATCTTTTTACTAAGCTCAATGTACGTGTGTGTTACTAAGTAGGTACCTAAACATTTTTTTTTGCTGCTAAGAAGCTTCTTAAGGTTACGCTCTACCTTTCAATCAGCTTTTATGTGAAAACATTGTACCGGCATCTTTTTGGAAAGTATTTATATTGATCAAAGCATGGCTACGCGTTTGTTAGGAACGTGTCCTAAGATGCTCTGCTCTGCGTCCATCAACCTGAAGCATACCAGGTGCCTGTAATTTCACCAGCACCGACACCCTTCAAACTAGAACACTCTGCGCCGCTTAGTGGAAGGAATAGGTATGGTGGTAGTACTTCCCGGAGTGTGCCCTTCACTAAGAGCTTTACTATTTAGTAGGTTCTTAAATAAATACTGCCGTCTAGGTTTTTACTACTCATGTTTGGAAACTTATGTTAAGAGCAGACACGATTTCTTTTATGCACTGTTATAAGCTCAAATTAATTTTATAGTTTTGTCTTTATAAATTAGAAAAGAAAAAGAAATAGCATCACGACTTTAATCCCCAAGCACGGTAAACATCCTCTCCGATCTCTTAGTACCCAGTATCCATCCGAGATTCTTCGGGGATGTCTAAGGGGGTAGTCAGAGGTACGTCCAGATTGTACATACCTACATTTTGCAGTAGTTAGTATTCCATAAGTGACAGGTTGTAAACCCATCGCTACTGCTAGAATAGACAAATTTTAGTAAATAAATTAGATAATAACAAATAATAGGTCATACAATTACTACAATATTAATAACTAGCGGTGCGTCCCGGCTTCGCACGGGTTTTAGTAAGGACCCCAAATTTTTTTGAAAATATAATATAACCTATGTTACCCTGGGATAGTGTAGCTTCCCAACGGTGAAAGAATTTTTCAAATCAGTCCAGTAGTTTCGGAGCCTATTCAATGCAAACAAACAAACAAATCTTTCCTCTTTATGATATTAGTATGAAGTATGATGAACATGAACTTTGTTAGAAGGGACCTGAAAATATTATTCCATACAAAAGAGTTCAACGCGTTACTAATGCACGGAAATGAGCTTTGGTAAGTACATAGACTCAATTTAATCATTTTCCCGCGTCTTCGCTTTCATAGTATTGCATAGAAGTCACGGTAGATATCCCCTCCGATATTTTAATAAGTACAGTCAGCTGCACTAGCATGTATTCAATTCGTAACTTACAAAACGGTATCAAGAGCTTATAGTAGACTCTTAAACAGTAAACTAAAAAATCGTGAAATTAGCTGATATTTTCACAGGTTATTTGAGTTTTTGCCCTATAAATAGTAATTGTAACGCTGTAAAACCATTATGTAAGTTACGAATTGTATAGATTCTAGTGCAGCTGACTGTTCTTCTAGAATGTCTAAGGGAGGTAGTCAGAGATATATTCAGATAGTGCACATTTGTATATATACCTATCTACATTGTTGCAGTAGTTTAGTATTCCATACGTGACAGGTTGTAAGCTCATCGCCTTCACCTTTTTGAAAGTTTCGAAGTGTATATTCAAGTACAATTATTGTGAGTGTGTTCTAGTGGTAGTGACCTCGGCTTCTGATCCTAAGGTCGTGGATACAAATCCGGTATTATGAACAAAACCTATGAATTTTCCGTTCGAAAAATTATGTGCTCAATGCCAGTACTCTTAAACGGTGAAGGAAGAATAGTGAGGAAACCAGTTAGTATACTAGCAGCGGTGATGTGCTTGCAACCTGTCACGTATGGAATACTAACTACTGCAAAATGTGGGTAAACCTTGTAATATTTTGACATACTTCTGACTACCCTCTTAGACATCCTCACAGAATCTCAAGTAGGTACTTGATACTAAGAGATCTGAGGGGATATCTACCGTGCCTTGAGATTAAAGTCGTAAAACTATTTGTTTTTTAAGTAAATCTTCTAATACGACTTCCAACAAGGTTCAGTCTTTTTTTATTTATTTAGTCAGCCGCAAACTTACGTGGCGGGCACCTCTTACGCCATTTACGTTTTCCCATTAGTTGAACACATCCGGAACTCGGAACACACCTTGACATCTCCACGACGAATAAAAGAGAAAATTAAAAGTCGGAATCCTGTTTATGGTAGTCCCGTGCAGTCGTAATTGGTCTTTATATCCATGGTAGTAAAGTTGAATGTCATATGCGCGTCTCTGGCTTGACTAACTGAACCATAAATTCTGTTGTGTAGAGATTTTTTGCATCATATAAAATAATCTTAAATCATATTAGTAAAAAAAATACTTAATGTTAACTAATTAAATAGAAACATGTGTTCAACAAACTATTGGATAACAAAATTAGGTGCTCTCAAACGGTGAAGGAAAACATCATGAGGTTAGTTAGTTTTATAGCAGCAGTAATGGACTTAAACCAGAGTTTCTCAAACTTATTTCTTTTACCGCCCACTTTGAAAATCAATAATTATCAGCGCCCCCCATTTTTTTTTACTTTACCACACCTTAAAAATCACGATGACTTTCATTACTATTAACTGAATTTTAGTGTGCTATATTATTCTTGTCTAGAGTTAAATTTAGTTTTTATACAATTAAAAAGGGGAGAAATATGAACGAAATAAGCGATGTGTATAATAATAAGGTAGATATTAATTTTAGTGAACTTTTAAGTAGATGAAATTAAAAATAAGCCATCGCCCCCTAAGCCACTTCAACACCCCCTGATTTTTCTAGGCCCCTTACCACCCCCTTCCAGGCCTCTAGCGCCCACAAAAGGAGCGTTATCACCCACATTAAGACTGACTCAAACCCTTTAAACTTGCATGCCATGTACGGAATACCAAACTAACTACCTTCTGCAAATATGAGCAAGGACAAATTAAATAATTGAAACTCTGACTACCCATCTTTGTGGATCTTGAGCCTTGCCTTACTTACCTTACTCTTACCGCACCTAGGGATTATAAACTTGATTTGTATTTTCTTAGTTAATTCATTCAGGCGTGGTTTTGCGGACGTTCATTGTATTGTTGTTAGTATAAAACAGACAAAATAAACTTTAAATACTTTTTTTCTACAGTTTGTAGGAAAACGTTTGACCGCAATCTCACCTGATGTTAAGTGATGATGTAGTCGACGGTGTGGCTACGCTTACTTACCTAACTATTTATTGGTGGTGTGGTTATAGAGGAAGTTTGATAAAAACTTGTTACGGAAAGAATTCGCTACGTTTCTCATCAAAAAGCAGCGGATTTCTGAAAAGCGTTTCAAATTCAATGAAATGTGAATAACGTGCGTAGTCGCGTGCTCGTTCGACATGCCAAACCAATCTACGACCATTACATAAAAACCAGAAATTCAATTTGAGCGGAGATATTGTTATTAAACAGATAAAATGTATTTTTGGGTGCTGTTGATAGGTGTACCTAATATATTATACCTATCTATCAATAACAGCAGAAAAATACCGACTTAGTAAACTTTTATTTACCTTCTATAACATTTTAATCTTTGTATCTTACAAGATACTAGCTAAACGCGCGGGGCTTGACCCGCGTGAAGTTATTTTCATAAATACTTCAACCCACGCTATACCCGTTTAGGGACTAGATTTCGGGAATTCCTTTCTTAGTTATACCTTTACGTACCAAGACGAATATACCTACTCTCTACGATATTTCAAGTTTCTACGAACAGTAGTTTAGGCTGTTGTTTATATGTCGAAGCGATTAAAAATATTCTAGAAAACAAAAAATTATTTAGTTTCGCTAATTAATTTAGATAAACATGGTATCTCTACCACCCATAGTGTCAATGAAAACAAACTTTGACATTCTTATTCGAAAACCGATCTTACTGCATTCAGAGAAAGTTGCTATTAACGTGTCATCGCGAGAGAAGGCTGTTTTCTGACTACATACAGCCCATATGGGGACAGAACCCCACTTTCTTGTGGCCACATCTCGGCGCATCAGTATCGTTTCGATTCTGCTAAGCTCTGGACGCCGAAATAAAAAAAATGAACTGTCACTTTGACAGCTCCTGAAAGCTTCCCGCGGCAAGTGACAGTGATAGGTGTTTTTTTTCAAAAACATAGACATTGGTGGTTGATTTGGTGCCTGATTTTTGGTGATTGGATATTTTTTTCAACTGAACATGGTAAGAATATTTTTATTACCTACGTACCTACTTTTATGTAAAAGACAATGTGTAAAAAGCTTCTATTTGTTAATGTAGGAGAAACAAAAAACAACATTCTGGAAACGCTGCTTAAAAATTGTGAAATTAATGAAATTACATGGCATTCCGTAGGGTAATTTTACCTACTCAACAGGTCACCCATCCCAGTGATGACCGCGCTGAACTTTGCTTGATACAAGCTATTCAAGCACTTTCTAATAACAGTGTATTTATTGGTGAATGAAGTCTACGCTCGAACCCGTTCGACAAAAAAAAGACATGAAAAATTATATCAAAAATAAATCAGCCAAATAAATTACTCGTATCTTTAAGATAAGAGTAATTTAATCGCCTTAATAATTTGAACTATATCTATACTAATAGTATGATGTTCAATATTATGTCTTAAAATCTTTCCAACCCTATCTGAGTTAATATTGTAAAAGATAAGCATTTTTTTGTGACAAAGACTGTATTCCAACTGTCAGAATTATGTCCTGTAATATTTACCATATTAGAGGTATTGTAGATAGGAGGAAGTATTTGCTTAAAGAAATTAAAAAAAACAGCATAACGACTGTAATCCCCAAGCACGGTAGATATCCCCTCCGATCTCTTAGTATCTATAGTACCTACCTACTTGAAACTCTTTGAGGACGTCTAAGAAGTCGTTAAAAGAAAATAACATACTCGAGATTCGCCGAGGTCGTTGTCATTATACCTATACGTCCAGTACATACCACATTTTGCAGTAGTCAGTATTCCATACGTGACAGGTTGCAAGCCCAGAGTCTACATTATATCTGTAGTTCTACTCTTGGGACGGCTACTGTGTTAGTTACCCCGCAGTGTATTACAAACGGCAATGAAGCTTCGTCTATCGTTGTACTACTAAAATTTTTCGCCCGAGACTTAAGTCAGTGTAATTTGCTTTATTTTTTGTCGAAGATTTTCGAGAGTAAGCGCGCGGTACTTAGATATTCAGGCTTAGCAATGTGTTACCATGTTAGTCAACTTCTTTGTTCATACTTTGTAAACTTACCTACTTTCCCTTACATTCTCAGACGCAGGCAAAACATTAATACTATCGATAGGTACTACCTAAGCACTTCTTTGAAACAGAAAATCTTGGTCTTGGTCCTAAATATAACGCATAAACGTGCCTCTGACTACCGCTCTTCCTATTTTATTGATCTTGAGCAGAAGAATCTTGTGAGACATTTGCCGTGCCTAAGGATAGTAGATCTCTTAGGTAGTTCCGTACCTATTTCAGTCTGTAAGTGATGCCTCGTATTGCTGAGAAAATGTTGTATGGAACCGACCAGTTCTTATGCGCTATCTGTAAAGACAGATATATTATTTATAACTTTATACCATGTTTATATATACCACTGTGATTCCTGTTTCGGCAAAGGTTCCCGAAAACCACGAAATTCGGTACTTTCGTCCTTAAAGGTTCAAGTAGAGACAAAGACTGACACATACGCCTCAGAATGTTGAACTCAGCGTGAGATTAAGTGATTTAGGATGAGGTAACCACAGCAATCTCATTGTCCAGTCAAATCTTCTGAAATAAAGTTTTTTTGAGGAGAATTAAAAAGTATGTCCGCTGTGGTTTTTGGGTTTTTGTTACACGATCAAAGGCATTTTAATTGTTGAAGTGAAAGCTTTAGGAGCTAATGTGAAGTGAAGGCTTTGATTCAGTAATTACCAAGAAGTTAATACCCATTCAGTGATGATGTTTTACTATTATATTATATAATATCATTGCCATTCAGTAATTAATACCCATTCAAGAGCCAAGCTCAACTTTAGCGGCTTTCAGTGAAGGGCTTGTCCGGGAAAGTACCACCACCTTGCCTATAGTTCTGCCGCCAAGCAGCTCTAAGTATTCCGGTGCAAAGGTGCCGGTGAAATTACAGGCACATGAGGTTTAACATCTGCATGCCTCAGGTTAATGGACACAGAGCGGTGTATCGTAAGGCACGTGAACTGCGAGGCAAAGCTGTTATAGGTGTTGGGAACCACTTAAGATCAGGTGGGCCATCTACTTGATTCATCAGCAAGTAGAATAAAAAAGCTTGAGCGTACGAACGTGAGGCTGCATTTTAAAGTTTACGCTAAATTTAGTTTATGCAAACCAATTCAAGTTAAAAGGTAGGCCTTGTGTTGAATATTTAGACGATCTTTCTAACTGTGTAAGTAGGGCAGCTTCCAATGAATGGAAATCCAATACATTTAGAAAACGAATAGTCGAAACTTAATGAATATTTTATAAATAGTGTTTATGTCGGCAGCTTTAAATAAAATGCGAAAGTTTGGTATTTTATACCTATCGATTAAGGCGGTTTGCGGTTATGAGATGCATTCCATTCTATCTATTATCATAATAAAAAGTTAGATGCCAATTCTTATTAATGAAATTCGCGAAGCTGTTTGAATATTTATGATGCAATCACGACGCCGGCGCCATCGCCAGCACAAATTTGGTTGAAGCTTTGGATAGTAAATAACAGATAATATTGTCACTTGTACTAGTAATAATTATCACAAAATTAGAAATGATTAAATGAGATGAAATGAGAAAATTTAATATAATCATTGATTCTAACCTAACCTAACCTAACACATCGCCAGAAAAACACAACATGCAAATATTTATAAAATACATGCAAATATAGGTTTAGGTTTAAAGACTTTATTTCTCACAAGAACTATAGTTCACTTAAGGTGAAACTAGTCGGTACGTTGTCCATACAAACGCTGTAAGAGCTTAATGTCTACTATTTATTAACGTGCGTCTGAAGTTAAGCTTGATACTGAATTATCTTGCCGTTATCTAGGTACGTTACTCTATTATGCTACAGTAAAATCAGATTACCTTGAAAGTTACAAGCGTTACAAGATTTAGTACTAAATCTTTCGACGCTTGTAACTTTCAAGGTAATCTGATTTTACTGTAGCATAATAGGGTAACGTACCTAGATAACGGCAAGATAATTCAGTATCAAACTTAACTTCGGACGCACGTTAATAAATAGTAGACATTAAGCTCTTACAGCGTTTGTATGGACAACGTACCGACTAGTTTCACCTTAAGGTAAGATACAAATTTAATAATTAAATATATACACTATATTAATATTTATTATAACATTATAACTATAACTAACTATTGAAATTTGAAATTTATAAAACATCTGAAAATTTGAATCAATCAAAATCCTATATAGATGCATAACACTTAGTATAACATGTTACATACTAATCTATTTGGGTGGCCCGTCTGCTTGTTTGCCTGCTATGGCATAAATAAAACTCGTAGCAGATACTCGGGGTAACAATCAATGCGTGTAATGTAAAGTTGTAATCAATTATATAGTATTTTTGACGGTTGCAACTTTTGGGCGTACTTCGGGTCGTGACGAATGGTGACATCTGGTAAAACATGCCACTCTTTTGCAGCGTTCTCAGCGTAGTTGGTTAACAGTGGGGCCTGACACGGTATTTAGATGCGCATACATTAAGTGACAGACAGACATCCGTAAGTAATTAGTTCCAAATACTTAAAAACTCTCTCTTACTTTACATACATCTATTAACACAAATTACTATTTATGACAGTTATGTAAAAGCAGGTAAATTATGTAATAAGTAGGTTGGTTATTCAATGTTAAATTATTTAAAACTTAAAAACTCGCATGAAGGGTAGAGTGGTTTAATGGATTTACTGAATGTCTGCACCGAAATCTGACTGGTTAATATTTGAATATGTGTAAGATAAATTTCACTAGTATAACACATAGGAGTTTGTTATCACCTAAGGCCCAACTCTCGTACCTAACGAAATAAATAATAAATATTTGTGGACATTTTTACACAACATCATCTAGCCCCAAACTAAGCATAGCTTGTACTATGGGAACCACATGACTGATAGAATACTTATAAACTTTTTTAGTAAATACATACTTAGAATACAATATAACACCTAGACACAGAACAAACATCTATGTTCATTACACAAATGTTTGTTCTCGGTGGGTATCGAACCCACCACCTACAGCGCAGAAGGCAGGGTTACTACGAACTGAGCTATGACGGTTGTCACAAAAATGTCGTCAAAATAAAGTTTTGATCGTATCAGCTCCAAAAAATATGAGATTGGGCCTCAAAGGCTGCTATTTTTGGGAACGGAACGTTTTCGGGAAACTTTTGATCGTCACAGTTTTTGCGCAACCTACAGTTAAGAAAATAGGTACCGCATACTTTATTACATAATATTATTTTTGTTCGTAACTGAGAGTTGAATTACCTACCATATGACTACATACGGCCCAAGGACAGGTTTACGTTATAAATTTCTGACTTGAAGTGGAAAGTTTTTGAATACGTTGCGTAAGAGTGACGTCATTTGTCATCTTGTGTGACATTGCGCAAGGGTCGTATCACGTCATGTGTAATTTCACCTCTTCCGGTAGGCAGTGCTGTGTGGCGAGACGTAACTAAATGTAAGAGTCTTAGAATATATCTATTCAATACTCAAATAAGTAAAAAAAGTAAGTAGCTACCAATCATAATTTGATATCAGCATTGTCATTCAGCGTGGCAATGCGACCAGTGTTTTAGGGACGCTTCCGATTGGCACTGATCTGGATCAGTTGAGCTATCTTTAGATCATTTGCAGCGGTCTGTATATAACTCAACTGTTTCATTTGTATTTTGTACATACTTTATAAATACTTGCATAAGCTGTAATTTTCTTTGTCAATAAATGTTACTTAAACTAATACCGCGGTACCAAATGTAGAAAAAGAATTGCATCGCAAAATGAAAACTATCTGTGCCCCTGGGATCGTACTATGACTTTTTTTCAAAGTCAAAGTCTAAAAGCATTTATTCAGTAATATCCGTAGGGATCATCTTGAAACGTGCGTCGTAAAGCTAGATGAATCTAAGCGCCACTTCCTCGCAACCAAGCCTAAGAGAACCGGCAAGAAACTTACTGTGAGAAAAAATTACGGCTTGGTGTCTACCGTTTTTTGTATGATCCATAACAAATTAATTATAATGTGAATAATGAAACTCCAGTGTGGTGTCAATCTAACATAACATACATACTCGAAGTCCATAAAACTGCAAACCTCGAGTTTTAAGCTACGGAGGGCCGTAAATCCATTTAAAATAACAAGCAAACTCCATTGAACACTTTCGTTCCGTTGTAGAGGCACGGGACGTCACCGGTGAACTTGTTACCTGTGATTGTTCTGAACTTACATTCTAATCATTATAATTTCTCAATCCTATATTCCGAGGATGACAATGGCGGCCTCGTGGGATTCCCCACACAATACAATTGCACGTCCGGACAAATTACTTACAGCGTTGCACGGGGGCTATAGAATTTTAACTGATATTTTCTTATCTAGTTTTAGACGAAGTACGGACGGATTGTGACATATGAAAGAAATAAAAAAAGTAAATTTATCAACAGATTTTATGACTTAAGTTTAGTTACTCGAATAGTAAACTTTTACACAGCTAAAACTTAAGTAACTTAAGAATCTATCAGTCTCTAAATGTCTATTGTTTTTAGTTTTGTAACCCTGTAATGTGTGTGCTAAAGCAGCAAATAAATTTCTGTCTATGTCTATGTCTAAATAGTTTGAGTTAGTAGAAGGGTTCTTCCGAGGAAGTACTACCACGATGTCTGTTTCTGCCGCCAAGCAGCACAGTGTGTTCCGGTTTGAAGGGTGTGGGTGTCAGTGATATTACAGGCACATGAGGCTTAACACCTGTATACCTCAGGTTGAGAAGTGCATCGTAAGGCATATTCTTAAAGAACGTGACCTACGAGGTAATGCTTTGTTATAGGTAATGGTAACCACTTAACATCAGGTGGGCCATCTGCTTCTACCATCAGTAAGCCATATAAAAAAAGTTTATTGTAAATAGGTATATAGGTACTGTGTGTACATTTTGAAAGCTACGAATTAGTTACACATTTTACTGCAGCTAACTGTACTTTGGTATACATATAAAACCTCTACACGCCTATTTCATGCGGACAATAAATCAACCACATGTTTTTAGATTTGAATCGAAACATTAAAAATATGTTAGAAAGTGATTGAAAGTAGGTATTTTACATAATAAACCGGTTACCTACCTTTACTATACGGATGTACAGATTGCCAGCGGGTCAATCACCTACCTGTCTTAACCGACTTCTGTGTAGGAAAGGCTCTCAATTCCCCGTGCATACATTTATGTTATCGACGACCGATGCGGCGGGCGAATTGCAGGTTCGATTCCCGCTCTGGAATAACTGTTTGTACGATTTGCAAATATTTATTTCGCTGGGTATCTTCTATCAATAATAAAAATATCGATGTATGTAATGTATTGTACTAAGTACATCAGTCATCTAGCACCCATAACACAAGCTCTGCTTAGCTTAGAGCTATAGATGATGCTGTGTGGGTTGTCCAAAATTATTATAATAATATTTAGTTTTAACCAGCAAGGTATTGCTTTGTTATAGGTGTTGGTTACCACTTAACATCAGGTGGTCTATATACTTGTATATCAGCAAACAGTATAAAATAATTAAAAAAACTAGTAAATATTTTTCTCGCTGTAGAAATCAAACCAGCATCTTGCACCTGTTAGTATTGTAAGTACATGTATATTTTTAGTAAAATTGGAAAATTTCACGTTTTAAGAAATAAACCCCGATTGCAAGTCAAATACTTTCAAAAGGTCAAGCTATTTTATAGCATGCTACAGTAACATATAGCACCTTACAGGTGCCTTAAAGGTAATTTGTACCAAAAAAGGTTTAGGATTAATTTTAAATTAATAGAAAGGATTATTTTGAATTTTAATTAAGAAAAAAATACGAATCAAGCAGTTATAGCCCATAGCCCACCGCATGCTGAACGGTAACTTAACCTTAGAGGTTTTGTCTTATGTGGCATTACTAAAGTGCATTAATTGCTGATTTAGCAACTACACCTTTCGATCCTATGATAGTTTGAAACCGGTAATAGACTCTCAAATGGTGAAGGAAAATATTGCGCGCGGTCTAGTTACTCTGCACCATGTTCCACTCATCTTTCTAACTAAGCTGTGAGGAATGTGAGGATGGATGGCTGAGCAACCCTCTCTTCTTCAACCCATAGTCTCCAGGATCTTTCTACCCCATCTGTGATCTGGTTTTCGGCATATGTGACCTACCTTTTTCAACATCTTTCTCGATACTACAAGGGCCATACGTCTGTTATCCGGTTTCGTCTCTTTATCTCTGTATTCTTATATGGTCAAGGAAAGGCACACCCAACATAGCCCTCTTCATAACCCTTTGCGTAGTATGCAGCTCTACTCCATCTTAAATTCAATCCCAGGCATCTCGCTAATAAGGGCATGAGTGAAAACTTACTACTTAACTGGTTCTAACTATTTCATAATGCTGAAGCATGCGTGTATATGTAGTTTAAACATTTTAACCGCTCTACAAGATTCATGTCGTAAATTTTAATTGCTGTTTTTTACAACTTGAAAGCCGGCAAATGAATATCTATGCTGATAAAAATAAATTAAAATGTTCTGACAAGCCGTTTTACAAAACGCGGTGCTCTATCATATTGCCTGAGACTTTATAACGCGCAGCGCTTTTTTTTAATGTGACTTGCTGCTGGAACAAGCAGATGGCCCATCATTTCATTTCATTTATTTTATTCCAGTAAGATAACATTTAAGATACACTTGGAAATGTCAAAAAAAAAATACAATAAAATGTCAAACACAAAATTAAATTAAGAAACAAAAGAATTAAATTTAAATTAATTAAATCACAAAAAATTCAACGAAAAAAAATAGATTAGGTACAGAGTAGAGCAAACCATAATATTTATGGCGTATTGTCATCAGCTAGAGCTTCGTGAAGAGTATAATACGATTTCATTAACAATAGCTCCCTAACCCTTAAACTAAAGTCAGCATGGCCTAAACTCCTCATATCATGGGATAATTTATTATATAGCTTAACACCTAAGCATATAAAACTTTTACCAACTTTGGTCAATCAATGTCTTGGAAGGCAAATGTTATTTTTATTTCTAGTGTTGTAGTCATGGATATCAGTTTTAAAGTCAAACTTATTAATATTAAATTTTACATACATAATATTCTGATAAATGAATTCTCCAACCATTGTCATTATTCCTAGTTTTCTAAATTTTTGAGATCTGATGTTAAGTGGTTACCTACCATTACCTATAATTTTGCTTTGCCTCGCAGGTCACGCTCATTAAAAACGTGGTCTTACGATGTACTCTACGTTCTGCTACCTGTTAAATTAGGATTTAGGGGTAGGCAGTCAACGTCTTCTTTATTTTCACCAGTATCAGTGAATACTTAAACTTTAATAGTTTTAGTAATCAAGTCAGTAAAAAAAATTGTACCTGCTTCACTAGTCAAATTACGCCTTACTTCGTTTGTGAAGCTATCTGCCACACAAACTGATACCATTATCACATCTTATCAGGGGGCTAATTAAAAAAAATCTAACTTAAACGAGTCCTTTTGTATCAAATTAAACAACTTTAGGCCCCGTAGTTTCGGATGTTTCGTGATAAGTGTGGTAGTGGACATTATGTTACAGAATGCGCGATTACGTTTGTTACAAATACGTGCTTCGCAATGTAAGTGGTCTTTCTGCACGTGTTGAGCTTCGGAAGCACGCTGACCAAGCGGCCTTGACCTTATAGTAGTGATATCATTTGACGAGTACAATGTCCATTGGACTGACGGTCAAGTTCATTCACAAAACACAAGTTCGATATTAGATTGTGGCGCACAGCTAAGTAAGTAATAGCTCTACCTTTTGTGATAGGTTGTGGGTTCAATCCCCACCGAGGAAAAACATTTGTGCGATGAAAATGTATGCTTGATCTCAGCTCTTTTTTTATGTAACTCGCTGAAATAAAGCAATTAACATCATCTATACCATTGACAAAATATTCACTGGTCATAATTGATAGAAACGTGCCCAACCAACGATGTAATGCCCTGCATCCATTCAACCTGAAGCATATAGTGTTAAGCCTCATGTTCCTGTATTGATACTTCTACTACTAACTGTCATAAAGCCATGGTAAAGACCTTGGGCAGCCTAAAAACTCCGTCATTATAGCTTGCCCCAACTCATACAAAATTACTACTAGTCTGTCATGTTGGTGGTATTGTCGTGTACTTCAGTTCGAATACGCCCACGTACTACAAATTCCAAAAATACCTGTCAATGATTACGTAAAGATAATTCAAAAATACTTACACCAAATAGTGAGAAAGCGCACGGGTGAAAGTAGGCAGATGACCTACCATAGACTAGGTACGTTGTAGATGAGACACTGTAGGTAAAAGTTGTTTTACATTAGAACGCCCCGTTTCGTAGAAGGCTGTGGGTTCTGTTTAATTCTTAACTAAAATAAGCGTTGCCACTATAATATTAAAAAAGTTAATTAATGCAGCAAAAACACATAGGTACATAGAATTCAATCTTATAGTTTTTTTTACGTAAGTGACTAATCATTTATTAACAAAGAAAAATAACAGCTAATACAAGTATTTATAATTGGTATACACAAAATACATTATGAATACAGAAAACACAAAATAAATATATCTTATAGTGGAAATTTTCATATAAACTTTAAAATCATTTTTTAGCAAGCCATTTGGTTGCTCCCAAGAATAGGTATTATTACGGATCAGTAAATAAAATAACATCACATTTATGACATTATCATAGACACAAATGCTACACAATTATAGACAAGTTGTCGCATCAATACTGAGTCGAGTGAAAATTTGAATATAGGCATGTAGCCAAGAATGAAAATGTATAGGATTGAAGCATGTTACCTAAGTCTCGTGGTCTAACTTTGATAACATGCTATGTTTTATTTTAATTTATGAAACCCTTTTTTATGCTTTACCTATTTAAGCAAGCTTTTCTTTTATATCGGATATTGCGGTTTTTATTCAAGGAATTAGCAAAGTTCCCATGATAGTTACATACCTACCATTCTTTTCAGTTCTAACAACCCTACAAGACACCATCGCCCGAACCTTAGTGTATATACATCGACACACGTAGGGTTGTCAAATCTGCTAATAAAATCAAACTTACTATTTTCTAATGTTTATTTTTAAAATGAGATTTCTGTCATCACGCCACGCTTGGCTGGAATATATCGCTTACAGCGATAAGACCGCGCCCATTGTACTTGTGCTATCTGAACTTTATACATTATTATTAATTTGTAAAAGGATCATACAAAAAAACGGTAGGAACCAAGCCGTAAGTTTCTTGCCGGTTCTTCTAGGTTTGGTCGCGAGGAACTGGCGCTTAGATTTACCTTTCAAGATGATCCCTGCGCATATTACTGAATAAATGATTTTTGACTTTGACTTTGACTATGATATTTGTTTGTCTTTGACGCGTAGTTTTCTATATATCTTGGTTTCTTACTTCTACATGGTTATCGCATCTGTCCGCCGGGTAATGTATTCTATGACCGGTCACACGAGTAACTTTCGTCTTCATTTCGAGAAAGCTAGGAAGCTGTGCTGTATCGATTTGATGATGTGTCGAACTTCACGAACCTGCATTCAAACCAAGGAATCAATATTTTTATAATTTACTAGCGAAACCCGCACGAACTCGTGTAGTTATTTTCCAAATTTAAACCCCTGCTTTACCCGTTTAGGGGTGGAATTTCCGGAATTTTTATTACACACCTACACACTACCCCTATCTTGTCCTATCACAGTATTTAATTCTATTCACAATATAATCTGTAATTTATTAACCGGCTTCCCGCGATACAGGCTTGTATTTGTGAAGAGAGCAAGACCTTCGCCGCTGCTAGAATACTTAATGTGTGTATGTGCCAAAGATTTGTATTACCTTTGGACGTACTTTTGACTACCCCTATTAGACAACCGCAAAGAATGTTGTCGGTAGGTACTACACGTACTAAGAGATCTGAGGATAACTTCCTAATAATTCAATTTAAATATTACGCAATTATTTAGTTTGGTTTAGTGATAGTCGTATCACTTCTAAAATTTTTAATTTTAATCAATTTATTAATTAATTGTTTTTTCTTATATATAAGAAAAATTTAAATCTATTATCTATAATATGATACGTACGTACGCACTTATGAAACATTTTGTATTCTCAATGAGATGTGGATTTCATTCGTTGAAAAAAAATAAAACAATTATCGTACACCGTGCCTGGGAATTACAGTTCTATATCTATACCGCTATATCTTTCGTATCATGATTTTCCATTTCATCATCGCCTGTAATTTAAGCACACCATTTTCTTAACCGTAGGTCGTTGACTTATATGATGTGGGTACATGAGTGAGATCATTTCATGTTGTAATTTCATTTCAAGTCGTGCAGTCTCTCATTTTATTGACATATCCAAGTAGGTACATGTAAGTTCACCTGACAGTTTGCTTTCACTAACCGGTTATGACGTCTGTTGGAAACGTAAAGGTAGCTTTGACCTTTTCATTCATTATTCTTTCGTAAGATTCTGGAGATACATTTATAGATGATAATAAATATTTGTGGACATTTTATACAAGATCATCTAAGTTTTTGGATTCATATTTGGATTTCAATGTAACGCCCAAACGCAGAACAACCTTCTATATTTTCGATCGAACACATAGGATACGCATAGATATATACTTTATTGTATAGAAGGATAGATTATAAATCTAAATTTAACAATGTGCAAAGGGCGGCCTTATCGCTCAAAGACAAAGTCAAAGACGGTATGTAAGATTCTACCGTAGTAGGTCATGCAAAATTAAGTTTTGTTAATTAAAATTATATAATATTATAAAGTACCATCTTAGGTACCTACTTGAAATAAATTGCAACATTTAAATTACCTAATTAGTTCACGGTAATACTTAGCAAATGATATAATATTTTTAATTATTATACTTAGTTTTTATTTTGGGGCCAGCGTCTCGCCACGTAGTTAGCTTTACTACCTACTTTTTTTATTTATATTAGGTATTGTATTTATCTTGTTGGTACAGAAAGTCAACGTCAAAAGGCATTCATGCGCGTTTATAGGTAGGTACCTACGATGCGAAAGATTTCGCGCGAAAATCAAAATCCTTATTTTTGTTGTTTTGGTTGTAACGTATATATTTATTTGTTTCAGTTGCCTCGATGGAGAGGGGTAAGTGTGGACGTGCTTCTAACTAACCCTCTGATATCCTCAAAAGATTTCGAGTAGGTACTAGGTATGTTAAGCTTGAAGGTAGCTGATGATGATGATCATAAAAAAACACTAATAATTACTAGTGTGTAGAACAAGAGAAAGAAAAAAATGTGTTAGAGTGTGTTAGAGAAAGGCATGAGTACCCTAAATCGACGAGCATGTATGAAGAAGACGTATGGATTGCCAAGAAATAATACAGAAAACATAGACTAAACTCAAACGAAAACAATGTCCCGCCATGTGCTTATCCACTGAAGGCAACCACAGCTAACACAGGTAAGTATTAAACACTTAAAATCATAGCAAGTGTAAATCCGTGGTATAATTGCCTTAGCATGTTTCATGTCTTGCATTCAATTAGATTGGCACCACACTGGAGCTTCATTATTTACATTATTATTATTTTGTAACAGGATCATACAAAAAAAACGGTAGGAACCAAGCCGTAAGTTTCTTGCCGGTTCTTCTAGGCTTGGTCGCGAGGTACTGGCGCTTAGATTCACCTAGATTTAAGACGTTTCAAGATGATCCCTGCGGATATTACTGAATAAATGCTTTTTGACTTTGACTTTGGTCTCTGCCTATCCCCATGGGAAACAGACGTGATTTTACGTTACATACGTAAAATCACGTCTGTTTTTTAACATACCTATGAGTAATATTCTATTCTAGTATAATTTAACACTGATCGACACTGACGTGGTGGCTTGATAAGGCCTAAAACTCCAAAGCCGAGTGCTAAGACACTAAGATGAAAATATTATTGCCGGTCACCTATCTAAATAGTGACGGTACAGAACGTTGCTTACATAGTAAATCTAGTCCATTCTAGTTCACCGGCTTACATTGTGCTCGAGGGGACAATGAAAGTGTATTCAACAACTCATTGTTACTTTTTATCTGTCTTCTCTAATTTAAAATTAAAAGCAATGAAAATAAAACCAACTAAGTGCGAGTCGCACTCGCGCACGAAGGGTTCCGTACCATCGGTAGTAAAATCGGCAAAGAAATCACGTTTGTTGTATGAGAGCCCCGTTAAATATTTATTTAATTCTGTTTTTTAGTAGGTACTTGTTGTTAAAGCGGCAACAGAAATATAACATTTCAGTTCTCTATCACGGTTCATGAGAAACAGTCTGGTAACATACGGACAGACAGACAGACAGCGGAGTCTTAGTAATAGGGTCCTGTTTTACTCTTTGGGTACAGAACCCTAAAAATAGCGCCACGACTTAATTCCCAGTTACGGTAGATATTCCCGCAGATATTTTAAACACAACACCTATTCCCATAGTCAGCTTGTACGGAACCAGCAGAACAGAACATACATCTGTGTTCATCATACAAATGTTTGTTCTCGGTGGGCATCAACCAACAGCACAGAAGGTAGGGCTTCTATGAACTGAGCTGTGACGGCTTTTTTTATGTGGCTCGCTGATGAAACAAGCATGACTCACCCTATGTTAAGTGGTTACCATTACCCAAAGCATTGCCTCGCAGGTCACGCACGCAAGGATCATACTCTACGATACGTTTACTCGGCGTATAACCTAAAAAATCGTGTGCCTGTAATTACACCGACACCCATACCCTTCAAACCGGAACACAGCAAGCTGCTTGTCGGCAGAAATAGGCATGGTGGTATTGGTGGTAGTACAACGACGGCGGACGGCTGTCATAATGTCATGAGTCTCTTAACGGTAAGTAGCTCAAGAGTGCTTATTGTAAAATTGCACCAGCGTTGACATATTGCTTTCCTTACTGGTTTTAACCGGTAATTTACTTAATTACGGATGGAAAGCTGTCGGCCACTTGAAGACGACCATGACATATCATGAGTCGGTCATGGGTGCCAAACGAAGGTGTAAGCGGAGTAAGATTTTTTTTATGCTACTGTTGGTGTGGAACGAGCATATGGCCCACCTGATGTTAAGCGGTAGGTACCCATAACCTATAACCAAGCATTGCCTTGTAGGTAACGCACGTTAGGTGCGTACCCTAAGAATCTGAGGCATACTGGTGTTAAGCCTCATGTGCCTGTAATTTCAGACGACCGATGTGGCGCAACGGGCGAATGTCCGCCTGCGACGCAGGAGGTTGCGGGTTCAATTCCCGCCTTGGGATAAATATTTGTACGATCTGCAAATATTTATTTCGGGTGTTCTGGGTGTTTTCTATGCATAATAAAAAAATATCTATGTATGTAATGTATTGTATTAAGTATATCAGTCGTCTAGTACCCATAACACAAGCTCTGCTTAGCTTGGGGCTAGATGATGCTGTGTGGATTGTCCAGCATTATTTATTTATTTATTATTTCACCGGCACTCACACCCTTCGAACCAGAACACAGCAATGCGAGCATGTAGCTTGGCGGCAGAAATAGGTACGGTAGTAGCAGGTTCCTCGTGTCTCGTGTAGGTACCTACTTGGTACTAAGAGATCGGAGGGGATATCTACCGTGCTTGGGGAACAAAGTGATGCACCCCTTCGCCCCTAAATGCTTTACGCAAATAATGGACGCCCCCTTAGTTGTCTTCTTCAGGCCGACGATTATAGTAGAACGAGTATAGGTGGTAAACCTTGATTGTTTGAAACGACATCATTAAATCGCTTCAATCGATATTCCCATCGATATTAGTTCCACCTTTTTATTAAACTGTAGTCTATTATTACGAAACACAACATCGTTGGTAGAGGCGTAATTAAATAAAAGTTCTCACAGTTTTTCTTTAAAAATGGAAGTAGGAATTGGGTGACGGATGTCAGTACTTCTATTGGTTTCCTTTTCCGGCTCAATCGAGTTACTTTTAAATTAATTGTAAAGGTTGATTACGCGGATCCGGTGGCCGCTCTGGTGAAATTGCAGGCACTTACCATCGTTGTAAACCTCTTCATTTAAGTATCTACTTATGTAGGTTATACGTATAACTTAATTTCCATAACCATTAATGCTACTAGTAGTAGTTTTTGACTTCAAACACTATAATTTACAGTACGCGGGCGATATGAATTTAAATTGAGTAGGCTTGCCATAGTGTGTCCCAGAAGTTAACAGAACAGAAGGCAGAGCTAATTAACTGAGCTATGAGGCCAGACAGACTACTACTTATATTCGTAAATTTACTAAACTTACTAAAATATGCATTTTCCTCAGCTGGGCCTGTGTCTCGCGCTGACGGCGGCGCTGGCGGCGGCACAGGACACGCCAGCAGGGCTGGTCAGCACGGACAGCGAGCAAGATCTACAAGCTGAGGCCACACACTCAGGTCATTTACCTTACCCCCTAAACAGAGCACTGGCATTCCGCACATAATTTTTTTTTAATGCAAAATCCATTGTTGCACGAGTTTAAGGTGGAACAAGTCGTTACTATTTCCATACAAACGCTGTAACTGAATATCTCTACTAATTACTAACGTGCGTCCGAAGTTAAGTTTGATACTGAATTATCTTGCCGTTATCTAGGCTCGTTACCCTATATTCTACAGTAAAATCAGATTACCGTGAAAGTTACAAGCGTCGAGATATTTTCATTCGCCAATTCATTTCTCAACCTGTTATAATAACGGACACTTTGTACTTTTCACAGGTGCTCAAGCACAGAAGAGGGAAGCAGGCCTCCTCAACTCTTACGGCGAGCCTCTTCCTCAGGACGCGTACGGGCCCCCGGGAGAGGTGTTAGCACTTTCAGGAATTAGCCAAGGTAGACATAGACATAGACATACATTTATTTGCTACAAAAACACACATACACATACAAAACAGATCAAAAGTAGAAAAAAAAGACAAAAAGAAGGATATAAGCAGTAGGTGCCTGTGTGCTACAGCAGCAAAAGGGTCTCGACTCAGCGTATGCCTCACCACTATTATTATTATTATTAGGTAGGGTGTATTAACTTAAACGATGCTGATGAGAACACCAGTGGTGGACGGCCCTGCCTTCTGATCTTAAGGTCGTGGGTTCTCCACCAGTGCCAATACCAGTGTTCTCAAACGGTGAAGGAAAACATAGTGAAACAACACTGGTGTAAGCGTAATGTGTCTGTGAATTATCTGGCACCCGTACTCTTCAAACGGGAACACGTTGCGCTTCTTGGAGGCAGGAATAGGCATGGCTATAGTATTTCGTTGGGCGAGCCCTTCACTAAGAGCTCTACTACTAAAACATTCAGGCATACCTACGCCAAGGGGTATCAGACATGCAATCAAGACATTACCGACTGAACAGCATATTTTGAGTGCATATTATTTCCCCGATTAGTCTAGGTAAGAGAGACTAAGGGCTTGTTCTAATACTAAAAAAATAATTTGTACAAGTAGCTTACTTCAAACTTCCAAAAACACCATTTGTATAGTTTCAGAGATTCAGCTCCCAGGCCACGCGGTATACGGACCTCCCGAGCTCCAGACTACGTTCCAAGACACGCCACCTGGAGCCTACGGGCCCCCAGCCCCCGTCGTCTTCCCCAGCCAGAACTATGAAGGCCCCCCACCACCAGTCCATAAGCCCAGGCCTTCTTACGGCCCACCGAAGCACTACGGCCCTCCTAAGCAGTCTTACGGCCCGCCAAAACTATCCTACGGACCGCCGAAGTATAGTTATGTACCAAAGAAAGGTTACGGCCCGCCGAAACAGAGTCCACCGAAACTGATCTACGGAGCCCCGTTCAAGCCACCGAAGTACTTGTCTCATAAACCTGTCTATGGAGTTCCTAAGCCTATCTATGGTCCTCCCAAGCCTGTGTACGGTCCTCCTCCTCCAAAAATAACGTACGGAGCCCCAATCAACGTGCCAATTCAGAGCGTACAAGACTTCTCAACGGTAACTCTGTCTCAGAACATCGGGGGTATAAGCGGCCACAATTCTTTAGATCTAGGTTTGCCTGCTCCAATCTACGGGACTCCTTTGGTTTCTCTACCGATAGACTTAAAGCCTAACTTCCCGATCCCAGCTGACACATATGGACCTCCAGGACAGGTGTTAGGAGCTGGAATTGAACATGTGGAGGTACAAGACGTGTCGAATGTGCATTACGGTCCGCCACAACCGGATCCGAACCCGAAGCCACCTCACCCTGGCATCCCCGCCCCGCCAACCCCACCTCACGTGCTATACGACGGCTGGAAGCCTATCCCAGGAGTATCACAACCTCAAGGCCATGTAGAGCATGTTGAAGATCAGTACGGACCGCCTCCTCCTCCGCCCGTTCAAGAAATCCACATCAATCTCGAACAATCCCCGCCGCACGAAGAGCATCACCAATTCATCAACTTGGGAGGGCAATCGGCAAGTGTCGACCAACACCAGCAATTCTCCGGTCAAAATCAATTGGAAAACCATAATCAACAGTTCGAAAACCATAACCAACAGTTCGAAAACCATAACCAGCAGTTCGAAAATCATAATCATCAGTTCGAAAATCATAACCACCAATTTGAAAAACATAATCATCAATTTTCGGGACAAAATAACCAATTTTCAGGAGCGCAGATTACATCTGGGTATTCTAGTGTGCACCAAGACGCTTTATCGAGTTTTGACTTGAACTCTATTATAGGAGGTGATACAAACCAGATCGACCAGTCAAAGGCGGTATTTGAAGCGCATTACACCGATCACGACCCTCAAGGGGATCTGGCTCTTATACAATCGAGCATTCCGTCTGGAAAACCGCACGACACATACGGTGCCCCTCCGCTGGAATCTCTATCAGGTGGCCATTATTCGGCATCTTTGAGACAGCACGGCGCTAAAGGCTTAATCCCACCTTCAGGAATCTATGGTGTTCCTCTTGGTAGCCAGTACGGAGCGCCTCCCAAGCCGCCTCCGTCCAACCTGCCTATACCTTATGGATCTTTCTCTGGAGGTGGCCATTCCATCCACACGGGAGGCCCCTCACCGAGACAGCCAATCAAGTTCAGGGAGCCTGTACCGCAAGGTTTAATTGAACACGTCGGACAAACAACACACGGGAAAGACCACCACGGTATCGACCATCTGACCCAAGGCCCTGCATACCTTCCCCCGCCTATCAGAGATATCAATAATGGCAATTCACTCAGCCATGGAGTACAATCTGTATCACTTTCCATCGAGCCCTCTAGTTTGTACAGTCTCCCACACGCAGGTAATCCTCTTAACTTTCAAAATGCTCCTAGCAGCTTGTATGGATCTCCCATCGACTCTTATTCAGTGCCGCTTCTGACTGTAGGTGACCACACAGCCTCAGGATCCAACACTAACACTGTTACGGCTACCATCGACGGAGCTGCTATTGACGGAGCTCTGTTAGCCAATCTTTCAAGTTTAGAAGCACAAGCAATTTTAAAACACTGTCCGTATCATGAAGCTATTCTAAAAGCAGCGCGGTCTGGTGAGAAGATTCCCGCTGATCTAGCTTCAAAGTACGTAGCCAGTTTAAGCTCATTAGGATCGTCACTTGCCAAGAATCTTATATCTCAACAGAATAGTTTTAACGTTCCGTCATCGGGTAGCGGGTCTGTATCTTACAATTCCAAAGATTTGTCCACCGCGTCCCATACGCTCGTCCAATCAATAGCGCCCAGTGAGTACAGAAATGACAAATACGATAAACTGAAAGGAAAGTCGATAAGGGACTCTAATAAGCAAAATTATAAAGAAGAGAAGCTACAGTACGTTTCCGATCAAATTTTCAAGACTTCGGAAAAAATTAAGAGTTTGAGTGAAGAGGCGAAAAAAATACAGCAGAAAATAGTGTCAACGAGTCAGAACATTCAATCGAACGGCCATAACCAGGTTAATAATGGTATTGGAGTAAATGGCAATCAGGGGACCTACTCGTTCCAGATTCAGTCGTCGAACGGCAAAGACCAACCAACGATACCTCATGACCAGTTACTTTCTGAGGGACTGTTGCAGAGCATTCTGCAGGCCATAGAACAGCCTGGAGATAGCCGAACAGGGCCGCAGCACGGTAATATCGTCCAGACAGTTCAAACTACCGGGCAATTTACTCAAAACTCTCAACAAAATAGACACTTCGCACAAAGCCCGCAAGGAAAGAACGTGATCGTGCAGACCGGTTTTAACTACCAGCAACCTCCTTCGTTAAGTTCAGCTAACTTCGAAGGGCTAGTTCTACCCGCGGGCTACGAGCCCATAGACAGAACGAAAGAAAAGAAAGACCAGGAGGTTCAGGGCTCTATCAAAGATGTCAAGGTACTGCACAGCGAGATACACAACCACAGAGGAGATATCCCAGACTGTGACTTGAAGGGCGACCATTCTATAAGGCACTCTGTTATCGTAGCCCCACCAGAGCTAGACAACGTGAGGCCTGTCCAGGAGCTAGATGAAAACGATGTTGCCATATTCTTCGACCAGAAGCCTGAAGATAAAAACGAACCGGTAACAGAGATATCAGTAGCGACCAGCATAAGTGAGAACATTCAGGAGTACAGTGGGAAGAACAAAGAATTTGGTGACAAAATTAAGAAGACTTAAAATGAATTGTAAATTGTAGATTCTAGTCGTAATTTTAACCAGTGGGCTTGTCAAACAGAGGCTATAGAACACTACAACCTTTAGATCAAAGCTAAGAACGTCCAATGAAAATGTAGGCACGTGCATAATGTAAGCCAACGAGCAAAGTAGGCACCTCGTTTTTCTTGTCAGATCTGTAGCCCGAATAAAAATGACGTGAACGTGCCCTTAGTTGAATTCAATAGAGTTGCGGCACAAAAATGCCGTTATGTCAAATTGTAACGAATTCGCTTCTAGGATTCTAGATAAATTTGCTCACTGGCGCCATTTTCTAGGTATGACGCCATCTTAGAAATCTGAATTAATTTTTTTAGGGGTAGTTTTTGAAGAATTTGGAACACATCCATACTTTTTATGTGGATAAAAAATATATTTGGATGCGTTTCAAATTACCTCATTTCGAAAATATAATTTATTTAATCTAAGTGTACCTAATTTATAATATGTTTGTAAGAAAACCGGGTGTTTATTTATTTATTTTTGGATGAGTGTCGGACAAGTTTTATAAATTAGTTGATAGTATAACATGAATTAAATGTACAGTTGAAATTTGAGTTTTACTGTAACAACAACCCTAATGCTAGCTTAAGATGAAGATCACTCAAAAATAACTTCAAAATAATCGTTATATTTTTATTTTAAAATTTAAATAAAGTAACAATACGGAAAACTCTTTTCTGCCGCAAAGCAGAAAAAAATCGTGTAAATAAAAAATAGGCTATATTACTTTTTAATTTGCTGATGGTCCATCATAGACTACTAGATACGCATAGACTTGTTCCATCACTTGATGGAACAAGTCTATGCGTAGGTCACGCTCGTTAGAAACGTGCCCTACAATGCACTGCTCAGCGACCATCAACCTGAGGTCTCATGTGCCTGTAACTTCACCGGCACCCACACCCTTCAAACCGGAACACGCTGCGCTGCTTGGCGGCAGTATTATGCATGGTGGTAGTACTTCCCGGACGAGCCCTTCACTAAGAGCTCTACTATTAATATATTATTTATTTAATTCCTACGGTTTTAGATTTCTTTTTGTGAGTTTTGTAATGATCTTTCAGGAGTTGTATAGTTTTATATCTTTTCTTGCATTTCCTACAACACAGGTGTCGTTCTGATATGTGCTTGCGCATGTGGCTCGATAGAAGGTCGCCAGTGTGGAACGTTACCTCACAGATCTTGCATTCATGCTCCTTGTCTGATTTGTGTATGCGCATATGGCAATCGAGGTGTGCCTGGAACAAAATAAATAAATTTGGTATAAATTTTGCTGTAAATGCGCCATCTATCCTATAAGAAAAGAACTATTTATTTATTTCTCTCATTTTATATTACATCAACAAGAGTAGGTAATACAAAGAGTAACCTTAAAACTAATATAAAAGAAAGGAACTATGGAAACCAAATGGAAAGTTCTTATGCAGAATAAGTGCCGAGATAAGACTACTATTGTCAAACTTGTAATTTAGTGAAATTTTTGTACCCACATTATTGTGTATCGTTTTCATGACAATAAACTTATTTGTATACTAGCGGCCGCTCGAGCTTCGCCCGCGTGGCAGTTTTTTCCCGTTCCCGTTATTTTTTCGGGATAAACAGTAGCCTATATGTTTATCCAAGTTATAATCTATGTTTATTCCAAATTTCATTCAAATCGGTCTACTGGTTAGAGCGTGAAAGAGTAACAAACATCCATCCATCCATACTTACAAACTTTCGCGTTTATAATATTAGTAGGATGTAAATAAGTAGTAAAATACATAATTTTTTGAGAGCATCAGGTTTCTAGTGGTAGTGATCCCATCTTCTGATCCAAAGGTCGTGGGTCATTTTTCCATTTGAAAAATTGATGTGCGCAATGCCATTGCTTTCAAACGGTGAAGGAAAACATCGTGAGGAAACTAGCTAGTATTCTAGCACCGGCGATGAGCTTGCAACCTATCACGTATAGAATACTAACTTCTGCAAGTGGGTATGTACCAAATCTGGACGTACCTCTGACTACCTCCTTAGACATCCTCGAAGAATCTCGAGTACCTAGGTTTTAGAGATTGGAGGGGATATCTACCGTGCTTGGGGGAATAAAGTCGTGATGCTATTTCTTTCTATTTACATATTTTTTTGACTTGGGACTTTTGGAAAGGCCTCAAAATCGTTTTTCCTGGAAACGTATGGGGGAGGCATACCTGTATAACGGCTGTAGAAGTCCACTGCTGGACATAGGTAGATCAGTGGACTTCTGCAGGCTGTTAATGATGTAGCTACCTACCTATCACTTACTGTAACTCGTTCTCCTGAGACCCAAGATACAGGCTTTTCGCCTAGTTTGGGCCTCGCCGTTAATTTATTTATTTTTATTTATTTATACCGATGTGGCGCGGTGGGCGAATGTCTACCTGCAACGCAGAAGGTTGCGGGTTCGATTCCCGCCTCGGGATAAATGTTTGTACGATCTTCAAATATTTATTCCGGGTGTTCTGGGTATTTTCTATGTATAATAAAAAATATGTATGTATGTAATGTATTGTATTAAGTATATCAGTCATCTAGTACCCATAACACAAGCTCTGCTTAGCTTGGGGCTAGATGATGCTGTGTGAATTGTCCAGCATTATTATTATTATTATTTTAGTTGCACACTTTAAGCACTGTTCTACTTAATCGTAACCAGTTATCGAGCTTGTTTTTGAAGGCATTGACAGATTCAGCGGAAACAACGTCCTCAGGCAGCATGTTCCAATGTTAATGCATACAATCATACTCAAAATTATCGTATCTTATAAATGTCTAATTGTTATCATGTTTTTTTTTTTTTTATACAACGTGCTGATGAAACAAGCAGATGGCCCACCTGATGTTAAGTGGTTACCATCACCTATAACAAAGCATTGCCTCGTAGGTCACGTTCGTTAGGAACGTCACCTAAAATACACTGCTCTGTGTCCATCAACCTGAGGCATACAGGTGTTAAGCCTCATGTGCCTGTAATTACACCGGCACCCACACCCTTCAAACCGGAACACAGCAAGCTGCTTGGCGACAGAAATAGGCATGGTGGTAGTACTGCCCCGGACGAGCCCTTCACTAAGAGCTCTACTACTACGAATGTGACTCTGTTTGGCAATAAATAAATTACCTGTTTAGAGAAGGCGCGTCGACAATGTCGACAGCCGTACGGTGTATCTTCCTTATGTTTACGCATATGCAGTTCGCGGTACACTTCGCTTGTGAATCCTCTCTCACATATGATGCATTTGTATTTTTTATCCGGAGTGATCACTTGTGTACTGTCTAGCTCCATTTCTGTGGAATAATAAACACATACTTAAGATTTTTTTTTGTTATTGCTGGTGGAACTAGCATGGCTCACCGGATGTTAAGTGGTAACCATCCTACTAATATTATAAACGCGAAAGTTTGTAAGAATGAATGGATGTATGGATGAATGGATGTTTGTTACTCTTTCACGCTCTAACCAGTAGACCGATTTTGATGAAATTTGGAATAAACATAGATTATAACTTGGATTAACATATAGGCTACTTTTTATCCCGAAAAAATAACGGGACCGGGAAAAAAACTGCCAGCGGGCGTAGCTGCGAGCGGCAGCTAGTCATCTATAACAAAGCATTGCCTTGTAGGCCACGCACGTGAGGTACGTATACGTACCCTACGATCGGATTCGAACCCACGACCTTGATATCAGAAGGCGGGGTTACTCTCACTAAAGCACTAGAGCTCTCACTAGACGATAAAGGGTTAGGAAAAAACGATCAGCGCTTTTATTACAATATGCGGGCCCGTTTTGTGAGTCTCATATCGTCACACTAAATCACTGGCTGATTGGCTCGCGCAGTGTCGGCGTTCCCTTGCTACTCACGTCACCCATGGAAGGTGATGTGGGTTCTATTCTAAGCCGGGACCGCAACAGCTACGTCAGACCACGGTACCTTTGATCTCTGGTAGTAGCCCCGAATTCTGGCGCAACACTCGTTGCAACTCATTCAGGAGTGTGCTTGAGGATACATTGACAAGGCCGTCTTCGGTATTGGCGGTTTCTGTGGGTTCCCTCTTGATACATTCTGGAAAACAAAAAATACACACATAGAAACAGTAGTGTTTGACTGTGTTTGGGAATCATGTGAGTCAGGTACGAAGGGCACAAAGGGTTCCGTACCGTAGGGCTTCAAAATTACTACAAAATTATTTCTTATAAAAATATTATTCGTTTCGTTTTTCTTTGTCTTTTACTGATAAACTGTAATTGTATTACTATATGCGTATTTTAGGGTTCGGAAATATTTGGGAACCAGCGGTTTTTCCTAGTGTTTTTAATGTTTTCTTTTCCGGCAAAAAAAACACAACGTTCTTTAAGAGAGACGTATAACAGGACTTAACTTGACATTTCTAGTTTATGAACTGAATGTAATTTGTAATTAGCCAATTATATTAATAAATAAATATAATGCGGTCATGTAGGCCGAATCTAACGAATTTGTCACAGCGAAATGAACCAAAGCAAGCAAACTATAAAGACCGATCAACAAATGTTTGGACTTATTACTGGATCAACATTTTATGAAAAGAGGTTAGCGGGCGGCAGCTAGTATGTACGAGCACGTACACTGTCCTACTTAATTTGTGCCTTCAGCACTAATTAAGCAAGCACTTTACGCCAGTTACAGAAACATCAGGCAGTTCGCGTTTGGTTATCAATCAAGCCTCGCGTCTCTTTATCATTCATCAATATCATTAGTATTTTAATCAATATATCAGTTAAAATTTATAGCAGAGTTTTACTGATATTTAGAATACTTCCCAACCAGGGTGTGCAGACCGTACATAGTATGTAACCGTTGCTACAGTATTAACTGGTTTCCTACCGTTACCGTTTAAAAGTACTTTCATTGCACATAATATAACTTCATCAGTTTTTGTCTCATGCAAATTTGGAACAAGATTGATTTTGAAATTAAGTTTAAATTCGTTCAAACAAATAAATTTGTGTAAATACAATGAGGTTGATTACCTGGTATTCTATCATCCTCGACTTCCATTTCTTCTTTCACGGACACTTTTCCTAGCTCTTCTTCAGAGCCTTCCCCTTGCTCTATCAGTTCTTCTTTAATTAACACTTCTTCATTTTCAACAGCGTTTTTATCTTTCTTTCTAACTTTCTGCTCTATTTCTTTTGCTATTTCCTCCTTTAGCATAGCTATTTGGTCTTTTATTATTGCAATTTCTTTATTCTCACAGTCTGTTACCTCATTTTCTGTAGAGCTTTCTTCGTTTTCCAAAACTTTTATATTTCCCATCTTTACCTCTACTTCCTCTTTACCCCCTGATTCATCATCTCTTTGTAACTCTACGTCCACTTTCATTACAACTTGTGGTTCTTCAGTGGGTTCTATATCATTTTCAACAGAAACTTCGTCTTTCTTAGATAGCACTAACTCTTTTACTATATCCTCGGCCTCAGTTTTGACCTGTGTGACAGGAAGGTTCACTGTAGCTGATATGGATAAGACTACAGTTTTGATCCTTTGTAAGTTGTGGGGCTTTCGATTGACTACTTGTTCTGCTACTGTGTCTGCCTGAAATTACAAATAATAAATACATATTAGTGGGTAATTCACATAGTGCAATCTGGCCCCAAGCAAACCAAAATGAGAACCAGACCGATATAATTATATTGGTTCAAATTATAACCACTAAATGCATACAGCAGGTTTTAAAGCTTGTATGAAAGTTAAAAGGCATTTATTCCGTAGAATCAAAGTAATCACCTAATATTCTTAACTAGGTCGCGCGCGTTTTGCCCTATTTTATATACTGTTGATATTTTCTGGGTTTGTTCAGTTTAAGACATTTCATCGTTATAAAAATATTTTGACGACCGATGTGGCGCGGCGGGCGATTGTCCGCCTGCGACGCAGAAGGTTGCGGGTTCGATTCCCGCCTTGGGATAAATATTTGTACGATCTGCAAATATTTATTCCGGGTGTTCTGGGTGTTTTCTATGTATAATAAAAAATATTTATATATGTAATGTATTGTATTAAGTATATCAGTCATCTAGTACCCATAACACAAGCTCTGCTTAGCTTGAGGCTAGATGATGCTGTGTGGACTGTCCAGCATTATTTATTTATTATTTATTATTATTAGCAAAACGCGTATTTTGTGGTCATTTTTACACAACCTCATGTAGCCCCAAACTAAGCATAGTTACTTGTACTATGGGAACCAGATGATTGATAGAATACTTAAATATGTTTTATTTTTTTAAATACATACTAAGATATGATCCAGACAGAAAACAAACATATAAGTTCATCACTCAATGTCCTCAGTGGGGATTGAACCCATAACCTACAGCACAGAAGGCAAAGGCAGAGTTACTACAAATTGAACAGTGATGGTGCACCTATGTTTTGTATTATATACTTATTTGTAAATAAATAAAAAAATGTTATACCGTAGTACCATACAGAAGCATGAGTTTGAGCCAACTTTCTGACTCCTGAACAAACTGCTTTAACCGCTGGCATTTTCTCAGCAGGGAGCGACATGTGTTGCACACTGACTTTGTAAGATCACGTCCAATGAGCTGCAATTAAACAATGTAGTTATTTAGTAAGTTTTTTTTTTTATCTCTTTTTTCTTGCAATCTGCCCATGCAGGCATTGAGCTTGAGTTTGGTCAGTTTTTGTTGGAGCAGCTGCATAAATGGAAAACACCCAATAGTGTTTCCATCCTGTTTTGTTCTGTCTAATCCACATGCTGTGCTAGGAGATCTTGCAGAGCTCGCCTCTTAATTCTTATGAATGGGGTGAGTCGACTCATGAGGTGTTTGGCTAGTTCGTTCGGTTTAGTAGATTTAGTAAGTAATAAAAGTTTACTTTGTCTCAAGAAACCAGTTTACATTATTATATCACAGATAACTACGGCACAGTTTAGATCTGTTTAGATCATGTTTTTGAGTTTTTTGAAAGAGTTCACATATACATACATATTGTAGTTATTGTGATCTAATTAGCAAAATCAAGTGAAATCTACAGCGGCAAATACACTGAATTGTAACTATTTGTCTTCCTACCCACGGCCCTGCTGAGCCTATAGAAGTAGTTAAGGTCTAAACACAAGTGTAGATACAAAATTGGTAAGGTACAACTACTCACCTGAGTTTGCGACAGCATCTCAAAGGTGTCTTGAAGCTTGGTGCCTTCTATGGATTGCAATGTGTCTGCACCAACCAGACAGATCCTGCACACATGCTCTAACTGATTCATTTTGATCAATAATCACACAAAGGCCTTCAGGCAGATTATACTATTAGAAATAGGTAGGAGTGCAGGCAGTTGTGTGCGCGCAAAGTTTAGTTTTAGGTGAGCCTGTGTTACATACAGCCAAAGCTCGTTTTCACCGGTCACCGGGTTCACGATACTATCCAATGATGTTTAATATAATTGCTTACTATCACATATTTACTAGCTCATTCGCCAACAGTCCATCAACTGATTGCGGAAGCTATTATTCAGAAAAGGAACATTATGCTGGTTTGTCCTAGTGGCTCGTACGAGGTACTGTAGCTGTAAACTGTAAAGCGCTGATAAAGGTAAAACATAGCTAGTATATTTTACAGAGCAGGTAGGTATGTACAACACAGAAACTAAGTCAACAGCTGAGCTGCTATCACAGAATAATAATCTAAACTCGTCTAGAAATGCACCACACCAACCAATCCAATCATACTGAATCAATTCAGAATCATACCTACACACCTACTACACAGAGTACATACCTACCATACCAAAAACAGTAGTGATGCGCCGATACGATCCATTTTCAGAACGGATCTAAACCATGCGATCCGATTTGCGGATCGATTCAACACTATCAAACATCGGACCGCGGTGCAAGCAATGTGGTATGCACAGTATAATTATCTATGTAAGTACACAAATTATATAAGTTGTAGCTGCATGCCGCAACTACTGGAATGGTATGGAAGGTTCGAGAAACTTCGGCACTCTACATGTAGCTGCGTGCCGCGACTACTGGAAGGTGCGAGAAGCTTCTTCGCTCTACGGCGGCCGACGACCAAATGTTGTGGCCCCGCCCTCGTTCCTGATTGGCTGAAATGCTGTCCTCTCATTGATTGATTTATTTCCCCGTTTAGTATAAATACCGTGCAACTTGCGTTAATAAAGCATTCTAGTTCAGTACTCTCTACTTGGTGTTTTAACTTTCCTCAAGTCTGGTTAAGAAGTCTAATTCTTACATTGGTGACCCCAATCAAGAACACAGTCTCAAGCAACCAGTTTTGAGCACAACAAGGAGAATCTAGCCACGGAAGAGTTTGCATACTATGCTACCAAGAACACCACCGCGTCAACCGGATTCCGAAGACAACCACGTCATAGAACTTTGTCAGGAGCCGAAAGAATCCTCTACGGAATCGCTACCGCCCCGATCTCAAGAGATGTCCGTCATAACGCAAGAACTCGCTGGAATAGCACTGTCAATGCGAATTCCACCATTCTGGCGGGACAAGCCACGTCTATGGTTTATCAGTTTCGAAGCTGCAACGAGTGAACTCAACAAAGGTCAAGCTCAACTCGCTCAAATGGTTATAGCTAAGTTGGAGAAGCAAGACATTGAACAAATCGCCGACATACTGCACAATCCACCTTCCACAAACCAGTACACAACTTTGAAGAATCGTCTCATATCTGTTTCCGAAGAATCTGACAACCGCCAACCACAAAAATTACTCTCAGAAGTCGAACTTGGAGATCAGAAGCCTACTCAACTACTACGTAGCATGCGAAGTTTTGCACTCGACAAAGTACCAGACTCAACACTACGTATGATGTGGACTAACCACTTACCTTCACACGTCCGATCTGTCCTGGCAGTCAGTGAATCATTCAGTGCGAAGACTACACTCGACGAACTTGCGTTACTTGCAGACAAGATGATGGAGACCAGCTCAAGCACTCAGATCTCGGCAGTCGCATCTCCTTCAGCGCAATCTTCTAACACGCAATTCCTCGCCGAAGTAATCCGGAAATTATCATTTGAAGTCGCCGCTCTCAAAGCATCATCTCAAAACAATCAGCAGCAACAATACCAAAACTACAGACGCCCATTCCACCGCCAATATCAATCTTCAAGGGACCGATCGCGCAGTGAAACTCCGTCACCCTACTGCTATTACCATCGTCGATTTGGAAAGGATGCAAGACACTGTACCACGCCATGTAGATACAATAACGAGAAGCAGGAAAACTAAAAAATGCGCTCGATGAGGCGGGATCTAGCGTAACATGAAAGTCCTACCGCCTATTCATCACAGACAAAAAATCTGGGCTGCAGTTTTTAATCGATACAGGAGCTAATATCTCATGTAGCTGCGTGCCGCGACTACTGGAAGGTGCGAGAAGCTTCTTCGCTCTACGGCGGCTGACGACCAAATGTTGCGGCCCCGCCCTCGCTCCTGATTGGCTGAAATGCTGTCCTCTCATTGGTTGATTTATTTCCCTGTTTAGTATAAATACCGTGCAACTTGCGTTAATAAAGCATTCTAGTTCAGTACTCTCTACTTGGTGTTTTAACTTTCCTCAAGTCTGGTTAAGAAGTCTAATTCTTACAAAGTATTGAATTTTCATGCGACTTTTTGGATCGATATTTGATATTTATCTATTTAACCATTGCGTTACAGTCACATAATCTTTCTTTCTAAGAAATCTTCCTTTCTAATCGATCTTTCAAAGATCGAATCGAATGCATGCGATCCGATCCACGGATCGGATCGAGACGTTACGATCCACACGCTGATTCACCACTATTGTAAAAGTATTACCCCAACTATCCCAAATGTACAGCCCTTTAGTCCATATTCTTAGGTACAGCTTATCTAATCTGTGGTACAGCCCTGTACAGCCTGTTTAGTCCATATTCTTAAGCCTACAATACATGTTGGCCCAACGTTGCCGAGCGAAGGCCAATACCAACGTGTAGACGGCATGTTTGCCTTGCCTTGCCATCGCTCGGTGTCGCTCGCCTAGCTGGCCGAGTGAATACAAGCGCCAACGTGTATAGAGGTCATTTGCAATGACTTGTCACCACTCGCGGTCGCTCGCGGCCGCTCGCCTCACTTCGGAGCCGTGTCGGTTTTTTTGCACAAATCAAAGGCGCTTGTCTACGCTCGGCCAATCGTGTCCACATGTTTGTCAGCCCGCCATTACGCGTTTGGTGTCGGTCATCGTATGGCGTTATCACTCAATACAAATGTGATGTGCCGTATTTGAGGAAAGTTTGTCCAAATTATCAATAGATGTCGCAAAAATAAGTTAAGTAATTAGAAAGTTTTTATATTAATAATATTGGCATTTTAAGTGTCCCACACTACTAATTGTGTGAGATAATCATTTGCTATTTAATGCAAGATTTTTTACTATTTATTTGAAATTTCAGCCTTTGCAGTCAGAAATCGGTCTCTGGCAAATTGGGTTTCGGTCTTTTTTGAAAACACACGCTGGCAACACTAATAATGTCTACCGTTTTGCTCTGTGTCCGTGTTTGTTTTACATTTTCCTAAAAAAAGCTTTCACATGCTCTTCCCGGTAATATTAGTGATATTTGTACGATGACTGTGCTGTGTTTGGACTCCGTATATTCGGCCTTTGCTGATAAACTACTGCTTTTCCACCTGGACTTGGATTTGGCTTGTAATTTGGTTACCGGTGATACTTCGATCTCCAGCGATGAATAGAGCTGATCAAACGTGTTGTGTGTGCAAAACTATCTTATGATTACCTATTAGCTACGGAAAAGGTGTAAATTTAAAATAAATATCATAATTATGAACAATGTGCATTTATGTTTTCATAGCATTCCCAAGTATGTAGTAGTAACCCACCCCACGACTAGAAAATAATATAGGTATATGATAGGGTACTGGGTAGGTAGGTTTCTATAGATAAAAGTTTGCCCAAATTAGCACGAGATGTCGCTACACGCTCAAATCTTTGAATGATGCCTCTATCTCCAGTATAAAAGTTACTTTATGGTCATCGTCGCACGTGTATAATGAAATAATATCGACCGATGTGACGTAGCGGGCGAATGTCCGCCTGCGACGCAGGAGGTTGCGGGTTCGATTCCCGCCTTGGGATAAATGTTTGTATGATCTGCAAATATTTATTCCGGGTGTTCTGGGTATTTTCTATGTATAATAAAAAATATCTATGCATGTAATGTATTGTATTAAGTATATCAGTCATCTAGTACCCATAACACAAGCTCTGCTTAGTTTGGGGCTAGATGATGCTGTGTGTATTGTCCAGCATTATTATTATTATTATTATTATGTGTTCAAGTTTGTTCTATTTCTATGAATTCACCACCTTCTTTTTTGTCTTTTCTTTTTTTACAACTTTCTTCCGGTATACAAAAACGTAATTAATAAACGTGCTCATCAAATAAATAGCAGCAGCTGCAACAACTTTTACGTCCATATTGTTCGAACCAAATAAATACCGGATAACCATGTAGGTAGTTCGAATGCACAACGCGAACTGACAGCACCCAACGTGTGGGCAGCTTCACTCGTCCAACTCAGCCATTGGCCGCTTGCAATAGTTTGTGTAGACTTGCCGAACGTCTAGACGGTAGCACTTGCCTTGCATCGATTTGTCTACGCTCGCGTTGGCCTTAGCTCGGCCAACATGTATTGCAGGCTTTAGAGCCTGTATGTGTATACAGCAACGGTTACCTTTAAGTCACACTAACAGTGACATCCGTAACTTGCAAAAGGTAGGTGAAAAAAGTGAAACCACAAAAAACTATTTGGACGGTTTACCACCATGCCTACTTCTACCGCCAAGCAGCTTGCTGTGTTTTGGTTTTAAGCGTGTGGAAATTACAGGCACATGAGGCGTAACACCTGTTTGCCTCAGGTTGATGAACACTGAGCAGTGCATCGCGTAAGGCACGATCGTAAGGAGTGCGACCAACGAGACAATATTTAATTATAGGCGATGGTAACCACTTAACATGAGGTGGGCCATCTGCTTGTTCCATCAGCAAGCTGTATAAACTAAATCACCGTTGCCCTCCACATAAAGATATTAAACAGATATTAAATTCTCATGGACTTCCACGACTTCAACCATGCACAACTTTGAATGAAAATAAAAATAAAAACTCTTTGAAAAGAATGAATTAGAAGTACTACTTTGAAAGCAGTGTAAAAAGGTTTTATTTGTGTATAATGTTTTGTGAGGTAGGTATAACGTTTCTACCTACTAGCCGGTGGGTATTCTCAATGCTCAAGTAGGCCTACCAATACCGGGAATATTTTTTTCTGAGGCTGTGAAAGAATATCCGGTTACACGTGATTGGTCAATTTGCTATTACGGCATTATTTCGGTAAAGGTTCCACGTCAAAGAAACCAGGAATTTTGTTAAAAATGTCTGCGAATTCCCACAGGACTTGACAGGAGCACCTCGATATTTCTGCAAACATTTAACTATCCATTTATAACAATTAGCGCTTACTAGAAAGTACAGTGAACATCAAACGTAAAATATTATTAAACATTTTTAGTATTATTGGGAATCTTCTACGTATTACACCGGCACCCACACCCTTCAAACCGGAATACGCTGCGCTGCTAGGCATACTGGCATGGTGGTAGTAGGTTACTTCTCCGGAGGAGCGCTTCCTTCACTAATGCCCATCAGTAAGAGCTACTAGGTATCTACTATTACACTGTGGGACAACTTAGAAGCCACTGCGCCGCCTGCGTTCTTGTCGTCGTGTACTCAAACCGTTAATACGAAACGTCATTTTTAGTGTTTTCAGGATTTTTTCAGTAGACACCGAAGTCAAAAAGTATTAATTTAGTAGTATCCGCAGGGTTCATCTTGAAACTTCTTGGAGCTAGGTGAATCTAAGCGCCAGTTTCTCGCGACCAAGTCTAGGAAAGGCAAGAAACTAACGGTTTGTTTCATACAGAACCCTGGTAACTTACCCAACGCAAGCGCGGGTATGAATAAAGTCAGTTTCTCCGTACGAAGCTTAAATTGAAATAGTAAACAGTCGTTTCCGCTGTAAGCGAAGGATATTTGCAAATTAGTGTTTCCTTCAACATTGCCTAGCTCTGTTGGTTTGCTAACTATACAGGTACTTAACTGCATATTTACCAGGAATGGACTAAAACCACACATAACTTACCTACTTGGAATTATTAACTAAGGTTTTTTCTGTTTCGTTTCGGGTTCCGTACGATGAAATTACAAGTGCATGAGGCTAAACATCTGTACCTATGCCTCAGGTTGATGGACGCAGAGCAGTGCATCGTAAGGAACGGTCATAATGGACGTGACCTTCGAGGCAATTCTTTGTTATAGGTAATGGTAATAACTTATCATCAGGTGGGCCATCTGCTTGTTCCATCAGCAACCTACTACCTAGATAGTAGATGTAAGGACTATTACATAGATAGGTAGGTAGGTGGTTCTTGTTCGGTACCTACTGTTGATTTTTGTAGAAATTTATCTTGAAGACCTTTTTACGAAGCTAAACGTTGGTGGCCAACAACACCCAAATCATAAAAACATGTCCGGCTGGCTTTTGGATCATAAATTCACATAATAAGCGGCGAAGTGGTTAATACCTACCTATTGATATGATTACAGGTAGATTTACCTGTTGTAGCTATTTTTAACGTGATAACGTCCTACTTAGGCCCTTTACACTATAGAATTTGAGATGCAATGCTACGGGGATATCCGTTTACTATTCGGTACCCGGCCTAATATCCGTGTTCCAATATATACCGGATAACATAAAATCTGGATGTTATGTGTAGAAAAAAACGCTCAGGTATTCGGTGCTCCGACAAAAGCTTATGCAAAATACAGCTTTCGGCTAATTCACTTTCTGTTGCATCACTATGACAGCTTTGACAATTAGTCCACCTCCCACAGCACCTAGAGCCGGACAAATAACATACGCTAGGTGCATTAAAAGTTTTAATTCGTATGGGCGGGCCGTTAAAATGTAGTAGCCTGAAATAAATTATAATATTATGAAAGTTTCAGCAAATATTTTAATATTTTTTCTTTCTTATTCAACTGAGACGTGGTCGCTAACTATTGGTGGATGGAAAAGGCTCAGAATCATTTTTCCTGGAAACGTGTGAGGGAGGCCTATGTCCAGCGGTGGGCTTCTACAGGCTGTTGATGATAATGAAAATTTCATCATTTCACATGGATCCCGCCTGACATGGGAATCGAATCGGCACCTTTCGCGTTTTTTTTACCGACTCCGCGCGTTGTACTTAGGCATAAATTTAATCATTTTGATAATTCTAATAACATTGCTATATTAAACTTTGCATGCCTTACTTAGGTAGAATTACATTACTACATCACTGTGACATCTGTACCTATACATGTAATTCGGCAAATAAATACCTACACTTTAAATAAATATACAAAACGAGACGACGACGTATTCACGTGAACATTTTTTGACCGAGCCCCCGAAAAGCCCACCCGATTTTTTCAAGCTCTGCATTGATCTATCATAGGTTCTGTCTAAAATGTATTGTGTGGGGTGAGTTTTATAAAATAACAAAAGAGAATCACTTGATTTCTGGTTATCCACCTGAGTCCACGGTTTGTCACTGTCACCGATAGACTACAAAATTGCACAAATAAATTGTTTTCGTGCCTCTCACGACCCGTGGACTTAGGTAGTATTTATTTTTTTACTTTTCAAGACATTTTATTTTGTAGGTAAACCTACCTAAGTAGGTAAATAGGTAGGTACCTACCTAGAAAATAAGAAAAAGATGGTAAGTAGATGGATATCACCATAGAAATCAAGCTGTTTTTATGAGATCGATCCAACGACTAAGGACTTGAATTAGGTAAATTTGGTTCGGTTAGGTCATTCGCAGTTATTTTTTAGCCGAATTAAATCTTTTAGCAACCTGTTTTGAAACGGACTTAAGATGGCGGATGTTCGCGCCAAAACAGCTGATCGGCACGTGGGAAAATTTCAAATAATGTGCCTAATTTCATCAAAATATCGCACACAATGGTTATTGTTGTGAAACGGCAGTAAAATACATTATTTGAGGACAGACAACCATTGTCAAAGTCAGGTCAAAGAGTTGCTTTTAGGTTATTGTTTGCCGGTTTCGGCGCCAATCAGCTGAGTGGCAAAACAAGTCTGACCGGTGCCTGTACTATGATGCGAAGCGATCACTGATATCGTTTTGTTAAGTTCGCTTGACGGCAGAATTGGATAGAGAGGTGGTATGGTACGGTAACTACAATCTAATGGTCGAGAGTTCAAGTAATATAGGTACTTACTGCTTAACCTGTGATGAGGGATATGCAGTTGCTAAGGCTAAGCTTTCCCATGGGGCAGAGTGGTGATGACGCTCAATCAGCTTTAGTGACCTAAATCACACAAGCTGACACACAGATTCGATGACTGAAGGTACCTAGGTACCTATTTGGACGCTGTTGCCACCGTCGCCACCGTCGCCGGCGCTATCGTTGTTGTCCAAGTGCGCTTCCTTATATTATACCATTATACTTAGTCATCACACTTGCATGGACTCGATGTAGTTTCATACCCGCCCGCCACGCAAATCTTGTAGGTAGGTTGTAAGAAAGCCTTGTCGTAACTGAACTTACAGGCGCAGATGGATGAATGTTATAGGTACCTGCTGTGATTTTTTCAGTTCAGTAGTTTCAGCAGCGATACCTACTAAACTGTTGGAATGTGTCGCATGCTCGCATGGTACGGGGGCGCCTCAATACCTACGTCGACAATCAGCTGAGCAGACCGCCATGTTTTTTTTTCGGCGCGCTTTTTTTCGCTTGCACCAACAAAACAGGTTAGCATTCCTGCCCCTTCTGAGAAAGAGAGCGGCTTGGTAGGTACCGCTGCCTTTTGGAGTTCCGCAAATTTTCATGAACCACATACTTAGATCAAACAAAACCTACATCTCTAGAAGCACTCTTAGTGAACTTGGCTTTCTCATTCTAAGTCAAAGTGTACCTACCTATTTAAAAGGGAATTTATTTAATTAAAAACCAGGGTAAGGTTAAACTATATTACTAGGCACCCGCCTCACGCAACCAAGCCCAGAAGAACAGACAAGAACCATTCATAATCTTCCAACTCTGTACTTCTTTGCTTTGGAGGACACGGTCACGATAGCATCGCGTCGTCATCGGGTCTTCGGTTAAACTAACAACTCGAGTTGGCTACTATCAGCTCACGAACTTTACTTTTATATCAAGCACAAGTCTCTTCTGCAGCAGTGGAGAAACAAAATGATAATACTAAGGTATGTTCCTTCTTTGATCATTACTACCCATTGTCTTGGTGTCACTAACTCACTACCTATACGTTTTAAGCCTCATGTTTCATTTCTCTGCCTCCGGAGTCATCGGCATCTTTACCGCGGAGGCTGCATAGACCATTACGAATAGGTCGTGTGGTGCACGTAATTACCGAGTAGGGGTAGTATGTACCACTAAAATAGTCAAATATAAGTATACAGTTGGGTCCTCCCAAAAAAAATGATAAATAAAGTATCTATTATATCGCAGAATCCTCTGTCTTCCACACAACTCACACTTGCCTGTTTTTTCTTCCGACCAAGCAGGTAGTTCCGGAGGCATTAAGTAGTTTTGGTTATTCTGGTCAACGATAGAGACAGACTATCTTATGGTGAGTATGGCGACAAGAAAATTATACATTCGACAGGCGTGGTGGTCTATTATTGGCAAAATACTGTACTTACCTATAGAATACCATCGAAGTTTTGATGATAGCTTAGCTTTGGGCATAGAAAACTAATTTTTTGTTCGCACCAGTAACAAACAAAACAGTCTACAGAAATAGAGTAAAACACCCAATTCACCCAAGTTTTCACTAATTACATAATATAGTTTGGAGCTAGATGATGCTGTGTAGTGTGTACACACAACATGTTCTTGGTGGTGTTGAACACGACCCGGAAGACGAAGCGTAGGACGTCCTCCTACCCGATGGACTGACGGTATTCTTAGGATCGCTGGAAACGTATGGGGGAGGCCTATATCCAGCGGTGGACTTCTACAGGCTGATGATGATGATGATGATGATGATGTGATAAGAGATTCCCTACCTATGTAGGTATTTACTATACATAATTAGGAATAAGCAGATGGTTCTTCTTACCTCGCAGATCACATTCGTCTGGAACCTGCCCTACGATGTACCATCCTACGTCCATCAACCTAAGCCTGTCTGTCATTTCACCGGCACCTTCAAACCGAGATAGCAACGCTGTTTGGCGGCACGAATATGCGTGGTGGTAGTCCATCCACAGACGAGCCCTTCTCTAAGATCTCTAGCTCTACCACTGTTATTACTAGGCAATAGAGCAAAAAACTTACCAACCAAGGGTAACCAAGCGTTGTTTTGGTGTTATTTTATAGAAAATCTAGCATGAGCGACCTTTTCGCAAATAAGGGACACAATTTATCTTAGACCTAGGCTACCAACATTATACTATATACTTAGCAGTTAGTATTTCGTTCGCGCCAAACTAGCGTCATACAAATTTCAAACCCCGCTGCACTCCTTCAGGGATTTAATTTCAGGAATTCCTTTCTTTGTTCATCCCTGCGTACGCCACCTATGACGCATTAAAAAAAGTTTCATTAGAGGCTTAAAAGTTACCTACCTACTTACCTTACCTAGTCTTGTCGAAGAGTCGACTCTACTTCCACGATGCGTGCGGCTGAGGCTGTCATAGGTTCCTCCTCGGTAGGTTACGGGTCAGTCCATTCAGTCTAATCAGTCTAATAAGTTAAAGATAGGAGCAAGGAAGAGATACTTGCCTACCTATGGTGGTTGATTTTTGAGCGCTTTTTATTTACCTGGCATCATTTATTTTGTCAAAAACTAGCTCAGTCTATATTTTCAGCCACCACGCCACGACGACGACTAACTCATCAGGTAACCTACCTACCACGAATCACAAAATTATTCTTCAGTCAGCATAATTATTTTATTATCAGTACTAAAGCTAAAGATATCCTAAAAACTAAGCTCAACGGCCATAGCGCACTACCAACCTTCGTAGTTCAAAACTTCGCGAATGTCACAACTAACGCGCAAACAAAAGTGTACTTTAATCCACTGAACTAGCTATCAAAACAGAACGTTAAACATCACATAACTTTTTGCTGCATAACAATAATGTCGATCGTGAGAACTTATTATATACAAGCGAATATAAACTTTAGGTCCCAAAAGATAGAGTGCAAAATTCATAACTTTTTAATGAAATACCTGTTTCTTGACCGACAATGACCTCATGAAAAAGCGCGGGAAATGGACTTACTGATAACTCGATCCTGATTTGCAAATGTATGTCATAACTTTGTGATATAAGGTACGGATTCGCTTGAAAACGTAAAACATATGATGTAATTGAGGACAGATTATACAAGAATGAGACAGGTTGGCTAGGAAAGGATCCTACATAGTTTCTATTTACAGTGTGGTAAAAAGGAGAATAACAATTAAATAACTGCTAAGTACATGTACCTACCTATAGCTGGTAGGTATTTTAGTTATGGCCAAATACTGAAAGTTTCTCAACTTTTACAGGCCGTAAAATTTTCAGAAATGCACACATTTAGATAGGTAGGTGAAGTGACTCAATTTATTGCTTAGAAAAATATATTCTGTCTCATGTAACTTCATAGTTTCGTACAAAACTCAGTCATCTCCCCCCACCCCCCACAGATGTTTTCTTGTTGTTTGTTGTTCTTCTTGTCTTCTTTCTTCCCGGAGTTCCCAAAAAAAACCGAAATTATTTAAACTAATTTTAATGGGACTCAATGGTTACAGAGTTTATATATAAAATTAATATCTAAGTTAGACTACTCGACTGGTTCGAGGTGTGAACCAAAGTGAGGGCAGCGGGGGCCAGGAGGTATGGCATCCAGTGACCGTGCCTCGTGGTGCAGATTCAGCGTTCTCACACTTGCATTGTACATGTAATTGGTGTCATCCACTTGCTTATTGAGTAAACGCAGCGTGGCAGATATCGATGTAGCGGTAGGTATAACATCTCCCCTCTCAGATAAGCAACTATTTTTGAAGGTTGGGAAAAAATGTTGCTGGCAGCTTCCTCTGATTCTGAGATGAATCCGGTTCTGCGTAAGTCTGAGTTTGTTCTATCTCTGTTTCTGCATTCTTCCTTGCTCGTCGCATGTAGTATCTTCGGCTTAGAACGATGCTAATCAGTACAAGTGCACCCGATAGAGTGCCGTAGAAAGGGATAGTAGTATGGTAGAGCGAAGAAGATTGTTCTGTCTGCACTGGCGCCTGTTGATCGATTTTGTCTTGAATCTCGTGCAATTTACTCAGATTAATTGAGTTAATCTTGAGTGATACAGGGTCTGGTATTTCATCGGCTTGGCTTGGAATTTTAGTTATCTTCATAGGCTGTCCTCTGATGTGGTCGTTGACGTTGACGATGGTGAAGTCATTTGTGCGCAGCTTGCAGTTGTGCGGTATGGTTGCTAGGTAACTACCGCTGAGTGTGTTGAACTCGTCTCGGTCGCAGATGAGGCGAACTTGAGTCGGTTCTGGGAATACGACGGCGTAATGGCGATCGTCTAGTTTCTCCATGGCGGGTTTCATCAGGTCGATAGTGGTCGTATGGCAGGGGTTTCCTTCGGTTGTCTTTCCGTTGATGATGTCGCAGATGCAGTCTGGTTGGGTCTTCAGTTGGTGGTTGAGTTGATCTTCACATAGATACCTCGTACCTGACTTCGGGCATTCAGCCTCTATGTACACATGAAAGTTACCAGTGGTTGCGAGGAATGGAAAAGGTGGGATGATAGCCTGCCTATTCTTGTTCGGTACGATAGCTAATCTATATAAAATAAAACTAAGTGGAGAAACTATTGGAAATTGAAAAGCAAATACTAATTTATCTCCGCTATAGTACGATGATGGTTTTATAGCGTCGTAGTACTCTCTAATTTCTAAGTCTAATAATAATTGATCTTTATCATAAAAAGTTTTAAGTATACCTATCATATTTTTTAATACGTCTATACCTATCATAGAATGATGAGTGTGCGCGGCACTGCATAATGCTATTGCATTCTCTAACCTACTTATTTCACTAACTAAGCTATTTACGTTACTGCTAGTAATCGCCAGTATTTGTGCGAATTTAGCGAATTTTAATAACGTGTATTGCGCAAGTACATTGCGGTCAATTAGAAAATGTAAAGTTTTATTTATTTCAATTTGATTCTCAACGATTCGAGATATTATTTTTGTATGATCACGCATCCAATCTTTGCTAAGACTGATATGATGATTCTGTGCGGTGATAATTTTATCTTGATTTTCTCTAAGAACCTTAAGGGCATCATTGTACTTTACAGCATCCGTATAGTCCAGATTCCCGGAAATGCTCTTAATAACGGATCCAAGACCGTCTACGAGACCTCTTTTAAAACGGCTTGGCTCTAAGCTTTTTAGTTGGAGCGAAGTGGTGTCTAATTTATTAATTAAATTGTCTATTTGAAATTCGAACAATGAGTAGGTATAGTTATCTAGTTTCCCTTCTATTTGAGTTAGTTGTGATCGCACTAAATTTATATTATCGTCGATTTTTCTCAATTCTATGTACTGTAAAAATGTATGATAATGAGTGGTTAGTCTCATGGGGCCTAAGTTAAATGGTAGAAGTCCTGGTCCATCTTCGAGTCCTTCAAGTTTTATCTCGTGAGCCTGTGTCAGGCTGAGAACCAGCATCAGTATCCTGTAACAATTTCGCGGTCTTAGGGACTCGTTTCAACCTATTTTTAGCAATGGGACCTTTTTTCTTGGAAGTGTAAATGTGTATAGGTAGGTCCGCTAATACAGTATCTTGTGTGTACCTAGGTGCAAGTTTAGACCTACTAGCACAGGGGTTACTGACAAAAATCTGTTGGTCAGGTTGGTATTCCGCCTCTGATTCACGAGTCTTGTTCAGATTTTCTATAATAGCAGTTCTGTTGGCAAGGGATGTCTCATTTATTAGATCATACACCTGTCTCATCTGCTCCCTATGAGTCTGAGTGTACTGTTGTAATAAGTGTCCCGTTATGTCGATGTCAGTCGGATCACGGGGGTCGGTGTGTCCTAGGATAAGGTCAAGGGGCTTACATTTTGTGAAACTGTGTACTGAACTGTTATACGCAATCAAAGCATAAGGCATCAAGTTACTGACGGGCTGGTCTCGTTGTTTTAATTTTAAAATGCGAAGATGTTCCAGTAGAGTAGAGTGAAAACGCTCAATATTACCATTAGCGTTTGGGGAATGGGCTAATGTCTGGTGGTGAATGATTTTATGAATCTTACAAAACTCTGAAAACATTTGGTTAGTAAATTCAGTACCTTGATCCGTAATGATAGTTAGCGGTAAGCCATGGTGCGTGCAAAAAGTTAGTAAAGCTTGTACCACACTAAGTGCAGTGCCATCCCTAAGTAAATAGGCTTGACCGTACTTTGAGAAGACATCAATAAATGTTACGTATTTTTCACTTTGGGCAGTGAAACTGTCCATGTGAACGATCTCGAAGGGTCTTGTTGCCGGTGGCACAACGTTGAATTTAGGCTTGATGGGATTCCTATCATACTTGGCCTGTCCACAGATAGTACAGTCATTTATGAATTTGGTCACTTGATCTTTCATCTTAGGCCAATAATATCTCGCAGATAAAGCAAGACTGCACTCATTAATACCTCGATGGTTAGTTTTGCCTTCGTGGTAGTTACGAATGATTTCCTGCTGTCTAAGATATTCTTTTACATTCTCAACTTCTTTTTTGGCAAGTACCAATTTCATAGATGAGCTCCTAAATTTTTCCTGTAAAACGGGAATGATCTTATACATTCCGAGAGGAGGATTTATTAAGAGAGCTGTTTTAATCTTAGGATTAACGTATTCTTTGACGGCATTAATTAAATCCTCTTCTAAATTAGACTCCGATAGCTGCACGGATGTACGTGTGTGAGTGTCGAACGGTTTTGACGCGGTCACACGTTTCTTTATGTCACCTACAATGGTCAAAATCAGTTGTCGGTGGAATTTGTTTAATGGCTCATCAGTAATCGGAATTTCTAAGATGGGGTTCTCATTGGCAGTATGTGCGGTCTCTGTGCGAGACTCAGAATCGTCAGTTATTGTCGGTGGTCTTTCAGACGCGTTAGCGACCATGGAACTTGTCTCCTCGTTACAGATCTCGACACGTGAGAGGGCGTCGGCATTAGTATTTTTCCTGCCTGGCTTGTGTTCTGTGGTAAAGTCGAATTCACTTAACTTTAGACGCCATCGTGTAAGCTTAGAGTTCGGTTCCTTAAGGTTCATAACCCATTGCAATGGCTTATGGTCTGTTATGACTTTAAACTTACGTCCATAAAGATAAGGGCGGAAGTACTTTGTTGCCCATACGATAGCCAATAGTTCCTTCTCTATTGTACTATAGTTTATTTCGCTCTCGTTTAATGTACGTGAGGCGTACGCTATTGGTTTATCTGATCCAATTGAACCTTGTGAAAGAATAGCACCGATAGCGAAATTTGATGCGTCAGTCGTCAGTACGAACGCACGGTCAAAGTCAGGGTATCTCAATATGGGGTCGTTGGTTAAAAGAGTCTTGCATTTCTCAAAGCTTTTCATATAGTCTGAGTCAAATGTAATCTTTTTACCTTTCTTTAAACACTGTGTCATTGGCTTTGTGATTCGGGCAAAGTCTGGTATAAATTTTCGATAGTACCCGAGAAGTCCTAAAAATGATTTTATTTCTTTCGGGGTCTTAGGCACGGGGTATTTCTGGATAGCAGAAATCTTATCGGGGTTTGGTTTTATACCCTCCCTAGTGATTATGTGTCCTAAGTACGCGGTCTCAAGTTTGAGGAACTCTGACTTGTCCATCTGAATTTTAAAGTTAGATTCTCGTAATCTTTTGAACACCTTTTCGAGATTAACTATGTGTTCCTGTAGTGAAGTTGAAAAGACTATAATGTCATCTAAGTATACAAGACATATAACGTTTTGGAGGCCTCTGAGGACATTGTCCATTACGCGTTGGAATGTAGAGGGCGAGTTTTTCAACCCCATTGGCATCCTTAAATACTCAAAATGCCCGTGCTCAACGTTAAACGCCGTTTTGGGGATGTCATTAGGGTCCATTTCTACTTGGTAAAAGCCGGATGCAAGGTCAAGAGTGGTAAAGTATTGACATTTACCTAACTTGTCAAGGACGTCAGTAATATTAGGTATAGGGTACTTGTCGTCTATGGTCTTTTCGTTAACTTTACGAAAGTCGACAACCAGTCTCCACTTTTGCTTTCCCGAAGCGTCTAACTTCTTAGGAACCACCCAAATCGGTGAGCTCCATGCGGATTCCGATGGTCGGATAATGCCCTGATCTAACATTTTGGCTATCTGCTCGCTAACCTCCTCACGATGGATAAAAGGGTAACGATAGCTCTTGGTGTATACGGGCACTTCGTCGTGTGTCCTTATACTATGTTTTATTTTATTCGTGAATGTTAGCGGTTCGCCTTCAATATAAAATACGTCGGCGTAATTAGAACAAAGCGCGATTAAGTTCGCTTTTTCCTCGGCGTTTAAATGCTCGGTACGCAAACGCGAAATGACGTCTTTGGCACGTGACGACACGGCCGCGGTACGCGTGCACTCGATATTCAACACGGTGGCTTGAGTAGCGTGGTCTAACGAAAATATAATGTCGTTTTGAGTTGGATTAACGACTTCGATGATACCACGACTATTACTAACGGTGGTTATGCAGTCGATAATTATACAGTTACATATGACCTGTTCTTTGATTAAAACTTCGCCGTCCGGGGCGTTTATAGGTAATTTGAGCAACTTTGAACTTTCCGCTGGGATTATTTCTTCGTAAAGGTTCAGGTTTCGCGAGTTGTAAATTTGTATACGATTTATTGCATTTTTGGTTATAAGTGACAAGTCTTTAAGGTCTAGTTTCGCTTCCCATTTAGTCAATAAATCCATACCTATTAAACCGTCAAAATGATTGTGAAATCTATAAACGAATAATTTTATTTCATCTGTATCCCTGAACTCCGGAAAACACGGCAAGGTGATAGAAAATTCATTTCTACTCGTAGCGTGAACGTTTGTAACTTCAAACGGATCGTAGTTAAGTGGTACCTGTGAAAAATAATTTTGCACAGCCTCTGGACTAAGAAATGACTGGTTAGCACCTGTATCTATAAGGAAATTCAAAGGCGGGTTCGATATGCGAATATAGGGTAGCTGCCTTTGAGTTTGAAGGTTTAACTCTATCTTGACTTTTTTGAAGTCAGAGCCTTGGGAAAATCCTCACTAGATGAAGAGCGTGGCTGGTCTACTACTTCCTGAACGGTACAGTCTTCCGTCACGTCGGTTTGATGATGTCCATCATACTCAGAAGGGTATACGTTGTAGTCCGTATAGTATCCGTCATAGTAATTGCCATAGTCATAGTCATTATAGTCATAGCATTCATAGTAATCATTGTCATAGCTCGAACAATCATTCACATTTACATCGCGCGTTTTGAAATAGTTTGAAGGTGGTGGGTTACCTTGCTTAGCCCAATTCCAGCTGGTAGTGGTAGGCATGGGCCTCTCCCTAGCCACATAGTGTGACACACCGCTCATAGGCTTAGGGCTTTGGAATGAAGGTTGGTTCCTAGGTGCCATTTGGAATGCGTTTCGCTGGTTGTAGTTCGGCGGCGGCGCGCTAAACATTTGTTGAGTGCGTGATGGCATGCGGGGTTGGTTAAAAGGCATCCTAAATTGATGTTGCGGCGGAGGTGGTTTAGGCATAAACTGAGGTCTAGAGGGACCTGGCATATTAAAGTTCATGGGTTTGAAGGGCTGCAACTGCATGGTCATATTCTGAGGAACATGGTCAGAAGTTCTAAATCCTAAATGGTCCGATGGCCTATTGGACTCAAATTTTTTCTCCGGTAGGTATGCGTTCCTACTCTGAAGATACATGGTATTCATTTCATCATGAATGAACTCTAACGCCTTTTCAGTCGTATCGGGTCGCATACAGCGAATACGTGATCCTAGAGGGTCCTTAAGTCCGCGTAAGAAAGCCTGAAGGGTTAGCTTTTTATATAAGTCCCGCTTAGCGTCTATGGTGGTCTGCACCGTCTCGTGTAGAGCTACATATGTCATGATTGTGCTAAAAAGATTCTGGCACCGCTCATAAAACTCTTGAGGGGTGTTAGAGCCTTGAGTTAGTATAGCCAAGTCGTTGTAAAGGGCAGTTTCATCCCTCTGGTCGGCAAAATTATTTATAAGTGACCTACGGATGCTCTGCCAATCGTTGGGTATGCCGTTCGCATTGATTAAGCGCGCGGCTGTACCAACAACTTTGTTAAGGATACCGTTAAGGAGCCCTGCAGTATTTAATTGATTGTCATCCTGTGCATACGTCAGCACTAACTGATCACATAAATGAATAAATCTTACTAAAACGTGGGTGTTCCCATCGAACTCCGGTATCAAGCGGAGAGCTTTGCATATTTGATCTAAATTTGCCATACCGGGAGTTTCTAATATAGTGTCTAGCTTACCAATATTTCTTTTACTATCTAAAAATTTCTCTCTACTACTATCTAACCTAGGATCAGTTGATTTTCTTGGTCGAAAAATCTTGATTTTTTTTAAAACTAAAGAAACTAAAAGGAAATGAAGCAAGCAACCACTAGAAAATTCAGTGTACTTACATAAACAGCATCTCGGTACTTCTTGAGGTAATCGAAGGCTGGATTCCCCGGAGAACGTCACTGATTTTAGAATACCCGGCTCGACTTTGAAATGTCTATCTTCCCAGAATTCCCGTCCTGATAATCCTGGAATGACCCGGATATCCTACCGCCTGCGCCAATTATAAGAACGACTCCCGGAGTTCCCAAAAAAAACCGAAATTATTTAAACTAATTTTAATGGGACTCAATGGTTACAGAGTTTATATATAAAATTAATATCTAAGTTAGACTACTCGACTGGTTCGAGGTGTGAACCAAAGTGAGGGCAGCGGGGGCCAGGAGGTATGGCATCCAGTGACCGTGCCTCGTGGTGCAGATTCAGCGTTCTCACACTTGCATTGTACATGTAATTGGTGTCATCCACTTGCTTATTGAGTAAACGCAGCGTGGCAGATATCGATGTAGCGGTAGGTATAACACGGGGATGTTTTCTTTGCACCGTTGTAGTCAACTACCTTTTTGTGGTCCCCAAACCACGCCCCCTACCTTACCTACCTTTTAATAATTAAAGCTTACTACCTAGTTACTGATGGAAAAAGCGGATGGCCCACCTGATGTTAGTCACCTAATGATAACAAAGCATTGCCTCTCATGTTCGTTAGGAACGTGCCCTACGATACACTGCTCTGCGTCCATCAACCTGAGGCATAAGTGTTAAACCTCATGTGCCTGTAATGTCACCGGTAACCACACCCTTCAAACCGGAACACGCTGCGCTGCTTGGCCCAGGAATAGGCATGGTCGTACCTAGTACACACCCGGACGAGCCATTTAATAAAAGCTCTACTAGTAGGTACCTAAGTTGGTAAGACGGTAAGTAGGTAGATACATCAAAGAGTATCTTTCCACTCACTCAATTATGCATATATAGGTAGGTACAAACTTGCGTTCCAAGAAAGATTTAATAGCCCGATAATCTTTGCCGAGTCCCATTCAAAAAAGTTATCTGTCAAGTGACGTGTAAACAAAAATCTTTTTAGGCAAATAACAACCTTTTTATACTAGTAAATAGAGTGTATTTGACAATGCATTGACGTTGACAGGATGCAAAAGCGCGCGAAACTAAAGACCGTCGGTTACGGTACCGTTCCGCGGGCGTTAACTTTCAAATCTGGAATGTGTGGTTCCAGAGACTCCCGCCAAAGACGACGACAAATCACTTTCTTATCACGCAATGCTTTATCTTGAACCTTATACAATAGGAGTAGGAACTATTTTTGCAAGTTACGAGTGCTGAACTGTAGAGTTAAGTTTGCGGCAATGACACGGACATAACATTCAAATGTTTTTATCGAGTTTTATTTTAATTATTTGGCAGCCAAGGTAGTATTTTTTTTTCAGTCAGGTTTAGTTTTGTGTGCCTAGTTTTATTACCGGTATTCCTTCTATAGGTATAAGAACCTACTTACATAAAACATTATTGAAATTTAAGTAGGAAGTAAGTATGGTAATTTTTAAAGTTTTTTATTGTATATTCTTCTAGGTGGTCATTACTAGTCACGAAACCTTGTGAGTTAAAGTCAGCCGCTTTTATTTTTTTAGATGATCTTTCAACAAAAGAAATAGAACAAAAGATGGCTTACAGTGTAGAGACATCTTTGAGGTGTAAAACAATTAACTTTTAATGGGTAACTAGTACAATAACAATTGCACAGCTGAGCGCTATTCTACTCTTGGCCGAAACTAAAAAGTATAAGTATTATTATTATTAAGTGGTTACTATAACCTATAGCAAAGCATTGCCCGGTAGGTCACGTTCGTTAGGAACGTGCGCTACAATGCACTGTACAGCGTCCATCAACCTGAGGCATACAGGCCTCATGTAGGTACCTACCTGTAATTTCACCAGCACCCTTTTTAAACCAGAACACGCTGCGTTGGCGGCAGAAATAGGCATGATGGTAGTACTTCCCCGGACGAGCCCTTCACAGCTCTACTACTACTGGTATGCTCTATAAGTAAGTACCAAACAAATCTTTATAATAATGCTGGACAAGAGCATTTATGTAAGTTGATCAAAAAGCTGAATAGGTATGTACACATGTTTGATGTTTTGTATATTTGCTAGGAAGTTCGGATGACGGATGAGCAAGCTATTTCCGGTTTAACGTTTAACCGGCCATCTTGGGTGGCTTACGATTGATTCGAGTCTGCGTTCGTATTCATAGAAGCCAGTTCATTCCCAGTCAATCCAAAATAAAAAAAACGAGTGTGCGACCACACGACTGAAGTTAAACTTTTTAGTATACGAAACGTAACTAGCTTTGAGAGAAAGAGAGAAAGAACAGTGCTTTCATACCCCCTCGAGGGTTAAACGTTTAACGCAACCTTGTTGGAAGTCGCTTTAGAAGTATTACTTCAATGAAGTGCTGGGGAAATGCCACTAATTAAAATAATACAGACCCGATGCCGGTGAGCTTTTATAGCACAGTTGCAAACTGTCAAAAACGACGTCAAAACTGGCGTTGCTATCGTGCTTGACAGTTTTTTTTAAATAACTTGTTGATGGAACAAGCAGATGGTTCACCTGATGTTAAGTGGTTACCATCACCTATGTTTTAAAACTTCGTCTGTTGGAGGGCGCTGGAAGCCGGGATACAGATAATTCTAATCCGGTTTCTAGCGCACCCCTGCTTATAGAATAGTAAATTGTTATATATAAATATAAGTAGTTAACGTACCTATGCATGGAAATACATATTTACTATGTACTTTTTGATCCTAATAAATTATGTTTATCTTTATCTTTATAATAAAGCATTGCCTCGTAGGTCACGCTCGTTAGGAACGTCACCTACGATGCACTACTCAGCGTGCATCAACCTGAAGGCATACAGATACCATTGTTTTAAATTTTTTGTCATTTTTGTACAGTAACGGATTCCGGACTTGTAAGAATCCATTGATCGGGACTGTTCGGATTGAGCTCACGGTACAAATAATTAGGCAAACAAGCTGAGCACATGGTTCTCTGGCGTCTATAGATGTGGCGTAGAAAGGTCCTATTGTCCTTACTGGACAATTTCTGGGTGGGCAACAGTGGTAGGTCCCATATCCACACCACGCTCTGCCAGTATAACTTGATAAAATCACGATAGCATTCCGGTTCGAGATCGCTCCATGCGGCAGACATACCGTATTTATGGAACTAGTGATTAACTCGGTTAGGTTGTTTTATCTTATTGACATGCTGATGATGGAACAAGTAAATGGCCCACCTGAGGTTAAGTAGTTACCATCTATGACTAAGCATTGCAAGCATGCACTGTTTTGCGTCCATCAACCTGAGGCATACAGGTGCCTCATGTACCTGTAATTTCTTTGGTACAAACACTCTTTAACCCAGAACACGCTGCGCTGCTTTGCGGCAAAAATAGCAAACTATGATACTGATTTCGTTACGATGTTTTCCTTTTCTGTTTTGCGAGGTTGAGAGAGAGATTATGGGACCGCCTATTCATATGCAGCCTTCTCCAACCACTGACTCCTGCTAACTTCAATTTCAAATTATGCACTTATAAAATAGCATTACAGAACGAATCTTACAATAACGTCGGTCCATCGAACGGGGCAATTCCACCGGGCATCGTCAACGAGCGGTCTCGAATCAGATCTAGAATTTTATGACCCCACGTGAGCTATAAATAGTTTTGTGACAATTCTATCTTTGCGCTGATTTTATAGCAGTGACGTCATCCACATCCGGTGACTGGATCAGATCCTGTATTACTTATGATCGTTTGCAACAACTATCCTATTCAGAATTTGAAGTAGGTACAGTCAGCTGCACTAGAATGTATACAACTTGTAATTGTAGAAATGGTATGTCGCATCGTCACAATAAATATCTAGAGATACCTAGTTAATCGATTCAGGTGTGACTTTGTGCAAGACTAAGAGGGGGATAGTAAACCCCTTCTTCACAAGGATTAATGATAATGTTGGACATAATAATTAATAATGTTGGACAATCCACACAGCATCATCTAGCCCCAAGCTAAGCAGAGCTTGTGTTATGATAGATAGATAAATAGATAGATAAAACGTTTATTTGTCTTACTAAAACACACACGGTTCTTATTATGAAGGTACTTATCCTAGGTACACAAAAAAATGAGTTATGATGTGGTTATGAGTACTAGATGACTGATATACATACTAGATATTTTGTTATACATAGAAAATACCCAGAACACCCGGAATAAATATTTGCAGATCATACAAAGTTTATTCCAAGGTGGGAATCAAACCCGCAACCTCCTGCGTCGTAGGCGGACATTCGCCCGCCGCGCCACATCGGTCGTCGTCATTACTACCAGAGATTTGACTGAGGCACAAAGTTTCCTATTTTTTAAATACTTTTTTTACTAAAATCGATAATCTGTTTCTGACGCTGACTGTACCTGTGAAACTTCCTGACTTGATTATTTTCATTATTACAATCGACCCATACCTCCGATAAGAAATACTTAGAAGGGCCTTTGTGCTATGCGATAAATGATGTACAAACATAGTATTGAGGGCTTAGCACGAATGTATTTGACATTTAATTTTGTCGCATCGTGTTGACATTTGTATTACATTGCGCGACATTGATAACGCAATTACGGTGCGTCGGCTGCTTGCTGCGCAGTGTAACAGAAATACGAACAATACGTAAAAAAAACCTTTTACTCCTAGTATTTTAACAGTGTATTGAAATTTTTAGTTAAATTATTTGTTAATATGTACTTACTTCACTTTGAGGTAAAAGGTAGGTACTTAAAGGGTAAAACGGGACCCTATTAGTCAAAGTCAAAAGGCCAAAGTCAAAAGGTCAAAGTCAAAGTCAAAAATCATTTATTCAGTAATATCCGCAGGGATCATCTTGAAACGTCTTAAATCTTAGGTAATTAGTAATAGGTTTCAAGATGATCCCTGCGGATATTACTGAATAAATGATTTTTTACTTTGACTTTGGTCCCGAGATCTGTCCCAATCTGTCTGTCTGTCTGTCCGTTTGTCACCAGGCTGTATCTCATGAACCGTGATAGAGAGAGTTGACATTCTCACAGACAGATGATGGACGAGGCCTTCACTAGAGTTCTACTACTACTAAAATAAAAATTCTTATTAACGTACCTACCAATAACGTCCAATAGTTTTTACTTAGAAGCAGTTATGTCGTTAAAATTGAAGATATCGTTTCATTGATATTCAAGCCATGGCCGGCCGTGGAGACACACAAAGTTTTGTAATCAGACATACCTATACATTTAAAACGGGTTTGTTTATTCAAATCACACCAAATTCACTTATTAGTTTTCTTTCATATACCGTTTGTACAGGCACTAAATACAGCGTCCCGTACTCATCATCATCATCTTCCTGCCCTTATCTCACTTTATGTGGGGTCGGCACCTTCCATCTTCTATCAGTCGCTGCCTGGTGACAGACGGACAAACAGACAGCGGAGTCTTAGTAATAGGGTTCCGTTTTACCCTTTGGGTACGGAACCTTAAAAAAGAATGTTTGTATTGACTGACTGAGTGACATAATATATAACGCAAAGCCTGTGTAGGCTTTGAAATATGACTTTCATTTCAGGGTATGTATATTTGGTTAGGTATAGGTAGTAAGGTGTTAAAGATTAATGTACGATTCACAGTTGTCGTCGCGCGCCGGCAAGTGTGAATCGTACATTATTCTTCTTGGTGCTTGGTGGTACTTTGGCAACATAACCACCTGGGTACAATGCTTTATTTACATGGTAGGACACGTGAAGGACGCTAATTCTTGTATGAACCAAAAGGTTCATAAAACTTCAATCCCTATCTATTCCGCAGCTGATAGAAATTCGTAATCTGATAAGAATATAGGGAAGTACCTACAACCTTAGTTGCTATAAGGGCATAAACTAGACAATGTTCGTTCGGTACCTACCTACGAAGCGATTCTATTTTACATTCGCTATCGATTAACATTCGTTGACAGTATAACGAATAGAATAGAAATATATTTATTTTGTATAAGAATAACTAGCGAAACGCACTAGACTTCGCCCACTTGAAGTTATTTTTATATGATACAAACTTCAACCCTCACTGTACCCGTCTAGGGGTAGAATTTTGGGAATCATCTGAAGATGCAAATCAAGCCCCAGACACTAAAGTTCCCCAAGTAAATAGGGCAGCCCTACAGCTCTTCTATATTATCTCCAGTTTGATATCTACAATGCAAAGTAGGTAGGTAGGTACTATTGATTAATATTTTACACCTATTAAACTCGACAACATCACATAAATATAATGATATAGAATCCTTACTTACTGCCTATATTTATGGATGTGCATGCCTCCAGCTTCCTCATATGGAAAATGCAGATTCTGAAAATGCCAATATTTAGTTCATATTTAGTACCATCATAGATTACAACCATAATTTAGGTGCCAAAAAAACAACGACGCTACAAGCCTTTGAAGGTGTGTTAGCTGAAGTAACATGCCACCAGCTTCCTCATTCAGTGTGGGCAAACGAGTGCTGATAGAGCTATAGAATAAACGCTAGTATTTAGTACCAGATTGGTGCACTAGGTAGCAAAATTTCCAAACCTGCAGCTAAAAAACTCTCGGAGTTATAAGACTTCATCAACGTGTAAGCTGACGTACCGTTATTTCAGCACGCACATGCTGGTTCTCTGAAACGGCTGCAGCTATAGACACGGTTGATATCTCCAGATTCAGTGCACAATTGGTGCCAAAGGTACCAAATATTTGAGGCTTCTAGGTTCAAAACTCTTTGAACTACAGGCTTTTAGCAACGTGTAAGCTGGAGAAACGTTTCTCCAGCTGACACATGCTGGATCTCAGAAACGGTAAGAGATAGAGATTCGGTTGATATCTCCAGATGTCAATATGAATTAGTGCACTTGGCACCAAAATTTTGGAGTCTCTAGGACCAATAGTTACATCACAAGAAGCAAAAAACCATTTAACGGTCAACAAATTCAAACCAGTTTTCGCTTCTATAAAAGCGCGGCGTTGCCGCTCCGCACACTACAATAGCGAGCGAAAATTATGCTTGTTCTCTGTCTGTTTTTATGTCTGTCTCTGGATGCAACGTGTGTTGCCAGTTCAGTTTTAGTAAGTGGACAGTTTTATTCGAGTCTTGTCAGAACAGGTATTATAGGTACGAGGTACTACTAGATAGGTACTTTATTTTGTCTAGTTTAAATTGGGTTTGTATGTACTCAAATAGTTGATTTGACGACCGATGTGACGCAGCGGCCTGTGACGCAGAAGTTTGCGGGTTCGATTCCCGCCTTGGAATAAAATGTTTAATCGATCTGCAAATAATGAATCCGGGTGTTCTGGGTATTTTCTATGTTTAGTAAAAAATATGTATGTATTTTTGTAACGTCAGATTTGGAATTCAAAATGGCGGGTGCAAATGATGGTACAAAAAACTGACATGGGTGTCTTTTTCGACTAATTTGGGGGTGCTGATTACGAATATCTGGTCAAATTTGAAATTCAAAATGGCGGGTACAAAAAATGGTACAAAAAACTGACATGGGTGTCTTTTTCGACTAATTTGGGGGTGCTGATTACGAATATCTGGTCAAATTTGAAATTCAAAATGGCGGGTACAAAAAATGGGACAAAAAACTGACATGGGTGTCTTTTTCGACTAATTTGGGGGTGCTGATTACGAATATTTGGTCAAATTTGAAATTCAAAATGGCGGGTACAAAAAATGGTACAAAAACTGACATGGGTGTCTTTTTCGACTAATTTGGGGGTGCTGATTACGAATATCTGGTCAAATTTGAAATTCAAAATGGCGGGTACAAAAAATGGTACAAAAAACTGACATGGGTGTCTTTTTCGACTAATTTGGGGGTGCTGATTACGAATATCTGGTCAAATTTGAAATTCAAAATGGCGGGTACAAAAAATGGTACAAAAAACTGACATGGGTGTCTTTTTCGACTAATTTGGGGGTGCTGATTACGAATATCTGGTCAAATTTGAAATTCAAAATGGCGGGTACAAAAATGGTACAAAAAACTTACATGGGTGTCTTTCTCAACTAATTTGGGGGTGCTGATTACGAATATCTGGTCAAATTTGAAATTCAAAATGGCGGGTACAAAAAATGGTACAAAAAACTGACATGGGTGTCTTTTTCGACTAATTTGGGGGTGCTGATTACGAATATCTGGTCAAATTTAAAATTCAAAATGGCGGGTACAAAAATGGTACAAAAAACTGACATGGGTGTCTTTTTCGACTAATTTGGGGGTGCTGATTACGAATATCTGGTCAAATTTGAAATTCTAAATGGCGGGTACAAAAAATGGTACATAAAACTGACATGGGTGTCTTTTTCGACTAATTTGGGGGTGCTGATTACGAATATCTGGTCAAATTTGAAATTCAAAATGGCGGGTACAAAAACTGACATGGGTGTCTTTTTCGACTAATTTGGGTGTGCTGATTACGAATATCTGGTCAAATTTGAAATTCAAAATGGCGGGTACAAAAAATGGTACAAAAAACTGACATGGGTGTCTTTTTCGACTAATTTGGGGGTGCTGATTATGAATATCTGGTCAAATTCGAAATTCAAAATGGCGGGTACAAAAAATGGTACAAAAAATTTGAAATTCCCCCAAAAAAAGACCCCATGTAAATTTTTTGCACCATCAGTTGCACCGTCATTTTGAATTTCAAATCTGACCAGATATTCGTAATCAGCACCCCCAAATTAGTCGAAAAAGACATCCATGTCAGTTTTTTGTACCATTTTTGTACCCGCCATTTTGAATTTAGAATCTGACCAGATATTCGTAATCAGCACCCCCAAATTAGTCGAAAAAGACACCCATGTAAATTTTTTTTACCATTTTTGTACCCGCCATTTTGAATTTCAAATCTGACCAGATATTCGTAATCAGCACCCCCAAATTAGTCGAAAAAGACACCCATGTCAGTTTTTTGTACCATCTTTTGCATCCGCCATTTTGAATTTCAAATTTGACCAGATATTCGTAATCAGCACCCCCAAATTAGTCGAAAAAGACACCCATGTCAGTTTTTTGTACCATTTTTGTACCCGCCATTTTGAATTTCAAATTTGACCAGATATTCGTAATCAGCACCCCCAAATTAGTTGAAAAAGACACCCATGTCAGTTTTTTGTACCCGCCATTTTGAATTTCAAATTTGACCAGATATTCGTAATCAGCACCCCCAAATTAGTCGAGAAAGACACCCATGTCAGTTTTTTGTACCATTTTTGTACCCGCCATTTTGAATTTCAAATTTGACCAGATATTCGTAATCAGCACCCCCAAATTAGTCGAAAAAGACACCCATGTCAGTTTTTTGTACCATTTTTTGTACCCGCCATTTTGAATTTCAAATTTGACCAGATATTCGTAATCAGCACCCCCAAATTAGTCGAAAAAGACACCCATGTCAGTTTTTTGTCCCATTTTTTGTACCCGCCATTTTGAATTTCAAATTTGACCAGATATTCGTAATCAGCACCCCCAAATTAGTCGAAAAAGACACCCATGTCAGTTTTTTGTACCATTTTTGTACCCGCCATTTTGAATTTCAAATTTGACCAGATATTCGTAATCAGCACCTCCAAATTAGTCGAAAGAGACACCCATGTCAGTTTTTTGTCCCATTTTATGTACCCGCCGTTTTGAATTTCAAATTTGACCAGATATTCGTAATCAGCACCCCCAAATTAGTCGAAAAAGACACCCATGTCAGTTTTCTGTACCATTTTTTGTACCCGCCATTTTGAATTTCAAATTTGACCAGATATTCGTAATCAGCACCCCCAAATTAGTCGAAAAAGACACCTATGTCAGTTTTTTGTACCATCTTTTGCATCCGCCATTTTGTTTATTTGTACTAGACAAAATAAAGTACCTATCTAGTAGTACCTCGTACCTATAATACCTGTTCTGACAAGACTCGAATAAAACTGTCCACCTACTAAAACTGAACTGGCAACACACGTTGCATCCAGAGACAGACATAAAAACAGACAGAGAACAAGCATAATTTTCGCTCGCTATTGTAGTGTGCGGAGCGGCAACGCCGCGCTTTTATAGAAGCGAAAACTGGTTTGAATTTGTTGACCGTTAAATGGTTTTTTGCTTCTTGTGATGTAACTATTGGTCCTAGAGACTCCAAAATTTTGGTGCCAAGTGCACTAATTCATATTGACATCTGGAGATATCAACCGAATCTCTATCTCTTACCGTTTCTGAGATCCAGCATGTGTCAGCTGGAGAAACGTTTCTCCAGCTTACACGTTGCTAAAAGCCTGTAGTTCAAAGAGTTTTGAACCTAGAAGCCTCAAATATTTGGTACCTTTGGCACCAATTGTGCACTGAATCTGGAGATATCAACCGTGTCTATAGCTGCAGCCGTTTCAGAGAACCAGCATGTGCGTGCTGAAATAACGGTACGTCAGCTTACACGTTGATGAAGTCTTATAACTCCGAGAGTTTTTTAGCTGCAGGTTTGGAAATTTTGCTACCTAGTGCACCAATCTGGTACTAAATGCTAGCGTTTATTCTATAGCTCTATCAGCACTCGTTTGCCCACACTGAATGAGGAAGCTGGTGGCATGTTACTTCAGCTAACACACCTTCAAAGGCTTGTAGCGTCGTTGTTTTTTTGGCACCTAAATTATGGTTGTAATCTATGATGGTACTAAATATGAACTAAATATTGGCATTTTCAGAATCTGCATTTTCCATATGAGGAAGCTGGAGGCATGCACATTATTTATGGTACTTACTTACTGGAAAAATGAATTATTATTCATCAAAAAGTATTTATGTACACAGTTTGTACATCCTAATAGAGAAAGCTACCAAAATGGTATAATCTTCAAAGTTCTACTCTATCCAGGAAACATGCTGGCAACATAGGGGAATAAGCGCGCGCCCGCGCAGCTCAAGCTCTGAAGCAAATTTTCATTCATTCAATTCAGTCAGTTGCCGGCCGACCGCTGTTGCGTTAGTATCGTATGTCCTGACGCAAGCTTCTAGGCAAAATCAGCTGTGATATACAAAACAAAACAGGCTGATTGAGATAAACATGGACTTGTGAACTGTTTCTTCTGATAGTGTCACGAACTTAGTGCAAAATGTGGGGAGAAAGCAGCAAGAATTGTGAAAACAACTGCCAATGCTCAGGGTAAGTTCCAATTGGATTAGACCTCCTTGAAGGAAACTTCGGAACACGAGTTCGTGTTTTCGAATTTTGAAAATAAATAAACTAATTTATGTAGACTCCATCGGTGTGGTTGGTACGTACTGAAGTAGGTACCTATTATTAAGCCTGCAATACATGTTGGCCGAGCTAACGCCAACGCAAGCGTAGGCAAATCGATGCAAGGCAAGTGCTACCGTCCAGACGTTCGGCAAGTCTACGCAAACTATTGCAAGCGGCCAATGAATGAGTTGGACGAGTGAAGCTGCCCACACGTTGGGTGCTGTCAGTTCGCGTTGTGCATTCGAACTAGCTACATGGTTATCCGGTATTTATTTGGTTCGAACAATATGGACGTAGAATTTGTTGCAGCTGCTGCTATTTATTTGATGAGCACGTTTATTAATTACGTCTTTGTATACCGGAAGAAAGTTGTAAAAAAAGAAAAGACAAAAAAGATGGTGGTGAATTCATAGAAATAGAACAAACTTGAACACATCATCGTTGGTTTCGAACGATAATAATAATAATAATAATAATAATGCTGGACAATACACACAGCATCATCTAGCCCCAAACTAAGCAGAGCTTGTGTTATGGGTACTAGATGACTGATATACTTAATACAATACATTACATGCATAGATATTTTTTATTATACATAGAAAATACCCAGAACACCCGGAATAAATATTTGCAGATCATACAAACATTTATCCCAAGGCGGGAATCGAACCCGCAACCTCCTGCGTCGCAGGCGGACATTCGCCCGCTACGTCACATCGGTCGATATTATTTCATTATACACGTGCGACGATGACCGACACCAAACGCGTAATGGCGGGCTGACAAACATGTGGACACGATTGGCCGAGTGTAGACAAGCGCCTTTGATTTGTGCAAAAAAACCGACACGGCTCCGAAGTGAGGCGAGTGGCCGCAAGCGACCGCGAGCGACCGCGAGTGGTGACAAGTCATTGCAAATGACCTCTATACACGTTGGCGCTTGTATTCACTCGGCCAACTAGGCGAGCGACACCGAGCGATGGCAAGGCAAGGCAAACATGCCGTCTACACGTTGGTATTGGCCTTCGCTCGGCAACGTTGGGCCAACATGTATTGCAGGCTTTAGAGGTTTTGAAAGAGGTTAGGTAGGTACGCAACGTAGATAGGTACCTACTAGGTAGGTACCACCTACCTACTGATCTAGGTAGGTCTGTACTAGTTTCAAATTCTAAGGTACCTACCTAAGTACGTACCTACCTAGTTTACTTACAACCGAGGTAGGCCTAAAGCCATTTACATGACCTACCTACCTATAAAGGTACCTATCTAAATTTCTTGACTATAGGTAGGTAGGTACCTACCTACCTAACACCTAGGAGTTGTAGGTCTATAACCACCTAATCAGGATCGGGTCACAAATAAGCCCTTTTAATAATTCAACGTTCATTAATCAGATTAGAAGAACTTGCAAATAACTTTAAAACACCTCCATTACGTCATTACCAGTCACGGCAGCCTTGAATTTCGGCATGTTAAATTGCCGTGAGGGAGGGCGTCGACCTCCTTAGTCTATGGCGAAGAAAATAGCGCGAAAGTTTTCATTTCGTTGAGTGAAAGGGAAATGGAGCAGTCTGTGGCACAGTGCCTCTTCAACCTACTGGGTTGGTGAATAGAACAAACAAAATATTCAGATACTTTTATCATGTTCCTCTTTTCAGAAATCGTTTGTTTAACAGAATAGGTTAAGGTTAAGACTGCGTGAGCCGGACCACACCACACACCATGTCTTCACATGAGTGAGTTGGTTGGTCGTGGCGGCAGTAGCCGCGTTTGCAAAACTGTCCCTTGAAGCATCGTCGTCGTCACCTACTCGTTACGAATAGGTAGGTAGTTAGGTTAGGTACCACGCGTGTAACAAAATAGGTACCTACTTAGGTACAATAAGTGTGGTAAGGCACCAGTGTAACCTATCTAGGTACCTAGGTAGGTAGGTATAGTTTAAGAGCACCCGCTATCGCCAGAAATAGCCAATTAAAATTAATAAAGGAGCCGACAAAAGTGGGCCACAATGATAAACTTGTCATAACATACTGCACTCATTCACAATAACTCGTATCACTATTTAGGTAGGTACATTTAATTTTTCACAATCGCCCTGATTGATTAGCTTTTTATTGACTTTATCATCATCAGACTGAATGAGTCCACTGCTGGACACAGATCCCACATGGTTGGAATGGTATTCCATGGTCACCACGCCTGCCAGGCGGATTGGTTAACGCAGTTCATGGTGTATAGAAGATAATGCTGCCCATCCCTTGGTCGCCTCTCACGACATCCGGAAGTGGCGTGAGGAATCACTATGGCAACATGACGGCCACGCCAACATGATGATGTCAGCGACTAAAGTATCTAACTGAACATTTTTTTGTTTTCTAAAACTTAAATACATTCTAAGAACCGGCAAACCTTAATCCAGCAAGGCAATTTGAATCTAAATTTCACTTAAGTACCTTATTTTTCTTACACCCAGAGCAACAAGCTAAAACACCATCAATGCTTTTATACTATCGAAAGCAGGCGTGCTATTCAAAAGTCACAAATGCATTCTGATTGATTGTTCTGGTTATCTCTACTATACTGCGTTCGCCACAACTTATCCAAAAAGGTTATATTACCTCCTGCGTCTGTGGTCAACGTTCCTGTTCCCCTCTAGGCTCTAGTCCACTGAAGCGTGAAGTAAGGACGACACGTCGTCGTAGAGTCATCGGGTTATCTTCAGATAATCTAGTGGCTCATATTTTGACCATATGGCTTCCAAAAAAGGTTGTTACCTTACTTTTAATTAATCTAGAAGCATGTGACGCGGTAATTAAATACATGTCAGACAAAACGAGCGAACTTTGCGCGACTCGTTCAAACGCGTCGCGTACCATAGACAAATGACAGTGAACTCCTTGATACCTTATATTCAACTGTGACCTTGCAGAAGTCCAGTCAAAGAGGTTTTAAGATAAAACAAGAATCTAGTACTATTTCGCAAATGTAATGATCAAAACTCAAACGATTCGCAGGCTTATTTCTGTCTGGCAGTTTATCTGCATGTTTTTACCGCCAAGTCCTTGTCGTAAGCCCATATTATTGATATATGCAGTAGCTATGATATGTGTAAGGTAGTAGGTACACCCCGGCAGTAATGTAACTGAGCGTGACGCGCCGTTAACGTCTAAGGCATGAACACGCTGTATTTACGTTACAAACAATTCCTAGACACAATATCAGTTTAATTAATCTACATTTAGCTACAACTTGGGTGTCATATATAATAGCTGAGACTGAAAATCGCTAGAAGGTATAATTACTTCCCTTTTCACCAAGTGTAGAGCTCGAAAGGTACGAATACAACTTTTACTCGGATTTACTCTTTCCAAAAGAGTACGGGTACCAGTGCTATCACAGACACATGCGACTACGTCTCAAGAGTGTACACAGCACAGTGCAATGACACAAAATAGCACATCCTCGCCGTTGCAGTCATCTTCGGCCGCGGCATAAACGACTCAATCAAAAACTAGTTTAACCCACAAAAAAACCATGAACAAAACGCCTGTAAACGAGGGTGTTTAATAGCTGTGGTCTATGGTCCACAATGGGCCCGTATCGAACCACTTCTAAATATTTATGGTAAAAAAATGATGTAAGGAGTTTTTATTAAAAATTTTACGCAATTGGCCCCGTATTATGATCTTAAAATAGAGCAACGCGTTTTCAACATTTCCTAATTGTCATGGATAACCACCACAACTTCATAAAACGCTATCACGTTTTTTAAAGCTTATTGCCAAAACTTAAACTGTGCCCTCCCAATACAATACAATACAATGCAATAATATCTTCAGGGTAAAGCAGCGGTCCGGTGGTCTAACAGAAATGACCCCATCGCCTGAATAGATTTTTCTATACGTAATACCAGTGAAGGAACACATCGTGAGTAAACCAAAACATAATATTCTAGCAGTGGCGATGGGCTTGCAACTTGGCAGGTATGGAATACGAACTGCTAATGTCATGTAGAAAAAAAACGTGGAAATTCTATGGTATAAATATACAACTAGGAAATGACTGCGCGCGCGCAGATCGATACAACCAACCAATACAGCCCCGCACCCTAGGGGTCGTTCAACTCAACAGATGTACTCGCACCCTCTGGCGGAGAGGGTAGAGTAACACTAATGAAGTTATTCATATTCTTTTACGCTTTTGTATCTATATTTTTGGCCTAAGCACAGAGGACTTCTTAAAGCTGTCAGGCCAGAAAACACACAGTACGTACAGTTCTTCTCTAGAGACCTGGCTGTATATTTGAAGTCTTTATGCTTTATTATCCAAATAAGAGGAAGTTCCATTAAATAATGTTGGCTCCACTTAAAATGTTTATAAAACTTTTCTCAGTTCGGACTCAGGACGATGTAATTTTTGGCCGTTTGAGAAAACAAAAAAATGTCTCATCGTGAAAAACAATGACCAAAGAAATTTTAAAGTCCTTGTATTTATCTAATTCATTAATTATTAAAGTAGTGAAAGCGATATATTTTGACTATCTGCAAAACAATAAATATTCTCAACTTAGAATCGACGAAATAAACCATTATAGGGGTCCCAGAATGAATGGCGAACTTTTGATTAGGGTTTGATACCACCTGCCCCATTTATTTGCGACATTCAACACAAAAACTATCTCTAGCAGTTAGTTTTAAAGCTGATAATGGTATGAGGATACTTTTAAGCAGCAATTGATATCGATTTTAGCTTTTTGGACGTAATTTTCCATCCCTTGGGCAATGTATTTGTTAAACTTGATTATTATGCATTGCGACCTACTTGTTAAAGTGAAAGAAGGTTGCTTAATGGACCAAAGAGGATCGAACTTTTTGGTTTACGAACAAAAGCGTAAATATTCGAAATTCGAATGGACACGCAATGTTTTCAGAAAATATAAAAGACTGCGGTTGCAAAAGTTTTTCTTTGTCTTTAAAAAATCATGCAACGGAACAACACGATTACATTTTTGACAGCCTACTTCATGTTACATTGCACGGACTTGACATACCTACCTTCTTGTAGGTTTTTCATAAATTATTAGTTGTACGTCACTTAGGTACCTACTTTTTTAACGTTTACACCTCAGTAGGTATGAAAACTAGATTAGAGAGATTTCAAGTTTTCCATTTTTAGTTACACCATTCGAAATTTCCGAACATGATGCTATACTACAGTGAGAAATAAACCATAAACAACATAAAGCAAAGCTGTACCAGTTATTTTTTTTTCTATCACTAATAGAAGTCATGAGAACACAAACTAGTATATTTTTTACCGACCACCACTAATGGGAATAGCTCAGTAGAAAAAGGACGACCACAGACAATCCTTCTTGTTTAAAAAAAAATAATGACACCCTATGGTACGCGATCGGGAAATTACACTCCTCGCTTGCTACTTACAATACTTTATGTAATGTAGGTACTCAGGATTTTGCTACAGATTATACTTACAACTATTTGTACCTTGTAAGCTGTATTCAGTAGTACTACTTACCGACCTTACCTTTTAGAATATCTAGTGTTTCATATTATAGTGGTTAACAAAGCCTAGTAGGTCACGTTTGAAACGTGCCCTACGATGCACAGTTCTGTCTTCAACAATATAATTTCACCAACACTGCGCTGCTTGGCGGCAGGAATAGGCGTGGTACTAGTACTTCCCCGTACGAGCCCTTCACTAAAAGCTCTACTACTACTAAAAAAAACGTGTATGCTTTAGTCCACACGACTGAAGTAAAACTTCTTTAATATACGAAACGTAACTGGCTATGAGAAAGAGAGAAAGAACAGTGCTTTCATAATAATAATGAATAATGTCCTCCTAATCGTATTCGATTATGGCGAACCCTTTGCATAACCTAATCTTTATCATGAGCCCTAATGTGGCTTGACAGCCCGAATTTAGTTTCAAACACCCTGTCACATAATGAACAGTAGAGCTGACCAGCACTATTAAATGTGTAATTGTAGATGCGCTTTGGACGAATTTTGCTAAGCAGCCGCTTTTCGTCAAGAGTCGCTAGACGAGCCTCTTCAAAAATGTTTACACCTTTGTGAACGGTGGAACGCCATTCGACCCGGTTCGCAGCAAGAGCTTCCCAGTTGGTTTGGTTTATTCCACAGGCGGTTAAGTGTCGTTTAAGGACGTCTTTGTAACGAAGGTATTGTCCCCCAGGTTTACGCTTGCCGTCTGATAACTCTGAGTAGTAGACAACTTTTGGTAATCTATCATCGCTCATTCGATGCATATGGCCACACCACCTTAGCTGGGTTTTTATAAGCAAAGCTTCCATGCCCAACATGCGAGACCTGCGCAATACATCAGTATTGGTTATCCGGTCTTGCCACTTGATTCCTAAAATATTGCGAATGCATTTCATGTGAAATGTATCCAACCTCCTAACGTCAGTTTTATAGAGACACCAAGTTTCAGCAGCGTACAAAAGAATTGGTAGTATGATGTAGTGCTTTCATACCCATGGTAGTGTTAAGCGTTTAACTTTTTGGAAGTCGCATTAGAAGTTTTACTTCAAAATGTAAGTGTTAGAATGTCCGCTGTCCACTATAATCAGAATATTTTGCACTGTTTACTGACTTTGTCCTAAAAGTCCAAATAAGTTGCTTCCTGAAATAACAACGCCAACATCAAGGACACAGGATAATAAAACAAATACCTACCAGGGTAATAAAATAATATACTATTACAATAATTAATTAGGTAACTAGCTAAAATACCTAGTTCAAAACAAATTGGTAGGTCGCTACACTATCAGGACAAAAACACCATTATTATTATAATACAATACACCTACTATTATGTAATTGCAAACTGTACTATGTGTTTGGTATGAATGTTTTTTTTTAACATTAATAGACTATCCTTGACGTATTCCTGTGACGTTTGGCTTCAATCTCACTTGATGGTAAGTTACGATGTAGTAGGACGGTCTAGAAGACACCTATTCACTCTTGCCTTAAAGAGATCCAGATTATAGTGGTCAGGAAAAACAGAAGCTGGCAATGAGTTCCACTCCTTAGCGGTTCGCATAATGAAGGTGGAACCGAAACGCTTGGTGCGAATGGGTGGTATGCTAACCAAGTAAGGGTGGTACTGAGCCGTGCGCCTGCTCGTCCTACCTAAAGTGGAAAGGAGATTGTGGTATAGATGTCGATGGTTATAGAAGTAGACAAAAGATGGATGGATTGTGTAAAAGATGATAAGTATGGGCAAGAAAGGAGTGAACACAGAGATGACTGATAAAGGAGAGTGGAAGAAGAGAAACTGTTGTGCCAATCTCACTTAACGTGAGATAAGGACAGGAATATAATTTATTTTTTTATTAAGGATTGCCAAGAAATAATACATAAAACTTAGACTAAACTCAAACGAAAACAATGTCTCACCCTGTGCTTAATCCACTTTAGGCAACCACAGCTAACACAGGTAAGAATTAAACACTTAAAATAGTATAACGGAAATAATAATGGTATAAATTCATGTTATGTAGGTAAATAATAAAATTAGACTAAAATTCATAGAGTAATGACAGGAAGGTAAATCATAATAAATTTAAATATAATACTCGTATTATAATGATAAGTAACCAACGGTAATTAGTATGGTATTAGTATTGGTACGGTACCTCACTGTGTTTTTACACTTTCACTATGGCTATAACTTTTATTTTCATCTATTTGATGAACTTCCTTTCATTGTAAGCTGTCACCCAGTGACATTCTTGTTTCTTTCCGGTTGTCCTGTTTCCGGTGACCTTGACGATTAAATACGGCGGATTTATAGGGACATCCTACTAATATTCTAAACGCGAAAGTTTGTAAGAATGGATGGATGTTTGTTACTCTTTCACGCTCTAACCAGTAGACCGATTTGGATGAAATTTGGAATAAACATAGATTATAACTTGGATTAACATATAGGCTACTTTTTATTCTGAAAAAATAACGGGAACGGGAAAAAAACTGCCACGCGGGCGAAGCTGCGAGCGGAAAACTAAAATTTTTACAAATTACTTTTAATTACTTACATATCTCAATTTTGCGTAACTAATAAGCTGCCTCAAAATGGTTTCCAATGCATGTCATTGACTGACCTCACAACTCAGTTGGAAGTAACTGCTTTCTGTGCTGTATGGTTGTGAGTTTGATCCCTGCCGTGAACAAATATTTTTATTTACAGTTTTAAATAAAAATATTCTATTATGTAATCGTCACTGTGCACGCTGCGAAGGACGAGAGTAGAATGCGCTGGTTGTCGCATAACATCGTCAAGGGTATTGACAAGAGATCTGCAGGAATGTATTCAATTAGAATGAGAAAGAGATGTTCACAGTTGTACCCTGACTACTCCCTTGAACATCGTCTGTGTTTGCATCCTACAATATTATACCTACTTAATAGTTACCTTGGTCGAACTTACTATGTTTGTGTTATTTACATCAGACCTTCAGCCAAAGAACATGAGTACATGACCTGGTTCTGTCAAGTAGAAAATAATATGGATATCATAAGCGATTCGCAGATTCTTATCCTTGGGGATCTTAACCTAAATAGTACAACTGTAAATATTAATAACTATACGTGTTACTTTTTAAACTACTGTGATCTCATAGAACATAATAATAACTTAAATGTCCGCGGCAGCAAATTAGATGTCGTATTTACTAGCGCAAGCGTGCATGAGGTAAGTGTGAGTGTAACTGAGGATGGTTTGGTTGAGTATGCAGATAGACATCATCCGCCACTAGACGTCACGATTAGCTGTGACAGAATCCAAGAAAGCAAGAAAATGGAGGTAAGTAACATCGAAGCCACCACAGACTGGAACTTTGCTAAAGCGGATTTTGTTTCACTTTATGAATGTCTGGTTAATAAAGAATGGAATAATGTTTTCATGCAAAACGACGCAAATAGGGCTGTAGATTCTTTATACTGTTCACTCTATGAATGTTTTAACTCCTGCATCCCTAAAAAAGTTCGTCGACTTGCGGCAACAAGACGATACCCAACCTGGTATACTAAGGAAATTATAACAGACCTAAAGTTGAAATCAGTACTACATAAGATATGGAAAGTTAGTCAAGACCTCACTGTCTACAGCTTTTTCAGCGCTATCAGATCTAATTTGAAGGTTAGGACCTCCATGGCATATGATCACCATATATCACACATACAGGATGAATTAGTGAACAATCCAAGGGCTTTTTGGAACCACATGTCTAGCCTTAAAACCAAGGGAGGATTCGAACCTTCAGTTGTTCATAATGGCACTAAGCATAGCGGTCCGAATGCTGCAAAAGCTTATGCTGATTATTTTAGCAGCGTTTTTCTGCCACATACTCCAGCCTTGTGCGCAGACCAAGTCTCAACCACAGGAAACAATAGCCTTATTAACATAGTAAGCATTACTGCACAAGAAGTAGAAAATCACATAAAGAGATTAAAATCTAAAAGTTCTATGGGACCTGACAATGTCCCATCTTACATTGTTAAAGCATTTAAAACCCAATTAGCCAAACCCCTTGCTCATATTTTTAATATTTCCCTTAGTACCAGCACTTACCCAACAAGATGGAAGCAATCCCGTGTAACACCCATCCTTAAATCAGGCGATAAAACATTTGTGGAAAATTTCCGGCCAATTGCTATACTATCTACATTTGCTAAATTATTCGAAGGTATTTTGCATACAAATATATACAAACAAGTATCGCCATATCTCAGTAACTCACAGCACGCTTTTAGAAAAGGTCGATCTACGAACACTAATTTGCTCACTTTTGTAAACTACATCTCTAAAAGGCTGGATGAAAATACTCAGGTTGATGTAGTTTACTTAGATTTCAAAAAAGCATTTGATCAAGTGGATAATGATGTGTTACTCGGGAAGCTAAGCGCTTACGGGTTGGCACCGAAACTTCTAAAGTTTTTTGCTAGTTATTTGTGTGATCGAAAACAATTTGTCCGACTAGGATGTTTTGATTCCCCTTCCTACCATACTCGTTCTGGTGTAAGTCAAGGTTCTTCGCTTGGTCCACTACTTTTTACCATCATGATTGACGATCTTTCAAAGTGTCTGACTAAGGCAAATTGTCTAATTTACGCGGATGATGTTAAAATTTTTACTAAAATCCAAACACAGCAAGACTGCGATGACTTGCAGCGGGAAATACGCGCGATTCAAGTTTGGAGCGATGTAAATCGTCTATACTTTAACGTATCTAAGTGTCAAGTAGTCACCTTCACCCGTTCCTCACATAGTATTCTAAGTCAGTATGAACTTCGTAATGAGGTTATCCCTCGGAGCAATTCGGTAAAAGACCTTGGCGTTGAATTTGACACAAAACTTAACTTTCACAACCATATCCACACCCTTACTGTCAGCTGTTTCAAAAGACTAGGTTTTGTATCCCGTAACTGTAAAACCTTTAGTAACATACGTGCCGTAAAACTCTTATACACTGCCCTAGTACGATCGAAAGTAGAATACTGTGCCTCCGTCTGGAACCCGTACGAAGTTACATATTCACTGATGTTAGAGAAGGTTCAAAAAAGATTTTTAAGATTCTTGTACAAGAAAATGTACGGTTACTATCCATTTATGTACCCAACCAAATTTCTCCAGGGAACCTTAGGTTTCAACTCCTTGGAAACGAGACGGATGCAAGAACAAATTTTAACTTTGTGCCGTATTTTGCGTGGTGTAATAGATTGTCCTACTCTCCTTACTGAAGCCAGCCGACTCTGCGTTCCCATACATCGTGCCAGATTCCGACCGGGCCGCGTTCGCTTGTTTGAGCCAATATGGTCACGCACTTTGTATTGCCAGCAATCACCCATCTCCCGAGCACAGCGCAGTTTAAATACGCTCTTAACCAAACATCCTCAGTTTGATGTGTTTGCGGATGGCTGGAAGATGATTGAACGAGTTAGCCTAAGTTTTTGTGAGAATGTTGTATAAAATTTATAAAGTAGGTACCTAAGTTAGAAATAGTGTGTTTGTATTTAGATATAATAAATGTATATTTTTTATTTTTCTGTAGTAATGTTCTAGACATAACGATTTGGTGTAATCTGTAATGTTAGGTCTATATGTATGTAAATAAATAAATAAATAAATAAATAAATAAATAAATTATAAACGCGAAAGTTTGTAAGTATGGATGGATGGATGGATGTTTGTTACTCTTTCATGCTCCAATCAGTGAACCGATTTGGATGAAATTTAGAATAAATATAGATTGTAACCTGGATTAACATATAGGCTACTTTTTATCCCAAAAAAATAACGGGAACGGGAAAAAAACTGCCACGCGGGCGAAGCTGCGAGCGGCCGCTAGTCTTTCATAATATTATAACATCAACACGTGCCTAAGCTATCTATATAGCGTGAAATAAAGAGGGTATTTTATTTTGTAATTTAAGGGTTTATTATACAAATTCATTAAATTTTACCCCTAAATAATGCTTCAGCTCTGCTTAGCTTGGGGCTAGATGATGCTGTGTGGATTGTCCAGCATTATTTATTATTATTTTTATTTTATTGTTTAAGGATGTAGGGAAAAAGAAACAAACAATGTCGTGGGCGTTTTCTATCTCACGTAGGTTTACATCGAGAGATGCGAGTACGCGAGCGATAGAGAGGTACTGACAGACAAGGATACAAAATGACGGTCGAATCACGTCCTTTACGATTTTATCGCTTGGATTTCGTGAACTGTTGTTACTGGTTCGGAGAAAGAAATAATGAAGATGATATTAAAAAAAAAACTTTTCTAGATATTGAATACATCTATTGGTTCACTCTTAGCATAGGGGTCTGTAGTAACTGGGACTTTGATTTTTGGAGGAACGTGGAGGCTGAAAAAGCTGTGAGGATGAAATAGGTGCTGGGCAAGCCTCCCGTCCACTACAGCGTCCCGTAAATAGGGGTATGATTGTAAAAGTTGCTCCTGGCGCTGTAAAAATCAATATCACTGACGACCGAAGTCATAGTATATTACTAGTTAAAACTGTCACTGATAAATTGTTAAGTATAATAGTCAATTTGCTCACAGAATATAAACACTTAAAATATTCAAATCACAGAATATATTTTAATAATGTATTTTACGGTGAGGTAATAGGAAATGACGTCACTTAAATGAAAACTTGATCCTTTGTGATCATGTTGGTATTTCTTTACAAAGTAACCCTCGTACTTATAAACCTTATTTAAAAGTAAAATTGTTCTCAAATTTGTTCTCTCTCTTTGTCATTGCCAACTAATAAGAGATGGCAATACTTGAACCATTGTTTATTTTTTAACAGATTTATAATTATAAGGAAGATCAAAAGTATCTTAATCTAATATTATAATATTTATAAATTTAATATTAAAATGTTGAAAAACTAAGTTTTTAGGTCGTAAATGACCCAGCAGTCAACATATTGAACTGTACTAATGATCTCATTTCTTAAATTAGGAACTTAACTAGTTTTTATCAAACGTTTGTACCTATGTAATGTCATATTTTTTATAATTTAAACGTGGTCTAGACAAGTTTTGAATAGACTACGAAGATTTAATACTCATATAGAGTAAAGACGATGAAGTTTACTATATATTTCTGGTGTTTAGGACGAGTTCTTAAAGAACTGCAGATGATATGTTTACTTACTAATGAATACACATGTGAGGGTGTTCTCCAGCTTTTAAAATGGAGTTTCTATTCAAGGTTTCAAACAACCTAACTAAAGCTTTCTACTTATCATCTACTAGAAGTCCACTTCTGGATATAGTGCCTCATACGTTCCCAGAAAGATTGATTTTGAGTTCTTTCCATCGACTTCCCGCGATCCTAACAATGTCGTGAGTCCATCGGGTAGGAGGACGTCCTACGCTTCGTCTTCCGGTTCGTGGTCGCCATTCGAGAATGTTTATTTCCTAACGATTGTCAGCTCTACGTGCTGTAGAGCCTGCCCACTCCTTGAACTTGCTGATTCTGAAGCTATGTCCGTGACCTTTGTTCTTTTAAGTATTTCCTCATTTGAAATAGTAATAAGTTCCAAACTGTGGTTGAAATTCAAAATAAGAATTTCTGTTTTCTTGACCCGTTTTGACCACACCCAAAGATCATTGAACGCCTACACATTCGAATTTCAAAATGCTGACTAGACGAAATCTCATAAAAGTAAACCTGTTTCGAACTGGCCACCTGCATTCCCGAATTGAATATTCAAATTAAGAACTCATCTCTACGTCTCGTCGATGATGATGCAAGTATGTAGGTGTGTGTAGAGAAAGTACCAAAATACGGGTTGAACTATTATTTCATAATAGCTGGGAATAAATGAAACAAACGTTATTCAATCAAATTAAACGAATCACTTTGAATCGTTTTAAGCTTGTTCCAAGTTCCAAGCAATTAGCCTAAAAAGAACTAGCAAGAAACTTTAAGTTAACTAGTTCCTTGCGTTTGAAAATAATATGTTCAATACATAACATATCTACAAACTATGCATTAGATGCTTACAGAGATCATGACAAACTTCACAGTGGTCTTTCTATCATCAAAGCCAATACAAAAGGGCGGTTTTTAATTAGTATTCTTCTCCATACATCCGAAATTATGCAAACCAAGTCACATCACAAGACTAGTCTTACCATAATAGTTTGTTATTTGAATTCCGAACGGGACACAGATTCATAATTTGTAAATAGAAAGGGCATGTTTACTTTTTTTTTGACAAGTGAGCGCGTAAACATACGGCCATGTTGTAATGTTAGTTTTGAACTCTGGTTTTATTTATCTTAGGTTTTAGAAGGAGTGTGGTAAATGTCTTTTATGGAGATTAGCGGTACTTTTGTAAGTTTAAACATTTCGTAACTTGTGAGGCTTTTGGTTTACACTATTATCATTAAATATGCTAAAATAATCTAGTTGAAAGGATTTTAGATTAATTCCATCAGTTAAAAGTTTTTATGCAAATAAATAAACAATTATATTTTTAATACTTTATAGTTAGGTACATTACAAACTACTAGTACCCTATATGAAACAATGCACATTACAATCACTCCTAAATAATAAGTGATAATAATATATCCTGGGAAAACGCATAGAATTTCCACAATCTCTCATGTCGAGACGGAGATGTCTGAGACAGAGACAAAAACAACGGCCGTTAGACCTGTTCCATAGAGCAAGTTTTTTTACTGATTTTGTTTTCTATTCCTGAGATTGGAGGCGTAATGATGTAAGCGAGGACGTTACCTTTTGAATTTCGAATTAAGTACAGACAGGATGAAAACATTTGCTTAGAAAATTTAAAATATATTCTAAAACAATATATTTTAAATGAAGTGTTAGCGTTTACTACCCACTACCCTGAAACAGTAATTGTAAAGTGTATTATTTCATGGAGTCAAGGGTACTAGTAGCTAAATATATATAACTCAAAGGTAGGACTGACTGACTGACATAGTGATCTATCAACGCACAGCCCAAACCACTGGACGGATCAGGCTGAAATTTGGCATGCAGGTAGATGTTATGACGTAGGCATCCGCTAAGAAAGGATTTTGATTAATTCTACCCCCAAGAGGATAAAATAGGGGATAAAAGTTTGTATGAAACTTTGTTAATTTTAAACCGATCGGGCTGAGACTTTGCATGCATAAAGCTACTATGATTTTATCCCGAAAAAATAACAGGAAAGGGAAAAAACTGCCACGCAGGCAAAGCGAGCGGCCGCTAGTAAAGTATAAATATGAATATAACTTAAGGATCAATATGACATAAAACTTAATTTATTTATTATTCATAATAACTTGACAACGTATTTATATTTATTATTATTTTATATTTATATTTAGCGATGGGTTAATGTTATTAGTCTCCATTATTATAATAATACCTATTCTTTTTTTTTCGACTTTTTTTCGAATGAATGCACTTTATTTTAAAGAAGGAAGTTAAAATGTGTCAGCAGTGTCAAGTGATTTCTTCCCGTGACGCAATACATAACCACGCGTTGTTCTAATTGGTAATTGTCTTGTGCAAGGCACTTGTGCAATAGTCATGATGTGTCAACGCAATGACCCTTTATGAGCTGGAGTTGACGATGTGACAGGACCTCGATTTGGTAATAAATTAATGAATACTTGCTATAAGACAACCGTTACAGCTCGTTCGTAGTAACCCTGCCTTCTGCGCTGTTGGTGGGTTCGATTCCCACCGAATTGAAAAGTTATCTTTTAAAGAATATATTTTCTGATTGGTCCCAAAAAAATCATGAAAATCAGTTCAGTAGTTTGGTTTTTAAATCAAAATATATACACAAAATCCTAAAAGAATGTTGAATACTAGTGAAAGTTGAATTTGTGTGTTTGAAATGTTTTTTAAACTTAATTATCCTAGTAGACGCTGCTGATCAGAAGTCACACCCAAAAACTAACTAATCCTGATCTCTGGCGATCTCCCAACTAATAATAATAATAATAATGCTGGACAATCCACACAGCATCATCTAGCCCCAAGCTAAGCAGAGCTTGTGTTATGGGTACTAGGTGACTGATATACTTAATACAATACATTACATACATACATATTTTTTATTATACATAGAAAATACCCAGAACACCCGGAATAAATATTTGCAGATCGTACAAACATTTATCCCGAGGCGGGAATCGAACCTGCAACCTCCTGCGTCACAGGCGGACATTCGCCCGCCGCGCCACATCGGTCGTCAACTAATAGGTATTCCTTATTAAAAATGTAGACCAAACAATGGAATGCTCGAGCGACGACCCGGCACAGAATAACGAACAGGCACTATGTAACCGACACCAAGTGTTAGTTGTGCTATCGGCAGGATGCAGACAATAATGTGGTCCTTGTGTCGGCGAACGAACAAGTGGGAACCAGAAAACCTAGAGAAAAATATACACAATCCTGTTTTTTTTTTAAATAGTAAACTTTTTGTATCAATTTGGTGTTTAAGTTTAGTTTGTTAAACGAAACACTATATTTCGTATGTATAACAAAACTCATATGAAAATAGTTCTTAAACTATAAATTCCTATAAATAAAATACATTTTATATACTTAACTTTATATTAAAAAAACAGGATAAACACATCGATTATATATACCCCTGTGAAGCCGGGACGGGTTTCTAGTTTCTAATATTTCTGTATATTCATTACAGCTTCTAAACGCGCCTGTACCACATACCGCCACGCGACAAAGGGTTATCTTTGTTTGCGTCCTGTAGTCCTGTCCTTTTCATTCTTACTTCAAGTTTATTACCACTATATCTCAGCCTCGGGGATCTTAGGCGGGATTAAGTTTGGGAGTAATTTATCTCACCCTGGGCCCATAACCAAGATTTTTGTTGTTTGTGTTAGATGACTTGTTTAAGTGTACAAGTTATGTGGTATCCAGATCAGCAAATATGTATAATAATCTTGTGGGAACATTCTTACTTGTAAAGGCCGTGTTACAAATAGTATTTATAAATAACAGTTAAGCCTATTGATAACATGTCAATATTTAAACCTCGCAAATATCAATCGATTTTCTGGTCACTTTCGGACATCTGCCATAGTCTATGGCCCACATCTCAAACCTGAAAGAACAATACATGCAGGTACAATGAAGTACATCTTATGGGAATGCAATGTCTCAAATTATAACAATTCACCCCCAAATTTTTGCACCCGGCTGTATAAGATATGTACCGTTGCCATCCGGAAGCTTGAGAATCTAAAAAAAAATAACAATAGACAAACAGATGATCCAGATTCGCACGGGAAGTATTGTCGGGGTCGTGACCCCGGCGGCAGCAAGAGCATGTCATGGGAAATTAAAAATTCGCGTGTTCGAAATTTGAAATGTTTGACAGTTCAAAAGATTGCCTAGAAGTCAAGTCAAGTAATACAGGGTACATTGGTTGTGTCGATTGTAATAAAAAATATATTTCAAGCCCGCACTTTTTATCATATACCTTACCTATAACAATTATTCGGCTAACCCACGGAGAAAGCGTCCGGTCCCGATTTTGAATATACTCGTAGAAAAATAGGTAATTATTTTCGTAAAAAAACTAAGTTCAATGAGTTTTCATATCATGTGAGGTTATTCTTTAATACTGCGGTCTGAAGCTCAAACCCTATTTGCAAAATAAGTATCTTTTGTCATTGCTATGAAACGACACGGGTCATATACGACCTAACTTGCAAATTCCCACAATAGCTTCTTAAAAACGACTATTGTTTATGAAAGGGCTCGAATAATTCCATTTAATATTTCAGTCGGACAGGTAGTGCAAACCTTTGGATAAGTAGGGCGCACGTAAACAAAGACACAAAATACTTGTTTTACCTTTTAATCCCTTCATCTGCTGTGTGAATAATAGACTAGTTTTTGAATGAAACATTAATTTGTGCGAGACTTTTCACATGCAATTTAACTGCAATTGGTTTCTGTTAGCGTTTTTATTCCTAAAAACATCTTCCTTCTGAATATTGGGTACAACTAATGAAACTCTTTTGGCATGTTTACTGTTAGTTTCAGCAGGCATAGTACTATTTCGCCACTTGAATCCTTATAATTTCAAAACAAAATTAAACGTAAGTATGCCCACCTGAAAAGCTGAATGAAAAGCTGCAAGCAAGCGTCTATTTTATAATTTTACACATATACATAGATAATGGCTTACTGACGAAGTAGAAAGCTTTAAAACGAATTGCCTGCAGTCTGCAAGAATAAACTAGCTGGTTCTTCTATTGCAGACTTTTACTTCTTTTGCTTGGGTACGTTTCACAGGCGTCTAGATTCACCTAGCTTTCTTAGTAATCCTTAACCTTATGTCTAATGAATTGCCTTTTGGGTTTGACAATGGGTCGCGAGGTTGGTGTTTGTAATACGGAATTATGGACCCTAGACACAGTTGCGCGTATACTACTAGCATTGTTATTTATATACTTTGTTATCCTCATTATTATTAAACATACCAACGGACGCGATAAGCGGAAGGCCACAGAAGTATAATAATAAATAAAAGTTATGATATGTAACGGAAATTTGCATTATCCTCTGCTAAGATGACGGTACTTTTTGCATCTGTTCTTAATATATTACTGTGAAACTAAACATCATGTCATTAATCTTAATAAGTCCATACTACCCTCGTATATTTTTGGAGCTGAGACTAGATTAAAACTAGAATTTGATTGTCGAAATTGAGTCTGACTGAAATGTCAGTTTTGAAGAATACTATTGGGAGATTTACGCGAGCAAAACTTGAAGCTTATCATTTTTTGTTAGAAGAATTGGGCCTCGAGACGCAGGTCCTCATATTACGGGGGTTTACCGTTGTCACTAAGCTTTGCAGGCGGATTGGTGGCAGTAGGAGATACTATTACCCATTGAGCCTCTGGACGCAAGTCTCCCTCATATCAACGTCTGTCAATGCATTCAAAAACAAACTCGATAACTGGATGCAAACCAATAAATCAGTGCTCAAATAAATTAACCAAACCTAATAAAAAATCCAATTCTATGTGATGTAGATACATCAGCCATAACTGCTCGTCTTTAAATCAATAAATATAAATAAGAAAATAAAATATTTTAGGGCTTTGCCGTAGTCACCATGCTTTACAGGCGGTTGGATGGCCGCAGTAGCAGATGATGTCGCCCTACTCGTTCGCTGAAGACATGGGAGGTAGTGAAGGTATTTCAATCCATGGCAGGACCAGCACGGCTAATTGAAAGGTAACTGACAGCCTAGAAGCATAAAATATAGAGTACTAGCGGCTGCTCGCAGCTTCGCCCGCGTGGCAGTTTTTACCCGTTCCCGTTATTTTTTCGGAATAAACAGTAGCCTATATGTTAATCCAGGTTACAATCTATATTTATTCCAAATTTCATTTAAATAGGTCCACTGGTTAGAGCGTGAAAGAGTAATTAACATACATCCATCCATACTTACAAACTTTCGCGTTTATAATATTAGTAGGATTTTCTTTTTGTAAAGGGAGCACTATTAATAGGGAATACGCGAAACTCTATCCCCAAAAGATGCAACGGTAGGACTAAGTTTGCAATAGTGTCCATTGTAATTTATATTTATCGACACTTAAAATCCTTTGGTCATAGACAATAAGTTTTTTAAATATCTTTATAGAATTTCTAACGTTAAACGCACGACTTCCGTCTTTCAGGCTCAAAGTTCAATAAGACAATAGAAATTCCTAGTTAGTATGCCATACGATACTAATGAGGTAGGTACTACCAAGTTCATGGAGGTATGTTGATGTATGGTGTGGACTTATGGTCTACTAGCGGCCGCTCGCAGCTTCGCCTGCGTGGCAGTTTTTTCTCGTTCCCGTTAAACTTTCATCCCCTATTTTATTCCCTTGGGGGTAGAACTAATCAAAATCCTTTCTTAGCGGATGCCTACGTCATAACATCTACCTGCATGCCAAATTTCAGCCCGATCCGTCCAGTGGTTTGGGCTGTGCGTTGATAGATCACTATGTTAGTCAGTCAGTCAGTCAGTTACCTTTGAGTTATATATATTTCGATTGTGGAGATGACGTTCATATATAGTAGTAGTAGAGCTCTTTGTAAAGGGCTCATCCAGGGTAGTACTACCACCAGCGCAGCGTGTTCCGGTTTGAAGGGTGTGGGGTGCCGGTGAAATTACAGGCACATGAGGCTTAACACCTGTATGCCTCAGGTTGGTGGACCGTAGAGCACGTTCCTAACGACCGTGACCTACAAGGCTATACTTTGTTATAGGTGATGGTTACCACTTAACATCAGGTGGGTCATCTACTTGTTACATCAGCCACCTGCACCTTATTGCAGGAACTCGTCCAGTTGCGATCGCTCACTCAAATGCCAAAAATCGCGTGGAACTGTAGATCTTACACTGCGCGCCATGCGAGGCTGCGATAACTCGATTGTAGAAAAGTTACGGAGTTGCCCCGCAGTGTAATTCAAAATGTCAATCTGAAACTTTGCTGTCTTTTACAGCGCTCTCCGTCATTTTGTTTATAAAACTATTATGACTAAACGCTGAACCTAAGTTTTTTTGCGATTGAACAGAACCCGTTTTCTGTTATTATTAAGCAACGTAATACATATTATTTTAAATTCTGCTGTGTAATTGCGGTATATCAACCAAAGTTAACTACGAATTGATATTCATAGTTATGTTTTGGTATAGTATCGAGATACGATAAGCGCTCGCAACGGGCGTGCCTCTAGTCTGACTTCATACCAAATCACTTTCAAAACAGGCTCGCATAACACAAATCAGAAACCACAAACAACACTTAGGAATTCTTACTTGAGGTTTAGCACAAAGTGCCATCAAAAACCATTATTCTAAGTTAGGTACTAAAAGAAGATCGTAGTTCCAGTTATGTGCTCGTTTCCAGAATTCGCATAAAAACTATTTGAAACTTCGACTGATAAAAAAAACAATAGTCGTTTATAAAACAATACAATCTCTGTTCTAAATTTGAACTACAACGCTCAGCTTACGTCATCTGTAACGGTTTTCGCGCGCTTTGAGCCTGCATGAGAACATGTGGCAGATGGTTTGCAGTTAATGGCACTAATTGGGAAAATGAAACAGCTTATATGAACTAGAGTGAGTTATGCTAGCGGAGATAGAGTCATTACGATAGTCTTAAAATGACGGAGCGCACGACAGTCTCGTGTGTTAGAAAAAAAGGTAGGTAGAATAGCATACCTAAGAACCTAACTTACCTACCTTAACCAGAAAAACAAGTAAAAAATGGCCTTTGAAAATAGAATAGGCTCACATCATGAGTGGTATGTCCAATCATAGTAGACATGCCTTCAAAAACTAGATTGGTTCCTAAATGAGTAGAGTCTACTCATTTAGGTAGGGGGGGGGGGTCCCTTAGATTGGTACCTTATTAAGTACTTTCTTAAAGAAAGTGCTCAATTAGTTTTTGAAAGCATATCTACTAATCTAACCCTGATAAAATTTAAACCCTCTTCCTGCGCTGTCAAAAAACTAGTACCCCAGTAATTTAGCGTAGATTTTAATTCCTTACTCTTTTAAAATTATACCAACCATTCTACATTTTATGTGCCTTTGGGTAAATTTTATTCAGAGATGGTTCTGCGAGGTTTGACAGTTGACAGGACGTTCGTTCGAAATTCAAATGAGTGCTTGAAACACGTGCACTTTACTTTTTATAATCCGTCCCAACTTTCAAGGACACGAGGCTAACGCCTTCAGTTCATTATTATTAAAACTCTTAGAGGATTTATTAGTTCGATAAATAGAGTCTTCGCACGCTATTTATAGTTATTGTTAACATTTACAGGTAAACTAACAAGATATTGTTAGTCCAAGTATTTTTCAGAACCTAATGCAGGTACCACATTAGGTTCTGAAAAATAGGTTGCAATTTACCTTGCAAAATATGGATGTGCGACAAATGTTGTACCTCTGAATACCCCTGTTAGTTGAGCTAATGAAATTAATATTATATCTCTTAACCCTCCTTTTTCTTAAAACATGACCATGGATGCTGTTCCCTTGGCGACCGACCTCTCATAATCTAATCTCGAAATGTCCGTTACAATAAGTCCTTGGCCTTAATAGATCAATTGGGTCGTCGGCAAAGTGGGCCATCCGACTTGTATTGCAAAACAATGATTTGTTTACATTTGAACTTAACAATTTAACGAAAGATGTGCAATTAATTTACCTTTCTACAAATTGAATCAACTTTCTACAGTTGTATACTTAAGTAATAAATATACTATAAGTAATTCATACAAAATAGTTTTCATCATAAACATAAAAAATGACCGGGCGTCGCCCCACGCCGCTGAATGGAACCCCAGATGGCAAGTTGGAAAACGTGCGGTCAATGATCCCGCAGCGACGGTGTGAGCTTTAAGTAGGTAATTAACTCAAGATTCTTTAAGGATGTCTAAGAGCGGTAGTCAAAGGTACGTCCAAAGGTTACATTTGGCACCTACCCACATTTTGCAGTAGTTATTAATCCATACGTGACGGTTGCAAGCTCACTAGCTTAAGTGGTAGTCTATGTTGAAAAGGGGTTCACATCAGTACATAGGAAAGGTTTGTACATGTACCAGATAGAGCCTGAACCGAAAAGTATGCCAAATCTTTGCCAACGTAATAAAAATTATCTATTCCAAACTATGTATGCAAAAGATTCATAATCCTTGCTCCTGCAAGGTGCGGGTATAAAAATACTCCTGTAGCTCCACAAATAATAATTGCTGCATTCTTTGTGAAACTATTAGGAGCTGTTAAGAATCTGTAATCCTCGAATTTAAATCTACAAGACAAGTGTTCTGTGTTCCGGTCGTTTACAAGATGGCGGCGGCCTGTTTGACAGTTTTTTGTGTTTTGTCTGAGACAGATTAGGGTGATTTATGGAAGATTAGAGTCTGGTTGGGACCATTTTTGGTAATTACTGATTACTCGACCCTTACAAAAAAGATGGGATCTCTATTCGTTGATAGTAGCTCAGAAACGTTAGTATTGAGGAAGCTACTTCTGTAATACTTAAATGTACAGAGAAGTAGAGCGACAGTGCGTGAAAATAAAGATTTATAAACTGTATACACAATTAATCTTTACATCAGATTGGTTTTAGCTAAAACTTTTAAAAATCTTTTGTGGCTATAAGTGTCAGGCAATATGAATAGATGCCGCGTAAAGACTAGGAGCCTAAACTCTTGCCAGGAATTCGTTTTCTGTCATCTTTGGAAGCAACTTTGCTTTTTCATTTTTATAGTTTTTCACGTATTATTTTTGTTTTGTTGCTTAGTTTTAGTGACATTTTAACCTACATTACTTGAGCCCTTAGCACAAAGTGCGAGTAGTTGAAATAAAAGTTTATTTAGGTGGGGCATCCTGATTTGAACAAATATGTTTACGAATGTTTGAAGTCGGCTGTCATTGGTTTTGAAGAAGACGCAGTCTCTTTAAAACCCAAGTGACAGCAGACTTTATTTTTTTTACTGATTCAACGACGATAGGTTTTTTTTTACTTATAAATCATCCAGAATTACGGACCTAAAAAAGAATGAAGAACTGGTTACCTTTGTCCTTAGTCTAAGCTTTTGACATTGACAGAGCGAGTAAAATTGGTGGTAAAATTAAACACATGAAAAATTGCTGTAACATAAAATGAATCAAAATGTTCTAGATTAGAGAACTATTCACTGACCTCAGTTTAGTGTTATGTTAGCTGGCAATAAATGTTTACTTTCGCGCCTTTTTGAACAATCCACGCATGCGTAAACGAAGACCTCCAGTGCTGCCCTCCCGCGTCGGCCATATGGCGTTGTTTACTGAAATATTGTTTTACTTACCGTTGGACTCATTATTTTAAGTTCAGTAGGTACCTATTCTACACATTTGTGTGGGCTTCTAATGCTCGGTTTATAGTTTTACTTTTACCTTTTTTTTATGCAATTGATGTTGAAACAAGCCTAAGAATTGATAACAAACTTAGACGAACACTTATTACTTAATTAACTTAGTCTATTATAACAAAGCATTGCCTATAGCAGGTCACGTTCGTTAGGAACGTGCCCTATAATGCACTGCTCTGCGTCCATTAACCTGAGGCACCCTAATGCCTCATGTGTCTGTAATGCACCCACACCCTTCAAAGCGGAACACTGCTTAGCGGCAGAAATAGGTACGGTAGTAGTACACACCCGGACGAGTTCTTTCACAAAGAGCTCACTACCACTAAACAAAAAACGACGTTGCACAGCCTAAACAGTTAGTCGTAGAGATTTGAAATTTTCAGGGTATATTCATGTTGGTAAGACGAGATGTAAGTACTATTAAAAAGGAATTACCGAAATTCAACCCCTAAACTCGTATAGCGGGAGTTGAGATTTGTATGAAAATAAACTGATGCGGGCGATGTCGCGCACATTTATCTTGTATAAATATTGACACACATTCTTACAACGCCTTCTAGCCCCAAACTAAGCAAAGCTTGTACGATGGGAACCAGATACTTGATAGTCAAAGTCAAAAAGCATTTATTCAGTAATATCCCCAAGGATCGTCATGAAGCGTTAAATCTAGGTAAACCTAAGCGCCACTTCCTCGCGACTGAGCCTAGAAGAACCGACAAGAAACTTGGTTCTTACCGTTTTTTTGTATGATCCTTTTACAAAATAATAATGTAAACAATGAAGCTCCAGTGTGGTGCCAATAAAAATACTGTTCGACGGCCGATGTGGCGCGGCGAGCGAATGTCCGCCTGCGACGCAGGAGGTTGCGGGTTCGATCCGCCTTGGGATAAATGTTTGTACGATCTGCAAATATTTATTCCGGGTGTTCTGGATACTTTCTATGTATAATAAATAATATCTATGTATATAAGTAATGGTCATCTAGTACCCATAACACAAGCTCTGCTTAGCTTGGGGCTAGATGATGATGTGTGGATTGTCCAGCATTATTATTATTATTATAACACTTATACATATAGGTACCTATAAGTACCTAGGTACTTTACTTACATAGTGTCTCGGTCTCGTAACTGAATTCCTTCCTGCAATGAATGAACTGCAGTCATTCATATCATTACATACACAGATTAAAGAACAGTTTGTATACGCACCGGAAGATGTGGGCGACTGCGCCGGATTCAAGCTTCAAGTCCCCTTTGATTGCCACTAGGTCATGTCACACTGGTCAGTGGTACAAAAGCTGATAATAACTATCCTAAGGAGATCTGTTGTGTTCTTTACACGGTTAAAATCAAGGTGCACTGGTTTTTTAAAAGAAACTTTAAAGGACCAGTGTAAGTTGACCTGCGTGTTTTACTTCGAAGTTTATAGTAAAATGTAGATCAAGCCATGTAGTAAAGTGCCATTATATTTCCTTCCGTTTTTTGATGTTGTAGGTTCGATTGTGGTCGTGTAACAATTGGTTATTCTATTCAAAGTGATGTCCTTGACGCAATACCAAGGAAAGAACGAATTTCAATAAATAATAATTAATATTAATAATCGAGTCAAAAGTAAAAAAAAATATTGAGAAGTTAATTTTAATTTTTACTTGGTTGATATTCTTGGGTGGATTTTTTTCAGTTATTTTGATTAAACCAAATTACTGAACTAATTTTGATGAGTTTCAAATAAGAAAGAATTTTCAAAATTGGTCATAAAAAAATACATGAAATCAAACATAGCATCTTGCATCTGGTTTTAAATCGGTTAAAAACTAAATATACTGTTGGGGTGCCTCCATGTTGGGATTTCGTAAGCCTGTTTTTTTAATGATTTAACTAAGAAATTCAATAATGGTGGAAACAGATGTAATGCGAGCCGTGTGGTCGCATTTCCTTCAGGATGCGGTTTGCTGTTTCTGAACGAAAGGATGTAGGTATTGTGAACTTGAGCTGAAAGGATTTAAAGTTGTTTTAATAATTATAAATTAGCAACAACAAATGAGCCCCAAAAACACGAAAAATACGGCTTTTTTGTCTGACTTTTTAACTTACTGTGTGTCCATCCATATACACCCGCATAATCTGGACTTACCTTTGGCTACCCCGTATTGCTTATTCCATGCACACTACTCGCAAACAATACAATCTAATTTACAACAAAAGCTCCCTCAAATCAAAATGATTCAGATAGTGTAATGGTCATCTCAATCAAACCGTTTGTAAACAGTTTTTGATAAGTCACCCTCTACAGAGCCCCTTTGTGATGTACTATCACGGTACTATCGATCGGTAACGGTTCGGTCCTTCTTTAATCTGTGGTTTGGCTGAATGCAGCAATAGTTCGTTGCCGGAAAAAAAAACTATTGCGCGGGACTGTTTCTTGGTTTTCGTGTTTTTTTAACAGATTATGTAGGTAGGGATTATTAGGATTTTAGATGTTTTTTTTATAAAGTAGAGCGGATTACAGGTGCGTCTAAAATTACCAAGTTATACAGCTGGTAGAATGTAAAATTTGTACGTGGCGTCACTGGACTATCAAAAGGTAAAAAAAAAACTAGATAATCTGACTCTGGATGGTAGTATTCTGGAATCCGGCTTTAATTTTAATGCCTTACCTACATATTTTAATTAAGGGAATAATCTTTTCTACAGTAACCTCTTTTTAAGTGGTTATATAGGTTGGCAAATTCCTTTTATTTCTTACAACGATATATTTTGGAATTTATGAAGTACCTAAATATTATACCTAACTGTTTCACGACTCTTTCAAATTTGATTTCACTTTTTATCAGGTTGTATTGAAACTACCCTCGTTGTCTATACACAAGTACCGCAAGCACGTCTACCGGATACGGAAGCGCACGTGCTCAGTCAGACAGACACAGATCAATGAATATCTTACTTTCATCGCTTCATTCATCCCCGTACAATAGAACATGTGTTTTATTGCACAAAAACACGGGAAGAGTTTTTTAATGAGCGGATTAAATTTTGCTGTTAGTTGAAACACAAAATAAATGAAAAAGTATGGTATCTAATAATTTATTATAAATACTGTTGCAACTTGTTCACCAATGCAAAGAAAATAACTATTAAGTTCTTAATCAACAAATTTATTGAAACATACTAAAAATGTTTTTTGATCTTTTTCGGTTGTGTTTTTACCTGACTGTTTATCAGTGAACTAATTAATTCCTATTCCAACCACAAAAACTTCTTAATAATGCAATTTAAATAACTAAAACGATCGAACCAATAAATTAAAAACCAATTTTATCACGCTATAAAAACCTAACAAATCATTTCTTAATCTTATCTTCCCCGCACCATCTGCTCAGGCCCCTAAAGGTCATTGCCAAAAAAAATTTGGCTGAATCTACAAATAATTTTATACTGAAGGGCTGAAGCTTGCCGTTGCTTCAAGGTGGCGAAGGTAGAATGGTACAGCCCCGACCCAATTACGTATACAGCTGCAAGGCTAGGCAGCTGCCAAGATTGCACTTGCTGCAATCGCATTGTCGAAGCAGATGTTTCTCCCCCGCACGCGACCAAAGTTACTTTTCTTACCTTTGACCTAAAGCTCCCGTTGTTGTACTTATTGTTGGAATAACGGCGGAACTACCGTTGCGTACAAAAAAACGGAATTGATTTTGACAGTTATCTGTCATTTTATTGTTGCGACTGTGACTTATTTTCGAGCTTAGCTTAGCCGTTGTCAGTGCTCATTTTCAGACTTGGCTAAATGATGAAATTGTTATAGTTTAGCTGTAGGTAATAATCACGTTAATTCGTCTAGAGCTGATTAGATGTGTTTATTATAAAAGTTACGGTTTTTTGCCATTTTGAAGAGTAAATTAAGTAAATTCAATGCTCAATTTTCACTGTGTGTAGTTGAACTAAATAATTTACAATTACTGAGTAATTTACTCAGTTCAACCTACATTTAATGAATTCTTTTAAAATACACAAAATTCAAAATATGTATAAAGTCTCTAAAATTATTGCATTTACAATCAATAATACAATAAAAATGTGTTGAATTTACGCTACAAAATGGCAAAAAACCGTAACTTTTATAATAAACACATCCAATTTTCAATTATTGTCAAGTACACCCCATGCGTAAAGGCACGCGACTATTTTTGAATTCAGCGTTGAATTAAACCTTATGTAGCCGTAAATAGAGTCTAATATTAGAAACAACGTGTGTGTGGGTGTATGGACGACGGTTACAATGCCGTGTCGCGTGCCATATGCAAGTGTGAATCTAAAAAGTAAACTCTATTGTATGGTTTCTGTTCCATATCCTTTACACTCGATGTTTTTGAGGGCTAAAAAGTTTTCAACCTAATGCATTTTAACAAATCGGCTTATTTCATTAATATTTTAAAAAGCGCATTTAGTAAAATTCTAGTCCGAAATCTTTTAAATCTTATACAATATTAAGCTGGTACTTGGTTTTTTTTATATGTACTCTTTTCTTAAAGATACCTTTGTATCGTTGAAACCCCGTAATTCTTAACATGTTAAAACCTTTAGTGTTTATTGCACATTGTTATTTCCATTATGAAACTTCTTATCTCAATGTTAACTAGCTAAATATCATGTAACGTGGTGAACGTTGATTGAAAATAACGTTTGGAAAAACGGTTATTCCTGGGTGAAAATCCACGTTAGCTTCCGGAAAAAAAGAAAACAGCTAGTGCCGCTCCAGCGCCCGCAACGGTTTTCAATCGATAAATACGTTACGACTACGAGTCAACGTTAGACGGAGCGTTAGGGTAGGTCGTTGAATCGCGACTGGGGCATGCCTGGTTCACTGCATGCACGTTGCAGAACTTTTTCACCCACGTTTAAGATTGAATCTCTTTTAATAACATAAGCCTTGAAGGAACACTACTAAGCAGTATTGACCTGTATTTGTCCTTGTGTGAGTGAGATATATTGTTTCAAAAACTTGCGTGTGCGTTCGTACTGTTATTTATTGACTACCGTCTTTTGCTTAAAGTTTGATAAACTTCAAGCATTTCATCGAATGCTTGAAGTTTATCAAACTTCATTGCTGTTTTCATATCTAAGTGCATGAAAGTGTCTTAAATATTTCTGTGCAACTAAAAACCAACGCCATTTAAGCTCGGGCTCTTTGAAAAATGCTTTTTTTTCCTTTTTTCTCCACTTCACCTTTAGTTTTATTTTATATCTGCTGTGTTTTTTGTATTGTTTTGTTGTGTGGCGCAAATAAATATATTTCTATTGCTAAATTAAACTAATTTATAATTTATTTATTTATATTTATATTTTATAACGAAACCGGTATGTTGAGTCAGTTGACTTCAAGTGAAACTGCTGCAGTTAGTGGTGGTAGTTATTCTGTGGTTAGGGTGGAATATGGGTTAATGAATGAGTATATTTTTAGGGTTTTTTGACGAGATTTATTGATCGTTTCGTTATTTTCATTGGCTTCGATACATTTGGAGAGTTTTCAAATTGATGTTTGTTATACAAGGTCACTAAATTTATACAGTAAATAAACTATTTTTTGGAATGTTAAAATGATTTCTTTTACTGGCATTTATGGGCACTATTCTACAAGTCCACCCAATCAGCACTATTTTACAAGTAGTTGAACTTAGAACTTTATATTTTTACTGCAAGAATGGTTTTATTTTATTTACAAAAAAAATTACAGCTAGCAAAAGTATTTATAATTTTTATGTACAAAATGCATATGAAGTTGAGCTATCTACATACCGTTGCAGTAATTATGTATTTTACGTTATATTTTCTACTTCGGCCGCTCGGCTACTGATAAGACCCATTGTGAAGCATCTAGTACCCTTACTATGACTATATACTTGTAAATTGCAAAGCACATTGAGATGCCTTACTTGCCACTACGTTTTTCGGGGATTTATGAACCAAGCCGTAAGTTTCTTGAAAGTTCTTCAAGGCTTTGTCGCGAGGAACTGGCGCTTAGATTCACCTAGATTTAAGACGTTTCAAGATGATCCCTACGGATTTGACTGAATAAACTGCTTCTTAAGTTTGACTTTTGACTTTGTTACATTACGCGGATCAAAAACAAAATTAAATCTGAAGATTACAAATAGAAGAACCGGTCTTTAAGTTTTAGATTCTCTTCAAAATCTTGTTACCATAAAAATAGACCACCAAATCTAGAACTATTTATTTACCAACAGTTGAAGATATAAACCACAGTTTCTCATATTTCCAATTCTTTCTTTGTTCCAAACGAAATAGGTAGGTACTGATTGTTTAACTACCAGTAGAGATACCTATTTAGCTCTAGGAAATAAAAGTTATGCCTCTATTAGCTTGAGGTAAAATCTTATTAGTTTCTAACGACCGCGGTTTCTTTTGCTAAGGATTACGCATAATGGCATTATTCATCACCGTGAGACGTTACTCGCTCGGAATCCCAACAAAAAACAAAGCAATACCACGAAATACACCACATGATCACCAAACAGGATATGCAAGGTATGGTGCGTTTGAGCCGATATCCTGAATGTCCTTGGGGCGTAAATATAGACATACGACAGATGTTTTACCGTCTTTCAGGAGAACACACTTACTGTATTAGTTATGGTGGGGTGATATTTGTAGTTTACAGTGACAAACTGTCAAGGATTTTTTCATTAACTGGTTCACAAATTGTGACATGCGCATATTTTATACATATATTTTGCTATAAATTACGTATTTTGACGTAGTTTCTGTAAAACTAGGTACTTAAGTATTTCTTACACCAGCCTGATCATGTTTTTTTTTATTAAATTTAGTTTTTAGTCATCACGCTTAATTTGAAGGTCCTCCTTGACTCCAGTATCTATCTATCTGCAAACTGAAGTTATCTGAAAATGTATAATCTTAAACTAAAGTCGTTTAATAACTGCAGGCATCCCGCAGATCTTGTTTTTAACTTTTTATTAAATAAAAGATCAACTCATCTGTCTCGTATTGGTATAATCTAAGAACTTATAAAAAAATCTCTAAGGAAACTATTCTTAGATTTTTGTGGAAAGTAAAATATTTATTAGTATTGTTTTCGGTAGAGGTTTACATACAGTAGGGATGTTTGATCAGTCAGTTGGTGAACGTGCTTTAATTATATTGCTTACTTAAAAATAAACAGTTCTCAGTAAAGTTCACAAAACTAAGAGCGTCTTTAATCTTTAGGTGGACGTTACTGAACAAAGGTAACCAGTAATTTACAATTTAAAATTCCCAAAAGGCAAACAAGAAATATTTAAAATAAACCCCTTCTGAAAAAAAGCGTTGGTAACGTCTAAACGGTCTTAAAACTAGCTTTTACAATACTCGTTGCACTTCACAATACAACAAAAAGCGATGCACCTCACCAACGGAACGGATTACTCGCCGAACAATATTAAACCCTATAGATTTACACTTTAGAGTTAAACTTACTTAGCAAGAGTTGATGGTGTGTTAACACGCAAATTTCAATCGTATGCTGAAAGTTTAAAAGCTTGTTTTAGAGCGGTCGTTTCGGAAGACGGTGCCATACTGAATTGTCATTATAAACATAGCCGTTAGTGATAAATAGCAGATTTTTACGTAACAGGTACCATTGTAATAGATATGTTGTAATTGTACACTATTTAATTTAACTATAATAGGTTGAAGTAAGTAAATGAAGATTTTGAGTTAAGTACATTGGTTTGATCCTAGATTGATTTCATTGATTGATCTGAGATATTTTCTAATTAAGAAGAACCAAGTATTATAAAATTTAATATAAAATACATAGGATTAAGGCCAAACCAAAATCTACACCAAATTTTGACACATTTTCACCCTAGTAAGTAAAAGCAGAAACTGCCTTTCTTCCGCAAACAATATAATGTCTGGACTTACCGTTAAGATGGCGAAAAAAGTCACCCTTACTGATAAGCTGCATTGTGCAACGAAGGGTAGGTATTCAATAGGTACGCATGAGAGTATCTGAAAGCGGTTTAAGGACGCTGTAACGGTATACCAAATTAATGTAAATTTTACACTTTACTTTTTTGTTTTTTTTTTAACACTAAAAAGGTGAACAATCGTAGGTACAGATCGTAGGACTACCGGTGGTAGGGTGGCGCGGCGGGCGACTGTCCGCCTGCGACGCAGGAGATTGCGGGTTCGATTCCCGCCTTGGGATAAATGTTTGTACGATCTGCAAATATTTATTCCGGGTGTTCTGGGTATTTTCTATGTATAATAAAAAATATTTAAGTATGTAAATATAGTATTGTATTAAGTATATCAGTCATCTAGTACCCATAACACAAGCTCTGCTTAGCTTAGAGCTAGATGATGCTGTGTGGATTGTCCAGCATTATTATTATTAATTGATTCAACATAATTTAGCGGAAGTCCATGCTAACCTGCCATACTTATAAACCTTATTTCAATTTGATTATTGCTTACAATTTAAATTTAAATAAGATCCTATCACTGTTTAATAGTTTCAGTTTTTTTTCAGTAGTAGTACTTAGTTTATAAGAAACAAACATCTAGTACTAACCTTATAAGTAAGTACCAATACCTACGTTCGTAAAATACCCAGCCAATGATAGTATAATATCATTGTACCCAGCTGTATAAAATCATTTTTGGTAAATTTTCGTCCTGATATTTAAAACAAAATAAATCGCAATCGACGTAAAAATACAGATTCATTACGTAAAAATAAAACGTTGCAAATAACCGTTACTAGTGATAACCGTTATCGTTGATTTATTTTCATGAATGTCTGTTCGATTCGAAAATGGAACCATATTGATATACCTACAAGGGTTTAACTATTGTCGTTATGCACATAGTTAATTATTGAATGGGAAGTGATTGTATTTATTACATTCGTATGCAAATATGCAGTCTTTACAATTGAAATCTTCATCTGTGGGCATCATGAAGATGAATATTGTAGGTACTTACCTACACACGCTTTTATCGTACAGTTAGCATCAATTAATTAAGTTTTAAAAATATTTACAATTATTTAGTGCCATTTATCTCTGGTTTTAACATGAAAGGCTACTTCAATTTTGATGGCAAACAGATATGGCAAAAGTAGATCTTCAAATAAAGTTCAAAACTTTGATTAAAAGACGTTTAAGCTTGGACTATAAAAACCAGAAATGTGAATCTACTTTTGTCATTGACGCTTGACAGAACCTACACTAGTAATTTAAAAATAAAAAATATTATTACCTTAATCCTAATATACAGATTATTATAGATTAAGGCGGTGGTACTCGCCAACGACCTTGAGGAGTCTGTCCATACTGAGTTGCACTGCCGCCCGTCGCCCGCACAGGGACCCGCGCGCATTCCATTTCATATCGCATTCAAGAAATAATTATTTGTAGCCTAATGAATTATTAGTTTGAACTGCCAATTGTTCACTTTGTGATAAATACAAATATTTGTGTGAAAAAAAAAAATACTAAAAATCAATACCGTTTAGAAGACATAACCAAATTTAAAATAAAAATTGCTTCACTTTGGATATTTTTTTCATATAGTAATAATATAGTTAGAATTATTTCAATTGTTCAAATTAAAATTTAGTCTTTAATAAGCAATATATATTTTTTTTTTGGACATTTATACTCACTCATCAAAGAGAAATAACACGGAGAAAACCTCTCGTTGGCGGATACCACCTCCTTAAGGTAGGTATTTGATAATCCTTTCGTCAGACCGGTATTGAAACCAGCGGATTACCTACCCACCACCTACTCACAAAATAGCACTTATCGAATCAAAGTCACTAAAATATTCTTTTAGTAGGTAGAAAAGATTCTACATACAGCGAGAGTGTGAGGCATCGGTATAAACCTACCCAAGTCGATAAAAAATTGAATAGATTTACCCAAATATAGAAAAACCCTACTGGACACTAACAAAAACGCACATCCGAGACACGAAAAAAATCTATTGTCTGCGAAGTCCAAATGAAGTTAGGTCGAGATCGAGAATCCGCCCTTTCGAAGTAGTCTCTCTGCAGTCAGTCAGCTGACAGCGGCCGACGGAGCAACTTCGCTCGCAAACTTGACACTTGACAGTTCAGCATAACTAGTAAAATGGCGCGAACCGCCAAAATCAGTGGATTATGTGATTCATTTTAGTTAGTTTCCTACCTTAATTCCATGTTATTTACAATTAAAAATTGAAACCTAACGTGTGATATCGTGTGACAATACAGTGGATAGTGAATTTCGGCGTTCGCATGTGGAATTTAGATGTTATTGAACTTTGAAAGTTTTTTGTTTCCCACACCTCCTTTGTCGACTTCTTAGGTCGGGAAAAAGGTCAAAATGTGTTCTACCGGGCCTCAAGAAGGGTGAAAAGGTACGGTAAACCAGTTATTCGATTTATTTACGGGAATCGATTGGTAATGTCTTCCCTGAGGGATGATAAAGTTTTTGTCATATCAACCCCTGCAAAGGGTTGTCGCATTGTTATTTTATCAATAACTGTAGGGTTTCATCGGAATTAGACTTTATTACTTTGTGGTACAGTTAGAAATAATTTTTCGGGCTTAGGGTGTGATTCAAACACCCTTTTATTCATTAGTATCTTTTGTGATTACAAAAAGGCTAAATATTTGATCCACTTTTAAATTAAATAAAACCTGTAAGCTGTACAAAATTGTGTGTGAATTTTTCAATGATTTGGTCATCAATGAATTCTCTGCTCCTAGACTCCTAGATGTCTAGTCGGTAATTGTTTACCTATCAATACCTACCTATACTGCATTTGTGATCAGCTGTTTTCAGTTTACACATTATTCTCTAGAAATAACACTATGATAGGTTAGAACTAGCGTTTATTGGAAGCGAGCAGTTTATTAAAAATAATTTCATAACTTTAGAAAACATTTTAATAATCTAAACTCATTTAAATTACTGGCTACATAAAAAGTAGGCATCTGTAATCTCTATGCACGGAATACACCCCTCAAACCTGTCTTGATTCATAACATCATTGTAATTGAGGATGTCTTAGGGGCTAGTGGGAGGCACATCAAACCATTATTTATGACTGGCCTTATAGCTCAGTTAGTAATAGCTTTGCCTTCTATGCCAGGCTGTGGGTTCAATCCCCACTAAGGACAAATATTTGTGTGATGAAATAAATGTTTGTTCTCTGTCTGGGTGTTATAATGTAAGTATGTTTTTACAAAGAAAAATACATTATTATGTATTTTGTCAGTCATCTGGTTATGCTATGCTTGTTTAGGGGCAAGATGATGTTTTGTAAAAATGTCCACAAATATTTTTTTCTTAAATTGGACACATGTTCTTTTCAATAAAATACTGGCTGGCACCGCAAACTTCATTCCGCATTATTTTTATTACTTATTATCCCATTCCTAATTCAGATAAATCCAAAAACACGAAAATCATTTTTTTATTTTTTATTTTTTTATAGTTTTATCTGCGATCAGTTAGGAAACTATGAGCAAATGTTTTGTAAGTGATCATAAAAATTGGTCCAGCTCTTCTTGAGTAATAAGTGGTGTAACTAACACAACTTTTTTTTCTAGTGCGAGGTTCTAGATGGACTCATCACTACTGCTAGAATAGTAACTGGTTTCCTCACTTAGTATTCACTTATATATATCCATTGAAATAGTAAATACTAAGGCCTTTTGTTCTTAATATTTTTCTATTTATCTTCATAAGTCCACTAGCTGGCCTTCTTCGATGGGTGGTAAACATTTTTACTATAAATTTTTCAGGTTAATAATAGCCTATGACTCTCACAAATAATGTGGCTTTCTATTGGTAAAAGAATTTTCAAAATCAGTTCATTACATCTAGAGATTACCTTCTACAACCTCACAGACTCACAAACTTTACCTCCTTATAATATTAGAGATAACACAGACATAGTGAGCGGTCTCAAAAGAACCAAACCTTTTGAGTTAGTGTAGTGATAGTGCTACTTGTTCATGAACACAAGAACAAAATGTTCTCTCTGTAGATACTTAGACTATAAAAATAGTATCAATGGAAAATTCTTAGTTTTCAATATTTTTATAAAATGAAGTCAAAGCAAAATTAGCATAATTTTACTAGAGAACTGCAATGACGAGGTGCAAGAATCTAGTAAAAAAAATATTTAAAGAAATATACATCTGATGCATCTGGTATTATTTTAAACTGTACAAGCTGGCTTAGAAGCTGTGAATCATGTGGTTCTTAGCGCTTCTATCTTCCAAATATTTATATTAAGCCTTGGGCAACCCCTTTAATTCTCCATTTTCATTGTTACAGATTAATAACAGAAAACTTCAAAATCAACTCCGGAAACAACGCAACCAAACGTAAACAGGAGACCGCATTCGCAAACAACTACAAACACAAGATGAACCCGCACTCACTGGACTTTACATCCCCGGCCCACTCACCAAAAGCCACCCCATCCAAACGAAGGGTATTAGGAGAAATTCAGAACTTTAAATCGAACTCATCCCTTATGGGTCGTCTTATAAGCCCAATGACATCTCCTGTCACCTCCAACAAGAACACTCCTTTCAAGTCCCCGTTGAATCTCAATCCCTTGAGCATCAAGAGTCCTATGACCATCTCTCCACTAACATCATTGGCTTCTCCACTTTTGAATTCTCCAATCATAGACACTCATTCACCGTTGACTAGCCGGCTGAAGCGAAACTCCAAAATAACCAAGATCTTTGAAGAACGGACGAGATTTAAAATCGAGAATAAGGAGAATGAAAGCTTGTCAAATGGTTTCATCGACAGTTACAGTGAAGACAAAGAAAACTACAAAAAAGATTACAGCGAAGAAAGTTATAAGAAAGAGGATTACAATGAGCAGAGTTGTCGGTTTGATCTGGAGGAGACAGCGAGAGACTTCTCCTTTGGAGAGAGATTCCAAGCGAGCAGGGAGAGAACTGAGAACTGGTCCTCATCTAAGGTAACCATTTCCTCTCTTCTCTCTATTGCACGGATCTTTATTTTGTTACATCGAAGGTACGCTAAGGCTTTACCTAGTTTACTATCACTTTTTCCTTAATAATTATTAGGCATTTCTTTATTTCGTAGTTAAGGGCTCCAAAAAAGATAATCCGTCTGATTTTATCGTGGCGCCCGATAAAGTCTAGATTTTAGTTTTCCTACAAAAATGTGGGAATCAAACTATTAATTGTACTTAATTTTTGCAAGCTAAATGTGTGGATCTAATTAGCTAGATATTTAAGTTCTTTTTGTATTACATTTCACGCAAATAAATTTAATTTTAATGGTCTATTTAATGTACTTCTGTCTATAATAATCTCTATGTGGCATTGAGTCTAACACTGAAACGTTTATTTAAAGTATAACTTTGTATATTTCTAGCTGGACTTCACGGACACCCTGCCGACGAAGTCATACGACCACGTCCCCGAACCATCTGAGGACATCGATGACTTGGACTTGCTTCACGATCTGGGGGAATTCGAGAACGAGTCTTTCGAACGCTGCACTAAATATGAAATCATCTCGACTGATAGTCCGAATATTATATCACGGGGAAGATCCACTTCGAGGAAAATATGCTCCAGGAACTTCGAATTTGGTGCTCCGCTGGCTGATAGCGAGGCTTCTACATCCTTCAATAGACCGGCTACAAGAATGCTGAATTTCGACGATGAAGATTTTGAGTTCACGTCGCCAGCTGTCAAAAAAGCAGTCAAGAAATCTCTTAAGTTCAACGAAACTCCTACGAAAACTTCCCTGAGACACCGCAGTGACTCCAGCATTGGTTCCATGAGCTCATCTCCCAGCAAGTTATCTAGGATATTTACCTCGGAGTCTACCACTTCCATGGAAAGTGGTTTTATATCTGAACTAGATGAACCGTTCCTCGATATCGAAGACTCGAACAGTCCAAAAATCGCTAATTTCAACGATTTACTCTCCGGACAGATTAGGGAAAACATTTTAACGGACAGGAATTTTATGAAGCGTCCATCTTTAGCTAGAAGCCTGAGTTTTCACCCGGAGATGGTTTCAAAGAAGAATGTGGCAAGTCCTAGCGAAGAGAAGAGGAAGAGAGAAGCTGAGGCAGAGAATAGTAATAAAAGACGCAAGTCTAACTGTGATAGTCTTATTGAAAGGATACAAAGGCCTGTTCTACACAGGGCGTTTTCAGAAAACGATGCCACTATAGAGTCTGCTCTAGCAAGATGTAAGTATTATTAATTTTTATTAGCACCGCGGGGTTAAAGTTTAGTTAGAGTAACGTAGATTATATGTTATTCCACTCGAGGTCAATTTTGTCTACTCATTGTATTGTCTACACATCTCGTGAAAAATAGAAATATCTTTTTATGTCTACCTGTCTCTACCAGTGACAAAAACTCATCTCTCAAATGAAGACTTATTGCTAGTTTTAGTTTATCAGTAGGTCTTTTGTCTAACTTTCAGACAGATTCTAACTTTTACAGTAGACTTTTCTCACTTAGTTTTAAGTATCATCCTAATCAAAGTCATAACGTGAATTATTAAGAACAATTTTTTTGACAAGTCTTTCTCTTTCTAGCATCAGAAAACTCTGACCTGATCGGAGACTTCTCCGGCGGGTTTGCGCTGCCATTGATGGGAGGGGATCATGACGACCTGAAGAGCATATCCTCAGAGACCCTAGCAGCACTGCTGCGGGGACAGTACAAGGATACCGTGCCTGAATACCAGGTAAATTCTGAAAAACTACGTGCCCTGAGCTAGGTTTCCTTGTGACGTGGGTATCTAGTAACGATTAACCTTTAGTACTTACAGGCTTACAGTTTTATGCACAGCCTAAACATGGTCCTATTTATTTCCATTCTCCAAAATTTTTGCAAGGAAGTATAAGTTTACACAATTTTGAAAGTGCGCATCTGAAGGGGTAATTCTTTGATTATTTGTAAATATTTTACACAGCCCCAACTAAGCAAGGCTTGTATTATGGAAATCAGATAACTGTTAGAACACTTGTTTCATGTTATATTGGTGGGTTTCTCTGAAATGGTTATAACCGCGAGAAAATTACCAATAAATAACTAATTATCAAACTTGTACCTATACAACACATAGTTATCATAGTTAAAGTGACAATGAGCAGGCCATATAGCTCGTAGAACCGACAACCGCTGGGGAATAAAGGTTCTTGAATGGCGACTACGAACCGGAAGATGAAGCGTTGGACGCCCTTCTACCCGATGGACTGTACAGTGATTGTCCCATTCCCTTTTCCCCAGTCGTCAAAAATCTAGGGATCCTTTTTGATGCTAACTTAAGCTGGTCGGCTCAGGTTAAAGAAGTTTCTCGTAAATTTTTTGCAACGCTTCATTCGATTATTCGATTTAAAAATTTTCTCCCCATTAAAACAAAAATATCCCTAGTTAACTCCCTTCTCCTGCCCATAATTGACTATGCTGACGTCTCTTACCTCGACTTAAACCAAGAACTCCTTAATAAACTAGATCGTTTACTCAACACATGCATTAGGTTCATCTACGGTCTTCGAAAGTACGATCACGTCTCCGTATTTCGCTCTAAGCTTAAATGGCTTCCCATTCGTGAAAGAAGAAATAGAAGAACCTTGTGTCTTCTTTTCTCGATCCTTAAGGATCCCCATTCTCCTCATTACCTAAAAAGTAAATTTTCCTTCCTCTCCGATTCCCATGATCGCAATTTGAGATCTACCGACACTCTCCTTTTGGCTACTCCTATACACTCTTCATGTTTTCGTGGCAACTCTTTTGAGGTGGCAGCTGTGGGTCTCTGGAATTCCCTACCTATTAACATTAAAATGGCTCCCAGCAAACCAGCGTTCAAACGACTCGTATATGAACACTATTTGAACCAGCTCTCACCCACTGAAGTATAATAATAATTTATTTATTATTAAGTAGTATATATAGTTAGGTTATAGTTTGGTCATATTATATTATTTTTATGTATTATATTTGGTTATATTATATTTAGTTAGATTATGTTTAATATGTCATAAATATGTTATATAATATATATATATGTTATGTATAATTATGTAGGTAATCTAGGCACTTATCTTTAAGTTTATTTTTAAGTTAGCACGCCAACCTTTATTAAACTACCTTTAAGGTTGGCAGGTAGAAAATGCTCACAGCATTAAGCCCGCCTTTTGTACACTTATTTAATTGTGCAATAAAGTGTTAAATAAATAAATAAATAAATGGACTGCCGACATTGTTAGGATCGCGGGATGTCGATGGATGGAAAAGTCTCAAAATCGTTCTGGAAACGTGGAGACCTATGTCCAGCTATGGACTTCTCAGCTGTTAATAATAATGAATTACAAACAAATCTAAATCTGTTGGTATCTATTGACGCTTAACTTTTTGTATTTTTGTATATGTGCTTGTTCTATAATAAATGTTACTGTCTCACAGGTGATCGACTGTCGATACCCATACGAGTTCGAAGGCGGGCACATCCAGGCCGCAATGAACCTGTTCACGACAGAACAGGTGCAAGCCTTTGTGGAGAGACCAAGCGGGAAAAAAGTGCTGATCTTCCACTGCGAGTTCTCCATCGAACGAGGGCCGAACCTGTAAGTATAGCCTAGAAGACCATGCCTAGAAGACCATGCCTAGAAAAAGCTTGGCTGTGGTGGTGATTATATCCTTTATCATCTCTTCCCCGTGCCCCCCATCGCATGAGACCACCATGGTCCTAAATCTACACCAATTATAAGAATCTTTGTCCTGACTGACTGATATATAGACAGCGCACAGCTTAAACCACAGTTTTAGACTTGAAATTTTTAGGGTATATTCGTCTTGGTACGTAGAGGTGTACTAAGAAATGAATTCCCGAAATTCAACCCCATAGAACGAGGATTGAAGTTTGTAAAAAAATTACTTAACGGACGAAGTCACGTGCGTTTCGCTTGTTAATAAATATAATAGTTATTATTGTTGGATGTTTTATATAGTGCCATCTAGCCCCAAACTAAGCAACGAATGTGTTATTTATCCACAGATCCCGCGCGCTTCGTGCATACGATCGGTCTCACAATCAAGCGCGCTACCCCTCACTAGCCTACCCTGAAGTGTACCTCCTGCACGGAGGGTACAGAGCTTTCCATCGAGCACACCCCTCGCTTTGCACCCCCGGAGGTTACACTCCCATGATGGACCCCCAACACAAGGTAACTACCCCTTGCTGTACAGTTCATCTTCCCTTTCTGAGTTACCTCTTGCACGGGGTAGACCCTATGTTCGACACCTAACACAGGGCAAGTCCAAAAACTAGTACTTAGTAAAGCTCTGTGAAATAGTACCGAGAACATCAGGTGGGCCATTTACCTATACCATCAGATCAGTAAATAATATAAAAAAAAATCCTTTTCCTTTAATCTGTGTTATTAGTAACTAGAACATTTCTTTCTTCTATTCTAGCATCTACTACGTCGGCACCGCTCTCTGCAAGGACGGAATAGACTGCTACTGTGATACTCGCTTACATCTTAACATCCGAAGACATTTTGATAACGGTACCGATTGCTGTAGCACCCGATGTCACCTTTTCTCGCTGCTGTGATATACATACACTATACTCTAGTGGTTTGACGACTAAACCTATTTGTAAGTCTCACGATGTCGTCTCTTACTGCTGTGACACCTGCAATCCTTTTTACCGTGATACTTCAATAGCAACTACAGCAAAACGAATTGCTGTGTCATCCGATGTCACCCTTTATTGCTGTGACAACCTTGCATCCCTTTACACTTTAAAATCAGCTACAACGAAGCCAATAGCGATATCAACCCTGCAATCCTTTACACAAGAACACTTCAATAGCAGCTACAACAAAATGAATTGCTGTATCACCCTATATTACCCTTTACTGCTGTGATATTTAATGCAAGTATTTGAAGCTTCGAGTCGGGGTTAAAAAATTGTAAGAATAATTTCGAATTTTCATACTAGATGCTTTTAGAAACTAGCACAAATTCAGTTTAAAGAAGAATTTATTCTCATAAAGAACATAGTAAATTCAAAGTCAAAGTCAAAATACATTTTATTCCATGGAATCAAAGTGATAACTGAGAATGGTTTTATAACTAGGCGAATCTAGGTGCCAGTTCTTGGCAAAACCATGTGACCAAGTCTTAAACAGACAAAAAAAAACTAACGGCTTGGCTCTTAATCAGTTTACTTTTCTATACTAATACTATAAAGAGAAAAGAATTGTTTGTTTGCATTGAATAAGCTCCGAAATTACTGGACCAATTTGAAAAATTCTTTCACCGTTGGGAAGTTACACTATCTCCGGGTGACATAGGCTATATTATATTTAAAAAAAAATTAGGGATCCTTACTAAAACCTGTGCGAAGCCGGGACGGACCGCTAGTATTCTATAGCTCGGGTTAATAACTCCGAAACACAGGAGCTCATAAGTATCCCACTTCCGGTCACCCATCCGAACGGTGACGGCGTAGATCGTTGCTAAGCTTAGTTGATAGGTCGGAATGTCCAAGCAAGTTTATCTACATTGTATTTCAAAGTTTGAGAGATAGAAAATGCGTTATTTTATTGTAAATAATCAAAAAACTATATTTAACTGTAAATATCGAAATGCCATATTAAATTAAGTTATTAGTACAAAAACATAAAAATTAAGTAGAAATTCTATTTCCCACCTTTAGTTAAGTTAAGTTGCCATGTTCATTTGACCTGCAATAATTATGTTTAAGCTAATTAAGTGTGACTTAAGTTATTTTAAGTAACTTTAAGTGGATATTTCTAAAATTATATTTGAATGTTTCTATTTGCGAGAAATATAATTTACAAGCCCTACTTTTGTGCAAAAGTCTCATCGAGGCAATTTACCTATCACCACACTGGTTCCTTCACCAGTGTTTGGTCTTACGCCACAGGTGTTCAAATAAGAACCATGAAAAAGAACCTCAAAAGGACAATAAGCTTTAAACCCCAGCCTTAGTGCCAGAATATTCCAAAAAATATTTATTTTTAAGTTGTAAATAGAAATAATGCTATAAGTAAAATTTCTTCTCGTTCGTATCTTAAAGACAGTCTTTCGGATTATTTAAGCATTTCTGAAAATGTAATAGGCTCACATCTGTAGGCACGGTAGATACCCCTGTATAATTTTGAAACTGATTACCTCTTCATCTATCTATGAATTTTATTTAACTTTAGAAAATGTGTTAACTTTCATGTTTGGACGTGTCTCTATCTACCTCCAGACATTTTCTAAAAGAATCTTGGCTACATAATCTGAGATGATATTTACCGTGCCTAGAGATATTCGTGGTTATTTTTTTTAACTTCTTCGCCCTGCCTGCGATTCTCAAAAACGTTCGATATTTATGTATTTGAGAGATTGACGTATGTTTGATAAAGAGATGAGTTTCGACGTCGTTGACTTCAGCTGAAGTGCCACCAACTTATCTGCTCAGTTAGCCAGAGGACGACGCCATTATTTCGCTGCGCTGCTGTCACAGCTAGGGACCCCAACCTGCGCCTGGTGTGGCATACCGGTTGGCAATCAGGGGTTTGATTCTCATTTACACCCGACCAAGTATCCATTCGGCAATTTGTCTCTCTTTGTGTGTAACAATTGTTTCTACGATAGTATTTCTTGTGACGTTTGATTGGAGTCTACTTTGTCTACCGAAAATACCGTATTGAGAGACAAAATGGCGGGTCATTTGACTGTCTGTCTATTGACATCCAATGTCTACTGCGTGAGAATTGCCCCTAACTCTATACGAAGATTTTGTCTCTCTGAACAGATAAGATGCGTTAATAAATTATATAGTTTAATAAAATACCAATATTTTTTTCAAAATACGAGGGTAAAAAGATTTAAAGCAATATTGAGTTACGCTTGACTTGAGAGTTTAAAAATTATGTTATACTAAGGTCTATTTCAATATTTTAGTGTATAAATGTAAATTCATTGAAAATATCTACAATTTTTCGATGGTGGCAATTGAAAGTTAGTTGTTAATCCTGGTTGGTTAAGTAAAAACAATTTTAATGTAAAGAATTTTGTACATTTATACATTTCAGTTGATATTTTATTATTTTCTGGAAACAAAAACTATAATTTTCGAGTTTTTTTCAAACTCTAATGCCAATTTGCATCAACCAATAGTGTACCTAGGGAAATTTACAATGCAAAAAAAAATTATACGGCGTAAAGTCGGCTAATTTCAAAAGGTTGGTGCAAATTAGACATATATACGCTTACTAGCAGTTTTTAAGTTTGTATATAGACTACTACTTTATAAGTTGGGTTGTTTTAGAGATGTGTTGCATTTTTAGATTTTAAAAACTATGTATTAGATTTTGTATGTTTACTAACAAGCTTGATAAGATTAGTGCCCGCGGACCACGTACGAAAACGTGTGATAAAATAGTGCCAATATTTCTCAATTTATAGAGAGTATTTTTATAATGAAAGGTACTAATCTTAGGCAAGTAGTTTTAACACGTCGCATTGGCGTTCAAAATTCAAAATTTTATGATAAAATAAGATTTTATAAAGAAAATCCCCTAATTTCGTTTTCGCTCGCGAAATTTCTATTTGGTTTAAGTTTTGGAAATTAATTAATATATTATGCATATTTAGAATAAATTGTGGTATTTAGAGTTTTAAGGAATAAATTATGGAAAAATATATTTTGATATTTGATTTATAACATTAACTAGTAATTTAGATCCCACAGTTAGATGCAGTACTCTGTGCTTGGATGTGGGTAGTCCTCCCACAGAGTACTCACATAGATTGCACCTAAGTGACGATTAACAAGTAAAAATATTCTGTGCTATTCTAGTACCAAGACCTTTCTGTACAGAATTATTCCTCTTCTCTATGGGACACCATATTTCAACTCTCCCACATTGCGTTAAGACTTAGGCCGCTCCACACGTTGGCCCCAACGCTCGTACCAACGTTGGTCTGCACATACGGTGAGGCGTACACACGTTGGCTAATAAACTAGTTGTGTCCCGTCAGGGCCAATGTGAAGATGTCTACAGAAATCAAAACTGCTCTGAGCGCTTTCATAGTACTGAGTGCACATTTATATCTGTTACTAAGAAAAAATAAAAAAAATGATAAATAAATAAATAAAAAAAATTAAATGATTCTCGCTTTTTTTTTAAATCTTCAATCGAGAAATTCATTCCCATATTCTGTTGAATAGTGCGCCATACATCAGCTAATATATTTTTATGAGCCTTTCGAGTTGCGTCCCATTATTGAATTGTATTATTGGATGTGCTTGATAAAGTTCAATAAATTCTAGGAAGCCATTCTCGCTCGACGTGCGCACTCGCTGCGTGTTGCAACAGAACTGAGCAAAGCGCCAACGTGTGGACAGATATCGCGAACGTTGGCGCAGATTCCTTTGATAAAACCGACACGAGCCGGCCAACTACCAACGCTCGCCCCAACGTTGGGACCAATGCCATTTTCTAGATCTACACGTTGGACGAGTAGCGTTGGGGCCAATATTGGGGCCAAAGTGTGGAGCCGGTGTTAAGTTAAGACCATCAGTAATGCTAGATATAATTCCGAAATTACATTTCAGAACATAAAATAACACTAGAAAAACGTATGAAAAGGCTATGATGCGTCCAAAAAAAATTACTTTTCTATGTGTTGAAAATTTCACACCAATAATCTTACAATCAGTTCTTACTTCATTTTTGATTTGTCCTGTTGAGATAGTTATGGACAGCAAGTCGATCGAAAATAAATATTTGTGGACATTTCAACACAACATCATCTAACCCTGGGGATCGAACCCACCACTTACAGCGCAGAAGGCTGGACTACATATGCACTGGGTTGTGACGGCTGATAGAAAAAAATAAATGATGTTCTGTCTTCAGTTGGGATCGACCCCATTAATTTAACCAGTGACGGCTTATAGAACTCGTGACTGCGAGTGTTCAAAATAAAACAAACTTTACTATAAAACCTTATGTATCTTCTTTCACAACTTAATAATACTTCATTTCAGACATAAAATAACTTAAAAATACATTCACAGATAATATTATCAAAATTCTATCTGTTTATAAAAGTCCCGTTATCAGAAATGGCTCATACAATCTATCTACTTTTGTTTTACAGTATCACCAACCAACTGATCGGCTCAGAAGGCCAAGTACGACAAGGGTTTATACCTTCTTCTAAGGCGGATTATTTGTTCGGGGCTCCTGTAGAGTCGGGGTCACCCAGGATTTTTCAAGCAGGGGTCACAAGGGTTTTCGGCTGTCTGGTGGCGCGTGTAGTGGTGCGAAGGTATCAAGGTGGATGTGGCGACTATGTCTACTATGTCTTTCCTCGACGCTGTGGGCCAGCACATGTTTATTGTCATTTTTAAAATTGAGATCTGTCAGAATTAGTGTTTGATGTCCGCTAGAGGGCCGCGTAGTGAGGCGCTGCGACAGGCGGTGACACTCGCGCCTGCTTCAGCTTCTTAGCCTTCTTAGGGACGCCTTTCAACTGAAATAAATAATATAAGTTGTAAGTAAAAAGATGCTGAGCGCGTCGATCTGTGGTTTGAGGGACCTCGTCAAAACTTGTGAGGAATATGCCGGCAGTCACGGGCTGGTATATAACTCAAAAAAGAGTCAGGTCATGGTCTTTGAGGCCGGTAAAAAGCAACTGGAAAGTATTGCGCCTGTTCGTCTGAACGGTGTGGACTTGGAGAGGGTATTTACTTTCAAGTACTTGGGTCACGTTGTCACTGCCGACCTCAAAGACAATGATGATATCGGACGGGAGCGGAGGGCGTTGTCGGTGCGGGCGAATATGGTTGGCCGGAGGTTTGCACGTAGTTCAGATGGGGTGAAACGATCATTGTTTCGAGCATACTGTACCTCTCTGTATACGTGCAGCCTATGGGCGAAGTATACGCTCGCAACGTACAGCGCCCTTCGTGTCCAGTATAACAATGCATTTAGGGCGGTGTTGGGGCTGCCCCGCTACTGTAGCGCATCAGGGATGTTTGCGGCGGCAAGGGTGGATTGTTTTCATACAACTATGCGCAAGCGAGCTGCGTCCCTGGTGCGCAGGTTGCGGGCTAGCTCCAACATCGTCCTGGCAATGATAGCCACTAGGGTCGACTGTCCTTATACAAGGCATTGCTGTGAGCGACACCTGTCCAGCAATCCAATTAGTTTTTAAGTTAGTGTATTTCTTTTGTATATGAGTTTTGTGCTCGAAATAAAAGTATTTTTTTTTTTTTTTTTTTAAATCTATATTCAAGGGAAATTGAGCATAGTAAGAAACGAAAATAAATTTTTGTTAATTTTTGTAAACATTTTTTACACAACATCAAGTAGTCTCAAACTTAGCATAGCTTATATTATGGGAAGCATTATGAAGAATTGACTGACAGCTGTCACAGCTCAGTTGGTAGTAGCCCTGCCTTCTGTGCTGTAGGTGGTGAGTTCGATCTCCACCGAGGGTGTTATATTGTATTCTAAGTATGCACTTACAAAAATAAACGTATTAAAGTATTCTATCAGTCATCTAGGTCTCATAGTACAAGCTATGCTTACTTTGGGGCTAGATGAAGTTGCTTAAAGATGTCCACAAAAAGAAATATTTATTAACTAGCGGCCGCTCGCAGCTTCGCTTGCGTGGCAGTTTTTTCCCGTTCCCGTTATTTTTCGGGATAAAATCATAGTAATAAGCATGCAAAGTCTCAGCCCGATCGGTTTAAAATTGACAAAGTTTCAACCCCTATTTTATCCCCTTGGGGGTAGAATTAATCAAAATCCTTTCTTAGCGGATGCCTACGTCATAACATCTACCTGCATGCCAAATTTCAGCCCGATCCGTCCAGTGATTTGGGCTGTGCGTTGATAGATCACTATGTCAGTCAGTCAGTCAACTTTAAGTTATATATATTTAGATAGATAGATGTAAAGGAGTTATAAGTGAGTGGGTTTGCATACCTTATGGTGTACCTCTCGCATGTGCCGGTAGAGGGAAGAGTACCACCCGAAGGCGGCGTCGCACGCGCCGCAGCGGTACGGCGTCTCTCCGGAGTGCATCGCCGTTATGTGGTACTTCAACTTAGCCGCGTTCTGGAATTGTACAAATATAATGTACACTCAGCTGCACTACAATGTATACAATTCCTAACTTTCTAAACAGTAAAAAAATACATGTATTTACAAAGAAAATTATAGCTAATACAAGTATTTATAATTGTAATATTAATGTAAGTATTTACTTTCTAAATGGTTTCACAGCGGTGCTAAAAATATTTACATAACTGAGGGCGGATTCTGAGTTTTTTACGTTTTTCGGATACCTGATTTCGGTTTGTGGGCTAGAATTTTTATGGAGATACGCTAGTGCCCCCATGTGCCGCTAGGGGCGCTTATCGTATCTCTAAACGTAAAAAACTCAGAATACGCCTACAGTTATTCAAAAAAAATAAGTGAGGTCATTAGATTGGAGAGCATTGGCATTGTGCATATAATTTTTGAAACAGGAAGATCCATTGGCACACGACCGGATTTGAACCCATGACTACACCACCAGTGCTCTATTTTTATATAACTAGCGGCCTGTCCTGGTTTCGAACGGGTTTTAGTAAGGATCCCAAATTTTTTTGAAAATATAATATAGCCTATGTCACCCGGAGATAGTGTAGCTTCCCAACGGTGAAAGAATTTTTTTAAATCGGTCCAGTAGTTTCGGAGCCTATTCAATGCAAGCAAACAAATCTTTCCTCTTTATAATATTAAGTAAGATGACCGATGACGATGACGACCGATGTGGCGCGGCGGGTGAATATCCACCTGCGTCACAAGAGGTTGCGGGTTCAATCCCGCCTTAGGATAAATGTTTGTACGATCTGCAAATATTTATTCCGAATGTTCTGGATATTTTCTATGTATAATAAAAAATATCTATGTATGTAATGTATTGTGTTAAGTATATCAGTCATCTAGTACCCATAACACAAGCTCTGCTTAGCTTGGGGCTAGATGATGCTGTGTGGACTGTCCAGCATTATTATTATAATGAATGTTACCTGATAAGACTTGCCGCACACGTGGCACAGGTTGTCCTTCTTCTCCTTGCCGACGTGCACGTTCTGTGTGTGCACGTATAGCGATGTGTGACACTTGAACGGCTGTCACACAAACACACATTATCACATCACATTTATTAACAACTAGCTGTCCGTTTCTTTATAAATAAATCACTCCTCAGTCAGAGGGAACGAAACAAAAAAAAATGATTCAAATCGGTCCAGCCGTTTTTGAGTTTTAGCGAGACTAACGTACAGAAATTGATTTTTATATAGATACTAGCGGCCGCCCGCAGCTTCGCCCGCGTGGCAGTTTTTTCCCGTTCCCGTTATTTTTTCGGGATAAAAAGTATCCTATGTCCTTCTCCTGGCTCTAAACTACCTCCCTGCCAATTTTCAGCTAAATCGGTTCAGCCGTTCTTGAGTTATAAGTGAAGTAACTAACACGACTTTCTTTTATATACATAGATATAGTAGCTGACCCCTCGAACTTCGTTTCTCATTATTTTTATTTTTATTACATATTATCCTATTCCGGATGAAGATAAATCCAAAAACACAAAAATCATAAAAATTGGTAAAGCCGTTCTTGAGTTATAAGTGGTGTAACTAACACGACTTTCTTTTATATGTATATATACATAGATACAGATAAGATATATCCCTACGCTTATACACAGGTTGCCTTTGACCGCTAGAATACTGTTTCTCTCACAATGTTTTTTTTCATCGTTTGAGTTCGATAATGTGCATAAATTCTTTAATAAAAATCCATTGGTGCACGACCGGAGTCGAACCCACCCTAGGATTAGAAGGCGGCATCTACTAGACCTCCGGTGCACGGAGATTGATTATTCCTTCCAAATGTCATCTGTTAGTTCTAAGTCCCCCCGACAGAGGTCGTTTGGTGAAAGATCTTTGTTATGACATCTTCGGTCGGGTGATGACGTACCTTATCGCATAGTTGGCATCGGAACTTGATTCTGTTGAGATGGTCCCAGTCGACATGGTCTCGCAGACGAGTCTTGTTCACAAATCTCTTGCCGCACTCGTCGCACGCGTAACTATAACCAAGGATAATAAGCATTGAGCTCACTGCTCTTCTAGTGAGCTCAATTACCAAGATGGATTTTTTGCATTTTTTTTTATTTTATTTTTTATTTTTATATTTTAGGATAGTATATATATCGGCGCAATGGCGACATTGGTGTCAGCAAGACGCCGGAGCTACTTGAAATCACAATGTTTTGTTTCAGTTTTAAGTGAATTATTAGTTAACTAGGCGTTGATTCATTATTTTAAGGTCAACAAGGTCATTAATTAATTGATTGTAAAAACAACAAGACGCGTAAAAGCAAAACACTCTTAGTGGCGAGGTAGCTTGCGCGCGGCTGTGTTTTGCATAAATACGGGCGGTGCGCTCTACGGCGGTCAGTCTGGCTCGCTCGAGCCGCCGCACCGTTCGGACCTACTGTAAAAACCAGATTTGTTTGGTGCGGAATAAACGACAGTGACAACGTTCTTGGTGTTTCTTTGGCTTATTTAATGTTTCTTTGACTCGGTTTATGTTTTGCCGACGGTCATGAGTCATCACCATAATGAAGACAGCTGTGACGTCATCAGTGCAGATATCGCGGACGACCAGCTGGACCATACTGGAGCAACGTCTCCGTCATATATATTATATTGCCAGACATGGTCCCTAAGAAAAGAAGATGAAGAAAAACTTGCAATTTGCCAAAGAAAAATGGAGAGAAGCATCCTGAGCTTAAAAGTATCTGACAGGATAAGCAATGACACAATAAGAAAAAGAACCAAAGTTAAAGATGTAAAAGCGACGATACGATTGTTAAAATGGAACTGGGCAGGTCATGTTTGCAGGCTAGAAAATATTAGGTGGACCAAAAGGGTGACGGAGTGGATCCCAATAGAAGGTAAAAGAAAAAAAGGAAGGCCGAGAAAGAGATGGCGAGGCATTTTTACCTTACGGTGTGGACAGAATTGGATGAGAAAGGCCCGTGAAAGGGATACGTGGAGGGATTTAGGGGAGGCCTACGCCGCTAAGGCGACTTATACAGCCGTTACAGCTCAGTTTGTAGTAGCCCTGCCTTCTGTGCTGTAGGTGGTGGGTTCGATCCCCACCGAGAACAAACATTTGTGTGATGAACATCGATGTTTGTTCTTTGTCTGGGTGTTGTATTGTATTCTATGTATGTATTTACAAAAAAAAAAAATATAAGTATTCTATCAGTCATCTGGTTCCCAAAGTACAAGCTATGCTTAGTTTGGGGCTAGATGATGTTGTGTAAAAATGTCCTGACATATTTATTATTATTATTATTATTATATTTTAAACGCTAATTAGCTATAAATTTAAGAAAAGTGGAAAGGAAGTAGTTTTTAAGGAAATATAGTTTAATAAATAAATAATATGAGTGTATTAGTGTAAATTAGTGTTTAAGTATTAGAAATAAAGGCTTTTTATTTTTATTTTATTTATTTATTATATTAGGATAGAATATATGTCAATGTTTTTTCTCTTATTTATCTAGTAGTTAGGTGTATCTCTCTTATATTATTTCATAGAGCACTACCACCCACTCCACATAAAGGTTAACTGGAAGAAAATGCTAATAAGCAGCTCGCCTATGTACAGTCAGCTGCACTAGAATGTATACAATTCGTAGCTTTGAAAATGGGTTCAAAGCGGCGCTAAAAATATTTACATAATAATTACTCAAAAAATAAGTGAGGTCATCAACTAATTTCAAGACTTTTTAGTTTTTGTGGTGTAAGAGCTCATTGTTATGCTGTAATACCGTTGTGAAAGTAACGAATTGTATACGTTCTAGTGCAGCTGACTGTACTTCTGTTTTGTGCAATAAAGAATTTTCTAATATGTAGGGGTATCATTGTTCAAAGGGCAAATAGAAAGTTCGTGATGTACCTGAAATCAGTTTCAGCGACGTGTCGTCGCGAGATGCGTAGATGTTGTCGGTAGGTAGCCACGGACGCGAACGACTTGTCGCACAGCGAACAGTGCAGTTCACCATCATCCACCGCCTGGAAACAAATTACACGGTGAGGGAAAACATCATGAGGTAACCAGTTAGTATTATAGCAGCGGCGATGGCCTGCAAGCATTCACGTAGGGTTTTTTGAAGTAATACCTACTTATTATGTGACTTCCTTCCTTCATACAGCCTGATGACAGACGGACAGACAGACAGACAGCGGAGTCTAAGTAATAGGGTCCCGTTTTACCCTTGGGGTACGGAACCAAAACGCAAGAAAAAATTCGACACTGTCCATTCCGTGTTTTTGGCATTAATATCAACAATACATGGTATAAAATAGTATTGCAATGCTTACCCGGTGGCTGCGCATGTGACGGCCGAGGTTTGACTTCCACTGGTACACCTTCCCGCATCGAGGACATGGGTACTGGTTCTGCCCCTTGTGGAGCACGCTGACAACAAACACATCATTACAAATTATGACTAGCGGCCGCTCGCAGCTTCGCCTGCGTGCCAGTTTTTTTCCCGTTTCCGTTATTTTTTCGGGATAAAATCATAGTAGCTTTATGCATGCAAAGTCAGCACGATCGGTTTAAAATTGACAAAGTTTCATGCAAACTTTCATCCCCTATTTTATCCCCTTGGGGGTAGAATTAATAAAAATCCTTTCTTAGCGGATGCCTACGTCATAACATCTACCTGCATGCCAAATTTCAGCCCGATCCGTCCAGTGGTTTGGGCTGTGCGTTGATAGATCACTATGTCAGTCAGTCAGTCACCTTAAGAGTTATATATATTTAGATTTTTGTGATTTTCTTAGTAAGCGTTATAAAATCATTATTTTTAGAATAATGTAAACAGCTATAGTGTTATAGCTCAATTAAACCCATACTAAGTTTTTAGTTGAACTATAATCTATCAACTAAAAAAAAAATGTTTTAAAAAAAAATAACTGATCCAAATATATTATTTATCAGCTTGAATAGATGCATAAGTCTAATATTATGTATGTACAGTACAGTTTGCATACTTATTTGTCTACTTTAAAATCATCTGATGTTTTCCATCACTGATTACGGTACTCACTTGAGATGGTACCGGTACGTTTTCTTGGAGCTGAACACTTTCCCGCACTCCTGGCATTGCGGCCGCGCTGGCAGAGGCGTCGTGTCACGTGACCGTTTTAACTTCACACCATTTTTTTTAACCTGATTCAAACATTACAGGCACATGAGGCTTAACAACTATATACTCTTGATGCACGTTCCTAACAAACGTAACCTGCGAGGCAATGATTTATTGGTGTTGGTTACCACTTAACATCAGGTGGATCAGCTGCTTATTCCATCAGCAAAATCCTCTAGGAAACTAAGTTCCCAATACTCAGTGATCGAAACTTAGTGAATTTGAATTGGCAATGGGCAGGTTGTATAACTCTTAGAACCGACAATCGCTGGGAATAAAGGTTCTCGGATGGCGACTACGAACCGGAAGACGAAGCGTAGGGGGCCCTATTACTCCGGATTGACAACATGTTAGGATCGCAGATAGTCAGTGGATGAAACTCTCTAAATCATTCTTCCTGGAAATGTATGGGGGAGGCCTATGTGGCCTTCTACTAGATGGATAGATAGATAGATAGATAGATAGATAGATAGATAGATAACACTTTTTATTTGTCTTACTAAAACACACACTGTACAAAAATAACAAAGAAAAATAAATTAAAAATAAAATAAAATATGAACACAGTGAATAAAAAAGAAAGAACAAAAAAGAAGAAAAAACATGGATGATGATGACTTACTTATAGAATGACTATAATAATAATGCTGGACAAACTGATGACTGACATACTTAATACAATATATAACATATATAGATATAATATAATAATATAATAATGCTGGACAATCCACACAGCATCATCTAGCCCCAAGCTAAGCAAAGCTTGTGTTATGGGTACTAGATGACTGATATACTTAATACAATACATTACATATATAGATATTTTTTATTATACATAGAAAACACCCAGAGCACCCGGAATAAATATTTGCATATCGTACAAACATTTATCCCAAGGCGGGAATCGAACCTGCAACCTCCTGCGTTATATGTTTTATTATACCCAGAACACCTGGAATAAATATTTGCACATCGTACAAACAATTATCCCAAGGCGGGAATTGAACCTGCAACCTCCTGCGTCGCAAGCGGACATTCGCCCGCCGCGCCACATTGGTAGTCGACTTACCTTTGCTAGTGTTTCTTTCGGAGTATTATCTTGAACCGTTTCTGTTTTTACAATACCATTAGTTAAATTATTCTCTTCAATATGTTTATCAATATTATCGTCAATATTGTCTTCAATACTATCATCAATATTGTCTTCAATACCGTCTTCAATATTGTTTTCTATATTATCATCAATATGGTCAATACTTTCACTATTTTCTATATTGTTTTCATTCTGTTCTGTAATTTTTTGGACAATATCATTTTTAACTGTCAAATTGCTGTCAATAGATGTTTTTTTGCGGTTTTTCTTCATATTGCCAGTCTTCGGTATTTTTAATAATATTTTAGGTTTTTTCTTCTTTTTGAGAGGCTGTAAAAAATCTATATTTAGTACACTACAGAAAAAAAAATTTTGAGACCACACGTGGTTTAGTGGATGCCTACCTCTGATCTTAAGGTTGTGGGTTCAATGAATTTTTCTGTCCAAAATTGTATGTGCACAATGCCAGTGATTTCGAACGGTGAATGAAATCCTCGTGAGGAAACCAGTTAGTATTAGTAGCGGCGATGGGCTTGCAACCTGACACGTAAGGAATACTAACCACTTCAAAATGTGGGTATGTATGAACTATCTGGACGTACTCCCCCCCCTAAGGGGGGTAAGGGGGGGGTAGGGGGGGAGGGTAATGCGACTACCCCTTTACATATCCTTTATCTATATATCGCCTCATTGCGACAAGAACGTGTTAAATAGAAAACACCGACTTTTCAGGATTATAAATATTTCGAATTCGTGTAATTTATTTTTAGAGTTCTTCGTAAAAAAATTGCAGATAGGTTCTCTAACTATTATTCTTTCTAAATAAATTATTTGCAAGCCTCTGAATATTTTAGTTTAAACATTATTATCATTTCTTTAAGAAAGGGCACAATATATTACGTTCTTCTTGAAAAATAGATTTTTTTTCCTGTGACATATGGACTTAACACGTTATATCTGATATAAAGTTTTTCTTACGGTCAGAAATACATGTGATATCATAAATAAAACACATTATTTAAATAGAAAAAGTTTTATTTTACTAAATAAAATAACAACAACACAGTTATAAAAATTGAGTATCAAAATTAAAAGCATCTGGAAATCTGCATGCAGACAAAGTATTTGTAGGTAGGTACTAATTAAAAAACAGTATTTTACATAATAGTTGCCTTATTTTTAAAGTTGTACTTGGATTATCCATTAAATCTATCAATTAAAAATCACAAATTATGAAATAATCAACAGTCTTAATGACTTAAAGACTTAGCAAGTTATCAACATTGTAATTATCACCAATAAAATTTAAAACCGTTAAAAGTTAAAACTTATCAACTAGCTTATTATAAAATATCTTTGTATTGAACTACACAAATCACAAAATCTTAAGCACATTAAACAGGTTACGATACGGTTAATTAGTATAATCAAATAACCCATGAAAATTAAAGACTTTCGTAAAACGATCTATAGTATCTTGGAATCAAGTGTTTGTTGACCAATTCCATAAGGCCCGCCTTTTTCTTTTGGGAAATACCAGGTTTTGCAGTGTATACTTTTTTGACGTTAACATTTATTTCTTTTCTCTTCTTTATGACAACAGCTCTTTTAAAATCTTCATCAGCATACGAGTTTTTGAAATGTATAGCGCGGATGTCATCTTGTTTTATTTTTATAACTTTCAAGTCACTAAATTTTACGACATCGTTTGCATCATCTTTCTGTATTTGAAAACACATCTGACTACACACATTTTTCCAGTCGTAGAAATCTTCGTTGCACATTTCATTTACTCGAAAAGGCTGGCTTTACTTACGGGCATTTTTAAAGGCATTTATGAATCCATCAGGAGTATAAAAGGGACCTTTTTTTAAATCTTTTTTAATCTGTCTCTCAATTTGTGAGTGCGCGGAGTCGCCTTCATTCTGCGTATGTCCTCTTATCAAAAATTTGTGCGTGATAGATTTAATATTAGTAAATTTTTGGACAGCGAAAAGGTACATGGCAATCATAAACTTATTTTTTTGTTGTCCAGCGCAGTTATCTGAATAAAATACTATATTGACGTCATTGCCAATGCTAGCAATTTTTTCAATATTTTTGAAAACACAGGTCCCTATTTCGTTTACTCCTCGATTGGCATGAGCTTCGTCCCAGACAAAACATTCTGCAGCGTTATTTTGGATATTATAAATTGTACGATTCAGTACATTCAATTTTGATTTGTAATAAAAAACAGAAATCTCACCCTTGGGACACTGAAATACTGCTTGCAGATCATAAACACATACGGTCAGATCTTTGTTGTTTTTATCTTTCTCTTTTTCTAAACGCGACAGCCCTTCTTCCTTCTGATGATTTTCATATTCTTCTTTTTTGGTCTCTTTTTCGTCTTGTGGAAAGTTTTTGAACGCTTCACAGACATCACACATCTTTCTTTGGTGTAAAAAACGAAATGTTGAAGTCTTTAGTAAAGATCCGATAGAACATAACATAGTTCACGTAATCAACGTCTTTTTCCTTGCAACCTTCAACATAATCGTGGTGTAGATCTGCTATATTTTTGCTTCCATCTATGTAAAGTCTCTGTGAATTAGCTCGAATATAGTGTGATCCAATTTTAGGAATTGAATTTATAAATTCCTTCACACTCTTTATGAGATTTTTATCAGTTTTGGGTTGATGACCATGACACCCACGATTATCTTTCATTGATGAAATGTTCGTTTCTTTGTTTTTCTTACTTAATGCAGTTGTTATAGGGCGATTATTGATTGCTAGTGTATTTCTAAAAAACAATTTGCAAACCCTTATTTTTTCACCTTTTTCTGAGCATAAATAAAATGCATTGTTGTTGGACCGCTTCGGTTCTACTACTTTTCTTTCAGAATTCAGTTTGATGTAACGATCTTTTCGACCTACCTCTTCAACAGAAGAAGCAATGAAACTCCATTGCTTTTCTATGTTTTGCAAATTCCAATAATCGCCAAATATTTTACGTCTTTGATCGTTAGAAAAGTGTTCTCGGCATTTAAAAGCACACGCTTCTTTACAAAGTTCTCCTAGCTTACGTTCAGGAACGACCTGTTTTGTTATGATTGATTGGTATGACTTACCACAGTTTCTCAATTTTTTGGCAACATTTTTTTGCCAGTTATCAGCATTTCTTGGTCTTTTCTTTCCTTTCTTAGTAGGCGTTGGATCTTCATTGGTGTTCGTTACTAAGACTTCAGAGGTTGATGCTGCTACGTTTTCTATTTCTTGAGTTGGAGTTAACCGGTTTGAAAATAAACTATCTATTGCATTCATCAGTTGATCATCATTTCTTGTACTTTCATTTTGTTGTCTTAAACCTATTTCAGTCTCGACATCCATATCACCGAATGTTTCCGTCCGAATGTCCGTAGCAAGTCTTACTTCAGTCTCAGTTACGTTCTGATCAGTCTTGTCAGCAGGTGCATTTTCTTCTTTCAAAAGATTCCTGGTTCTTCTAATCAATTTAGATTTAATTATCTGGTAATCGGGGTCTTTTACTGAATCGTCAGAATCTACAACAATGACAAAAATATTATTGGCTAGTCTTGAAAAGATTTATAATAAAATATAAAAAATTCTAATAAATTATAGTAACAATGAGCTTTTCCTAGTATAATAATATAATAAAAACAAGAATACCTTTAAAATAGGATGATCCTGATGAGCCGCCACTTGAAGAGCTAGTAGAATCGCGACGAGGCACATCAGCTTTCTGACTATTCTCTTCATTGAAAATGTTTGGTGCTTCTTCCGGTTCTTGCCCTAAAACATAAATAAACTGTAATGTCATACAATAATAATAAATATTTTGTTATTAAAACAAAGATTAATTACCAAGCTGAACATTACTCGAAACATTTTGCGTGACGAGTTCTAAAGTTCTTTTAGATCGCGATTCCATCTGAAAGAATAGAGCAATTTAGCACTTACAATGCGACATCTTGACATAAACACACCAAAGCGTAGTAAGTTTTCAGAAATAACGCAACAAATTAAAGTGAACCATAACAACAATGTAATAAACAAAATATTTTTAACATCTGTAACGGTACATGTCATTTTGTCACATAAAAATCAAGATATTGAATGCTATAACGTGACAAAGCATCCCTTATCCGAAAGAAATTTAAGCTTTCTTTACAGGAAAACCGGTACAGGTAAACGATATCACACTTTAGAAGCAAAACTGATTTCAAAAAATTACTTACTCTTGCATCAAAGCCGTGTCACGTTAATGTTGTCACGCTTTTGCCGCAATCGGACAGTACTTTCCCCTCTAAGCACCTGGGTCTTACTGACTAGAATCGTTATTGCATCGAACACTTTGCGCGAGCGAGATAGAGATAATTCATTCATAACTCAGCCATTTTTTACTCTAGAAATATCCCGTTTTAGTAGCAAGTAGAGCGCGAAACGGCGGTTTGTTCTAGTTAATCATTCTATAGCGTGACATGTCGACTTTAACACGTTCTTGTTGCAAAGAGGCGTATTATCTTTAGTAGGAGTAGGCTTGTACAGCATCTATATACCTTGTCGATACGCGAGTCTGACTAAGCGTGGGTTCCCTCACGTTGTTTTCCTTCACCGTTTGTGAACGCCTTATTGACAAATCCAGGACTGGTCGTTACCCTGAGAGCGGTGGAACTTCTCCGGTCCAACTTTACAAAGAAAAGCTTTAATACTCAAACTTCGCATCTAACCCTAACCTTTTACTAACTTTAACACTCTCGTCTGGTTTTCCATTCCACTCCATGCTGAGTACGCTCGCGAATGGCTCCGGCTCCCGATGTTCTGTCTCCGGATGGTCAGACTCGCACTTGACCACTAGCTCGCATTTCACGTCCGGATACGCGAAATGGTACTGCGAATGGCTTGATAAGCTTGAGGTAGCTTGAGGAGGAATGTGCTGAAAGTAGAAAATAATTAGTTAAAAAACCGAACTCACTTAAGAGATCTACCCCACATATCATGATATCTGTTAGTCGCCACAACATGCTTCTGACAGAAAATTACCTGGATGAGGGCAGTAACATGCAACCTTCTATACCAATTATAAGAAACTTTGTCCTGACTGATTAACTGACTGACTGACATATAGACAATGCACAACCTAACCCACTCACCACATACTAAGACTTCGCTGTCTGTCTGTCTGTCCGTCTGTCACCAGGCTTTATCTCATGAACCATGGTAGTTAAAAAGTTGAATTTTCACAGATGATGTATTTCAGTTGCCGCTATAACAACTAACAACAAATACTAAGAAACAGAATAAAATAATTAATTAAGTGGGCTTTTATACATCAAACATGATTTTTTTATAACGTGTATAATAAACGTGTTAATAATACTTCCACGGATGATACTCCCTTTACTCAGAGCTCTACTACTGTTAGATACACTCGCATACTAATAAATACAAATCAGAAGTCACAGCATGATTGTTTATACAGTAACCTGCATGAGGTCGCAGTAGTTGCGCTGCACTTGCTGCTTGAAGCGCTGCATGGTGCGCAGACGCGCGCGGCACTCCCAGCACACTCGCACACATATCTGGGACAAGTCGTACACCTGCCACAAAACACTTCTATTATTATCTGCGTACTTACTTACTTGTTTTATTAGTAATTGTGGACACTTTTTACACATAATCATCTTTTTTTACCCTACTGCTGGTTGAAGAAGCGAATGGCTCACCTGATGTTAAGTGGTACCCATAAAGTTAGGTGGTGGTAAGGCAGAAATAGGAATGCTGGTAGTAATTTCCCATATGAGCCCTTTCACAAAGAGCTCTACTACTTCTACAAATCTGACCTAAAATAGCATAGCCATAGCTGCCATAATAATATAAGTTGACCACCTTTAAACAATAAACTATCTGCAAACTAAAGTTACCATTTCTTAGCAAAATTCAGAGAAACTTGAGCATAATTTAACTTTTATTGTAGATCTACTTACTTATGTTGCTGACTGTACAACAGAACTTAGCTGTTTTCTAGTTTGAAAGAAAACGTGAAATAAACACGACGCGGACCGTCGTGAGCCCTTATCATCACTGGTTCATTTATATTTTAAGTCATAAGTAAAAGTGCCGAGGGCGAGTCTTAATCAGCGACCTTAGGCAGAGTTTCTGTGTGATTCATGAAAGAATTTAATGCCGATTTGAGACGGGTCCTATGCCACTGCAAGCTTACCGGTATTTCATTCAGAATCTGTGAGTATAGATGATAATAACCAGTTTCGCCAATGAAGAATAGTGTTCGGCCCGTGGACAGACAACCAGTACACATGTCCTCCATGATATAACTACAACTTTTACTTCTACAATTTATATTTCACAGTAGTTTCACTTTCATCTGTTTTTACTACAATAATAGCCGTACAGTTCTCAACTTAATTTTTAACACATCAATCGACACAAACAAACAATAAAAAAACAAAAAAGGTCACTCAACCAAATACACTCTCGAAAGAAAACAAAAAAAAAATGAACGAGTCATAAAACATTACTGTACAGACCGAACTAAACTCATCCGCGTCTTTTCATTCAATTCATTCATCTCTAAGAAAACGTGTAAATAGCTATTTCCTTTCGGCTCTTCCGGATAAATAAGATTGTTTTGTAAAGAAGGCTGACGTCTTCTTGATTCTTGAGTTTTGTTTGTTTTGTATTTCTCAATGTGGGCACCTATTGCGTATCAAAAAATACAAAAGTGATCTCTTGTGACTACAAAAGTTACTTTATGGTGACTACTCTCTGTTAGCCAGCCAGACAAATAAGCGACAGTTTTATTTCATTTTTTAAACAAAAAATGTGCAAGTTCTAATTTCATATATTTATTTATTTATATACATACTAATGGATACTGTATCTACCAATATTTGTATGGGCTGTTTGAGTGTCGATAGAAAACTAAATCCCTTAAACGAAGAATTTAAACAGACATTCTGTGGTTTTCTAGATTTGCTTGTAAGTTATATAGTTCCTTAATTTTAAATTTTGACGTAGGTAGAACCAAGTTAGACTATATTTAACTGCATATTATTATCATTGTAACTTAAGTACCTACTGTCCTCTAGTCCTAAGAAAAAATTTTCATAGCAACATTGCTTTGAGTTGAGAACAGCAAACACTATTAGCATTTACAATCAAGCAATATGTATCGTATTGTGCCGCCAAGCATTTTATTGTGTATTGGTTTAAAGGGTGTAAGTACTGGTAAAATTACAGGCCTAAGAGGCTTAGCATTTGTATTCCTCAGGTTGATGGACGCAGATAAATCTGACGACCGATGTGGCGCGGCGGGCGAATGTCCGCTTGCGACGCAAGAGGTTGCGGGTTCGATTCCCGCCTTGGGATAAATGTTTGTACGATCTGCAAATATTTATTCCGGGTGTTCTGGGTGTTTTCTATGTATAATAAAAAATATCTATATATTGTATTAAATATATCAGTCATCTAGTACCCATAACACAAGCTCTGCTTAGCTTGGGGCTAGATGATGCTGTGTGGACTGTCCAGCATTATTATTATTATTATTATAAATGCATCATGGTGGACATTGCTCACCAGACCTGTGAAGCAATACTTTGTTATAGATGATAGTAACCACATAAATTCACTTTGCTTTCACCAGCAAGTTTTATTAAAGAAAACAATCCTGGATGAAACAATTTCTTTATTTTCAAACATGTGTTTAGCTGCACCCTCTATCCTTTAGCTGGCTCCATGTTGCTATACCCTATTCAGGGTGCATGTGATACCTACTTACACATAAGAACAATGTTTGTATCCAACCTAAACCATGTGAAAGCAATAAATGTATTGAGTATTTCTCCATGGATTCCTAGTCAAGCCTCATAAGTCCCAAGTCAAGAAACAAAGTCTTGAGATCTAGGATGTTAGTCAGATAGGTTACATTAAAGCTTGTTTTTCAGGATCAACAACAGCCTATATCCTTGTGTTTTGAATGCCTGGCATTGCTGAATCGTGCTCTATGTTTTAAGAAACAAGTGAAATATGCCTACACCTACCTATTTGGCTATTTGGTAAGTAGACCATATGTTTAATGTATAATATATTTTTATGTAGGTCCATCCAGCTGCACTAAAATGTAGTTTGCAACTTCAAAAATGGTGTTACATCTTTACATGACGAATACTCAAAGAAAATAGAAAGGCCAAAAATAAGCTAAAAGAATCACAACTTTATTCCTCAAGCACATTAGATATCCCCTTTGATCTCTTAGTACTATATGTTCTGTGCTTAGTACCAAGTACCTACTCAAGATACTTTATGAATGTCTAAGGGGGGTGGTCAGATGTACATCTGGTATGTACCAGATGTACCCACATTTAGCAGTAATTAAAAGACTCAAAGACTGATTTCATGTTTTTTGAGTTTTTGCTGTGATATAATGATATCAAAATCAGTGGCGGATTTACCCTAAGGCCACCGTAGGCCCGGGCCTAGGGCGGCCAGATTTAGGGGCGGCCCCGACTGTAGGGCAGTATATGGTGGATGCTGAGAAAGGGGCGGCTGATGGCTTGGGGCCTAGGGCGGCCGAGACTGCAAATCCGCCACTGATCAAAATGATTTCAAAATGTTAAAAGTTACAAATTATATACATTCTAGTGCAGCTGACTGTACCTGTAGGTTATACAGTCATGTTTTTAGAGTAGGTACTTTATCTAATCTAACACAATGTTTTCAGTTTAACCAGAACAAACCGAAATCACTGTCAAAACTGAATTTAAGAAACACAGTTTGTCTTGACAATTTAGGATACTCCTTAAATGAAGGTCAAAACAATGTGGTCATTAATTACAAAGTTAGTGAATTCACAGAACACAGTCAGAATACAAATGTCTGTGCCAGTGATTATGGTAAGATCAAGTATGAAGCAAGTTTTGATCAAAAAACCCAAGAGTGTAATCAGACATCAGAAAAGTTTGATCAGAAAACAAATGATCAGGAACCTTGTAAAAGCAGAGAGCCACTGGCATTTATAAAGGTGGAAGATCTTGATGGTGGAATTGATGATCATGATATTTTAAAGGTATGTTTTATTATAAACCCTTTTTAGACTGTATAAAAAAATTAAAACCTAAAAAAAACGAGTGTGCTTTAGACCACACGACTGAAGTTAAACTAATATAATATACGAAACGTAACTGGCTATGAGAGAAAGAGAGAAAGAACAGTGCTTTCATACCCTCTCCATGGTAGTGTTAAATGTTTGACCTTGTTGGAAGTCGCATTAGAAGTTTTACTACAAAAGAAGCGGGAGCGTCGAGTGGGGTTAAGCTCCGATGGCGCAGGTCCTTAGCGCATCCCTTATCAAAAAGAGTTTTTCGTCGAGTAGGGTTAGGCTCCGATGGCGCAGGCGCTTAGTGCGTCTTGCTAACAAGAAGAGTTCTTCGTCGAGTGCGGTTAGGCTCTGATGGCGCAGGTGGTTAGCACATCCCCCTATCAAAAAGAGTTCTTAGTCCACTCAACTACTCTGTGCGTAACTTTGGTTCAAGGATTCAGTCTGTGCGTAACTTTTGGGATAATTTATAATGACGACCGTTGTGGCGCGGCGGGCGTTGCAAGAGGTTGCGGGTTCGATTCCCGCCTTGGGATAAATGTTTGTACGATCTGCAAATATTTATTACGGGTGTTCTGGGTGTTTTCTATGTATAATAAAAAATATCTATGTATGTAATGTATTAAGTATATCAGTCATCTAGTACCCATAACACAAGCTCTGCTTAGCTTGGGGCTAGATGATGCTGTGTGGACTGTCCAGCATTATTATTATTATTATAATGTACTAATCTGATGTTATGTTCTTTTCAGGCAGAACTAGCCGGCGCCGAACCTGTGTTCTCAGATTCTGATGATGAGCCACTAACGGTCAAGTCTAAAAAGTACAAAGATATACAAAAACGCAGTAAACATAAAAATGGTAAATAAAATTGGATTTTTATTTACCATTTTTATTTTATTTTTACTTTACATTACCATCACATCATATAATTATCGGTGGTGGTCTAGTGGGAATGACCCCGCCTTCTGATCCTAAGGTCGTGGGTTCAAATCCGGGCGTGCACCAATGAATTTTTCCGTTTGAAAACATCGTGATGAAACCAGTTAGTATTCTAGCAGCGGCGATGGGCTTGCAACTTATCACGTTTGGAATACTATCTACTGCAAAATAAGGGTATGTACCAAACGTAATACCTGGATGTACCTCTGACTAACTCCTTAGATACCCTCGAAGTATGAAGTTTGTATTAAAAATTCAAAGAACGCAGACGAAGTCGCGAGCGGGTCTGCTAGTTAATAAATATAGTTAAATTGTATTTCAGAGTGTGTCCGTAAGAAGCGTAAGAGCAAAGAGCAGGCGTCAGGCGTCGTTAGAGACCCGCGCGTCGCCAAGAAACTGCGAGATCTGAACATCGACAGCGGGCACATTGCCCTTGTTATGCTGACTTGGGAAGAGGTCAGATACCATGAAAGCTATAGCCGAAATTAAGTAATAATAACCGACCGACCGATGTGGCGCGGCGGGCGAATGTCCGCCTGCGACGCATAGGTTGCGGGTTCGATTCCCGCCTTGGGATAAATGTTTGTACGATCTGCAAATATTTATTCCGGGTGTTCTGGGTATTTTCTATGTATAATAAAAAATATCTATATATGTAATGTATAATATTGTATTAAGTATATCAGTCATCTAGTACCCATAACACAAGCTCTGCTTAGCTTGGGGCTAGATGATGCTGCGTGGATCGTCCAGCATTATTTATTTATTTTATTTATTTATAATGCTGGACAATCCACACAGCATCATCTAGCCCCAAGCTAAGCAGAGCTTGTGTTACGGGTACTAGATGACTGATATACTTAATACAATACATTACATGCATAGATACTTTTTATTATGCATAGAAAGTACCCAGAAAACCCGGAATAGATATTTGCAGATCGTACAAACATTTATCCCAAGGCGGAAATCGAACCCGCAACCTCGTGTCGCAGGCGGACATTCGCCCGCTGCGCCACATCGGTCAAGTTATGTATTGTTTATTTGTTTTTATAGTGCTTACCTGCACTTAAGGAAATCATAAAGATTTTTATATTATCCCAAATATTATTTTCCTCGAGTAGGATTTGAACCCACGACCTTCCCCTTGATACGGGGATGCGATACCAACTTCGCCACCGAGGATTCAAATGCCTCGATGAAAATAAGATTTGGAATGTTTCTAATACGGTGCTTTCAAGTTATGTATGTTATTTAGTTAGTTTTCTAATTGGCAGGTAGCTGAAGAAAGACGGCAGATGATGCAGAGTGTACAGTTCACCCGACATGCGCATCGCTGTCTGACTTGCGGCGTGGGGTACAACCACATACACAAGCTGCTACAGCATAACAGGAAGCATACTGATGTAAATAACTTTTATTTATCATTTCTACTTGTACTTTCAGAAATAAAGAACCCAAGGCACCGAAATAGCGCTTAAATCAGTAATTAAAAAGAACACTAGGTGGTGGGTTCGATATCCAACACCAATACTCATCACACAAACATTTGTGTGATGAATATTGGTGTTTGTTCTGTGCCTGGGTGTTATATTGTATTCTACTGAAATTTTCAGGGTAAATTGTTAGAAGCGGATGAAATCACGAAGACAGAAGCAATCCAGAGTTTTCTTACAGCAAATATTTGAAGAAGAGAAGAGTTAAATTGAGATAGTGATTAGTATTTTTATTTTATGACGTTTTCAGGAGGCGGGAACTGAGGTGTGCGACATTTGTACAATCCGGTGCAAAACTAGCGCAGCACTCGCGTCGCACAGGCGGAGACACCGGGCGAGGTTAGTCCTAGTATTATATTCAATTCAATTCAATCATTTATTTATAAGGATATATTCTTACATGTCATTCGTATATTCTTACATGTCATATAGTGGAAAGTATGCGAAATGCTGTATGAGAGGTGTAAATTACGTTTAAAATGCAGGTTGTAAAGTTTGAGATAAAAGTTTCATAATAAACCTTAAAAAATCCAAAAATGTTTAGTCTTATTTTCTACTTATAGTCGAAAGAAACTGGCCGAGATAGGTAGTAGGGTAGGTAATAATGTCGTTGATACTCAATACTCAATACATTTATTGCTTTCACATGGTTTATGTTGGATACAAACATTGTACTTATGTGTAAGTAGGTATCAAATGGACCCTGAATAGGGTATAGCAGGTATAGCCTAGGACAATTTTTTATTTTATTTTTTACTATAATAATGTACTTATGGATGGATGGAAAGGGCTCAGAATCGTTCTTCCTGGAAACGTACGGGGGAGGCTTATGTCCAGCAGTGGACTTCTTCAGGCTGATGATGATGATGATGAATGTACTTATTATAATTTATCATAATGTATACTTAACTAATTCCTTATTTTTTCTTAAATCTTCTCTTTCCATGTAATAATAATAATGCTGGACAATTCAAACAGCATCATCCATATCTTTAGATAACTGGCGTTTAGATTCACCTAGATTTAAGACGTTTCAAGATGACCCTTGCTGATTTTATTGAATAAATGCTTTCTGTCTTTGACTTTGAACTACAAGTGATTGTGTGTTGTTTACAGATGGGTATGTTTATACTGCGACGCTCGCTACTCGCAGGCGTGCGTGGCCGCCGACCACACGGCCCGCGTCCACAGCACTCCGCCCGCCACGCACCGCTGTCCGCACTGTACCCACACCGACAGGTTAGCTTGTATTACGGACTTCGATCAATGATACCCATAAATGACGGGTCACATACAAAAACATAGATAAAAGCTGTCCGCGTTAATATATACTTGGACAGGTACATTTTTTTACTAACGAAGTGAAAAAACAAATGATCAACAGTTTAAGATTACGAGCTAGTTGACCCGTTTGCGACTTCGTCTGTGTTGTTCGTTGAATTTTTCATACATACTTCATCACCTTTAAACAAGCACGTTTTTTTCTCTCTATACTATAAAGAGGAAAGATTTGGTTGTTTGCATTGAATAGTCTCCGAAACTAATGGACCCATTTGAAAATTTGTTTCATCGTTGGAAAGCTACACTATCACCGGATGACATAGGATATAATATTATATTTTCAAAAAAATTAGTACGAAAACCCGTGCGAAGTCGGGAAGCGCCGCTAGTCCATAAATAAAAATACTGGTGGATATTTTCATCTAGCCCCGAAGTAAGCAAAACTTGTAGAATGGTACATCAGTCCGGCTTGTTCCAGTTCTCTGGGCGCGTTGAGGATGCACATCAAGAGTCATTCCTCCCGGCCGGAGTGCTCGCTGTGCGGGAAGAGCTTCCGGGACAAGAGCTCGCTGCGGACACACGCTTTGTGAGTATCTCGCTAATGAGCGCCATTCAAGTTCTAACAGTGCAGACGTCATACAAATATGTGGCGGCTAGCCACAAGTAGGTACTAATCGGGCTAACGCTTAGGTTTTGTGTGTCGCGTCGCCAGTCGTCTCTCCCCGCTCGCACTGTATAAACATGTAGTGCTATTGTGGAAAATAAATCAGTAAATGGAACATGTTTTTATCATTGCATCATCCTGATGAAATGCAGAAGACTAAGGGAAACACATCATTCAACAATCCCTTACAAATATATAGAAATAGTCATCACGACTTTGATTTCCAAACTAGGTTGATCTCTTTCTCTCTTTGGTATAGTTTTTAGGGTTCCGTAACCCAAAGGGTACAACGGGACCCTATTACTGTCTGTCCGTCTGTCTCCAGGCTGTATCTCATGAACCGTGATACTTAGAGAGTTGAAATTTTTACAGATGATGTATTTCTGTTGTCGCTGTAACAACAGGATATTAAAGAATAAAATAAATATTTAAGTTGGCTCTCATACAATTAACAGCTGTGTTTTTTTGCTGTTATATTATATATATTTTTTTTATTTTATGTCCCTTTTACCCTTAGACGAGTAAACCACCTTTTACCTTTTGGGTACGGAACCCTATAAAAGTCACAAATACATTATTTATTGTACGTTCCCAGCGTGCATAGAGGAGAGAAAGAGCACGCGTGCGAGGTGTGCGACAAACGATTTATGTTCAAGAAGCAGAAGGAAATACATGAAATCACTCATAAGGAGCATCAACATCTATACTGTCACCAGGTATGTGTACTTAAGAGCGCACTCTTTGCCGGCTCGAACTCCACAACGGGCGAGGCTAATATGCATGCTATTTCTAACTTTGTATAGTATATTAGTAACTATGGCTTTGTGCGTAATCGTGACCCCTCCCGCGCGCGGCGTGTGGAACATACAGTGAAAGGCATGATCATTCTCGTTAGAAAAGTGCGTCTAAAAATTGACGAATAGACTTATACTGAATTCAAAATATATTTCATTCAAAATAAAGTTATCCATACTCTGTAATCAAATACCTACATCCGTTACCCCCTGTGATGCCCTAATTTTGACTCCTTGAGGTATTATTAAATTGTTGATAAAATACAAATCTTTCGACGCTTGTAACTTTCAAGGTAATCTGATTTTACAGTAGAATATAGAGTAACGTATCTAAATAACGGCAATCAGTCGCGACTTGGAGACCCTTTCATCATCTTTGACGACCGATGTGGCGCGGCGGGCGAGTGTCCGCCTGCGACGCAGGAGATTGCGGGTTCGATTCTCGCCTTGGGATAAATGTTTGTAAATATTTATTCCAGGTGTTCTGAGTATTTTCTTTGTATAATAAAAATATGTGTGTATGTAATGTATTGTATTAAATCAGTCATCTAGTACCCATAACACAAGCTATGCTTAGCTTGGGGCTAGATGATGCTGTGTGGATTGTCCAGCATTGTTATTATTATTTGTGTGATGAACGTAGATGTTTGTGCTTTGGGTGTTACTAAATAATAATTATATACACATCGGTCGTCCGTCAAGTAATATGTATTTGTCATGGTGGTAGTACTTGCGCGAACGAACCCTTCACTAAAAGCTCTACTACTACTACTAAACGCCTACATGTACCACTAACCACCCCCATTAGACTTCAAAGAATCTTGAATCGCTGTTGATACTATAATAATAATAATGCTGGACAATCCACACAGCATCATCTAGCCCCAAGCTAAGCAGAGCTTGTGTTATGGGTACTAGATGACTGATATACTTAATACAATACATTACATACATGCATATTTTTATTATATATAGAAAATACCCAGAACACCCGGAATAAATATTTGCAGATCGTACAAAGATTTATCCCAAGGCGGGAATCGAATCCGCAACCTCCTGCGTGGCAGGCGGACATTCGCCCACCGCGCCGCATCGGTCGTCATACTATGAGATCTGAGGGGGTATAAACCGTGCCGTGGATTAAAGTCGGTTATTTTTGTTTGTTTCAGTGTGATGTTAGTTTCAAGAACCAAACATCGTACTATCAACATATGAAATACAACCTGAAACATATTGACCCGGCTGATATCAAGTAAGTAAATACTATATTTTGATGACCGATGTGGCGCGGCGGGCGAATGTCCGCCTGCGACGCAGTTGCGGTTCGATTCCCGCCTTGGGATAAATGTTTGTACGATCTGCAAATATTTATTGTTATTATTTTATTATTATTGTTATTATTTAATTGTTTTGCATTGTCAATTTAGTTTTAAACTGTTAGGGCATTGTAAAAGGAAATGAATAAATGAATAAATAAATAAATTTATTCCGGGTGTTAAGGGTATTTTCTATCATACTAATATTATAAAGAGGAAAACTTTGTTTGTTTGTATTGAACAGGCTCCGAAACTACTGGACCAATTTGAATAATTCTTTCACCGTTGGGAAGCTACACTATCCCCGGGTGACATAGGCTATATTACATTTTCAAAAAAATTAGGGATCCTTACTGAAACCCGTGCGAAGCCGGTACGGACCCCTAGTGTATAGTAAAGTATCTATGTATGTTTGGCATGTATTAAGTATATCAGTCATCTAGTCAGTCGGGGTTATATGGCGTTGTGTGAAGCGTATTCAGTATTTAATTATTTCATGTTGTTTCAGACACGCGTGCCAACTATGCGACAAGCGGTTTGTGAAAGCTAAACGGTTGGAAGAACATAACTTAGCTGTTCATCTTAAGTTGGCGCCTATCAAATGTACCGCGCAGGATTGTACCTTTGTAAGTAAACATTAGTCGAGAGAGCAAAGCGATACAAGATCTCGGTGACAAGTTAAGCGATTTTGCTACAACTAGTTAGGTACTGAGACGGATTTTTTGCGTAGACTATATCTAGGGGTATCATTAATAGAAGGTTCGAGAATAACTTGGCAGCCGTCACAGCTCAGTTTGTAGTAGCTCTGCCTTCTGTGCTGTAGGCCGTGGGTTCGATCCCCACCGAGAACAAACATTTGTGTGATGAACATAGATGTTTGTTCTCTGTCTGGGTGTTATATTGTATTCTAAGTATGTATTTACAAAAAAAAAGTATATAAGTATTCTATCAGTTATCTGGTTCCCATAGTACAAACTGTGCTTAGTTTGGGGCTAGATGATGCTGTGTAAAAATGTCCTGACATATTTAAAAAAAAAACTATAGGACCGTTGATTCAATATATTTGAATCAACTTTGATTTGGTTGGTTAAATTAGTTAAAGTTATCAGTCGTAATATTAATCACTTGATTTATATTATTATTGTTGTCAACATACGAGGTTTTAAAAGTTAAAAGTCGGTTTCTCAAGTTTTTACATTATAAAGTTATATAATCCTACTAATATTATAAACGCGAAAGTTTGTAAGTATATGGATGGATGTATGGATGGATGGAGGTTTGTTACTCTTTCACGCTCTAGCCAGTAGACCGATTTGGATGAAATTTGGAATAAACATAGATTATAACTTGGATTAACATACGAGTTTACGCTACTTTTTATTCCGAAAAAATAACGGGAACGGGAAAAACTAACACGCGGGCGAAGCTGCGAGAGGCCGCTAGTTTCTATATAATTAGCAGTAAGTTTTCTTAAAATAAAATGGCTAATAATAATAATAATAAAAATAAAATAAATATTAATTGTGTTTCAGGCGTGTCCGTCCCGCGCGGCGCTGCGGTCGCACGTGCGGCTAGTGCACCGCGGCGCGCGTGCCCTACGGAACCATGTCTGCCATCGCTGCGGACATACATACAAGGTACATATCACTACCACTTTATCTGGCGCTTAGATTCACCTAGATTTAAGATGTTTCAAGATTATCCCTACGGTTATTACTGAATAAATGATTTTTGACTTTGACTTTGACTTTATCATTCAAAAAGTAGTTTAGACTGCATTGGCACATCCGAATGCACTACCTATGTTAGGCAGTGGGGTAGATAACGGGTTCGATTCTCGCCTTGGGTTAAATGTTTGCACAATCTGCGAATATTTATTCCGGATGTTCTTGACCAAATACAATACTGTGACATCTGTACCTATACATGTAATTCTGCAAATAAATACACTTTGACTTTGACTTTGACTTTGACAGATTTGGATGAAACTTGGAATAAATATAAATTGTAACCTGGATTAACTACTACTACCTATTGTACTGAATTGGCTACTTTTTATCCCGAAAAATAACGGGAACGGGAAAAAACTGCCACGCGGACAAAGGTGCGAGCGGCCGCTAGTGCATAATAAAAAATATGTATGTATGTAATGTATTGTATTAAGTATATCAGTCATCTAGTACCCATAACACAAGCTCTGCTTAGCTTGGGGCTAGATGATGCTGTGAGGAGTGTCCAGCATTATTATTACTTGTATTTAGAGAGATTTGTCATGATGGGCACGTTTGGCAGACGGATTAGTGACCGCAGTGTGGGTGTTTAGTACTACCTTAGGGTGCTTAGTCCGTTACCTTGGTCGCCTCTTACTACATCCCTGGGTAATGGAGGGGTTCTTTCTAGGCCGGGATTGCAACTGAGTAAATTTTGTAATTTTTTTCAGAGTAAGAAATCCTTGGATACCCATCTTCGTTCTCACAACACCGCGCTCCCTCTCACCCAGGTAAACATCCCGCGTTCTACAGACAATTTTGCCAATGTTAAGTGTTTTTCTATACTAATATTATAAAGAGGAAAGATTTGATTGTTTATTTGTTTGCATTGAATAGGCTCCGAAACTATAAAAATAAGATTTCTTTAATGATACTAATTTACTACTGCAAAATGTGGGTACATACCCAAATTTTGCAGTAGCAAACCCAGATTTTGCAAATGTAATTTTTGGACGTACCTCTGACTACCCCCTTAGACATCCTAGAAGAATCTCGAGCAGGCACTAAGATATCTAAAGGGATATCGACCGAAATTGGAGATTAAAGTCGCGATCCTATTTTCTTCAAGTATTAATTTGGACACTAATAACTACAAAAATATAAAGAACTAAAGTTTTATTTTAAACCTACTAAAATATTTACATAGAATATTTACTTAGTTCTAGTCTACTGTGGAAATGCCACATCAGATAGATTTTATCAACGTTAAAACATTTCTTTCAGACTCGGGTCGATGCACCTGCGTGACGCAGGAAGCGGGCTTAGAACCCGCTACCCTGACTGACATCAAGAGACCACCCCAAAATGACACTATCCTATAATACCCTAGAAAATGCGTATTAACATTAAAATTCAATAATAAAATTAAATATAAAAAACAGTTGCTGGATTTAAATAAAACTTTGAATAGCATATAGATCTTGTTTATGAGATGTTTCAAAGTAATCTTTGTGATTTAATTGATTCAAAATGTATGTTATAGGTAAATATGTATTTGTATGTGTGATCGTTCCATCGGTTGGGGGCCGGTGACTCGCTGATTATAAGTAAAGTCCCTTGCACTGACGAAACCTAGATTGTAATTACAAGAACACTTGAAATTGATTATATTATTTGTATAACTTTGCTCAATTTTATCATTCGGATTTACTTGTGTTGCAAATAAATATCCTATTTTATAGATTCTTTTTTATTGTTTATTTTTGTCTATACTAATATTATAGAGGTAAAGGTTGTGAGGTTGTAGAGGGTAAACTCAGGATCTACTGAACCGATTTTGAAAATTCTTTTACCAATAGAAAGCTACGTTATTTGTGAGTATCATAGGTTATCGTCACCTGTATGGCTAATTCACGAATCTGCAAAATACACATTTTACAGGAGAGCAAAAAAGTTAAATATGTTTTTGCACTTTTCAAATAGTTCCCAAGGACCTATTTTGAACTTTTATATCTTTTTGTTTTCTTAAATCGAAAGCATGATTTTTAAGGTTTTTTTTAAAAACATTTTAATTTTAAGCTGTTCGGCTTTAAAAAGTAGTTTTCGTGAAAAGTGCAGATTAGCTCAGTTAAGAAGCTTTGCCTTCTGTAAGTTTTGGGTTCAATCCTCACCGAGAACAAACATTTCTGGAATGAATTACACATGTTTTTTTCTAAGTTTTATAACTGAGCTGTGACGGGTGTCCATTTTGCGTTGATTGTCAGTCAACCGTCAGTCGTTATAGTTCTTATAAGATAATATTATCACAAGTGTACAAGTAACTACCCATTATTCTCAGTAACTTTTGAATGCACTCGATTATGTAGCCATTAGGTACCTAGATAATCGATGAAGTATCTTTTATAACTATACACATCTATGTAAATATCTATGTAAGGTTTGTAATCTCCTTGGGGCCTACGTACGTTGCATAATACCGTCCGAAATTAAATCTATACCAATTATACGAATCTTTGTCCTGTCCGACGTATAGACAACACAGCCTAAATCACTGGCCGAAAAGAGTAGTAGCCATATTGACAAACGTTCAACGCCCTCAAGCCCCAAACAAAGCAAAGCTTGTACTATGACAATCGGATATCTGATAGATATTTATACCGGGTGTTCTGGGTGTTTTCTATACATAGTAAAAAACATGTAAGTATGTAATGTATTGTATTAAGTATATCAGTAATCTAGTACCCATAACACAAGCTCTGCTTAGCTTGGGGCTAGATGATGCTGTGTGGATTGTCCAGCATTATTATTATTATATCTCCGTTTTGCACGAGATAGCGGGTCTATAACATTTTGTCATGATACACGTCTTAGCCCTTTAGGAAAGACTTGCAGAATAGAGTCATAAAAATAGATTATCTCTCATTGTCAAGCTTTTAAACTATGTTGGTTATATTGTATTCTACTTACGTATGTATTTACAAAAAAAACATATATAAGTATTTTATTGGTGCTCTGGTTCTCATAGTACAAGCTCTGCTTAGTTTGGGGCTGGAGGGCGTTGTGTGAATGTGTGTCAATATCTTTCCTTAAACTTGTTTTTATCATAACTTTCTGTTAGATCTTTTCGTAGTAAACGGTTATCAAACTATCAAAGTAAGTAGCTGCTGTGAAGTGCACTTAACATGAGTGTTACTAGAACACTGCATTTATATACCAGTGAAACCCACCAGCCCCAGTAGTGTGACATTCAACATGAAGCTGGTAATTCTCCTGGCGGCTGTGGCCCTGGCCTCTGCAGACCCTGAGCTGGTCTCCAGTTTGAACCTAGGCGTAGATCCCGCTTCAGGTACAAAAATACTTTTTATTATATTTTTATAAGTACTATTTTATCAGAATACTTATCAGGTCAGATATCAGATACTTTATACTGGTCAAACTATATATTATACTACTACTACTACACTACATACTACTACTATACACACTATTACTATATGTTATTGGCAGACAAAATGCTCTACCCTCTAAAAATCATGGTAGTATTTCTATCCAAAATATTAAAACCATGGTTTAAAAAGTAATAAATGGTAAAACAAACTTTTTAACATTTAGGTCCTGCAGACATCCCTCAAGGGTTTAACCAAGAGTTTTCTTCACCCTCGGAACCTCTCCCCTCCAACCTGACCCCTGAGACCCTCGTGGATGCACAGGATCCGCAGTACCACGCCGCGGAGGGGGTCCCTGAAGCCGCTAGGATCAAGAATGTGGAAGACTCTCCTGTGTCGAGGATCGTTGGAGGACTCGCATCTTATGTTGGCGAGCATCCTTTCTTCGTGAGTTATCTAAATCTAAACTAACATCTATGGAGGATAAAATTGATTTTATGTTTGTCAGTAAAAATCCTACTAATATTATACTCGTAAACGCGAAAGTTTGTAAGTATGGATGGATGGATGGATGTTTGTTACTCTTTCACGCTCTTACCAGTGGACCGATTTGGATGAAATCTGAAATAAGTATAGATTGTAACGTGGATTAACATATAGGCTACCTTTTATCCCGAAAAAATAACGGGAACGGGAAAAAACTGCCACGCGGGCGAAGCTGCGAGCGGCTGCTAGTAATTAATAAATTATTTTAAAGGGTGCCGGTGAAATTACAGGCACATGAGGCTCAACACCTGTACGCCTCAGGTACAGTTAGCTGCACTAGAATGTATATAGTTCGTAATTTTCAAAATGGTTTAACAGCGGTGCTAAAAATATTTCCACGACAATTATTCATAAACAAAGAAAGAGATGACTCAACTCATCAACTGATTTCGTGACTTTTTCGTTTTCGAGGTGTAAGAGTTCATTGTTTTACTGTAATATCGTTGTAAAAGTTACAAATTGTATACATTCTACTGGTGCTGACTGTATATATAAAAAAGAAAATGAAAATATTAGATTTTAAATATTAAGTCAGTCTTTGTTACGAAAATACAGCCTTTTTTCATGCTATTTAAATAATAAATAAATAATGCTGGACAATCCACACAGCATCATCTAGCCCCAAACTAAGCAGAGCTTGTGTTATGGGTACTAGATGACTGATATACTTAATACAATATTATATTACATACATAGATATTTTTTATTATACATAGAAAACACCCAGAACACCCGGAATAAATATTTACAGATCGTACAAACATTTATCCCAAGGCGGGAATCGAACCCGCAACCTCTGCGTCGCAGGCGGACATTCGCCCGCCGCGCCACATCGGTCGTCAATTTATATTGTTTATTCCAGGGGGGGTTGATAATCACTCTGCAGAGTGGTCAGACCTCTGTCTGTGGGTCGTCGTTACTGACGGCGACTCGTGTGGTGACCGCCGCACATTGCTGGCACGACGGCGTTGACACTGCCTACTCCATGCTGGTGAGTTCCATATACGTTGACAGCTGCCACAGCTCAGTTGGTCAACCATTCATGTGTCGTAAACGAGAGGTGCGGCTAAGGACGTAAATTTTCTAATGAAATACAATGCTCCTTGACGATCGATTTAAATATTGATGGAGATTTAGCACGTCTGATAGCTACAGGTAATGCGTTCTAAAAACGGGCAGCCTACACTGTAAATGAGAGAACATAACTTATTATTGCGACGATTTTAGTTGAATTTTTTTTTTTAATATGCAACGGCACAAATGTTAACGGCCGATGTTTGCAGGTAGTACTCGGCTCTGTCCGTTTGTTCTCTGGCGGCACGCGCGTGTACGCTAGCTCAGTGATCGCACACGCGCTGTACGCGCCCGGCGTCAGGACCAATGACATCGCCCTCCTGGTTATACCGGCCGTCGCTTTCTCCTGTACGTATATAGCATTTATGACGACCGATGTGGCGCGCCGGGCGAATGTCCGCGACGCAGGAGGTTGGGGGTTCGATTCCCGCCTTGGGATAAATGTTTGTACGATCTGCAAATATTTATTCTGAGTTCTGGGTGTTTTCTATGTATAATAAAAATATATCTATGTATGTAATGTATTGCATTAAGTATATCAGTCATCTAGTACCCATAACACAAGCTTTGCTTAGCTTGGGGCTAGATGATGCTGTCACATGATGACATGATTACAAAGATGTCACATAGTGTTTCAGTTAGATTCACAAACGTTTACCAACTAATGGTCCAGCCTGCGGAACTCATTGATAATCTTTCCATTAATATATATAAGTTTAATCATATTTCTTTATTCAGACAACATAGTGTTAGTAACAGATAACTTATTGACCTAGGATAGTAACTTATATCTAGTAATGATTTAATCCTCTGGATGAGCTTCCATACCAGAGGACAAATTAAAATTTACTTACATTAAATTAGATTGTTTTTTTATATTGTATTGTATTTGTAATTTAATCATTCAAATATTTCAGTTTTAGCTATAAGATAGTATAATTGTGTTACAGCTTCCGTGAAGCCGATCTCAATTGCCACCGGCTCTGCTACCTACACCGGTTTTACCGCTGAGGCCATCGGCTTCGGACGCACCACTGACAGTAAGTAAATCCTGACCTGATCTATACAGACCTATTAGACCTATAGATGTTAGTACCTCTGTAGGTTCAATTTCAATTAAGTATTTCTTTTTGGGGTTCCGTACTCAAAGGGTAAAACGGAACCCTATTACTAAGACTCAACTGTCTGTCTGTCTGTCACCAGGCTGTATCTCATGAACCGTGTTAGTTAGAGAGTTAAAATTTTCACAGATGATGTCTTTCTGTTGTCGATGTCGATGATGCATCAATCTTAAATAACTAATTTAGTGCACACATCTTAAAAACACAAATTGAAATTACAGACAGGTTTTACGTTAGGACAAAGACTCTTGTAATTGGTATAGTATAGTCTTTTATATTGGTATAGTCTGTCTTTAGACTGTGCATTGTCTACATCAGAGCAAAGACTCTCATAGTTAGTATAGATTTAATTGTTATAATTATTCCAGCGGCTCCCATAACCGACGCGGCGAGTCTCCGAGACGTGTTCGTAACCGTGCTCTCGAACGAGGTCTGCCAGACGTACTACGGCAGCGTCGTGAACGCAGGCATCGTGTGCACGAGCGGCGCGGGGGGAAGGAACGCCTGCGGGGGGGACTCGGGGGGGCCGCTCATCCTCTACTCCAGCGCCGGAAACGACGTGCTCGTACGTACAGTCAGCTGCACTATAATGTATACAATTTGTAACTTTCAAAATGGTTTCACAGCGGTGCTAAAAACATTTACACGACAATTATTCAAAAAATAAGTGAGGTCATCAACTAATTTCATTACTTTTTAGTTTTTGAGGTGTAAGAGTTCATTGTTTTGCTGTAATACCGTTGTGGAAGTTACGTATTGTATTGTATACATTCTAGTGCAGCTGACTATACTTGTGTAGATATCTAACACACATTAGATAAGATAAGATAAGGTATTTATTGATTAAACTAATGTTACAGTTGCAAATGAAGTCCTGACTCCTAAACTAGGGCTACCTGTATGTCAGGAGTCAGTTCCTTCCCAATAAGGGTATTAAAGATTAGGTTTACAATATACAATATAGAAGTGTCTATAAATACATTGGAAAGGCGACGGTGACAACAATTTCGTGTCGACTAGAACCTAAAAGACACATCACCGAAACATCTTAGCACTGTCTTTACTAGTCCTAACGAGCGTGACCTACGAGGCAATTGTTATAGGTGGTAACCACTTAGCATAAGGTGGGACAGCTGCTTGTTCCATCAGCAAGATGTATAAAAAAACTATTACTCTGCATAAATGTATTCAGACACAAGCTCTGCTTAGCTTGAGGTTATTATGATGCTGTGTGGATTGTCCAGCATTATTATTATTATTCCCCAAGGAGCACGTGACGTAACAGGCTCTTGTTTCAGATCGGGATCATCAACTTCCATTCCACCGCGGGCTGTGCGTCCGGATATCCGGGCGGATATGTACGCGTATCCTACCACGCTAACTGGATTATCAATAACGCGTAACCGCGCTTGTTTTCCGAAAGGATGGGCTGACCAGACATTTTCCTACCACGTAAACCTCTCATCTGTCATAAGACTTCTTCATTTGCCTGGAAGAGGTGGCTACTAAGCGATAAGGCCCCTGTTATTCTTTTTATTTACTGTGTAGAAGATTTTTCTGTGTTATGTACAGTCAGCTGCACAAGAATGTATACAATTCGTATCTTACAGAATGGTTTGACAGCGTTACAATTAATATTTACAGGGTAAAAACTCAAAATGCAAGTAAAATTATCAGCAAATTTCAAGATTTTTGAGTTTTTACTGTTTATGAGTTTACTATAATGTTTTGATACCGTTTTGAAAGTTACGAATTGTATACATTCTAGTGCAGCTGACTGTACCTACCTATGTACCAACTATAAAGTGTTTTTCATCTATTCATTCGCTTTTACAGTCAGTATCGCATATTTAAAGACTACATTTTTAATTTATTGGTTTTTGCAAGTTTTAAATAAATATATTTTTATTTATAATTTTCGCGTTATTTTGTCAATGGTAACACAACTTCCGATAGAACTTCAGTTTTTACTGTGATCTCATTCTATCCTAATTCAGACGATTAAAATAAACGAAATATAATAAAACAAAAGGTTAATTCTTATGAAAGTTATTTATTAATTTTTTTGTATGTTTTTAATATGCCTTGTTTCTAATTATATGTCTTTTATATATACAAACCTACTACCTAAATATACTTTTACAAAAATTTTACCATTATAGTTAGAATTTCGAAACCACCTATGTAGATAGATAATAAGAAATAATAAAATAAATATTTAAAATTATGGGTAAAGATATATCGATTAAACCATTGTACATGCCATGTCACTTAAATAAAATATTTAGAAATTACGAGATCTATATAGGAACAGTAACACGTTAGCAGACACGCCATAACTATACTACATTTTGTTGAAAGGCAAAGAGACGGCGCGGCTGTAGCCGCTTTAAGGGATAAACAGCTACCTACATATCGCACCTTCTACCGATTTGCAAGTTTTGCAATGTCCAATCTCTGCTAATCAAACAATTTAAATTAATGCGTCTCATGTAGTCCAGATATTACAGTCAGCTTTCTGTATGTGTTTTAGCAGTTCAGTGAAACCTAATTTTCTATATCTTCTTGTTAATAAACTTGTCGGTAATGCAGCTAAGTAATCAAAACTTGATTTTTTTTAAATCTAAAACGATGTAAATAGCATTTACTAAATACTATTATCATTATCAGCATTATCCGGCAGGTAAGCATTGTACTTTAAAAACCTTTCTTAGTGCGTCAGTAACCTCTGCATATTTGCTTATTTCGTTTTACTTAGCTTAATAATAATAAAATAGTTCGATTTTATTCTTCTAATGATTGTTTCATTATTCGATAGGAATTATAGCAAGTTAGTCGTATGTATTTTGGCTTCGACGAATAGCTTGGGAAATTCCTTGTTTCTTCAAGTTGTGAGCGCTATAAATGTAAGATAATTAAAACGAAAACAGAAAATATGCACAAGGGGAATGAGGGTACCGTTCTTTAGGATTGGGTTGGCTTTTTTAATTTTACATTTACCGATTAAATACAAATGAGAGAACGTATTTTTTTTTCTGTCGTCTCAACTTTGAACCAGGTTCTCTTAGCGCGGGTTTAGGAAGTTCATTACATAATTCTGAAGATTTGTCTGAATGGCTGTTGAACTTCACTAGCTGTTCTATGATCATCCGCCTAGTACCTAGTGGCTTATGGGCCTCTTTAGACTCACCATTATCAGATTTATCAAGAGACTGTTCACCATTATTATACTTACTGACATCTTTCTCGTAGAGTGTCTTAGCTATTTGTTTTATTAATTCATCTTCATAGTAATTTCTGTTATGTTTATTAATTACGTGTCTAGCAGCTACTGACTTATCTGTCTCATTAGACTCGTCACTATTATTAGACTCACTATCATCTCTCAATTCATCAGCATTAGACTCATTGTCATTATTTTCATGGTGCTTGTATGCGGATGTAATTGCGACCACTGGCTCATCTGTTTCATCGGAACCCACTTCATCTTCTTTATGTCGTTTATTTGCCATGGGCCAGTTGCCTATTACTCTTACTTCGTCATAGTCATCAACATCATTCCCGTGATATTTGCCAATGTGTTTTGAGGAAACTACTGCATTACCAGACGCATTGTCATCGTTTTCGTGGTGTTTGTGAGCTAAACGCTTAGTGTAAGCTAATGAATCATAATTTTTAAGTTCACCATGAACTTGATGGTTCTTGGTTACGGGTAAATACGCAACAACTTCTTCAGATTCATCACCGCGATCATGTTTGTGGTGTTTGTTGTCAGTGTGCGAGGTGGTTGCGTGGTGTTTCTTGGTTATATGCCCAGTAACATCGGGCTCAGCAGCTTCATTAGACTCGTCGCCAGGATCAACCTCTTCATCATCATTAGATTCAATATTATTAGACACGCCACTATTACTAGACTCATCCTGATTTTCGTGAGGTTTTTTAGCCAACGTCGTGTTGGCAAGTACGAATATTTCTTTACCATCGTGTTTCTTATGAAGTTTATTGACCATGTGCTTTTGGGCTACTGGATCGTATGTTTCACCAGAATCGTCATATTCATTAGACTCACTGTCATCATTTTCGTTGGATTGGTCACCCAACAGCGTTGTGTCAACTATTAATTCATGATCATCATAATCATCATCTGTACTAAAGCCAGTAGTCCCGATTGCTAATTCGTAAGGCTCATTAGAATCAGTGTGATGACCGTATTTTTTGACATGGTGCGTTGCAGCTTTTTCAAAACCTTCACTGGAGTCGAGGTTTGATTGTCTAGACTCCCAATTAGGGTTGAAATCAGATTCAGTAAGCTCTAGTTCAGACACAGAATCATTTAGCTCCGAGTTTTCATCTGATTCTGAACGAGATTTGTCGGATAATATTACGGCTGATGTTGGAACAGAATCACTAGACTCTAAATTTGACTCACTGGACCTTGGACTGGAGTCTGAGTTGGAATTTGAATCGTATTCAGGTAAGTATGATTTATTAAACACTGAGTTATAATTATCATATGTGCCTGATTTATTGTAAGAACCGGATTTGGAATCTGAAGTTAAACTAGATTCTAATTCGGATTCCACCGTCTCCAAATCAATATAAGATAGGGTTGATTCTAAATCACGTTCACTAGACTTTGAATCCAATTTTGGTTCTTGAGATTCTGAATCTGTGAAGGCTTTGCTGATCTTCGTATTAGAACCTGAGGTTTCCTCGACCAGATTCGAGTTTAAGGAAGAATATCCGGAATCAGTATCACCAGAATCTGAATCTCGTACATTTAAAACAGACACCGATTTATTAAACCCTGAATCTTGAACATTTGAACCAGAATTAGACTCTGCTTTTTCAACACTTGTAACAGAATTAAAGTCAGACCCTAAATTTTGGTCATTTGAAGCAAGCTCAGACTCACTAGGCACTGAATCTTGTATATTCGAAGCAGACTCAGATTTATTGTACTCTGAATCTTGAATTGTTGAATTAGAATCAGACGCACTAGACTCTAAATATTGTACATTTGGAGCAGATTCAAATTCATTAGACTCTGAATTTTGAACATAAGAGCCAGACTCAGACTCTGAATCTTGCACACTTGAAACAGACTCAGATTGATTAGACTCTGAATCTTGAACATTTGAACCAGGATCAGACTCACTAGACTCTGAATCTCGAACATTTAAACCAGAATCAGGCTCACTAGGTTCTAAATCTTGAATATTTGAACCAGAATCAATCTCACTAGACTCTGAATTTTGAACATTTGTATCAAAATCAGACTCTAAATCTTGAGCATTTGAAGCAGGCTCAGATTCAAGCTCTGAATCATGGACCGATGAGCCAAAATCAGATTCATTAGACTCGGATACATTTGAAACAGATTCGGATGACTCAGTAGACTCTGAATCAGATATATTTGAACTAGAATCAAATTGCGCAGACTTTAAATCACTACTATAAACTTCAGGGCTTTCTGGATAGTATTTTGTATGATGTACAGTATTTTTAAGTGAGTTATTTATTTCCCCTGAGTTACTCACATCTTCGTTAGCGTTTAGTGCTGCATGACTGGTCATGGTATCGGTGTTATGTGAGCGCGAGGAGTGTGGTTTATGTGTTTTATGTTTGTGTGAACTATGCGTTTTGTGTTTATTTTTAGACAAGAGTACTACTTTTGTATCGTGTGTAGGTTGTTCTGCGAGTGCATTGTGTTTAGTGTGTTTATTATTAGCTTCAATGTTGATTTTGCTATCAGAAGTACCAGATTCTGACGATGCCTTATCAGGATTACCACGAGACCCTATTGGCTTCTTGAATTTATTCGCGTAATGGTTGCTTCCAGGCAGAATGAACGCTAAAGGCTTAGACTTCTTTTTGTACGGGACGATTTCTACCAGTCGTTTTTTGTTGTTCAACCTCCATCTGTTCAGCTCGTCGTAGATTGGTATTAGTTTCTTTAGTTTGCTGATCTTCGCTTCTGGAGGGTCGATGCCTTCTAGGATTGGTATCAGCTGGGTGAGAGTTGGGACCTTCAGAATAAAATGTATCTTTATTTACCTTATAAGGTCCCTACTTACTAAGCCCACTTAACTACCTATACCGTTTTAAAAAACTTGCTATTAAAGTTCATCATCATCAGTCTGTAGAAGTCCACTGCTGGAAATAGGTCTCCATTATACCTACTCTTCCAATAAGAACGATTTTGAATCTTTTTCATCGACCGACTTTTCGCGATCCCAGCAATGTCGTCGTTCCATAGGGGCGTCCTGCACTTCGACTTCCGGTTCGTAGTCACCATTTGAAAATTTTTATACTCCAGCGGTTGTCGGTTCTATACGGCTTTTTCGTTGCCAATTTATGGTAATATATAAATATCTTCTAGAAACAGTTCCAACTTACCTTATGAGGAGACACGAGGGTTATTTCAGAGGAGTTCTCATCGCGCATGAGCGAGACGGAATGACGCGTGCGACACGATCGGAGAGATACTTGTGACAGGACAAGGATGATTGCTAAAAACCATAGAATAAGAAACTAACATATTCTTAGCTAAAAACATTGTTTTGTTTAAAAACTAACTGACTCGTTCGCGTTTTACATACAAACTTCACCCGTTTTAGAGATGACAGCTCAATGAAACCCACACTAAGTTTTAGGTTCATCACACAAATCTTTGTTCTCAGTGGGGATCGAACCCACTACCTACAGCGCAGAAGGCAGGGCAAACTGAGCTGTTAAAACACATAATTAACATTAGGGGGGGGGGTTAAACATTTAACCCCCTCCTTTTTCTGTAGCCTGGAAAAATACGCAATTTAATTAAGATCTTAAACTTACCTGTCACAAGCTTCATGATCCCTTGTCCGTCGGCGTCAGGTCACTGCTCGCTTCTCTCCGCTCTATTTATAGTAGCCTTGGTGTTTTCTTATTAATTAAAGTTGGCTATCAGACCGTTTGGTTCCAAATAATCGTGTTAACAGATTCTTTAGTAGGCATGTGTACTAATAACACCTAGTTATTACCGGCGACCTATTAGTAGCCCTGAGCCATAACTATCTGATTAGTCTGGCTAAGTTTATTTTCCATGTTATAGCTGGTGGAACAAGTATATGACTCACCTGATGTTAAGTGGTAACCATCACCTATAACAAAGCATTACTTTGTAGGTTACCGTTACGCACGTTTAGTAGTTTTGCTTGGATGATTACTTTGAATGGATTTTTTCCAGTTGAACCAATTTAGACAAACCCCTTGTTTACACTCATTAAACATCCTCAAAGAATCTCAAGACTTGGTACTTAGAGATCTGAGGGGATAGCTACAGAGCCTGAGGATTAAAGTCATGAAGCTATTTCATTTCAAAACCTAATTGACTAAACTCATTTTGATGAAATTTCTATATACCTTTGGGATGAGATTTTGATGAATAATTAAGAAAAATGGAAATAAATGTTTAGAATTAAATCATTTATAATATAATTAACTAATTTTAATTTATAATATAATAAACTACTACTGCTTTATTACTGCTGTCGCGCGGCAATCGTACACAGCCACAGATCGCGTCTCAGACAGCTGACTGGCTAGGATCTTTGTCGAAAATATCAAGTTTAACCAACACTACAAGTTAATAAACGATTGTTTCTCTCTCAAATGTATTTTCATATGACGTTTCAAATGACTGGTCCGGCTGAAAGTTTTAAAGCATCTGTCACAAGAAACCTTTTCAGCAGTGTGGCACCTTCTTATATGATCATGCAAGCTGCTGTTATATGTGAACGATTGAGCACACTTGTCACAGTCATATGGTTTCTCTCCGGTGTGAATTCTATTATGTTTTTGCAAACTGTATTTGTCCGTGAATGTTTTATCGCACACATCACAAATGTATGGTCTTAAACCTGTGTGGCTTCTCTTGTGGACGCTGAGGGAACTACATTGGGTGAAAGTCTTGTTGCACTCCTTACAAGCGTAAGGTTTCTCTCCGGTATGAACCCTTTTATGTTCTTCAAGTTGGAATTTGCGTGCGAACGCTCTGTTGCAGTGATCACACGTAAAGGGCCTTATTCCAGTGTGTACCAACATGTGCTTCTGGAGGTTACTGTTGTCAGTGAACACTTTAGCACATCTATCGCAAGTGTGCGTGTATTCTCTATTAGTATGTGTCTTTATGTGTTTGCGTAAGCTGTTTTTAATAGCGTATGTTTTCCCGCAATAATTGCAAGCGTAAACTTTATCAGTAGTATGAGTTAACATGTGCCTTCTTAAGTATACTGGCAGTGTGAAAGATTTAGTACAAACCACACAAACATGTGGTTTTTCATTGCTGTGTGTTTTTAAGTGATATTTCAAACTAATATTTCGATCAAACATTTTATGGCATTGATCACACATATACTGTTTCTTTTCTATGTGACTTTTCATATGTATTCGAAGATCAGGTTTTTTATCAAATTTCATGCTACACTTCTTGCAGGCATATGAATCAACATGATTTCTCATGTGCGATTGAAAGGCGGGTCGATTCTTAAATGTCTTGATACATTTACTACAGTGGTATATGCATAGATCCACTGACTTTTTATGAGAATGAGTTAACTTGTGTAAATTCAACCCGTTCTTTTGAGAAAAGGTTTTACTGCATGTACCGCAAGCAAACCTTTCTCCAGCATGAATCATAAGATGTTTTATTAAACTACCTTTTTCAGTAAATGTTTTAGAGCATATGTCGCAGGTAAATGGCTTTTCCTTAGTGTGGGTTCTTCTATGTTTTCGCAACACATATTTACTACAATAAGATTTGCTGCAAAACTCACACGAAAGGTTTTCTCCGGTATGAGTTTTCATGTGTAAATTGTAATAACCATATTTTGTAAATGTTTTACTGCACTTTTTGCAAGTAAATCCTTTAGATGTGTTGAGCTTTTGTTTTTCCGAGCGAGGGTGTGATTTTTTTGTCGAGATTGCATGTCTGCCTGATTTGTTAAGTTTATTGAGATCCTCAGATAGTGACTCTATCTCCTCCTTTGACGTGACACTGCAGTTTTCTTCCTTTTTTATTTGTTTTGTAGTAAAAGGTTTCTCATCTAAGGTTATTTCAATGTACATGTCATTTAAAACACCCATTTCTTTATTGTCAGTTGTTTCTTTTTTGACATCTAAATGCACTTCTGTGGTTTCAGAGTCGTCTGTTGACATGTGATTGACAGTGCTCACTGATAAGTTTGGTGTTATGTCAATATTTAGCATCATAAGTGTCTCTTGTGTTGCCTAAAAATATTTCAAAGTTAGTGAGCATCTGATACGATAATATGATATGGACACTGGCAGAATTGTAACAATATGCCACAAAGCCACGTGATTCTAACGAACGGTGTGGTTTGACTCATAAGATGTTTGGTTCATAATATTATGAACTTAACAATCTTACATACCTTAAACCCTTTGTCAAAGAGGTCCTTAAGAATGAGATCAGATCTGTGCACCATTTTGGAGAATGTATGGCATCTTCTCAAATGGGAAAAACAAATGTAGCACATCATATCTGCACTGCGATGTGTGTTCAACTGAAATGTAAGAACACAAATAATTTTTTGCCGTAAATACTATTCTAGATTAAAACCCGGTTTAAACTATGGATTAATATAATCAATAATAATGATATTTATCAGTCATCAAGGAAATACCAACTACTGCAAAATGTGGATGTACCAAATTTGGATATCTGCCATATCTAGCTCCCAAATAAATACGTAGATGACATTTTAAGGAGACCGGCACAACATTTAGTTAGTGATATAGAAGAAAGTGGTTGTTAAAGTTGCGAGGCATAAATATTCTCTACGGTTGGAAAAAACTCTAGTAAATAATGTCACGTACCTTAGTTGTTTTCAGTTTCTCGAACAAGTTTCGGAGTTCTAAGGTTTCAATGCTATTCATTCTACGATTGCCGACTAAACACACTCTACATACAGGGGTCGACATTCTCTTCTATTTTGACGTCGATCCAGTCGATACTTTCGGGCTACCTATACATGCAATAAATATGTATCTAGTTACTTGGATGTTGATTCTACGCAAAGCAAAGTAGATAATAAGCCACACCACGTATTAGCACAAAAAATATTCTTCTTTTTAGATTCACAAGCAAAAGAAATCCTTTTAAAGGATTAAGATTCGATGTTTTCATCCTAAATCACAAAGTACTTTATTTACACTACTTGAAAAAAAAAACAGAAAAAATAACCAAGCACTCTGTGGACTTCGTATACGTACGACTAGCTTTTTTATACTTGTTTCTAGCGTAAGCATGTATTTTTATATATGACTTTGGACCGGTTGATACAAATGGTTTATTTTTTTTCTCAGAATAAATATTTGCAGATCGTACAAACATTTATCCCAAGGCGGGAATCGAACAGCCTATCCTTGTCGAAGGCGGACATTCGTCCGTCGTCAACACCTAATCTGTAATATCGACGATCCTGTCGTCCTATAGCTCTGTGGATAAGATGAACGTAAAAATAGTGTTTGTTTTTTCGAGTTCTCTCACTCACAATAAAATAAATATCTGAAGATTTCACCAGATCTAATCGTTTATTTGATTTAATTGAAAATGCTACCGCTTTCATTACTGAGGACCGCTCAGAATCATCCAATGCTAGTCGAGCTGAAGAATGGTGAAACATACAACGGGCACCTCGTGAGTTGTGATAACTGGATGAACATAAATCTGAGAGAAGTGATCTGCACATCTCGAGATGGAGACAAATTTTGGCGGATGCCGGAATGCTATATCAGAGGCAGCACAATTAAATACCTTCGGATACCCGACGAAGTAATCGACATGGTGAAGGAAGAGACGCAAGTGAAAGCCAGAGGTCGGAATGAGGTCTCGAAGGGTAGAGGCGGGCAGAACATGAGATCTGGTCGTGGTGGCGGCCGCGGGGCGTTCGGCAGCCGTGGACGTCCCGCGCCGCTCGGCCGCGGAGGCGGCGGAGGAGGGAATCAAAATCAAAGGCCGAATCAGAACAAAAATAACAAAAAGTAGTATAATTTAGGTTATCTAGTAATAAATTCAGTCTCGGCTAAGCATTTCAGTAGTTTCATTAGGACCTATTCCATATCATTTCTTAATAAAACAAATGGGGGCCCAGTAATACTAATTTAATAAAGATAGTAGGTTTTGTTCAGAATGAGAACCACAAGATTTGAGGGTAGGCTGCTGAGCTATGGTTTTATTTAACATAATTCAACTGGCTTACTGTGATGTAAAAATCTTATATAAAATACAATGTCTGGTTCCAGTTTTCTATTCTAACAGCATTTGATATTGATATTATAGGTTATTGCCTATCATTATTCACCTTTATGTCCCTAATAGATACCTCAGGAGCAGGAGACAAACTCTTTGCGGTACCCTCCAGTCATTCTATTGCCCGTTTCAACTCTCCTCTTCCCCACACAGCAAATTAGATGGAAGACTTGTCCAACTAGCAACAATTTTCAGCCCCAATTGGATTGGCACCACACATATCATGCTATTTTCATTCTGACTCTGTTCTCTATGATTCGTTTTGTCATCTTTTTAGAGTAACATAGATTTTTCATTTTATTAATTTAGATTTTCTAGTTGAGTAAGAAGAGAAACTCCTTTTTTAACTCGAATATTTTTCTTTGAAACCAATGACAGTCCAACTTGACAGGATTTAACTGACAGGAGTAAAAACAATTTTTATATTGTCTGTTGAATGACAGATGGGTGCCCTAAAGAACAAAACTCTGTTCTACTAGTAGAAAGAAAAGCAATTCTAACTGTATGTACTGTACGACACCTCTGACCACCTGACCACCCCCTTAAACATCCTGAAGGTCGTGCGGTGTGGTGCTACCATACCTGGGGATTAAAGTTTCTTTTTAAAATGAAAGAAAACCATATTTATAATATTTTATTCTAGTACTTGCTAGATTGGTGTATAAAACTTATCACTAAAAATAATAATACTATAATTATGGCATTTGATTTTACTAAATAAAGTGTGATGTTTGTAAAATATTAACATAAAACTACATAAGTTTTCCAAAATATGTGTATAAAACAAGATATACCTACTAATATATAAAAAGTGATTTTTATTGTCAGATATTTCATACAACGCCATCTAGTTACAAACTAAGTAAAGCTTTACTCTGAGAACCAGAGTATCGGATCAAAATTAAATGCTTGTTTACTTTGTTTTTGTAAATAAATACATGGTTTTGATCCACCACGTGGGGTCATTAACCACACATTTTACGACTTGTCAGCAAAGCTTTGATTACCTGGCGTGGGTGCTACCAAGTGATGTACTCACCTTGCTCATTTTTATGCTGATAATAATTTTGTAAAAATACTGTGGAAAAACTACACCAAAAATGCAAACTATAATAATATGTGACATGAGTAACAAGCTTTGAACATATTATCTTAAATACTCTCAGTGCATAAGTGCAGTTTATAAAAAAACTTAGTACATAATTCCAAACTGCAAAAACACAGAAAATTCACTGGTGAGTTAGCTGAGCATATATCCTTTCATGTCTTTCCTGTGGATTAAAGCTAAGACTAGGACGAGAATAGTGCAACCAACTCAGCCTAAAAACCATGTCAAGGTACTGCAATGACCCGTAGCGTAAAATAAGGTATTATACAAATAAATGTAGTAGTTTTAGTAGTAATAGAGCAGTTCCTTGTGAAAGGGCTCGTCTAGGGAAGTACTACCACCGTACCTATTTTTATTTACATGCTATAGGTAAACGTTTGACCGCAATCTCACCTGATGTTAAGTGATGACGCAGTCGACGGTGTAGCACGTTTACCTAAGAGATACCTATTCACTGTTCTCTTGAAGACATCCAAATTATACGTGATCGGAAAAACAGACGACGGCAACGAGTTCCATTCCTTCTCTCGTTCGAGTTCTGCCGCCAAGCAGCTTGCTGTGTTCTAGTTTGAAGGGTGTGGCTGCCGGTGAAATTACAGGCATATGAGGCTTAACTCCAGTATGCCTCAAGTTGGTCGACGCAGAAAAGTACATCGTAGGGCACGTACCTAACGTTTATGACCTACAAGGCAATGCTTTGTTATAGGTGATGGTTACCATTTAAAATCAGGTGGGCCATATGCTTCCATCAGCAATACCATAAAAAAATGTAAGGCTTACATAGTATTGTTAAGAATTCAAAATTTTTAAACAATGTTCTGTGGTATAGGTTGTAGTGTGTGCGGGTAATATTGAATTTCGTAGGAATCCGGCTTCAAAGGAGCAGGCGCACGAGCATTCTGAAAATAAAAAAATATTATATTATTATTATTTTTTATTTAATAGTCCAACGTAAAACCTAGTATGGGTTTAATTGAGCTGTAAAAAAGGATAAAATTTGTATGAAAAACGTGAACGAAGTCGCGAGCAGGTGAGCTAGTTTATTGGCTATATATTGGTTTGATACATTTGTCCTGTTTGTTGAGTGTATTACCTTGGGCCTCCTGTTGGAATGCATCATCTTCATATGCTTGTAGATGCTAGTTTGCCACGTAAAGGAGGCAGTGCACAGTGAACACTTGTAGATCTTAGCCGTAGAGCGCTGTGTGTGCATCGCCCACACGTGCGCTTTCAGCCGCTTCACTGACTGTTGACAAAGAGAAATCTTTAAATCAATGAGGATTTTTTGTGGATACCTATATACTTTAAATTTTATATAACACCCAGAATTAGACGTACTTCTGTCTACCTCCCTTAGAAATATGGTATGGGATACCAAATGGGTTCTAGTGTAAAAGTATGTACCTTATAAGACTTGCCGCAGACCTCGCAGAGATGGTCACCGTCGGGCTCGCGCCGATGCCCGCTGTGGATATTGTTCACATGCGCTACCATTATTTTAGCCGTCTTGAACGCCTGTAAATTATAAATATAGTAGTAGTAGAGCTCTTAGTGAAGGGCTCTGGGGATTGAGTACTATCACCATGCCTATTCCTGCCGCCAAGCAGCGCAGCGTGTTCCGGCACTTAACACTTGTATGCCTCAGGTTGACACAGGCCACATTCATATGCTTTGTTATATGTGATGGTAACCACTTAACATCAGGTGAGCATGTCGTATAAAAAGGTCAATCAGGTCGTCAGTCAGTCCTAAAAAGTCTTTCAATATGGATGTCTTCTTATTAGGATGTCTAGGATACAATTCATTGGTAGTCCGACGGGCTAATGATCAAATCACGATGGCGTGTAAAATCTTCCGCGGCATGATAGATGCCCCAGACTTGAGTGATGTGCTGTGTCGATTCTATACCCCGGATAATTACCGCAGAGGCCGGAAGCATAAGTTGTTTGCCGTGCCGTCTTGTCGTACAGCAGCTAGAGCCGCTTCACCTGTGCCCCGTCTCCTCGAGGCGCTCAACGTTTTCCTGAGAGCCAATCCTGAATGTGATCTGTTTGCGGATGGATGGCCTAAAGTTTTATCTGAATGTCTGAAGTTTTGTGAGCGAGATGAATGTTTGTGAATCTAGTGAAAGGTATTTTATTTTTATTCTATTTTTGACATTCTTGCGTTTATATTGTATAATTATTTATTACTATTATTGATATTGTTAACTTTTAAGTAATTTTTATTTGACATTTTCTTTTATCTTTAATGAATGTAATTGGTTTTTAACCGTGTTTATTAAAGTAAATAAATAAATAAATGACATCCGCATTCTGGGTCTCGGCACCAAGAAAGAACTATCACCACTTTTATACCCAAGCACGCTAGATATTCCCTCAGCCGGGCTAAGATGTGCAACGTGAGATATATCGCGCTTGACACGAGATACTTTTACTGTTGATGGACATTTTAGATATAAAAGACCCACAGATAAGCTTAACATTAGCATTAAGACTAACGACAGAACGCGATAGATTTTTGGCACTGGCATGTTAGCACAGGAAGATATAAAGAGATACCTCTATTTTGCAGGAGATAACGAGTTGACAACATTTTGTCGCGTTGCACATCTTAGCCAGGCTGGTCTCTTAGTAACTAAGTACCTTTTCGATATTATTCAAGTAGGATAGTATACACTGAGAAAAATGAAAAGCGGAAAGTGCCGTTATTACGGCCGATTTTGTTCGCATGAAGGCAAAAACCGACCAAACGTAACAACGAACAGAAACGCCTTATAAAGTTGTTCCTTTCGTTCTGTGACAGTGTAATAGACGGTATCATTTTGACGTATTCACTTAAAAAAGTAAAAACTAACGTAAGCGTTACAAACTCGCCCAGCGTAATTACAATTCAACGGTGTAAGACTTTTTTAATCTTAGGCTCGTAATCCATTTTTCTCGGTGTAGGAGTAGCGCACTAACCTTGAAACAGAAGCTGCACTGGTACTTGACTTGCTTGAGATGGTCCCAGTCGATGTGGTCGACCATGCACCACTTGGTGGGGAACTTCTTGCCGCAGTAATTACACTCGTGCCTGTCAACAATGCACAAGTCACAATATAACACAAACTACTGCCACTGTGGACAACTTTGTCCGGGTAAATTTTTATACGAAATTCAACCCCCGCTGTATTTATACAATGCTTTGTATAAACCGACCGATGTGGCGCGGCGGGCCAATGTCCGCCTGGGACGCAGGAGGTTGCGGGTTCGATTCCAGCCTTGGGATAAATGTTTGTACGATCTGCAAATATTGATTCTTCTCTGTATTTAAAGTTTTGGGTACTTTCTATGTATAATAAAAAATATCTATATATGTAACTAGCTGACCGGTGCCCACTTCGTTGGGCGGTAAACATGTTTACTTACAAATCTTAACTGAAGTAGTACTCGATGTCACCAACAGATGGCGTTAATACGGCATAAAATAGCGGCAGTTCGCAGTTTCGCCAGCGTGGCAGTTTATATCAGTTCCCGTTATTTTTTCGGGATAAAAAGTAGCCTAAGTTACTCCTTGTTACATTAGCTATCTGCCAGTGAAAGTCCCGTCGAAATCGGTCCAGCCGTTCCAGAGATTACACGGAACAAACAGACAGACAGACAGACAAAAATTTAAAAAAATGCTATTTTGGTATATGTATCGTATATACATTCCTATGCATGTAGTAAAAAGCGTTATTTTAATATTACAAACAGACACTTAAATTTTATTTATTTGTATAGATTTTGTCATAAAACTATATTACATTATGAATTAATGTCCTTTTTATAAAACACCTGCGTAGGGAGCCGACCTCGCGTCGGAGCCGCGCGGGGACCTAACTCATAGATCTAAACTACTCCCCTGCACGCGCACTCCCAACTTGGTGACGCTCACTTCGCAACGGGCCGTGCAGCAAAAAACGTAATATTTTAATTTCGCCATAACTTCAAAACCAAACGTCCAATTCTAATCATTCAAAGACCAAATATTATCTACATAAACTGTACTTAGTGATAAAATAATTTATTTTGATAAGGATTAATAGTATGAGTAAAATAAATGCGTTTAAATGTAGTCCAAAAAAAATTTAAGATTTTTAAATAAAAAAATGGTTGTTGTGCCTCACTCGACATAGATAGGTATAGTGTGTCGCTGACTTTTTTGTAGATATTTATAAGATCTACAATTATGTAGAACATTTTATGGTTCTATCTTTTATAGTTTAGGCAGCGTACGCAAAATAAGTAACTTTTCTGGTTGATTTTTTACACCTTGTGTCTGAAAAACCCAAATATTTTACGGAACGCTATTTTTTTCCAAAATAAAATATAGCCTATGTTACTCAGTGATAATGTAGCTTTCTAATGAAAAAAGAATTATTAAAATCGGTCCAGTACTTTTTGAGTTTATTCATAACATACAAAAATACAAAAATACAAAGCTTTCCTCTTTATAATATTAGTGTAGATATCACAGATTAGATAAGTATATTGTATTATGTTTAACAGTCATCTAGAACCCATAACACAAGCTCTGCTTAGCTTGGGGCTAGATGATGCTGTGTGGATTGTCCAGCAAAAAATAAAATGCCGCTAGTGTATCTTGTGGTAATATGTACTTACACGTAGGTAGATTCGCTGGCGTGTCGTTTGCTGAGTCGCATGTGGTTGTTGTAGCAATCCCGCGACGCAAACGTCTTGTTGCACTCGCGACACTGACAACATAAAGGACAGATAAACAACAATTGGACAAATCAAATTCAAATCAAAAGTGTTTATTTGAAACTAGTTAACCTAAACATAAACCTAAAACTAACACATTATAGTAAAAAAAAATGTATACATGTATTTTAACTTATATGTATAGTATGTTTAGGTTTAAGAACATGTTCAAAATTTGCTAGTAACAAAATGTATTAGTAGTAGAGCTCTTAGTGAAGGGCTCGTTCAGGGAAGTATTGCCACCATGATTATTTCTGCCGCCAAGCAGCTTGCTGTGTTCTGGTTTGAAGGGTGTGGGTGCCGGTGACATTACAGGCACATAAGGCAATGTCTGTAATGCGACAGGTTGATAGACCCAGAACAGTGCATCGTAGGACACGTTTCTAACGAACGTGACTTGGTGATACTTTTTCATAGGTGATGGTAACCACTTAACATTAGATGAGCCACCTGCTTGTTCCTTCAGCAAGTTGTATAAAAGAATACCTGATGCATGGCGCCGGCGTCTCGGTCGCGGTGCGCTCTCGTGTGCCGCGACAGGTTGCGCTTCCACAGGAACAGCTTGCCGCAGATAGGACACGGGTACGAATGCCCTTCGTGAATCACACTAGAACAGACATAATTTTATATCATCTTCTCTTTCAATCAGGTGTGATGGCAGACAAACACTTGGTGTTATCTATACTAATATTATAGAGAGGAAAGATATGATTGTTTGTTTGTTTGCATAATAGGCTCAGACACTACTGGACTAAATTGAAAAAATCTTTCACCGTTGGGAAGCTACACTATCTCCGGGTGACATAGTAAAAAGTAATGTAAAAAGTAAAAAAGTCTTTATTTGGGAACATAATTTTTCAGGCAAATAACAAAAATTGGCAGCGATGCGACTTGCAGAAAACTGTGTGGCAGGCTATATTATAGTTAATGTTAACGCGCTAACTGCGCGTAACAGTAACCAGAGGAGACGGGCGCGGGGAGCGACGTGAGAGGCGCTGCCTCACCCCCCGCGCACACGCAGCCCGCCCGCGACAGTTCCTAACCGCCATCGACGCGAGCAGACGCACCAACTATTGTACGCGCTCGCGCACCTGCCTACCCTTTAAAACCATCTCTGTAACATTCACTTATAATAATAAAAAACCAATAAAAGCAAAACCCAAGTCTTTCTATCCAAGACATATTGGCGACCGTGAACAATACAACCTGGAACAAGGAAACGAAGTCGGACGGCGTTCGCTGCTATCGGATCATTGGGAGTACCCGTGAACGAGAAAACAAGGCGTCGGCCGGTCATAGAACGAAAGTAAGCCTTCCTTTTGCTTTCCAATCTTATCCTTTCCAACTTCTATTTGCTGTGCATTGCCTAGCTGCTTCGAAGCTGGTTGAGGAGGTATCTTGCTATACGCGTACCATCCTTGCCTTATTTTGCCAGTGTTAATAGTCTATCAATAATAAATTCATTTTAATCTCATCCCATTTCACTTTATTGAGAAGAAAAGTCATAATAATTAAAATAAATCTAAAAATTTAAAAAGTTTACGTTAATGTAAAAAAACGTGTGTCTACCCGTTGCACTTTTGACGTAACGGTTTTTTCAACGCCTTTTTGCCGATCAATTCCAGCACCCTTTGGGGTCGAAGCCTTGTGCCTTGCCGTGCTGTGTTGTGCTCCGCTGCCGCAGCCGCTGTTCTTGGCGGAGTTCCGTGAGCCAGCGCGCAGCCTAGTCGTGCTCTTCGTGCGCTGCTCGTGCTGCTGGCGTGCTCGTCGGCAGCTGTGGTTTGCGCTGGGGACAGCTGGATTGTGTATCGGTTAGAGTGAACCACTTATTATTTAACCTATCTAACTCATTGTTTAGTTAAAAGTAATTTTACATAGGTTAACTATTTTTTAATTTGATAATCAAAATGGCTGAAAGTGATTCTAAAGTACGTTCAAAAAGCCCTATTCCTATTATAAATGTAGAAACAATCGATAAAAATAGCCCTACTCATTATTTAAAAACTTTATCCCGTAAACGCGGAGGTATTAGAAGTAGAATAACAGTATTTAAAAACTTTATAAATAGATACCAAGTAAGTAAATCTGCTGATCATACAAGTTTGAATATAAGAGAATTATCTTTGCGCTTAGCACAGTTTCAAGAATTGATGTCTAGTTTTGACAGTGTGCAAACAGAAATAGAAGAACTATCACAAAATGTGGATGAGCAGATTTCAGAACGGGAACTTAGTGAAAATGAATTTTATTCGCTAATAGCTTTAGCTCAAGAAATATTAGATGAATTTTCAGCCAAAAATAAAAACTCTGATCATGGGTCGGTGAAATCAAGTTGTTGTCATGCTGCAAATAGTTCTGTAAAACTGCCAACAATTAATTTGCCCACTTTTGATGGCAATTATATAAAATGGTTGGAATTTCGAGACACTTTTGACTCACTTATAAATGACAACGACTCAATCGCACCTATCAATAAATTTCACTATTTAAGAAATTCTTTAGTAGGAAGTGCTGGCATCGTTATCAGATCCATAGAGTTTACCGCGGGAAACTACGAATTTGCGTGGAAGGCTTTATGTGATAGGTACAATAACAAAAATATTCTAATAAACAACCATTTGAACGCGTTGGTGAGCCTCAACCCTATTCAGAAGGAATCATTTCGGGCTTTGAGGTATTTGAGTGATCAAGTTCATAAGAATCTAAACGCGCTCAGTACCCTAGATGTTCCTACTACTGGGTGGGATCCGCTAGTTATTTTTCTGGTCTCGGCAAAGTTAGATCCAAAGACTAGTAGCAAATGGGAGGATCACAAAGGGCGCTTATCGCACTTACCTACACTTACAGAATTTAAAGAGTTCATTGAAAACCGGGCTAACGTTTTAGAAACGGTAAACTTTAGTCAGGGTAATAATAATTATGATCATAATAAAAATAATAATAATAATTCATATAAAAATAATAATAAACCAAATATTAAAACATTTCCTATTTCGGAGAGTTTTCATAAGAAGGAATGCCTTATTTGTAATAAAAGAAATCATTATGTGCATCAATGTGACAAATTCAAAGCCATGAGCGTAAATGATAGACGTGCGGAAGTATCTGAAAACAATTTATGTGCCAATTGTTTGCGGAGTGGTCACACCAGTGTAGATTGTACGTTGAAAGGTTTGTGCCGCATCTGTCGAGAAAAACATAATACATTATTACATAAAAATAATACGGTTACTAATCTAGCTACGGATGTTAGTCAGTCTTCTGCTTGTAGCGGACTGGTTAGTCTATCAGCTGTTTCTTCAGGTCAAGTCTTGCTATGTACGGCTCAAGTTGAAGTAATAAATAAACAAACCAATAGTACTTACCTTGCCCGTGCGTTGTTGGATACTGGGAGCCAGTCTTCGTTTATCACCGCCAATCTGAAACAAAAAATAGGATTAGTATCTGAAAAAATAAAAGCATTTAATGTGTCTGGTATAAACAATGTAGCGTGTAAAGTATCTGAAAGATGTGATATAATGTTAAAATCACGAAACGGTTCATTTAATGAGAATGTCAGCTGTTTAGTTATACCTAAAATAACGAGTATCATACCTAACGCTCAGGTCGATATGCAGCGATTACGTTTACCAGATAACATTGTTCTCGCTGATCCTTTGTTCTATGAGCCTTCTGAAATAGATATTTTGCTAGGTGCAGATCATTTCTTTGACATTATTGGTCCTAATAAAATAAGATTAGGTCCAAATAAACCTATTTTACAAGAAAGCTTGTTAGGGTGGTTAATAGCAGGTAACGTCGGGGAACCCTATAATATTAATAATAATAAAATTCAATGCAACTTTGTGCAAATTGAACCTATTGTATCACTTCAAGATATGCATAGTTCTACCAAAAAATACTGGGAGGTCGATGTATTGCCCTCAGACTTAAATACCTATTCAATAGATAATCTACTTTGTGATTGTCGTATAAAAAATACATGTCGCTTACCTGACAGTCAATTTTCTGCTATGATGAAGCTGGCGCATTCTGAGCAGACTCTTCATAACGCATCGCCTAACGTCATGCCTCACTGCGTAGTTGGTCATGACAGCCAAGAAGTCCAGTTTATTGAGATGCATTGTTTCAACGAGGCGTCACGCGGCATGTGTGTGTGATGTAATCTACGCACTCACACATGCACTCAAAAAGATGCACGTAAAATAAAACCTAACAAAATGTTTTTGTCTGTAATACTCCTGCAGACCTAGCTTCTAGGGGCATCGACCCACAGCATCTGCAGCCTTTTCTTTGTGGTGAAAGGTACCTTCATATCTGAAGGAAGGTCTGTCTATGTGGCCTACTCAACTTCACACCACGCCTACTGATCTATCTGAAAATGAAATAAAATTATAATACTTACTAAAGTGTTAAAAATAATAAAATAAATAATCAATTTAAATATAAAAACTCTTTATATTAAAAGCTAAAATGACTTAACTGTCGGCCTTCACCCTTATAATAAAACTTACCAAGCAGGGGCCTTTATAATAAATAAATGTAAAAATAAATGTAATACATACAATGATGCCTTTAAATGAGGGACTTACCTAATGTGAGAGTCAATCCAAACTTTCTATTTAATTCTTGCGGAACTGACTTTGCTGGACTACAAATGACTTCTTTGAAAATGTTTGAGGTAACCGAATAACAAAGCCTATCTATGCGTATTTGTTTGTCTTACTACTAACGCCTTACATTTAAATGTTGTTAATGATCTTACCACGAAAGCCTTCTTATCTTGCCCTGCAGATTTGTATCACGTCGTGGTAGGCCCTATGTGATGTTTACGATGATAGCAAGAAATTTACCTAGCATCAAATAATGAGTTAGATAGAAGTATGTACATACTTACCTATACAGTCCAGCTGCCAATCGGTCTCAGATCACGCTGCTTATGAGCGTATAAGTTAAATTAATATTTTCCCTACATATTTATAATTTACATTTTACATAGGTATTAATTGTTTACCTATTTTTCCCACTTTACATTTATTCATACTAGTTACCCAATTTGTCAATCTCCCTCTATACGGGAGTCTGGTGTCAACCCAGATAAATACATACCATGTCAAACGTATAGCTGGCAATGCCGCCTAAACTATGAAGAAGTTAGCAACGCTTTCACACAAATAAAAGCAGTCCTTAACTCCCTTCCTATTTCTCCACTCTCCTCTGACCCTTCTCTTCAGCCCCTTGACTCCTGGGCACTTTTAGATCGGCCGACCGCTGCCGTTTGTACCCTCGCAGTCTGTCAATTCAGCGAGACCCACACGATACCAGCACACCGATCGAACAGCTTCAGGAGCAACCCTGGGAGAGATGGTGGAGAGACTTCATGGCGTAGCTACAAAACCGAACTAAATAGAAAAAAGGAAAACCCACTTTGTGACGGTGATCTTATTCTACTGAAGGAGGACAACCTGCCGCCGCTTCACTAGAGAATGAGACGCGTCAGCTACCTACTTGTATGAAAGACGAGATGAGAAATGTCGAGTTACTGACGTCTACACTATCCGAGGAGCTGAGGAAGACACTCAACCGGATGTACCTTGTACCAATACCTGAACCTGATGAACCTAATGAATAAAACCTACAAGAATACTTATCAACAACTTACCTACCTACTTTCTGCTTCAAGAAGCCTTCTACTTACCTTCATACAATATAATCTTGGAAGCAAGCTTCCAACGCCGCGGAATATGTTAACGCGCTAACTGCGCGTAACAGTAACCAGAGGAGACGGGCGCGGGGAGCGACGTGAGAGGCGCTGCCTCACCCCCCGCGCACACGCAGCCCGCCCGCGACAGTTCCTAACCGCCATCGACGCGAGCAGACGCACCAACTATTGTACGCGCTCGCGCACCTGCCTACCCTTTAAAACCATCTCTGTAACATTCACTTATAATAATAAAAAACCAATAAAAGCAAAACCCAAGTCTTTCTATCCAAGACAGTTAAAAAAAAATAGGCATCCTTACTAAAACCTTTGCGAAGCCGGGTTGAAGTTTGTATGAAATTAACGTTTTCGCTAGTATTGTACAATATGAAAGTACTTACACGTGAGCTCTGTAGCTTTTCTTAGATTGGAACACCTTATTACACCCCTTGCAGGGTATGTACAGCTTCTCCTTGGGCTTGCCTTCCTTCTTCAGCGGCAACAACCTTTAATATAGTATACAATTAAGTATTTTAATATAGTATGCATGGACTGTTTGCTGAGTGTTGAGCTGAACGTTACACCCAACTGCGACTTATTTACGGATAGTAGCGCAAAAATTATGTCTGAATGCTTGAGATTTTGTGAGCGTGATGTGTGTAGGTACTTGTTTTGATTTTGTTAGTTAATTAATTGACATTTATTACCCTATTGACATGACTATTGAATTATTCTGTAACTAATATTTTAATTTTGTGTTTGTTCTTTGACTGATGTCTGGGCTTCTGTATCAGCAAAGTACAAATATAACATACATCGAATATTAAAGTGCACTAATGAAGGCGGAATCACAAATGCACTCTCTCGTCCGTGCCTCTCTTGATCCAATGGAACGGGAACCGCTACTATTAGAGAGGAGTTTAGATGTAATTTCTGAAGGTGGATTTTGAGGTTTTCTTGTTTTTCGGATACCGAATTTCGGTTTGCAAGCTCGAATTTTTTGTATGGAGGAACCGCCATTGGGGCACAGAATCTGCCTACTGGTAGGCACTGAAGCCACTGGAAGCGGATTGCTAACTTGGCCGAGACAGCACTATGCACTAAGAGAGGGGTAGTCAGACCCGAATATTTACCTAGATTTATGACGTTTCCAGATGATCCTAGCGGATTTTACTGAATAAATGCTTTTTGACTTTGACTTTGAAGTATGAACACTCGTGTCCCCCTCTACAAGGTTTGGCCCACGAGCCGACGTGGTAACTGTGGTTTGACCGCTGCTTGCAACACAGCTGCTAGGAGGCACCGGGGAGAGATTCATCCTGCTGTCTTTTAGCAAAGCAGCCGGCTGAATTAGTCGTTGACCCTAAGTAGTTAGTTAGTTAGTGACCATGCCTATTTCTGCCTGTGAGCAGCTTGCTGTGTTCCGGTTTGAAGGGTGTGGGAGCCGGTGTTATTACAGACACATTAGGCTTAACACCTATATGCCTCAGGTTGTTGGGACGCAGTGTATTGTAAGACACGTTCCTACATAACGTGACCTACAAGGCAATGTTTTGTTATAGATGATGGTGACCACTTAACATCAGGTGGGCCATATGCTTGTTCCATCAGTAAATAGTATCAAATAGGTAGGTACTCACTTGAGGTGGTATTTGAGCGTCATCTTGTTAGCGAACACTTTGCCGCAGCAGTCACACTGAGGACGCTCAACTCGACATGCCGTGCTCCGATGGTAAGACAGCTTCGACCTAGAACTGCAATACAATATGTCATCTATTAATTGGTAATTAAGTAGTAGAGCTCTTTGTCTGTGACGGCGTCACAACTCAGTTCTTTTTTTTAATTTTTTATATTTGCTGATGGAACAAGCATATGGCCCACCTGATGTTAAGTGGTTGGTTACAATAGCTTATAACAAAGCATTGCCTTGTAGGTCGCGTTAGTTAGGAACGTGCCTTACAATACACTACTCTGCGTCCCTCAACCTGAGGCATACAGATGTTCAGCTTCATGTGCCTGTAATTACACCGGCACCCACACCCTTCAAACCGGAACACAGCAAGCTGCTTGGCGGTAGGAATAGGCATGGTTCGTAGTAGTCCTGCCTTCTGCGCTGTAGGTGGTGGGTTTGATCCCCACTGAGAACTGACATTTGTGTGATGAACACAGATGTTTGTTTTCTAAATTTAGGTCAATCAATATTTATTTAGTCACAGCTTTTTTTTTAGGCTCATACTGGTGGAACAAGCACATTGTCCACCTGATGTTGAGTGGTAACTATTGCCTGTAATTTGAGCTCATTTATAAATTCTCTCACCTAAAGACTTTTTCACAGTAAGTGCAAGGGTACTCTTCTGGCGTCCCGCCCTTAGCGCAGGGGTGCTCCAACATGAGCCGCTTCATGGTAGTGATGAGGCCGCATTCCCTGCATTTGTAGGCGGAAAGGTGTAACGCGCGATGCATCACGAGGTTGTCCTTTGTTAGGAAGTAACCTTTGCACACGTCGCACTGGTGAGACTTGCCGGCTTTCTGGAAATCAATAAATCCTCATCATCATCAACACGCCTGTAGAAGTCAACTGCTGGACATCGGCATCTCCAACACGTTCCAGAACAAGATTTTGAGTCCTTTTCATTTTGACGACCAATGTGGCGCGGCGGGCGAATTTCCGCCTGCGACGCAGGAGGTTGCGGGTTCGATTTCCGCCTTGGGATAAATGTTTGTACAATCTGCAAATATTTATTCCAGGTGTTCCGGGTGTTTTCTATGCATAATAAAAAATATCTATGTATGTAATGTATTGTATTAAGTATATCAGTCATCTGGTTCCCATAACACAAGCTCTGCTTAGCTTGGGGCTAGATGATGCTGTGTCGATTGCTCAGCATTATTATTATTATTATCATCAACAAAATAGTTTCAAATAGTTCCTTACACCCTGAATTGCGCCGTGGAAACTCACCAGTTTATGCTTTCCATTATCGTGGTATTCTTTTAGTTTAAGCGTGTTGAATCCTATAACACAATACGCACAAGAATGCCTCAGTCGTTGGAAAGCCTCGCTGTTGACGTCACTGGCGCGGGTCTCCCACAATTCCTCCTCGGTCATGGTGTATAGATCCACTATGTCTTCTGGCAAGTTCTTGAGCTTACGACTTTTGGGTGGCTTTGTGGACTGAAATAACGGCATAACATACCTATAAAGTAATGTGTAAAAAAAACATGTCGGCTCGAATCTTATTATGTACAGGCTATTCTATTCCAATATCTTAGATTATAGAATTCACGCTCGTAATACCGTGCGCTTTCACGATCAGAGTAATGTACCCATAATGTACAGTCAGCTGCAATAGAATGTATACAATTTGTAACTTTACCAACGGTATTACAGCAAAACAATGAACTTTTACACCTGAAAAACTAAAAAGTCATGAAATTAGATAATGCCCTCACTTATTTTTTGAATAATTGTCGTGCAAATATTTTTAGCACCGCTGTAAAACCATTTTGAAAGTTACAAATTGTATACATTCTAGTGCAGCTGACTGAACCCCGACTGACCTCACACCTCAGTTAGTAGTTATTCTGCATTCTGTGCTGTAGGTCGTGGGTTCGATTCGCACATAGGATAAACATTTGTGTGGTGAACAAAATGTTTGTTCTCCGTCTGGGTGTTATATTGTATTCTTAGTATATATTTACAAAAAAGTATACCTATAAGTATTCTATCAGTTATCTGGTTCCCAAAGTACAAGCTTTGCTTAGTTTGGGGCCAGAAGGGTAAAAATGTCCATAAATATTTATTAAAAACTGTGTTTTGGTTAATATCCAAAGCAAAACCTTTCACTAGTACATTAGGGTAATCTTTGCATTCTGTATATAAAATGTATAAAGGACGCGCGCCTTTGTGAGATAAATGAACTATACTGTATTTACGCTTTTGTGGTTATCGTCTGGCGGATAAAGATATACTTTTAAATGAAAACTTACCTTATCTTTCTTCTTTTTCTTTTTAATTTTTTTCTCTTTCTGCTCCTTGATTTGAGAGAGCTGTAGATCCTCGTCTGAAGAGAAAGGTTCCTGTGAGGGTTGGTCAGAGAGTTGGACATCTTCAGTTTCCTCAGCTTTTATGTCTGTAATTAAATTATTAATCTATACTAGTATTATAAAGAGGTAAAGTTTGTGAGTTTATGAGGTTGTCGGGGGTAATTTGTAGATCTACTGAACTGATTTTGAAAATTCTTTTATCAATAGAAAGCCACGTTATTTGTGAGTGTCATAGGCTATATATCAACCCGAAAAATGAAAAGTAAAAATGTTTACCGCCCAACAAAGTGGGTACAAACCACGTATGTTTAGTACTCAAGAGATGTTGCTGCCTGATCTCCTAATGCTTTCCTTTAGCTCGCTTTTTACGACATTCAGCGGAACTAATGTCCCTTCTATTTTATCTTAAACCCGGATTACCTCGGCTATCACTCCCTGTCTTTAGACGAGTTTCTAAGTTCCCTGTTAGTACGAATAAATCACTTGGAAAACTCACTGTCCACTTCAAAATACATAGACTCCTGCTTCGCCTCCTGTTTGATCTCATCATTTACCTCTACGTCAATGTCTTTTGGTTCAATGGTTTCTATTATGTGTATAGGTGAGGTGGTAAGGCGGCTGGTAGAGAACTGAGTGAGATCTTTGGGACAGTTCAGGAATGTGTGCTGCGAAGAAAAAAAAATAGCATTACGACTTTAATCTCCAAGCACGGTAGATATCCCCTTCGAACTCTTAGTACCAAGAGGTACATCGAGAGATAGTACATTTGATACATACTTAATCACATTTTGCAGTAGTTAGGAATCAATACACCTAGATTTAAGATGTTTCAAGATGATCCCTGCGGATGTTACTGAATAAATGATTTTTTATTTTGACTTTGACTTTGATACGTTGTAACGTAGTATTCTAGCAGCGACAATGGGCTTGCGACCTGTAGGTTGATTGCCGCTGCTAGAATACTAACTGGTTTCATCATGATATTTTCCTTCACCGTTTGAGTATTTGCATTGCAAACATATAGTTTTCGAAAATCCTATTAATATAATATATGCTATAATTTGGATTTTGATAGAAACTTAACTCTTCCAGACAATAGATTTTATATTTTAAGCAAATATCGCTAGAAACTTTGGTTTGTAGGATGTGGGTGCCGTTGACATGTGCCTGTCGCACATGAGGCTTAACATCTGTGTGCCTTAGGTTGATGATCGCAGGGCAGTGCATTGTAGGGCACATTCCTAATGTGGCACTAGCCAGGCAATGCTTTGTTATAGGTCAACATCAGGTGCTTGTTCCATCAGCAACCAGTGATAGTCAGAAATGAGGAAATTCTTAGTGGAACCAACATAGCTCTCAGAATCAGTAAGTTGAAGTGGCAGGTTATTATATATCTTGTAGAATCAACAACTACTGAGTAATTAATGTTTTAGAATCGTGACCACGAACTGGAAGATACATAGATAGACCAACGCCAATGTTAAGAGAACAGTGGATGGAAAAGACTCAAACTAGTTTTTCTTGGAAATGTATAGAGAAGGCCTATATCCTACAGTGGACTTCTACAGATCAATGTAGAAGGTGGAAAGTTATAGATTTGGCACATCAGAGGTAGGTACCTACCTAATCTACTAGCGTGCTATCTCATAGGCTATAATTAACTACAATTACTTACCTTTCTAGAGTAATTTATGAGGACTTCATATGCAGTCTGTATTTGTGTTTGGAATCGAGTTATTTTCTTTACAGTGGCTAGGCATTCCCAGCAAACCTGAATGGTCAACCCATCTGGAACCTGAAAATATAAGCATAACTTTTTGCTATTTTACATGTATTAGGTACTTCCTTACGAGTTCATTACCAGCAGGTGGTAGGTACTATAATGGAGGTAAACAACCAATGCATTATACAGCCTTCTCAAAAATTTCAAAAAATATACCAAACTAGAGGCCACTCGCAGCTTTGCCCGCGTGGCAGTTTTTTCACGTTCCCGTTATTTTTTCGGGAAAAAAAGTACCTACCCTATGTCCTTTTCCAGATTACCAATCTATATTTATTCCAAATTTTATCGAAATCGGTCCACTGGTTAAAGCGTGAAAGAGGAAGGAACAAACATCCATCCATCCAAACATTCGCATTTATAATATTAGTAGGACATATTGAGAAACAAGGGGGTGCTTATGCCCCCGATTCACGTTCCCAACTCCTGACTGCTCAATATTTCCTTTACCTATGTTTTACATAGGTACCTACTTAGGTATTTTTCTACTACAGACGACTTGATAGGGCAGATGCAGGTTTATTATTATCCATTGAGATACTCGGACGAAGAAAGAAGCTAACGATTGGGAAGTACTTGTCTTATGGTATACAAAATAATCTTCAAAATCACGCAAAATAAATAGTCAAAGGCCGATCATAGAATTTTTGTTCTTGTTTACAAATCTAATTTTTGTAGTTACTGACTGTAAGGGCGGTAGATCTGCATCTAGATGTAATAATTGAGGTGTATTTGTCAGGTTATAAGTGATAGTTATTGTTAGTAATGCACTTACATCAATATTTCCAATGTTTTTATAGCACTCTTTCACATCGTCGTCGTAGAACATTTTACGTTCGTAGTTCAAACAGCCGACGCATATCCCATTTACATTGAAACCCTCTATATTTATGTTGATTTCCTTCATTTTCAACGATTTCTTTGTTATTTTTATAGTGAATTTCCATTACAAAAAATAGAAAAAATCTTTACAACTCGAAGGAAGCTGCATTCCTTTCTTCGGCCATTTTGTTTTGTTAAATCTGTTCCGGAGCTGCATCACTATTTTGATCATATTATAGCTGTGAGCGAGAAAGCCTAAAAAGCAATGCGTAACAAATGAAACGGAAACAACGGTCAATAATGTAAGAAAATAAGTCTGTGGATCTAGAACGCAACTTTGTTTGGTAAAAGTTTTTATTTTAAAATTATTTTAGGGGTTCTATTATGTTTTTTAGTATTCGAAGGGTTGTCCCCTAAGTAGAACCTTGTAGTAGATAGGTACTGTCTGTAATGTGCTTACCTACGGAGCATGGCGTTATCACTCAATACAAATGTGATGTGCCGTATTTGAGGAAAGTTTGTCCAAATTATCAATAGATGTCGCAAAAATAAGTTAAGTAATTAGAAAGTTTTTATATTAATAATATTGGCATTTTAAGTGTCCCGCACTACTAATTGTGTGAGATAATCATTTGCTATTTAATGCAAGATTTTTTACTATTTATTTGAAATTTCAGCCTTTGCAGTCAGAAATCGGTCTCTGGCAAATTGGGTTTCGGTCTTTTTTGAAAACACACGCTGGCAACACTAATAATGTCTACCGTTTTGCTCTGTCTGTGTTTGTTTTACATTTTCCTAAAAAAAGCTTTCACATGCTCTTCCCGCTAATATTAGTGATATTTGTACGATGACTGTGCTGTGTTTGGACTCCGTATATTCGGCCTTTGCTGATAAACTACTGCTTTTCCACCTGGACTTGGATTTGGCTTGAATTTGGTTACCGGCGATACTTCGATCTCCAGCGATGAATAGAGCTGATCAAACGTGTTGTGTGTGCAAAACTATCTTATGATTACCTATTAGCTACGGAAAAGGTGTAAATTTAAAATAAATATCATAATTATGAACAATGTGCATTTATGTTTTCATAGCATTCCCAAGTAGGTATGTAGTAGTAACCCACCCCACGACTAGAAAATAATATAGGTATATGATAGGGTACTGGGTAGGTAGGTTTCTATAGATAAAAGTTTGCCCAAATTAGCACGAGATGTCGCTACACGCTCAAATCTTTGAATGATGCCTCTATCTCCAGTATAAAAGTTACTTTATGCTACGGAGCTCTCTCAACAAAGACTTTGAGTGTGTGGCATTGATGAAAAATGTTACCAGCCACGTAAGAGTTTACCGAAATATGAGTAAGTTATACTGTATCTATACCTATCTACCTACTTTGGCTGTTTTTATTTTTCAGTATCTAAAAAAATAAAATGTACAAATAAAAAAGAAGTGTACTTATCCAATAAGCAAGTAGCAACCCACTAGGTACCTACCGCGGTAGTACTTACCTAATGGACGGTAAGATTGGTAGGGAGTTTTATAAACACGGAAATAAAATCAGTATAAGTATATTTGACACGGCCTTTAATTTAGGTTTGTAATTCTAGTCTGTAATTTAGGTAGATGGCGATGTAACAAAGTATTCTGTGGGTAGATGGTAATCTAGGCTAGATTCTAGAACCAAAGCTTGTACTTGTATTGTACCTAAATACTTGCACATTTTATTGTTTGTTTTCAGTGGAAATCGAACTCGCAACATGCAGCAGCGCAGAAGTAGAGTTACTATCAACTGAGCCGAGCGAGAGACCAGTTAATTCTAAATTCACTCAATTTCAGATACAAACAGGGGTTGTGATGTGCTAGATTACATTTCATAATTCAAATTCTGGTAATAGAAAACAGTTTAAGCAGTAAAACAATTCAATTATTTATTAGTACCTACCTTCCTAAATACTTTGATTCTATAGGCATATAAGTAGGTTTGTAGAATTGCGTATTACACAGTATCAGAGCAAAAATAGATAGGTAGGTACCTACACGCTTATTGCTTTCTAAAACAACAGGATACTCATTTAACATTTTTATAATGCACCAAATGATCACTTTCTCTAAGTTTTTCAGCTGCTTGCTCCGGGGTAAGATCACGCATTGGTTGGGCCAATAGCTCAAATCCCACCATAAACTTCTTGACTGTGGCGGACCGTAGCAATGGCGGAAGATAGATTGCGTGAAGCAGCCAGTAGGGGGTGTCACCTGAGGCAGTACCAGGACCAGTAGGCGCACCTGAAAAATATCCAGGTTCATTTATTTACCAAAGTATGCCTGCGTAATAAATAAAAGACTGTCTATGATCATCCTAAAGGTCTTGAGAACCTATCAAAAATATAAAGGGAATAAATTTTACTGAGCTTAGAGATTACATCCATGATGAGATATAATTGGTAGGTGTAGATAGTTTTTAAAACGGTGATTCTATCTACCAAGCGATCTGATAGTCTGTCTACCGTACTTGTGAATTACAGTCGTGAGTGTTTTCAACTATCTTACTCACCATGAAATCCCATACTGTACGGGAAACTACATTTGAACAGGTTGTCGTACTTCGTGTTGAGCCCCTTCATGATATCCGCTAAGCCTGTTTTCTGGTCTTCGGTAAGGTCACTGAGTCGCTGAGGCTGACCTGATAGAGGTAGTAACATAGTCTCGTATGGCCACATAGCCCAGTAAGGCACTAGGGCTACCCAGCTACTGTTTTGGAGAACTATTCGTTCCTGAAAACAAACATCGTTCCATCGTTGGGTGTTGGTGGAAATATTTTGAATCCATTGAATAAAACTAACCAAACTTTATCTTAGTGAAATAAAAAAAAGCAGGTACAGTACTTATTACTTAAACAGAAAGTTCAAATAAAAGTTCCTATTAGATAATGGCCTATGTTGATGGAGTTTTTTGACCACCCAAAGACCTCCATCGAAGGATGGTATCGTTCAAATGATAATGCTCCTAGCGGTCGAAAAGAGTAAGCTACTTCTATAAGCTGTAACATTCTAGTTTGAGTACGGTAGGTACCTTCCTTTCCAGTTCGTTTTCTAAATAATCCACAAGCATGTTTTTTCCGTATTTTTCATAATATTCTTTTTGAGTCCTGAAACATGACAGTACCAATTGAAAATTGAAGTGTAGTGGGTACAAATGTAAGTATCTGTACAGCATCTTTATACAACTCTACAACTAGGAAAAGGGAAGCAATACCTGTCTTTGACTTTAGCTTCGTTAGGCATGAAGCTGGCCGCCCATATTTGGCAGTGTGGGTGAGGGTTGGAGCACCCCATGATAGCGCCTTTATTTTCGAAGATCTGAACCCACGTGTACTTGCGACCTAGCTCTTTAAACTGGTTAATCCATCTAGAATAAAGATACTAGCAGTTTGAATTGTAAACATTAGAAAAGTAAATTCAATTCTTTTTTTTGATCAAAGACTATGACTAGCTTATCCAAACAAAAAAGGCAACCACAGGTAACACAGGTATTAAAAATAATATGACGGAAATAATGCTAAACTAGGTAGGTACCTACCTAGTTAGGTAGTACGATCATGATCCAGTGAAAAGGAATAATATAGCTAACTATCGGCTTCACCATTATTACTTACTCATCGATAACTGCACGTATTTCTGCCAAGGACATCAGTGGAATTGTCATCGTAGATTCCGGATGAAAGCACATCACCCTAAAACCAAAGTTGTCAGTCAGATTAAGCCCTTCAGCAAATCGGAAGACCAAGTCGCAACCCAGACTTAGTGAATTTGCTATTTATTGATAGTCACAGGAAGGCACCGAGAATGTAAAGTTCTAACTATTTGAAATGTGATGAAAACTCCCTACTGTAATTCTCTGGGTATTTCTGACTTGAGGGTATCAGAAAGAGACAGAAGCACGTGCATACATTTCAACAGCAACTGATGATGTTTGTTTTGTTCTATTTTAACCAGTTTTCAAACTACGAGCTGGTTTGGTCCACGAAACCAATAGATTAGTAGACAGATATGTAAGCAGCACTTCTCCTTTTGCTAGGCACTTAGAGAATGATGGAAAAGTAACTAAGTTATACTTAGTATCAACAGTTTCCTGTACCTGCATGTCCCCTTGGCAGGAGCCATCTGGAACAGCGGGTGCTGGGTAGCCGGTGGCTCTGGAACGTGCTCCAGTAACGCGGGGAAGTCATTTGGGAATACATACGTCGACGTGTATTTCGGATTACGCTGAAAGTAAGTATGTCAGAGCTATGAAATATTATTAATTTATAATTATCTGTCTACTCGAATTATCTCAAATCATCTCTCAATTACTTCTAAGATATAGACACATAGTTTATAAGACATGTAGCAGTGGACTTCTTACTAAAATTATGATCACTGGTTTTAGATAATGATCCATGGTTTCAGCTCACCTGCCCGTTAGACCTGATAGCGCCAGCCCTCAGCGGGTTCTCCGGATCAGGAGGCTGGTCTTCCACCGGTTCCGTCTGCCCACTCCACGGTCTTTTACAACGATGCGGCGATACTAGCATCCACTCGTCTTTTAGCGGGTTGTAGCGGACGTGCTGGTGGTCTGCGTGAAGATCTTAATTAGCTAATGTTTCATCTAGTCGAGGCCACTTACACTTACGCACGCAAATGTTTAACACACATGCTGAGGCGAGTAGATGTGACCCCACTATCCAGGCTCGATAGAAACCTATTGCAGGGAACAGGGGGCACAACAGAACTTATCTAGGTAGGCTATTCCCATGTCCTATAATGTAAGTGAATATTTATTTGATTATAATATGTTACTACCAACTTTTGTACTTTAGTATGCTTTAAAAAACTTTTTCTTAACCTACCTACTTACCTACTTTTTTACTTCACCTACTATATTTAGGGAATTAACATTAGTAGCATAAGCTTGGAGAAATTTGGCATGTTTAACGCGACCGAGATTAGAAGAAAAAACAAATAGGTACAACTGTACCTAATCCCGGTATTATACAATACCAAGTACCAACATTTATAACTATCTATTTGTATTAAGTATAGGATTGCCTCAGACCTACCTACATTAGCCTACCAAAAGAAGGAACAGGAGAAAGTAGGGAATCTTCGAATAACATGTTGGTAACGTTTTATTTTCCCGGATGTGGGCTGTGTATTTTATGGTTGTACATTAACCGGACTCCGGGTACCGTGATTTTGCAACTATGGAAAACGCAACCAATACATTTTGGTACGCAATACCAGGCAGTGTTTTCCATGGTTGTGGTTTCTGGCCGCCTAAAAGTCAGAGGCATAAAATTATGAATGATAAACTCTGGAAAACACAATCATAGAATTTTATATTGTCCCAAAAGTTATTCCCTTGAGTGAGATGATATAAAATCTTTGTGAATTCCTTAAGGTACGAGGAGGTAGGTAGGTAGGTACGCACTATAAAATCTAACAAATTAACCATAGAATTTGATGTTAAAAATTAAATTTCGTATGCACTCACTCTCTATAGGGCGGATCTGACTCGGATAAGTTAGAGACTAGAGTACCTACCTACCTAGGTACCTAATTACTAATACCACCAAAAAGCCAGCTAAATAAAATTACATTACATAAACTAGGGGTTAAAATGTGTTGACATTTCATAGGAATCTTTTTTTCTTTAGAATCATCTTCTAAAAGTCTATAATTCAAATACATAACTGATAATTATGGGCATAATAAACTGTAGGTAGTGTAATGAACATATTACACTACAGTTTTTGCAAATCTTACCAACGGGGTCAAACTTCTTCATGATTAAGACGAACACTCACGCGCTTGGCGATATTGATCGTAAACTGAATGAACCAGACTGACTTACATTCAAAGTCAGTATACCAATTACCAACATCCTATCAACTAGGTACCATAATAAATTAACTGCTGATAAAAGTTAATAAACAGGGCAAAGATAAAGTGGTGCAGATGAAACTAAGTAGGTATATATAAATAATATTTGTTATAGTCCGCCGTACACGCCTGTCAAGACAAATGTGCTAGGTAAGTATGTAGGTACCTACCTTACCTACCACAGATACAAACCTGCTTACCAGCTAAGCAAAACTGTGGAACATCAAAACGATATTTTTAATTAGCTAGGAAACAATTTTATAACAGTGATTATGTATTTCTATATACTAGGTATATAATATGTACAAGTGTGATGCCAAGCCGATGGCACTATTCACCGTAGGTAGGTAGGTACCTACCAGCAGTCCTACGGTCTATCTTTTTTAGCAACATCATCTTTGCAGTGTTGTAAGGTCCATCTAAGCTATCTATCTACTGACTTATCTATCTATTACGTTACTAATCAATCATAAACTTGAACTTAGCTAAGTACCTACCTACAATATTATTAAGGCAAAATCAGTGCGTACATTTTGCACAGTGTTCTTTTGAGCGATTCTCATTCTGTGCATTATTATTATTATTATCTACTCATTGATATCAAAGAATCATCACTCAGCCCGTTCCTAGTGTAGGGTAGTAGTAGGTATTAAAATTTATCTTCTGTACCTTACCTACTACAACCGTTTACATAAATATCTAGGTAGGTACCTACTAAGCGTGATTGTGTGTCCAAAATCACATTGGTTTTAGCACCATCTATGTTATTTACTCGGTACTACATTCACATGCATAGCCGGCGAAGGTTCGCATTTTTTGCTCATTCCTTCTAACGACAACACACAACAAACAATAACAGTTGGCTGAGGTGCGACTTCGATCCATAGAGAAAAATTGCGAGTTTTCCAATCATTATATAATATCAATAAATATGATAAATAAAATATTTCATATACATTTATAATATTTATAAAATGAAATAAAACAAAACATTATATTTAATTCAGCCTGTCTGTCGCCAGGCTGTATTTCATGAACCGTGATGTATTTTTGTTGTCGCAATAACAACAAATACTAAAAAACTGAATAAAATAAATATTTAAGGGTGCTCTCATGCAACAAACGTGATTTTTTTGCCGTTTTTATCATAGATAATGGTACGGAACCCTTCGTGCGCGAGTCCGACTCGCACCTGGCTGGTTTTTTATTCAAAATATTACTCTAAATGTATTTGACTGTCAGCCAAGTACACACTATAAGACCTTGTTTTAGGTAACTTTACACGTTCCTGGAGTATTCGGGAGTGGTCTTATTACACCCGGATAGAGAACAAACATCTATGTACATCACACAAATGTTTGTCCTCGTGGGGATTGAACACAACCTACAGCACAGAAGGCAGGGTTACCTACTACTGACTACTACTAATAGTAATAGGTCAGATCTGAGGGAATATCTACAGAATCGATTTCTTTTTTCTTTTTAAAATATTTCCTTCTGTTTTTTACAAAATTGTGTATTTCATTGACCTTCAGTAGTTGCAGCTACCCGCAATGGCCTAAATAGCAATGCGCATTCACGATGCGTCTGTAGGTTCCACTCTGCAGTGTTGTATTGTTACCACCTGACTGTAAGACCTTCCAAAAGCCTTCAGCTTACTGACGAGACTGGCATGTTCTTAATTTATTTGAAGACGGCATTTCAGTTTGACACCAATGCGCCATGTTATACATAAAATAAACAGAAATTGTAATACAAAAAGAAAACAATAACATTATTTTTAGATAGATAGATAAGACATTTATTCAAACCACCACAATACAGAATAAAGTAATAGCAAAACACAACAAATACATTAGATATTACATAAAAAAAAATTACAGAGCTTAAATTTAATTACGGTTGATTTGACACCATTTTTAATAGATTAAGGCATAATAGGTACTATTAAAAATGGTCTCCATGTGGTGGTGAAATGGCCTCAGCTCAGCATAATGCTACGGCATGTTGCCATGCTGCAGCGCTGATTTTCTGCTGAAGCCTGTGTTCACTTCACGAACGTAAAGACACATAGGTAGCTCTTACATAATTAGACAGATTATAAAAACAAAAAATAAAAACTATCCACTAAAATACTTATACCTATACCTAAACAAATTCTGCAAATTCTAAAAACAAAAAAAAGTAAATAAATAACTATATGCTCACCTAGGTCATACACGGGATTACAATAAATATATTGATTATACAACCTGATTTAACGCTATATATAATAATATAAGAGATACTTAACTTATCAAACTCAGATAAAAGAAACAAAGATTAAAATAGCAGCCTACGTAAAATACGACAGTCAAGTGGAGAGAGAGAGAGAAGAGCTTTACTTCCACTAAGCCTTTTGTTGTTATTATACCTACTTAATAATAATAATAATACTGGGCAATCCACACAGCATCATCTAGCCCCAAACTAAGCAGAGCTTATGTTATGGGTACTAGATGACTGATATACTTAATACATTACATTACATTACAAATCAGCAGGGATTATCTTGAAACGTCTTAAATCTAGGTAGACGCTTGCAATGAACTTATAGATGTTTGTTCTCTGTCTGGGTGTTATACATATTGTATTATGACTTATAAAATGTTTTTTTTTCGTTTTACTATGGCTAATTTTATTTAGATGTGGGTAACACTAAGTTGTGCTCGTACCTACTTCACAAACGTCGTGGTTTATCACTTTATTTCTGAAAATATTATATTGCTCTATATATTACACCATAGAGTAGTAGAGCTCTTACTGAAAGGCTCGTCCTGTAGTACTACCACCATGTCCATTTCTGCCCCCAAGCAGCTTGCTGTGCTCCGGTTTGAAGGGTGTGAGTGCCGGTGTAATTACAGGCACGAAAAACTTAACACCTGTGTGCCTCAGATTGCTGAACGCAGATTAGTGCATCGTAGGGCACGTTCATAACTGCATGTTTCATAAACAAGTCACATTAAAAAATAAAAATAAACGCTGAGGAATAAAGGCGAACCCTGGTACTTATAAACTCGCTGTAACGTTGCATTGGCAGGAAATTTCAGATTAGATTGAAAGACAAAGCACACTATTTCGCGGTTACGCTGAGTGTATAGTAGTTATGTAAGTGTAGCGCGCACCCGCACCGGATAAATTGAAAATATTATGAACAATACGGGAAGTCGGCGGATGGGAGAACACTTAAATCGTTCTTTCTGGAAATGTGTGCTGTATGCTGTGGACTTTGCCTTTATTATTACTATCCAATTTCTTATTACTACCCAATTTATTTTCAACACGGATGACCCTTTGCGTTGGTCTCTGCAGTGAAGGTTTCTACGATGTAAAAAAAGTCGGAGTGAAACCTCTCAGAACGGAGGTACCTACGTAGGTAGGGTACCGCAGTCGTGACCAAATATTTGCGCATTGCATAGGTAGAGAACTTGGCAGAGAGTTAATGCGGGCTTTGGGTCTTCGAGTCTTGGATTTGGTAAATATTTTAACGAAAGAAGTGCTGCCAACATAAGCAAAATTTAGTACTTCCAAGTAAACTTAAAGGTACTTACACACATAATAAGTTGCTAGATGCTAGTCACCTGTATGGCGAATTCACGAATCTGCAAAATACACATTTCTCAGGAGAGCAAAAAAACTTCATAAAAAATATGCTTTTGCACTTTTCAAATAGTTCCCAAAGACCTATTTTGAACTTTTATATATTTTTGTTAATTTAATTGAAAGTATGTTTTTTAAGCTTTTTTTAAAAGCATTTTAAGCTGTTCGGCGTTAAAAAGTCATTTTGGTGAAAAGTGCAGATTCGTGAGTTCGCCATACAGGTGACGATATGGCATGTGCAAAGAATATGGACTAAAAGGGCATGTGTAATGCAACTACTTCTTCTTTTCTTCTTTATTGCACCTGTCCGTCATTCGACAGACAATTTTAGCGTTTTGAATAAATTGAAAATTCGTTTTCTGTCATCTTTAGATTCAACATTATATTTTCATGATAATTATTTTTCTTGATGTGTAATTTCGGTGGAGTTTTAACCATTATCACTTGAGGTTTTAGCACAAATGTGAATAGTTGAAATGAAAATGTGTTATTTGGCATTCTGATTTGAACGATGTTTCCCTTAGGTTTTGAAGAAAAACGCCATCTTTTTCTTCAAAAAGCCGACTCTACTGTTTTTTTACTTACAAAACTTTACTAAAAACTTTACTTAAATAAAAATATTTAGTGATAAACACAGTAACTTACTAACACTAACGTAGGTATCTTTATTAGCTGTTTTAGCAACATGTGACACCGCATACTTTACTGCGTCCCATGGGAACAGTATGTTAGGGGAACAGGCAGTTGACCTGAATTTCCATGCGTCCAATACAACCTGACCTATTTTCTACTTACTGCTACACAGTGGCGGCCATAATATAGAGATTATACTGTAGGTATTATGTTGAGTAGCTTTCAATAAAAGTTTTAAAAAATCTTGGCATTTACATACTTTATATCCTACTAATATTATAAACGTGAAAGTTTGTAAGTATGGATGGATGGATGGATGTTTGTTACTCTTTCACGCTCTAACCAGTGGACCGATTTGGATGAAATTTGGATTTTTTTTTAATAATAATGTTGGACAATCCACACAGCATCATCTAGCCCCAAGCTAAGCAGAGCTTGTGTTATGGGTACTAGATGACTGATATACTTAATACAATACATTACATATATAGATAATTTTTATTATACATAGAAACACCCAGAACACCCGGAATAAATATTTGCAGATCGTACAAACATTTATCCGAAGGCGGGAATCGAACCCGCAACCTCTGCGTCGCAGGCGGACATTCGCCCGCCGCGCCACATCGGTCGTCAAACATAATCGGTAATCGGAATAAATCTAGATTGTAACCTGGATTAACATATAGGTTATTTTATCCCGAAAAAATAACGGGAACGGGTAAAAAACTGCCACGCGGGCGAAGCTGCGAGCGGCCGCTAGTTTTTTATATTTATAAAGAGTAAACACACTCAGGGAAAAATATGAAAGATTTTATTGTTATAAAATCTTTAAATCCCTAAAGTAATGGGTTTGGGCTTAGGGGTGGCGTGACATATAAATGTTTCGCAACATGTTTATAAAACTTGTTGGGGTCCAGAAAGGGGCGTGGCCGAAATGTTTTCGAACAATGTTCTGTTCAAAACATGGTAAAAATATGTGAATATTTTTACCAATATATACCATATTATAAAATAAATAAATAACAGAGAACAAATTAGGCAATTTATTTTATGTTTTCCACATAGGTCGGTAGATCAAAAAGAATGAATGATGAATGCCGCAAAATATAAAACATGTTATTATATCATGTCAAAGACTGAAATATCAAATACATTTTATCAACAACTTGTGCAAACGTGGTTCGATAATTGGCATATAAATTAAAACTACAGATTTTTCAACATGTTTTTTTGTGCATGGTTCGGCAGTGGAAACTCACAGCAAGACAACCTTCATGTATACCTATCATCAGGCGCTTCTATGAAATCAATTCAACACGAGGATAATACGTGTGACGTCAAAACCATTATGTGACAACCTATTTACCTATAGAAGGCATGTATGTATAGTGGCATTGTAATCATTTCAGACGAGTTTCAGTGGGTAAACTATGTCAGACCTTGTTCATACCTTAATTAGGTGGAAAAGATTATCATTAAACATACAGTTACTACTTTTTTACCATATACCACTTTTAGTCGACATAGAGTTCTAAGGTTTTCGTAAAATAAAACTTGGATGTATCAGATTGAAATATATTTTTTGGACGTTTCCGTTTGGGCGCTTTTATATAAGTTGGCAAATACCTAGGTACTTAAGTACCTACATTTTTAATTACGGCTTGATAACGTAATGTTACCTAGTTGCCTACGAATCGTTTATGAGAATTATCTACTATTTTCCAAGGGGAGACCGGAATAAAAGCGTGGTGAACCTGTGATAATCACCAAATGTTACATTAGGGGTTAGTTTCATTGCAAATTCAAAAACCTGTCAAAGTTGACACCGCAAAAAGGCTAAAGAATCGTCGGAAAACTGTAATACGGGTAGGTAGTGGTTGCGCGCGCATCGCATCGACCCGATACGTGTTATCGGCAGTAGCTCGCCTGACTTCGTCGGCAGCGCACGCTCGATGGGCGAGCTTCAGTACCCGGGCGCACCGTGCGCGGACGACGACAGGCAATACAGAGCGCCCTTCCGCAGGGCTCCACAGTACAGGTGGCCTACGCCGCAAGCCCCGCAGCCGTCAGCCTTCGCCCCGTGGCGGAGAGCACCGGCCCCCCCGCGACCCGCGGACTATCGCCGGAGTGCCTCCTACCCTGGGAAGCCTGATGAGCCCTATCAGGTGAGTAAACATAAACCTATACAATCAGCGGTGCTTTTACGTAATGGAAACACTGTACACGATTCTAATTACGATTTTTCAAAACGATTCATTTTCCGAAACTTTTTAACTGTTGTCCGGCTTCAGTACTTTCAGCCATTTTAATAGTGTTCAAAAATACTTTTAAAACGAAAGTATTAGTTCGTTTTTCAATGTTTCAATGTGATTTCGTGTAACTTTCCGTACAATACCGCTGTGACGTGTCGATCTGTCTTCGTGTCTTTACAGAGTCTTGGCGTGCGCTGTAACGCCTGAAAATGCCTGAAAGTCAATAGTGTTCCAATCTAACCGTATTTTTTTGGGTCTCACAAAGTGTTGGTTTTAGGAATATAGAAAAAAATACTACGTAGTTGTCTGGCTACAAATAGTACTGGTTACGTGTACTGTTTTTAGAGCCATATAAAATTGTTCAAAGATTAATAAAACTTACTTTTTACAAATGTTTATTTTAAAATTAATTTTGATTGCATCATTATGCTAATCGTCACATTTCGTACTTAAAACAAATTACTTTAGGTAACTTCAGCTCTGCTTACTTAATGGTTACCAACATTTCAGAGTACGGTAATATTGATCTTGTATCAGCTGACATAACTTTAGTAAAGACACGACTCTGCCACGGATTAAATACTAGTTGCTATAATGCATGTACTTACGTTGGTACAGTAGTAGAAAACGTGTGTTTTCTATACTATAATAATATTATAAAGATGAAAGATTTGTTTGTTTGTTTGTATTGAATAGGCTCCGAAACTACTGGACCGATTTGAATAATTCTTTCACCGTTGGGAAGCTACACTATCCCCGGGTGACATAGGCTATATTACATTTTAAAAAAAATTAGGGATCCTTACTAAAACCCGTGCGAAGCCGGGACGGACCGCTAGTTTTCATTTAAAAGTTGCAGGTTGGTTTTATTCATTACCTACCTATAATTATTTTTTGCGGTCGACTATTTGTTTATATGATTATTAACTTTTATTTCAGACTACATTATGAAAAATTTATGAAAATATGTTACATATGTATATTTTTGTTATGTTTAGATTTCTTATCTTTATTTATGGCCTAACTGCACCCGTATTTCTATATTTTTAATGTTTAATTTAATTACATTTTTATAATATCGTTTTGTTAATTCATTAGAGTAATTGGTTTCGACCGTTCTGATTGATTTACTTAATAAATAAATAAATTATTTGTATTGAACGCACAAGGTAGCTTTTTCGTTTAGATGATATATGGCTTATGATTTTATTCATCATCAACAGCCTGTAGAAGTCCACTGTTGGACATTGGTCTTCCCTATACGTTTTCAGGAAAATATTGAGCCCTTTCCATCCATCGACTTCCCGCGATCTTAACAATGTCGTCAGTCCATCGGGTAGGAGGAAGTTCTACGCATCGTTTTCCGGTTTGTGGTTCAAGAACCTTTTTCCACAGCAGTCATCGGTCTAAGAGCTATATGGCCTGCCCATTGCCACTTCAACTTGCTGATTATGAGAGCTATGTCGGTGACCTTGGTTCTTTAAAGGTTTGATTGGTAACATACATTTTCATATTCATAACTTTAGTCATATTTATCATCATCATTATCAACCTATGTTAGACCACTGCTGGATATTACTATTTAATATATGTTTACCTATTCCAGAAAAAAAATTGGTGATATAGACCTTGGGAGCTAATGTAGGTTGATGATGATGATGATGATGAATATAACTAAACCATTTTTTTATGTAGTTGCTCATTTACTTTGAATTTAGCAAGATAATAAGAAATGACAACTTAGGTTTGTCTAGGGCTCAATTTACAATGGCGGATATTTAAAAACTTGTCAAAAGTGACCAGGTTTAAGAAATTAAGAACTTTATAACTGACGACCGATGTGGCGCGGCGGGCGAATGTCCGCCTGCGATTCAGAGGTTGCGGGTTCGATTCCCGCCTTGGGATAAATGTTTGTACGATCTGCAAATATTTATTCCGGGTGTTCTGGGTGTTTTCTATGTATAATAAAAATATCTATGTATGTAATGTATTGTATTAAGTATATCAGTCATCTAGTACCCATAACACAAGCTCTGCTTAGCTTGGGGCTAGATGATGCTGTGTGATTGTCTAGCGTTATAATTATTATTATTATAAACTAGAAATATTCATCGTAGGTAAATCACTTTTGTCGTTGACCGTACAAAGACCAGTTAACAATAGTTAGAAGTGAAGAGATTTGTACACCCTCTACTTGACCTAGTTTGACTAATCCCCGCTTGAGTTATTCAATACCCTTCGGCCACACCATTTCTAACTTAAAATTGTAAGGAAAAATTCTAATTAAAATTTTCTATATTTCGTGTCTTACTTCACTTGAAATATGGTTAAGAAATCAATACGAACAAACTAATAGAAAGTCAATAAAGTTTCAAAGAAAGGAGGTTTTATGTCAGCTGTGTTTTTTTAAGATTGTCCAGTTTATACCCAAACACAGTAACGCTGCTTTACGGTAGAAATAGGTATGGTGATATAATGAATCTATTCTACTAATATTTTGTAAAATATCGTTGGTCCTTTCATTACATAGATCCAACACCAAGATTGGCTCCATTTATGCGGGACATTATTCTTTGTGGACTTTATAAAATCGCTTTTATAAATTAAATCTGTTGCTATAAACTAACTACATGTCTTTTTTGGGTGGTTTTCTTTTATTTACTTCCTAGTATCATCAGCTTATATCATATTATGAAACTTTAAAAATCTACTTCTGATGGAAATACTGTCTCGATCAGTCTGGATGGTGTTATTATCTGTGACAAATAAACAAACAACTAATTAATGGATGCGTTTGTATAAGATGTTGGTGAGGTCGGACATTTTTTTTAAGTTTTCTTTTTTTTTTCTTTTTTTAAGATTAGAAAAATATCTGTAATGCACGGACATTCCGACCTCTACAGTTTTATTATAGCAATAGATTATTATTTACCAAAACGTTTAACTAGGTCGCTTACTCTAATTTGTTTGTATCGTATCTTGGGGTCATGAATCCGGAATAGTCTGGCCGAAATAATGTAGGTGGATGTTTACGCACATACACATTGTAGTATTACAACAGGGCTCTCAGAATCAGTAAGTTGAAGTGACATATATAAAATCCTACTAATATTATAAACGCGAAAGTTTGTAAGTATGGATGGATGGATGGATGTTACTCTTTCACGCTCTAACCAGAGAACCGATTTGGATGAAACTTGGAATAATTATAGATTGCAATCTAGATTAACATATAGGCTATTTTTTATCCTGAAAAAATAACGGGAACGGGAAAAAACTGCCAGGCGGGCGTAGCTGCGAGCGGCCGCTAGTAACAATATAAATTCCAATAAAATGTAATATTGTCAGACCGATAGGCCGACGACACTGTTAGGATTGAAGACCGATGTGGCGCGGTGGGCGAATGTTCGCGGAGGTTGGGGGTTCAATTCCTGCCTTGGGATAAATGTTTGCATGAACTACAAATATTTCTTCCGGGTGCTCTGGGTATTTTCTATGTACAATAAAAAATATCTATGTATGTAATGTATAGTATTATGTATATCAGTCATCTAGTACCTATAACACAAGCTCTGCTTAGCTTGGGGCTAGATGATGCTGTGTGGATTGTCCAGCATTATTATTATTACGATCGTGGGAAGTCAGTGAATGGATAGGGCTCAAAATTGTTCTTTCTAGCAATGTATGAGAAGGCCTGTGTCCAGCAGTGGGCTTCTGCTAGCTGATGGTGATGAGTTATTTACGCTATAACTTGCAAGTCATTATGTTATGAAGAAGGTATTATCATGATTTGTGTTTTGTAATCAGCAAATAGATAGACCAATACATTTATACAACAGGTTCCTTGATTAGTTAAGATGCTTTTAAAGAAATACTTCTAATGCGACTTCCAACAAGGTTGCGTTAAACGTTTAACACTACCATGGAGGGGGTATGAAAGCACTGTTCTTTCTCTCTTTCTCTCATAGCCAGTTACGTTACGTATATTAAAGAAGTTTTGGTCTAAAACCACACGATTGAAGTAAAACTTCTTTAATATACGTAACGTAACTGGCTATGAGAGAAAGAGAGAAAGAACAGTGCTTTCATACCCCATCTATGGTAGTGTTAAACGTTTAACGCAACCTTGTTGGAAGTCGCATAAGAAGTATTACTTCAAAAGCATAAAACAGAACTTGTAAGTACGCTAGCTTTGCTAAAATAGGTGAATCTTATCACTAGTTGATAGTGAGAAAGCCGAATCGTGGCAAAAAGTTGATAAACACATTGGTATTTGAACTTTTTTTGTGAAACTATTTTAATTTTACAGACGACAATTTTAGGTTACTGTTTCAAGTAATTTTCTATAATTTGTTATGTACAACCCTACAGCCTAAAATAATTGCATAACTCTCATAGCAGCCCATAACCGTCCTTATTATAATAGCCGTAACGTTGAGTTCAGAAAAACCCTTACGTATTTTGAAAAACACATACCTAATGATACTTACCACAAACAATCCACATTGTTTGGTGTGTTATCGTCGCAGCCGGACGGTATAATGGCAACATTAAAAATTATGCATTCTTCGTGGGAGTTTTCAGTTGGCTACATTGCCGTTCTAAAATCAAATATGACGTTTCCGCTGTTTGGTTTGACGTTCTAAATTCTAATGACGTTGACGTTTCCTTTGGTGGGAAATCTAACAGTCTTGTTTGAATTTGGAACTAAAATTTTAGCTTTGGGTAAATCGATTTGTTCTTTGCTTCGATTTCAAATCGAAGCTGAAACCCAGAAGTTAGTTTTTTATTATTATTATCTTATAATAATACATACGTATCTAGTTGATTTTATACATAAATAAATATTAATTCACAACTTAAATAGCTGTGATTTTGTCTGTCTGCCTTTGCCCCTAAAGTCAAACGTTTTACACAGACTATAGTTACATACCCGTATTATGCCGTACGCTTTTCATGAATTTACAATGAACAGTTTGGTATACGTTGACCTTATATGGCGCCTATTGACTTCCAAAATTCATACAGTTAGATTCCGAAAGCCAAATCATAAAACATGCAGTGATTTTCAAGAAAAAACTTTGTACAACTCACTATTTCATAATTCTTCGTCTTCTACGACGAATCATTAATAAAATTACGGAAAGCGGTTCTTTAGTACATTTAATCTAACATAACAAGATGCCTTTATAAACTAAAGGTAACAAAAAAACGAGTGTGCTTTAGACCACACGACTGAAGTAAAACTTCTTTAATATACGAAACGTAACTATGAGAGAAAGAGAGAAAGAATAGTGCTTTCATACTCCCTCCACTGTAGTGTTAAACGTTTAATCCAACCTTGTTGGAAGTCGCATAAGAAGTATTACTTAAAAAAATATAAAATACTTGAAGAGGAAATTTTAGCTGGGTACTTTGCTACGAAGTTTACCGCTGGTGCTACGGCGTCGTAGACCTCGCTACGACGATGTAGGTAGCGCGTAGCACGTGTAGACCTCTCTACGTAGCGTAGTTCTGCCCCCTTACAATTTAGTTCTGTTTGACAGATTCGATGACTTTATTCTGTCATGATAATTTACTGTAACGCTATTATGGTTTCGATCAATATTTTGGATAGAAACGGGATTTTCTATCCAAAATATATAATTCTATAAACTTTACACAAAACACGTATATTACGACGTGTCCTACAATACTACCCTTTGTACAACCTGAGGCATATGTTAGGCACATGAGGGCATGTAGTTTTTTGAAGTAATTCGTTATGAAAACAAATGAAGAACTTGCATGGTTTTTAATTTTAAAAAGTACGAAATACTCTAAGTTTTAATTAGTAGTTGCTTAAAACCCAAGTAAGGTTTGTCTAAACTCTAGACAAACAGACTAGTTCTAGGCTTAATTATACTAATAGTCTTATGAGCGTTCCCTCAGCTAAATTAACTAAGTCTGTTGTCATCTCTTTCTCTAATATTAAAATAACAGAGACAAGAATATTAAAACTGGGGTATAAAGGTTCTCGAATGGCGAATCCAACACGATGCTATGGGACATCGGGAAGTCGGTGGATGGAAAGGGCCCCAATTCGTTCTTTCCGGAAACGTATGGGGGAGGCCTGTGTCTTGCTTTAAACTTCTACAGACTGTGGATTTTTTTATGTAAAATGCTGATGGAACAAACAGATAGGCCACCTGATGTTGAGTGGTTACCATCACCTAGCTATTCAAAACCAATGACAGTCCGATTTGACAGAATTTGACTGACTTGACAAAACTATTTTTTAAAAACACTTGACATTGGCAGAATTGATTGTCGAATGACGGATAGGTACCATAGAAAAAAAGAAGAGGAAGAATGTAGACAATATGAGATTTGTTTTCTGCCATCTTTGGAAGCAACATTGTATTTTCATTTTAATTGTTTTTCTAGTGTTATTTTAAGTTTGATGGGTAATTTTGGTGGTATTTTAACCATCATTACTTGAGGTCTTAGCACAAGTGTGAACAGTTACAGCAAATTAAAGCGTGTTTTGTGGCATCCTGATTTGAACGAAAATGTTTCCCTTTGGTTTTGAAGAAAAACGCCATCTTTTTCTTCAAAACCAAATTACAGCCGACTCGGACAGGTGCCATAAAGAAGAAAAAGGTAGTGAATATGCAAAGAGCGCCAGTATTTGATAAACACACTCCTAAGGGTCAATAACACAATACGAAAAAAATTTAATCAATACGTTATCAAATTACTATAAAAACTGTGATTGCAGATGTGATGACAGATAAGTGTTTATTTATTTACATATTCGATAAAACAATTATGATTCATACATAATGTAGGTATTATAAATATGACGGTTCTGATAAACTTATTGTACAAATTAATATGTATTATTGTTATGCTTATAGTCAAATTTCAAGTTACTAGAATCCTAAGGATTATTTGAATCGTTGATAATTTTTCTCAAACGGTGAAAGAAAACATCGTTAAGAAACCAGTTAGTATTCTAGCAGCGGCGAAGAGCTTGCAATCTGCCACGTATGGAATACCAACTACTGCAAAATGTGGGTATGTATTAAATATATCTGGACGTACCTCTGACTTGAAAAAGGATCATACAAAAAAACGGTAGGAACCAAGCCGTAAGTTTCTTGCCGGTTCTTCTAGGCTTGGTCGCGAGGAACTGGCGCTTAGATTCACCTAGATTTAAGACGTTTCAAGATAATCCCTGCGGATATTACTGAATAAATGATTTTTGACTTTGACTTTGACTTTGACTACCCCTTAACAGCCTCGAAGAATCTCAAATACAAATGTTTATTTTTCAAAAAGAAGTCTATACCTGCACATATAAAAATTTACTCTGTGTCCTATTTTAGTTTTTAGGAAAACTGTGTTACAGTAGGCAGTGCATTTTCTTAGTTATGTATACACAACCTTCTTGTTAGAAAACAAAAACCAAAGAAATTATCTAATTTACTGAACTAATCTAATTGTTTTCTATCTAATTATGTTTAATTTAAGAATTATGTGTCTTGAGTAGTCACTTGGTACTAAAATATCTGCGGGGATATGTATTATGCTTGGGGATAAAAATCGTGATACTATATACATTTGCATACATACAATTGACGACCGATGCATGTGGCGTGGCGGGCGAGTGTCTGCCTGCGACACAGGAGCTTGCGGATTCGATTCCCGCCTTGGGATAAATGTTTGTACGATCTGCAAATATTTATTCCGGGTGTTCTGGGTATTTTCGATGTATAATAAAAAATATCTATGTATCTTAATATTGTTTTGCATTAAGTATATCAGTCATCTAGTACCCATAACACAAGCTCTGCTTGGGGCTAGATGATGCTGTGTGGATTGTCCAGCATTATTTATTTATTTATTTACATTTGCATCGTCTTAAAGCTAGGTGAATCTTCTGTCTTGCCTCCGCTTTATTAAGTTAATTGGCACCACACTGAATCTTAATTATTATTAACTAGCGAATCGCGCGCAACTTTGTCCTACATTAAATATTTGTTACTAAACAAAGCTACCTGTTCGTTGTATTTATTATTTTTAGAACTTTATGTTGCTTCTCTTGGTTACTTTTTTAAGTATTTTATTGAGGCAAATATGTTTAGTGCATTTCTTATTCGCTCTGTTAAAATATCTAAAGCAACACTTGTGATTAACTCCTAAAAGCCAGTCATTTACTAAAGCTTGTTGCAAACTGTACGCTACCATACTAAGTACGATAAATGCACATTTCAAAAGACATTCAAAAAGAGAAAATTTCTCCCGAAAAAGCTCCCTTTACTAATTGCCTTTTGCTAGCAACACCGCTCTCGGCCAATCAGGGCGCCGCACTGCGGACAGAAACTAGGTCACGCGGCCTGCAGAACAGGGAGGCATGGAGTAAGCACGTGGTGTTTCTATTTTTAGAATTTATAACTATTTTAGCTGTTACTACTACTTCATACAGCCTATGTTTACATAATAGTGGATAATTTGTATCATTTCAGACTGCATTTGTAAAGACATTACAGAGTGAAAGATTACCTAAGTAATTTTTAAAGTAATACTTCTAATGCGATTTCCAACAAGGTTGCGTTAAACGTTTAACACTCCCATGGAGGAGGTATGAAAGCACTGTTCTTTCTCTCTTTCTCTCATAGCCAGTTACGTTTCGTATATTAAAGAAGTTTTACTTCAGTCGTGTGGTCTAAAGCACACTCGTTTTTTTTTTCTAAATCTATATATTTAATAGAAAGTCCTGTTACTTACACCACTTATAACTCAAGACCGGCTTTACCAATTTTTATGATGTTTGTGTGTTGAATTTATCTTCGACTAGAATAGGATGATAAGTAATAAAAATAAAAGTTATGTGGAACAAAGGTCACAAGGTCAGCATAGTTATTAAATAAATATTTGTGAACATTATTACACAACATCATCTAGTCCCAAATTAAGAAAAGCTTGTTCTATGGGAACCAGATGACTGATAGAGTATTTATTACCTTTGAATAGTTTTTTAGAATGCAGTATTGGGGTGCAGTTTCTCAGAATAATAAATTATTCTTAATGTGGCCGTAGCCTAGTTTTATTCGGCTTAACAGACATATAAAATAAGGATTATGCTTTTTAAGTTGCTAATAAAAACTCCATGCTTTTGTAGTCTTTATATTTGCTATTAGGAAAAAAATAATAGTTTATTTTAAAGCTTACTATTTCAAAAATTATATCGAAAAATATTCTAAGCAACTTAACTTTAAGGAATATTTATTTTTTATAAAATTAATTAACAACCTACTTACTGAGAAACATATTATGTACTACACATGTACTAGTCAGCTCAAAGTAATTAACATATCAAATTAAATGTTAGAACAACTGTTGTTTTAATTGTACAAATATATTGACGACCGATGTGGCGCGGCCGGCGAATGTCCGCCTGCGGCGCAGGAGGTTGCGGGTTCGATTTCCGCCTTGGGATAAATGTTTGTACGATCTACAAATAATTTTGTTCTGGGTGTTCTGGGTTTTTTCTAAGTATAACTAAAAATGTCAATAAATATGTATAATAAAGTATATCAGTCATCTAGTACCCATAACACAAGCTCTGCTTAGCTTGGGGCTAGATGATGCTGTGTGGATTGTCCAGCATTATTATAAAAAAAAAGTATATATGTATATAAAAAATCAACCTAACTTTCACGGGGAGACGTGTAGAATGATTATTACTCTATAGATATACCATGGGGTAATTTAAATCGGATAGGCAGGCGTATAATTTCAGCATGATGACTTTTATTTCTACTTTAGTAGTAGTAAAGCTCTTTGTGAAGGGTTCGTCCGGAGAAGTACTACCCACCATGCCTATTTCTGCCGCCAAGTAGCTTGCTGTGTTCCAGTTTGATCTGTTTTGTATGTGTCTGTGTGTTTTTTAAAGCAAATAAATGTATGTCTATATATGTCTATGTTTGAAGGGTGTGGGTGCCGGTAAAATTACATGCACTTTAGTCTTTATTCTAAGGTCCCAAATACTTAAATCTATTTCTCTACTTACTTATCTACCAAAATAAAAGACAGAAGACCTAAATAGCAGAAGAAACGAACTAGAAACGGTTGTCAACTATTTTGTAAACACCTGAAACAAAACGCAATTTTCATCTTATCAGTAGCTTCAAGGTTTTTTATGTTTGCACGTGCTTTTTCCATCTCGCTCTGGTGTCGTACGAGTGAGTGAGGCGGGCGTATAGTTCTGTTTTGTGTGTTCAGTATTGAATAGTTAGCCTGTTAGTACATTGAGAAAGTACAATAGTAAATTAAATTACGCTTAGTCGCTTGGTGATGCAAAACTAAACACATTATGTAGAGTTTTAGTAGTAGAACTGGGTGCAGCAGTGAAGGGTTCGTCCGGAGAAGTTTTTTTTACAGTTTATAGGTAAACATTTGACCGCAATCTCACCTGATGTTAAGTGATGATGCAGTCGACCGTGTAGCACGTTTACCTAGAATATATAGATACTTATTCACTCTCCTCTTGAAGACATCCAAATTATACGTGACCGGAAAAACAGACGACGGCAACGAGTTCCATCTTTTGCAATGTGTTGAATTGGGGATCTGTAATGAAAATGTTAACTGGGAAAAAATGGATGACAATCTCTGGAGGAGACCATTACCCAAAGAGGGGTCCCTAACATAGAAGAATAACATACATTACATTATTACATTATAGACATTTAATTGAAACCAAATTTTATAATAATATTGTTAGAATAATTTTAATATTTACCGCATGAATTTAATTTAATCTCCCACGATTGTTAGCGAGGAAATAAAGGCTATTTTTATTTTATTTTTATTTAATGAAAATCTAAATAGTGAACCTAGGGAAGTGAGTAGTGGGGGTGAGTACCCACACAAACCATATGAGGTTTATAGGGTACAATAGTTTAATAAAACTGTACTTAAATATGTTGAATAAATAAATAAATAAATAAATAAATAAGGAAAGAGACGGTGTAAAAATAGCAGCAGGCGAGCTTTGGAGAAGGAAAGCTCAGGATCATGAACTTTGGAGAACTCTAGAGTAGGCCTATGCTGGAAAGCAAAACGATCACATTACCGATGTGAAAACAAATAACTTTGTAAACTTTATTTACAAAGAAAATTATAGCTAATACAAGTATTTATAAATGGTATGTACAAAATACATGTGAAACAGTTGAGCTATCTACAGACCGTTGCAAACGATCTAAAGGTAGCTCAACTGATCTAGATCAGAGCCAATCGGTACTTTGTAAACTAGAACTTGAGATTGTTAAATAATCTCGAGTCTGTTGGTACTAAGAGATCGGAGGAGATATCAAACGTGCTTAGGGATTAAGTTGAGATGCTATATATTTTTTGTATACCTATACTAGCGAAACATGAGCGACTTCGCCTGCGTAAAGTTATTTACACAAACTTCAACCCCTAGTACCCGTTTAGGGGCTTAACTTGGGAATTCCTTTCTTAGTATACCTTTACGTACCTAGGTAGGTAAATATATTTAGAAAATTTGAAGTCTACGACCAATTAGGCTGTGCGTTGTCTATATGTCAGTCAGTCAGGACAAATATTCTTATAATTGGTATAGATTTTAAATAAAGGCTATTGAAATGGAAATCTGTAGAGTTGGGAATATTTACCGACTTCCCACCATGAGTAAAAGGTTAAGGAACTCCGTTATCTAGGTTAATTTTAACGCCATACTGATATGAAATTTGTGTGACGATATAGATAAGTAGGTACAATGTAGCCCATCTGTTGCATCAGGTGAGTTGATATCTTGCACCTGACCAGGCGGATTCTGAGTTTTTTACGTTTTCTGGATAACGGATTTCGGTTTGCGACCTCGAACTTTTTGTGTGGAGATATGATAAGCGCCCCTAGCGGTCTTTGGGGGTACTAGTGTATCTCCATACAAACTCAGAATCCACTCAAAAATATGTAACAAATGAAGTGTAATAAATATATTTATTGATCGAGCGAGCAAAGCGTCTCAGTTTCAAGATTGGCCAAAAAATGCTCTTATCCGTTTATCGCAGTCTGTCTGTCTGTTCTCGCCTACAGAGAGCGGATTCTGAGTTTTTTTCATTTTGTGGATATCGGATTTCGGGTTGCGACGACGAAAAAAACTCAGAATACGCCTACAGGTCGCATTTTACAACTGATTTTGACGAAAATTGGCACACAAGTCGATCGCGATTATTGATTGGGAGGAAATAGGGGAGAAGGGGGAAGTTTGCTGTAGCGTTATTTATCGACGGATTTCAATCAAATTTGAGATTAGGACTTCATTATTCACAAGATTTTGCAAATTCGAAATGCTCCCAAAAAGGAGGATGTTGAGGGGGCAGAAAAGGGGGTAGCTTGCTGTAGCGTTATATAAGGACGGATTTCAGTTTTAGGAAAGGGGAAAGTGTTGGTTATTGCATGATTATAAGGGCTCTTTAGGTCTACTGTTGACGACCGATGTGGCGCGGCGGGAGAATGTTTTTTCGGGATTAAATCATAGTAGCTTTATGCATGCAAGGTCCCAGCCCGATCGGTTTAAAATTGACAAAGTTTCATACAAACTTTCATTCCCTATTATATCCCTTTGGGGGTAGAATTAATCAAAGTCCTTTCTTAGCGGATGCCTGCATGCCAAATTTCAGCCCGATCCGTCCAGTAGTTTGGGCTGTGCGTTGATAGATCACTATGTCAGTCAGTCAGTCACCTTTGTGTTAAGTATATATATTTAGATTAGTAAGCACAAAGAATAGAGAGATCACCGGAGGTCTATTAGTGGAAATGGTTTTGTTATTTGAAGTTTGAAAGTTGAAGTTATATAAAAACTATTGTACCTACCTTCAAAGCAAAAGCACATTTTTTTAAATAAAATTTGCTGATAGAACAAGCAGATGACCCACCTGATGTTACATGGTTACCATAGCCTATAGCAAAGCATTGCCTTGTAGGTTACGCTAGTTAGGAACGTGCCCTACTATACACTGCTCTGTGTCCATCAACCTGAGGCATAATGAATGAATGAATGAATGAAAAATACTTTATTGTACACACACCAGACACTAGTAATAAAAACAAAATAAAAGAACAGTTATAAAATGGAAGGCACAATGGGCGGCCTTATCGCTTAGTAGCGATCTCTTCCAGGCAACCTTAAGGTATATACCTCAGGTTGGTGTTAAGCCTCATGTGCCTGTAATGTACACAGTATTACCACTAGGATTAATAATAATAAAAAAAGCTGCAAAACGCTTACCAATATTAATAACTATTAAATTTATTCACACTAATTTAAAAAAAATGTAACGTTACATTGCGTGGCATGGATAACGCAACTACGGAGTGTCGCCTGGTTGCTGCGCAGTGAAACTCGCATGTCGGTAGGTATATAAAACATATTCGTGGATGTTTTTTATACTTAACATAAGGTAGGAACACATTCATTTAACACACTCACTTACACACAATTTAGATACAATTAAAAATCTTTTCATGAAGGTACTTTTTGAGCAAATTATGTAACCATAAACTATGGATATTGAAGAGCGGGGTTTTCTATCACAAGTATTTTTTACTTAAAAGAAGGCCCCAACCTTGTTAAAACAATGTAACTTTGAATACGGAAATAAATAAATTTATTAAAAAAAAAAAAAAAAACTTGTACTATGGGAACCAGATGACTGAAAGAATACATATGTACTTTTTTTGTAAAATACATACTTAGAATATAACACCCAGACACAACAAATACCTATGTTCATCACATAAATGTTTGTAATCGAACCCGTTACCTACAGCGCTGAATGCAGGGTTACTATAACCTGAGCTGTGACGGCTGTCAAAAATTCGTTTGTGTTTGGCCCACAGGTAGTAGTAGAGCTCTTATGAAGGGCTCGTCCAAGGAAGTACTACCACCATGCCTATTTCTACCGACAAGCAGCACACCGGTTTGAAGGGTGTGGGTGCCGGTGTAATTACAGGCACATGAGGCTTAACACTTGTTTGCCTCAGGTTGATGGATGCTGAGCAGTGCATCGTACGGCACGTTCCTAACGAGCGTGACCTGCGAGGCATTACTTTCTTATAGGCGATGGTAACCACTTAACATCAGGTGGGCCATCTGCTTGTTCCATAAAAACAAAATTTCCTTTATTTATTAGGATCATTCCTAAATGTTGATAATCGTGATGGTCATCTGTTGCCTCTGGTCATGCTTGTCACGAAGTAGGTGACTGATAACGGCCCCCTAATTACGTTTTGCGCGATAGGTCTGCGATAAGCGTTAAGGCAATCATTCCTATCAAACACGTTTTAGTGCATTTGGCGTTGGTCGACAATGGTTGCACAATACACTAAACTTTTTTGCTCATTTTAAGGCCAGATAAAACAAAAATGTTTTGTTTTTTGTTATAATTCCTGAAATGAATGTTTCGAAAAATTTAATACACGTAAAGCACCCAGCGCTTAGGCTGACAGTTCGGGGTTATTGACCACACGATTTACAACTTGCCACCCATGGTTTTTTGGCGCATAAGGTCGCTGTCGCTCACTTAATAAGTTCCTTTTTTTGTTGGTACGAAAAATACGAAAAATACATTATGGTCTATAAATAAGCGACTTGAACGATGATATTAAACCCAATATGGCTAGTATATTGGGTTAGTTTGATATCATGCTACTGCTACTAACCGGCGTAACAATTAGTAATCAAATAGTTACACGACCGTGAAGAATGTATAAATTAAAATTCTTTATTATTTTAAGGTGTACCTTACAAACTAACTATGAGCTAAATCAATAGTAAGCAACAGCAGAGAATTTTTTTTTGTCTTTATCGATCTAATTTGAATCTTGCTGTTCCTGTAAAAGACAATGTAACTTGTACAACGCTATGACAATTTTATTAACTAGGGTCCGTGTATACGTTTGTCTCAAACCTGTCGCAGATATGTAATCACTCGATCTGTCACTTGTCAATTCTGATAAGAAAAGGCTGCGACTCCATTTTGAACAATCGTCTTTGTTTAGAATGAAGTGTGGCGTAGGGTGACCGATTTACATCCTCCGATGTATTATGAAATATCTCATTTTCCATCTTCAAGCTGTGGTCGAAATAGAGGGAAGTTTTAAAATAAAATAATCCTCTAGTAGTTCTATGAGAACAGTAGACCTACTATTGCATAATAATCGGCACTGCCGTTTCGCAAAAAATTACCTTGTGCCCATATAAACAGTGTTACAGCAAATTTCTCCCCTTTTTCTCCTCTCCACCCCGCCCCCATTGTTTTGCATCATCTTGTGTTAAATGAAATCCTTAGTGTACTTCTCAAATTTGATTGAAATCCAGCAATAAATATCGCTACTTTCACCCTTCTCTCTTTCCTCCGAACTAAAAATCGCGATTGCCTAACTATACAATCCTAATAATGGATGAATGGACGGATGGATGGATGTTTGTTACTCTTTCACGCTCTAACCAGCAGGCCGAGTTGGATGAAATCTGGAATAGATATAGATTGTAACCTGGATTAACATATAGGCTACTTTTGATCCCGAAAAAATAACGGACACGGGAAAAAACTGCCACGCAGGCGAAGCTGCGAGCGGCCGCTAGTTTAACATAATACAAGTTCTTTGGTAGGTACCTACTTCCAGATACACTTCTTTATCCAGCCTGTGGCTACAAGTACTGAATTTATATTGTCATTATTTCTTTTTGTTACCTCAAACAGCATAGGTACTTAGATAGCGGTACTTACTTCCTAAACGGAAAAACATTGGCAACAGCCGAATTTGCAAACTTATCAACTGGTTCAATGACTTGTTAGCGATAAAAATTTTTGCAATCGTAACAAACAAACCTATTTGATGTTTTATGCTATTTTTAACCCGTAGAAAACTTTAAGGAAGAATTCATAGTTCAAAGACTAATTAAAACGAAAGTAACTTATTTTAAATAAATTTAAACTAGAAGTGGGACATCTTATTGAGCTATCAATTAGACTTAGAAGATTGACAGGTAAACCGGAACACACTGCGTGTTCCGTGTTTGAAGGGTCTGGATGCAGGTACAGCTTAACACCTATATTTTTCATGTTAATAGGCGCAGAGCACTTCATTGTAGTGCACGTTAAACATCGTGAGGAAACCAGTTAGAATTCTAGCAGCAGCGATGGGCTTGCAACCTGTCACATTTGGAATTAACTACTGCAAAATGTTGGTATGTATATCAAAGAATTTCAAGTAGGTACTTGGTACTAACACTAAGAGATCCGAGGGGATATCTACCGTGCTTGGGAATTAAAGTAGTGATACAATTTCTTTTCTTTCTTTCGCTTACTTATTTTTACCTGGAAACTTCATAGTTTTACTACAGGAAAAGTACCAACCTATATATTTCCTCACGTAGGAGTAAAATTCTTTAGAAGTCTTAAACTTTCATCATTTTGAATACACACACGCCTGATTACCAGGTAGCAGTATCGTAAGAGCATAGAGAAATGTAGGCAAAGAGCTCACAACGCAATATCTCATACTTATCAGTGTTATCAGCCTATCAGTTCGAGATAACAAGATGAATCAGGGAGATGGTTTTTCTGTAACGCGCTAAGTATGTGCTATATTTATAGCCATGGTCTAAATTCAAGCCCTAAGTAGAGTAGCACATTTACTTTACTGACCCTTTCATAATAATAATATTGCTGGACAATCCACACAGCATCATCTAGCCCCAAGCTAAGCAGAGCTTGTGTTATTGGTACTAGATGACTGATATGCTTAATACAATGCATTACATACATAGATATTTTTTATTATACTTACATAGAAAACACTCGGAAAAAGCCAAGCCTATTATCTAACAGGCATAGTGCTACTAACGGATGCTCGTAATGATAAAAAATACTGTCAATGTGGTGTCGCGTTGTGGTCGTGTATTACGCGCGTATCAGGAACGTTCCTTGGCAGTCAAATACGTTTGAGATACGTCCTAAGTAAATTAAGTTTAGAACAATTGAGATTTATTTAGCTTTCAATAGAGACCGGGATATAGTCGTACTTACGCGGGTTTTCTACTAAGTTGTTTGTCTGTCCCGTTTGAGAGCATTGGCTTAAACCGCACAGATATTTTATTCCTATAGAAAAATCTTCAGTCAGTTGTCGACCAGGCAGCATTATTAATTTGTAAAATGATCATACAAAGAAATGGTAGGAACGCAGCCGTATGTGTTTAGACTTGGTCGCGAAGAACTGGCGCTTTGACGTTTCAAGATGATCCCTGCGGATGGGTAATAGGATACTACTCTGATAAATGCTTTTTGACATCGACTTTAGTTATTGCTGTCAAACTTTTTTTTAGTTTATATAGTGAATTTTAACATAAATAATAACCTGTTTACTCTTATCATAAGATACTTAAACAGGGGGCAAATTGCAAGCGGATCCTTGCAAAACTAACTTTGTAATGATTCTTTGGTTATACGAATCAGCCACCAGGAACAAGTTTTGAAAACCTCAGTATTTTACTTCCTACATTATTGCTACGTAAGTACGAGTATATACTATCTATCTTATCAGATAGATAACTGTGTCAAGTGTGAGTCTGACAGCTTGATTGATTTATGGGTAAAGTTATTATCTCCGAAATAAATTCATAGCACGTTAGGAGTTTTACTCTCGTTTTTAGATTCTACGCCACTGCTTTTTGCTAACGATGTTGTAATGATACGTACGGTCGTAGCTATACTCAATCGATAGTACAGTCAGCTGAACTAGAATGTATACAATTAGTAACTTTCAAAACAATTTCACAGCGGTGCTAAAAATATTTACATCGCAATTATTCAAAAAATAAGTGAGGTCATTAACTAATTTCATAACTTTTTAGTTTCTGAGGTGTAAGAGCTCATTGTTGTGCTGTAATATCGTTATGAAAGTTACGAATTGTATACATTCTAGTGCAGCTGACTGTACCAACCGTTACGTTGAAAGCTTTATGATAGGCTCACAGATAAATGAATTCTATTTTTTCGGTTTATTTCCGACGTCCCCGTGATTTCGGTGTCTCTTGCTCAAAAAAATACTGAAAACCTTTGTAAGATATTATTATTACCTATCTATTTTTTATACAATTACAAGAATACAAACGAAACGCTGAACGGGTGAAGCTATTTTACCATTATAACCATATTCCATACTATCGTACCATTATCTATAATAAAAACGGTAAAAAATCACGTTTGTTGTATGATTCTGTTTTTTAGTATTTTTTGATATAGCGGCAACAGAAATACCTACATCATCTGTGAAAATTTCAACTCTCTTACTATCACAGTTCACAAGATACAGCCTGGTAACAGACGGACAAACAGAAAAACTGACAGACAGGCAGACAGCGGAGTCTTACTAATAGGGTTCCGTTTTACGCTTTGGGTACGGAACCCTAAAAATAAGTAAAAGTTCGATATCCTGTCTGCTGCATGAGAGTTACCTTCTAGCGGAATCAACACCGGCTACGGTTCTATTATGCAGTCGTGATTTGGCAGCTCGCTTGTGTTGCAGTCAAACCTTGCAGTAGACTGCAGTAGGTCAAGGTCACCGCTCTTCAGGCTAGCTCCAATGTCATTGTCTACGTCACAGTTTTAACATATAATGTCGGGTCATTATAAGTATTGCAACATCCGTAACGGAACGGGCATTCATTAATAACTGGTAGCCCCTGCGCCTTACACTCGAGATTCTTTAAGCCTAAGAGGGGTAGTCAGATGTACGTCCAAATATTACGTTTGGTAACTAGTTGATATTCCATATGTGACATGTTGCAAACCCATCACCGCTACTAGAACACAATTTTTTCAACAAAAAGTAGGTATGTTTTTATAAGGGCCGAAATGGGCACGCCGGATCGTAGATGCTGGTAGACATTCTTTGTAGCACTTAGCCCCAAACTAAGCATTTACTTGGAAATTGATAGCTGATGAAATATTAAGGTATCTAGGTACTTCTTAGATCATGCAAAGGCATCTTCGAAATTCAACTCCTAAATGGGTACAGGAGGGGTTGAAGTTTGTATAAAAATAATATCACGCGGGAGAAGTCATACGCGATTCGCTAGTTTATGAACAAGCTAAGTTTTTGACGTTTTTAACACATTTTTAAGGGCCTACTAAAATAAGCTTAGCAATATTCTCACGGCGTATTTTATTACACTTTAATACAAAAGGCGTTTTTCTTTATACACACAGTTTAAAATATAATGTCCACTCACGAAAACTAAAGGTGCATAAACAAATAGGTAGGTAGGTAGGTAAATAGTATAAATATTTAGTAAACAAACAAAAAGTGACAATTTGCACAGGAAAGGCCTTCAAAGTTAATAAAGATTAAAATTTCATGATTAAAAATGTCAGTAGGTAGGACAAAATTGATGTTTTCGGTATCATGTTTCACAATCGACAAGAAACTTCCACTTCAAAGCTTCATAGTCTTCAAACGGATATTGGATTAAAATACCTTTACATCCACATTTAAATGCGGGGCTTGCTACCACTAAACCATCAGTGCTCTCATACTTAAGTACCTACAGTCTTAATATGTATGATATGCGTAATTTTGAAAATGGTGTATAATTCTTACATAAAAAACTCAAAATGTATAAAATTTGTTCTATAAATTTCATCATAGCGTAGTCAACTACCTACATTGAGCACGTTGATACAAAGAGATATCTTCCTCAGATCTAAGAATACCCATGACATTTCCAGAGCTTCCTCATTTCAAACTATAAACAAAACAAACAGACAACGGATAGAACATTCACTGTAAATGTAGATAATGAAATGAACCAACTGTACAACTGCTGTGTACATCAGATCAATTAAACGAAGAAGGTAAGATCGTGCAGTACAGTCTAAGATAAGATATAAGGAATATATATTCTCATCTGTTATTTGATGATGACGGAGATGATGATAAACCTTGCATCCCTGTCTGTCGTATGGACTATGGAGTTGTGCGCGCTACGCTTATCACTCTTGCTAGCTTATAATTTCAAGACTAAAAATCTAGGCACACACAAGACACACTTTTGAAAAAGCATTCTAATACTGTACGAAAACAATATTCTGTAATATGAAAAAAAAAACAATTAAATATCTGATGAATAACACTCGTTTACTTATTTGTACCTGGCCACTTCATTATTGTACTTCAGGGAAAGTAGGAAACCTATGTTTTTCCTTCGCGATCGGAAAAACACTTACATTACACAGGTATTTATCGCGACCTTTTTAAATAAATAAAAAGGGTAATACGCGATAAATACCCGAGTAATATAAGTGTTCAATATATATTTTTCCTGTTTCTCACGTAGGTAATATACTTTCTTTATTCTTTTGAAGTTTATCAAAACAAATTGGTTAAAATTAATATTATTTAAGAATATAGGCCCTAGATTTGCAAGACAAAACGTTTGAGATTTATGTATGTTATACGAGAACAAAATAATTTATAATCTCTGCCATTATCAAAAATAGACAAGAGTATCTATATTTTAAAAACAGTATGCGGTCATTTTAGAATATATATTGGGCCAATAAAATGCTTTTTTTTTCTATATTTTAGCTACGTCATCCACCATCATGTTTTATTTTGCAGTGCAAAAGCAGCAATGGTATTCAAACGACGTTTAAAGGCAACTACAGACTGTTAAACCAATAGGACACCCCTCTCGTAGCATTGATTACAAAAATAACACGAAACGTCTATAGAAGGGGGGTAAAAATCCTTCTTGCCAGAAGTTTTTAGTCTATGGCCATCCAGCAGTGGATTTGTCGGACTGATAATGATAATGATGAACGTTCTAATTTTAAAACCACTGTTTTTAAAAGTGGAACTGTGAACTGAAAGGGAAACACATTACTTCCTAATGTGTTTTTGATGACTTTCAAACAAAACCACCTCAATTAACATAGAATCAGATATTTTATTTTCATTTTTAAAAACCTACTTTTAATCAATAAATCAACTGCCCGACGTTCCACAGATAATTTTACTGATGTGAAGTGTTTTTTATAAATAGTTTTTATTCAAATCAGTTAGGTTTTGTCAAGTCGGGCGTTTTTATTAAAACCCTAGGGAAACATTTTCATTCATATTAGGATGCCACAATACACTTGCCCACACATATTGCTCTAAGACTAAAAAAAAGACCATTATGTAATGTTGGTTAAACAACACAACAGAACTTAAAATAACACTAGAAACACAATTAAAATAAAAAAGGTCCGTGTTGCTTCCAGAGATTAAAGAAAAAGAACGATATATCTAATTTTACCAACATGAAAATAATGCTAAATATATAAAAGAATGCCTAAAATATTCATATTACCTTCTAACAGCGTAACTAAGAGAGAGACGGGAAACTTTTGAAAACTATGGAACGCGTCGATGTCTTTTGTATGTAAATTTTATTCATCCAAAAATATTCTAGGGATTTAGAAGTATTTTTGTAAGATCAAGTTTTGTACCTAATTATTAATGTGCAAATTTTGTTTGAAGGCCAAATTGCTAATTATAAAAGAAATACAAAATAGGCGTACGTAGGCTATTATAGTATTTAGCTAGATAAAAAAATATTTGGCTAAAATCAATTAGGTAACCTGTCTTTGGACGCATTGCAGTGACCCAATGACCCCAATGCAGTATTCTCCAAAAATATAGCACAAACTTTTGCCAAAATTAAGGCTCCAACTTTCTATCGCATTAAAAACAACCCTTATTCTGATACCGCAAGGATACAATTTAAATTTTTCTTTACAAAGCTTTGAAGCTACAGTTCTATACATTCCAATTACGTTCTTATTTTACAATACCAAGACCTATATTCGATTAGCAGACTCTCTCGCACACAATGTTAGGGAATGTGGGCGTTGTGCGGTGGTGATAAGATTGAGTATAGCTTGAAGATGTTGGGCCGTAATGGCGCATTGCCGCAGTGACGTCACACTGCGTAGCCAGAAATGGGTCAGTAGGCTTATGGCGGGCGCCATTGTTGTCCTCTTTCCTTCTTCTTTTATCCATGACTTTTAGCTCTTAGCTTAGCTTAGGCGCTATTTGGGGCCTTTTGAAAATAAATTTATGACTCTAAAACACTATGAATATATATGATTGAATGAATACGCAGTAAAAGACTTTGATTTTGTCTTTGAATCTTATTATCAATCTATAACTGAGAGTATAATTAAAGTGTTCTCAAAAGTTAAAGGAAAACATCATGAGAAAATCAGGTAGTATTCTAGCAGCGGTGATAGTCTTGCAACCTGTCACGTATGGAACACCAACTAATGCAAAAACTGATGTGTAATATTTGGACGTACCTCTGTCTACCTCCTTAGTCATCCTCAAATATCTCGAGTAGGTACTTAGTACTGAGAGATTTGAGGGATATCTACAGTGCCTGGGTCGTCATGAAGTTATTTCTTTTCATTATATTTTCTTTCTTGTAGACAAGTTAAGTTGGTCACACAGTTCACGCCCTGTTTATAGCAATAATAGCGGTCAAACGTTATATCTATAATTATTAAAAAAGAACCAACTCGGATGAAACAAACAGATAGCCCACCTGAACTTAAGTGGTTACCGTTTATCTATGTATACATATACATCAACTAGCAAAACGCGCGACACGTCCGCGTGAAGTTATTTTCATTCAAACTTCAACCCCCACTGTACTCGTTCAAGGGTTGAATCTCGGGAATTCCTTTCTTAGTACACCTCTACGCACCAAGACAAATATACTCTGAAAATTCAAGTCTCTACGACCAGTGGTTTAGGCTGTGTGTTGTCTATATCCCAGTCAGTCAGTCAGGATAAAGATTCTTATAATTGGTATAGGTAGATTAGGCCCCGTGTTAGCCTCGTGTTGAAATTACAGTTTCAATTCTTCTAGGCTCGGTTCTGTAGCACTCCTGTTTCACGTAGTTCGACGATCCAAAGTGCTTTTTTCCCTAATTTAAAATGGTTCTTACTATAATTATATTTTTAATTGTTACAGGAACGAGGCGGTTTGGACAACATGCGGTCATTAGAGCACTACTTGACAGATATCATGAGGCAAGACACATCAGAACACATGAAAGGTAAGATTTTGACTTTGACTTTGAACACACTAAGAAGTCAGATTCGAATAGGAAGCCCCATAATTCCCCGAGGATGTCGTTGGAGACGCCAACGGGCAGAGCAGCATCTATTGAGTACTGTGCCCTAATACTACGGTCACCAATCTATTAAGCAAGCGTGGTGACACTAGTAAACCCAAGAAAAATATGGGAGAAGCCTATTTCTACCACCAAGCAGCTTGCTGCGGGTCTAGTTTGAAGGGTGTGGGTCTCGGTGAAATTACAGGCACAAGAGGTTTAACACCTATATGCTTCAGGTTGATTGAGCGTGACTTATACGACAATACTTCTTTATAGGCCATGATGTGTGCAAAAAATTGACCAGGAGTGTGATCTCGTTCCGTCTGATAACGAATTTGTTAGTAGGTATAGCAAGACGTGTTTACAAAATACACATAAACAGTTGAGCAACCTGTCCATCACAAACAATCTAAAGATAGCTCAACTGATCTAAGTCATTAGCAATAGGAACAAACACCATTATATGTTACACAGTTCTGAGTTTTTGAAAGTTTATTACATGGTAGGTATCTAATTGTTATTGTTAATGTATATATTAATAAAAACAATAAATAAATTAATAATAATACGCATAATAAGTAATAATGATAATAAAACATAAGTAATATTATTAAATAAACAATATTATGTTCAATTATTCTTAGTACTTATACCTATATAGCCTACATTAATACCTAACACTTAATTATATATATCACTATATTATCTAAATACGTTCTATTTTACCAACTACTATAGAAATATAGTTGGCTAGGTACTAACACTTTGTCAGTGTCAGTGGTGACTTCCTTTTTAGCATCTACGAGTAGGGTTAGCAAATAATCAACACAAAAACTAATAATCCAAAAATAGTGAAACAAGAGTTTTTGATTGGCTTACTATCTGTCACGTTATCACCATTATCGTCAGCATGGAGGGGTTATTCATTATTGCAAATTCGAACGCGTTATACAGATACGACAAGACAGCGGCGTGGAATCTGACAAAACCATATTCCCTATGACATATTTGTCATTCCCAACCGCGATACACCGCGATTGGGGCACGATTCGAACTGTCAAATAAATGCGCTTAGTCCTATCACGTCACAGTACACAGATTTGTGTGTTCCTGTAATAGTTACTACGGCTCGTTTCTTTTGAGTATCTCTTGAGGATATGTTTCGGATTATTTGCGGATTATTCGGTTACGTTTGCGTTTAGAACACGTTGTGGCGTCACACGTTTTAGGCCAGGAATCTCCTATGTCATACAAAAAAACGGTAGGAACCAAGCCGTAAGTTTCTTGCCGGTTTTTCTAGGCTTGGTCGCGAGGAACTGACGCTTAGATTCACCTAGATTTAAGACGCTTCAAGATGATCCCTGCGGATTTTACTGAATAAATGCTTTTTGACTTTGACTTTGCCATAGAGAATAATGCCTATGCAAGAGTTAGGTACTGCCGGACTTAGGCCTGCTCTACTTTTCTAGAAGGAACGATTTTAAGCCTTCATCATCGAGATATCCACCGACTTCCCGCAATGCTAGCAATGTTTTTTTCTGGAATACTACAATTGTAATTTTTGGAATATTTGGATTACCCTCATTACCACTGAATTCGCCTATATAGATTGACAAATAATCTTTAGTGGGTATTTGTTAGGGAATACTGAGATTGTGGATAAAAAAGGAATGCTGCTTGGCAACAGAAACCGGCATCATGACAGTACTTTACCCTGGACAATTAGTCCTTTACAAAGAGCCCTACCAAACCTAAAGTATATAAAGTTCTAAAATAATGTTCAAAAAGGTTTTTTCGGTTATCCTATTTACTTTTATCATCACGTCAATCGTGAAAAACTCAGTAGGTAGGTACGGTCAGACGCGAAATGCATAATTGTTTTAAACTTGACACGGTTTGTTCTGTTGACTGTACACGTAAACGTTGCAAAGGCGTCATAGATTTAAAGTTTCTAGATGCGGTTTCATCAAATGAAATAAAACACAGGATATAGTAAAATGATTACGTACGCAAGTACCGTCATGGTAACTTATCAGGGGGATAGTATGAGGCACGTCCGAATCCGAACAAAACGGCCTGCGTTCCTATTCTGCAGTCTTGATTCTGGTTTTACAGATACGATGAAGTGCTGCTTAGTGGAATTTATTCACATAGTCAGAATAATGATTAGCTATGAGTTGTGACCTATTTTTAGTCACCTATAGATTGTATACAATTCGTTGATTCAACTTCTATAAATTACAGTAATTTTTTCTCGCATAAACGACATTCACGATAAAGAAAAAAGAATAAACGAAATAGAAGCAGGTGTTTTACTTTGTATTGGAATTTATAATCCAGCTGAATAGTTTTCATTTGGTCTAAATGACTGTTCTCTTCCCACACGTAAGCCAGTCATCCATAAAAATTAATATTAACTATTTTCAATCACCTACAACCCACACTTATGAATTTCAAAAGGTAAAGCGCATTGTAGGAAAACTGACAAGTATTTTATTAAAACGTTCGATATTATTTTTCGATATTATTTTAGTTAAGCTAACTGTTAATAACTTAACAGTTAGCTTAACTGCTCAGGCACGGTAGATATTCCCTCAGATCTCTTACTAAGAGTACCTTCTGGATATCCTTCGAGAATTTCAAAGGGGGGATCTGGGGTACGTCCAACGTCCAAATATTACATGGGGCATACACCCAAATTATGCAGTATTTGGTATTCTATAGGTGACAGGTTGCAAGCCCATCGCCGCTGCTAGAATACTAACTAATTTTCTCATGATGTTTTCCTTCACTGTTTGTACAGAAATACATTTTTCGATAGAAAAAGCCATTTGTGCACGACTGGTTTCGAATCTTAGGATCAAAAGGCAGGGATACCGCTAAACCACCGGTGCCCTATATAATGTCTATTATTTACGTTTAAACAGCTAAAAAGGTTGCTTAAAAGGTTGTTATCGACTTATCATTGGTGAAATTGTCTGTCGAAAGACGGATAGATCCCAGTAAGATAAAAATAAGAAAGTACCATGGAATATGAAGGTTATTCTTTAAAAATGATACACATATTCCATTACCACGTGGGACGAACTCATCCAAATCGAACCAGCCATTCAGAAGTAATCGGCGTCTAGACAACGTCTGACTTTGTCAGTCATTCAAAGTGAAATGTTCTTTATTCGTATACCACAAGGATAATTTTGAGAATATACCCGGTGTTGCGTGAACAAGGTAGAATAGTATTAGTAGAGCTCTTATTCACTAACAGGGAAGGAGAGGGTTTGTCCAAAGAAGTACTACCACCATTCATACCTATGTCTTATGCCTAATGCCTGTTGGTTAACACCTATATTCCCCAGGTTGGTAGACGTAGGGTAGAGCATCATAGGGCACGTACCTAACGTGCGTAACCTACAAGACAATAAGGAGTAGAATTCATTGCCAGCATCTGTTTTCCCAAACACTATAATCTGAATCTCTTTAAGGCAAGAGTGAGTAGGTGTCTTCTAGACCGTCCTGCTTCATCGTCACTTACCACCAGGTAAGATTGAACCCAAAGGATAGTCTTTAAGATCAATCAATTTTCAATATCAATATCAATGATAAAAAGAAAATACTTGATGGTTACCACTTAACATCAGGTGGGCCATATGCTTGTACCATCAGCAGTAGCTTTTTTATATCAAAAAATACCATACATCAGACGAACAATCTTGCAACAACAAGCTGTTATATTATTTATATAAATTCCAACATTTTAATTATTTAAAAAATGTGTTTTGTGTTTGTAAACTGCTCGAACTGAACCACGCTCGTTATAATGTCGCTTCCACGGCCTCTACATCTCGGACGCACAATAACGTTGCGTAAGTCGGCCTTGGCGAGGCATTGTTAAATAATTAGCTACTGTTGTGCTGATTTTTGATTTTGCATTTAGTATTAGATGAGTTTGAAGTTAAAACATTACCCACATGGGCAGTCGAAACTATCTTGTAGTCGAGTGGTCTAGAATCAAAGTCAAAGTTAAAAAGCATTTATTCAGTAATATCCGCAGGGATCATCTTGAAACGTCTTAAATTTAGGTGAATCTAAGTGCCAGTTCCTTGCAACCAAGCCTAGAAGAACCGGCAAGAAACTTACGGCTTGGTTCCTACAGTTTTTTTGTATTTTTGTATGAATACGGCTTTCTATCACTTCCCGACTGACGACAGAAGTCGATGGATGTATAGCAGGCTAGAGCGTAGGTAGGGCTTGGTTCCTCATCGCGGAAAGCAGATAAAAGAAGAAACAAGCGAACTTTACGTTTAACAATATGCTCGTTCGCCTGCGTTTATTAACAATAACGACCGATGTGGCGCGGCGGGCGTATGTCCGCCTGCGACGCAGGAGATTGCGGGTTCGATTCCCGCCTTGAGATAAATGTTTGTACGATCTGCAAATATTTATTCCGGATGTTCTGGGTGTTTTCTATGTATAATAAAAAATATCTTGGTATGTAATGTATTGTATTAAGTATATCAGTCATCTAGTACCCATAACATAAGCTCTGCTTAGCTTGGGGCTAGATGATGCTGTGTGGATTGTCCAGCATTATTATTACTATTATTTTTCTACCACGTAGTAAAATCCCCACCTGCTGGGAGACAATTTGATGTCTCTAAGTATTGTGCAAGGCCTTCCAGCGAATCTGTCATACTCTATCGTGGTAAGGTGACGTATTTATTTATTAACACAAGGTAAATTGGATAACAATATGTACAGGGTGAACTATGAGTACTTTGCCAAAATATTATGATCTATTTACAGATACGACATTTGGAAAGGTTAAAATTAAAATGACAATATTTTGATGAAATAATTGTCTTCTGAACTTTCAAAACGTGAGTGAAAATCATTTTGGGGTTTCGGTAGATGCCTATATTTAACACTATAGATAGATAGGTATCTAAACTACGCAGTTCCGTTAAATGGAATAGGTTTTTTTTTTAATAGTAGGTATTATTACGAATCCATGTTTTATTACAAGCAACGATGGATTCAACACAGAAATAATATAACTATTTAAATTAAAATATACCTGTTTTTGTTTTTCGGTACCAAAACTTATAACTTTTTATCAAGTAAGAAAATTACCAATTTGATGTTTGTATTAGTAGATGAAATTATCATTTTCAACCTCTGCTGTGGTGATGCGGTGAGAAGCCGGAAGTGAAGGGTCATGCCGCATTTATTTGTGTGAGAAATATTGTCAGGCAGGCATTTGGGCTGCGTGGCTCCAAATACTCATACCATTTTCATGAGTATTTTTTTTACCTGACTAAATATGCAAATGTGCAGAGGTACACATAAAAAGTAACGATTTGGTTAACTCTAATATTATAATAGATTATTATTTAATTACTAGGTAGTTTGTTTTCTTTCGGTAAGTACTTAGATTATGTTGTATTAGGCCATTTTATTCCCAAACTTACCAAAGGACTGCCAGTGGCTAAATCTATTCTACCATGACACTTCGACATTTGGCTCGCAGCGCAGTTAAAAATAACCATAGACTAAAACCTATCTAACATCTCGTGACTACCTATACAAAAACAATCCAGCTCGTCCTGACCTCTCGCACCTCTAAAAACGAACTAAAACGCAACTCTATGCAAATTGGCTGAGAGGTGCGACTAGATAAATAACTCGGCTAAATATCGTTGACACGAAACCTGTAGCAGACGAAACAAACAGGTGTTGTTTCAAAGCAGCTGGATAATAGCTAGAGAATTAGGCAGCCGAATTTAGAAGGCTAACTGTGAGCAGTAATTCGGGAGATGTCACTGCTGCTTAAAATTAGCCGGGTTAGATAAATAGAGGACGAGCGCTCAGTGAGATCGTGTAGGTACCGCGCGAACGTTGTTTGACAATTAAACTTTTTTAAAGTTCTAAATTCGTGCTGTGGGCGGTGCGTTCGGTTCTATTTTTGTAAAAAAATATATAGTGCGTGCTTTGGAGTGCAGTGACCTCAAATCTGTAAATGCAGAAAGGTAAAGAAAAGTGGAAAAGTTGTCACAGTTTTCAAGGCTTTCAGTGCAGAATGAAAATGAATAGTGTTGTCTGAAGAGCACGTGAAAAACGAGGGAGGAAGGTAGATAGGTATTTTGATGTAGTGTGTCCGTTATCTAGAAACTCCCTAGCTTTTTAGCCTTATGTATTTGTATTATTTCTAAGGGCAGATAGAGAACCGAAGTAGAGTCCAATAAATTTCTTATCAGACTATAAGAAAATCATTGTTAAAATGAGTGAATATAAATGTAGGCTTAAAACCAAAATAACCATCGGAATTGGCTATTACAAACTTATATATTTTTTATAAAATATGTTCAGATGATTTGGTAGGTACTTAGGTACCTAACTAAATAATTATTTTAAATTCATTTCATCGGCTTGAATGTATTCTTCTAAAAACCTAAATATACACCCTTAATGAGAAAGAAAGTAAGAGAGAAAGAAAAATCATTTATTCAAACCACCACATTAATAATTAAAATCAGAAAATACAAATTAAAAATTAAATTAGATAATAAAAAATAATTATTAGCTACAGTCATTAAAAAAAATCATGAAATCAGTAAATAGTTGAAGAGTTTTTTTTAATGGTTTGTCAAGTTAATATTTAGGTATTGTAAAAGTATGTAAATAACTTTTTTTTCAATATTCTAGTGCAGCTGACTCACCTGTGAAATCTCCTACAACCTAGGTACTAATATTTAATACCTATACGGAATAATTAAATTTACGACAGAAACGGTAGTTAGAGGTACGTCCAGATAATACATTTGGTACATATCCACATTTTGCAGTAGGTAATTAGTATTCCATACGCGACAGGTTGCAAGCCTTTTGCCGCTTTATTAATTAAGGTAATAAAAAATAGTTTCTGATTTTTATTTATAAATGAATAATAATAATAAACACCCGGAATAAATATTTGCAGATCGTACAAACAGTTATCCCAGGGCGGGAATCGAACCCGCAACCTTCTGCGTCACAGGCGGACATTCGCCCGCCACGCCACATCGGTCGTCAACAACATACATAATTATGTTCATAAAAAGTTGTCACATCCTTTACCTTAACCTAAACAGCACATAAAATGTAGGATAGTCTTAGAAACCTCTGACCTGTTTTTTCTATCAAGGCTACAAACGCGCTCTTGCGCAGCCAAACAAAAACTGTCAAATAGTGCAGTCCAAATACGATCGGCCTCGTCGGGCATTGCTCAATAGTGATGTACCTGCTGATGTTATCGATACCGAGGCCAAGGTTTGTCATTATGAGTTGTTGCTACTATATTTTTTTCTTTTTATTAGGTTTTTTTTGTGCTACTGCTGGTGGCACAAGCATATGGCCCACCTGATGTTAAGTGGTAAACATCACCTATAACAAAGCATTGTTTTAGACGTCACACACGTATTGCTTGCCCTGCGTCTGAGCATTGTTTTATAGTAATTTTAACATAGTATCCACAGTCTATACTTTATCAACGTCAACATTGTTGGGAAAACAAATACGCGATAAATACCCGTGTACGTAAAATAAATGTTTAATAAGTAGCTTAATTAATTCAGTCATGACCTATTTTCTAATCATAAATCATTTATTAACAAAAAAAGATTACAAATACAGAAAACAATGGAAAGTGGGTAGTTTTTACCAGCTGTCTGTGGATTGAACTATGACCCCACACTAGGCGCGAAGCCTAAAATACTGGCCAAGTGCGAGTCGGACTCGCGCACAATGGGTTCCGTACCATTATCTATGATACAAACGGCAGAAAAATCACGTTTTTTGCACGAGAGCCCCCTTAAATATCTATTTTATTCTGTTTTTTAGTATTTTTTGTTATAGCGGCAACAGAAATACGTCATCTGTAAAAATGTCAACTCTCTAACTATCACGGTTCATGAGATACAGCCTGGCGACAGACGGATAGATAGACAGACAGACAGCGGAGTCAATAGTTTTTGCTGTTAAATTATTAACATTATTATTTATTAATAATTTTGTTTATTTTGAATGAGGTATTTAGGCAATTAGATAGATCGATGCTAATCATTTAAATACTTAAATAAAACAAATAATGTATATCATTATTTAAATTTATCCTCGAATACTCAACCTTTCTCTTTTTCCACTTTTCTTTACGTCACAAGTGTAATACCTAATCCATTAGGTGTGTTTTAGTGCTAATAATGTTTTACTGAAACTTATACTGAAGTAAACAGACTGTGCTAAGTCTTTACAAAATGATCAACGAACATTTGGTGAGCAACATGGCCTATTATGGTAAGTTTTATCTATATCTTATCTTGTTTTGTTTTTAGTAGTAGTAGAGCTCTCTGTGAGAGGGCTCGTCCGGGGTAGAACTACCACCGTACCTATTTCTGCCGCCAAGCAGTGATGCTCGCATTGCTGTGTTTCGGTTTGAAGGGTGTGGGTGCCGGTGAAATTACAGGCACCAGTATGCCTCAAGGTGATGGACGCCGCACACACGGACGGTTGACATTTATAGACAACGCACAGCCTAAACCACTGGTCTGGATCGAAATTTTCAGGGTATATTTGTCTTGGTGCGTAGATGTGTGACTAAGAAAGAAATTCTCGAAATTCAACCCCTAAACAGATACAGCGGGGGTTGAAGTTCGTGTGAAAATAATTTCATGCAGACAAAGTCACGCGCGTTTCTCTAGTAATTACTATTAATCCTTTATAACATTGGAGGAATATTATTTGTTTTCTTTTTATCTTGGTTTAAGGTTTTAAGTAACTTTTTTCACTTATCTTTTTACAATGTATGCAGTTTTTAACTATAATTAGTTGTGCAGTTAGCGTGTACGCTGAAACAGTACATGGGAAATGTAATAGTTTTTTATAATAATAATGCTGGACAATCCACACAGCATCATCTAGCCCCAAGCTAAGCAGAGCTTGTTTATAGGTACTAGATGACTGTATACTTAATACAATATATTACATACATAGTTAGGTATTATACATAGATAACACCCGGAATAAATATTTGCAGATCATACAAACATTTAACCCAAGGCGGGAATTGAACCCGCAACCTCCTGCGTCGCACCACACCACACCACACCACTGCCACATCGGTCGTCATTTTTATGCTTGTATTGTTGTAACAACTGTTGGTAGACCGAAGAAATTAATTAAATAAACGGATTGATCGGCTGTAAAAAAGAGTGGAACCAATTATACAACTGATTGTGACCTTCTGACTAGCTCCTTCCTATTTATTAAACTTTTATCTGAACATATACTGAACATTTATATTACCCGGGTATTTATCGCAGAGTCTGCCCGCGACAACTATTGCAACATAGTCGAAACGTTGGGAAGATAAATATAAAAGGTACGCGATAAATACCCATGTAATATAAGTGTGAAGACTAACTACTGCAAAATGTGGGTATGAACCAGACGTACTATCTGGACGTACCTCTGACTACCCATCTTAGACATGCTCGAAGAATCTCGAGTAGGTACTTGGTACCTACTAAGAGATCGGAGGGGATATCTACCGTGCTTAGGAATTAAAGTCATAATGCTATATTATCTTATATAAACTATCTATACTATACTATCTATACTAATACCTGGTAATCTATGGATCTCCTGAACCGATTTTGAAAACTCTTTTACCGCCGCCAAGCAGCTTGCTGTGAGGCATACAAGTGTTAAGCCTCATGTGCCTGTAATGTCACCGGCACCCACACCCTTCAAACCAGAACACGCTGCGCTGCTTAGCGGCAAGAATAGCCATGGTGGTACTTCCTCGGACGAGCCCTTCACTAAGAGCTACTACTACGAAAAACCTGCTATGGCCGATACAATTAATTTAGGCAAGAGAGAGGTCAGTTCTGTTTAATTCATGCCTGCATTGCCAGCCGCATAGGTCAAGAAAAACTATACCAGGTCACATAGCTATGTCCTAGTACTGTTGCCATGGAAACGGCGGCCATATTGCAGTTGTCATGGCAACGCGCGTGCGCTCGTGATGTCACTGATAAGGTGTGGTACCTATGGTATGATAACGGTTCAACTGGACTATGCAATCCTTGGGCCATTACATCATCAGCCTTGAGAAGCCTTCTGCTGAACATAGACCTTCTGTATACGAGAGGTCCAATTCTAGTAACGAAATCCTACTGCGAAAGTTTGTAAGAATGGATGGATGTATGGATGGATCGATGTTTGTTACTCTTTCACGCTCGAACCAGTTGACCGATTTGGATGAAATTTGGAATAAACATAGGTTATAACTTGGATTAACATATAGGCTACTTTTTATCCCGAAAAAATAACGGGAACGGGAAAAAACTGCAACGCGGGCGAAGCTGCGAGCGGCAGCTAGTAATTGAATAAAGAATTGGGCTTCAGGAAGAACGATTTTGAGTTTTTTCCATCCACAGACTACCCGCAGTCCTAGCAATGGCATCGGTCCATCAGGAAGGGCAATCGTATTTCGGTTCAAGCTTGGAAACCGTTATTCCTCAGCGGTTGTTGGTTCTACGAGTTATATACCTGCCCATTCTCACTTTAACTTTTTATTCTGTGAGCTTGTCGGTGACCTTGGTTCTACTGATTTCCTCATTTCTGATTCTATCTCGCAGTGAAACTCCCAGCATCGCTCTCTCTATACCCCGTTGTGCCTCTCATTTCCATTAGTCATAACGTAACACGCCCTGAATATTGACTGTCATCTTGAGCCTTTGCGGTATTTATGAAGAAAATATATAGCGTGATTTCCCTATCGCTGCCCATCTGAGTTGGATTCATCGGCTGATCTCTTTGTAGACGTTGGACTAATCCCCGAGGATTAGTATAGATATTAGATTACAATCACGTAAAACCTTGTATTCTCATACAATACCTAGTCCAAGAAGACTAAGTACCTACTCCTGAAAACTGAATATACATAATCTTAATTGATTTGACTTGACGGTTACAGCGTTGCGAGTCAATTACCGCTTGAAATAAATTTATTAACAAATTAGTTAATTTACTTCACTAATTATTTCAATTACCAACTATCCACTTATCAGTAATTCTTGCTAGTTATTTTTACACCCTGTTCCTTTTCTGGTATCGTTTTATTTAGTCATTACTTGGTCGCGAGGAACTGGCGCTTAGATTCACCTAGATTTAAGGCGTTTCAAGATGATCCCTGCGGATATTACTGAATAAATGCTTTTTGACTTTGTCTTTGACATTATTAACCACCAATCTGCATACTGTATTTTAAACGATATTGTAACGCGGGCTTTAGATATCATACCACGCCACAGAGAATGTGTGCATACATATCCCTATCGGCATTTGCGGACATACCTACTGACTTCCCACCGCCAAATACTACTCGGCTGTCAATGTCAAAAGACAGAGTGAGATATCCTAAGCCGATAGAGAGAGACGGAAGACCGGCACGAAAGCGCGCCGACGCATTTTATTTCTGATAAAATTTTCCTGATTGCTTTGTGATTACTAATTGTGTAGAAAGTTTTCCATTCCAATATAGTTGTGACAGTTGAAATCGTGCATCGAACTTATTTACTAACACCCCCTGAGAAACACCCATCCTATAATATTTAAATTGAAATAAAATTCACTTTCTCTCTAAACAAGCGCAGTTGATGGTACATGATTAATGTTATTTTGACAGCGTACTTGTGTTGAGTGTACTTGACTTCGTACTTAACGAAAAATTAAATACAATGAAGTTGAATACAATATTATTCTTACGTTTCATCAACTTTATGAATGAGACGACTAAGTATGAATCTTTTGTCTGCCCGATTTCAATATTATTACGAGCGTCTTTTAGTTGGGCTACAATCTATAATTTCTAAAAAGAAGTATCTCGTGTCAACATATCTCACGTTGCACATCTTAGCTCGGTAGGAACTGACATGCAACCTATAGAAACTAAATTGGATTGTCTCATAAATTCTTAGAATAGCGTCAAGGCAGCGACAAAATGGATTATCAACTTATTGTGTTTACCTCCATTGTTCGAGTGACACCATTACCTACCCCCCCACCTAATACTCATTCAATTGAATCAATTATTCATCATTATCAGCAGCCTGTATAGGTCCACAACAAGCTTCCCCCACACATTTCCAATTTGCTGCTATTTGGACCTGAAAAAAGTTAGCAACCCTGGACCCACCCTGAAATAAATCTATCTGAAATGTTCTCAAGGACGACTGTACGGCGCATGCTCCGAAGCACGTGTGGGGTCACTGACCGGAACGTCCCAGTAGTGGTTAAAAAAAAACAAGCTATCAATCATTAATGATGATTACGATAGAACGGCGATGCGTCCGGGGGAGATTTTATTATAAATACTTAACTAAAATAACTTAAAGACTCCAAGTACTGTTACATAGTCAGATACAAATGTTGATCTTTGACCAATTTTTACATTATGTATGATGTATGTGACAGGTTGCAAGACCATACATAATATCATATTTTTCATTATGCATAAATAATAATAATAATAATAATAATAATAATGCTGGACGATCCACACAGCATCATCTAGCCCCAAGCTAAGCAGAGCTTGTGTTATGGGTACTAGACGACTGATATACTTAATACAATATTAAATTACTTACATAGATATTTTTTATTTTACATAGAAAATACCCAGAACACCCGGAATAAATATTTGCAGATCGTACAAACATTTATCCCAGGGCGGGAATCGAACCCGCAACCTCTGCGTCGCAGGCGGACATTCGCCCGCCGCGCCACATCGGTCGTCGCAAATGCTGCATTGCTTCCAAAAATGGCAAAAATTCATTCCAAGTGGCTGTGATGACACCCTGCCTATTTTTGTAATTGTTGACAAAGAGAAACGCTATCTCTTTGTGCCATACAAAATTAGGTATTTCAATTAATTATGTTATGTGTATTTTTACCGTCTGATTTTCTGAAGCTGTATGAGCTTATTACTTTTTTCGATGGATTCATGTCCATCCTAAATGAATTTAATTTAAAACCAATGACAGCCGATTTTTCTTTTTTTACTAACGCGATTCGATTAAAAACTAATTGCTTTTATCTACTTGACATTAGCAAAATTGTCTGTCGAATGGTGGACAAGTTTCATAATGAAAAAAAAAACAAGAAGAAATCCCATAGAATAAGACTTTAGTCATAGAATAAGAAACTTTAGTCCATATTCTTTGACTTTAGTCCATATTCTTAGAGAAATCCAATAGGTCTCAGAATAAAAACTGTAGACTATCTATAATTTAGGATAGTCGTTGTTTTTCCAATGGCATTATGTCGATCGTTTCCGCCCTTTTAGCGACGACTACACGAGATAAGTGAGGCATTATCTCTGCTCTAGTTTGTGATAGAATCGTGCTTATTTACTGTATCGTGCTGCCTGTGATTGTTAGATGCGCTATAACTAGGTCATAGGCAATAAACTCGGCTGGATGCATCCAGTAATAAGGTACAATGTCCAGTGAAGCGTCCCCGTCTGTCATAATGCTCCCATTCGGCTTATACGACAATTAGGGGAGTTACGTGCAACTTTGTAAATATTTAGTAGTAATTGAGCTCTTAGTGTAGGGTGAAACATAAATTTAAGAAAGACCCGATTGCACAACAATCTGATTACTTTGGTAAACATGTTTAGCGAAAACGTAGCGACTTAGTTTACCTTGTGCAAGATGTTAAACGTAATTAGCTTCTTAAATGCATTTAGGTTCTCGCGAAATACATTTAGTGAGCGTTGTGTAAGCGGGCCTAAATTATTTAGGTAAGTAGATTTCTAGTAGATTCTTTTAGATTTTTTGAATGAAACAGTTCTGACAGTATTGTCAGCCTTTAAAACCGTACCTAACTTAGATATATTAAAGGCTTATTTAATTATTTGTGTATGGTATGTAATCTGTATGTCGAACTGTAGGTACCTTAGACGACTCGTCTAAGGTAGGTAGGTACTAAATAGAGCACTAGATCCTGCCATTAGGGCAAACTTTATAAACACAAAATTGATGAAGAAATGAAATAGTCAAATTAAGAAAACAATGATAAATTATGTCACACAAATAATCATTGACTGGTAAGATTAATTTTATTGTGTAATAATGGCTTCCTAATTTGAACGAAATTGTTTTCTCTTGGTTTTAAAGAGGAACACCATCATTGTTTTAAAACCAATGACAGCAGACTTAACTTTTTTTTTACTGACTCGACTTGAATAAAACCTATTTAAATCTATTCACTTGAAAACTAGAAGAACAGAAGCGCAAAAAGAATGCATTTAAAAAAAGCATAGATACTATAATGATGTCAACTTTAAAACTGTTTCCTGTTATATGAAAAATCGTATTACGTCTGTAATCATCCTAGGACTGATATAGGTTATCCAAAGCTTTAAGATTTCCCTCGGTACTTAAACATAAAACTCATTTTAGTACCTAAGTTTTTCCAAAAAAAAAAAAAGAGTTCTTGTATATTTCTTTCGGTAACTGGGTTTTCCTAAAATGAAAACATATTTTTTTACTTTTTCCGGTAGTATCAGTCGAGAAACACTAATTATTCACGTTCATACATGAGTTGGACTAGGCGAAAGCACTAGCATCCAGTGCCAGAACAGAAAAAATATAGAAACAGTCGAGGCACCATAGATATCCCCTCAAATTTCTTAGTAATACGGTAGTACCAACTTAAGTTTTATTGAGGACTAGCTGACCTGTGCCCACTTCGTTGGGCGGTAAACATTTTTACTTACAAATCTTAACTAAGTAGTACTCGATGTTGCCGATAAAATAGCGGTCGTTTGCAGTATCGCCCGCGTGGCAGTTTTTTCCCGTTCCCGTCATTTTTTCGGGATAAGAAGTAGCCTAAGTTACTCCTTGTTACATCAGCTATCTGCCAGTGAAAGTCCCGTCGAAATCGGTCCAGCCGTTCCAGAGATTACCCGGAACAAATGGACAGACAGACAGACAAAAATTTTAAAAAATGCTATTTTGGTATATGTATCGCATATACATTCATATGCATGTAGTAAAAAGCGGTCATTTTAATATTACAAACAGACACTTCAATTTTATTTATTTGTATAGATGCCTAAGGGTAGTCCGTATAGAATGTTGTATGTTGTGAATGTGTTATGTGTGAATGTTTGTACGATCTGCAAATATTTATTCCGGGTGTTCTGGGTGTTTTCTATGTATAATAAAAAATATCTATGTAGGTATGTAATATAATATTGTATTAAGTATATCAGTCATCTAGTACCCATAACACAAGCTCTGCTTAGCTTGGGGCTAGATGATGCTGTGTGGATTGTCCAGCATTATTTATTTATTTATTTTTATTTTATTTAATGTCCAAAGTCCGAGGACATTTCAAATGATACATTTTGCTCATACCCACATTTTGCAGTTAGTATTCCATGCGTGATAGGTTGCAAACCCATAGCCACTGCTAAAATATCATCCGGTTTCCTTACGATGTTTTTCTTCACCGTTAGAAAGGGAAAAATTAATTGGTCTACGAACAAAATACAGTTTCATCTTGAAGCTTTGTGATATCTGCTGTGTTGAAGATGTGGCATAATTGCTGGCCACACGAGTTGGATTCGTCGGCTGACCTCTTTGTAGCCTTAATAGTCTTACATAACCTAAGTGGCTTAGATTTTTCTACATTTAACCTATTTTAGCGACCCGGTCAAATATTGTCCTATATACCTACATCACATGCTGTGTTAAGTAGGTACGTGACCCGCCTCCGCCCTCGGTTCTAGGTCGAGGCGCGCCGCGAAAATCAATATCTTGTCATGGTATGCCGGTATTATGGGTCTTTTAATGGTGTGCGCTCATAGAATTACTCTACGTAGATGCTCTGTCTTCTGCGCTGCTTATAGGCCTAATCTTAGTAGTAGCAGAGCTCTTTGTAAAGGGCTCGTCGGGGGTAGTACTACCACCGTAGGTACCTATTTCTGCCGCAAAGCAGTGATACTCGCATTGGTGTGTTCCCGGTGTGGGTGAAATTATAGGTAGGCTAACTCGTAAAACCAGTATGCATCAGGTTGATGGACGCAGGGTAGGGTAGGGAGGCACGTACTTAACCAGCGTGATCTGCGAGGCAATGCTTTGTTATAGGTGATGGTTTTCTCTTAGCATCAGGTGGGCCATATGCTAGTTCCACCAGCAGTAGCATAAAAAAATCTCCAAATATCCAAGGCGTACAGGCATTACATTCTCAGGATATATTTGCCTTGGTGCGTTATTTCTTTCTTAGTACTCCTCGTGCTATGAAAGGAATTCCCGAAATTCAACCCCTAAACGGGTAATTGAAAAGCGGGGATTGAATTTTGCTTAAAAATAACTTCCCACAAAGTCTACAATATAGATGCAAAGGCTTATTTACTAATGTGTCTACGTAATGTAGGTATATAAGTATCTCTATTATCTAGGTAGGAAACACATAGCTAGGTAGGTAGTCATACTCTGACGTGCTATAGTCGAGGCTACGAGTAATGAACCATATCCTCTTTTTAAAACGATTTAACGTACTGCGACTTCCGAAGGGGAATTGCACACATTTTTGAGGACCTCGCTACTATTCACACAAACTTATGTATTGTAATAATTTATTTCAGATAATCTTATGATCTATATCACATAAATGAATTAAAAATACACTAAATTAAATTAAATTCAAGATTACAGTTTATAAAATAGTAAATAAGAATTAAAATTCGAATTATTAGAATTAGTTGATTATTATAAATAACACATATAAATTACTCATTTACGCTACAACCCTTTTTTCAGGGGTTCTGTGGCGTTTCAGTTATAATACTGCACCATCGGACGTAAGTACGTTAAATTAGGGGAAGGGTGTTCTACTATGAATATATTTTTTTTTGTATTTCAAATCTATAATCCGTTCTTACTAAATATTTTTTAGTCCATATTCTTAGTATTTTGATCTGTTCATACCAGTTTACTAGTTTGCGCCCGCCGCCGTCGGTGGCACCAATTTTTATCTTGTTACTTACAAAACTGTCACAAACAAAACTGGCGGTGCCGCTTGACTTTAGCCATGTGTAGATGCTCTACAGACTCGCGAGGTTTTGCAGAGATTCTACAGAGAAAAAGTATTTAGCGAGCCCCTAAATGCATTTAAGCTAATTACGCTTAACATCTTGCACAAGGAAAACTAAGCCGCTACTACGTTTACGCTAAACATATTTTTTATCTTGGTACACAAACGTGATTAGCTAAATAAAATTAAATCAGAAATTGCTAGTGCTGCTTGCATGTTCAACAGATGAATTATTAGGGTTGTTGACGTGACGTGACCAAGAAGGTATGCTGCCACGAAATATTTTGCTAATGGATATACATTTTAGTTTCTAGCCAAAAGATCCACAGATAAGCTACATTATGATGAGTCTTAATTTGAAAGAACGAGATGGGTTTTTTTAGTGCTACCATGTTAATAATGATCTTGGCCGATTTTGGCCATGGTTATTGTGGTTAACTGAATAGACAGGCTTCGCTTTTCTGCCCGTTGATGCGTTCTATCGTGACTTACGTATACCCGATTTCGTGAATAAAGGTACGTCTGCATTTGGGGCACGTTGATACTACAATGACGTAGTTATATAAAAAGGTCGCAGGTGGTCTATTAGCACGGATACAACGCAATATCTCTATTTTGCACGAGATAACGACTAGACAACATTTTGTCGCGTTACACATCTTAGCCCTGGGATCGCACTGAGTGAAATGTCCAACAATATTTTCATAGTTTTTTTTCATGAACAAGCGTAGTCACACCATTGACAGTAATACGATGCGACAATCGATAACAACAGTGCTTAAATTAACTATTACTATTTTAGTTACCTATGCTTTTGCATACTGCAAACTACCCTACTATTATACTACTACTACTATTATATACTGTACTATTATGCCCTGGTATGTATTACGCACGCTAAAGTATGTATGTATAATTATAATATCATGGGTACAATAATATGGATATTCTTGAAACGTTGATGCTATCTAAGCGCCAGTTCCTCGCGACCAAACCGCGAAGAACATCCAAGAAACGGCTTGGTTCTAATCGTTTTTTGTATGATTCTATAGTCATACAAAAAACTATAATAATGTATCTACCTATAACAATAAAACTCCGGTGTGGTGTCAATCTAATTTAATAAGGTGAAGGCAAGACAGAAAACTAGATAATTTAGTCTAAAGTCTAAGAGTTAGACAAACTAGAAATGTTTATTTTGCCTCATAATAAATACAAATTAACACATACCCAAGAATCGTACAGTTCTGAGGTGTAAATTTTTTTCTAGATGATTCTTTTTAGTTCAATCTAAAATTTTTGTGAGTAAGTTGTAAAGAATCGTTCCGTTTGTCGATGTTTGTTTCTGCGTTGCGCCATAGCTGGCACATTTGCACGTATTCCGCAATATGACATTGGCAGGTGAGCCAATTATTACTAGGTTCAGTAAACAAGCGATTCTGAACCTTATAACAAGGTCGTACTTAGAATCTGAGATGTTTTTATTATAAGAAGATCAGGATTTGGACGAAAAAAAGCGATTTTCTCACGGCTAACGACTATCTTATGCTTGCAATTCAGAATAATATGTTTAACTGAGTACTTATATAATGTTTTGTAAAGCTCGTAGAACTGACGACCGCAGGGGAGTAAAGAATCTCGGGTGGTGACCACGAACCGAAGGAGGAAGCGTAGGACGCCCTCCATAGCCGATGGACTCATTGTCAAGATCGCGGGAAGTCGGTGGATGGAAGGCCTCAAAATCGTTCTTCCGGAAACGTGTGGGGGAGGCCTTAGTCCAGCAGTTGACTTCTACAAGTTGTTGATGTTGATGATGATGATCTATTGTTTTCGTTTGTATTGTTAGTAAATTTGGTTGGTATCTTCTACATACTCATACTCAATACAACAATATACTCACATTGTCGTTATTCCTCAAACTTAAGGAACTATAAGGAGTCACGATTCAATCAACATCGCTCTTCAGTTTGAGGAGTTAATTACCTACATAAGTAAAAGTCCCACCCAAAGAATATGGACTTTCTTATTCTATGGTCCCACCCATCAAATTATACCCTACATGCTATTATTTTATTCTGTAACTTACATTCGGTACTATTTACCTACTGTTCTAACTTTAAACTGACTTTATAGTAAACCTTCTTGCATCTGCTCTACAATATTTTTAGGCACTATTTAGTCTAAAGAGTTTTTATATCTAGCTGACAGTACCTTGGCATGGCAGACTCGATTAAAAAAAATATAAAAATCATATTTCGAAATCGATCGTCAATTTTTTCATTTGTGTATTTCTGCGCGGTAGACGTAGCCCGTCTCGAACTTTTATTTCAAGAAAAAGTGGTTTTCCGATTTTCCGCGTGTGATTATATTATGTCGGTGCATACGATTCCATTGGTTACACCTTTTATCAGAGGCCCAAGGTTCCCATATAGAAAGAGTGAGTAAATTTGATACCAATATATTGTTTTAATCTATTCCTAAGGTAGGTACGTAAGCTGTGACTAGGTTATGTAATAAAAAATACCATACCTAAGCCAGGCTTCACACGGCAGCTAGGACCTCATATCGTGTTTTTGAACATGGTTTTTTAATGGGTATAATTTTGACATTTATTTGTCATGTCACTTTTCCCTATTGTGCCAGAGTTTTACATTCTGAAAATGTGAAAAAATTCTGCTTTTTACGATTAAACGCGAATTAGAGCAGTTAGAAAAAAAGCCCTCACTTACTGAACAATATAACTTGTTTTTACATTTATGGGGAAGGAACACACAAAACGCGGGAATCGTTGAAGTTTAGGAGTTAAGATGCATTTTAGGTCGAAAACAGCTTTCTTTAGATTTTTTTTTCACATATTAAATAAACATGTAACTATTTTTCCATCACTTTATTTATAGATAAAATCTTGATGTTCATGATAGTCTTTTTCTTTAGTATATTATTTCCTCGTTGAGTTTATAGCCTGTGAACGTGACATTACCTGGAGCCCGTGTTCGGATAAATGAAAACCGAGCAGCCATTTTAGGGTTCCGTACCCAAAGGGTAAAACGGGGCCCTATTACTAAGACTCTGCTCTCTTTGTGAAATTTATTACAGATGTATTTCTGATGCCGCTATAACAACAAATACTAATAAACAGAATAAAATAAATATTTAAGGGGGCTCTCGTACAACAAACGTGATTTTTTTGGCCGTTTTATTATAGATAATGGTACAGAAACCCTCGTGCGCGAGTCCGACTTGCACTTAGCCGGTTTTTTGATCTAACTTGTTATCTATATTTTATTATGCATTTTATAAAAGCTAATCAATGCTGAATACGCGCTCATAGGTGATCATAATATACCGGGTGTAAAAAGACTACTTCCGAAAACTGAAACTGCGCAACCATGATTCTCATTACAGAAAAAAACGTGAAAAAAACGACTTTTGTCCGTTTTTTCCGTGTTTTCAGTATAAATATCAACAATACATCATAAAATAAACATAAATATGTGATAATAGTAAAAAACGACACCATAAACAGCAATCTAAAGGAAATCGTGATCATCTGATCAGTGCGTTGCCCTCGAGGTCGCCGCCATCGCACGCTCATTGACCGCTTTACGAAATACATTGCTGGTTGATGAATAAGAATTTCAGCAAAACAATCGTATTACTCAATTTATTTTACTGTCAGCCAAGTGGAATTCTATAAGACCTAGTTGTAGGTAACTTTACACGTTTCTAGAGTATTCGGAAGTGGTATTATTACACCCGGTATAAGATCGTGCTTCCTATCTCATCTATTCGTCCTTGGATCATCGCGAGCCACGTACTCGAGTTGACGGTCATTTTGTATGGGGAAGATAGAGACTGAGAGAGCAGACCCACACTGTCTTCTCTAGTCCCATCACTTGTATACGAAATAGCTGTATAGTATTGTAATGTATGGGACTGATAGGCTTCTGACGCGTCACGTCACGCGGCACGGGCTTAATGCGATTCTGCTTTAACGCGTGACCATCCTGAATCGATACCATGGGTAAATGACCTTGCTTTTTGTCTCTTATTTGGTGACAAAAAGTTTGAATCGTGACAGCGGTTCCTTCCAGTTTATCCAGTCGAAACCACAGACATTCCGGTTCGACCTTCTAGGTGGCTCCTTTTCTATAGCACCGGTTGTCTAGTGGGAATGGCCCCGCTTAGTGATCCCAAGGTCGTGGGTTCGAATCTTGTCGTGCATAACGGCTACCCCATCTCTTACAGTAAAGAAAAACAAAAGGGATTAGATTCAACTAAGCGATGTTAAAATTTCCCGGGATAGTCTTATAGACTAGTTAGTCTAGTCGCTAGGTGCACCAGCTCGCAAAATGTATTTTATATTGTTTTTCCAAGGTTTAGTCTCGACAGCAGCGAAAGTCCCTTTCGGGATCATTGTGAGATACAAACTACGTAGTTAGCAGTATAGACAGTGTTAAACCCCTAGAAAATGTGAAAAGATGCTTGGACCGTCAGATGTGGCCATTTTGAGTCGAGTCTTGGGCACACTGAGCTTAGATTTTTTTATTACCTTCCTATTTCTACCCCTACATGAGGAAAATTGAAAACTTTTGAACCGTAATTTTTTAGTCCAAGTAGCAGTCTGATTTGAAGCTTTACAAAGGTTTAGAGACACAAACACAAATATATTACAATTAGAAACTTTTGATATCTAGATAAGTAGGTGCCTAGGTGCTTATGTTTGTCTGAGTATGGGCAAGTGGTAACCAAAAAGATAGCGGTCATTTATTGCTAAGACAAAATAAAAAAAATCTAAGACAGTAAGCTAAGTACTTACTAAAGTACTCGCCTAACTTCTATACCTGCTCGCTAAATTTGTTTTAGTTTTAATAGGAATGTTTGTATGCTTAGAAGCAGAATCTGGAGATCTAATATATTTACCTACCATCTAATTATTTGTAACACCTGGATTCACAAACCATAAATGATTTATGATTTAAAATAGTGTGTGTTTAGTCCGACTGTTAGTACTGTCACTGTCTCTTGGGTAATAATTTAAAGAAACGTGTATTCAGTAAACTAAACTATTTTGTTTGCGCTCGGTGTGCCATACACTGCAGTGGTGTGGATGAGGCCATAAAACCGTGGCACGACACGACAGGATGGCGGTGCCGTACGACGACCTGCATTTTGACCCTTTTTGACCCTCGGGGTCATAGGTCAACAACACCATTGCCTCATAGTGATGGACCTAGGACTTGAAACTATTTCATAACATAACTCTATTCAAATATAGTACGTTGCTTTGTTATAACCGTACCTATAGGTTGGTACCATACTTCGTCTATCTGCAACCAAATATTTTTGCTTATTTGGTCCGCAGCCAAGCAGTTGACTAGATGTCATTGACATGGTGGGTACGATTTGTTTTGTCTAACAGTTCTTAATATTTTGTCTGAATGTGGTGAGACTTGAAATACAAGAGTATTCCATGCATCAAGCAAAGTTATCAAATTGCTGCAATGATATTGTCACACATTGTCGAATCCATCGACCAGCGCAAGGTCAGGTGAGAGGACTCTACTGGGTAGAAGTAGAACTATGCTCAGTAGTGGGGCGCTCAGACTAGGGATGATGGATAGGTTACAGTTCCATCGTTAGTTGTTCCAATAAAGCAATAAACCTTACCCATCTCTATTTCTTTGATATAGATTTTAATGCATAGGTGCACAATTTATCCTTATGGTAACAAATGCTGATGGTATTTTGTATTGTTACAGGCAAGTCACCATTTTTCCCCGGTGTGGAGGACGCTGGTGTGGCGGGCGGCGCAGCCGGCGCCGGCTCGCCGCTCGGCCCTGACCAGGCTCAGGATGTGGTCTCCAGGCTTAGTGCTGCTGGTGAGAATCTGACAGTTACTGTTGTCTTAAGCTATGGCTATGGGCGAATGGTGGAACACGTCAACCGACGCTAGGAAACTATGGCTTTGAGACAATCCACAGTTAGGATATTGAGTCAGTTACCTGCCTAGTGAATTCACTGGCCGTTATTACATTGATTGGGATTGTCTATTCAGTCTATTCAGTTTTCACACAATGCAATGGATTCTCATCAGTTGGCTTCGTGTAAATCGTCCACTATTGCAGTCCCATAATTCAATCTAATCTAGGTACACTCCGGGCATCTTAGGCTCTACACACCAAACCTACTGGAAGATTCTGTGTGAATAGTGCTTTAGCCTGCCGTAGAGATCTCACGGTGGGTAAAGTAAAGATGGCCCTGGAGTAGTGAGTGACGTAGGTTTTAAGTTATATTCTTTGATGGACGTCGCTGTGATATGACACCAAGCTGAAGGCCGCAAAAGTGAAGTAACAACAGGATACGTGTAGAATAAACTAAGTATTTAATCATTTAGGTTAGGACAGGTAGGCCGATCTAAAGGTTGGCACGACACTTGTATTGAGGGTTTGTTTCTTACAAATATATATAGAGAGAGTCCTTCTTAGTGTAGTTGTAGAAAGCCTCAACGCAACTCCTGCCTTATTAGAGAAAATTCCAGGGAACTCGAACTAACTACCGTAACGCACAAAAGAGCAGTGTAGCGCATACTGAAATTAAAATATCATTTATATATTTAGTGAGCTTAAGATTTTAATGCATTGTTGCATGATAGTGTTAATAAATTGACCAACAATTTTTTTTTTTCTAATTAGGTAAATAGGTGTAATTCTAGCTTATTTTCCTGCACAAGTTCGGCATTGCATGCTCCCAGCCTTTCTGCATAAGTCAGGCGTCGTTTGTGTTCTGTGGTTTGTGCCTATCAACCTCACCGTAGCCAACAAACACCTGAGAGCAACCTACCAAAAATCCTGCTTTTGTGCCAGTTTTCTGTTTTGAATGCGCTTGCACCAGAACGGCAACTGACCGACGGACTGACTCCCTCCCCCTGCAGCCTTGTGAAGATTCCCGTCTATTCTGATATCCAGCGCCTCCGTTCCCAGGTCTGCCGATGTGCGTGAGCGCCCTAGGCTCTCCAGCACGCTCGTCACCCGTCTCCGCTGGCTCGGAGCACGGAGAGCGGTTCAGCCGTAAAGTCTTCGTTGGTGGACTGCCTCCAGACATTGATGAGGGTAAGTGCTGAATGATTAATTAATATATACCAACTTTTTCTGCTTCCACCTGCCAATTTAATGTAGTATTCAGGATCCATGTGTTCACAAAAGCATGTGGAAGTAATAAATGTGTTGAGGGATTAATTTCGTATGAGCACCTAATCATGTGACGAACGAGCTGACAGGCCGCAGCAATGCTCGCTATGGTGGTTACATTATAATGACACAAATCAATTAAAATGTAGTAAAAGCTTATGAAAATGGTGGGTGTTTTTACAAACAATATCACACGCGTTTCGAGATAGACCAGTTTGCGAACAAAAGCCGGAGGGAGACAGTCGGCTAATCGCGTCATGACCCAGATAACGACAATGGGAATCCGACACGCCGCCGCGGCGACACTGCGCGACAGCCATTGATACGAGATAGGACACATTGTCACTGTACTGTGAGCACGGGGGCTAGTTTTGATAATAGACCAAAATGGAAAAAATACATTTCAAACATCAGTGCCATTCTTTGTTGGCTGATATTACTAGTAGTTCTGGCAACAGTAACTCCGTGGGTATAAATATTTTTTTTACCAGAAATCAGCAGAATAAATGTAAGCCATTTACTGAATTTTGAGGAGCGGCGTGACAGCAGAGTAGCTCATCACGCCGAAAATTCTCATCACATCTTCAACGAATTTTTATGTACCTGAACAACCTTTCAAGTAAAAAAAGAACCATCAAAATCCCCCGTATTACCCCTTTTTGCCCCTTTTTGGAGAGAGTACCTACGTTACTAATCAAAAATCCCCGACGTCAAAAAAAAAAGTCGTAAAACCTATATACCAAGTTTAAACTACGACCTGCAGAGGAGTACCATCAGGCTGACAGAGGCAAGCCAATTTTGCCAGACTTAAAGCAGAGACGCTTCGCTCGCTTCGTCAAAAAGGTTACCTTCTTGACCTTTTTGCCTTTGGGGTTAAAAAAGGTTCTAGATAAGATTCGTATTTAAGCCCCGTAGGCTTACTTTCCGGCGCACTATAGTTATCTGAACTGAATGTACCCATTTCTAGCGAGCGGTCGATAGCCGTAACGTGGGCTGCATATTTTCACACAAAGAATGAGCTTTAATCGTTTGGAGTTCCGTTCCTCAATAGGAAAAAACGGAACCCTTATAGGATCACATTGTTGTCTTGTCTGGCTGTACGTCTGACAGACCCTTTCTCTCTGGAACGGCTCCAGATATCAACCCAATAGACCAAAAGTAAATAATGATGTATATTTATTTATTAGGACAACATTTTTAAAGGTACCTACATTATGTTAGTTTATGGGAGTGTGAAAAATAAAGGTTGCAATGCGTTTAAAAGATACCTTTTAAATGAATTGGTGTAGTTAAACAGTTTGTATGAAAATAGCAAAAATGAAAAACTTGAAATTTAGAAATAGAAAATTTATATTTCTTAAATCGAGTCCTATTCGCGCTTGTCTAGTTCGATTCTACATAATGGCTAAAATTAAAAACCTTTGATCAATCATCGTATCAATGTCGACCATCGGTCGCGTGGTAACCTTTCGTACAAACAATAATTAATTTATTCATTAGTAGTACGTACCTATTCAATTGCGACTGTAAAATGAATCTACCTACATACATACGAATATCAACCTACAGGCTATCAACTAACCAAGTTGTCTTTTAGTAAAACATTGATACAAAATAAATGGATTATAATTCCGCGGTTAGTACGCCTGTATTACCAAGTGGAGTTTTAATCCATCCTACGCGGCAATACTTTATGGTTATACCACTTTACATCAGGTGGATAATCTGCTTGTTCCATCACCAAGTCGAACTTCTTAAAAGGTACATACTTATACCTACCAATATGATTACGTGTCTTGCGACAAGAGGCAATTGATAGTTATTGCATTTACCGGTAACTTTATGCATGCTCATGGACTATTTCCATGTTCCAGATGAAATCACTTCTTCGTTCCGTCGCTTCGGACCGCTTGTGGTAGACTGGCCACACAAGGCAGAGAGCAAAAGCTATTTCCCGCCTAAGGGCTACGCTTTCTTACTGTTTCAAGTGAGTATCCAGCCTTCTCTATCAGCACTTTACCAGAAATCTTACCTAGACCTAATACTGACGTCGATTGATTGCTATAAAGTTGATCCCAAATATGTTACTGCTTAGAGAGTTCAACTAGGACTTGCACTCTTGTTATTGCTAAGATTTGTCAACAGATGTCCCCGTTTACCTTTCAGGATGAGAGCTCAGTAGCCGCTCTGATGGAAGCGTGCATCACAGATGATGACAAGCTATATCTCTGCGTGTCATCTCCTACGATTCGCGACAAGCCCGTCCAGATCCGACCCTGGCGTCTCGCAGACGCTGATTTCGTCCTTGACGCATCCATGCCTCTTGACCCCAGGAAGACAGTCTTCGTTGGAGGTGTACCGCGCCCACTCAAAGCCGGTAAGCTATCCTTAAACCTGACTTCAGACATCCGCAGTAGACTTTTGCTATAGAGTTCCTTCGTTCTCCAGCTTATCGGGGACTAAAGCCAAGAAGGACTGTCTTTGTCGGAGGGGTTCCACGTACTCTGAAAGCTGGTGAGTCTTCCTAGAAAACTATCCCACACGCCGGACCGAAGGTTCTGCTCAAGGTTTGTAAGACTGCGAAGGCTATGGAAGTAAGTCTTGTTATTTTTCTGGCATTCCCATTTTACCGTCGTGATCCAAGATCTATGTCTTGGCAATAGCAGTTATCCAGCCGCCGACAAACCCAGACAGCCCAAAAATAAGTCTGAATTGGAACATTTATATTGTTAAAGCTGGAGGTGCGAAAATCAGGCTAGACTTTTCAAATAAATTTCAACCCAGAAAACCCTACAGAAATTCTAAAGTTGGTGAGTAATCTAGTATTTTTTACCTTGGACTTAGCCCTGAGTAGGCGCTTACAATTGGCCAAAACTTTGCAGACTCTGTAGCGGTAAGTTGAGTGTGATTGCTGTTTTCTAAAATCTTTTTAACTACCTATCGACCTATTGGTAAGAAACGCCCCTAATTATTTTGTCGTACTTATTTTGATCACGCGTTACCTTGACTGAAAATAAGATGGTTAAAATCTGCTTCGTCTTTCTTACTTTTATCTTATATAGTGAGAATAATTTGTTTTGCTAAGCCTGATTAGCCTAAGTGCCTACTTAATCGACGTGTAGATTTAAACCATTTTAATATAAGAGAGAATTTGATTTTTAAAATGGAACTTGTAACTGGGATTCCTATGCTTTGTTAATAACCATAAAACTTCTTAATTGAATGCCCTTTAGAGGGTCTGTGCTACCACTATCTGATAGACGTTTTACCTACCAGCCAGCTGTTCTTGTAGTGTTCAAATATATACTAAAGTTTCCAAATTTTAGTTTTAGTAAACAACAGCGTGTCACCTACTAGTATAACTGGCAAACAAGATGGTCCTCGACGAATATGACCACTTGACCAAGGTGCATTAAACACTTCAAAAATTTCACGTGGTCAGTAAAATAAGTCAGACTTTTTGGGTTTCTATGTTTCTTTGACAATTGCGAAAGCGCGGACTGGGCTTTGAAAGACGTTTACGACCCCGCCGGCGGTGTACTATGTGCTACTTATGTTAAGTTTTAATGTGTCTTGTTTGGAAAGGTGATCATACCTGGGTCATCTTAAACGTGTTGAGGTCCACCGAGGGAGCTGTTTATGGGACTTATTTATATTAAACTAAATTGCTGGCTATTACACGTAACACGAGACAAGGCAACATAATCAGGCATTTAGAATGATCTTTACATTTCCGTAATTCGGTGCATTAGATATTTATAAAGATTGGTCTATCAGGTAGTGACGGTAGAGCCCCTTGACGTGTGATGTTAAATTACTGCCGTCATCTAAATTGACGATGTCCGTCTGTTTCAAGTGGAGCTCGCGATGATCATGGACCGGCTGTACGGCGGCGTCTGCTACGCCGGCATCGACACGGATCCTGAACTCAAGTACCCCAAGGTGAATACACACATTACACACTCATTATTGTACCAGTGCTTTAGACTATGTCTATATGTCAGTCAGTCAGGACAAAGATTCTTATAGTTGGTGTATATTGTTTAGACCACACGCAACAGTACAAAGATGTCCGAGCGATGTTATTGATATCGCTTGTTTTATTTTTATGCATGAAGCATGGTATGCTAGGTCATCTTAAAATAAGTCACTGCTGGATATAGGCCTCTCCCATATTTAGGGAGGTTTACCACAGCCACCAAGCCACGTTTGGCAAGCGGATTGGTAACTGAAGCGCCGGTGTTTAGTGCTCAAGAGATGTTGCTGCCCCTGATGCGATGCGTTCGTTACATTAGTTCACGCTATCCATGCAAGTTATGGTGGAGTCCTTTTTTTCAAAGTATATGATTATAGGCTTGTACCAAATGTGTGGAGGTGCCTGACCATTTTTGACAATCCCTGTTATCTGGAGAGATCTGAAAAAAGGCGATGTCAAGAAAACAATGCATGGGAAATATACATTCAGGGCTTAAAAAAATCTACCAACATAAATTACCACTTTTCTAAAATAGTTATATAAGTATAACTATTTTAGAAAAGTGGTGATGAAAGAAAATGATGTCTGTTGTTAGGAGCCTCCTTAAATATTTATTTTATTCTGTTTTTTAGTATTTGTTGTTATAGTGGCAACATAAATATAAATACCTACATCATCTGTGAAAATTTTAACTCTCTAACTATCACGGTATGAGATATTTAGATACATTCCGCCTGGTGGCAGGCGAACAGACTTAGTAATAGGGTCCCTTTTATTCTTTGGGTAGGTGCGGAACCCTAAAAGGGGCTGAGAGTCGCAAAACAGACTTACTTTGCTAGTTTGCTTCCTTCAGAGCCGTGCAAGCAATGCCACATGCATTGATCCTGTTCCTATATTGTTAAATCTGTCTACTTTTTGGCATAGTTTTAGTAGAAGTGCTCTCTGCCACTTTCAGGTATGCATCGTTGACCATAAAATAAACAAAGTGTGTTGGTTTCCAGGGTGCGGGTCGCGTGGCGTTTTCGAATCAGCAGTCGTACATCTCCGCGATCTCCGCGCGGTTCGTACAGCTACAGCACGGCGACATCGATAAACGCGTCGAGGTAAGTCCTGTTCTTGCCAATGAAGGCAGTTGGTAGATTGTGTTTTTGATGTATCGACTCTAGTTGATGGATTGACTGGGTAGTTACTGGATTGGCTGGGTATAGTTGATGATTGAATGGGTTTAATTGATGGATGGACTGGGTAGTTGATGGATTGACTGATGGGTAGTTGGAAGTACGTATGGGAAAATTGATAGGTCAACTGGGTAGTTGCTGGATATACTAGGTAGTCTTTTGGCTTTAAGTAATTTACTGGGTAGGTGACGTTGGTAGGTGAAGTTGGTAGTCTGGATTGTTTAACTGGATAGTTTGCGTATAAAGAAGACTGAGTCGTAGGTCGATTGGATTGTCGATGGAGAAGGGTAGTTTGACTAGGTCAGTGGGTTTTCTATAGTAATTATTAATTCAGGTTAGGTTTATTTGATTATGGAACAAGAAGGATTAAAGAGTTGTTATCGTCGTTTCCAGGTGAAACCGTACGTGCTGGATGACCAGATGTGTGACGAGTGCGCAGGCGCACGTTGCGGCTCCAAGTTCGCACCCTTCTTCTGCGCGAACGTCACTTGCCTGCAGGTGAGCTTCTATATTGCTTTTCGACGAATCTCTATTCACGGTCTATTTAATTTAATGGCTGAGTCAATTTAGATGAACGTTGGAACAATGAACAATACAACTCATTACAAGAATAGCATAAAAACATGTATTTTATCTGGGTCTAAATAAATTAATATTCACTAAACGCGTTCTAGTCCCAAACTAAGCATAGCTTTTGTACTATGGGATCCAGATAGCTGATAAAATACTTACATAATTTTTTTTATAAAAGTACTTACATGCTTGGAATACATTAAACACCCAGAAAGAATGTTCGTTCTCGGTGTGTGTGGATCGAACCCACTACTTCTTATTTAGCTGTAGGTGGTGTAGCTAAATAAGAAGTAAGTGAAGAGAGTATTCTACGATGAAGACGTTGCATTTATCTATTCCAGTACTACTGCGAGCACTGCTGGGCGACGATTCACTCGCGGCCGGGACGCGAGTTCCACAAGCCGCTGGTCAAAGAAGGCGCCGATCGTCCGCGCGCCGTCCCCTTCCGCTGGTGCTAGTGTCGACCGGGACTCGCCTGAGTGGGGACACGCGGGTACTCAGCACTGTAGTGAACCCACCGGGTAGTGATGCCGGTACGTGCACGAGGAGCTGGTTGGGTATTAGCGGCGGGTAGATTGTAGAATGACCACACTGGCTGGGGTAGTGATGCCGATAAGGAACAGAGTCATTTGAAAGAATGAGATGTTGGGTAGTGATGCCAGTAGAGGTTAGGATTGATGGCCCACTGGGTAGTGATGCCGGTAGGTAAACGGGGTAGTTGGAAAGATGGCTCACTGGGCCAGTAGTGATGGCAGATGTTAGGACGGCCCAATAGGTAGTGATGCCGGTAGGTGAACGAGGCTTGGAAAGGATATTGATTAGCTGGCCTTTCAGTAAATTTTGGCTTAGGTCAAATTAAAGTAAATAAAAAACAGCTATCCTTAATTTATTGATAGACTAGCTAAATCTTGTTTCTGGATTTAGAACGAAAGTATCGGAAAGAAAACGAAAACGGTCAAAGGTGCATCGCGTATCCTGGGAAGGTTTAGTAAAATAGGCTTAACTACCCTACCAGCTCCAGCCCCACTCGGGTGGTGCACTCAGTCGCAGGGGCACTAGCAGCAGGGGTATAACGATAACTACCCTCCCACGCCGCAGCTGTCTTAGCAAAGTTGAATTACACCTCAAAATACACACTCCACTTAGTTCAATTCTCGCAAATTATAAATATTTTGAGGGTATTTCAACTTTGTCTAGCAAATCACACGTCGGATTAATATAGTATCGCTATGAACCTTGTCCGGTTAACGAAGTAAATAATAAGGCAGAGTTTCATAGAATATTTAAAATTAATTCTAAGATTTTTCACTACCATTTTCATAAACTTTATTCTAGATCGGGTAGATAGCCTCTGTAACTCGTTGATTGGACGAGATTCTACGTTTTCGATTTGGTAGAAAGTTTCTACTAAAATTGGAACTTATGGCAACACAACGGACATGACGATCGACACTGATTAGTCGAAATTTGACGAACGTAGAATTAAATTAGTAAAATTTAAATGCAACATTATCCAATATTTAAGGTTAAGCGAACATTTATAGAACTCAAGTACAAGATTAACGCCGTTTAATTTTCTTTCAGTAAACTTTGAAAGGCAAAGTTTTTGCAAGAAAATTAACGATTCGCGCGCGGTTTTCTCTCGGGACAATATTACCTGTGTAAAAATTGGTAGTTTTTTTCAAGAGAACATTAGCGTGCTAGCGTTATGTCGATTTAAGCAAATATTTACCCAAAATACTATAAATATAGCTAGTTGTCCGTTTGTTTTGTCAATAAGTAGGTTAAAGTAACGCTACTTCACACGACACTCCGCGTGTGAAAAGCGCTCATTTATAAACTAATAAGACATACGTGGAATGTCTGATTTCATGAAAAAAATACTGTACCTGTGTAGCTAGAATGAATTTCTTACATTATTAATACCATAGATTTTTCTCCACTTGGATATTGTTGCTGACTTATCCCGTTTTCGAAGCTTCGATATTTTGTCAGAAGAGTTTGCACGATTTGATGATTAAGTAGGTTTCGACTAGTGGTTTGATTTTTAAAAGGGAGGTAGTAAAATTTAGTACAAAATATTTGACGGTTACCAATCTGGCTGTAGTTATTTTTCCTATTTTTAGTTTAAATTTTATTAGATTAATATATATCAGAATATTTTTGGAAAAGCCGGGATTGTGCAATAGATAGTAGTTTAGTACGTTTTCTAGTATTAAAAGTATATTAAAGGATTATATTAGTAAAAGGGGTGGTTCACGAATGGCTTGGGCATACACATTTTTTACCAATTTCGGATAAACTATGTTTAATATTCGAACATCGCATGTTTTTTTACATTTATTTCAGTTATTTATAAAATATTCTTTATTTTTTATTTGTTGACTGAGTATTGTGTACGGACCAATGATGGCGTGATTCAGTGAAAATACGATAAAGCGAATCGATTTATAATAATTATTTTAGTTGAAAAAAGTACCTATCTTGCTCGACTAACGGTGCCAGGGTCAAATCTGAAGGGAAAGTAACCCCCAGAATAATGTAGACCAATTCTCGCAAAAGACGCATCAATGTTAATTTAAACGATGTTGAAATTTATGGCTAATGCCTAAAATCTACCTGCTTTGTTGACATAAGGTATGAAGCGTGAAAATTGGGAGCCTGGGTAAAGATTTTTTATTATTTTAGTAAAATTACCCTAAACTTACTGTAAGCTATTTCTCAAGCCCCCTTCTTAGGTCACTAGATTCGGCCCTGTAGACTTCGTATCCCGAAAGACCACGGACTTTTAAAATAGACTGTAGTAAAAAGACTTGCGCGATTTTTTGATATCATTTTTTTTGATTGTTTTGATGAGGTTTTTTCGTGTTGTCTCGATATCTTTTTCGAAATTTTAATATGGTGGTGTAGGCTTGTTAGTGCCTTGTCGTGGCGTATGCGTATGGTGTGGTATATCACCTCCCCCCCCTTGGATGGTTCCACTTGCAGACGTTATGAGTGAGCTCAAAAGACTTGAAAGACTTACGTTTCAGGAATCAGGCTTAGGCATGTTTTAGCAGATTCCTTGATATTCCATAGCAGTCTATCCTGGAGAGCATTTTGTAATCTTATTGTGCGTCGCATTGTTTGTACAAACGCTGCGAGCCATTTTCAACATTAGCTCTTGACCTGCGTTGCGGTCCCGTATGGCGGTTTTTGTAACTACACTACGACTTTCCAGTCACAGCTTGTTTGAAAAAATTCTGGCTGTGAGTAGCTACGGTAGACGTTCATACGCAGCACAGATGTTATTGATAATTGTATTTTGTGGTTGCGTTCCTAACGAAAAGCTTTTTATTTGAAATAAAACCTGTTATTTGAAATAAAATACTTTTCATTCCATTATTTAAAAAAAATCTAAAATTTAAGTAGGAATCTTCGCTAAGTGAACTCGTTGTATGACTTTATCGATCGATTACACAAAATGTTCAAGTATTATGCAATTGTAGACGAATATTTAAGAATTATGATATTTTCTTAGTATTAGGATTATGTATTTACAGTGTAATTCGGTGGAAAAGTCTACAACGCGCTTACTATTTAAGCACACGAGCGTTTGTAATATGTAGTACTAATTAGTTTCGGCTCGATAGCTAAATATCAACAAGTACCTAGGTATGTGGTTTTCTCTATACTTAAAATAAATTAAAACATATTTTGATATTCTGATAGAAAATAACATGAAACACACCTCAATAATACGCCCGTTAAACATCTGCGAAAATAATTATTATTTCACCTAGGCACATTGAAACACCCATTTTGTGACCCCATACCTTTCGTCAGTTTATTTTTGAAATGTCCATAATTTTGAGTGCATTTTCTTTGGTAGGTTTTTCAATTTAGTGGCAACACATCGTTTTCAAATGGGTGGCTGGTTTTATACAAATTTATTGCGGTTAGTTTTCTATGTTCTTTTAATTGGTGTACGTGAGTTTTTATTTGGTGATTCCTTTGTGTGAAATTGCTCAATTATTTTTTGATTAGTCAAAATAGTGCCCTCTAACCTCCTAGTTGAGATTGATTCACAGGGCGGGACGCGTGAGTGAGCTAGTATGTTGTGTGGTCGCACTGTCCCGTTTTGTAATTTTGTATTTTTGTATAAAAAAGGACTAAGATTTGTGTAATTCGAAACGTATAATATTTTACTTTGAGCGCAACATGTAGCTGTGGACGCTTGGCCGATGTTCAATGTACAAAACGATTGTTTTGTTTCTGTTTACGATCGAACGGATCTTCAAGTGTTGCATGCAAAATGGTTTTCTTACCAAATAGAAAAGCTGCTAGGGTCATTCGTTGCAATGTAAAATTTCAGCTCAAAAGCCAATTTAATCTTGAAGGTCGGTTTTGAGCCAGCGTTTATTAGGAGTCGTGTTAGATTTTTATAAGACCGGGTGTGTTTGGGATATGTGGTTTGTCTGCCAGCAGTGGTTCTGCTTATGTCTAGTGCTATACTATACCTAGAAGCTTGCGGGTGGTAGGTCGTCGCCATTGATCTTCGTAGAATAAGTATAATACTTCGTGCGGGTAGATGCTATCATATTCTATGAGGATTGTTCAATGGTCATGTATCGAAGTTATGGAGGAGTTTATTATTTAATTTGATTTGGGGAGCGAATGATTCAAATTTCCTCCGTTTTTGCTTTTTGTCAGTTTCTCTTGTTAAGGTTTTTTCCGTAGTCTCGCAGTATTTTGGTTTTGAATATTTTCCCCTATTTAGATGAATTATAGACGTTTGAAGAATAGTATTTTAGTTAGTTGGGAAGTTTATGTTAGCTTGCGACGCTGCGGGGCTTCTTTTTATCGTTTAGTTTGTTAGTTTGTAGGTTGTTTTTGCTCGATATCTTGTTTTTACGCCTCTAGGCGTGTTCTAGTTGTTGTCTGTTTACTATTGTTAGGTGTGCGATGCGAAGCGAGTATATTTTTCATTTTATAGATTGTAATTTTGTCGTTTGGCATCATCACTGCGTGAATGCATCACAAACGGGGGGCATATAAGCGGTATCGTGCTATTTGTCTTTGAGATCAGTACATGTTTTGACGTGTACTCTTTAAATATTGTAGCTAATTTAAAATATGGTACTGAATTATTGATTATAAAAGTTTAAGTCAATGTTTCCCCCCTCGTTGTCGTTTCGTTCCGAGTGAGTTTGTTTTGCACTTTTTCACTTGCATGTACATAGTGAATCGTTGGAACTTTTTCTAGTAAATAAAAAACTAAAAATACCGCAAAAAAAATTAAAGATTTTTACAATTTGATTCGGTGGCGGGCCGGAGTTAGAAAAATTTTCGTACGAGCGCGTTCGGCGCTAAGTCGTGCTAGAAACTTAGTGAAATTATAACATAATTTTTAAAATAGCGAAAAGTAGCGCAATTCATTACCTACCTAGTTGAGTATATTATACCTCTAATGAACTAGTACCTAAATAACTTGTAACGTTGCTAGACAATATATTAAGTTTGTAAAAAAATTCTTGCACCGTCGTTTTGTCTGGTGACTTCATGATTCCTCACTTTTTGGGAGATTTATTTGGGACATGCCGAGCAATGCCGCGGTGCATTGAATTTATTTTTGAAATAGATTTTTCTAATTAGCTGGCCGGTCACATGGCAACACCGAGTCAGCATTTTAATATAATTTAAATTAATTTGAAAAGATTTATATATTTTTATAGACAGTTGTTTCTTGTTGAATAGAATCAATTTTGTTGATAAATTCATGAATTACCTAATTGTGAAAGGAGATTTTTTGCTACTGTTAAAACGCCCTTGGGTCTGGTGTTTTTTAACTAGTGACAGCTTTAGTGAGAAATAACTAATAATTAAGATTAATTTGTTAGGCTTTCATTTAAAATAAGCACATTTCGATTTAGTCCACTGTATGGGTGATTTTGATTGTAGCTAGACCAAAAGGCGTTTTTAATTAAATTAATTTGTATCGATTTTCTAGGATAATTTAATGTTTTTAAAAAGTGTTTCTCTCCGCTTTTCTACCGGTTATAGTCCCGTTTGTTTAATAAATGCCTATGAATTATTTTAGAAGTATTGTGGAGATATTAAAATGAATTTGAAACTTTCTTCTTGAGTTTGTATTGTAGTTTGTTTTCTTTGACATCTTGCACATTTATTATTTACCTAACTAAGTAGGTACCTACCTATTAACTGACTTGCAACTACAAGATCCACAGGAAGCCAAAAGGGCCTAGACCGGTTGCGGATGAACCAATGATACAGTCGGCTGTACTAAAATGTGCCTAAGTACCTAGGTACCTACCTACTGAAACAAAATCTTAACAGGTTAGCTGTCCCGAAGCAAGTTTCGATCTTCTTTGTACACGTCCTCGTAGTAAATAATGACAGCTAACGCTCATGAAGTTTCGTATTAAGTTACGTCATTCTCTTCAAGTATTTTATGATACTTTATGTGTCCTAGTGATTGAAATTAATTATATCGATAATTGCTAATGTTAGATGAGTATGATAAGAAATTAATTATTTACGTTTAATGATAAGATGTACGTTTATGTTCGTAACACTTTAGACATCTGAAAAATATCTTGCAAAAATAAGAAAACGTTGCAGTGGATGTTACGCAAAGAAACGCAATGAAAATTTATCATCCAAAGATGCTGGAAAAAAGGCTAAAATGGTATCAACTGAGTGTACAATATGTAACATTTCATATTGTATGCTATGTTTTAAAGAAAAACATACATGAGGGAATATAATCGCAGGTCTACAATCGCCATTTCGGTTTTGATGATAATAGGCTAGTTTCCTAATTTTTGTTGGCAACCCTAGTTCAAAGGGTCTCACAATAATAGTAACATCGGTGAAAGAATAATTTTGTGTTTGAATAAGGTTAATGTTAATTTTTAAGTGAAATTTATTTTTTGTTTAAGTTCAATAATAATTTGATTGGTAGAATTTGGTTGTAGTATAATTTACTAATGCTACAAATAATATAATTATTAAAAAAAATTATCGATAGATCGATTGCATTATCTACATCATTGGCCATGAGGCACATATGCCTCATGGACGTACCAGTGAAATCACCCATGAGGCACATGTGCCTCATCGGACAGCTAACCTGTTAAACACATAAATAAATTATAAAAGATATAACAAATGATTATTAAACTTCCTAAACGATCTGAAGTTAAGTAGGTAATACCTATCTAGGATGAAATCTGTAGGTAATGGCACTACTGGTAGTCACGGGAAAGAAAAATCTCCCACGGCACTACTAATAGTGCCATGTAGTACCTACCTAGTATCAAGGGAAACAAACGACAGTTTTAATATGAATAGGTACTTATATTTACCTATATGGGAAAATGTCTTAAGGTTAAACAAGTCGGTACGTTGTCCATACAAAAAGTTACAAGCGTTACAAAATTTAGTACTAAATCTTTCGACGCTTGTAACTTTCAAGGTAATCTGATTTTACTGTAGATATAGGGTAACGTACCTAGATAATGGCAAGATAATTCAGTATCAAACTTAACTTCGGACGCACGTTAATAAATAGTAGACATTAAACACTTACAGCGTTTGTATGGACAACGTACCGACTTGTTTAACCTTAAAGCCTCGCTTATAATAAGGAACATAGGCGAGTCGAACGATTTCCCTAAGTACCTACCTACTATGCAGACTATGTGATGATCGTTTTGAAAAATACGAATTGTATAAATTCTTGTATAGCTGATGACGTTTGAAGGCATCACGGATTAGGCCGCAACTTAACAACAAGGCACTAACACTGCTCGCAACATAGGTACCTTGGCTTAGAGCTTGCGTAACGGTACATCCACATTGGCCGCCGCGACGAGGTAGGTACAGGCAATATTATAACAAGAGTTGGACAATCAATTTAGAAGTAGACGACAGAATCACACGTGTCACAGGGGAGTACCTAATTGCATAGTTGCAATCAGAATTGTGTTACAAGTGTCTACAGTTAGGTACCTACGACCCCTAGAGCTAAGATGATGTAGGAAGATAGTGAACGAGCGAGGAGAAATAAAAAAGTGGATAGCAATGTGACAGTAATTATAAATGACCAAAGACAAGACATATTCCTCGCAGCCCAAAGACGTTGCCTGCCAGACATACAGTGAGACGACCATCGCTGACCCATTTTTTATTCCTATATTTTTACAAAAAAAATCGAGAAATTATCAAAAAAAATGTTTTTTTTGTACAGTTTATACCTATTTAAACTATCATGGTTTGATCAATATTTTGGATAGAAACGGGATATTTACCATGATTTTTGAGTTTGATTGTTTCCCGATATTTCGGCACAGTTGCATGCGCCATGATCACGGGTCGAACTGAAGTCTTTGGCAAGTAGGTCTAATGTTATTGGCAGACATAACGGTCTACCCTCTTCCGGGTTTTGGGTTTAAAACGAGTGCGGAAGAGGGTAGACCGTTATGTCTGCCAATAACATTAGACCTACTTGCCAAAGACTTCAGTTCGACCCGTGATCATGGCGCATGCAACTGTGCCGAAATATCGGGAAACAACCATACTCAAAAATCATGGTAAATATCCCGTTTCTATCCAAAATATAGTTTATACCTACCTATTTTTGATATTTATTTGTGTATTTCATTTATAAAGTTTTTTTAATGTACATAAGTAGGAACCAAACTATTTTCGCTCTGGCGAAGTACAAGTAGCGGCACGAAACTTTAGCGCTGACCGTTATTGCGCAGAAGTAAAAAATAAGGTACCTGAGGGGAGCTAGCGGGATGAAGGGCGGGCGTGCGTAGCGCTGATTGGCTCTCCAGTCGCATTACGTTCCCCGCACTGATACGACGCCCCGCGCACATCCAGTGTACAGTCGCGTTCTTAATTGTATTGTTGTTGTTTTTTGTTAAGTTTGAATTTGTTTGCTATATTTTGTTTTTTAAGTTTGTGTGTGGCTTTAAAGTGAATATGCCTAGAAGAAATATTGTTTTGAAAAGACAGGCAAGGAAAATGGTTTATGACGTTAATTGTTTTTTAAAAAGGGAATCTAATGAATTAATTGAGACTAGACTTAAATCTAAAATAAAAATTGACAAATTAACAGATGTTTTTATTTTTCTACTCCCCATAACCTTGTTAAAAATTATGTCTTCGGTACCTAACTACCTACAAACTATAAATAGTTCATCTTCTATAATATAAATATAAATAGTTTACTATTTGACATTACATTAAAATAATGTCAATAACGTTATTTAGCTAATAATTAATTAAAGGTATAATTGTATTGCGTGCACGACAGTACCCATGCGCAGCTATCCCCACCGCGTATCGTTCAGCGCTAGACTTACGTGCCGCTACTTGTAGGTAGGTACATTTTTATGTAATTTTATTAGTCACTCTAAAGGTATTGTTTTATTATTTTTACAACACACTACAAAAATTCATTTATATGTGTAATAAATTAATTTACTTTTTTATGTAGTATATCTACCGATATAGGTACATAGCCCAGAAAACTCCGGGAGGCTACAGTACCGGAATCAACAATAGGGGCGAAAAAAATCTGCTGTTCCTATGTAGGTCCATTTTAGCCAAATATACATACTTGGCTAAAATGTATAAGCAAAACATAAGTTATCGGTAGCAGCTCTTTACACCCTGTAGTGTTTGAACTCTTTTATATTTATTTTATACTTCACATATTTTACGCTTACCTACTACTTACCTACATATGCGCAAACTGGTTAATAACACTAGCAGGTTTTACAAAATTACTGAAGCTTATTTCGTGAAAATAGAATTTAATTAAGTAGGTACCTAAAGCTTTTTTAAGAGCTTTGCCTTTCTCTCTCTTACTCTACGGAAATTTTGCCGCTCTTGCGGTATGAATAAATTATATAGATAAGTCCATAATGTTGTGCTATTGTCATCGAATAAATAAATAAAATAAATACCTAAATCATAAGAATACCAACTGTAAAGGAATTTGATACCAATTTGTATGAACTAGACTGTTTGCGCATTTTACAAGATTTAATTTATGTTTTTACTTATTTTTGTTTGAAAATGTAATTTTGTTGTAGTACCTAGATTGTAATCCCGAATAGTTTTTTAGATTATATTAATATAATTTTGTATACTTATTTATTATACAATTTCCTATAGCTATCACACATAGGTGTGTATTAGGTACCTTTTGTTTTATAACAGAAGTAGATCATCAACTACTTAAATATGTTTTTATATGTACCTAGGATATTAATTTTATTAAGATGCCTATTTATATAAATTATTAGTCCATTATTAAATCTTTACACCATTTAAATTTGGCAACTTGTTTCATTTATTTTTTTTATCACTGTTCACCCAAAATTAAAAAAGGAGCGTTTAGAGAACAACAGACTTCGTACCTTGAGGTACATTGAGGGTACTGGCTGATCTTTCAGTGACAGATGGAGTCTATTATCATAATATTCCTGCCCTTATCCCTTATGGTGTCTAATAAACTAATATTATAGACAGTGTTGGGACATTGTCTATTATACATCTAAGTATAATTATATATTGTCTTCTATTTACATAATATTAGGACGAAGAGCAAAACAACTATCCTCTTTACCTCAAAAAGCCATTCGGTGATATGTCCGGTTCCAATCTCCTACGAGCGTCCGTTAGCAGTTCTACGGGACCTTGCTTGTGAACTCATTGGGCAATGTAAACTGTCAGATGAAGGTTTATCCGACAAGCAATCTACCTATCATTAACGGACGTTTGTGATTGTGACCGAGCATTAGCTTTGTACTTTTGTCCTAAGACAGACCGACCAACAATACTACAGTACCTACAACAAAAGTACACCTAAGTATCTAGGTATGCTGAAGCATAACACCAAACTAAATTTTTATTAAGTTACTGGAACAGGTTTCCTGGTTTCCTCCTCTTATGTCACACATTCTGTTAGAAATGTGCCTGACGAATGCACAGTCTTGCGTGCGTGCATCAACTAGATGCATACAGTTGTTGACTTTATGCATGCTAAGTCACGAGCACCCACACCCTTTTGTGATGAAGAGAGGATAGTCAGAGACACATCAGAAGGTAAGTAAATAAATATAAAGGTGGATATGGTGCGTCGGCCAACCCTAACGTATTTGTTTGAATGCAAATTAAACTCATAATAACAACTTTTGAAAAGTTTTACTGTGTAAATAAATAATTAGGTATTACAATCTCAATCAAACTAAATCAATTCGTTACTTTCAAAAAGAATGAAATTCACTTATCTATATATATAAAAATCTATTCCTGTGCGTTAGTCTCGCGATTTGAATTTTGTTTGTTTTTTCCCTCTGACTCAGGGATGATTCCTTTATAAAAAAAACGTTGGTGATACAAAGTAAACCGGGACAGCTAGTTTATGAATAATTATTTATGAAATATTAAATGATCGTATTGACGCTTTGAGTTACAATGCGGACTTGCGGAGTAACCGTTTCACAGTCTGAGTTGTCCTATTGCTGCCGCTCAAAAACGTGAATACGAAACTCTATGCATCTTTATTTATTAGTAGACCTACTGGTTACGTTTGCATCAAGCTCTAGCGTAGGTTTCTACGCTTTAAAAAGTCAAATGAAAGTGTACATTGGCTCCAATTGACTAGCAGATAACCTAGATCTACATTCTAGAAGCCTGACATTTGACAGGTAGCTTCTTTTCATGGTCTGATGCACCAAGGTGGTCTAAAAAAAGTAAAAGAACCACCCCTAAGCTAGAGTGGAATTAAATTCTAAATAACTTGACCCCAAGCAAAGCAAAACATAGAGAGCAAAAATATGGGTCAGGTTTCATGAGTTTATTTCATTTGCTTGTTAGGTAGGTATACATAAAAAAACATAGTAAAAGTGGACTCCAGCCCTAATACTTATGTAAACTTTCTCAAACAGCATGAGTTATGTACTAAACTTTTATGTACAAAAATAAATTAAATTAGAACAAAAAATAGGCTAGAAAAAATATACATTTGCTGTACTTAACTTATTCACATCAAATTGTGAAATTTACCTAGTATTAGTATTATTTATTTTATTTATTTACTTTTGTAAAAATAACTTACCATGTGATGATTTTGTAAAATTAGATCAAACATTTACTATTTTAGATTTTGTTGAATAAGAGCCTTTAAGATAAGGCTTGGATACACTTATGTAACTAAAATAGGTGGTATAAGAAGCTCGGTTGATATACACAATTTAATACTAACTTTTTATTGCTAAGTTATTACGTACCAATATTTATTCTGTGGTTATGCACAGCATTTTACAACCTAAATTGGAACTAATAAGTATATTTTTTTATAGTGTCCTCTTAGACAGGGCGACTCTTGAAAGAAAACCGTAGCGGACGGTATAGTCGCCCACTAGGAAACCAGGCCTAACATACCAGTGCGCTAACGCTTAACTGCTTAACGATTACGGCCAGTTTCGCGTGAAACCCAGAAGGTACCTACTGCTGCAGATTCTGGACCATCCTATCAAAAAGTGGCAGCTGGCCATTTTTGAATAGGTTTTCGAAGTCACAGTCGAACAAAAGTGTTCACCCTAACCCAACTAGACGTTTCTCTAAAAATAATCTTTCATACCTATTTGTAAAGACCAATGATAATACACAAACAGGGACATTAATTTTGTAAAATGTGCAAAGTGGTTTATGTATAGATATATAAGATACAAAAATAGTAGAATAAATAACAGTAGTGGTATCTTTTCAAAGTTACATGTTTGTTTCAATCTTAAAATTAACAATCTTTTTTATTAAAAGTTATGTGCAGTGGAACTCAAACTGGCAACTTTCCCTCAGGATGTTTCAATAAAATTTTCAACCAGTATATATTTTTGAATAAATTTGAATGTTGCACAAGCTAAATAAAATTGTCATAAATAATTACATTATTTCATGATTTTATACAAAATATTAGAATATTTCATGATATAACTTTTTAAATGATCACAGTTTCAATCAATATTTTGATTAATATTTTTATTATTTGGGTGTTCGACCCGTGATCATTTTCAAACAATTTTAACAACAATGCTTAATATTTTAGTTATGATTTTAGTATACCTACTTTAAAATTCAAAAGGACTGTCAAAAAGAGGTGGCATATTAAAAGTTATTTTACTAGCAAATGCGTAAATCAAAGATAGAAAACAGTTTCCTTTATTAGAAACCCTATAGAATATGCATTTGGCTTGCATTTTGCAAACAACAACAAACAAAAAACTGCAGACACCAACAAAATAGTTTCATTATGAAACTGCAAAGTTAATGACAAGTAGAATGTAAACAGGCTTGACCTCAGTACACCTTTTTATTGCTTTTTTTTTAACATGCTGAGGATCATTTCATTTGGGTCATGCAATACTTGAGGCCATTCCAAAATTTACAATGAATGCTCCAGTCAATTGAGGCATTTTATTTGAGAATGCCCTGAGAATAATACTCATGCAGTAAACATTGGATGTCTAAAGACATGAGTATAGTAATGCAAATTTTATTTTAATAAGGGTCACCGTCTACGAAATCAATGAGGACTATATTATGTAATCATAGTCATAAATGTTCAGCACACAGTTCGAGACAAATTGTCAAAACAACACTACATTCTGATTCCCAACATGACTGTAAATTGATGTATCACACATTCCAACAAGTGTTTCTCTTGTACCATTACCACCAAGAATCTAAAACTAGCAATCATAATCGCTTATGCACACGATTTAGATGACTCCGCAATGATTCAACAGCCTTAAACTTCAAGGAGCAAACTTCACACGGAAACGTCACATTCTTGAATGTATGCTTATTTGAAACATGCTTATTGAGGCCATCTTTACTTGTAAACTTCTTCTGACACTTGAGACAAGCATTCTCTTGCATTAGTTGTTTCAGCTTAAGATGCCGACGGAGACAGTACCGAGATTTGAAAGTAATAGCGCAGCTATCACATTTTGATTTACTTTTGAGCTGGTGGTGAGTCTGACAGTGAAGGTCCAGATTACTCTTCCTTGAGAATACAATTTGGCAGTCATTACACTCGTATGTGGCTGATTTCTGCTGTACCTCGTGATTAGACGCCATGTGACGGAAGAAATGGCTGTTCTGCGTGAATTTCAGACGACAATACTGGCAAGTGTAGATGAATTTAGATTCCGTGTCATCGGCTTTAATTCGCGCCGGACGCGTTATTCGGATTCGGGGGCCAGTTCTGACCAGTTTCTTACTCATTGTTAGACTAGAGGATCGAGGGTAACAATCACTGTTCCATATCTTTGTGCAACTTTTTGTAACGTCTTTTACCAACACGTAAGCACTTTGTGAAGAGAGTGGTTTGGAGGTGGCACAAATGCACTGGTTTTGTCGAGATAGTGAAGGTCCGTTTCTGTTTCTTTTGTAGCTTTCTGTTGTAATATATATTATAGCGTACAATATACACTGCGCTAAAATAAATTACACAACAAATGTTTAAGATTGAGAACAACAATCGTCCATCTCCATCAAATTTTTGTAAAGTACACTCAAATATTTATTTTTACCACAAACAAAACAAACATTGAGTGGAGTGACGAGTGCCCGCCTGCTTGATTTTGATCGTGATTGATTGGCTGACTTGACTTGCTTGCTTGAGTTACGGTTTATGAAAATATCATGAAACGGACACTGGCAGAATTGTGACAATAGCCACAGTAGCCATAAAGAAGAAGTGAAGTGAGTGACGTATTTTGAGTGCATTTCAAACGAAATGTCAATGTCAAACCACTAACGGAGAAAGTCAAAAACAATCACAGCAATGGTTTACTAATTATTCCCAGGTTTTGCATTCCATGGTCGTACATTCCTGCTGTATATTCCATGGTTGTATATTAACCGGACTTTAATTTCTTTCTCTTTACTTATTAAAAAAAATAGGCGCTTCCAAAAGTTATAAAATGTTTCTAAAATAGTAATCTAATTCCTTAGAAGAATCCCAACATATTAGTTTTTACAAAAGTACTCTGTGCTTACAAGAGTTCTCAACACACCCGGCGCCTGTTTGAGGCGCGTATAACGTGTCTCAATATTATAAATCGCACTAAGTACTGCTCTCGTTAGAGAGTAGGTACTATATTCTTTGAAGTACTGAGTACTAGAGTTATTTTGTGTAACGCTCACTGTGTTGAGACTTCTCGTGAATATACAAAGCCCACTTGGAAAAACAACCGTCCTCCTGTATCACCCCAAAAACCAGGCAACTGAGATACTCAGGTACTTTTAGTCTATCCTTGTAAAATATTGCTGTGCCTACAGGAAGTTCTATCTCTAATTTATGTATTGTTTACAAAAGTTTAAAAAGAAATTTTTTTCTTGATCCATCAGTACTGCTGGTTAAGGCTTTTCAAGGATGCCTCAAGCTCGGCGTAAGGCCCCTTTCAGTGGCAAGGCTAAAAAACAACAGTTGCAAGTGAAAAAGCAAAACCAAAAGGTTTTTTTGATGCCAAGTAAGTTGTTTTTTAATGTTGTACAACATTCAATTTTTTCTACTTCTGATAGAGTTCAAAAAAGAAAACCTGTCTAAGAACCATGATGAATGTCACCTCTCTAGATTCCCCAATGACCAAGGTCATTTGCAGAGCTCCAACTGGCTTATTCTGGGTGCACATAGCTCTTAGAGGGGCAATACTCAGGCCAAATAAGAATAGAACTAAGATAAGCATAAGAACTAAATAAATATTATTACTGAACAGCATCAACATCAGCCAATCAGTATGAAGAGGTAGTGTCAATCAATTACCAACCAACCAACCAAGGACGCTCCAATCGGTACGCTCTAAAATTCTACCGAGAGAGTGATAAAGAGCTTATGGCTAAGAAAGAGGATGCACTGTAAGTACTAATCCCTATTTTAATTGTCAGACTCCATAACTGTAGGCTAGTACACCAACTTCCCTTTAAGTGGGTGTGCAGAAGATAAAATAAGTTTATTGTACGGACTGCCAAGGTGTGGAACTCCCTACTGTCATCAGTGTTTCCAAACCACTACAACATGGTAATTTTTAAGTCAAGAGTGAACAGGTGAAATTTTGTTAAGCATGTTCGACTTGGCCGTATCTTCAATTTCCATCAGGTGTGATGGCAGTCAACCACTTAGTTATCATGCCAAAACTGACAACAGAGCAGATGGGCCACCTAGTGGGAAGTAGTCACTGTTGCCCGTGGACATCTGCAACACTAGAGGTGATGCTGATGGGCTGACCTTTTAAAAAAGACATGTGATTTTAAGAAAATACTCCTTGTAACTTGGATGAAGATTATTATTTTAGGTACATTTTTCCAGTTATTTTGGTTTAGAAAGCCAAACTACTGGATTGATTTTGAATCTGAACATTTTTTTTATCAATTTATAAATGACAGAGTACTGAGATACCAAGTTTACCAAATTGAAGACCTCATTTTGGGGCGACTACTACAACCAGCAAATTAAAGCATGGTTTATTAAAGGGCTGCCATTTAAAGTGTCCATCTTGGCCACTCTTAGTATACCGGTTTGTGCTGTGATAATGAGTAGTAATTATGACTGATTCCACTATGCTTCTTCTAGGCTAGGTCGCGAGGAACTGGCGCTTAGATTCACCTAGATTTAAGATGTTTCAAGATGATCCCTGCGGATATTACTGAATAAATGATTTTTGACTTTGAGTAATCAATGTCATTCTTGTAGTAAGGAACTGCGTCCGGTGCCAGAGAAAGAACTAGAGGTGGACCCCTCAGTGCATTTCCCCCCCGACCTGTCATTCCCCACACGCCCACCCTGGGACTTCTCCATGAGCGCCGCTCAATTGGATGCACAGGAACAGAGATACTTCAAGGTATTGTGTCTTTAATCAACACCTACTCACAAGGGTCTACTTTAAAGGCCATTTATTCATTAAAATGTCAAAGATAACTTTGATATAATTTTATACCTGGTGTAATAGAACCACTTCCAGAATGTGGAGACTGGCGGGAATAACCCCTTTAGTAGTAGTAGAGCTCTTTGTTAAAGAGTTCATCCGGAAAAGACTACCAAATGTTGTATTTGAATTGGGGCGTTATATGTATTTCCAAAAAAGAAATTATATAAGTATTCTATCACCTATCTGGTTCCCATAGTACAAGCTTTGCTTAGTTTGGGGCTAGAAGGCGTTATGTGAGTGTGTGTCAATATTAATTTATATTTTCAGAACTATGTGGATAATGTTCAAGCATCTCCGCACTGGCAGGACATGTCATACTTCGAGCTGAACCTTGAGACCTGGCGCCAACTCTGGCGGGTCATGGAAATGTGTGATATTCTACTGCTTATTGTGGATGTTAGATACGCGGTAAGACAAAAGCTATGCCTAAGGCTGGGAATTTCACTATGTATTTTTTTACGGTTCAATACCCAAAATGGTAAAACAGAACCCTTTAACTAAGACTCCGCTTTATGTCTGTCTGTCCGTCTGTCACCAACCTGTATCTCATGAACCGTGATAGTTAGAGAGTTGAAATTATCACAGATGATGTATTTCTGTTGCCATTATAACAATGAATAATAATAATAATAATATAGCCTTTTTATTCAGGTACTTAAACATTAGTTTTACAAAACTTATACTATTTTTAGACATCATTGGCAACTGTATCTGTTTGCCCTAGTTTGGCAAAGGCCTCTTCCAACAACTTCCACTTTTCTCTATTTTTTGCTATTCTAGACCATGTATGTCCTGTGATTGCTGCTCTTTCATTTTCCAATCTCTTAAATTGTCTCCCACGTCTTCTTTAAAAAAAAAAAAAAGAATACTAAAAAACAATAAAATAAATATTTAAGGGGGCTCTGATACAACAAACGTGATTTTTTTGCCGTTTTTATCATGTTACTGCTGGTAGAACAAGCATATAGCCCTCCTGATGTTAAGTGGTAACCATCACCTATAACAAAGTATTGCCTTGTTTAAGAGCACTGACGCCGGAGGCGGAGTTACTACCACTAAACCATCGGTGCCCTCACATAATTCTAAAATCTACTATCTTATTCCAGGGCATGATGTTCCCGCCTTCGCTGTACGAGTACATTGTCAAGGATCAGCGGAAAGATATGATATTAGTCTTGAATAAGGTAAAAGCCTTAGAACATGCCCTTGAGCATCTTCCATAGACGTCGGAACCTCCCTCACATGAGACTTACGCTCAGTTCCAATTTATTTAATCGTATGACATTTATTAAGATCAGGCGTAAAGATAAGGATAGGTAAACATATTAAATCTAAAATTCTAGTCAATTTAAATTAATAAACAAAAACAAACTTCTTATTAGTTCCAATTACTTACAAGCATCCGTTAGTTGACCGAGCGAACGAAGCGTCTCAGTTTCGAGATTAGCCAAAAAATGCTTCTATCTCTGTCTGTTCGTCTGTTCTCGCCTGTTTTAACCGATTTTGACGAAAGCTTATTTATTTAGGTTCGCCAACAGCTTATACACAATTCCTGCATAAACTTATAACTATTGGCTTTATTCTACGTGCATAAACCTTTTACAGGCAATCACCACATGCAGACGTTAAAAAAGAAATAACTATTTACTAAGTAAGAAATTAGAAACTAAACCAAAATCTAAAAGTAACAAACACAAGACATAAAAGTATATACACATAAGTTCCTTGATTTATTAGGGTTCCGTACTTAAAGGGTAAAACGAGACCCTATTACTAAGACTCCGCTGTCTGTCTGTCTGTCCGTCTATCACCACGCTGTATCTTATGAACCGTGATAGTTAGTTGAAATTTTCATAGGATGATGTATTTTGGTTGCCGTTATAACAACAAACACTAAAAAAATAGAATAAAATAAATGTTTAAGGGAGCTCTCATACAACAAACGTGATTTTTTTTGCCGTTTTTATTGTAGATAATGGTACGGAACCCTTTTTGCGCGAGTCCGACTCGCACTTGGCCAATTTTTAAATAATCCTATCCTTCTAAAAGAGTCATATTAGTGTGTTTTAGACTTGTCGTGTTTTATAAATGTTAAAAATTATTTTCAGATAGACTTAGTCCCAGCCTCAGTGGTTCTAGCGTGGAAGGAACACTTCTCCACCACCTACCCTGGCCTGAGGGTAGTGTACTTCACATCGTGTCCCGGATACAACCTACGGGGGCCTACCAGTGATAAAGCCGGTAACTGTACAATGAACTGTACTAAATAATGAAGACCGTTGTGGCGCGGCGGGCGTATGTCCGTCTGCGATGCACGAGGTTGCGGGTTCGAATCCCGCCTTGGGATAAATGTTTGTACGATCTGCAAATATTTATTCCGGGTGTTCTGGGTATTTTCTATGTATAATAAAAAATATCTATGTATGTAAGGTATTGTATTAAGTATATCTGTCATCTAGTACCCATAATACAAGCTCTGCTTAGCTTGGGGCTAGATGATGCTGTGAGGATTGTCCAGCATTATTATTATTATTATTATAAACAATGAATAAACAACAAAAATGAAACTAACACAAAGGGTCTTATAGTTGGTACAGGTTATAACACCGACAACCGTCACAGCTCAGTTAGTAGTAGCCCTGCCTTCTGCGCTGTAGGTGGTGGGTTTGATCCCCGCCGAGAACATACATTGCGTTATGAACTTAGAGGTTTGTTCTGTGTTTATTCTAAGTATGTATTTACAAAAAAGTATTCTATCAGTTATCTGGTTCCCATAGTACATATTGTACTTCATTAGTCCATTTCATCCAAAGGTTGTCTGGTAGAGATCGTTGTTTAGCTGTTAGCCATTGTATGTAGCATTTTGTTTAAGTTTTGTGTATACTTATTTATCCTTAAGTTGTGGGGTGCAATAAAGTATTTACTATCTATCTATTATATTAAAAATATAATATTGCAACACAGGTCTGCAAGTGCGCCGGCGCAAGGGGCGACAGCGCATGTGCGTGGAGGGAGCTACTCAGATACTGACAGCGTGTAAGGACATTGTGCGGGACGAGGTAATATTATTTATATATACGGGGTATAATAATACTGATTCGTCACCTAGGGTTATCATTGATCGAAGGCGTTAGAGCCATTTTCATGCAAATTGTTGCACCCATTTAGGGGTACAACTTCAGAAAGGTTAATTTTTATGTTGTTAATCTTGATGATTTTAATCTCTAAATTGAATTCGGAATTTGTCTAAAAAGGCACGATTGGTTGTACAGTCAGCTGCACTAGAATGTATACAATTCGTAACTTTCAAAATGGTTTCACAGAGGTGCTAGAAATATTTACATGACAATTATTCAAAAAATAAGTGAGGTCACTAACTAATTTAATGACTTTTTAGTTTTCGAGGTGTAAAAGAGCTCACCGTTTTGCTGAAATACAAAACATATCAGTATTCTATCAGTTATCTGGTTCCTATAGTACAAGTTATGCTTAGTTTGGGGTTAGATGATGCTGTTTATAAAACCCACAAATATTTATTACTATTGTAATCAGGTGGATCTCGCGTCGTGGGAACAGAAGATACGTGATGAGATGAACACGGAGCGAGAAGATGGAGATATTGAGATAGGTAATATACAATTTCACTAGTATCATTGAGAGCCGGTGGTGTAGCGGGAGTGACCCCGCCTTCTGATCCTAAGGTCGTGGGTTGGAATCCGGTTCCAAAGAGAAAACAGAGTTATTTTATATTATGTAGATATAAGGTATATAGTTTTTTTTATATTAGATGTAAAATATTTGTATATAAAAAACAATTTTTTGTAACTTAAATCTATACTATATCTATACAAAGAGGAAAGATTTGATTGTTTGTTTGTTTGCATTGAATAGGCTCCAAAACTACTGGACCGGTTTGAAAAATTATTTCATCATTGGGAAGCTACACTATCCCCGTGTTATAGCATGTTATTATATCATTATGTAGGTACATGATATTTTCAAAAAATTGGGATTTTACTAAAACCCGCGCGAAGCCGGGATGAGCCGATAGTATAAAATAAATATAAAGTTGTATACTTGAATATACCTACCTAAGCCAAAAAAAACAACCAATACAAATTTCTTTTATTTTTTTCCAGGTGAAACTATAATAGAAAAACCTGATACATCATACTACACACACGAGCGGTTCAAGAATGGAGTTCTAACCATTGGTTGCTGCGGACAACCCAACGTGGGCAAATCCTCATTGATGAATGCAGTGTTGGGACGCAAACGTCTCTCTGTCTCCAAGACACCCGGACACACTAAGCACTTCCAGACTATATATACGACGCCACAGGTGATATTTTACAATACACAATATATATCTGTGTTATGTTTATGAGAGTGAAGTGAATTGTATGTGAATTGGTAATTTTAAGCATAATAGTAGAGATAGAGTTCTTAGTGAAGGGCTCGTCCGGGGAAGTTCTACCACCATGCCTATTCCTGCCGCCAAGCAGCTTGCTGTATTCCGGTTTGAAGGGTGTGAGTGCCGGTGTAAAGGCACATGAGGCTTAACACCTGTATGCCTCAGGTTGATGGACGCAGAGTAGTGCATCGTAAGGGCACGTTTATAATGAGCGTGACCTGTGAGGCAATGCTTTATTATCACTTAACAAAGTGGTTACCATTACCAGGGGGCCATCTGCTTGTTCCATTAACAAGTCACATTAAAAAAAATTGGCCAAAAAATTTTAACAATCCCTAATTTTTTGAAAATATAATTATAGCCTATGTCACCAAGGGATAGTGTTGCTTCCCAACGGTGAAAGTATTTTCCAAGTCGTTCTGAGCCTATTCTATGCAAACAAACAATCAAATCTTTCCTCTTTATAATATTAGTAGACATATTCTATACAAGATGTTGCGGAAAAAAATTCAAAATGGCGAAGGCTCCTCTTGGTTGGGAGTTTGCTGTTAGCTTATATGAACAAATTTAAATTTTGAGAAAGGAGAAAGTGTCAGTTATTGCATGGTTATAAGTACTCGCGAGGTCTACTGTTCTCACAGAACCACTAGTTTTTTTTTTTATAAAATTTGCTGATGGAACAAGCATATGGCCCACCTGATGTTGAGTTACCATCGCCTATAACAAAGCACTGCCTTGCAGGTCAGTTTAGTTGAGTTGTTGTTTAATTTGGTATGTTGTTGATTGATTTCAGGTTCGTTTCTGTGACTGCCCTGGCCTGGTGTTTCCTTCCAAAGTGCCGCGTCCCATACAGATCCTGATGGGATCCTATCCTATCGCGCAGCTGAGAGAGCCCTACACTACTATTAGGTGAGACACATCCTTTACACATACATATATATATCCTATATACACGTCGCGCTTATAATATTAGTATATTATAAGCGCGAAAGTTTGTAAGTATGGATGGATGTTTGTTACACTTTCACGCTCTAACCAGTGAACCGATTTGGATGAAATTTGGAATAATTATAGATTGCAACCTGGATTAACATGTAGACTACTTTTTATCCCGAAAAAATAACGGGAACGGGAAAAAACTGCCACGCGGGCGAAGCTTCGAGCGGCCGCTAGTAAAATGTAAATAATAATTATAGTTAAAATATAAATATAGAAATAGTATCACGACTTGAATCCCCACGGTAGATATCCTCCCCGATCTATTAGTACCAAGTACCTAATCGAGATTCTTCAAGGATGTCTAAGGGGGGTCGTCAGAGGTACGTCCAAATAGTACATCTGGTACATTTTGCAGTAGTTTAGTGACAGGTTGCAAGCTCATCGCCTCTGCTAGAATATAGTTGGCTTTCTATATTTAAAAGTACGTGGATGGGGTTTAAGGGAAGCCTACGCCACTAAGGTGACTTATATTTTAAGCTACATATTTATATCAAAAAAGTTTTTACTACTAGTATTTATTTAAATATAGTTTGAATAGCTAAGTAAGAAAATTATTGTGACGACCGACATATTTAATATAACTTAATGTCATTTGGGAGAATACTGTCTTCTGGGCCACAGCTAACGCTTTTCCAGGAGACAGAGCCTCAATATACTGTTTAAAACATTTAATTATAGTCAATAAATATTTTTTCTATTTCTTTTCTATAGATACATGGCGGAGAGGTTGGACTTGCCGAAGTTGCTCCGGCTCCAGCATCCGGAGAATGACTGCAGTTGGTCCCCGCGGGACGTGTGCGACGCCTGGGCTAAGAAACGAGGATATGTCACCGCTAAAGCCGCCAGGTAACAAAACAAACAGTCTATTTCTACCACTATACCCAATACCGTCTTTACCATAAGGGCACACGGGGCCCGTAGGACCGTAGGACCGACTTATTCTCAAAACATTTTTATCGCGAACGCTTCACTTTTTTCATAAATCAGTAATCTTATTACAAGGCATATACTACGCCATTATAACTAACTTTTTTTTACTTTTCAAAAGGGCCCCAAATTCATGTGTGCCCAAGGGCCCCAGCCTAGTTTAAGACGGCTCTGACTATACCAATTATAACAATCTTTGTCCTAACTGACTAACTCACATATTATTATAGGCAACGCACAGTCTGAACCAATGGTCGTAGAGACTTGAAGTTTTAGACATAGACAATTATTTATAAGATAATAAGTTTTCAGGGTATACCCATATATATTTCAGGAACCCACCACTTACAGCGCAGAAGGCAGGGCTACTACGAACTGCTGTCAGTTAATTCAACCACCACCGGTACTCTCACAAAAAAGTTGTGATATCAAAAAAAAATTATGTTCACAGATTGGATACCTACCGTGCAGCAAATAGTCTTCTACGGATGGCGTTAGATGGAAAAATATGTCTGTGGCTACGACCGCCCGGATTCACTGAGCAAAAAGGTATCTAGTTAGTTGACTCAGGTGTGAATTTGCGGAAACTCATAATAAAAGTATAAAAACACGAGTAATATATTATAGAACTATTCAGCCACTTCAAAGATGTGTAAAAATATCCACAAATATTATTATTATTATCTACTGTTTCTGTTTTCATGTATGGATTGTATATTTTGTTTGATGTCAATAACCTTTTATAATTCTTTCAGATAAATTTGAAAACGGGGATGAGATTAAATACATTAAATGGGTGCAAGCGCTCACCACAGACTCTGCCACGCTCTCTGACGTCGAGTCTGAGGAATCACACAGTGGTGGCACAGACGGTAGCACAGACGATAGCGATGATGACGTCAGCGATACAGACAATGCGCCAGCTACTCAAGCAATGCAAAACAAATTTGCTGCGTTACTAACCAACGAAGATACATAATTTAATGCGTTACTAGCCAGCGAAGATATATAATTCTCTGCGTTACTAGCTTACGAACATATTTACTGCGTTACTATCCAACGAATATACATAATTTGCTCTGTAACTGGTCAACGAAAAAAACATTATTTGATGTGTTACTTATTTACAAAGGTAAATAAATATTTGTGGACATTTTTACACATAATTCCCAATCTAAGACTAAAAAATACCTTGTCATGCCGTGCCGTCAGTGTGCGCCGGCTCCTTATTACGTTGGTACCTATTTAAAGCGTTGCTAGCAAGAGGAGATAATTTGATGCGTTACTAACCAACACGATGGTACAGTCAGCTGCACTAGAATGTATACAATTTGTAACTTTCAAAACGGTTTCACAGCGGTGCTAAAAATATTTATACGACAATTATTCAAAAAATAAGTGAGGTCGTCAACTAATTTCATGACTTTTTAGTTTTGACGTGTAAGAGTTCATTGTTATGCTGTCATACCGTTGTGAAACTTACAAACTGTATACATTCCAGTGCAGCTGACTGTACATAATACAAGCGTGCAGTGAAAGGGGCAAGGTATGTAAGATATATGCATCTTAGTGCAGCCAACTGTATGTACCTACGTACTTACCAACAGTTAGTCTGTTGTTATGTTAAAGTTTTTGCAGTTGGCTTTCAGCGCAGTTCTCTTTCGAAAGGGTGACAGCTATACCTATTATAATTTTTACGTATTTCGATTTCTTGTTAGCGATTGTAGTAGTAAAGCCAAGACGGAGCCAGATAGTTAGTGACATACAAAGCTAAAACTACTATTCAATAAGTTAATCATATTTATTAATTTGTAATAAAAAGGGTTTTTTTATTAAGACGTATTTTTATTGAATGATATATAAATTCCGATAGAATTTTACGTTCATAACAAGTCATCAAAAGCATTAATAAGACCACTATTGGGCATGAGATTTCCCATATTTATTTAACACCTTAAATCAAAAGTACCTAGATGGAACTGGCGCCTAGATTCACCTAGCTTTAAGACCATTCTAAGATATCATTTTGACTTTGACCAAGAACCTACACAAGATTTTTTGTGCATCACTAAGGTAGTCAGAGGTATGTCCATATTTTTATTAAAAATACACAAGTGCCATGAGATACTTTATTAATTAAGAATTTACAGAACGGTTTTGGATGCGTGAGTTATTAGTGTTGCGAAACTTGCTGGATTTCTAGTCGATCTCTTGATCGCCTTCTTGGGTGAGCTCTTCGGACAGAGACTAGACTCTAGAGAGTAGACCAGAGAGACTAGAGGTAATCTGAGCTGGCGTAGCTTCTGCATCGCAAGTACAATAGCATTTGCCGCCAGTGGACTTGTCAGGAATGACAAGGACTTTCATGTTCTTGCCAGAGTCGAGCGCAAGCGCTATTTCTGTAAAAAAAAATTAAAAATGTAATTGATAAGCATGGAAGGAATAGCGAACAAAATGCAAAATGTTAAGTTTAATTTACTAACTCTGAAAATAATAAAGATCACTTAGAATCGTCTTAAAGTTAAAAAGTCAAATTAATTTAATGCAGGTCTCGACAGAGCGTACGCATTTGCTCCTCTTAGAGTCGAGACTCTAGGTCCCGTGGGGTACCGAGGCTCTTTGGGCCTAAAAATTCTTTCGGGGCGTCTCGTCGAAGAGACGCGTGACCCGAGGGCTGGTGAGTATCTGGCTCAGCGAATAAGTATTGCCATTCAGCGTGGCTGCAGCCAGTGTTTTGGGAACGCTTCCGATTGCCACTGATATGGATCAGTTGAGCTATCTTTAGATATTTTGTACATACCAATTATGAACACTTGTATTAGCTGTATGTTCACAAACGGCAAAGGAAAAACATAGAGAGGAAATCAGTTAAGTATTTCTAGCGGCGGTGATGGCCTTGCAATCTGTCATGCCCATACATTATGTCCATTTTAATTAAAAGTGTCTTGATTGAACAAGTAGATGAGCCACTTGATGTTAAGTGGTTACTATCACCTATAACAAAGCATTGCCTATCAGGTCATGTTCGTTAGTAATTATATACGTGTTAAGCCTGCCTGTCTGCCTATAGCTTACCGGTATCCACACCCTTCAAACCGGAGCAAGCTGCGCTGCTTGCCGGCAGCAATAGGTATGATGGTAATACTTTTTCCGACGACCCTTTCACTAAGAGCTCCACTACTACCCTAGACCTAAGCCCCACGAGCTAGAGACTTGGCATTTAGTTCACAATGTACAATTATTTTATTTTGTATTTTTTTTAGTTCTAAAGTTTACTGAGCTGTCCGTCGAAGGGTTCTCTAGAGTCCCTAGTAACCCTGTTCCTATGGAGACGCCAACATTTATTTCAGAACATTACACTTGTTCGGGAACGCCTATTAATTTTCACACTCTACACACATGCAACCTGCGCATGCAACTATCTAAGTAAGCATATAAACTTATTAACCGATTCAGGTGGTCTAGAGTTCTGAGGTAACAAGCTCAAAACACACATAATTATATGTATCTTACTGGTTATAAAACAATGGTATTTTGGATGGGGTACCTACTACATAACATAATTCAGAGCATATAATCGTCTCTAGCTTGCGATACCTGTTCTGTCTGATTTCAAAATATTACGATTAAAAAGATACCAGCATTAATTACATACCGCGTTTCCTCTGAATCTGTGCTATCTTGCCACCAGTTTTGCCTTCAACCACGTCGACATTTGTGGTTGCTTTTGTCGACTCTGTGGTCGATGCTGTGATAGTCTCCGGTGTTTGTCCGGGCGGCAACGGCGGCCCTGTGTACGCCGTTTCTCCAGATTCATCACAATCGTCTGATTCTGCAGTAGTTGTCGTCTCAGAATCAATTGTTACTGGAGTAGTTTGTTTATCAATAACAGTTGATTCAGTGGATTCCTGTGTCAGTTCAGTAGTTTTTCCATCACAATTTTCTGATTCTGCAGTAGTTGTCGTCTCAGAATCAATTGTTACTGTAGTAGTTTGTTTATCACTAACAGTTGATTCAGTGGATTCCTGTGTCAGTTCAGTAGTTTTTCCATCACAATCTTCTGATTCTGCAGAAGTTGTCTTCTCAGAATAAATTGTTACTGGAGTAGTTTGTTTATCAATAACAGTTGATTCAGTGGATTCCTGTGTCAGTTCAGTAGTTTTTCCATCACAATTTTCTGATTCTGCAGTAGTTGTCGTCTCAGAATCAATTATTACTGGAGTAGTTTGTTTATTAATAACAGTTGATTCAGTGGATTCCTGTGTCAGTTCAGTAGTTTTTCCATCACAAACTTCAGATTCTGCCGTAGTTGTCGTCTCAGAATCAATTGGTACTGTAGTAGTTTGTTGATCAATAACAATTGATTCCTGTGTCAGTTCAGTAGTTTTTCCATCACAAACTTCTGATTCTGCAGTTGTTGTCGTCTCAGAATCAATTGTTACTGTAGTAGTTTGTTTATCAATAATAGTTGATTCAGTGGATTCCTGTGTCAGTTCAGTAGTTTTTCCATCACAATCTTCTGATTCTGCAGTAGTTGTTGTCTCAGAATCAACTGGTACTGTAGTAGTTTGTTTATCAATAACAGTTGATTCAGTGGATTCCTGTGTCAGCTCAGTAGTTTTTCCATCACAATTTTCTGATTCTGCAGTTGTTGTCGTCTCAGAATCAATTGTTACTGCAGTAGTTTGTTTATCAATAACAGTTGATTTAGTGGATTCCTGTGTCAGTTCAGTAGTTTTTCCATCACAAACTTCTGATTCTGCAGTAGTTGTCGTCTCAGAATCAATTGTTACTGGAGTAGTTTGTTTATCAATAACAGTTGATTCAGTGGATTCCTGTGTCAGTTCAGTAGTTTTTTCATCACAATCTTCTGAATCTGCAGTAGTTGTCGTCTCAGAATCAATGGGTACTGTAGTAGTTTGTTTATCAATAACAGTTGATTCAGTGGATTCCTGTGTCAGTTCAGTAGTTTTTCCATCACAATTTTCTGATTCTGCAGTTGTTGTCGTCTCAGAATCAATTGTTACTGCAGTAGTTTGTTTATCAATAACAGTTGATTTAGTGGATTCCTGTGTCAGTTCAGTAGTTTTTCCATCGCAATTTTCTGATTCTGCAGTTGTTGTAGTCTTAGAATCAATTGTTACTGGAGTAGTTTGTTTATCAATAATAGTTGATTCAGTGGATTCCTGTGTCAGTTCAGTAGTTTTTCCATCACAATCTTCTGATTCTGCAGTTGTTGTCGCCTCAGAATCAAATGGTACTGGAGTAGTTTGTTTATCAATAACAGTTGATTCAGTGGATTCCTGTGTCAGTTCAGTAGTTTTTCCATCACAATTTTCTGATTCTGCAGTAGTTGTCGTCTCAGAATCAATTGGTACTGTAGTAGTTTGTTTATCACTAACAGTTGATTCAGTGGATTCCTGTGTTAGGTCAGTAGTTTTTCCATCACAAACTTCTGATTCTGCAGTAGTTGTCGTCTCAGAATCAATTGTTACTTGAGTAGTTTGTTTATCAATAACAGTTGATTCAGTAGATTCCTGTGTCAGTTCAGTAGCTTTTCCATTACAATCTTCTGATTCTGCAGTAGTTGTCGTCTCAAAATCAATTGGTACTGTAGTAGTTTGTTTATCAATAACAGTTGATTCAGTGGATTCCTGTGTTAGGTCAGTAGTTTTTCCATCACAATCTTCTGGTTCTGCAGTAGTTGTCGTCTCAGAATCAATTGGTACTGTAGTAGTTTGTTTATCAATAACAGTTGATTCAGTGGATTCCTGTGTCAGTTCAGTAGTTTTTCCATCACAAACTTCTGAATCTGCAGTAGTTGTCGTCTCAGAATCAATTGTTACTTGAGTAGTTTGTTTATCAATAATAGTTGATTCAGTGGATTCCTGTGTCAGTTCAGTAGTTTTTCCATCACAAACTTCTGATTCTGCAGTAGTTGTCGTCTCAGAATCAATTGTTACTGGAGTAGTTTGTTTATCAATAACAGTTGATTCAGTGGATTCCTGTGTCAGTTCAGTAGTTTTTCCATCACAATTTTCTGATTCTGCAGTAGTTGTCGTCTCAGAATCAATTGTTACTGTAGTAGTTTGTTTATCACTAACAGTTGATTCAGTGGATTCCTGTGTCAGTTCAGTAGTTTTTCCATCACAATCTTCTGATTCTGCAGAAGTTGTCTTCTCAGAATAAATTGTTACTGGAGTAGTTTGTTTATCAATAACAGTTGATTCAGTGGATTCCTGTGTCAGTTCAGTAGTTTTTCCATCACAATTTTCTGATTCTGCAGTAGTTGTCGTCTCAGAATCAATTATTACTGGAGTAGTTTGTTTATTAATAACAGTTGATTCAGTGGATTCCTGTGTCAGTTCAGTAGTTTTTCTATCACAAACTTCAGATTCTGCCGTAGTTGTCGTCTCAGAATCAATTGGTACTGTAGTAGTTTGTTGATCAATAACAATTGATTCCTGTGTCAGTTCAGTAGTTTTTCCATCACAAACTTCTGATTCTGCAGTTGTTGTCGTCTCAGAATCAATTGTTACTGGAGTAGTTTGTTTATCAATAATAGTTGAATCAGTGGATTCCTGTGTCAGTTCAGTAGTTTTTCCATCACAATCTTCTGATTCTGCAGTAGTTGTTGTCTCAGAATCAACTGGTACTGTAGTAGTTTGTTTATCAATAACAGTTGATTCAGTGGATTCCTGTGTCAGTTCAGTAGTTTTTCCATCACAATTTTCTGATTCTGCAGTTGTTGTCGTCTCAGAATCAATTGTTACTGCAGTAGTTTGTTTATCAATAACAGTTGATTTAGTGGATTCCTGTGTCAGTTCAGTAGTTTTTCCATCACAAACTTCTGATTCTGCAGTAGTTGTCGTCTCAGAATCAATTGTTACTGGAGTAGTTTGTTTATCAATAACAGTTGATTCAGTGGATTCCTGTGTCAGTTCAGTAGTTTTTTCATTACAATCTTCTGAATCTGCAGTAGTTGTCGTCTCAGAATCAATTGTTACTGTAGTAGTTTGTTTATCAATAACAGTTGATTCAGTGGATTTCTGTGTCAGTTCAGTAGTTTTTCCATCACAATCTTCAGATTCTGCAGTAGTTGTCGTCTCAGAATCAATTGGTACTGTAGTAGTTTGTTTATCAATAACAGTTGATTCAGTGGATTCCTGTGTCAGTTCAGTAGTTTTTCCATGACAATCTTCTAATTCTGCAGTAGTTGTCGTCTCAGAATCAATTGGTACTGTAGTAGTTTGTTTATCACTAACAGTTGATTCAGTGGATTCCTGTGTCAGTTCAGTAGTTTTTTCATCACAATCTTCTGATTCTGCAGTAGTTGTTGTCTCAGAATCAATTGGTACTGTAGTAGTTTTTTTATCAATAACAGTTGATTCAGTGGATTCCTGTGTTAGGTCAGTAGTTTTTCCATCACAATCTTCTGATTCTGCAGTAGTTGTCGTCTCAGAATCAATTGGTACTGTAGTAGTTTGTTTATCAATAACAGTTGATTCAGTGGATTCCTGTGTCAGTTCAGTAGTTTTTCCATCACAAACTTTTGATTCTGCAGTTGTTGTCGTTTCGGAATCAATTGGTACTGGAGTAGTTTGTTTATCAATAACAATCGATTCATGTGTCAGTTCAGTAGTTTTTCCATCACAAACTTCTAATTCTGCAGTAGTTGTCGTCTCAGAATCAATTGTTACTGAAGTAGTTTGTTTATTAATAACAGTTAATTCAGTGGATTCCTGTGTCAGTTCAGTAGTTTTTCCATCACAATCTTTTGATTCTGCAGTAGTTGTCGTCTCAGAATCAATTGGTACTGTAGTAGTTTGTTTATCAATAACAGTTGATTCAGTGGATTCCTGTGTCAGTTCAGTAGTTTTTCCATCACAAACTTCTGAATCTGCAGTAGTTGTCGTCTCAGAATCAATTGGTACTGTAGTAGTTTGTTTATCACTAACAGTTGATTCAGTGGATTCCTGTGTCAGTTCAGTAGTTTTTTCATCACAATCTTCTGATTCTGCAGTAGTTGTTGTCTCAGAATCAATTGGTACTGTAGTAGTTTTTTTATCAATAACAGTTGATTCAGTGGATTCCTGTGTTAGGTCAGTAGTTTTTCCATCACAATCTTCTGATTCTGCAGTAGTTGTCGTCTCAGAATCAATTGGTACTGTAGTAGTTTGTTTATCAATAACAGTTGATTCAGTGGATTCCTGTGTCAGTTCAGTAGTTTTTCCATCACAAACTTTTGATTCTGCAGTTGTTGTCGTTTCGGAATCAATTGGTACTGGAGTAGTTTGTTTATCAATAACAATCGATTCATGTGTCAGTTCAGTAGTTTTTCCATCACAAACTTCTAATTCTGCAGTAGTTGTCGTCTCAGAATCAATTGTTACTGAAGTAGTTTGTTTATTAATAACAGTTAATTCAGTGGATTCCTGTGTCAGTTCAGTAGTTTTTCCATCACAATCTTCTGATTCTGCAGTAGTTGTCGTCTCAGAATCAATTGGTACTGTAGTAGTTTGTTTATCAATAACAGTTGATTCAGTGGATTCCTGTGTCAGTTTAGTAGTTTTTCCATCACAAACTTCTGAATCTGCAGTAGTTGTCGTCTCAGAATCAATTGTTACTTGAGTAGTTTGTTTATCAATAATAGTTGATTCAGTGGATTCCTGTGTCAGTTCAGTAGTTTTTCCATCACAAACTTCTGATTCTGCAGTAGTTGTCGTCTCAGAATCAATTGTTACTGGAGTAGTTTGTTTATCAATAACAGTTGATTCAGTGGATTCCTGTGTCAGTTCAGTAGTTTTTTCATCACAATCTTCTGATTCTGCAGTAGTTGTCGTCTCAGAATCAATTGGTACTGTAGTAGTTTTTTTATCAATAACAGTTGATTCAGTGGATTCCTGTGTAAGGTCAGTAGTTTTTCCATCACAATCTTCTGATTTTGCAGTAGTTGTCGTCTCAAAATCAATTGGTACTGTAGTAGTTTGTTTATCAATAACAGTTGATTCAGTGGATTCCTGTGACAGTTCAGTAGTTTTTCCATCACAAACTTCTGATTCTGCAGTTGTTGTCGTTTCGGAATCAATTGGTACTGGAGTAGTTTGTTTATCAATAACAATCGATTCATGTGTCAGTTCAGTAGTTTTTCCATCACAAACTTCTAATTCAACAGTAGTTGTCGTCTCAGAATCAATTGTTACTGAAGTAGTTTGTTTATCAATAACAGTTAATTCAGTGGATTCCTGTGTCAGTTCAGTAGTTTTTCCATCACAATCTTCTGATTCTGCAGTAGTTGTCGTCTCAGAATCAATTGGTACTGTAGTAGTTTGTTTATCAATAACAGTTGATTCAGTGGATTCCTGTGTCAGTTCAGTAGTTTTTCCATTACAATCTTCTGATTCTGCAGTAGTTGTCGTTTCAGAATCAATTGGTACTGTAGTAGTTTGTTTATCAATAACAGTTGATTCAGTGGATTCCTGAGTCAGTTCAGTAGTTTTTCCATCACAATCTTCTGATTCTGCAGTAGTTGTCGTCTCAGAATCAATTGGTACTTGAGTAGTTTGTTTATCAATAACAGTTGATTCAGTGGATTCCTGTGTCAGTTCAGTAGTTTTTCCATCACAATTTTCTGATTCTGCAGTTGTTGTCGTCTCAGAATCAATTGTTACTGCAGTAGTTTGTTTATCAATAACAGTTGATTTAGTGGATTCCTGTGTCAGTTCAGTAGTTTTTCCATCACAAACTTCTGATTCTGCAGTAGTTGTCGTCTCAGAATCAATTGTTACTGGAGTAGTTTGTTTATCAATAACAGTTGATTCAGTGGATTCCTGTGTCAGTTCAGTAGTTTTTCCATCACAATCTTCTGATTCTGCAGTAGTTGTCGTCTCAGAATCAATTGGTACTGTAGTAGTTTGTTTATCAATAACAGTTGATTCAGTGGATTCCTGTGTCAGTTCAGTAGTTTTTCCATCACAATTTTCTGATTCTGCAGTTGTTGTCGTCTCAGAATCAATTGTTACTGCAGTAGTTTGTTTATCAATAACAGTTGATTTAGTGGATTCCTGTGTCAGTTCAGTAGTTTTTCCATCACAATCTTCTGATTCTGCAGTTGTTGTCGTCTCAGAATCAATTGTTACTGTAGTAGTTTGTTTATCACTAACAGTTGATTCAGTGGATTCCTGTGTTAGGTCAGTAGTTTTTCCATCACAATCTTCTGATTCTGCAGTAGTTGTCGTCTCAGAATCAATTGTTACTGGAGTAGTTTGTTTATCAATAACAGTTGATTCAGTGGATTCCTGTGTCAGTTCAGTAGTTTTTTCATCACAATCTTCTGAATCTGCAGTAGTTGTCGTCTCAGAATCAATTGGTACTGTAGTAGTTTGTTTATCAATAACAGTTGATTCAGTGGATTCCTGTGTCAGTTCAGTAGTTTTTCCATCACAATCTTCTGATTCTGCAGTAGTTGTCGTCTCAAAATCAATTGGTACTGTAGTAGTTTGTTTATCAATAACAGTTGATTCAGTGGATTCCTGTGTCAGTTCAGTAGTTTTTCCATCACAATTTTCTGATTCTGCAGTTGTTGTCGTCTCAGAATCAATTGTTACTGCAGTAGTTTGTTTATCAATAACAGTTGATTTAGTGGATTCCTGTGTCAGGTCAGTAGTTTTTCCATCACAATCTTCTGATTCTGCAGTCGTTGTCGTCTCAGAATCAATTGGTACTGTAGTAGTTTGTTTATCAATATTAGTTGATTCAGTGGATTCCTGTGTTAGGTCAGTAATTTTTCCATCACAAACTTCTGATTCTGCAGTTGTTGTCGTTTCGGAATCAATTGGTACTGGAGTAGTTTGTTTATCAATAACAATTGATTCATGTGTCAGTTCAGTAGTTTTTCCATCACAATCTTCTGATTCTGCAGTAGTTGTCGTCTCAGAATCAATTGTTACTGAAGTAGTTTGTTTATCAATAACAGTTGATTCAGTGGATTCCTGTGTCAGTTCAGTAGTTTTTCCATCACAATCTTCTGATTCTGCAGTAGTTGTCGTCTCAAAATCAATTGTTACTGGAGTAGTTTGTTTATTAATAACAGTTGATTCAGTGGATTCCTGTGTCAGTTCAGTAGTTTTTCCATCACAAACTTCAGATTCTGCCGTAGTTGTCGTCTCAGAATCAATTGGTACTGTAGTAGTTTGTTGATCAATAACAATTGATTCCTGTGTCAGTTCAGTAGTTTTTCCATCACAAACTTCTGATTCTGCAGTAGTTGTCGTCTCAGAATCAATTGTTACTGGAGTAGTTTGTTTATCAATAACAGTTGATTCAGTGGATTCCTGTGTAAGTTCAGTAGTTTTTCCATCACAATTTTCTGATTCTGCAGTTGTTGTCGTCTCAGAATCAATTGTTACTGCAGTAGTTTGTTTATCAATAACAGTTGATTTAGTGGATTCCTGTGTCAGTTCAGTAGTTTTTCCATCACAATCTTCTGATTCTGCAGTAGTTGTCGTCTCAGAATCAATTGGTACTAAAGTCGTTTGTTTATCAATACCAGTTGATTCAGTGGATTCCTGTGTCAGTTCAGTAGTTTTTCCATCACAAACTTCTGAATCTGCAGTAGTTGTCGTCTCAGAATCAATTGTTACTTGAGTAGTTTGTTTATCAATAATAGTTGATTCAATGGATTCCTGTGTCAGTTCAGTAGTTTTTCCATCACAAACTTCTGATTCTGCAGTAGTTGTCGTCTCAGAATCAATTGTTACTGGAGTAGTTTGTTTATCAATAACAGTTGATTCAGTGGATTCCTGTGTTAGGTCAGTAGTTTTTCCATCACAATCTTCTGATTCTGCAGTCGTTGTCGTCTCAGAATCAATTGGTACTGTAGTAGTTTGTTTATCAATATTAGTTGATTCAGTGGATTCCTGTGTTAGGTCAGTAATTTTTCCATCACAAACTTCTGATTCTGCAGTTGTTGTCGTTTCGGAATCAATTGGTACTGGAGTAGTTTGTTTATCAATAACAATTGATTCATGTGTCAGTTCAGTAGTTTTTCCATCACAATCTTCTGATTCTGCAGTAGTTGTCGTCTCAGAATCAATTGTTACTGAAGTAGTTTGTTTATCAATAACAGTTGATTCAGTGGATTCCTGTGTCAGTTCAGTAGTTTTTCCATCACAATCTTCTGATTCTGCAGTAGTTGTCGTCTCAGAATCAATTGTTACTGGAGTAGTTTGTTTATTAATAACAGTTGATTCAGTGGATTCCTGTGTCAGTTTAGTAGTTTTTCCATCACAAACTTCAGATTCTGCCGTAGTTGTCGTCTCAGAATCAATTGGTACTGTTGTAGTTTGTTGATCAATAACAATTGATTCCTGTGTCAGTTCAGTAGTTTTTCCATCACAAACCTCTGATTCTGCAGTAGTTGTCGTCTCAGAATCAATTGTTACTGGAGTAGTTTGTTTATTAATAACAGTTGATTCAGTGGATTCCTGTGTAAGTTCAGTAGTTTTTCCATCACAATTTTCTGATTCTGCAGTTGTTGTCGTCTCAGAATCAATTGTTTTTGCAGTAGTTTGTTTATCAATAACAGTTGATTTAGTGGATTTCTGTGTCAGTTCAGTAGTTTTTCCATCACAATCTTCTGATTCTGCAGTAGTTGTCGTCTCAGAATCAATTGGTACTAAAGTAGTTTGTTTATCAATACCAGTTGATTCAGTGGATTCCTGTGTCAGTTCAGTAGTTTTTCCATCACAAACTTCTGAATCTGCAGTAGTTGTCGTCTCAGAATCAATTGTTACTTGAGTAGTTTGTTTATCAATAATAGTTGATTCAATGGATTCCTGTGTCAGTTCAGTAGTTTTTCCATCACAATCTTCTGATTCTGCAGAAGTTGTCGTCTCAGAATCAATTGTTACTGGAGTAGTTTGTTTATCAATAACAGTTGATTCAGTGGATTTCTGTGTCAGTTCAGTAGTTTTTCCATCACAATCTTCTGATTCTGCAGTAGTTGTCGTCTCAGAATCAATTGGTACTGTAGTAGTTTGTTTATCAATAACAGTTGATTCAGTGGATTCCTGTGTCAGTTCAGTAGTTTTTCCATCACAATGTTCTGATTCTGCAGTAGTTGTCGTCTCAGAATCAATTGTTAGTGTAGTAGTTTGTTTATCACTAACAGTTGATTCAGTGGATTCCTGTGTTAGGTCAGTAGTTTTTCCATCACAATCTTCTGATTCTGCAGAAGTTGTCGTCTCAGAATCAATTGTTACTGGAGTAGTTTGTTTATCAATAACAGTTGATTCAGTGGATTTCTGTGTCAGTTCAGTAGTTTTTCCATCACAATCTTCTGATTCTGCAGTAGTTGTCGTCTCAGAATCAATTGGTACTTGAGTAGTTTGTTTATCAATAACAGTTGATTCAGTGGATTTCTGTGTCAGTTCAGTAGTTTTTCCATCACAATCTTCTGATTCTGCAGTAGTTGTCGTCTCAGAATCAATTGGTACTGGAGTAGTTTGTTTATCAATAACAATTGATTCATGTGTCAGTTCAGTAGTTTTTCCATCACAATCTTCTGAATCTGCAGTAGTTGTCGTCTCAGAATCAATTGTTACTGAAGTAGTTTGTTTATCAATAACAGTTGATTCAGTGGATTCCTGTGTCAGTTCACTAGTTTTTCCATCACAATCTTCTGATTCTGCAGTAGTTGTCGTCTCAGAATCAATTGGTACTGTAGTAGTTTGTTTATCAATAACAGTTGATTCAGTGGATTCCTGTGTCAGTTCAGTAATTTTTCCATCACAATCTTCTGATTCTGCAGTAGTTGTCGTCTCAGAATCAATTGGTACTGTAGTAGTTTGTTTATCAATAACAGTTGATTCAGTGGATTCCTGTGTCAGTTCAGTAGTTTTTCCATCACAATCTTCTGAATCTGCAGTAGTTGTCGTCTCAGAATCAATTGTTACTTGAGTAGTTTGTTTATCAATAACAGTTGATTCAGTGGATTCCTGTGTCAGTTCAGTAGTTTTTCCATCACAATCTTCTGATTCTGCAGTAGTTGTCGTCTCAGAATCAATTGGTACTGTAGTAGTTTGTTTATCAATAACAGTTGATTCAGTGGATTCCTGTGTCAGTTCAGTAGTTTTTCCATCACAATCTTCTGATTCAACAGTAGTTGTCGTCTCAGAATCAATTGGTACTGTAGTAGTTTGTTTATCAATAACAGTTGATTCAGTGAATTCCTGTGTTAGGTCAGTAGTTTTTCCATCACAATCTTCTGATTCTGCAGTACTTGTCGTCTCAGAATCAATTGTTTCTTGAGTAGTTTGTTTATCAATAACAGTTGATTCAGTGGATTCCTGTGTTAGGTCAGTAGTTTTTCCATCACAATCTTCTGATTCTGCAGTAGTTGTCGTCTCAAAATCAATTGGTACTGTTGTAGTTTGTTTATCAATAACAGTTGATTCAGTGGATTCCTGTGTTAGGTCAGTAGTTTTTCCATCACAATCTTCTGATTTTGCAGTAGTTGTCGTCTCAGAATCAATTGGTACTGTAGTAGTTTGTTTATCAATAACAGTTGATTCAGTGGATTCCTGTGTCAGTTCAGTAGTTTTTCCATCACAAACTTCTGATTCTGCAGTAGTTGTCGTCTCAGAATCAATTGTTACTGGAGTAGTTTGTTTATCAATAACAGTTGATTCAGTGGATTCCTGTGTCAGTTCAGTAGTTTTTCCATCACAAACTTCTGAATCTGCAGTAGTTGTCGTCTCAGAATCAATTGGTACTGTAGTAGTTTGTTTATCAATAACTGTTGATTCAGTGGATTCCTGAGTCAGTTCAGTAGTTTTTCCATCACAATCTTCTGATTCTGCAGTAGTTGTCGTCTCAGAATCAATTGGTACTGTAGTAGTTTGTTTATCAATAACAGTTGATTTAGTGGATTCCTGTGTCAGTTCAGTAGTTTTTCCATCACAATCTTCTGATTCTGCAGTAGTTGTCGTCTCAGAATCAATTGTTACTGTAGTAGTTTGTTTATCACTAATAGTTGATTCAGTGGATTCCTGTGTTAGGTCAGTAGTTTTTCCATCACAATCTTCTGATTCTGCAGAAGTTGTCGTCTCAGAATCAATTGGTACTGTAGTAGTTTGTTTATCAATAACAGTTGATTCAGTGGATTCCTGTGTCAGTTCAGTAGTTTTTCCATCACAATCTTCTGATTCTGCAGTAGTTGTCGTCTCAGAATCATTTGGTACTGTAGTAGTTTGTTTATCAATAACAGTTGATTCAGTGGATTCCTGTGTTAGGTCAGTAGTTTTTCCATCACAAACTTCTGATTCTGCAGTAGTTGTCGTCTCAGAATCAATTGTCACTGGAGTAGTTTGTTTATCAATAACAGTTGATTCAGTGGATTCCTGTGTTAGGTCAGTAGTTTTTCCATCACAATCTTCTGATTCTGCATTAGTTGTCGTCTCAGAATCAATTGTTACTGAAGTAGTTTGTTTATTAAGAACAGTTAATTCAGTGGATTCCTGTGTCAGTTCAGTAGTTTTTCCATCACAATCTTCTGATTCTGCAGTAGTTGTCGTCTCAAAATCAATTGGTACTGTAGTAGTTTGTTTATCAATAACAGTTGATTCAGTGGATTCCTGTGTCAGTTCAGTAGTTTTTCCATCACAAACTTCTGAATCTGCAGTAGTTGTCGTCTCAGAATCAATTGTTACTTGAGTAGTTTGTTTATCAATAATAGTTGATTCAGTGGATTCCTGTGTCAGGTCAGTAGTTTTTCCATCACAAACTTCTGATTCTGCAGCAGTTGTCGTCTCAGAATCAATTGGTACTGTAGTAGTTTTTTTATCAATAACAGTTGATTCAGTGGATTCCTGTGTTAGGTCAGTAGTTTTTCCATCACAATCTTCTGATTCTGCAGTAGTTGTCGTCTCAGAATCAATTGGTACTGTAGAAGTTTGTTTATCAATAACAGTTGATTCAGTGGATTCCTGTGTTAGGTCAGTAGTTTTTCCATCACAATCTTCTGATTCTGCAGAAGTTGTCGTCTCAGAATCAATTGTTACTGGAGTAGTTTGTTTATCAATAACAGTTGATTCAGTGGATTTCTGTGTCAGTTCAGTAGTTTTTCCATCACAATCTTCTGATTCTGCAGTAGTTGTCGTCTCAGAATCAATTGGTACTGTAGTAGTTTGTTTATCAATAACAGTTGACTCAGTGGATTCCTGTGTCAGTTCAGTAGTTTTTCCATCACAATCTTCTGATTCTGCAGTAGTTGTCGTCTCAGAATCAATTGGTACTGTAGTAGTTTGTTTATCACTAACAGTTGATTCAGTGGATTCCTGTGTTAGATCAGTAGTTTTTCCATCACAAACTTCTGATTCTGCAGTAGTTGTCGTCTCAGAATCAATTGTTACTGGAGTAGTTTGTTTATCAATAACAGTTGATTCAGTGGATTCCTGTGTCAGTTCAGTAGTTTTTCCATCACAAACTTCTGAATCTGCAGTAGTTGTCGTCTCAGAATCAATTGGTACTGTAGTAGTTTGTTTATCAATAACTGTTGATTCAGTGGATTCCTGAGTCAGTTCAGTAGTTTTTCCATCACAATCTTCTGATTCTGCAGTAGTTGTCGTCTCAGAATCAATTGGTACTGTAGTAGTTTGTTTATCAATAACAGTTGATTCAGTGGATTCCTGTGTTAGGTCAGTAGTTTTTCCATCACAAACTTCTGAATCTGCAGTAGTTGTCGTCTCAGAATCAATTGTTTCTTGAGTAGTTTGTTTATCAATAACAGTTGATTCAGTGGATTCCTTTGTTAGGTCAGTAGTTTTTCCATCACAATCTTCTGATTCTGCAGAAGTTGTCGTCTCAGAATCAATTGTTACTGGAGTAGTTTGTTTATCAATAACAGTTGATTCAGTGGATTTCTGTGTCAGTTCAGTAGTTTTTCCATCACAATCTTCTGATTCTGCAGTAGTTGTCGTCTCAGAATCAATTGGTACTGTAGTAGTTTGTTTATCAATAACAGTTGATTCAGTGGATTCCTGTGTCAGTTCAGTAGTTTTTTCATCACAATCTTCTGATTCTGCAGTAGTTGTCGTCTCAGAATCAATTGGTACTGTAGTAGTTTGTTTATCACTAACAGTTGATTCAGTGGATTCCTGTGTTAGGTCAGTAGTTTTTCCATCACAAACTTCTGATTCTGCAGTAGTTGTCGTCTCAGAATCTATTGTTACTGGAGTAGTTTGTTTATCAATAACAGTTGATTCAGTGGATTCCTGTGTTAGGTCAGTAGTTTTTCCATCACAATCTTCTGATTCTGCAGTATTTGTCGTCTCAGAATCAATTGGTACTGTAGTAGTTTGTTTATCAATAACAGTTGATTCAGTGGATTCCTGTGTTAGGTCAGTAGTTTTTCCATCACAATCTTCTGATTCTGCAGTAGTTGTCGTCTCAGAATCAATTGGTACTGTAGTAGTTTGTTTATCAATAACAGTTGATTCAGTGGATTCCTGTGTTAGGTCAGTAGTTTTTCCATCACAATCTTCTGATTCTGCAGAAGTTGTCGTCTCAGAATCAATTGTTACTGGAGTAGTTTGTTTATCAATAACAGTTGATTCAGTGGATTTCTGTGTCAGTTCAGTAGTTTTTCCATCACAATCTTCAGATTCTGCAGTAGTTGTCGTCTCAGAATCAATTGGTACTGTAGTAGTTTGTTTATCAATAACAGTTGATTCAGTGGATTCCTGTGTCAGTTCAGTAGTTTTTCCATCACAATCTTCTAATTCTGCAGTATTTGTCGTCTCAGAATCAATTGGTACTGTAGTAGTTTGTTTATCAATAACAGTTGATTCAGTGGATTCCTGTGTTAGGTCAGTAGTTTTTCCATCACAAACTTCTGAATCTGCAGTAGTTGTCGTCTCAGAATCAATTGTTACTTGAGTAGTTTGTTTATCAATAACAGTTGATTCAGTGGATTCCTGTGTTAGGTCAGTAGCTTTTCCATTACAATCTTCTGATTCTGCAGTAGTTGTCGTCTCAAAATCAATTGGTACTGTAGTAGTTTGTTTATCAATAACAGTTGATTCAGTGGATTCCTGTGTTAGGTCAGTAGTTTTTCCATCACAATCTTCTGATTCTGCAGTAGTTGTCGTCTCAGAATCAATTGGTACTGTAGTAGTTTGTTTATCAATAACAGTTGATTCAGTGGATTCCTGTGTTAGGTCAGTAGTTTTTCCATCACAAACTTCTGAATCTGCAGTAGTTGTCGTCTCAGAATCAATTGTTGCTTGAGTAGTTTGTTTATCAATAACAGTTGATTCAGTGGATTCCTGTGTCAGTTCAGTAGTTTTTCCATCACAAACTTCAGATTCTGCAGTAGTTGTCGTCTCAGAATCAATTGTTACTGGAGTAGTTTGTTTATCAATAACAGTTGATTCAGTGGATTCCTGTGTCAGTTCAGTAGTTTTTCCATCACAATCTTCTGATTCTGCAGTAGTTGTCGTTTCAGAATCAGTTGGCGTTTGAGTAAAATATGCTGATTCCGTAGTTTTTAGTTTAAAGTCATTTGTCATGTCTGTTGTTTTTTTGCCAAAATCAATAGTTGTCTGATGAACAATATTAGTTTTAATACCATGCTCTAATTTTACCGCCGTTGTTATTTCTTTATCAGTATTACAAGACGCATCATCAATTTGAAACTGTAGTGTTGTTGGGTTTTCATTGATATTGTCTGGTGTAACATCCGCGCGAGTTAGCTTCGGGACGGACTTTTCCAAATCTAATGGGCGTGTGTGGGCTTGTTCACCTTGCGCTTCTTGCTTAGAAGGCATTGATTTTGGAGTTATTTTTCTATTTTTCGGTTTATTTTGTTTTATATGTTCAATAGCTTGAGTGATACCTTTAAATATAAGAATTTAATTATTATAATATTATTATTCTTATATTTTATAATATTATTAAATAATTAAGAATACTTACGTGGTTTGCCGGTAGCTCTTCGCAACTCGTACAAGTTATCTATAAAATCTGAAATTAAATGAAACATAATGAAGCAAATTAGTATACAGTTTTTGATAGAATCACCGGGCAATGCGCAAATTTACGAAAGCCTTTACTTGTTTTACTAGACTAACATTGTTAGTTCTTCAAATATCAATTTAAAATATATAAATTTATCATTACTTATTATAATTACTTACATTTTGTATCTGTGTATTCTTCTAACTTCATTAAAGATTCTTCTAACGCTAAAACAAAATTAAAATCATATTTAATAATTAATCATATGGATTTTGATTATAATCGACACTCTTCATTCCCAAAATTGGAATCCATCCATATACCTATCTACAGCAAACTTCTCCCCCTGTTTACCCTCCACTCCCCTCTCTGGAATACTTTTCCAACATCTTATGTAAAATGAAGTCTTTAGTGTGCCTTTTAAATTTGATGGAAATTCGTCGACAAAGAACACTACAGCAAACATCCCCCCTTTTCCTCCCTATTTTCCTCCCAATTTTATATCTTGATCGATAAAAAAGTTAAACAAATCAAGGAGCTTTCAAAATCAATTGAAAAATGCGGACAGACAGACGGACAAAAGCATTTTTGCCAAACTCGAACCTGAGACGCGTCGCTCGGCCAATTTCAAAGTGCAAGAAGCACACAAGCAAGAAATAACACAGCAAATAGCAGTAGTTAATACTGTGTCGCAATTTATAGCACCCAATTTTAGTCCTAAAATGTAGTTAGGTCTATCCTACTAATATTATAAATGCGAATGTTTGGATGGATGGATGAATGGATGTTTGTTCATGTCTCTTTCACGCTCTAACCAGAGGACCGATTTGGATGAAATTTGGAATAAATATAGGTTGTAATCTGGAATAGGACATAGGCTACTTTTTATCCCGAAAAAATAACGGGAACGGGAAAAAACTGCCACGCGGGCGAAGCTGCGAGTGGCCGCTTGTATAAAATAAATAAACAAAACTAGCTAGTATTCCAGTTAGTAGCGGCGGCGGCGATAGTTTTGCAACCTGTCACGCATGGAATACCAAGAAGGTACTGTACAAATGTGGATATGTCAAATATATCATCATACCTTTGCCTCTGACTGTCCCCATTCCTACCCTCAAAGAATCTTGAGTGGGTACTTGGGACTAAGTAAGATATCTACCGTGACCAAGGATGACAGTCGCGCAGTTATTTAATTTTAGTCATTAATATTATTAAAATAAATGAAATACTTACAGAAATGTTGAGAGATCGTCATAATTGTTTGTAAGAACTTAATGACATCTGGAAAACAAAATATTAATTAATAATAATGCTGGACAACCCACACAGCATCATCTAGCCCCAAGCTAAGCAGAGCTTGTGTTATGGGTACTAGATGACTGACATACTTAATACAATACATTACATGCATAGATATTTTTTATTATACACAGAAAAAACCCAGAACACCCGGAATAAATATTTGCAGATCGTGCAAACATTTATGGCAGGAATCGAACCCGCATCCTCCTGCGTCGCAGGCGGACATTCGCCCGCTGCGCCACATCGCGGACACATAAGAAATGAACATGAATCAGTGAGTGACTGAATAGTGTTATAAAAACCAGAACAGCTTTGGTTCATAAATGCAAAAACAATAACTTTTAACTTACCCATTTGACTATTTTGTTCAATCTCTGTAAACATTTCGAATAAATCTGAAATATAATTAAAATATTAGTTTTTTGTTGAAATTAATACCACTACTAAATAATAATAATATTAAATATTATTTATTTTAAATACTCATTAATTTTCACCATGCCTATTTCTACCACCAAGCAGCTTGCTGTGTTCCGGTTTGAAGGGTGAAATTACAGGCACAGGAGGCTTAACACCTGTATACCTCAGGTTGATGGTGCTGAGAAATGCATCGTAGGGCACGATCCTAAAAAGTGTGACCTACATGGCAATAATTTGTTATAGACGATGGTAACCACTTAACATCAGGTGGGCCATAAAAAAATAAGTAAGAGAGTAACCTGCAGGACTAACGTGACAAACACAAAACCACATAGGTAGCTCAGTTGGTTGTCTGCCTTCTGCGCTGTAGCTTGTGGGTTCGATCCCCATGAAAGACCAACTTTCCTGTAATGAACCTTAGATGGTTTTTCTCTGGTTAGGTTGCATTAAAAAAATATTTAAAAACGTATTCTTCTAGATTTTACTGTACAAAAAGCTTTGCGTAACTTAAAAAAGATGTTGTAAGAGAACTAGGTAAATATATACATTGAACTTACGTCCTTTAGAATGTTTGTGGAGCAAAGTATACATTTCATGTATATTCTGCATGCTAGTGATCCTTAGCAGTCGCTCCATATACACTATAACACTCCCGCGGGTGTAATAGGACATCGAGTCACAGAAACTGAATATATCTGGAATTGAGATTTTTTAGTGAATGGTCGTCACATACCGGGTGTAACAAGAAACATCTGAAACTGCGCATTCAGATGATTCTGATTACAAAAAACGCAAAAAAATTCGACACTTTCCGTTTTTTTCGTGTTTTTGTCATTAATATCAAGAATACATCATAAAATAAACATAAGTAGGTACCTAATTATCTTAATAAAAATGACAAAACACCAAAACCAGCAATCTAAATGAAATCTGATCGGTGCTTTGCCTTCGCGACGATCAACGACCGGGCGGCTGCGGAGCGTTGTACGCGGTTTTTTAATTGAATTACTTTTGAACGTATAAATTTAAAATTAATAAATAAGACACGGATAATCTCACCTCTTGACAAAGTTATTTTCTTAATCACTTCACAACCTTCTGAAAAAGCTGAAAAAAATGAAACGTTTGAATGAAGAACATGTGCTTTTATATACAATATAGTATTATAATATATCGCCGTAATAACGGCACTTTCCGCTTTTCAGTTTTCTCAGTGTGCCTTAAATGGTCAGTGTCTGGCATATACTTACACCTAGCGCCGGTTAACCGCTTAATTTTTCTCAAGAAGTCAATGGCATCCCCGTGGCCTGACCTGATGGGTATCTGCTTCAAAATATCCAGGAGTGAAACTGAAAAAGAATATTTGAACTAGGTAAAATAAGTAGTAGAGCTCTTAGTGAAGGGCTCGTCCGGGGCAGTACTACCACCATGCCTATTCCTGCCGCCAAGCAGCGCAGCGTGTTTGAAGTGTGTGACTGCCGGCGTAATTACAGGCTCATGAGGCTTAACACGTGTATGCCTCAGGTTGATAGACGCAGAGTAATGCATCGTAAGGTCACGTTTATAATGAGCGTGACCTGCGAGGCATAGGTATGGTAACCACTTAACATCGAATGGGCCATCTGCTTGTTTCATTAACAAGTCATTATAAAAAAAAGGCAAATTACAGGCACATGAGGCTTAACACCAGTATGTTTCAGGTTGGTGGACGCAGGGTACTGCATAGTAGGTGCAAGCCAATGCTTTGTTATAGGTGATGGTAACCACTTAAAATCAGGTGGGTCCTCTGCTTGTTCTGTCAGAGTTTTACGAAATTGTCACGGAGGTACTTACGTTTTTCTGTAACGAGTCTTTGTATATCCCGCGCAGCATTTTCAAGATTACTGGTCTGTGTGGCGTCTAGAAGACCCCACATGTAGGCTATGGCATCGTGTGATCTTGCTGCTCTTTTTATGAGACGAATCGCTGATACAATATCTGTAATGTAATATATAAGCAAAAATAATCATCTGTAATGTAATGTAATACATCTGTAATCTAAAATTATGACTGTTTATGTCCTTGTTTTGTACAATAAAGAGTTTTCTATCTATCTATCTATATAAGTACAACTATAAGCTTTCTGTGTAGTATCAGTATTTGAAGCCTGAACATAATATTTCTAGTCGGAAATTCAAAGCCTACGTTAAGATAAATCTTATGAAGAAAGCATACTATACCCTAGAACACGTGGCCAGATGTTCCGGTCGCTCTATCCATCGACAGCTAGGATATAGTTTTGCAATGTCTGTACTATTCTCTTATTTGAATTTATTAAATTGTAATACCTACTATTAGTTGAAGCGTAGCGTGTGCTGTCTTTTGAACTTCTGTTGTATATTAAGTTCTTGGTATGATTGCCTTAGCATGTTTTGTATACATTTTTCAAAAAGTTTTTATGAAAAAATAATTAAATTGTAAAGGAGGGGTACAGTCTGCTAATTAAATGTATTAAATGTGATATTTCGGTCCCAAGTTTTATCCCCATTATTGTTAGTTCCAGTGGGAATAAAAAATGAGACAAACGTCTTTTTAATTGGATGTTACACAGACATGTGATGTACACCACTTATGACTTTAAGAATGGCTGTACCTACCAATAATTATAATTTTTGTGTTTTTGGATTTATCTTCGTTCGGAATAGGATAATAAGTAGGTGATAAAAATAATAATAAAAATCAAAACAATGTGAAACGAAGCTCGCGGAGTCAGCTAGTTTAAAATATAATAAATGTTAACTTACTGTCTGTTTCGAACACCTTGAAGAACACCATCTGGACTTCACGCATGTTCTGTTTGCCAGTTATTTTGTAGATATTCATTAGTATATCCTTAAGATCTGTAAAACAGAAGCATTATCTAAAAACGATGTCATGGTAGAACCCCAAAATGAAAACTCGAGATATTTTTTTCTAGTGGTAACGCGCTAGTTGGGCATTATAGTGCATGTTCATAACGTGCGTAACCTGTGAGGCAATACTTTGTTATTAGATGGCACTTCACATCAGGTGGGCCAAAAATACCATAAATCATAAAGATATATCACCGATAAAAAGGTTTCTACTGCAGCACTCGCCACCACATTGGAACTTTTAAAAGTTTGAAAAAGTTACTAATAACTACTATTACATAGTGTCAAGGCTAAAACCAACCGGTTTATTGAAATTACGGGCACCTGAGGCTCAACACCTGTAAGGCTCAGGTTGACGGACGCAGAGTAGTGCATCGTAGGGCACGTTCCTGAACGTGACCTACGAGGAATTGCTTTGTTATACATGAAAACAACTTACTTGGATTTCCCGCTGCTTGCGTTAAATTCTCGAGCGCGTATTTGAATTCTGCAAACAATTCAAAATTGCATTAAATTCAAACAAATAAATAAATAAATATTTCAGGACATTTTTACACAACATCATCTAAGCCCCAAACTAAGCATAGCTTGTACTATGGGAACCAGATGAGTGATAGAATACTTATATACTTTATTTTTTGTAAATACATACCGTCAAAAATCAAGCTTAAAGTTATAACTTTAAACTTGATTTTCCACAAGTAGTATTTTGGCGCTTTAACATTTTTTCCTTTCCACTGACGATACGTAGAATACAATACAACACCCAGACACAGAACAAACATCTATATTCATCACACAAATGTTTGTTCTCGGTGGGGATCGAACCCACCACCTACAGCACAGAAGGCAGGGCTACTACAAACTGAGCTATGACGGCCGTCAAAAGAAAAACTATATTTAGACCCGCTTGCACAAGATCACTATTTAAAATTAGCCCTGTCATTATCTTTACCTGTTTATAAGAGATGGCAATAGTTTAAGCCCGTATCTTGTGTTTTGATTAACAGTTTTGGTTCTACTATGATTCCTAGATGAGTTAACATTATAGAAGACATACAAGCTGCTTCTCAAAGACTGCGCTACAAGTACTGCACGGTAAAATCGTTTCAAATCAGCTTATTTTTGTACGAGTGCCTAAAGAAAAACCGAAAAACAAAAGGTTTAGGATTACGGCAAAAATTTTGGATAAACCTATATATCTTCCAAGATTTTTTTATATAAATTCATAGTGTAAAATACCTCTGTGTCATCATTACTCTGTACTGATACACACGCCAATTCTGGGCGCGCTTTCAAATTGCTAAAGTGCGCGGACACGAATAGGCTTAAGCATTGTTTATCGTTTGACAGTTTTTTATAATTGTTGTGCAAGCGGACCTAACTAGCGAACCCCTGAACGGGTACCTACAGTGGGGGTTGATGTTTCGGGTGTTGTATCGACAGGGAAGTAGTAGTAGAGCTCGTAGTGAAGGGCTCGTCCGAGGAAATAGGTAGATACTACCGCCTATTTTTAGTTGGAGTTACTTACGATTTTCATTGGTAGCTTTCTTCATCAAAATGATTGCCTCCGTGAAAGACTTTACTTTCATCACTTGTACAAATTCCTTAACCGCTGAGCCCATATCTAAAAACAGTGATAATTAGTTTAAAAAACTCGTAAAACCAACTTTAACCTTAAAAAAAAAGAAAATGTATTACATCAAAACAAAATGAGGTTACAGTAAAAGAGGTTGGGTTCTTAAGAGTAATTACATTTACATAATTTTTTACACAACTTACATAAATATCTGCTAAGATAATGCTCAAGTAGGCTTACAATTAAATTCGTCACGAATAGTTCTTTTGGCGCTTTGGCAGCTGGTGCCACAGCACGCTCGCTCTGCTCGCTCGCCTCGAGCGTTTTTTTATGTTCCAACATAGCCTAACTTATATGTTGTATGAGTTGGACATTTTGACACGTGACCCACTCAATCCCTAGAGCGATATTATTATGAGAAAAATCTGAGAAATATTCGCAATAATAACGGTTTATAATGTCTATAATAATCTAGAATACCCAGTAGTGTTATATTATATTGTAAAAAATTTGAATAAATGATTAATAATACAAGCTTAATTTAATTATGAATTACTTAATATGAAAAACATTCAAATCGGTCTAGTTATTTCGGAGCCTTTCAATACAAGCAAACAAACAATCAAATCTTTCCTCTTTGTAATATTAGTTTAGATTATAGGTAATTATGATTACTCACCATTTGTTCTCGTGCACGATATTAAAAGCAACATCGTAGAAGGCAAATCTGGAACAAAAATACTTAGATGTTATGGCCGGGTAGTGGTCTGACCTCGCTAAAACTAAATCGTTAAAACTATTTTTTTAGTACTGCTTGCAAGATATCAGAAAAATATATAATGTACAGTTTTTTTTACTTGTACAGTTTTATTATAGTATAGATTTATAGAATGTGGTACTAATAAATTCAGCGTAATGTTGAAATAATTGCACTATATTTTGTCTTTTGCATGGACAGGAGGTTTCAAATATGATCGAAAAAATAGCTTAGGGTTAGCGTTAAAGTAGTATTTGATAAGGAAACGTCAGTTTATTGCTTACCGACTTCAGACTTTAACTCTTCCATGACACTCGCGAACTCAGCAGGCTGACCACCCGTCATGTACAGAACCACCTGCCTAGCACCACTAATTCCTGAAACAGACATGACACTTTAGTGAAAAAAAACTACTAATTATTACTACTACTAGTACTAGTGAAACGCGCGCAATTTCGCCCACGTGGAGTTATTTTCATCAACTCCCGCTATAACTTTTTAGGGGTTGAATTTCGGAAATTCCTTCATCTAAAAACCCTAAAAATTTCAAGTCTGCGACCAGTGGTTTAAGCTGTGCGTTGTCTATATGTCAGTCAGTCAGGACAAAGATTCTCATAATTGACGATATTCCTAGATTAGTTACATATTTGACGACCGATGTGGCGTGGCGGGCGAATGTCCGCCTGCAACGCAGGTTCGATTCCCGCCTTGGGATAAGTGTTTGTACAATCTGCAAATATTTATTCCGGGAGCTCTGGGTATTTTCTATGCATAATATAAAATATCTATGTATGTAATGTATTGTATTAAACGTATCAGTTATCTAGTAGGTACCCATAACACAAGCTCTGCTCAGCATAGGGCTAGATGATGCTGTGTAAATATGTTCGCATAGTATTTAATTATTTTTAATAACTTACCGTCACTATGGTTTGGTGCCTCGTGTTTGTAATAGTCACAAACTTCGTGTATGTCTGCAAGAAAATACGAAATTACTTATTTAAATACTTGAAAGTTTAAAATCATTGGTTTTGATAGATTATGAATATAATAATTTAATGATTAGTGAAACGCGCGACTTCGTTCGCGTGAAGTTATTTTCATACAAACTTCAACCCCCACTGTACCCGTATAGGGGTTGAATTTCAGGAATTCCTTAGCATGCATCTACACACCTAAACCGGTATGCCATGAAACTAAGGACGTACCTCTGACTACCCCTCGTAATCATCCTCGAAGAATATCGAGTAAGTACTTGGTACTAAGAAATCGGACGGAATATTTACCGTGCTTGGGGATTAAAGTCGTGGTGCTATTCATTTTATTATATAGGCCTTTCCAATTAAGCTTGGTTCAATTTTAGTAATATTTATTTATTTATTTATTTACAAGTTCTTAATAGACTAAGTGCAAGAAACAAAAAAGAACACTAAAAATCGCAGTAGTAAAAACTGTGTCGCGATTTGCAGCGCCCAATCTTAAAACTAAACAGCTGAGTATAAAAAAAACAATAAATCAAAGTAAAAATAACCTACATATTATCTAAAATATTAACTAACACTAAATATAAGAAACGGTTTAACAGCAGTTACTCAACCTTGTATGTGTGTGTGGGAGGGTGTATGTGTGTGTGGGTGGGGGGGGGGGTGCGTGTATAAGGGCGGGTGCGTTTTAGTCATAGTGTTTTTCTATCATTTTTTATCATTTTGGTTGTATAAGAGTCTCAGTTTCAGTGTAGGTGAGGGTGAAAAGCCATTTTTTTATACTGACTTTACATTTCTTATGTGTCATGGGATATATTATAATAGATGTATACATTTATTATATATATATAATAGATGTAAGCGTAGGTACTTACGTCTTTCCCCGGATACTTTTTCCATGATCTCTACAATGCCATCGAAATCAGAGTGTCCATTAAGCCTTTTAATTTTCTCGAATCCTCTAAAAACATCTGAAAATAATAATACTATGGTGTAATGATATTATTATGACTAGCAAAACGCACACCACTTCGCTCGCGTGATTTATTTTTCATACAAACTTCAACCTGTGCTGTAGCACTAAACGGGTGTTTAGGGGTTAAATTTGAAGTCTCTACGACAGGTCTACTCTTAGAAACGAGAACTAGAAGTTGAACATATTATGAATCACTTTGTGACAATTTTTGTAGGTAATTAAACTTAACCTCTGTTGTTGAAAGAAAGCTAAAACTATGCTCTAATTTACCTTGTTCATTAGTAAATGCATGAATTAGGTCCACAATAACAGGTATGGTATCTGAAAATAAAAATATAATTTACGTATGTGTTAGACGCATATCGGTTCTGGGGCCATAGCACGAGTATTTTTTGTCATTTTTTAGGGTTCCGTGCCCAAAGGGTAAAGGGACCCTATTACTAAGACTCCGCTGTCTGTCTGTCGGTCTGTCCGTCTGTCACTAGGCTGTATCTCATGAACCATGATAGGGAGAAAGTCGAAATTTTCACAGATGATGTATTTCTGTTACCGCTATAACAACAAATACTAAAAAACAGTACGGAACCAATCGTGCGCGAGTCCGACTCGCACTTGGCCAGTTTTTGTTTTTATACGACTAGCTGATAGAACAAGCAGATGGCCCACCTGATGTTAAGTGGTAACCATCAATAACAAAGTATACCTCGCAGGTCACGTCCGTTAGGAACGTGCTTTACGATACACTGTGTCCATCAACCTGAGGCATACAGGTGTTAAGCCTCATGTGCCTGTAATTACACCGGCGCCCACACCCTTCAAACCGGAACACAGCAAGCTGCTTGGCGGCAGAAATAGGCATGGTGGTAGTACTTCCCAATTTGGCCTATTTATTATATTTATTTTACAGGGCATAGTAGTTTGTAAGTAGTAATTGTTAGTAGTTAGTGTTATAGTAGTAGCGCCAGTGTAGTAGTTTGAAAGTAGCGCCAGTGACGGAAAAATTGAGGAGCAATAGGCTAGCGTGGCATGGACATGTCATGAGGAATGAAAGTCATGTTACCAGGAGAGCGATGAACATGTGTTGATGGATATGTGGGTAGAGGTAGACCAAAGAAAAGATGGATGAATTGTGTGAAAGATGACATGGATAAGAAAGGAGTGAGTACAGATATGACGGCTGATAGAGGGGAGTGGAAGAAAAGAACATGTTGTGCCGACCCCACATAAAGTGGGATAAGGGCAGGAAGATGATGATTTTACAGGGCACAATTATCTGTAAGTATCTGTCGGATACTCACTGGTGTTATCTTGAAGCGTGTTGGAGAACTTGATGATATATCTCCATGACCTCGATCCACGGCACACTTCCAGGAATCTGAACACATCCTCACGAGCTGGAGATAAAATTACAGTTACAAATGTATCTTAAACTACTACGCTATACTAAAATCTTCCTATTATTCCAAAAAAATCCTTCGTAAAGATTGGGATTTAAATCCTCCCCTTGAAACGGGGATGACCTACGCCATCGGGAATTTAATCGCACTCGACGAAATACTCCCAGAGTTATTGTTATACGGTACTGATGTGCATGCATTCAATTCATTACCAACCTTTACTATAAAAAACTTACTTTTAAGATGGGCTGTGGTCTTAATATACGTCACAGCTTCTTCTTCCTCTGAAAACCATAAAGAAAAGAGGTTAAATCAATCTTTATTATATACTTAGTATGTATTTACAAAAATCATCATCATCAATCATCAATCATCATCATCAATCAATCAATCATCTAGTTCCCACAAGCTATGCTTAGTTTAGGGTTATGATATTATGTAAAAAAGTCCATAGCTATTTGTTTATATTTTGATTTGGTAAGGGATTTTTGTGACAAAAAATTATAAAGTAGGTATTTTCTATAGCACTAAACACAGAGCATAGTGCCTTCGATAAACAAATAAATACTGACATCAATTTAACACATTTTTTTTTACAGTTTATAGTCAAACGTTTGACCGCAGTCTCACCTGATGTTAAGTGATGCTATCGACGCTTACCTAGACACCCAGACATACAACAAATATCTGTGTTCATCACACAAATGTTTGTTCTCAGTGGGAATCGAACCCATAGCGCGCAGAAGGCAGAGCGACTGCCAACTGAACTGTCGTGGCTACTTGTTTGAGCTTGTGTTATGGGTACTAGATGACTGATATACTTAATACAATACATTACATATATAGATACCCGCAACCTCTTGCGTCGTAAGCGGACTTTCGCCCGCCGCGCCACATCGGTATATATATGTACAACTTCGAATAAAACTGTGTAGGAAAGCATAATTGGAAGAAACTACACAATAATTTAAATAATCGATTCGCAGAATTAATAAATAATTGTGCGTAATACGGTTTATAAACACAAAACGGTATATTATTGGTACAGATGCTTCGCGAGGTTGTAGTTTTAACGAAAAAATTGTTTAAATAACTAGTCACTGGCAAATAAGGCCGGTCGCATAATCACAAAATGTACCTCCTATTTCTACCGCCAAGCAGTGATGCTCGCATTGCTGAGTTCCGGTTTAATAATGTTAAATAGAATAAAACATGATTTCATGTCTCATTATACAATCAAATAGATATAAAAATAGGTGTAGTAGAAATAAATTCAGATATTGATGGATGTAAACATACAGCGCTGTTTTTCAATTTACCCCTCTCGGGTTCTTTACCGAGGAATTTGAAGCAGGCGCGGAATACATTTACAACATTAATAACTAAGGTAGTAAAGTAAAGTGATCAGACTTAAAAAAAGAGAAGTACATAAGAAAACACTTAAACACATTAAAATATGAAATACGCCAAACGGACGATTGATCTAAGTTCTAACCACGTCTATGGTTAAAACGTCACTTAAAAACAAACGTTATTTGATAATGTGCGGTTGGCTTAGCAAGTGAACGGTTTTTGTAGCTGCCTGTATGTATCACAAAAACTGTAAAAATGCACAAACAAAAATTGGTATAGACAATGTTTGCTGTCTAGTGACGTAAGGAGGGTTCATTTTAATGAAGTAGGTACTAAATTAATACGGTTATTCAGCGTAGTCAGAGACAAGTCTAAGGTAGTTAACAAGCATTTTGTCGCATAAGAACGATATCACAATGTTGAACGGTTTTAATTAGCTGTGGTTTCATTGTTGTTATTTTTCCAAATATAGGTAACAGTTTCTTTCGATGTGGTAGTAGAGCTCTTGCTGAAATAATAAGTTATTTAACTTGCTGATAGAGCAAGCAGATGACCTACCTCATGTAAAGCGGTTACCATCGCCTATAACAGGCTATTTGAAATACTTACTCCAAGTTCCAGTAAGTTTCAATAGAATATCGCGTCCTTCCTTTTGGTCTGAAAATAAAACAACATTTTATAAAAAATCTGTGTTGAAGAGGTGTTTGGAGCCAGCAAAAAGAATCACGCATCCGTAAGCCATTACTGTTGGAATATAGAACTTAAGGTGGAACAAGTCGTTACTATTTCCATACAAACGCTGTAACTGAATATCTCTACTATTTTATTAACGTGCGTCCGAAGTTAAGTTTGATACTGAATTATGTTGCCGTTATCTAGGCTCGTTACCCTATATTCTACAGTAAAAACAGATTGACATAAAAGTTACAAGCGTCGAAAGATTTAGTACTAAATCTAAAAACGCTTGTAACTTTCAAGGTAATCTGATTTTACTGTAAAATATAGAGTGACTTTATTCTGGATGGCAAAGTTTATCTGTTGCGTTAAATCGCGAAGAGTGGAGACAGGAAAAGAGGGCAGCGATGCAGTAGTATACAGGGTGTCACAGAAGTCGACGTCAAGATAAAAAAGATAGTAGGCAGAGTCATAACCGTTAGTAGGCTTGCCCAGCAAATCATACTCACAGCTTAGTCGGCCTTATCCACAGGAAAGACATGGTCAATACATAAGCTGACTATATGTCGTGGGTTTCCTCGTGGTGTCTTCCTTTCCCGTTTGAGAACACTAGCATTTGCTTAATAAATAAACCAGTTATAGCAAACTAACAAGTTTCACAATAAAGATGAAATATAGTCAAATTACCTATTGTTCGGAGGGCATTCATCATCGGTGCTGAAAGAAATGGTCCTGCAAAAGAAATAAAGATATCTGAATGAACATGAACGAATCACAGTAGACAGGTCTCGGGTGATAGATAGAAAGAGGGAGCAGATCCGCGCCGTCTGTTCTAGTGTAGGCTTCTGACGCGTCATGACACGTGGGCTGGCTTAATGTGATTCTGATTTTTTCATAGATAATGGTATGGTACCCTTCATGCCCGAGTCCGACTCGGAAGTGGCCGGTTTTATTTACACCCGATATTGAATTTTCCAAGAAATGTGTGTAAGTAATTAATATTAGATTTAGTATATTAGCGAGGAAAAGTTAGAACAAGTGTAATGTGGCCTTTGCCCTGCAGTGGGGCAGGATAGGCCTAAAAATAAATAAATAATTGTGTAAATTAGATGTAAAATCGATAAACGTACGAGTAAGTTAGAGAATTAAGAAATTACCTTCAGGAACGATGCCCGGTCCTATAATCAGTTTCTTTTCGGCAAGCACTTCGTCATTATGCCTTGGCGGATATTCCACGAAAACAGGTCCTTGGGGAGGTTTCAGAGCATGTAACATGGGCGGGTAAGCGTGAGGTAACATGGGTTGTTTTTCCACCAAAGGACGTGGTTTTCGTCGAGGGTAATTGTTTTTAGGTCCATTCAAACGGCCAGAGCTCTCTATGCTGAGATTTTCAGCTTGCTTTTCAACCTTTTCGACTTCAGTTTGATTTTTCTTTTTATATATTCCAGCTAATTGCTTGAGTAAATACATTTCGGCGTCGTTTATTTTGTGCTCTGAATTTGAATATGCATCCAAGAAGGTTTTGATTGAAGAATAACTGCCTTCATTTGTTTGAAGGTTTGATTCTGCCGATATTTTCGATGCGAAGACCTGTTGATATTTGAAATATTAATATTATTATTATAGTGTCCATCAATAGAAAAAGTATCTCTTGTCAAGCGCGACATATCTCACGTTGCACATCTTAGCCCGGCTGAAAACTAAAGACATGTATGTACCTAGGTATGTTACAACAAGGATGACATTAGGGGATGGAAATGTAGAGCACAAAAAAAAGATTAACCCGTAGGTACGGTAGACATTTTTCCAATCTCTTAGTACTAAGTACCCCACTTAAGATTCTTTGAGGATATTTATTCTTTATTAGTCCAAATATTTCCCTCCATTTGCAAGTAGTTTTTATTCAATACGAGGTAGGATGCAATCCAACCTTTATGCCTTAGCGGTTGTTGGTACTTTTTTATTACACTTTATAGGTACCTAAACGTTTGACCGCAGTCTCACCTCATGTAAAGTGATGATGCGGTCGACGAGTGTCGCCGCTTCCCTAGAAGATACCTATTCACTCTTCTCTTGAAAACATCCAAATGATTTGTGGGTGTATTCCTGATTGGGGGCGTATTCCAACTGTTCCCGTTAGAGACAATAACACGTTACTCGATTAAAGCAATTAAAAAGTTTACTTACGATTAGGAATACACAAGTCCACGTTTGCGCGTCCATGATGGTAGCACTTAGCGGCCAGACAGTATCTGTATTCCACTAACAGTAACTTTACTGAGTAGTAATTTATATAAAATATATAATGTCAATAATATACAGCTGAATAAATATGGATGTTTACATACGGCGAAATTAACGTACTTACGTATTTGAATGTGACTGGCTTAAAAACTGTGACGATCAGTGGATCATACTGTCTGTCTTATGTCTAAACTCTACCTAATCTAAAAGAGTTCTACTACTATGTAAAAGCTCTCCCGCTCATCCGAGGAAGTACTACCACCGTACCTATTTCTGCCGCTAAGCAGTGATGCTCGCATTGCTGTTCCGACTAGGCTGTGGGGGCCGGTGAAATTACAGGCACATAAGGTTTAACACCAGTATGCCTCAGGTTGGTGGACGCAGGGCAGTGTATCGTAGGGCACGTACCTGACGTGCGTGATCTACAAGGCAATGCTTTGTTATAGGTGATCGGTACCACTTATCATCAGGTTCTTAATTTGTTGAATTTTTGTGCGTTTTGTTTCAACTATTTCATGCCTACTTATCAATAATAATTTGTATGCTCAAATGACAAGATTTAGTGCTTTATATACTTATCACACTTTGGCATCTGTTTCTGTACACAAACAATAATGATATTAGATAATGATAAATTTATAAATAATTAATTGTTACCTAATAGTTTGTCTGTACTTCTGATTCCCATTGTACGAGCTTTTTATATGAATACCTGATGGACAAGCGATTGCCCACTTATTTTGAAGGTTACCTATAACAAAGCATTGCCTCGTAGGTCACGTTTGTTTACGTGCCCTACGACGCACTGCTTTGTGTCTATCAACCTGAGGTATACTGATGTTTAACCTCGTGTGCCTGTAATTTCACCGGCCCCACACCCTTCAAACCGGAACATGCTGCGTTGCTTGGCGGCAAGAATAGGCATGGTGCTAGTAGGTACTTCCCCGGACACTAAGTAGTACTACTACTACGTACTACTACTACTTAATGTAGTTGCGTTTTTAAGAGCTTGTACCACACATTCAAACGTTCATATTTATTTATCTACAAGAATCTTAAAATGCTTGACTTTGGATATCCGAACATTTAGATCTCTTAGTATCAAGTTAGTAGTACCGACTTCTGATTGCTTGAGGTGTCTAAGGAACGGTCCTAATATTACATTGGCATATACATACACTTTGCTGTAGTTGGTACTCCATACGTGACAGGATGCAAGACCATCGCCTGCCTGTTGCCTGCTTGAATACTAACCGGACTAGAACACAATATAACACCCAGACACGGAACAGACATCTATGTTTATCACACAAATGTTTGTTCTCGGTGGGGATCGAACCCACCACCTATAGCACAGAAGGCAGGGCTGCTACGAACAGGGGGCTGATCACATATCTTCTGTTATTATTAGATACTAACAGAATTACATGATTAGGGGGCTGTGACGGCTGCTAAAACGCTGTGTAAACGAAAATGTATTTTTTTAAAGTAACACTTCTAATGCGACTTCCAACAAGGTTGCGTTAAACGTTTAACACTACCATGGTATGAAAGCACTGTTCTTTCTCTCATAGCCAGTTACGTTTCGTATATTAAAGAAGTTTTACTACAGCCGCGTGGTCTAAAACACTCGTTTTTTTAAACCAACCGACTTTTCTTTTTTTTTCTGACATAACTTGACTTAAAACTATTTCAACATCTACTTTACACTGGCATAGATTATCTGTTGAATGGAAGACATGTACCAAAAAAAAAGGCAAAATGTGCCCGTGTATCGCCCAAAACCTCAACTTAAGTAGGTACGTACTGCACACGCGCAATAGTTTTATATAAAAATATTCATGTAGAAACAAGGCGAGTGTTTAAAATAAAATAAATTAATAATTCCGACGTTAATTAGGAACACTTGTACAAAGTGACGTAGGTATTACGTGTATGTATGACACGATGTGATAGTTGCCTCGTGACCGAAAGGCCTATGCAATATTTAAGAACTATTTCTAGAACAATATCATAATACGCACTGAGTTATAATAAAACAAAATTCAATTTAAAATACTTTTATTTACTTATTTTAATGCTTTGGTACACTAATCTATACATACAATACATAATACGAATGAAATGCTAAACAGATTGAATAAATATAACGAAACAAGGTACAGTCAGCTGCACTGGAATGTATACAATTTGTAACTTTTAAAATGGTTTCACAGCGGTGCTAAAAACATTTACACGACAATTATTCAAAAAATAAGTGAGGTCATCAACTAATTTCATGACTTTCTAGTTTTTGAGGTGTAAGAGTTCATTGTTTTGCTGAAATACCGTTGTGAAAGTTACGAATTGTATACATTCTAGTGCAACTGACTGTACATCCTGGGTTGAAGTCCAAATAGGAACCTATTAAACTAGTCCGGTCAATTTAGACATAACAAAAATTCCCGGAATGCCAAATTTTGGTGGAGAGCTGGGGTTTACCATTATAACAAATACAGTTTTAAAAATCCCCATCGATCCTAAGTGTGCTTTAAAAGTTATTCGGGGTGCTTTAAAATTTGAGGTTTTTTGGATTATTCTCGAAAAACGGTATGTTTTATCAAAAAAAACTTCATTCCAAAGTTGTAGATCTTAAAATTTTCTACGTGCTCAGATCTGAAAATCCTACCGAAGTTCTTTTACACGCAAATAATTTATATCTCGCTATATTTATTCAATCAAATAAAATACCTAGATATGAATTGATAATTTTACACAACATTATTTTATAAATTGTATTTAATAATACTAATTAAATTACAGGGAGAGTACGATTTTCTAGAAAAATATTAATTTAAAAAATATTCTTAAAAATCAAATATAATTTAATTTAAATTCTGCTTTAGTTGTTATATTAAGTGACGAAGACTAATATTACAGGAACTAAAATAACAAGCACTTTTTTGTTAAAATGATTTTTTCTGATCTAACGCTTGGTTGCGAGGAACTGGGTATCTACTCTAAAAAACGATAAACGAAGTTTCGTATTGTCGTTTTGTAATATACTGCAGGGCAACTCGGTAGCCGTCAAAAGTCAAGTTGTCACTGTCTGACATGCCGCGTAGTGTAACTCAAAACGACAATACGTTTCCTTCGTTTATCGTTTCTAAGAGTAGACCTGCAGGCGCTTAGATTTAGATTCTAGCTTAAAGACGTTTCAAGATGATCCCTAGATAATTACTGAATAAATGCTTTTTGTAATAAAAGTATTGATAAGTTTATAATTTTTCGAGGTTTTCATTAAATGTTAGTTTCATTATTACAATGAAATTTGGTATTAATTAAAGCAACTAACGCCCATATACTCAAACGTAACTTAATTTAATCGCGTCTCAAGTCGCGATTTTATGACAATTTGCAATGAAAGTGTGTAAAAAATTCGTCACTTGAGACGTAATTATATTTAAGTTGCGTTTGGCTGATTCGTTTTCTGTCATCTTTGGAAGCAACATTGTATTTTCATTTTAATTGTTTTTCTAGTGTTATTTTAAGTTCTGATGGGTAATTTTGGTGGTATTTTAACCATCATTACTTGAGATCTTAGCACAAGTGTGAACATCTTTTTCTTCAAAACCGATGACGGCTGACTTTACTTTTTTTACCGACTCGACTTGACTAAAAAGAATTTATTCAACCCACTTGACATTGGCAAAATTGTCCGCAAGACGGACAGATGCCACAAAAAAAAAAAGTTGCGTTTGATTATTCGGTCGTAAGAATCTCAGATTTAAGAATCTCTCAAGTGACGAATTTTTGACAGATTTTCATTGCAAACCGTCAAAAAATCACGACTTGAGACTGCGTTTGAGTGTTCGAGAGTAAATGTTACGTGTTTGAATTTTGAACACGATGGAAAAAGGTGGGGCCTCTTGCAGCCATCTTAAAATGGCGATCGGGGGGGGGTAATTGTGTATTTTGTAGCAAGCAAACTCCTTTGCAACTGGATTTTGATTGAAACAAAATATACAATCACCCTTCAGATCTCTACTTCTATAAATTGTAATGAGTATTATTTTAATGTAACACTTGACTAAATCGTGTTTTACTACTTAGATTTATTATATTTTAAAATAAAATTGTATTAATTTACAAGTAGATTATTTACAACTTGACTTTGGTTTGATGTTGTATAAAGCATTTTTAGACGATAAAGCGAGCTGGATCCAGCTTCAAATTATCAGAAAATGTCTTAAAAAAATTAATTTACCTAAATTAAAGGGATCAATTTGTCTGTTGCACACCAAAATATTATAAGACTTGCTTACAGAACAAGTAGATGGCCCACCTGATGTTAAGTGGTTACCATTACCTATAAAGTATTGCCTCTTCAAGTTCGTTCATGAGCTTTTTTTTTGTTTTATTGATGTATGACAAACAATATAAAAAATTTCCGGCGTGCGTCAAAAGTTTTTCTATCAGACATTTTATGACGACTGTCAAGCATTGTTTGAAGACTGCTGATCGTCTAAAAATGCATTAAGCTAGAGAATATTAAGTAATACAACTAAAACTATCATAAATACATAGTTTAAAGCTTTGAAGATGTTTTGATTTTAAGAACATATACTGTCACTAGAATTCTTTATAAATTAATATTAAACCTTCCTTACATTATTTATAAATAATATAAGGAGTTACTATTGTAAGAAGTTCTGTTTAGCTGAGAGAGTATCGAAAATTGTGAAACAAAAAAGAAGTGACAGCGAAGAGAAATGACGTCATTAGTTAATCTTTGATCAACTGAACATATAAGTGCGAGTGTGCACCCGCAAACAGCGTGGGTAATAAATTATTTTCACTGTGACATTTTTTTACTAGCCTTATATTACCATGGTATATGACAGGATAATCCAAAGTTTTCAAGCATTTTTTTTATGCTACTACTGGTGGAACAAGTATACGGCCCACCTGATGTTAAGCGGTAACATCACCTATAACAAAACCTTGCCGTGTAGGACACGCACCTTAGGTACGTGCCCTACCTGCGTCCACCAACTTGGGAAATACTGTTATTTAGCCTCATGTGCGTGTAATAACACCGATATATTTACCTGTGGCGCGGCGGGCGAACGTCCGCCTGCTCTTTCTCCACACAAGTGGGGTCGGCACAGACAGAGAACAAACATCTATGTTCATCACACAAATGTTTGTCTTCGGTGGGAATCGAACCCACAACCTACAGCGCAGAAGGCTGAGTTACTACTGAGCTGTGAGGCCAGAAAATATTAGTTTCAAGGTAAAATCATCTTGGTGCGTAGATGTTTACTAAGAAAGTGTTCTTCTAGGCTTGGTCGCGAGGAACTGGCGTTTAGATTCACCTAGATATAAGACGTTATTGCGAATATTCTTGAAATACCTATTGACTTCGACTTTGAAAGGAATTTCCGAAATTCAATTCCTAGACGGGTACAGCGGAGGTTGAAGTTTGTACGAAAATAACTTCTCGCGGACGAAGGTGCGCGTGTTTCGCTAGATTCATTATAATTTGTGACAGACACTTTCAGGCAATTATATTCATAAACATCCTAAAATGTATAGCATAGTAACAAAAACAACAGTCTTAAATTATTTGGCTAAAGTATTCTACAGTCGAAATATAACAAAATATAAATAAGTACTAGTTTGTCCTAAATCTGTCGCTAAGTAACATATTTTGTGCACAGTAATTAGGTGGAATTAACATTACTAATTTGATTAGGTGCTAATTTTGTTAATTCTCTATAGTTAAATCTTATTTGACAAAACTAAAACAGAATTTTCTTTTATCTATACCAATTACAAGAATCTTTGAATTCCCGAAATACATTCTCCGTACGGGTACAGGGTATAATAAATAGTTACCCCTTACGTTGTATTCGTAACTTCTTAAGTTAAATCTTCTATGAATACAAAGGGCTGTCTACTTAGTTCGTGAACGACTGAATTCCCGAAATACATTCCCCGCACGGGTACAGGGTATAGTAAAAAGTTACCCCTTACGCTGTATTCGTAAGAGGTACGTTTCACCCTTATATTCTATGAATACAAAGACCTGTTTACTTAGTTCATGAAATGAAATCGTGGGGTAGAGTTGGGGTAACAATTATAGTTTTATAAAGAAGGGTATAGATATTAAAAATGTAATTTTTAGTGTTGTCAAACTAAATTTAACCTTAGAGTAAGTATAGAATAACCACTATAATCTAATTTAACTATTTAGTACATTTTATGAGAATACTTATTGCAAATTTATAAACTAATGTTACATCTTATATATATGACCGACGAAGAGAATAAATGATTTTTTTGCGATGCTCTCTGACTAAAAATATGTTAAATAATAATAAATTATGGTCGCCATTTTGATTTTTGTGAAAGTCCATAGACTAAAAATAAAATGGCGGGTCCGGTGGACCAATCAGAGAACTGCATTTAGCATGACTTATATTATTGCCCGTTTTTCTAGCACCAGAAGAGATATATTCAATTATTTTGAGATAAAATATGACTCATACTGATTAAAACTTAACTTGCTCTGTGGCAATATCAGCACTTAACTTGGTCTGTGGCAATATCAGAGAGCATCATTTTTGAATACCATAGAGAATAAAATACTTACTCTACATTTTTACACAACAGGTATTGTCTATGTTCTAAGGACGACTAAATATTTACAGATTATAAAATATTCATGTTTGGGCAGTTTTTGTCAACTATTGGTCGCAGTCTTTTAATAATAAATTGTTTAGAGAGCTTTAATAACAGTCGAAAAATAACAATATGTTTGGATGGATGCCCGCTTTAAACTTCATCTGAGATCTTACATACTCGGGTGTGGTAAGCTGTTCTAGCGGTGGTAGAGCAGCGACGGAGACCTTAAGGCGGCCTAAAACTTCCATACAAGAGTTAGCAACTAGCTCATACAAAATTACGTATCCCAACTTGCACCTAGATTAAAAATATAAATAACTGGCGGCGCCTCCCGGCTTCGAACGGGTTTTAGTAAGGATCCTTAATTTTTTGGAAATATAATATAGCCTATGTCACCCGCGGATAGTGTAGCTTCCCAATGGTGAAAGAATTTTTTAAATCGGTCCAGTAGTTTCGGAGCCTATTCAATGCAAACAAACAATCAGATCTTTCCTCTTTATAATATTAGTATAGACTACACGACTTTAGGCAAGCACGGTAGATATCCCCTCAGATATCTTAGTACCAAGTACCTATTCAAGATTCTTAAAGGATGATCTAATGGGGTAGTCAAGAAGTTCGCCCAAATTTTACATTAGACACATACATATGACACCATACTTGACAGGTTGCGAAGCCGTCGCCGCTGCTAGAATACTATCTTTCCTCGCTATGTTTTTTTCACCTTTTGAGATCACTGCCATTGCAGTCATATTTTTTTTAATACAAAAATCTATTGTACATAATGATGTATTTCTGTTGCCGCTGTAACAACAAAAACTAAAAACAGAATAAAACTAATATTTAAAGGGGCTCTCATACAACAAACGTGATTTTTTTGCCGTTTTTACTAAAGTAAAGGTACGGAACCCTTCGTGCGCGAGTCCGACCCGCACTTGGCCGGTTTTATTTTCATCTGAGATACCATAATCAGATATTTTCAGGGTATGTTGTTGGGGTATGTTTGCATTGAAGTATATGTAATTTCTTTAAATATTTATCTCTTTATTATTGTTTGTGTTTAAAAAAATGAATTTATTTTTTTAAATCACAGTATATGTAATATTTTATTTTTGGATAGCTAATCGTTTGACTGCCATCACACGTGATGGAAAGTCTAAACTTAGTATTACTTATACCCTTATACTAAGTTTAGACTTTCCATCAGGTGTGATGGAGATGGAGCACGCTTGTATGAACCACTTGCTCACTCTTGTCTTGAAAACTCCTAAAATATCTATCTATACCAATTATAAGAATTTTTATCCTGACTGACTGACTGGGATATAGACAACGCACAGCCTAAACCACTGCTCGTAGAGACTTGAAATTTTCAGAGTATATTCGTTTTGGTGCGTAGAGTACTAAGAAAGGAATTTCTGAAATTCAACCTCTAAACGTGTACAGCGGGGGTTGAAGTTTGTATGAAAATAGCTTCACGCGGACGAAGTTGCGCGCGTTTCACTAGTTTCCATCTATAACTTTATCCCCCGAATACTTAAACGCATCTGAGATTTAAGCAAGTGACGAATTTTTGACAGATTTTCATTGCAAACAGTCAAAAAATCGCGACTTAAGGGGTAAATCCCTTCAGATCTCTTAGTACCAAATGTTGTGTGCTTAAGTTTTTTCGGTGACGTAAGTTATAAACACCACTAGCGGTCACCCATCCATATACTGACAAGCGGAACGCTACTTAATCATGTTTAGAGATCTTTACTTAATTACCAAAGTTGACATGACGACAAACAAAATTGACAAACCACGTGCCTGCGCAGAACGCATTTCTCATATAAGTTTTCGTTCTGCGCAGCCCACGTGATTCCTCAACATTACGTCATATTTAATGACGTAAACTTTGAAACATTATTCTTAGGTATCCTACTATACTATAAATGCGACAATTTAGATTATTTGTTTAAATAGATCGATTTAAATTAATTTTAGATGTCAGAGTTATTTATGTGAAAAAACCCGAATATTATTTATCTCTAGAACAAATTTGAATGTAAGTTCAATCACAATACCGGCTGTACCAATTTGGTTGAAATTTATAGAACTCGTGACTTGAGAACAAGGCAGCTATAGATCTTGTTGTCCGCTTACGAGCGAAGACAGGGGCGAGAGCTGGTTCACAACAACATAACTGAAAGCTATTTATTGCATAACTTAAATAAATTTAGATTTAAAATAAATCTAAAATGTATGATCATAAAAATAAAACACAATACAAACTAATTAATAGGATCGATACTGTAATTTGCAGGCATGGTAGACAACCTCTTAGATCTCTTGGCACTTCACCCTTGAGAACGCTTAGGGGGTAGTTAGAGATACTACCAAACATTGTATTTGGCACATGCTCGGTAAACCTCCCCTCAGAATAATAATTCTAAATACTTGAAATCATTTATAACGTTGAAGGGGTAGTCAGAGCCACGTCGAAGCATGGTTTTTGACACTTTTTGCAAAGTTGCAAAAATACAAAGTTTTCATATTCGTCACCAATACAGATATTACCTCTGACCACAAGGATGTGTAGATAGAGTTATCTGAGGCACGTCCAAATTTTGCACCCACCTTGAAAAACCGCTACAAAGGATTTGTCACAGCAAAATTAACCTTACCACGTTGTGATACGAGCTATTCAGTTGGATGGTGTATCCTTCCGCGCGGTGAACGAGACGATAGAACGAATGCCTTTCACTGAGGTCTGAAATAAATAAAATTAATTAATAATAATATTTTTTTTTATACAACTTGTTGATGGAACAAGCAGATGACCCACCTGATGTTAAGTGGTTACCATCGCCTATAACAAAGTACTGCCTCGTAAGTCACGCTTTTGAGGAACATGCCCTACGACGCACTGCGTCCATCAACCAGAGGCATACAGGTGTTAAGCCTCATGTGCCTGTAATTACACCGGCACCCACACCCTTCAAACCGGAACACAGCAAGCTGCTTGGCGACAGGAATATACATGACTAGCGGCCGCTCGCAGCTTCGCCTGCGTGGCAGTTTTTTCCCGTTCCCGTTAAACTTTCATCCCTTATTTTATCCCCTTGGGGGTAGAATTAATCAAAATCCTTTCTTAGCGGATGCCTACGTCATAACATCTACCTGCATGCCAAATTTCAGCCCGATCCGTCCAGTGGTTTGGGCTGTGCGTTGATAGATCACTATGTCAGTCGTCACCTTTGAGTTATATATATTTAGATGGTAGTACTTCCCCCGACGAGCCCTTCACTAAGAACTCTACTACTACTAAGATCTACCGTGCTTTGGGATTCAAGTTGTGATGCTATGCTAATACTAATCCAAACTCACATCTCGGCTCTTCCACTTCGGTATACAACCACAGATACACAAACACACCCCTACACACACACCCCCCCCACCCCCCACATACACCCCCCCCCCCCCCATGCACACACACATCCCCCATGCACACACATCACACACACAAACATAAATCACCCCCCCCACACACACACCCCCACCCCCACTCTTCTGACCGCATGCTCACACACACACACACCCCCCCCTTCCACCCACACACATACGTGCACGCTAATTTTACATAATACTATTATATATACACATAAACTTAACACTCCACAACAATACTCCACATGCACATCCCCTTTTTATTATTTTGCCATTTTTATATTGCCCTTGTTACTAGATTAGATTGTAAGATTACTAGATAAGATTATTTCTTGCTTGTTTTTTTTTTTTTTGCTTTTCTTTTGTTTTTTTACTATTAGGTTGTGTATACTTTACTAGGAGAATGCACTGTCTACTGTAACACAGTTTTCTCATAAACTAAAACAGGAGACAGAGTCGACTTTTATCTTTGTTAACACTTTCTTTTGGAAATAAACATTTGTATTTGTATTAATTTATATTGACAAACCTTTTTCTTAGATCCGTTCAAGTAATCCTTATACATTTCAGACCGCAGGTATCGAGAATAGCTGTCTGACTTCATCAGGTGGTACACGTGCGCCTGGAAATAGAAATAATAATAATAATAATAGTGCTGGACAATCCACACAGCATCATCTAGCCCCAAGCTAAGCAGAGCTTGTGTTATGGGTACTAGATGACTGATATACTTAATACAATACATTACATGCGTACATATTTTTTATTATACATAAAAAATACCCAGAACACCCGGAATAAATATTCGCAGATCGTACAAACATTTATCCCAAGGCGGGAATCGAACCCGCAACCTCCTGCGTCGCAGGCGGACATTCGCCCGCCGCGCCACATCGGTCGTCAAATAATAAACACTTTAAACATTTGTCTGGAAGAGATCGCTTTGAGCGATAAGACCGCCCATTGTATTCCACTGTGTTATTTTTGTATTTTTTGTGTGTTATAAATAAAAAATAAAATAAAATAAAAAGGTTTTATTTCAGACAATAATGAGTCCATATTTTCACGAGATCACATCAAACAAAACAAAAATCACAAACAAAAGAAAAATAAAACAAAACACTGACACAATACACCGCTGCGATGAGGCTAATCAATGCTGGAAATATTTTCCTTCATTGATTACCCTCACCACAAAACACCTCCAAAGTGGAGATGACAGACCATCTGCCACAGTCCTTAGGATGCTGTTGCGACTGTCCCTTATTCTGCGCATCAGAGATGCAGTCTTTTTGCGTACGATGGCATGAAAGCCATCCGTGTAGTGCCGCGCAAACATCTCCGATGCACTACAAAAGCGGGGCAGACGCAACATCATCCGAAACGTATTATTGTATTGGATTCGTAGGGCGTCCATCGATCTTTTGGTATGCCGGACCCACAGACCTCCCGTGTAAAAGCTCTGGCAGTATGCTTTGAAAAGCGTGACTTTTACTTGTTCAGTACAACGGGAAAATCTGCGAGCCAGCATGTTACCTCGAACCGATAGAGCCCTACGCTCCCTTTCAATATCCGCATCGTCTTTAAGGTCGTCGGCAACTATATGTCCCAGATATTTAAACGTGGACACACGATTAATATCCATTCCATTTAGGGTAATCTTGAGTTTATTATCGGGACATTTACCGGCGGCCTTAAAGACCATGTACTCTGTTTTGTTAACATTGTATATGAGCCCATGCTTAACAGCATAGGCTTCACATACACTCAAAAGCTCTCTTATCCCACCTACCGTCGGGCTCAGCAGCACCATATCATCGGCATAGCTGATGTTATTTATGCTAACACCGTTCATTCGGCACCCGATACGCATACTGCTGAGCCCGCCGATAAGGTCGTCAACATATAAATTGAAGAGCTTCGGAGACGTCAGCCCACCCTGTCTCACCCCGCTCTCCAATCTATTATATGTAAATTTATAATATGTGGCGTGCAATAGTGTTTTCTTCTTCTAACACTTGTCAGTGTCAGTAGTATTTTGACAGCCGTCACAGCTCAGTTCGTAGTAGCTCTGCCTTCTGCGCTGTAGGTAGTGGGTTCGATCCCCACCGAGAACAAACATTTTGACGACCGATGTGGCGCGGCGGGCGTCAGTCAGGACAAAGATTCTTATAATTAATATATATTATTTTGTAAGTCAAGGCTAGTAGGGGTAAAAATAGATTACCTGTGCTTGATCGAAGCAATATCTGTCAGCTGCTCCCGAGTCCACCCTGACACGAGTGAGCTCTCTGCAAGCAAATAATAATTTATTTTCATCAAAAACGGTGAAGGAAAACATTGTAGAGAAACCAGTAGGCGGATTCTAAGTTTTTCTCGTTTTCCAGATACCGGATCCCGGTTTGCGACCTCGAACTTTTTGTATGGAGATATGTCTAAGGGGGTTAGTTAGAGGTATGTCAAGATAGTACACTCGGTACATACCCACGTTTTGCAGTAGTTAGTATTCCATACGTGACAGGTTGCAAGCCAATCGCTACTGATAGAATACTTACTGGTTTCCTCACGATGTTTTCCTTCACCGTTTGGGAGCACTGGCATTGCGCACATAAATTTTTCGAACGGAAAAATCCTTTGGTGCACGACCGGATTTGAACCCACGACCTTAGGATCAGAAGGCGGGGTCACTCCCACTAAACTACCGGTGCTCACCGGTAGTTTATGACCTGCGAGGTAATGCTTTATGACGACCGATGTGGCGCGGCGGGCGAATGTCCGCTTGCGACGCAGGAGTTTGCGGGTTCGATTCCCGCCTTATGGTAAATGCGATCTGCAAATATTTATTCCGGGTGTTCTGGGTATTTTCTATGTATAATAAAAAATACCTATGAATGTAATAAATTGTATTAAGCATATCAGTCATCTAGTACCCATAACACAAGCTCTGCTTAGCTTGGGGCTAGATTAATATATTATTATTCGTAATTGACAGTTCTGCTTCTTCCAATATTTAAAAAAAAGGTGAAATCACACTTACCGGCTCGCAGCATCAATGTTAACAGGAGAAATTGCGTCAGACGCTAGAAACTCCTTCCATATCTCCTTAGCGCGGGTCGCGACACGAGCTATCGGCAAAGCTTTCAACTCTTGCACAGCTGTCCAGAACCTGCCAGTTTAAAATACATTAGTAGGCAGAAATTATAGCTGAAAATCAGTGTTTTGCTCTTGAGCAATATTATGCGCTGAGCTATTGCCTTTCTGTGTATCTGCAACACACACAGGAATAACCAGATATTTATAGGTATAATAATAGTTAATTTTCTTTTTTTGTTCTTTCTTTTTTTGTTCTTTCTTTTTTTGGTCATTGTGTTCACACTTTATTTTATTTCATTTTTCTTTGTTATTTTTGTGTACCTAGGATAAGTACCAACATTATAAGAGCCTTTGTGTGTTTTAGTAAGACAAATAAACGTTTTATCTATCTATCTAAATACTCCAGCCCGGCTAAGATGTGCAACGCGACAGAATGTCTACTCGTTACCTCGTGCAAAATAGAGATATCTCTTTGTATCTTCCTGTGCTAACATGCCAGTGCCAAATATCTATCTCGTTCTGTCAAATGAAGACTTAATGCTAACGCTTAACTTATCTGTGGGTTTTTTATCTCTAATTTCTAAAATGTCCATCAATAGAATAAGTATCTCGTGTCAAGCGCGACATATCTCGCGTTGCACTCTAGTCCGGATGGTGGCAATTTCCTGATGAAACAAGCCGATGGCCCACCTGATGTTGAGTTGTTACCATCGCATATAATGTATTGCATTGTAGGTCACGCTCGTTACGAACGCGCCCTACGATACACTGCTCAGCGTTCATCAACCTGAGGTATACAGGTGGTAAGCCTCATGTGCCTGTAATGTCACCGACATCCACACCCTTCAAACCGGAACTCATCCACAAAATATTTATCTATTATCATTTTATTGAATTATTTTGTATTGGACTCACTTGAGGTTCTCTCCGCTGAACTCCTTGGAGAGGAACTTGGAGAAGTGTTCCTTCCCGGCGGGATCTTGCAGCAACTCCCGCAGGCTGAACGACCAGCGTCTCACACGGCGTAGTGGTAACGGGTCCTTGCTGAAATTATAATAACCTTGAAATTCACCTGGAACATAATCTCACGACTTTCATCCCCAGGTAGGTACGTTAGATATCTTAGTACAGTAGTACAGACTCAAGATTTTTTTGAGGATGTCCAATGGGGGTAGTCAGAGGTATTGCCAAATATTACATTTGGCACATTTTGCAGTAGTTCATATTCCATACGTGACAGGTTGCAAGCCCATCGCCGCTGCTAGAATAGTAACTGGTTTCAACACGATTCTTTCCTCAGGAATCAGGGATCAGGGATCCAGCTGTAACGAAACGCTGTAAGATCGAGATTTATGACGAAAAGATGTGGCGTAATTTCCCGCTGCCCATCCGAGTTGGATTTGTCGGTTGACCTAATTCACTCCATTTGACTCCATTTTTTTTTTGACGACCGATGTGGCGCGGCGGTTGAATGTCCGCCTGCGACGCAGGAGGTTGCGGGTTCGATTCCCGCCTTGGGATAAATGTTTGTACGATCTGCAAATATTTATTCCGGGTGTTCTAGGTATTTCTATGTATAATAAAAAATATCTATGTATGTAATGTATTGTATTAAGTATATCAGTCATTTAGTACCCATAACACAAGCTCTGCTTAGCTTGGGGCTAGATGATGCTGTGTGGATTGTGCAGCATTATTTTTATTATTATTATTTGAAAGTCACTTACCATTGTTTCTCGACGTCCCACATTTCTGTAGTCTCCGATATCCAAGGGTTGGGCCATTCGGGCGGAGTTAGAAATGCATCGTACTCCGCATACTGCTCGCAATACGATACAAACCTGTTGAAAAGCAAGCTCGTTACACCACTACTCATTTTTGGTGACGGAAGTTCTAGGCCGCCCTAAGGCCTCCTACACTGAGAAAAATGGATTGGATAAGGTTAAAAAAGTCGTACACCGTTGAATTGTAATTACGCTGGGCGAGTTGTAACGCTTACGTTAGTTTTTACCTTTCAAAGTGAATACGTCGAAATGATACCGTCTATTACACTTACACAGAACGACCGGAACAACTTTATAAGGCGTTTCTGTTCGTTGTTACGTTTGGTTGGTTTTTTGCCTTCATACGAACAAAATCGGCCGTAATAACGGCACTTTCCGCTTTTCATTTTTCTCAGTGTAACACGCTTTCAGGATCAGGAGGTTAATACATATAATAAATATATATTTATTAGTTCTGTAAGTTTTTCTCTTTGTTACTTTGTAAGGTGTGCAATAAAGTATTTTCATTCATTCATTCATAGTTCAAGGTTAGGTATAACTGTTGTTAATCTAAATATATATAACTCAAAGGTGATTGACTGACTGACTGACATAGTGATCTATCAACGCACAGCCCAAACCACTGGACGGATCGGGCTGAAATTTGGCATGCAGGTAGATGTTATGACGTAGGCACCTGCTAAGAAAGGATTTTGATTAATTCTACCCCCAAGGGGATGAAACTTTGTCAATTTTAAACCGATCGGGCTGAGACTTTGCATACATAAAGCTACTATGATTTTATCCCGAAAAAATAACGGGAACGGGAAAAAACTGCCACGCAGGCGAAGCTGCGAGCGGCCGCTAGTATAATATAAACCTTTTCTTATATTTAGTGTACGAATCAAGAAGACCTTAGTGTGCCTCTCTTTGATTGAAATCACGTGTGTCATGAATTTGTGTGTCAATTCACGTCAGAATCAGTTGAGAAATGCGACATGCAGGCGATAACAGTCAACCGGACAAAAGCATTTATGTCCAATCTTAAAACTGCGACGCTTCGCTCGCTTAGCTCGCTCGATCAATTATATAGCCTACTAATATTATAAACGCGAAAGTTTGTAAAAATGGATGGATGTATGTATGTTTGTTACTCTTTCACGCTCTAACCAGTAGACCGATTTGGATGAAATTTGGAATAAACATATATTATAACTTGGGTTAACATATAGGCTTTACTTTTTATCTCGAAAAAATAACGGGAACGGGAAAAAAACTGCCGCGCGGGCGGAGCTGCGAGCGGCCGCTAGTACTTACATATCAGCGACTTTACTGACGCGTACATTCCTTCTCTCCATCCTAGCTCTCAGCATCGAGAGTTGTCGCCGCGCCGCCTCTATCTGCCGCTCTATGTTCTGCTCGGGCAGCGGTGACGGGGCAGATGTCGGCAGACTTGGGCAGACTATCGTTATCTCCGGTTGGGATGTTTCACCTGAAACATAACATACATATGTACAGTCAGCTGCACTAGAATGTATACAATTCGTAACTTTCAAAATGGTTTCACGACGGTGCTAAAAATATTTACACGATATTTATTAAAAAAACAAGTGAGTCGTCAACTAATTTCATTACTTTTTAGTTTTTGAGGTGTAAGAGTTCATTGTTTTGCTGTAATACCGTTGTGAAAGTTACAAGCGGTATACATTCTAGTGCAGCTGACTGTACAAGTGAGTGTATAAGTGAGACTCTCACTTATACATACATGTGTGTGCTCTCACTGTGAGAGCACACACATAAGTGTGACTCAGTCGTCACAGCTCACTTACCTTCTGCGCTATAAGTGATGGGTTCTATCCCACATTTGTGTGATGAATATAAATGTTTGTTCTCTGTCTGATTCAGATTTTTTGATTTATTTTTCTTACCATTTTCCTTAATAGGTCCTTCTGCATTCTTTTTCTGTATTTCTTCTTCACTTTCTTGTGGGTTTGTTATTGTGACAATCGGGTTATTCTGCAAAAACAAAACAGGTTAACGAATTTGGTTAACGCAGTAGAATATCACCTTATCACAGTAGGTTAACGTAGTAGGTTAACGTAGTAGGTAGTGCAGTAGGATAACGCAGCAGTTTAACGCAGTAGGTTAACGCAGTAGGTTCACGTAGCGATTCATGGCTAAGTCGTATTGATGGTAATGATATTAAAACTTCAATTCAATTCTTGTTGAATGACATTTGCAGAGTGTTGCCCGCAATTTCGCCAATGTCACGTTTGTTAGACCTTAGCATAAACTTTATTTGAGAGAAACATTGTTACGTCAAACAGAGCTACGTCAAGTACATACCTCAAATAGAAACCTACTCAAGTAACATATAAAAATGTACCAATTACTGTTAAGTTTTTAAATAAAGTTATTATTATTATTATTGTTGTTATAACTTTTTAAAGTAGGTAGTCAAGTTTTTTATTTCACCAAAACATCGGCATGCGGTCACGAGGAAGGGAAAGGTAATTATTGCCGTCGCTTTATTGGTTCGTCAGTAGATTACCGCTCCGCACGTCAGTCAGACATTGAAATCTAAGAATATCCGCCGCGCCACATCGTTCGTTGTTGTGGGTTTGATTCACAGATCTCCACCGAGCATAAAGATTTGTGTGATGAACACTAGACAGCGCCTGCAGGCCGCCGAAGACACCTCAAGAAGCAAGTTGTTAAACGCAGAGTCACTGACCCCACACCGGTCAGCTGATCCTAGGGTGCGTGCTTTATTGTACAAAAAATTACTTTGACATGCTAACCTTGAGGTTCTGTTGCATAATCATCTCCTGACATTGCTTGAGACGCTTCTCTTTGAGCGCGTTGATTCGTGACAGCCTCTTCGGATCCAACTCTGTGGTGTTCACGCAACCAGGCTGTAAATAACAATATAAATTTAATAAATATTTGTGAACATTTTTACATAATCTAATCCCACAATAAGTACCAGACCAAACCAGAAACCAGGAACCAGATAACTAATAGACATATGCGATTTTTTGTTGTAAATACTTAATAGAATATGTAGAATACAATATAACACCCTGAAGAAAAAATATTTGTGTTCATTCACCAAAGGATTTTTCCGTTCGAAAAAGTTATGTGAGCAATTCCAGTGTTTGGGGATGAACCAAACTAAGTTGAAGCTAGGGTAAAATTATTAAGGGATGCTAGCTAGCTAGTAGTGACGCCGCAGAGGGTAAAAATAACCGAACACGGTTAAAGTTGGACGTACATTGGTTTATTGTAATCTTACGATTAGGTGTTTATAAGTAGGGCAATGCATGCTCAGGTAAAAGTTAATCTTATGTATAATTTCTACCTAAATAAATGTGCATGAGTTAGCTCGTACAGCCAGTCCTCTCAAACGATGAAGGAAAACTCTATTGGTAGTTTAGTAGGAGGCTCTTCAGTAGTAGGCAACTTCTCTAAAGGTCTACAACCTTACCATCGGTCGGTGAACATCCCAGAAAGCTCTCTCCTGACTATCCAACACCTTCCTCTCCAATTTATCTCTTTTCTTGTCCACCTGTAATATAAAAAATATTTTTGGTAAGAACTAGATACTAGATGACTGATATACTTAATACAATACATTACATACATAGATATTTTTTATTATACATAGAAAATACCCAGAACACTCGGAATAAATATTTGCAGATCGTACAAACATTTATACTAAGGCGGGAATCGAACCAGCAACCTCCTGCGTCGCAGGCGGACATACGCCCGCCGCGTCACATCGGTCGCCAACTAACTCCTGTATGCCTCAGTTTGATGGACGCAGGATAGTACATCGTTGGACACGTATCTAACTTCCGTGACCTACAGGGTAATGCTTTGTACCTTTGATGGTTACCACTTAACATCAGGTGGGCCATATCCTTGTTTCACCAGCAGTAGCATAAACAAAAAAGTGCTGAGAGGCAGTGAATTAATTTTTACCTTGCTCTGAGCTTCCGCTTGCATGAATATAAACTCCCATTTTCTACTGAACATCTTCTGAAGACGCGCCAACGATTCCGCTTCGTAATCGGCCAGTTCCAACCTCGCTTTGTTCTGCATTGTACGCTTGCATAGATACACCGCTGAAAAACACCAACAGTATTAAATAGTGAAAACGCAGCGACTAATGACCGGCCGAAGACTTGGTTTCGGCAAGTTTTGGCAAAAAATCTAGGTTAGTAGTAGTAGAGCTCTTAGTGAAGGGCTCGTCCGGGGAAGTACTACCACCATGCCTATTCCAGCCGCCAAGCAGCACAGCGTGATCCGGTTTGAAGGGCCTGGGTAACGCTTTGTTATAAATGATAATTACCACTTAACGTCAGCGGGCCACATATTTTATTCAATCGGCAGGTCATATTAAAAAAAAATGTACATACCATAGTCAGTATTCTCCGGTTCCCACTGGTTCGAGGGCCAGAAATACGGCGTTTGAAATCTGAAATAGATCACTAAATTAGACCTAATCTAGATATTTGTGTGTGGTGTGACCATCATAATTAATTGAAAACTATTTGCGTGGGTGAGGTACTTATTTCAAAGAAAAAGTTTAGGAATAAGCATATATTTGACTAAAGGAAAATCTATCAGTTTAGGAATATTTTTCATTGACTGACATCGAAACATGGTAAAACCTGAACCAGCTCAGAGACTGCAAGACTCAGAGATACAAGAGTAACTATAATAATTAAACCTATCCTGAAAATGTTAATTTGGAGACATAATATTTTGATTAGTGTGTGATGAACTCAAAGAACCCATGAAGCTTAATTATTTACATTATTATAAACTTGTAAAAGAATCATTCAAAAAACCTGTAGGAACAAGGTCTTAACTTTCTAGCCTGTTCTTGTAGGTTTGGTTGCGAGGGACTGGATTCACCTAGCGATTTATAATCCCTAGATATTATTGAATTAATGCTTTGACATTGATTCCTCTAAGAGAACCAGATTCCACTAATCCTCCCTACTAATATTATAAATGCGAATCTTGCCGATACAAAATCAACCACACGTCGTCAGCGCGATCTAGGAAACGGACAATTTTACTAGCGACATCTAGTAAGACATAAACTTGACTCGCCTGTAGTAAGTGCTATCATTGCGGACAGTGAGTGCATGGTCGTCTATAGGGAACAGGTAGCCGTGGGCCGCTAACAAGTGCGCTAAGTGAGCCGCTTCCCAAGGCTCTTCCAAGGGCAGATGACGGTTCAGCCATGCAACCAGATCAGAACCAGTAAACACCTGGAAATTGGAAGACAATTTAAACAAAAAAATTGTGTGTGCTTTAGACCACACAACTGAAGTAAAACTTTTTTAATATACGAAACGTAACTGACTATGAGAGAAAGAGAGAAAGAACAGTGTTTTCATACCCCCTCCATGGTAGTGTTAAATGTTTAACGCAACCTTGTTGGAAATCACGTAAGATGTATTACTTCAAAAACACAAAAAATAACCTTTCATCAACTGGTCTACTTAACACCAATAGTGTATCAAATAGTGGAGTAAAAAATAAGAATAATTATTGATTTTATGTTACCAAATTAGATGTAGGCTTTTAAGAACTTGCAGATGGTCAATCCGAGTCATCTACACTTCAACTCTACCAAACTCTACCGTTTTGGTTTTAGAAGTGCGGGTAAGAGCTGAACTTAGCGTTCTTTTCTCTAGCTTCTACTTGGGAAACTCCGTTTCCGTTACAGATGGTATTTTTGACATGAAATTAGGTGACAGAGACTTTTAAGAACTTACAGATGATACTATTGACATGAAGTCAGAGACTTAAGTACTTAGGTACAAAGGGTATAATTGACGTGAAATCAGGTGACTAAGACTTTTAAGATTATACAGAGAATATATTATTTGACAAGGAATCAGGTAACAGAGAATTTAAAGCACTTACAGAGGGTATTTTTGACATGAAACTCTTGACAGTCCTGACTGGCACACCAGTTGTCTCATCTTGCATTTTTTCAATCAGTGCCTCCATCTGAAAAGTATCATGATTGTTTTTATTTACCAAAAACAGGCGAGTGGTTTTTCATAACTTTCTTCAAAAGGTTGGGACTGAATTAGCTCAAAAACTAAAAATTAAACACTGCTACTTCAGACGCAAAGTGAATTATTCTTAATTAACTACAGTACAAAGATTTTTAAGTAACTTGCTATATCAAAGTCAATAAAACACAGTTGACAATAAATAAAAAAGGATTATCTACAACAAACACTTGAAGAAGATTTGAAAAAGGGCACAAAGTTGAATTCCTGTTCTTTTTGGTATATCCGCGAGTAACTGATGCCAAAATTCATTTAGTTTGTAAGACTCTTCGGTGATCCCTGTGATTCTACTAAACAATGACTGTTTCTATTCAGAGGACTTTCTCATACAGTATAACTCACAATTGTAATATACAGAACTGCCATAATCCAGTCCTCTGTATAAATGGATATCATAAACATACCCGTTTGTAAATGAGGTAGTTAGGCGACTCCTCCGGTGAAGGAATAGTGGATATAAGGGTCTGCACATTGGGAGGCAGGTTAGTGTTGTCTTTCTTATCTTTATCTTTGTCCTTTTCTTTGTCATCCTTCACACACTTTGAATTTTCCCTAAAAAAGCAATAACTTAGTAAAAAATTTCGTCTAGAATTACCAATTTTGAGATAGTAGTCTATAGAGTAGTAGTGGTTGAGTAGTAGTGGATATTTACACTACTGGAGGAAGCCTTCATTTCCAAAGACATGTTAGAATGGGACTGAAATTTAAACACAGTGCATAAATGTTATTAACACAAATTGCATACTCAGGTTCTAATTAGCCTTTGAAACAACAGCTTTGAAATTGGAAAATCTACACATCACCATATTGTAATTTTACATTGTAATATAGTAGGTATTTACAGGAGTGCTTAAGTCTTGAGTGATCACCACAGAGTTATAAAAATACTTCCGGAAATATGCCCTGATGCTGAGGAATAAGTATTACATCTCCTATCAAAATAGTAACAAGTAATACAGTCTGGGTCTCAAAGGCAAACACTTATAGATCCTGCTTCATTCTCACTTACCATCAGAGGCCCAAGTCTATGTTGCACTCACTGGTATGTGTGTAATGCTAGATAGCTGGTTTTATGTCACAAACCTCACTTGAAAAAGTAGCTCACAATATAAAAAAATAGTAGACCTTAGGTAACATTGTAGACAAAATATTGTGTACTTATAAATTGTATAGTTTTATTTTACAAACCTAGAAGGCCCTTGTTGACATGCCCTCTGTGCAGTCTTTTCCGATGAGTTCATTGTAACCATTTTCTTCCTATACACTCTCAATAATACCACAAGAAAATTCATTTATGTATGCAACATTGTCAAGTTTTAGACACTTCACTGAGGGAATCCAGGTTTCAGTCTTTCACAATACAATATTTCACCCATTTTATGTTCTAATTTATGTCACAGGTTATGGACCAACGATACAGCTTGTTATATGTTTTATTTTATTTACAAGGAATGAATTTTTTTATTGACAAAGTTAGACAAAAATCAGATACACAAAACATTACTGAAAATTTCATGTAATACGCAACGCATCACTTGGAAGGGAAAGGGAAAATGTTTTTATGAAGTTAGGTGATATTTTTTTAAGTGTTTACTGTAAAACTGAGCCAAAATTCGATATTTTAGCTTGAATTGAAACAAATTCTATGCACATGAGTAAGGGTAGTATTTTTGCATTTTTTACTCTCGGAACAATTCGCACTTCACTTCTAACGCCCCTAAATGGAACATATTTGCACTAGACATCTGGATTTGTTGCTAAAACACACCATCATTTATAAATACCATTCAAAAATAACATTTTTGTAAATGGTACGAAAATGTCACGGGTTGTTCGCCATTTAGGTTTTGCGAAACCTATTCTGACTGAAAGAGAAAGCATAATCCATGGCGTTGAAGTAAGAAAGAGAAAGAGTAATGAAAATCGAATGCAACCAAACGAAAAAGAATGTCAGAGCTCAAATAAATGGAATCATCCATGTGGCCATTGTATATTATCCGGAGCTGTTGACTGACAGACAGATGGCGCATGTCCTGTTGAGTTTATTGAACGCTTTGCTATTTTTAGATCAAATAATGCATCTTTATTTATATAAATAATAAAATAAAAAAATAACTAATCACAATAATCATAAAATAAATGGTACATAATTTAGTAGATTATCAAATGAATGGTTTTCAATGAAAATATAGTTCCAACCAGCCTGTTAGATGGCGCTGAACACAGTGTCAAAAAAAGAAAAATTACAACTTAAGAAAATAGTTCCGAGCGGTTCGTAAGATAGCGTTTCCGTCTATAAAAAAGTACTCTGTGGATAGCGCTGCTGATTATTATATCAAAAGTTATAAATTTACAACGATACATTATGTACGCGAGTAGGTACGTCACGTCATGGCATGGAAAACAATTCCGGAAATGCACTGCCTTTTTTCAAGATAAATATAATTAGGTATATGCCCTCAGACTTTATAAGGATGGTGTAATCGGAGTTACGGCTACGTCAAAACATTAGTTAGTAAGTAAGGTACCTACCTACATACGTTTATTATGTAGTTGGTAAAGTACCTACGTGACAAGTTGCGGCCTATTGCCGCGGTGCACGACTGAATGTGAATTCCAACCTTGGTACCTATCTATCAGAAGGTGGAAACGCGCACACTACACCACCGATGTTCTTCAGTTAGTATTAGGATTATTTTTGCAAGCGACCATCCCACCATCGAATAGGATGGTGGGATGGTCGAAGCAAGTAGTAGGTAAGGTACTTAGTGGTTTTTGAATTGAACATGAACACCTCTAACCGTGCAACTTTTAATGTCTGCATCTTGAGAACAAAAGCGTATAACTCGATTTATTTTATTTTATGTGGAAACATAATTAGGTAAAACTTAATTAAAACCTAGGCGTTGTGTGTGGGCTAGCACGAAATGCTACCGCGGCGTGCCTTTGTTGTCGTCATCGCATGCATCCAATAATTTAGTAGATTAGATTGTAGTGCTAGCTTTTTGCGAAAGATTTCTTCGGTGGAAGTAGGTATACAATAATTATTATTCTACAGCAATTCAACGTAGGCACGTAAAAAGGTACTGAATTTTGCATAAATCACTGGTTCAGCGTGCATGTTTAAACAAAAAAAAGAAAATATACCTAAGTAGCTACTTATCAATTCTTGTTATAATATAACTAAAATAAACTACATGATATCTAGCGGTGGCGATGTGGGCACCCAAACTAAGCAATCTCTTTCAACCTTGACATACCAGAAACAGTGCATAAATTTTGACTGTCTAGGTAGTACTGATAGTACTATACCTAGTTATTATGTCAGTATCTATTTTATACTACCCAGCTAGTCCATTTGAATTATTACTTTATATGGGTTCTGCTATGTGTGCAGTGGACATTTACCTAACCAGCTGATATGTAATAGATGTGGGGTTCGATTCACGTGGTGCTCAGTTATGTACATACATACCAAACCTGAAATATATATTTTATGCAGATTCACAAAAAAAATTGCAAAACTTTGACTTTTTCTGCCCTAGACAGCTCTAACTATTTATTTACAAGTAAGTACTGTAGTAGTGTCACTATAGTTTATAAACTCATTCTTAGTGAACTACGTTCTATAAGTTATAAATTGTATTGAATTGTATTATTATTCATTAATTTATTCATTGATACTTTTATCACATACTACTCGTACCGTCATTTTATTTATATTACTTACTACTCTGCGTGTAGGTATATTATAAGAGTGTTACTTTCTATTTTACCTAACCTACCAAACTATAGCAGCAGGTATAGATAATAATAATAATAAAGCCTTTTATTGTTTCCAAGTCTAATCTAAGTTACAAATATTTTTTTTGCTTTTTTTTTAACAAAGTGATGTTATTAGCTATGGTTTTATCTAATGTAATGTTAGTAAACTTATTTATCTAGTTTTGAGAAATGGATCCCTTGTTGGGTGAAGGCCTACTCCATTTTCTGCCACGATTCCCGGTCTGCTCCTGCCTATGAAGCAGGTATATAGGTATATATTGACGACCGATGTGGCGCGGCGGGCGCATGTCCGCTTGCGACGCAAGAGGTTGCGGGTTCGATTCCCGCCTTGGGATAAATGTTTGTACGATCTGCAAATATTTATTCCGGGTGTTCTGGATGTTTTCTATGTATGATAAAAAATATCTATATATGTAATGTATTGTATTAAGTATATCAACTATCTAGTACCCATAACACAAGCTCTGCTTAGCTTGGGGCTAGATGATGCTGTGTGGATTGTCCAACATTATTATTATTATTATTATTATATAGGTAATATAATATAATACTCACCTATACAGTCATTGTATGTAAGGTTTCACCAAAGTATTTAACCTAGTTAAAGAAAACGATTAAGAAATATTTACTTTGAAGTGGTTTATCACAATTCTAAAGTGTGCACTGTGATTATAGGTAATTGATAAATGTGCGATCTTTAGATAACGTATAACTGGCGACAGTAAATAGTCCGCTGGCTAACACACCACGTGAGCTACATAGAATGAAAATTCATAAGAAATTTATTCTGAGCCCTAAGTCGGAGATTTTTTTTCTGTTTTATGTTATGCCTAGGAAATTGGAAACACAATAAATGCCCCTAGCTGGTGGGCGTGCTGAAAACAGGCACAACGCGTAATCACTCACAAAACGGGCTCGCATTTAGCCCTATACTTATAAACCATATATAAATATTGCTTAAAAAGTTTATATATGTATTCTATCAGTCACCTGGTTCCCATAGTACAAGCCATGCTTAGATGGAGCTGGATGATGTTGTTTAAAAATGTCCACATATATTTATTTAAAACCGCTCTTAGTTTGCATAACTAACACTAACGTACACCTAGACTACTTTTGGTCAGTACCAGGCAAACACTGAAAACCTAGTACTACATATAATTTCCTAAGCTATGCCTATACTACCTGAGACTGCCCTCTCAGCTCAGTTGGCAGCAGCTCTGCCTTCTGCGCTGCAGGTTACGGATTCAATCTCCACTTAGGATAAACATTTGTGTAAAGTTCATAGATCCCTCCTACCCGATAAACCGTAGGCATTGCGTAGATCGCCGAAAGTAGGTGGATGGAAAAGCCTCAAAATCTTTATTGGAAACCTATTGGAGAGGCCTATATAGCAGCATAGTAGTAGTAGTATAGACTTCTACACGCTGATGATGATGATGACATAGATGTTTGTTCAGTGTCCTTTTATTGTATTTAAAGAATGTTTTTACAAAAAAAGATATATGTACTTAGTTAAGTCTTTTATCAGTTGTTTGTTTTCCATAGTACAAGCTATTATTATTTATTTTTTGCTTACCTTCATACCTGTAAGTAAATAATAACAAGTGGACATTTTCATAATAACTAAGTAATATAATATGTCTTTCCAATTCTTAAATGAAAAACTTATATCCCTAGATACCTAAAGCAAGTGAATAGGTAGTTGGTAGAGACAGGTTTGCACAGCTGAGTTTTAAACAGGCTAGTCCAAGTCATTAATCAAGGTTGATCGTTTTGATATAAAAGTGGTAAGGTAAACTTTCCTAGAATCCATAATCATGGTGGTCTCTGATCAGGTAACCGTGGAGGATCTGGCTCTGAATAAGAGCCATCCATTATCTCTCATCATTCTCCCTTGGATATCGTAAGAGGCGACTCAGGAGATGAATTTCCTGAGAAGATAGGCAGCAGTATCTTCTGAGCATTAAAACCAATCCGCCTAGCATTCGCTGTGACGATGACAAACCTAAATATGGAGAGGCCTATTTCTAGCAGTGGACTTATATAAGTATACTAATGATGTAACCTAAAATCCACTTATAGTAGAAAATTATCTGCTTCTGCTTTTATTCAAGTGAAGCAGGAAATTAATTTAAGAGCAGGTTTTTATTATTAATATTAATATATCTACCTACAGATCTCTACAGGTAATTCCAATAAGGAAAGGGTGGTTTGGCCTCGAAAATTGAAAGTAAATGACCTCTGAGCAAGTTGAATGCGCTTACTTGCATTGTGCACAATTCTTTAGTACCTAAATCAAATCAATACCTACTTATACAAGTTGGTAAAATAATTATAATAATAATAAAAATAATGCTGGACAATCCACACAGTGTCATCATCAAACTAGTATAGATTTAATTATTTTTGTGCACTGTAGTTACTCTCTTATTAGATACTATTCTCTACTATCTATATCTTCAAAGTAGGTACTCATTGAAATAAATTAATAGTTGCTGGTAAAATTATGGAAATAAATTATTAAGCGAAAACCTGAGGGTCTTCGCCGTCATTTCGTTCGAAGTTATATTAGCCACCGCTAGAGACCAGTTATAGGCTGGATTTCAGAATATAGAAAATAACATTCTAAGATGCCAGCACAAAAAAGGCCTTATGGCAGCCTTAAAATCCGTCTGCAGTCAAAAGTTAGGTAGGTACCTACTAACTGAACTGGCCTAGTATCTCTAAGATTTACTGTAAGATCTAGACCGCATAGCTAGGTAGGTATTCGGTAGATAAGATTATAGATCTTATCAAACCACCGCCAAATATTAGATATCGCCAAGGTTAGAGCTCGTTTAGTAATCGTAAAAGAAATCTCAACCAAAACACGCAATATTTGGCGAATTAAGTAGGTAGTAAGTAATTAACCTGTCACGTACAGAAAATAATCTAGCTACCCACTATACACGATGTGATCATGTGCCATGTATGCATGGGCTCTTACTTATTAGGTACTAGCGGCCGCCCGCAGCTTCGCCCGCGTGGCAGTTTTTTCCCGTTCCCGTTATTTTTTCGGGATAAAAAGTATCCTATGTCCTTCTCCTGGCTCTAAACTACCTCCCTGCCAATTTTCAGCTAAATCGGTTCAGCCGTTCTTGAGTTATAAGTGAAGTAACTAACACGACTTTCTTTTATATATATATAGATAGGTACCCTTCATAATATCCTTAACTATTTTGGTCACCACAGGGCATATTAGGATTTTTATACAGTCCTGGACTAAAGTGATGCCTGTGCCTCCCATTTTTAAACAAATATTGATTGATATTAAAAAAGTTAGTGCATCCCAATAGTTTTGTAAGGTATTCTTGTTTATGAGATTTCACTTTCAAACTGCCGCTATGCGTCGCGTCGTTGCGTCGTCGTCATCGTTGCGGGGGAACGCTTTCGCGGACTTCTAAAATGTCACAATAGCGCGGCTTCCGCAAATGTCAAGGTCAACAACTTCTAGTCTAAAGTAGGTAATATTATCTACTACCTAAAATAATACTCGTTCTAGCTACCTATTGAAAATCTGTGCCATCATAACCGTTTTCATCTATAAGACGACGGATTTCCTTTCTACCAAATTAACTTGCTGAATAGAGTTTAAGCTAGACCTATGTTATTCCGAGCACATCGTATCGGTAGGTGAGTACCTAGGTAGGGTAGGTGTGTCTGTATACCTAAATCACCACAACGTTCGCCGTGCTCAGAATACGGCATACCCTGATGCATACCTTTTCCCGGCGTTCGATGACCTCTTCAGAACAACATTACACTTACAAGTTACAGTTCAACAAATACCTGCTACTGGCTGCTACCTCTTGGCTGGTCTATGAAGTGAAGTAGCCGTTTGTGCGTTGCGTGTATTAGGTACCAAATGGCTAACTGGATGATAACTGATCAGTAGCGGATAGGGATGTTTAATGTTGTTATTTCATTTTCTATTAGTTTTTTTGTTACTCCTTGTCTAAGAGTATGTACCTAATCAATGTTATACCATAATATATACCATGCATTACCTTACATCAAATAATCTAAGATATGTATACTTACCTACCTTTTGTCTGTCTAACAATGTCGAGTCATAAGATTTTGGTAGGTACCAAGAGAATCGGCTATAAGCTACCTGCTGGGTTAATCGTTCGTTTTATTTTATTAGCTAGCCTCAGAGCTAGTTGGTATAATGGTTTTGTAGTAACTCAGCCTGCGCCTACGCTGTAGGTGGTAGGTTCGACCCCCACCGAGGTTAAACATTTTTGCAATCCATACTTTGTTTAGTTTGGCTCTAAATGATGTTGTGTGTTGTCCACTAATGTTTATTTAAGTACCTACTTAAGTAAGTAGGTATTAATATTATCTAAGTACTTACTAAGGTACTTACCTGCTTACTTATCTAACGCGTGTTATGTTTTAAATAAGTACTTATACCTAAAAGTTAATTCTAAGTACCTACGTAGTTGGAAAAACCCTAAATTACCAAAGTCGTTTTCTGTATAAGTCTAAGTTTCATTCGAATTGGTTTAGCTGTCATGGAGCGGAGAGATAAAGACTATAAGATAGATACCTACTTACTAAAATATTTTGATCTCATTTTTCTGCAATTAGTAACCTGTTATACCTACCTAATAAGCCACCTCGAGCCCCAAAACTTCAAAGCGTGAGCCCGCTAAGTGAGAGATTTTGTATGGAGTCACGACTGTTCTCCTAACGCCCGGTAGAGACACTTATCCGTTTCTCCATACAAAAACACTCACACCGCATAACACAAATCAGAAACTATAAAAAAATAACTCCTGTGCCAAAACTTCGTAACCTATTCATTTTGTAACAAAACAAAAGGTCAAATCTTGCGTAGACACCAATTTGACCTTAGAAAATCCATTCACTTTTCAATTAGATAGATACTTATCTTAGTAGGTAAGTATAGCCACAGATATAGCTTAGCTTTAACAAGTTTATTAGATAAACGACGATTTAAACAACGCCCTCTAGCCCCAATCTGAGCAAAGCTTGTACTATGGGAACCAAATGACTGGTAGAATACTTAGTTACCGTTGATGTTTTAAATAAATAAATATTTACTTACTACGATTACGCAACTAATGGCGGATGAATATCTTCATATACTCATCAAAAATCTATTATTTATACATAAATAAATTATACCTACACGTAGTATAGTACACGGAGCACTACCTAACTAGGTATCATAAACAATTCTTAGCAAAAGTTCATCAAAACCAATTTTTCCTACATAAAACCAGTTGTGCCGGTTTCCTAAGTGTTACGAAAACGTGAATATTACCACATAAAATTCGTTACCTACCTACCACCTACCAAAGAGGAATGTTTATGTGCTCCAACAGTAACAGTAATGCGGTAACACTAAATCGATTTTAATGTAATTTTAATATTACTAATCAATAATATCCTATTAAATATACCTGAATAATGAGTAGGTATGTTATAGGAAATGATGAGATAAAAAAGCGTAATCTTTAAAACTTATTTTATTATTTTTATCGCCAGTGTATCGTACATAACACTAGATAATGTTGTAAGCATTGTTTAAGTACCCAAGGCCGCCGTGCGGTACATAACACTGGCTTCTATAGCCTAAAACATAAGGACATATTTTGTATAACATAAGCTCAAGCAATAATAACAATTATAATTTTTATGGAACATTGCAAATTTTAATAGTCTGCACCAATGATGTTCATTAGTCTGCACACGAAGCGGTCGAAGCGATCTAATCTGATTTTAATCTTCGATTTACTAATTATGTTACGTGGGTAAACAATCGATATTCCAGGAATAATAGATATTCTTTTGTTTTTTGGTCAAATTAAAAAAAGAATGGAAGAAAGGTGTATGTATAAATATATATGGAAAAACTATGAATACTACGAAAAATCGCAGAACATACATGGGGGTGACGTATGTTCCGCGGTTTTTCATAGTATTCGTGTTATGATTTTTTTCTGAATTTTTGAGAATCTTCAACCAAAAAAATTATTTTTTTTTTAAGTGGAAGACTAAACATTTCTTTTTCTCCAAGTGAATCATCTTAAATTGTACTTTTATGTATGAAATAATAAGGAAATTTTAAGTTGTTTATGTCGAAAATTCTCAAAAATTCAGAAAAAAAATCATAACACGAAAACTATGCACAAACGCGGAACATACATATAGGAATGATTCGGGTACTCCAAGGGTGCTCTATCTCTGGACTTCCGCTTGACACTATTATTTGGGACGCATACAGGATGTGCATGCCGTCATGTAAAGGAGCTAACCTGAGGGTCTTCACAATATGCACCCAGACACGCTGTGGACAGAAAAATGTCCGATTGTTTGGCAGTGTTAGGCCCGTATTCTAAAAAAATGCTTTAAAATTATAATAACCGTTTTCTATACCAATTGGTTAAAAAAAGTATACATAGGTACTTGCTTCTCAATTCAGTTTACTTATGAACCCAATATTTTAAGATAGGTACCTAACTTGCAGGCAAAATATATATACCTAATATCTCTTGTGTAATATCTAGGAATAATAGTTAAAATTTCGTAATTCCAAGGCCAAAATCTGACATTACATTCTATTTACAAGTAAAATATATGTACCTAACAGCTACTTATTTCATATTAGGTATGTACTAAATTCTTCCTAAATAACTTGTACACATAATTTGGAGCCAATTTACATTTGATTTACTTTTTATATATAGAGCATAAGACTAGCATATTTAATACATAACTTATTGCATTTCACATAAATTTATCTGGAAGATTTTAAACAATTATTTTAAATCACTCAATTGATTTTTCTTACAAACACGCAATTATTTTATAACTGGGTATTTATGGCTCATGCTTACATTTTTGCAAAATTAATTTTATGTAATTTTTTTTTAAATTTACTTTAATTAGGATTAGGAAATAGCCAACTTCTCATAATTTTGCCAAAATGAAGGCAATATGTAATAAATGCAATAATTCATACTAAAATTCAGTAAATATTATTGCAAATTCACAGAAAAGAACTGTGAAACAAATTATTGCAAATTTTGAATAAATCGTTTTTTTTTCAGTCTTTATAAAATATATTTAGCTATAGACGGCTCTCTCATTCTACTTCTAGCATTTTCAATTCTTGTATTCAATGTTTTCCATTCACACCATTGGTGGCTGATTCTTGCATACTCTTTAAATGGAATGGGGATATGGTAAAGACTTCACCTTTGACCAGTTCGCCCAGATTTTCTCCGCCATATGACAATAGTGGAGAAATTTCGACGTCAATACTATCATCAATAATACCTCCTGCTTCTCTAATATACTTCCTATGAAGTCTCAGTAAGTCTTCTCTAGCAGTTGATGGACAGTCTTTCTTCGCTGAATCAGCATTCTTCAGGGCAGAGAATTCAACATCTCTCGCTACTTCCAAACAGATGAAGTTTTCAGCGAATTCAAACACATCAAAAATGAATTTTTCCATTTTGATTCCATTTGGCTCGGTTGGCTTCTGACGGATCCCATCCAAATCTACATATGGGATCTTCTTTTTAGCAACATGTAGTTTCAGTTTCGATTCAAAGTTGCAGATTTTGGTAAGAAATGCAGATGAGAAGTAGTGGTTGCAGATGTTTCCAGCTGAAAAAGTCAGGCGCCCATCCGGGTTTGTACGTTCTGCTGCCTCATCTGTGAGCTCAGAGTACTCTACCACCTTGTAGTGGCCGTTCACTCGACATACAACACCAACAGCTTCACTGGGAGATGATTTCTGCACTACTTTAGCTGCACAGTCAGCATCTTTACTTTTACAGTACCCAATAAACACTGGGTCAGCTACTTTGATCAGAATATTGTCGACAGAATGAGCATGTAAGTGCTCTACCCCACGTTTGGCAATATCTTGGAGTACACCCTGAGTCTTCAAAGCCCTGTATAGTCCTCCATTACCATCTGGAGCTGATGACAAATGATGCTTCTCATCTAAAATAACTTTGCCTTCAAAATCAAAACACGGTAGTCTGCCCTGATTAAAGTAAATAATATTATCTTCGTTTAATCCAAAGTATGAATGACTTTTGAAGAAATCAGCTGTTGGTCCCTTGGTGTGCTCTGAAGTCATGATGTACCAAGTGATTTTACCCTCTGTTCCATACTTTTCTGCAGCCATTTGCTGTACACGCACAATTCGCTCCGCTTGGATTTGGAATAAAGTTTTATGTGACGGTAATAGAACATCGTACATGCCTTTAGGGTGTCCGAACCCCAGCCTAGTTGCTTGCCCACCAGCTAGAAGCAACACACCAACTTTACCCTCCGAAATCTCTTTCAGGCCTATGGACTCGTACTCCTGAATTTTATCATCTGTAAGTCCAGGCACAGACTCATAGTGGGTCTGAGGAATAGGCTTCAAATCCTCGTCTAACTTCTCCAAAATAACTTGGGTTGACTCGTTAGCGCGTCGAAAAATTTCATTCACTTCCGCCAGATCCAGCTTTGCGATCTCTCCCGCCAATTGCTCCCGCTCATTATCACTAATTTCCGGCCAATATTTGATAAGGTGCTCTTGACCGTGAGCGCTGAGGCGCTCGAACAATTTTTCGTATGACATATTATCGTAAAGTACGAGAGCCCGTACGCTCGTTGTCCGCTCGCGGCAATTAGAAAGTGCAAACTGGAGTCCAGTTCTATGGCGCGAGCCGATGTCAACATTTCACTGGTTCTCCCACCATTATCGCTTTGTAAAACACGTATTCCGAGTCGGCTTTTGACATTTTGCTCCACGACTTGTGTACAATATTGTATTTACATTTCTACAGCATACGTCATTCGCGTCAGCAATCAGCATGAAATTGAAGTATACATTACTGTTTTTTCACTGAGTTTAAAATAATTATCGATACAAAGCTAGCAATGTAAACCTCAATTGTGTCATTTATTTTAGGATTCGAATTTCCCGCTAGCTAAGGAGACGTTCGGAATCTAAACCGTCATCTAAAAGTTGAGGCATGGTATTCATATTACTGTAAAATGGTAACCAAAAGCAATCTAAGCTATCTACCTTAAAATTTTTTTAGTTGATACTTATTTTACTTTAGCAAATTGTTGATTCTCCAGCAGAATACATAGCATACCAAATAGAGCAAAATAGCGTTTTTAAGTTGGAAGTGTGGAAGACCACTAGTTTAGTTACGGAACGTATTTGTAGAGAACTTGAACGTAGACTTGACAAGTAGAGTTGACAGTAGTGTTTGACAAAGCCATATCGCGCGCCCTTCGCTCGCTCACTCGATAGGTACGTGGCCTGAGATGTAGTGTGGAAAGGCATCAGGCATGCTTTAATTACCCATATATTTTCACGTTCTAATTTAAAAGCAGTAATTTAATGGAGACTTGAAATCTGTAAAATTTTTGTAAAAAATCTAGTACGTACCCATGACATTGACAACACAGCGATAGTTGAAAGATTTCTAAAATTGACAGCAAAGAACTGTCAAAATCTAATAAATAAAATGTCAAATGGCTTCATCGGAGACGTGCTTTATTTACTATTGATTTTCGTTGAATTCGTTCTTAAAATCGTGTTTAGTATATGTTCTTGTATTACTTATACTCTAAAATTTATAATCTCTCAGCTAATTGATGTTAAAATGATAGAAACATCGAAGAAACGGAAGCGAAATTCGAATGGAAAATCTAACCTCACAGTTGCAGTTCGTGGTGTTATTGATGCGAACTGGCAAAAATTGTTAACGAACACCTTGCTTATGGACAAAAAGACCGAAAAGCCTCAAGATGACAAAAGTGAGCACTACACGGGGACATTCCGCCGCACAAGAAAAAAAAAAGACAAAGACGATCTTTTGAATGCAGTTCAGAACGTTAGAACCCTGAATCTAGCACAGGAAGAGAATAGTAGACCGAGGAATGATCAAAAAAATAAACTAACAAAATTTTTAGCTATGGATTGTGAGATGGTTGGTATTGGTTACAATGGTGATGATCACATGTTAGCTAGAGTCTCAATTGTCAATAAATTCGGTGATTGCGTTTACGATAAGTTCGTAAAAGCGCGGGAAGAAGTAAAAGACTATAGAACTAGTGTCAGTGGAGTTAGAAAGGAAGATCTGCTGAATGGCGAAGACTTCTCAACAGTACAAAAAGAAGTTTCCGAATTGATCAAAGGCCGTATACTTGTGGGCCATTCGCTGAAAAATGATCTGAGTGTACTGTTCCTATCACATGCCAAACGCAATATAAGAGACACTTCAAGATACAAACCATTTAGAAAAGTAAGTTATACACCATCATGTTTGGAGTGTCTGACTACCCTCCCACATATTCTTTTTTTTTATTTAAGGGACGTTGAGTCGACTTACGACTATATCTGTCCCATAGGGATTGCTACCTACTAAGAAAAACTACTCATTAACCAGCCTAAATGTAGCCCGGTAAAGCATGATAGCTGTCTCAGAGGTCTGTGCAGCCAGCGTATTCTTAGAGTCCACTAGGTGCAGGTAAGTGCTTTGAGATCTGAGGAGACGCTTAACATGCCGGGGGTTACAGTTGTGAAACTGACATGCTTACTACTGCCACCCACAGCTTGCTGTTTTCACATGAGGCTAAACATCTGTATGCCTCAGGTTGATGATGCAAAGCAGTGGAATGTAAGGCACATTCCTAACGAATGTGACTTACATGGCAATGCTTTGTTATAGGCGATGCCACTTAACATCAGGTTAGCCATCTCCTTGTTCCATATGCAAGTCTTATAACTAAACAGAATAAGTTCAGATTTTGTAGAAAAAAATACAACTTTAAAACTTAAACTCAACAATATTGTTAATACATTAGCAGCTTGAAACTGATAGAGTACCTATCTATTTTATTGTCTGTACGTACACTAGTGAATAACATAAATCATAAAAGCAAAATTCAAAAAAAATTCTCTTATTTTTAAATTCTCTCCATCCAAAGGTTGTCCGGAAGAGATCGCTTTTTAGCGATAAGACGGCCCATTGTACATTATCTGTTGTTGACTACTATTGTAAGGTGTACAATAAAGAATTTTCATTCAAATACCTTCTCTAACCTTCTCTTTCAGATTACAAAAGGTAGTACACCATCATTGAAACGCTTAGCCAAAGAGATCCTCGGGATAGACATCCAGCATGGAGAACACAGCTCAGTGGAGGATGCTCGTGCAGCCATGCAACTGTACTGCACTGTCGCCAAAACCTGGGAGGTGGATATGTCTACAAAGCGTGGTCATTAAGAAAATTGATGAATAAACTACAGCTTTAACTTCTTATTCTGATGGCCTTTGTGACTAACCCTCGAATACTTAAACAAATCTCAGATTTAAGGCCCATTTAGACGGGGAGAGTTTCAAATTCAAATTCAAATTCAAAGTTTACATACAGCCTGTATGATACAGGCAAGAACTAAAATCTCGCCTACGATTATGTCATACGAGATTCGCATATGACTTATCGCTAGGCGATAATTGCCTATGTTTGTTTACACAACAAAAGTATAGTTAGCAGATTCTTGCTTATGAGAGTCTGGACTTGTATAAACACGATCTCCCGTGACATATTTTCAAGTTGATCGTACAAATCAGTTTGAATCGTTTTTAGTGCGAGATTTTTCAGTCGAGTTAAGTGATTACTAGTATAAAAATGACACAAAAATCTTTTAAATTCGGTTCTGCCAACAATATTAAGTTCATTGAACTGTATAGAAGTTAATATATATAATTAAAACACCCTCGCGCACTGCACTCATGATAGCAACTGGCATAAAATCTCGAAATACGATTATTGCTTTGAAATTCTGTTTACACGGACATAATAATATTCCATTGCAAGGCAATTGTCGCCCAAGGCAGCGAGCGAGGAGAGCGATTGTTTAGACGAAAAAAATGTTTTATATTCCTTCGATAATCGTATCTTCGAGACGAGAAACTCTCCCCGTCTTAATGGGCCTTTAAGCATGTCTCAAGCGATGAGCGATTTTTTACAGATTTTTATTGCAAATTGTCTAAAAATTGGGACTTGAGACAACCTTATATCTGAAATGCGTTTGGGTATTTGGAGGTTCATCTCCTGAGACAAAGTTGTATCAGGATCTATCTATGTATTAATAAAAGCCAATCAAGAATCAAAGTTATTAAGCACCTGCCAACTGATATGATATACATGTGTTCCTTAATTTGACTGCTGGATAATAACTCCACCTTTGATCAACTACACTGTTGTTGAAAGATTGTGTTACCACATGTTTTCAAAATCAAAATTGTTCCTTAAGAGCTCTTACTGAGAAGAAATAAGATTTCTAAAACTTAATATTGTGTTCAAATTATGCTTAAAAGCAAAATACTGTTGTACATAAAAAAGTTTCAAGATTACTCCATACCTTAGTTGCAAAAGATGTTATTTTATGGTATGTCAAACCATATCACAACAGGTATAATTATGTCTTAGAATCGGTCATAACAGAAGGATTCAGTTTAGGTCTTGAAATAAGTCACATTGGGATGTGGTGGTACTGCCATGCCCGGCTAAGATGTGCAGTGCGGCATATTTTGTCTACTCATTATCGCGACATATCTCGCGTTGCACGTCTTAGCCCGGCAGGTCTTTTAAAATTGATTAGCTAGATAGTAACTGTGAATGGCGAAATTATAGTTAACCCCTAAGGTTCACATAAAAACAGTTAAACAATAGAATTTAACAAGCTAAACTTAAGTGGTTGCGCGACAGCATTACATGTCAAACAAACTCAACCTTCAACCTCAACTTCTAGGTGAGATTGAAGCCAAAGGACAGTCTATCACTGATAAAAAAAAAACATATTTATAAATAGATTAAATAAATACTTATAGTTTTTTAATATTAATTTACTTGATCTGTGGTCCACTTTAAGGATATGGCAGTCTGTTCAGTAGGTACTCTTTTCTAGAAATTAAAGTTATATTTTGCTACCGAATAAATTTTTTGTTTTACTATAAAGCTGTGTTTTTATGAGCCTTCGGTGTCAAGGCTACTGAACAAGATTCTCACATAGGGTCACTTGAATCGTCACCTTAGTGAATCTAGGAAGCAGTTCCTCAACTCCGCTCTGCTTCGCTTCAGTTGTATGGTGATGATGTTAGGACCAATACACGTAAACAGGAAACATTAGGTAGGTAGGTACTGGTACATAAGTACCTACAAAGTTAGAAAAGAGCAAAAAAATCCTTTGATGACTCTTACTTCACCAGCTTTGTTGGAAGTCCAACAGGTGATTTGCATGATTTATAAATCAAAGTTGCTATGTTTTTTCTGACTTCACACGCTTCAACTTGGTAATATACAATTTTGTTTATCTATCACCTTATGAGCCCTTCGAAATACAAAATCTCAAACATCAATGTCAAAAATGTCAAATTATTGCTGTACGATAAAAAACCAAACTTAAATTTCAAAACATCCAAAATATATTATACCTACTGACAACCAACACAAACTCAAGGCCAGATCGCCCCACCCAACGGACTGAAGACATAAAAATCACAGGAAGTTGGGGCAATTCTATGTGAAATAGAGTATTTCGGGCTTATGATGATGATGATGATGATGGCTAAAGATATAAAAATACGTCTAAGAAAAATACCCATAAAAGTTTTTAAATAAACATGAACGATCATTATCTATTTTCTTGTGTAGAATCTAGACAATTGAACCCAATGATGCCCCGACGAATTCGTTTGGTTTTTACTGGCAACATTGTTAATAAGACAATGTGGGAATCCCAGGAAATACGGAATCGCAACACGTCGATAATAGCATTCATTCATTCGTTCGTTCGTCAGTACAGTACATGAGTACACCACAGAATTATTTTTAGCACACACTTTCTGTTTCTACATACTTAGATAGACCACTTCGTACAGAGGTTAGTTTTCGTTCTGTTTCTATGCTGGCTGCATAAAATAATATAGGTAGGTTAGGTAACTAAAGTAAGTTGGTTGGTTGTGCGCACCTCAGTGTTGTGGGTGCGGTAATTTTGGTGCGTGGTGCATATTTTGGCCACGTTTGGGTTTGGCCCTATAAGCTAGGTAGGTAGCTTATAGGTACCTACCTATAACTACTGTATTGTAGGTACAGGTAGGTAGCAGTAGGTGCCCTACTACGTACTGTCTATCTATGTAATTACGCATGTGGAAAACCAAAACATAAAGTTATTAGGTGAGCAACGACCAAAGGGCTGGCGCTTTCCTTGGACAGAGAATAAGTTTAGCTATTAAGTAGCACATAAGTTGTACCCATAATTAACACACGGTAACTTACAGTGCTTAAAAAGTGCAACTAAAATAAAAGACTGACTAAAAATAACCATATTTCAACACTGTGTGACGTAGACATATCAGCGAAAGCTGCTCGTCTATAAATAAATAAATTATATGAATAAATAAATAATTATTTGGTTTCTTGTAATTTTTTTTATAAGGTTTAGGTAGGTAAGTATAGTGGTATAAAGAATGACCTTGGTTTGCAACTTTGAACTAATTTTACTTGGTATTTTCTTACTATGCACGCATGTAATTATGTAAGTATACCTAGGTAAGTACGTACCTAGATTAGAGGAAGGTGGGTATTACCTAAGTAACTAGGTACAAGTTCTATAAGTCTCGACGTCCCAAAATAATGATAGGTAAGTAGGTACTTGTATATTTTTTTCTTAATAAGCAATATATTTTTTTCTACTTATACAATTTGCTGATGGAACAAACATATGGCCCACTGATGTTAAGCCACCATCGCCTATAACAAAGCAGTGCCTCGTAGGTCGTTAGGAACGTAAATAACAATACACTGCTCTCCGTCCTGAGGCATACAGGTGTTAAGCGTCACGTGCCTGTAATTTCACCGGCCACCTACACTCTTCAAACCGGAATACAGCAAGCTGCTTGGCGGCAGAAATAGGCATGGTGGTAGTACTTCCCCGGACTAGCCCTTCTCTAAGAACTCTACAACTACTACTAATTCATAGGTAATTATTATAATAAAATAATTAGTAATCATTATTATTGTAATTATTTTTATTAGTTTTAGTTATGCTGCATGTAGTCTCATCTTCGATGAAGGTATTTATTTGTTCTTCATAAATTAACAATGTAATTTAATAAAAAAAGGGTACCACGACACATTGGCATTGATTGGCGCGTTTTTTTTCCACCCTTGAACTTTATAATGTTTATGATTGATTTGAACTTTTACCATTTTACTCATTCACATTCCAAATTCAAATAACATTTAGACGATTCCTCTAAGATTCGTCCCTGTGCGAATTTATTCGAATCTCTTTTCGAATAAATGTGATAAATAAAACTAAGTATATAATTATATTTTCAGCATCACCTTTACAAGATGGCACTGCCGATTATGGGTTATGATTGTGCGATGATCGGAGCAGGCAGAAAGGGAGGGCGTGATGTAGCCGGCCAGGTGTCAATAGTAGATGAAACTGGAAAGTGTGTTTATAATGTTTTTGTGAAACATAAATTAAAGGTAAGTACTTAATTATTATAAGTACCTACCTACCTACATGTAAACATTTTTACACAACATCATCTAGCCCTAAACTATGCATAGCTTGTACTATAGGAACCAGATGACTAATAGAATACTTATAACTTTTTTTGGTAAGTACCTACCTACATACATATAAATAAATAAATAAATAAATAATGCTGGACAGTCCACACAGCATCATCTAGCCCCAAGCTAAGCAGAGCTTGTGTTATGGGTACTAGATGACTGATATACTTAATACAATACATTACATATATAGATATTTTTTATTATACATAGAAAACACCCCGAACACCCGGAATAAATATTTGCAGATCGTACAAACATTTATCCCAAGGCGGGAATCGAACCCGCAACCTTCTGCGTCGCAGGCGGACAATCGCCCGCCGCGCCACATCGGTCGTCACAACAATACAATACAATATAATACCCGGACAGAGAACAAACATCTATGTTTATCACACAAATGTTTGTCCTTGGTGGGGATCGAACACACAACCTACAGCACAGTAGGTAAAGCTATAAAAAAAGTATACATTATGTATTCTATCAGTCATCTGGTTCCCATAGTACAAGCTATACTTAGTTTGGGGTTAGATGGTATTGCGTAAAAAGGTCCACAAATATTTATTTATTTCATAGATCAGAGACTACAGAACAGCAACCACTGGCATAACGGCAGAAAATATAGCTAGCGGCGTTACATACAAGGAGGTTCGGAGTCATGTAGCCTCCTGGATCAGACACAGGATTTTAGTAGGGCATGGCTTGGATATGCTCAAGATATTGGGATTATCGCATCCAGATTGGAACAAACGGGATACTTCGGAATATTGGCGGTTTCGGACTGTAAGATAATTATTCATGTCTAAAGTGTGTTAGTTGTGGAGTTTACCTAAAAGCAGAATAACATTAGATCTGCCCTACGTGTCGTGACGCGTAAGAAGCCAGACAGAGACAGGAGCTGCTGGCGTAGGCTATTTTCTGTCTCTGTCTGTCGTCGCGGGTCAACGCGGGTCGAGTGTAGTGTGATTGTGCCTTTACCGATAGGATTACCTATCAGGTATAAATGCAGGGTCTATCATTAAAAGTAGATTGAAATTACAGGCCCAAGATTTTTACACGCAAGATGCAGTGTAGGGCACATTTCTGACGTGCGTGGCCAGCGAGGCAATACTGTGTCACAGGTGATGGTCACCACTTAACATCAGGTGGGCCATTTGCTTGTTCTATCAGTAAGTCATATAAAAACCTTATTTTTTCAGAAAAAACAACCACCACTATTAAACACGTTGGCAGCAATACACCTTGGCGTGCCTATTACAAATGGCGTCCAATTTCCTTACCAGAATGCAAGGACAGCTTTAGCATTGTACAAGAAATATCAAACGGAATGGAACAATTGGATTGATCAACAGTACGATGACGAAGAGATGACTGATGAAGAAATGACTGAAGAAGAGCAGTCTGAAGAAGATATAACTGATGAAGAGCAATCTGATGAAGAAGAATCTGACGAAGAAATGTCTGATGAAGAATCGGAATACAGTAGCGAAGATTAAGAGTAGAGAAATCGGTATCTTTAAATTACGGTCGTCACTTCTATCCTGGAGCATACCATTATGACTGAATCTTTCTGTTTAAACCACAGTGATTCCCAAACTATTCTAGGCAAGAGACCCCTTTCCCAAAGCGAGCTGATCCTTCAGACCTCATAGCTTAATTACTTTAAAAATCTTATCTATAGTTTTTTTCCTATAGATACTACCTAAAGACTTGATAAGTTATATCAAGTATTTAAGTAAATATAAATAAATAATGCCGGACGACCCACACAGCATTATCTAGCCCCAAGCTAAGCAGAGCTTGTGTTATGGGTACTAGATGACTGATATACTTAATACAATATTATATTACATACATAGATATTTATTATTATACATAGAAAATACCCAGAACACCCGGAATAAATATTTGCAGATCGTACAAACATTTATCCCAAGGCGGGAATCAAACCCGCAACCTCTGCGTCGCAGGCGGACATTCACCCTCTGCGTCGCAGGCGGACATTCACCCGCCGCGCCACATCGGTCGTCATCGGTCAATATGTATTAAAAGTACCTACAACGATGATATTTCCGACTAAAATATTATTAGTCATTCCTAAAACAAGTTTGTACCTACTTACATTTAACACAACTTTTCAGTATCTCAAAAGTTTCAAATAAGAACTTGTGTTGATTAAAAGGGATCGATTTTTAGATCTCGTCGACCCTCAAAATCAGTTTTCGTTTACATCGATCCCAAGGATACCAATTTCGACCCTCAGGGGTCGATATCGACCACTTTGGGACTACCTGGATTAGATCGTCGAATACAATATAAACCGTATCACGAGGCATATGACGGTTCTGGAAGAACACTGGTTCTAATTGTGTTTAAAAGCATACAGAAGAACATAAATGTTTTGTAATGTAGGTAAGTACTCTTCGGATACATTCTACTTAATAATAACTTAGGTAGGTACAATAATTTTTGTAAGCATAAATATTTGTTAAAATTATTCTTTATTGTTTTATTGTTTATGCAACCACTTTTAATTTACTGGTACGCAAATTTGAGATTTGAGAACGGCGATAGTCCACCTGCGACGCAGGAGGTTGCGGGTTCGATTCCCGCCTTGGGATAAATGTTTGTACGATCTGCAAATATTTAATCCGGGTGTTCTGGGTATTTTCTATGTATAATAAAAAATATCTATGTATGTAATATAGTATTGTATTAAGTATATCAGTCATCTAGTACCCATAACACAAGCTCTGCTTAGCTTGGGGCTAGATGATGCTGTGTGGATTGTCCAGCATTATTTATTTATATTTGTTTACTTCATCCTACACAAATGTTGCAAATAAAATCCTCGGGAGGGAAATTTGGAAATTTGCAATAGATTTCAGATTTTTTCCTAGGTAGGTACCTACCGAAAATTATAAAAACCTAGAAAATTTATACCTACCTTAACCTATGCAGTAATCCGCCTTCACAAGACGAACCCGTAGGTACCTACACACCAAATTCGATATTCTAGGACCAAGGTAACGCGTGTAATCGCTAAAATGTATACCTACTCCTGTATTTTTCTCAAAAGTCTACATCATGTAGCGGCGTTAGGGTATGGCGCGGTTGGGCGACCGCCTAGGGCGCCGGATGTGAAGGGGCGCCGCAGGCGCCCCTTCATATCCTCTTACTCTTTCAGCGAGGCCTACTTACCCTAATACCACAGTTTGCTAAAAGTTTACTTTACAAAAGTTCATGAATTTTTCGTCAAATGTTTCGTCAATTGTCCTTCAACATCGGGTTTTTTCCGTTTTCGACGACAATTTGGTATACAACTTGCCATACAATCGAAATTAAATACCTACCTTAACTAGAATGCAAATTCACTTCAAAAATTGACTAAAAAAAGTTGTAAATTTTCAGGCCAATTTTTATGTCAATTTATTGTTAACTAGCCCGCAACTTCGCGCGGGATTTAGTACAGTCATTGGGTATTTTTACCTGGAAAGTTTTCCGGGAGTTTTGAAAATTGGCAATTTTATAGATTTTGACGTGCTCTTTCCGAATTTCAACTTTGCCACCTCGTAGCTTTGCCGCTCGCGCCGCCATATTGGAAAAATGGTGCCTAAAAACAGTTTTTTGATAATAACTCCTTTTCGACGCATTTTACAGGAAAAACATATGTATACAAAATAATTGTGAGAACATTTCCTACAATTTATGTTATAACCTTTTTTTTCCTAAAACCAATAGTTTCGCGGTATGAGCGCCGTAAAGTGTAGTTCAACACACGTTTCGGCAGAAATACTCATTTCCACACCACCATGAGGTACCTAGCGAAAACGGCGCATTTTTTTATCGTGGTTCTCATCAAATTATACAGTTACAGTGATGTGACAATTCGTAAAAGTTTCATCGCGGTCCTCTTCGTTCTGGATTTCGTCGTTTATTTGCTCGAGAATAGTGTCCGTTTCTTCTTCTTCACTGCTATCTTGTGATGAAAATTGCGAATTATCACAGTTCGTGCACACAACGGAGCACTTTAGCCTTGCTTTTCTGCATCCGCAAGCTTTTTGACAACCTTTCTTGCATTTGCAAGAAATAAGTTTCAGCAAGCTTTCCGGAGCAGGGGGCTCGAATGTAGTAACAGGAATGAGCCAGTTCTTATCTTTTTTCCATCCCCATTGTTCTACATTTTGTTCGTTCCCATACCACTGCTGAACCTGGTGATAAGTTCGAAACGAATGTTCTGTTGGTGGTAGCGACGCAATATTAAATTTACTTTAATATGCTGATGTTGTGAAGCATGCATATCTATAATTATTTAAAGATGTACTTTTACGAATTGTTACATCACTGTCACTGTATAATTCGATGAGAACCACGATACAAAAAATGCGCCGCTTTCGCTACCTCATGGTGGTGTGGAAATGAGTATTTCTGCCGAAACGTGTGTTGAACTTCACTTTACGGCGCTCGTACCGCGAGACTATTGGTTTTAGGAAAAAATAGGTTATAACATAAATTGTAGGAAATTTTCTCACAATTATTTTGTATACATATGTTTTTCCTGTAAAATGCGTCGAAAAGGAGTTATTATCAAAAAACTGCTTTTAGGGGCCATTTTTCCAAAATGGCGGCGCGAGCGGCAAATCTACGAGGTGGCAAAGTTGAAATTCGGAAAGAGCATGTCAAAATCTATAAAATTGCCATTTTTCAAAACTCCTGGAAAACTTTCCAGGTAACCTCTATTTTTTCAACCAAATGACTGTACTAATTAGACAAATATTTTATTTAATGAATGGTTGTTTCATTATATCCGTTACCTTTTTTTCGTATGGGTTTAAATTGCAGTTAGGGGGCGCCGTAGAAATCTCGCCCAGGGCGCTGGTAGTGCTAAAACCGGCCCTGTCTACATGCAAGGTAGGTCTACTGCTCTTACAGAACCAGTAGATAGTTAATAATAGTTTTTTTTTCAACAAAAAGTCCTAAAGATCATAAAGTACCTACCTACCTACAAAGTTTTATGTCATGTATATATTTATGTCAAAGCTTGTTAATAACAAGCATAACTTTGTAGTATTCTATGTTATATTAGATTAGATAATATATGCGTGTTAGTAATTATAACCTAATAAATATATTTTAATTTCAAGCTTAAGTTTGTTAAAGACTGCTAGTAAGTACCTTACCTACCTACCTACCTATACATGGGCTGTAATGGGGCGTTAGTTTGGATCGCGGTTTTATCATCTTATTTCTACCCGGCCTTAATGTATATTTTCGAGGTAAGTCATCTAGGTTATTGTTATAATATTTTACGTAAGTACAAGATAATAATTTGGTGATAACGCGCTCCGAAGGTTAGTCCTAGGCATATTTCATTTCATGTCTTAGCTAGCCACATAGGTAGGTCTGCCTTTGACGCTGTAGGTAGTGGGTTCAAACTCGACCTAACACAAACATTTGTGTAACAGACCTAGAGCACGAATCATTTGACATTTGTGGTGTACACCTGTCGTATCGTACACCGATACGGTATCGATAAACGAGTTAACGCTGATGAGTTATGGATATTCAAACGTCAATACGTGAATATATGTCAAACTTATTCGTCCAAGACATTTAGGGCCAGGGGCCCTCCATGTCTAACATACGGTGCAAAACATAATAACACAGACCGGGCTGCAGAAACCAGCTTGCCAGAGAGTAATGAGAACTGGTCGTGTTAAGAACTCATTACCAATGATGTTGGAGGGAGCCAAAATTGCTAGCGAGTTGAGCTAGTGGGTGGGGGATGTCACCTGATGCCTTTCGAAAGGTAGACGACCATCCCCACTTGCTAGCTACCGAGGCTTGATGAGAACCGGCGGCGGCAGCGTCCGAGGCGGTTGAGAAACCGTTGTTTAGAGGGATGATTTTATTGAATTCGAGATGGAATAGGCTGCCGCCAGGGTAAAAAACGAGTGCTAGGGATTAGATGGCGAACGCCTTTACCAAACAGATAATAATATAGGCAAAAATACACATAATAGTACTTTTTTTCAGGAAAAAAAACCAATGCTTAGGGATTTGGCAGAATTTCACCTCGGTATGCCAAATCAAACTGGCGTCGAATTTTCTTGCCAGAGCGCATCTTTAAAAATAATGATCAGACGGAATGGGTCAAAAGAGTTTATGTACAACACGCTGACAAAGAACGATTATTGAAGAATAATAGACTGAAGGCCAGTACAGCAAAGGACAGTCGCATGAAGAACAGTCTGTTGAAAAATATTTTCATAAAGAACGGTTTGGTAATTTTTATGAAGAACATACTTATGAAAAACAACTTAATAACTGGTAGCATCATAGAGGAGTATCTTATTAAGAACAAACTTAAAAAGAACAGTCCGATGAGGAACAGAAAGAAAAATCTCATAAAGAATAGTCTGATAATTAACATTCTTATGAAGAACAGTTTAGTTAATAACAAAAAAAGCCTGGTGAAGAATATGATGAAGATCAATGTTTTGAAAAACAGGTTGGTGAATACTAATCTTAAGAAGAACACTCTTAAAAAGAATAGTCTGGTGAAGAACAGTTTTATCATAAACAGACTTATGAAGAATAGTCTAGAAACGGATAGTTTACTAAAGAACCGTCGGGTGAAGCACAGTCAGATTAAAAATAAACTCGTAAACAACAGTCATATGAAGACCAGTCTAATAAAGAACAGTCTTATTAAGATCAGTTTGTTGAAAAACAGTCTTGAAGATCATGAGAGGAATAGCCGTACAAAAAAAAGACCAGAGAAGAAAAGTTTCAAGAAAAATAGTCTGACAAAAGACATACTTATGAATAACAGTTTGATGAAGAACAGTCTGGAAAAAAATAGAATGACAAAAAACAGCCTACCAAAAAATAGTCTGATGAAGAACAATCTTAAGAGTGATCTAAAGAAAAACAGTGTGATGAAAAACATACTTATGAATAACAGTCTTAACAAGAATAGTCTAACCAAGAACAGTTTAACGACGAAAAGTAGTTTTAAGAAGAACAGTTTTAGGAAAAACGCTGTTAGGCAAAACAACCTGATAATTACCATACTTATGAATAACAGAAGAACAAAAATACGAAAATAAGAGTATTAAAATAGAATTTTATTTTATATTTTGGATAGAAACAGGATATTTACCATGATTTTTGAGTTTGATTGTTTCCCGATATTTCATGGATAAATCATGGTAAATATCCCGTTTCTATCCAAAATATTGATCAAAACCATGATAGTTTAAAAAGTTATTTTTATTTTACTTAAAATTCCTTTCATAGTCATAGTTTTTTAGAAATAGATTTAATAGTGGTATTAGAGGCAGATATAACTTTGTAAGTATATCTGTTGGTCGGTTAAAAGCAAAAACATGTCTTATAGGTAATTCTTTATTGTTTTATTGTTCATACAAACATTTATAATTTACTGGTAAGTGTTACAATATTTCACTTCACTAGTCGACAGATACTTTGGGATATTATAAAATCTTTGTTAAAATATAACTTACTACATAATTCGTTGCTTAAAAATGTTACACGCAAAATATTTACTCACAAAGAAAAAACATATCTGCCGGCATATACTAGTACAGTTGAGCTAGCATTTTTACAAACCTTTCGTTTCAAATTCTACAATAACAATAATTTCGTTCGGGTCTTTCAAAATTGATTGAAATACAAATCTTACGCCTTCTTTATTGTCGAAGTAAAATTTTTAAGCAACGTCATGACTAGTTTATTTACAAACTAGCTTCCGCCGGTGTCTTCGCTCTTATATAATCCGGATAAGAACCTAGCCTATGTAATGCTGTTTTGAGACAGCGGAAGCTCCGAATTCAATTAGATTATTTGTATGAGCCACGTATCAATACGCGCGTTTGCATGGTACATATTACTCGGAAAACGGGTTAACTCTTGAATTAAAAAGCTACAGTAACGTAAGTCACTAACTTCAGAAGACGTACGTTTTGGCTAAAGGACTGGTATCTAGTGCCAGCAAATAAATAAAGATTTTTGTGCGAAACTACCTTCAGTTTATTGTACGTTTTATTAGTTTACTTTAGACTAAAATTTTCAACATTTTCCCGCGATTTTGTTCGCGTTTTCTTGTGGGATTAAGATATTTTCTGCAAATAAAAGATGCCTAGTATGCAGAACCGATATCTATCGCGCAAGTTCAAGTCGTAAAGCTGTTTTCTTTCAGTACGCAAGTTTCATCTGTGTAGACTTTCAATATAATCAGTTCAACGGTAAAACGTAACAAACAAGATCTAACCTACTTAAAATACAAGGTGGTCCAGAATATACAGGGTGTAAAAATACAGCTCTTGAAACATCTACTTTTTTTATTGACCGTCTGCAGCTATTGTCACGGCATAAGACTTAGATTTTCTTACTTTAAACAGGCTTCATCTTAGTTTCTATGATGGTGGAAAGACGGAATGTTGCGCGAACTACGCTACAAAGTATTTTAAATAAGCAAGAGAATATAATTATACCTACGTCATAATAACAACAACAAGACAAATGGCATCATTTTAGAATATCGATATTTGAAATGTTCTGTGAATTACAAAATACCTGCATGGGCATTGGGCAGGTGCGATCGAGTATTGGTGTTTCCATTATTGATTTATTTTAGCTGCAATTGTTTGTCCTCGTAGCAAGGATTCTATTTTTTGACATATTTACAATACAAGTAGAAAAGTAATTTGTATTGTATATAAAGCTTGCAAGAATAGCTGTGTTTCTTCAGTTTTCGAGACTGTTTTTTTTACACCTTGTATAAGTTAGTGGATACAAAAATCTTTATCACCTTATTGTGCGGTCAATACTTAAAATAAAAAATATGGGACTAATATAATTCCATTTTTGTTGAGGAACAATCTAACATGTTTCCTTGGCCTCCTAGATGGAGGGTAGTTTGCAGAGAATAAAACAGGAACCGCATTTTATGTTCTCTGTGCCGGGTCTGATTTTGTTCGTCGTTTTATTTTTGTACCTTCCTGCATAACACCATCTAGGAATTTATTGGAAATCAGCTTTAAGAATGTTCTTCTTATTCTTCTTGATTTTTGTGTGGTAATTTCAGGAATGTTATTTAAATTAAATTTGGCATTGGCGTTATTAGAATGTCAACAATTTTAATTGAATTGAAATTAAAATACTTAAATAAATATTAACAGACATTCACACGACGCCTTCTAGCCCCAAACTAAGTAAAGTTTGTACAATGGGAACCAAATGGCTGATATATACCTTAATCTTTTTGTTAACCCAGACTCAAAACAAACAAAAATTAAAATGCTTTTTGACATTGACTTTGACCATAAAACTAATAACGGACGGTCGTAAGATATTGGAAACGGGCATTCGTTAATCGTTTATGACTAACCAAACAACGCCCACAAACCTATGAAATTATCTATCCATTGCATTAAGATGTCACTATATCTAAATTATGTTTAAAAATAAGGCCAATTTATCTTAAGCTATATACAAAAGTTGGTGTTGATATTTTGGCATTAATTCAACAATAAAATTTAATAATAACAACAATATACAAGTATGTAAGTACATTTGTAATACTATAACATAAGGCTTCGACCATACATGGCCGCGTGCTATTGTCATTCTGCTACGGTCAGCGATAGAAAGTAGAAATTTTGATTATTTCTTAAACAATTCTTTCATAAATAACTTTTTTACAATATTGCGATTTCTATACTATTTCTCCTTTTGTTGCTGACTGTACGTATACCACTTCACCAAGCTAATGATAAAGGGAAGAAAACTATAGAACGATACTTTTAAATCACATAGTAAACGCGAGAGGTAATGATTAGCAGTGCCGTGTTGGATTCATTTCTTTGTACGAATCCAAAATAATGTACAGTTTATACTGAGTCGATTTTGCTACACATTTATACACGTCGAATACTTATTGTTTACCACATCTCTCCTCGCGGGGGAAACTAAAATACAAGCCAAAATATATGATTGATTGACTGACTGACTGACCGACATACAACATATCACTGATCGTAGAGACTTGAAATTTGATATAGTATAGTATAGAAAGTATATTCCTCTTAGTGCGTAGAGGTGTACTAAAAAAGGAATTCCTAACATTCAACCCTTAAATGGGTACAATATGAAGTTTGTATAAAAATAACTTTACGCGGACGAAGTCACGCGCATTTTGCTAGTATTGGATATACAGAAAAAAAATTGTTTAAAAACTATGAGGTTACGTTTCTTACAGCCGCACACAAGGTTCTCCATCAAAGGTAAAGGATCATTAAACTGAATCGAACTAAATAATTCGCTAGTATGATGTCGTGTCGAAAGTGTTCAAAGCTAAATGCTCTCGAAATACCAACAAAATAGTAAAAACAAAGGTGAAAATCCGGCGACTTTCTTAAATTTTGGACGGATAAACCAGTAGGTAAATAACAAACCCACATTTTTTTATTTCCCTATATTGATTTTAATGATCCCTTAATTTTAATTGAATACGCTGAGTGCGGCCTTAATACTGTGCATACGTATAAGTTGTAATATGATAAAATGTTTAGAGATATAAAATACTTATGTTATCTATAACAAAATAATATTACAAGGTAATAGAAACCTGGGCCAGGTTGCATAATAAAATACAAATTTACAGTATTTATTATTATTGTAAAGGTGCGTACCTATCGACCGCATCGACTTCGCGCGGCAAACGCTGTCGTGAATCTATTTATTTTTTACTAATTTGTTTTGACTTGACTTTGACTTCTTAAATTTCCATTTTTTTGTCGATTTAAAATTGACACATTAAAAATTAACTTAAAACTATAAATATACACCAAACTTAATAACTTTATGATTCTACTCTAGGTTTCTTTATTTTGTGGGTTTGAGTAATTACAAGCAGGTACCATGGTAACAGCTTCACAATTTTTTTTATTTAATGCAAAAAATTGTCCCGCCATGAAACCAAACCCGCACCTCTCGTGTCTAACCGCCTCACCAGCGGCGTCGTGCGAATAATTAAATTTAGTTTTATTGTGCTTCGTGAGGTAATGCGATTATTATAGGCGAGGTAGCTACTCCACATTAAGTGGGCGAGTTCCATCATAAAAAACCTCAAGGTACCTTCAAACGAGGCACTTCTAACTTACTGCCAAATTACTCACCAATTATGATCATAATTTTTATGGCGTATCTACGACATATACGTTTGTGGGTTAGTATTATGGCCAAATAACTACCCACACAACCTCATAACATAAGGGCCTAAACACATAATTACAATTTGTTCACGTTGGCGTTTCACGATCAATTTCACTGTTCAATATTATTGACGGTTAGAGGGATATTTTTTTTATATTAATAGCAATTGAACTTGTATAAAAAGTGGTTTCACTTCATGGATGGACCAGTATAGATAGTGGTTAGCCGGTGAATAAACATATCAATATTTATTGATGTCCAGCAGTGGACTTCTGAAGGGTAACCGTGTATCTTTTGTTGCAATAAGAATCCAATTCTCGTAATTTTTTTTGAGTTGAAACGAGATTAAAACAAGAATTTGATTGTCATAATTGAACCTGTCTAAAATGTCAGTTTCAAAGAATACTATTTCGAGATTGACACAATCGAAACTTGAATTTGATGATACATTATTACGAGAATTTGGCTTCTGTTGCAAATTTCAAAAGACATATTACTTTAGCATATCTGTTCTTATTGACAATTACAACTGGTTTTAGATTTTAACAAATGCTACGCGATTACACCGCAGGTTAATGATTATGTCAATAAAGTGCATTTTTAAATTACAACGATTGATTCAATAAATATTGATGATACATACATTACTATATACACAAAATCACATCTATTCCTCTTAAGGGTAGGCAGAGCCCACGGATTTCCACCTGCTACAATCCTGACCTCTAATGCTTCATTCACTCTCATAACATTACATATAAATATTCTTGTCTTTCCTCTGACTACCTTCCTTAGACATCCTCAAAGAAGTTTGAGTCGGTACTAAGAGATTTGAGGAGATATCTACCGTGACTGGGAATTACATCGTGCTGTTCTAAAAACTGATGATTTATAATTGAAATTGATCGTCTGATGCCGCCTTACTGTTATACAATAATTTAATTATTAAGTGCATTAATAAGAATAGTACGGATATTTTCTGGGTTCTCGTCCAACTCTTGTCATATTCGTACATAGCTCTTGATCCCTGGAAATAATGTTAAAAATACTTATAAGTACCGTGGATGTTGCCACCTTCTTGTAAAATTGGCTTTAAAACATAAGAAGTTATAAAAGAAAGAAGAAGTATAATAATAAATAAATATTTTGGACAATATTACATAGCCCCAAACTAAGCATAGCTACTATGAGAACCAGAGGACTGATAGAATACTTATGTATGTTTTTTTGTAAATACATACTTAGAATTCAATATAACACCCAGACACAAGATCCGTGTAAGAAAATTAAAAACGAAAGCAAACAATGACTACATTTCTGGGTATTTTCTATGCCTAATAAAAAATATGTATGTATGTAATGTATTGTATTAAGTATATCAGTCATCTAGTACCCATAACACAAGCTCTGCTAAGCTTGGGGCTAGATGATGCTGTGTGGATTGTCCAGCATTATTATTATTATTTTTACCTAATATCGCCCCATCCGCCATTTCCTTTGGTTAATTTCTTATTGTGTTTAGCGCCACCTGCTGTCACTGTTGCTAATACTCTGAAAATAGATTGAAATATTAATCATAGGGTACATTTCAAAGGGACAAGAAAAACACAGAAACCGCCTTGCGACTTTAACTCCCAGATACATAATCCTCTTAGATTTTTTAGTACCATGTAGTAGCTACAAAGATTCTTTGAGAATATCTAAGGGAGGTAGTCAGAGGTACGTTCAAAAACCGGTCAAGTGCGAGTCACTCGAGCACAAAGGGTTTTGTACCATATATCTGTCTAATCTTCTATCTATCTAAATACGAAGATCTACGTTTGTACGATCTGCAAATATTTATTCCGGGTGTTCTGGGTATTTTCTATGTATAATAAAAAATATCTATATATGTAATATAGTATGGTATTAAGTATATCAGTCATCTAGTACCCATAACACAAGCTCTGCTTAGCTTGGGGCTAGATGATGCTGTGTGGATTGTCTAGCATTATTATTATTTTATTATTATATATATAACTCAAAGGTGACTGATTGACTGACATAGTGATCTATCAACGCACAGCCCAAACCACTGGACGGATCGGGCTGAAATTTGGCATGCAGGTAGATGTTATGACGTAGGCATCCGCTAAGAAAGGATTTTGATTAATTCTACCCCCAAGGGGATAAAATAGGAGATGAAAGTTTGTATGAAACTTTGTCAATTTTAAACCGATCGGGCTGAGACTTTGCATGCATAAAGCTACTATGATTTTATCCCGAAAAAATAACGAGAACGGGAAAAAACTGCCACACAGGCGAAACTGCGAGCGGCCGCTAGTTATCGATGATAGTACAATATGGGGTTGAATTTCGGGAATTCCTCTACTCACCACGGCAAATGTACTCTGAAAATTTCAAGTCTTGGCCAGTGGTTTAGGTTGTGTGTTGTCTATGTCGTCAGAAAAAAGATTCTTATAATTGGTATAGATAAGAACTCCAATAGTTACCTGCTAGGGTACAGGTACGGTTTTGCAGTCTGCAGTAGCTTTTGTACTTTGCTGATGACCGTGGAAGCATTGCAATTCGATTTCTTGTGGTGGAACCCGCTGGAACAAGTAGCATTAACTTAGTTTGTGAAAGATGGCACTGAGAATAACCACACTAAACGTTTAACGCTACCATGGAGAGGGTATGAAAGCACTGTTATTTCTCTCTTTCTCTCATAACCAGTTACGTTTCGTATATTAACGAAATTTTACTTCAATCACACTTTGAGTGTGCTTTGGTCTAAAGCACACTCGTTTTTTTGTAGATGGCGCTATTCACAGGCAACTTACCATTCTCCGATATGGAACACTCTGGGCCCCTTGCACATGATAACCTTGAACTTCTCCCGTCCAGGTCGGTTCTGCGACAGATGAAGCAGCGAGTAATCCCAGTTGTAATCGTCATACGCACAGAACCTGTCCTGCAGTTCCATGATGTTGTTCCAGACTGTGCGGTTGAACGCGAAACCCATGTTGTGCATGCTGGAATGCCAAGGTGTTATCTCCACCTGGAACAGATAAGTCCTGTAATGCAAGAGATCCTATAAACAGTCAAGGTTATCCTGTTTTTATTTGATACGGTGCATTTTGGGTCAGTTTAAAGTCAGAGCCAACGCGACGTTAGTTAATCCTACTAATAATGAAATGGATGGATGGTTTTTTTTTTTTTATATTTTTGCGGCTTTGGTATCACTGCGGCCATATGGCCTATTGTGATCGCCACTGGATGGATGTTTGTTACTCTTTCACGCTCTAACCAGTAGACCGATTTGGTTGAAATTTGGAATAAACATAGATTATAACTTGGATTAACATATAGGCTACTCTTTATCCCGAAAAAATAACGGGAACGGGAAAACTGCCACGCGGGCGAAGCTGCGAGCGGCAGCTAGTAACTTAATATGCCACACTCAGTGCATAATGGAATATTAATAAATTTTTGCGATTATGTACCATAAGTGTATGGAATTACCGACATTAATAAAAAATGGAATTAACATGCTGTATAAAAAGGAGTTGAAAACATTTAATAATGACTAGCTCCGAGGACGGCAAGGAGTGAAGTGGGCGGTCAGTAAACTTGCACGATTAGGGGCAACAACATTGGACGGCAAGGAGTGAAGCGCGCGGTCAGTAAACATGATCAGATGAGCACTGATGAGTTGTTTACCATGTTTTTTTAGAATATCTTTCAGTAACGCTACCCGCAGGGATATAAATAACGTAGGCCGGACTTTAAACTGATCAAAAAATCAGCCACAACCAAAGAAATGATCTAAATAATAGGATCTATGAGTAGAAGCATAACACTAAAGGTATCTAGGGGAAAATGGCGAATATTTTAAAGCAGTCATGGGTTTGAGCCCCACTCAGTCTATATCATAAAGTATCTAACACATAAACTACTTAAATGTAAAATAATCCAAAATGCAACAATGCATACAAAATTTAATAAAAAAATATGCATCATAGAAAAAACTTCAATAATTAACTTAAATACCTATTTAATAAAAAAAAAATGTACTTATCCCGGGTGTATTAAGACGACTCCCTAAAACTTTCTTCTTTTGATATAGATACGTGTTTTGTTTTAAGCCTCCGTCATTTTAGGGAATAGTCTTATTACACCTTGTACACAATCTCATTATGACTATGAAGATGCTACGATGCAATGCGATTTCAATGCAATAATGCTACCACCATGCTAAGCTATGCTGGCCTTAAAGGCCACACGAAGACCGTCATGGCTTAAGACAGAATTATTTCAAAATCTCCAAAAGCGACTTCAAAAATCAAATAAACAAAAAACTTTATTTATTGACTTGATGATGAGACTTTTTAATTATTCAGAAAACCAGGTACGGTAGATATCCCCACAGAGCTTTGTGGTACCAGTAATATATTTCTAGTTTCATGCGTATACATTTCTGATATTTACAAACAAAAAATATTTTCTATGTACATTTTTAGCAAGCAATAACTAATAGGCATTCTAAATAAGATAAGGCATAGCCTACACCATACTTACAACCGCTTGATACCTCGGCGTTAGTTATCAGTAGTTTAATACTTAACATAAAACAGTACCCTACTACTAATAAACTAGGCGTAACCTTGAAATAGTTACAATTATCTTGTCTCTTTCGATCTAATTTGAAACTTCCCGTCAATGCAAAAGACAAAACACGGTGTAAATATGCCAACGTTACGTCGAGTTTACTAGTATCAGGGTAGAAGTTGTAAACGTGTGATAATTAACCCAAGCTTGGGCCGTAATATGAAGGTCGTGATACGCTCTATTATGCCATGACAAATAATACTGGCCTATATCAAGCGATGATGTAAAAATGACGAAAAATCTGTACAAAATTAAAAAGTAATTATAAACTTAAGACTAAAACTTGTTAGCGCGACTTAGCAGCTTACGTTAGACTTAGGCGTTTATTTGAGAGGCGTCCTTTCACCATACTAGCTTTTACACAAGCCCATTATAAGGTATATTTTAATAAGCTGCAGTGATAAACATTATATTAAACTGAAAACTTTACCGTTTTAAGGCACAAGCCATAAGAAAGAAACTTGGTTCTACAACCTACACAGAATTCTATCGCCAGCCACAATGAAACTATGTTTTGGCAAATGAAATATAGTTTTTGCACTGGCCACAATAAACATGTTTCATGTTAAAACACAAGAAGTTTAGATCTCGCGTGACCTTGAAGAAATAGAATCCTTGCCAATTACAACGAATTTAATTCTTGCATAAGTCACACAAAACTTGATTCTTAAATAAGCCATAAGAAACTTGGTGCTCGCACAAGCCACTTTAACTTTAATCTTGCGCAAGCTGCAAGAAACTTAGTAATTTTTTAGAGAAGCCACAAAACTTTGTTCTTGAACAAGCCATAAAAAAACTTGAATTCTTTTGTTAGCGATCAAGAAGCATGGTCTAAATATAGCGTTATAGTGAGTCATTTAGCTGTGTCAATTTGGCTACCACCAATCAACATGCTGTTAAGTCGCGCTCCAAACCATTTGAAGAAAAGGCTTATGTCAAAATAGATTCTTTTTTATTTACACAATCCTCATTTTTTGGCATATGTCATCACACTTGACAGGCAGAATCGTGACCGCAGTGTCAACGCTGACACTATTTACATTACTCAAAAGATACTACTCTCCTCGTGAGGTATTCAGTAAAACGTTTTGGGATACACTGCGTGCTCAGAATCCATTCCACAATCTAGTTACCGCTGCATGACGCGCAGTGTAACACAAAATGTCAAAACATTGTGGATACCTCGTTTTTCGAAGCAGACACGTTGTAATGAACTATTTATAACAACTACACTTTAACTATAAAAATCTTTTTCCTGACTGACTAACATAATTATAGACAGTGCAAGCTTAAACCCGTGGAATAAGAGTCCTGAAACTTTGAAGGTATTTTCGTCTTTATGCGTAGAAGTGTACTTAGAAAGAAATTTCCGAAATTCAACCCCTAAACGGGTATAACGTATGTTTGTATGGAAATAACTTCACGCGGACGAAGTCGCGCGCGTTTCGCTAGTTTTGACATAAACCTTTACACTATCTAACTTATCTGTTCAATTGGTTTAAGACAATGACGTCATCCATTTCCATTTCGACCCAGCCATATCATCTTTTGTCTCACATTTGTGAGTGGCGCCCTCTGGCTTGAACAGATAAGTTGCTACACTATTAACCTTTTGAGTTCTCGCATACAAGTTGGGGAAAACTTGAAAGTTCCAAGATTGGTAGTCTTGTCTCTTCCGACGCTCCTCATTGGCCGCCCGGACTTGCTGTAGGTAGTTCAGTGTCAGCTGTTTGCGCCTCTGTTTCGTACGGGGTAAGGTTCAAAAATGTGTGCAGTTATCAGACATTTCTAAAGCTGTGTAATTCGCTGATTATCTCCACGTCAAAAGTGATTTTTTATAAACGCTGAGCAAGCAAACCTGATGTTGAGTGGTTAATTATAATAGTCACATCACCTCAAATCTACGAGGACGTGCCTCATATGGTACTGTAATGCGTCCATATGCGTCCTCTTTTAAATTAAGATGCTAGGTCTCATATGCCTGAATTGTATCGGCACCCTTCAAATCAGAACGCTGGGCACGTGCGTGCCCTACGAGCCAATGCATTATTTTAGCTTATAGTTACTACTAACATAAAATGGGCCATTTATACTATCAGTTCGTATTAAAAAAACAAAAATCGTTTCGATGCGAATTAATATTGTCTAGGCCGGTAATAATTGAGTTACATTTCATGAAATATAACAATAAAAAATATAAATAAAAGTAAGTTATAATTTTTTTATCACTTTTGACGCGGAGTGTACTAGTAAATTTTTTATAAATTATTAGTGAAGCAACATTTAGAAGCGTGCACAAAGAAAGCATTAATAATTATTTATTATTATGCAAATGACATGATTTTATGATAAGTGGCTTACTTTAAAATGTTACTTCTTTTTAAAACATATCTTATTACTAATTAACCTGTGGGATATTTTGTATCTGGGATAGGACATGGTATCTAGGGTAAGAAATAACTAGGGTAGGATATTTTTGTAGTTTAGGGTACAACTTGTAAGGGTGTGTTCCTAAAGTGTGTGTTTAGATTGAATAAATTTACATTAATCATCAGTATCTGAATCAGTTGAGCTACCTTTAGATCGTTTGCAACGGTCTGTAGATAGATTTAAAAAAAAATACCCTATACTATTAAACTAATGGATTTTTTTGCTGATAAGGATTAATTTTGGCAAAGAAATGTATTACTAAAAATGAAAGGATGTAGAAAATTTTCACAATTTTATTATTTTTACACTTAAGAAAACTTACCTCTTATTCAAACATCCACCAAAAGTAAAAGAAAAAATAAAAAAAACTAAATACGCAGTTATTGTTTTCTTATAAAATGAGGGCACGACTCCATTGGCTTTTTTTTTAACTCACGTGGTTTCGGACTTGTCCGTCACCGCCCTTTTCAAAAAACCACCTTTAGAGTAGGATATTGTTTCTTGGGTTGGATATTGTATCTACAGTAGCAAGTTTATTTAATTTTTTACGTATATTTTGTATCTAGTGTAATATATTTGTATCGAGTGTAACACATTTGTATCTAGAATAACCCCTTTATCTAGGTGTAGAAAACTTTGTATCTAAGGTAAGACCTTTGTTTCATGAGTAAGATATTTGTATCTAGTGTAGGGTATTTGTATCTAGAGTAGGAACTTTATCAAGGGTAGGAATTGTGTATGGAGGGTGGGGTATTTATAGTTTAAGTTTAAGAGGCCTATTCTAAGGTACCTTGTCCCCATTGATATGGTATTGGTAGGTCTTCAAATAAGTCCCCAATGATAGTATCTCGCAGTGTCCACAGCTTCGATCTGCGGTGGCGCGTAGAAGAGAAAGAATGTGAAGAAAATCTTCGGCAACGTAGTGGTCTTCTTCTAAGAAGAGGACCATTCCTAAAATAAAAAAAACGAGTGTGCTTTAGACCACACAACTAAAGTAAAACTTCTTTAAAATACGAAACGTAACTGGCTATGAGAGAAAGAGAGAAAGTATAGAGCTTTCATACCTCCTCCATGTTAAACGTTTAACGCAACCTTGTTGAAAGTCGCATTAGAAGTATTACTTAAAAAAGTATCTATTTTGAAATTAAAAAATTCAAAAACCAGCCAAGTGCGACTCGGACTCCCGCACGAAGGGTCCGTACCGTTATCTATAATAAAAACGGAAATTGTGAAAACTGACTGTATCTCATCGAATCGGGCTAAATAATGAAATCCGACGTATTTCTATACAAATCGCTACATCCCTTTTTAAGGGTTAAGTTTTAGGAATTCTTATTTCCCCCTTTGAACAATACAAAACAATACCCTGAAGATGTCAAGTCTACGACCAGCGGTTTGGCGGTTATTATTATTATTATAGAGGTCATGGTTACCACTTAACATCAGGTGAGCCATACTTATACTATCAGCAAGTTAATAAAATAACTTTAGCAAGCTTAGCTTCATTATTTACATTATTATTATTTTGTAACAGGATCATACAAAAAAACGGTAGGAACCAAGCCGTAAGTTTCTTGCCGGTTCTTCTAGGCTTGGTCGCGAGGAACTGGCGCTTAGATTCACCTAGATTTAAGACGTTTCAAGATGATCCCTGCGGATATTACTGAATAAATGCTTTTTGACTTTGACTTTGACTTTTGACTTTAGAAGACTTGGTTAACCTTACCGCTGTGACTAGAGGTCGCTCTAAGCTGGTTGAAGATACGATTCGCCTTCCACCACCAGTGATGCTTGGTCTGCGTATATTTCGCTTCTCTGTAGTGCCCGTGCAAATCCGGGTGATGAGCATTATTGCACTTCAACTTCACTGCCCTGTAGATATAAATAAATAAAGAACATTAATACCGACGACCGATGTGGCGCGGCGGGCGATTGTCCGCCTGCGACGCAGAAGGTTGCGGGTTCGATTCCCGCCTTGGGATAAATGTTTGTACGATCTGCAAATATTTATTCCGGGTGTTCTGGGTGTTTACTGTGCATAATAAAAAATATCTATATATGTAATGTATTGTATTAAGTATATCAGTCATCTAGTACCCATAACACAAGCTCTGCTTAGCTTGGGGCTAGATGATGCTGTGTGGATTGTCCAGCATTATTTATTATTTATTTTATTTTTATTTATTAATAAAAAACTTGCATCACGTCTTTGCTCCCCAAGCACGGAAGATATCGAAATTCTTCGAGGTTGTATAATGGGTGTAGTTAGAGGTACATCCTATATGTATGGGTGTAGGAGGTTAATTTAACATTATATAAGTAGCTTTACAATATTCATATGTATGTAATTTGTAAAATAAGTGAATGTATGTTACATGATGTTGTGTACAAAGTTACACATCAATTTTATTATTAATATTACCTATTATTATTATTTTTTTGTTTCCAATTAAACATTTAGCATCCCATGTAAATTACCCATAGTTCATTCCATTCAAAGGTTGTCTCGTAGAGATCGCTGTTTAGCGATAAGACCGCCCATTGTTCCTATACTAGTCATAAGTTTTTTTTCTGTAAATTGTTATTTTATGTTATGGTGTGCAATAAAGTATTTTCTATTCTATTCTATTCTACGTCCAAATCCTACTACATTACACTTTTTGATCTGTTTTGTATGTGTGTGTGTTTTGTAGCAAATAAATGTATGTCTATGTCTATGAACTTACTGTTCAAACTTGGCGTCCCGCGGACAGTCATTGGGATCTATTCCGGGGTATTCATGTGGGTGCACCTGTATAGAATGAGGGAAGAATATCTGCAGCACCTGGAAACAATAAAATCCACACTACAGGGTGTAAAAGAGAAAACACTACTCTTGATATATAAGAATAAGAATAAGAATAATTTTATTCAAGACAAAACTTAATAAACTCCTGAGTTTTTAAACGGGACATCAAAGTAGAATGAATGCAGTAGAAATAAGAGCGTTTCGTAGTATAGAAAGGAGAACAGAGAAATGTGGAGTGAAAGAAGATAGATAGATAACTCTTTATTGTTCACCCTATGTGTTCACCACACAGAAAGATAATACAGGAAATATACACAATTAAGCAAAACAATGGGCGGCCTTATCGCTGAAAGCGATCTCTTCCAGTAGTAGACAGTAGAAGACAAGAAGACAGTAATGAGAGAGAGAGAGAGGAGTAGAGAAAGGGACGCTTAGATGGTTTGGGTATGTAGAGATGGAAAAAATAAATAAATAATAAATAAATAAATATGTCAGGACATTTTTACACAACATTATCTAGCCCCAAACTAAGTATAGCTTGTACTATGGGAACCAGATGACTGATAGAATACTTATGCTTTTTTTTTGTAAATACATATGAAAGAAGATTAACAAAACAGATGCATCAGATGTTGACAAGTTGATGGAACAAGCAGATGGCCCACATGATGTTAAGTGGTTACTATCGCCTATAACAAAGTATTGCACCATAGGTCACGTTCGTTAGGAACGTGCCCTGCGATGCCTAGCGTCCATCAATCTAAGGCATACAGGTGTTAAGCCTCATGAGAAATAGGCATGGTGGAAATACTTCTCCGGACGAGCCCATCACAAAGCGCTCTACTATTACTAGTTACAAGTATACAAAAGAAAGCTTGGGAGTGGATACATGTTCGTGCAGCTGACTGTACCTTGGTGAAGTCAATACTCTTGACTAGAGCGTTGATCTCTTCATCGTAGTAATCATGAGAGAAGACCAGCAGAGTCTTGTCTATGTCCCGCGCCTGAGCGAGTGATACTATAAGATGCCGTAAATATGTCAGCCTTGTGTGGACCTGAAGACAATATATTAAAAAAACTTTACTAAATCTATACAAATAAATAAAATTTAAGTGTCTGTTTGTAATATTAAAATAACCGCTTTTTACTACATGAATATGAATGTATATACGGTACATAAATACCAAAACGGCATTTTTTTTTATTTTTGTCTGTCTGTCTGTTTGTTCCGGCTAATCTCTGGAACGGCTGGACCGATTTCGACGGGACTTTCACTGGCAGATAGCTAATGTAATAAGGAGTAACTTAGGCTACTTTTTATTCCGAAAAATAACGGGAACGGGATAAATCTGCCACGCGGGCGAAGCTGCGAGTGGCCGCTATTTTATGCCGTATACTCTCTATTAACGCCATCTGTTGGCGACGCCGAGTACTACTTTAGTTATTTTACAATGACTGCAATCATCAGTACTTATGCACTAGCGCCACCGTGCGTCTTTATACCATGTTTACCGCGCAACAAAGTGGGCACGGGTCAGCTAGTCTTCTTAAATATATAGGTATAACTCAAAGGTGACTGACTGACTGACATAGTGATCTATCAACGCACAGCCCAAACCACTGGACGGATCGGGCTGAAATTTGGCATGCAGGTAGATGTTATGACGTAGGCATCCGCTAAGAAAGGATTTTGATTAATTCTACCTCCAAGGGGGAAAAAAATGCCACGCAGGCGAAGCTGCGAGCGGCCGCTAGTATTCAAATATGTATTAATACTACGACGATGTGGCGCGGCGGGCGAATGTTCGCCTGCGACGCAGGAGGTTGCGGGTTCCTCAGGTTTAGTGGGCTTTTTAAGTCCGTGACCTGGAAGTATTAACTTCCAAAGTTGAAGGTAGGGTAAATAGCGCCAGTTAGAAGCCCTTAAACGCAGCCATTCGGGTTGCTGAAGACCGATTGATGAGATTTTGTGTCAATCAACTGCTAAAATATCGATTTGAATTTTATTGTATTGAAAATATGTCATTCAACATGTAACTAGGTATTCATTTTTATTTAAAATAGTTTATAATATTTTTTTTCTCAGATTGTAAATGGATCACCTTGAGTCAAACTTTTCGGTTGAACCTCTCTTTAAACACCGGTCAATCTTTTTGTTAAACTCAGACCTCCTTCGTTTTACTGTGACAAACTCTGTCGACATTGACATTGGCAAAACTGTGGAAGTTAGATCCACAGAAGCCATATAAAAAAGAAGAAGAAGTATTGAAAATGTTTCCCTTAGGTTCTCAAGTCCATATTCTTAGGGTTCTCAACGTTCGTTAGGTTCTTCAATACCATAGAATAAGTCCTAATTCTTAGTTCAATACCAACGATAGCCGATTTTTTTACTGACAAAAAGTCAGTACTTGACTAAAAACTATGTTTATTTATCCATTTGACATTTGCAAAATTGTCTGTCGAATGACGGACAGACGTTATAAAGAAAAAAGAAGAAGTATCAAAGTATTCTGTGAAGAAGTATTGTATTAAACACGTGTTTTGGGTTTTGTAAAGCGAAATAATTTACACAAATATTTTTGAAAACCATGGACGACGAAGAAATTGAAGTGGTCTGTTTTGATAAGCATACAATTCGTTTTAAGTTATAAACGTGAGGAGGTAGGTATAGGTACGGAAGGTAGGTAAATTACAACGGTTTTTAAACTTATTCCAAAGTTGGAACAAACTGATATCCTGAGCATTATACTGATGAAGTGGTAATGGGGAGGGTTTATCGCTGCTAGAACCGACAACTAGAGAATATGGTCTTGAATGACTACCACGAGTCCACGAACCACCACTACCCGAAGCACTAGCTATGTTCTCATATTTTTTTTGAATATATTGAAATCTTTATGTACAAAAGTATTAGAATTATAGCTATACTCAATACTCATTTTCTAGATATATATAATTTTACAGGTGATAGAGGTAAATGGATGGAAAAAACCGATTGTGCCAACCCCACGTAAACGGGGATAAGGGCAGGAAAATGATGATTTTATCTGGGTTTATTTAATACTAGCAGCCTCTCGTAGCTTCGCCCGCGTGGCAGTATTTTCCCGGTCCCGTTATTTTTGTAGCCTATATGTTAATCTAAGTTATAATCTATATTTATTCCAAATTTCATCCAAAACGGTCGACTGGTTAGAGCGTGAAAGAGTAACAAACATCCATCCATCTATACTTACAAACTTTCGCGTTTATAATATTATTACAACTAGTGGAAACACGTGCGACTTCGTCTGCGTGAATATACTGCTTTTTTAAATACTTCAACCCCAGCTGTACTAAAGGGGTTGAGTTTCATAAATCCCTTTCTTAGTACACCTCTAACCAAGAAAAATATACCCTGATTATTTCAAGTCTGCGACCAGCAGTTTAGGCTGTGCGCTATCTATACGTCAACAACTTCAGTTTGCTGATAATTATGGATAATCATAGTTAAATTAAGGTAATAAAGATTGAGAGATATTTAAACTTTTTAAACAGAAAATGTTTACCTACTTTTGTCATTGAACGTACGTACAGTCAGCTGCACTAGAATGTATACAGTTTGTAACTTTCAAAATGGTATCACAGCATCACAAAAAAATCTTACACAACAAGAACTCGGAAATCATGTAGTCAATCGGTGAATCTACTTAGGTTTTGATAATATGCCATGTAAATATTTACTGGAACACTTTATCATCGTTTTAAAAGTTTAGATTTGTATACATTCTAGTGCAGCTGACTGTACATGACCGAATTTGAGCCTTAGGATTCGAAGGCGGAGTAGTTTAGTAACTATTTGATCACCAGTTTTATCAGTAAGTGAGGCTTTAGGTAATTTAATGAATTCTTATCAGAAAAAGAAAAAGTCAGAGGCACCCCCGCCGCGTCGTACCCCAAAGAAGATAATAATCCCGCGACGAGCGCCCTCTGTCGTCATACCGGAGAGAGTATTAGTGTACCCATCTCCAGACAAGAATACTTGCGCAGAGTGTACCTGTTTCCCTAAGGAAGAGCCGTACAGGAAGCCTAAGTAGGTTTATTCATGGAAAATTAAAAGAGCCAGGAACACCATACAGAATGTCATGCTATCACTATCATCCTGAATAAGTTTACTGCTGAATCCTATATCCAGAAGTAAATTCTCGTATACATTTCTAGAAATAACGTTTCAATGTTTTTTTCTTTTATTCAACTTATTAACGGAACTAGCAGAAGGCCCACCTGATATTAAGTGGTTTCGATCACGTAGCACGAAGCGTCGCACGCCCCTTCCAGATAGTCAAAAGGTAGATTATTCATTAGATGCTTCAGATTGGTGGACACAGGTTAATGCATCGTAGGGCACGTACCTAACGTGTGTAACCTACAAGGCCTTGCTTTGTCATAGGTGACGGTTACCACTTAACATCAGGTGGGCCATATGCTTATTTCACTAGCAGTAGCATAAAAAGAAACAGTCCAGGACTATCGAAACAAAAACTTGGACTGGAAATGGTCAGGGGTTGAACAGTCCAATAAAATCCAATGTATAGAATCACTATGATGTGACATTGACATTACTTTCCAACAAAAAGTTGACAAGATTTGGCTATTCAGCGGTCGACTTTCATCAGATTTAGAGCCTTCCTTTGTCCATAGAAGACAGGTTGAATTTCGCCAGCCACATTCGTAGTTTGAACATTACTGACACGAGGCTCCATCCCATTATAAATAATCTCTGTTTGCTGAGAATGTTGAGAAAGGTGTACTCCAAACTCTGCTATACGCACCTAATCTAGTTGGCCAAGATTTTACAACAGTTTTCTACAAACTCAATACAAGACGTCCTTACGTCAAGTGGCAAAACGATTATTTTATTGTTTTTATGTATCAAAAGGATCTGATAAGTCTATAATTTGGAGAGCATTATGTTTAGGTTTGGCGACCTTCAAATATTTAACACTTTTCTCTAACATGGCTTTCTTTCCTGCGCATGAAATGCCCATACCTCGCTAGCACATTCCTCTTCATCTCTCAACTCGTCTGTCTTGGAAAAATCCTGTAACGTACTAAAAATTCCTCTAGTTTAATGCTTGTACATGATTCCAGAAAGCTAAACCCATGTCAACACTCACCAGCCACGTTATACGAGCTAACTGCTGCAGTGGTGGATAATCTGAACTTTCCACAAGCCTTCCAGTGGAGCGAGGAAGATGTGGCGAACTGGTTTGAAGCCTGCCTTTCACTGCCGCAGTACAAGGTAAAATTATCCTAATACCACTAACTGTGAATGATTTTGAGGACATACAATTTGGTCGAGCGGACTTAGCCCCCAATGAGGTCCCGTACCAAGTCGGAAAATGCATTTATTATCTATGTAATGGTGGTTCTTTTACTCGTTTAGGTACGATAGTTTTTAAATCATTGAAATCGTTCTATTGGTTGCGAAGATATTACACATTTTGTACCAGCCAACCGCGGGCCGGCCGAATAGCTCATCTCAGGGAATCGTGACGTCACGATTCGCTTGTGCCCACGCACGCGCTCTCCGCCATTCATTTATTAAAGTTCACTCGATCTGCGCGGGTCGTGTTGTGGTTTAAATTAATTTTTTTTTAATAAAACCGCGCGGGTTCGGCGGCTAGCGCTGGCTGGTTCATTGTGACATGACGTCACAATGACCCAGCGCTAGGCTGTTCGCGCGGTCAGTGAGCCTCGTTCGGTATTTTGCCCATAACCTAGTTAGTTATGGCCGTAGAAAAAAATTTTTTGCACTTTATGTTTTAGTTTCTCAAGGCCTATAAAACTGCATTCATAGATAAAACTATGACGGGTCCCCATTGTTCCGAAATAGGCATGGATAAGTTTACTACAGGGATCAATTCGACTACTTAGCAATATCCATCATTTTTAAAACTTAAAAAGAAGACAGTTTATGACGAAAAGTTTCCCGAAAAGAAGAAATTTGAGCAGTTTTGGGCATCACTACAGCGGTTAAAACGATCACCATTCCCATTTTGTTAGTGTAATTGGAGGGTCAGTTTGGGTACCAGGTTTCTACCATCCATTGGTTGAAATCCGGGATTTGGACGGAGAAGACTTGTCTAGCACCCATGTCATCCCTCACTTTTTTTGCCTAACTCATAGCAGAGACATGGTCAATATATGCGTTGTCGAATAACGACCACGAGTTTCCTTGCGATGTTATCGTTAACCGTTTGAGAGCACTATGGCTACTGACAAATATTTATTTTTGGGACACAAATTCGTGTCTACGACCAGAACTTGGTCACTACTAATCGTAGTACTTGGTCACTAGTGCTATTTTATCCATAAATGACAGCACTAGCGTGTATTTTATGCTTCCAGGATTGTATTCTGGATAACCACATTGATGGGATGAGACTTTTAATGCTAGAGGACCCTTCGAAGTTGCCAGAAATCAATGTTCGTAACTTCCAACATATTCAGGCAAGTTTTTACTTACTTATGCACATTTTCTTAGAACTCGTGTTACTATTTTTTTTATGGGAAAAAGTGACGGTATAAATACATAGACCTAACATACCAACGTATTGTTATTTAATATCGTTACTGAGTACGCGTCCAACACTCTACAAGAGCTCTACTGTTATAAAATATTTAAAAAAGGGGGTAGTCAGAGGTACATCTAATCCTTAGACGTCCTCGAAGAATCTCGAGTAGGTACTTGGTATTAAGAGATCGAAGGGGATATCTACCGTGCTTGGGAATTAAAGCCGTGATCCTATTTATTTAATAACCTATGATAATCTTATACAGATAATCACAAGTGCTGTACGTAAAGAGTATGGGATGGATTTTATTCGGTTTACCCGCAGTATCAGTCTACCACCTCGAAGACCATTGCCGCATTGTACGTGGTTCAAATCCCGGACTGGACCTAGTTGGGGTATTAGGAAGAACTGGACTAGGTAATTTTTACACTCTAACTAAAGAGTACGTAGGCACGGTACGTATCGTATTTGAATGCATTAGAAATCCAGTGCCTCAGCATGCCATAGGTGATAACGGCCACAACTGGACTGTACATGAGCATTAATGAAATTAACTTCTATTCAATGTGTTCTATGTTAGTTTTTAAATCTTGAAACGAAGTGATCAAAATCTGTGAGTCAACTTAGGCGAATAGTGTAGAGTTCTTTGTAAAGGGCTCATCCGGGGAAGTACTACTACCATACCTATTTCTGCCGCCAAGCAATAACGCTCGCATTGCTGTGTTCCGGTTTGAAGGGTGCCGGTGAAATAAGGCACAACTTGAGGCTTAACACCTGTATACCTCAGGTTGATGGACGCAGCAGTGGCGGCCTTAGGGGGTGGCGAACAGGGCAATCGCCCGGGGCCTCGCTCTAGCAGGGGCCTCGCGCAACAACCCAAGCAAATAAAAAAAAATATAGATTTTACTAACTATATTTTCTTTATTCAAAACTTTTAATTTTGATCACATACTTTTCACGAAGGACAAAGGGCCTCGCAAAGACCTGCCGCTGCCCGGAGCCTCGCAATGGGTAAGGCCGCCGCTGGGACGCAGGATAGTGCTACGTAGGGCACGTACCTAACTACCTAATTCAAGTCTTGTGTGTAATTTCAGTGTCTAGTGTGATTAACTAAGGCTGTGCGCTGTCTGTATGTCAGTAAACCAGAACGATATTGAAGAGTATGGTTCTTTTCAGAGGGGATATTCTGCGATGGATGAAGATATTAATGCCTGCACCGGTTTATAGAGATCACTGGGATTTAGTATGGTAAGAAGATGATGCTATCTATAAATATATATAACTCAAAGGTGACTGACTGACTGACATAGTGATCTATCAACGCACAGCCCAAACCACTGGACGGATCGGGCTGAAATTTGGCATGCAGGTAGATGTTATGACGTAGGCATCCGCTAAGAAAGGATTTTGATTAATTCTACCCCCAAGGGGATAAAATAGGGGATGAAAGTTTGTATGAAACTTTGTCAATTTTAAACCGATCGGGCTGAGACTCTGCATGCATAAAGCTACTATGATTTAATCCCCAAAAAAAAACGGGAACGGGAAAAAACTGCCACGCAGGCGAAGCTGCGAGCGGCCGCTAGTAGATTCATATATGTGGTGACGGGAGTTTTTCCAAACGAATTACTTACGAATTTGGGATTGTGATATTATTTGATCTATACATTTAAATTTTAAGTTTTTTAGGTATCAAAAACCCGATTTTCCCAGCGTGAAGTTTGCGCGGATACCAAAACCTAACTCGCAAGTTTATATACCGCGGTACAAGAAACCTAGGGAGGTCTGCAAGGAATATCAAGTAAGCTGATAAGAATAATAATAATAATGCTGGACAATCCACACAGCATCATCTAGCCCCAACCTAAGCAGAGCTTGTGTTATGGGTACTAGATGACTGATATACTTAACACAATACATTACATACATACATATTTTTTATTATACACAGAAAATACCCAGAACACCCGGAATAAATATTTGCATATCGTACAAACATTTATACCAAGGCGGGAATCGAACCCGCAACCTCCTGCGTCGCAGGCGGACATTCGCCCGCCGCGCCACATCGGTCGTCACATTGATGGTTGGTTGAATTTGATGATACAAGTTACAATACAAATGTATGTTACAGATCCCGAGGAAGTTCAAATTCCAAAGTGGCATCCCCGACGAAGCTCAGATGATATGGGTGGAGCATCGTCCAGGGTCACCACGTAAAGAGAAACTTGAAGAAAAGAAGAAAGAGAAGAAGAAGAAACCAAAGGTATATTCCAGACTTGGAAAACCCTTTATGCTAATTCAGGTCACAAACAAAAGATACAAGTCTGACCTAGTAACATCGAAATAACTTCACGTAATCCCGACGCATGGTAGATATCCCCTCAACTATTTTAGTACACTAAAATACCTACACACATTTTGTACCCATAACATTGCACCCATAATATTTATCCCAAGGCGGGGATCATACTTATACTAACTACTGCAAAATGTGGGTAGATAAGTACCAAATGTACTATCTGGACGTACCTCAGACTACTTCCCTTAAACTCTCGAGTAGGTACCTACTTGGTACCTATAGATTCGAGGGAATATCTACCGTGCTTAAGGATTAAAGTCGAGATACTATTTATTTTATATACTCAGCATACAATACAACACACTGACATAGAAAGAACATTTCTCATTATACAAATGTTTGTTCTCGGTGGGGATCGAACCCACCACCTACAGCGCAGAAGGCAGGGCTACTATAAACTGAGCTGTGACGGCTGTCATATAATAATAATAATAATAATGCTGGACAGTCCACACAGCATCATCTAGCCCCAAGCTAAGCAGAGCTTGTGTTATGGGTACTAGATGACTGATATACATAATACAATACATTACACATATAGATATTTTTTATTAGATGTAGAAAACACCCAGAACACCCGGAATAAATATTTGCAGATCGTACAAACATTTATATCCGCCTTGGGATAAATACATAAATACATAGTAATATAGTATTGTATTAGGTATATCAGTCATCTAGTACCCATAACACAAGCTCTGCTTAGCTTGGGGCTAGATGATGCTGTGTGGATTGTCCAGCATTATTTATTTATTTATTTATCCCAAGGCGGGAATCGAACCCGCAACCTCTTGCGTCGCAAGCGGACATTCGCCCGCCGCGCCACATCGGTCGTCGACCCACATATTATGTGGTATCAAAGTGTAGGAATGGAACGTTAAATACTGTGTAAAAAGAAACGTACTGAATGAGTGAGTGAGTGGATGGGAAGGTATGAATGGAGGATTGAACGGGGACTTGGAATTCGGTGGTTAGATGAGAAGGACAAGGATATTTTGTAGAGGAATAAAATAAACGAGTGTTGTAGCTAAAAGGTTTTTTATCCACTTCCCCCATCCTACATATTATATACGCTGCTTCTTTTTTTCTAGAAGAAAGAGGTCAAGTTCCTGATTTCAAAGGAGTCTGGACTAATACCCAAGAAAATTACCACCGAAGGCCTCAGAGGAGACGACCTGATACTGGCAAGACGGAAGATGCCCAAGCCTAAGTTTTTGGCGTAAACTGTATACTTTTAATAGATATTACCTTTTTGGTGTTCAATTTGTTATTTTTCTCGAAGGAAATCGAATAATCTCGAGTCAGGTACTTGTTGCTAAGAGTTTGGAAGGGATATCCACCATGCTTGGGGGTAAAAGTCGTGATGCTATTTTTTTTCTCGAAATATTTTGGTAATAGTGAAAGGTTAGGCCACGTGCGATATATGATTGTTTTAAGGGTTCCGTCTCAAAGGGTAAAACGGGACCCTATTACTAAGACTCCGCTGTCTGTCTGTCCGTCACCAGGCTGTACCTCATAAACCGTGATAGTAGAGAGTTGAAATTTTCCTAGATGATATATTTCTGTTGCCGCTATAACAACAAATACTAAAAAACTGAATAAATAAGTAAGGGGGCTCTCATACAACAAACGTGACTTTTTTTGCCGTTTTTACTGTAGATAACGGTACGGAACCCTTAGTGCGCGAGTCCGACTTCCACTTGGCCGGTTTTTATTTTATACACTTGCTGATAAAACAAGTGGATTACCCACCTGATGTCAAGAAGTTACGAACCTATAACCATGCCTCGCGATCACGTTATTTAGAAACGTGCTCTATTACACTGCGCTGCTTCCATAGACCTGCAGGACCCTTCAAACGGGAACACGCTGCACTGCTTGGCGGCAGGAACAGGCATGCTAGTACTGACATAGTACTTCTCCGGACGAACTCTTCACTAAGCTCTACTAATTCATTCATTCATTCATTCTTCGTGTCAATACTACTAGTGTCAATAATACTAGTAATAATGCATAATGTTACCTGAATGGCGATAATGATGGTGTCATTCTGCACTGGGCCAAATATATCCTCGTTGTGAATGGTTTGCGCGTCATTGTATTTGTCTATGGCTTTTCGGATGTCGGTTAAATTTTTTGGAGCAATTTTTTCTGTTGCATTATCTGTAAGAACAAATTCAAAGTCAAAGCCAAAAAGCAATTTATTCAGTAATATCCGCAGGGATTATCTTGAAACGTCTTAAATCTAAGTGAATCTAAGCGCCAGTTCCTCGCGACCAAGCCTAGAAGAACCGCCAAGAAACTTACGGCTTGGTTCCTACCGTTTTTTTGTATGATCTTGTTACAAAATAATAATAATGTAAATAATGAAGCTCCAAATTGATGATTATTATTTAAAAAAAATATAATAATATAATAATAATCTGTATCTATACTTATATAATAAAAAGGTAAAGTTTGTGAGTTTGTGAGGTTGTAAGGGATAATCTCTGGATCTACTGAACCGATTTTGAAAATTCTTTTACCAATAGAAAGCCACGTTATCTGTGAGTGACGTAGGCTATATAATAACCCGATTACCGTCCAACGAAGTGGGCACGGGTAGTATAATAGTAAAAAACCAGTATCACGACTTCAATCACAAGGGACAGTAGATATCCCTTCAGATCTCTTAGTACAAAATTCAATTCATTTATTTTTATAATGAAAATAAACGTTAATCCTTAGGCACGGTTGATACAATATTTATATTTCAAAACTACTTACTTGTAGAATTCTTTGGATGGACAGTCAAATATTTGTGTAACTCCGGAGGCACCAGTGCTAACACTTGCTCGGAAGTATCGTTTGCGTTCATCAACTCTTCTGAAAATGCAGAAAATAACGTAAGACATTTGTTTGGATTAGGGCAGTTTCTCCTGGCAGACATAGATGGCGCTGTTTTAAATATTTACACGTAGCTCGAAATGTGAAACTGAATCAATGTTTGTTTCTGATCTTAGAAAACTAAACAGAATAGAGGCTGACTGATTTTAGGTTCCACAATCCTACAAGCATTTGTTAGTATTACTAAAAATCTTTGCTTGCCTGATAAGCCTGCACTTTGAGTACATATTGGCAGTTTTCTCTGATCAATGATGTGAGTGTTTACTCGACAGGAAACGACCCGTAGTACTACTAACGTACGTCGGTTACTCCGTCATCTCACTGAATATCGTAAGCTGTCTTGTGTCTGTCTGTTTGTGTCTTGCCTGAGTGGTCTTGGTTATCCCAGTTTTAATTAGGGCTCTGCAAAGCGCTTCTAACCATTAAGTAAATCAATATCTATGACAATATATACATTATAATACATAAAAAAAATAGGTAAGTTGATCTTATTGAAATACCTAAAACTTTATTAATATCAAATGGTATTAAATAAATATTTGCAGCGCTAACGAGGTAAACGTATAAATTCAACTGCCAGAAAAATGCCCTTGGTATAAAAACACGTAACAAACACAGACATTTAAACATTTTACAATAACACATTTTAAAATTATGTATTACATAAAAATATACGTTTTTACACAACATCAATCCCAAAAGGTGCTGACCCATCAAAGTTACGTGTACGAATACGAACTTAAAAATGAATACATAAACGTATGTTAACACGAAATTGAAATCCGCCCCATCTGGTTTCACGACACAAAAACACCCAACAGACACATGATAATAATCCCACTCGACCACATAGCTGGTTGTGTACCAAAAACATCCACAACACATACGAGTAGACCCGAAACATACAACAAGTACAATGAGACCCAAAATTTATATTTTACTGCTACTTTTAGGAAAATTAACTAAGTATGTAAATTAATTAAGTATTTAGTTCGGATCTTGATAGGAGTACTTATTTTTTTAGATAAATTATTTTGTAACTATAATTACGTATGTCAATATAAACATGGGTTAGGTAAATTGACAGTCAACGCACAACCCGAGTCTAAAACCACCTAAAAATCTGCAGAGGGTATTGTAGTAATTACGAAAATGACACCGCGAGCTTACACAGTAGTAGCTTCACAAAATGGACAATAAAAATAACAAACAAGCTCACTGTACAAAACAAAGAAACATTTTTACAAATTTAAACCACTAATCGGAACAATGGACGGGTGAAGTACGATGAACCTGATAAGAAACTTCAAAGTTATAATAATGTAGTAAATGAAAGGCATTATAATGAACATTGAAATTACGTCACAAAGATAAAAAACTAAACCTGAATGCAAATCAGTGCCAGTTTTTTCCACTACTTGGTTAGTATCTGCAACGGAAAAATTTACTTTAGACTACCCTCAAATGAAAAAAATATTTTTAGACCAAAAAAATGTTTTTTTAAAGCCAGTGTAATTACAGATAAATATATGTATAGAAGTCGATTTAGGTAGCGAATTCTTACTTTAGCTTGCACTAGAATCTAACATAAATTGCGTCGACAGCGCGGTATTCTGACCCTGACTTGTCAGTAATACTTAGACTGACAATAAGTACATCGGTACACTCGTATATGCCAATCAAGACGGTACCGATAAATGCCTAATCTGAGGGCCTAGCCAAGTCGTATTCGCCTTGAATTCGAAGTTATTTTTGCTATACAATAAAAAGAGAAAGTTTCGAAAAAGATCGAAAAAGCTGTAGGAAGACTTGACTAAGTTACGCTATTTGTATAAGCTTTTAATGTAAATATTTCATATTTTTAGATTATAAAAGCCGGGTATTAGAGAAAACAACATTATCAGGCATTTTCAAAATTAAAAATCACTGCATAAACCCTAAAATAGGTGCCAGGTGAAGTAAAACTTAAAACATCGATGTACGAGTGTTAAGCATGTTTCAGAATGGAATTTGAAACTCCAGCGAGATGAGCGAGTTCTTGAAAATGGCCATAGTTTCAGAAAAAAGATGAATTGTGTAATGATGTGGAAGACGACACATAAATAAATAAAAAAAAACCTGTTTTTAAAATGTGAGTTGATGAGTCAGTTGTATCTGGTTTTAACATTGGATTACCAGTACCATCTGAAAACGTTTATACGGCTAAGTTAGACCTACAGGTTGTTGCTTCTACAGAATTCGAGTGCAGACTGTTTTATCTGAGACTACAACACACAAATCCTGCCCTTTCCTACTTTCAGATGGGCACATAAAATGTATTTCACATTCAAAGAGCAGGATAGAAACAGAAAGATCCAAAGAACTAAGTTTAATTCAACAGAAAATAATGTTTTAGAAGGCAACGGTGGTATTCTGCTGAAACCATTTCTTTCAGGCATTCATCCTTGTAATAATCCAATGCCATGACAATGTCAATAATCAAAAATAAAACACAAGTTTTAAAATAATAGGCAGTTAACCCGTTTCCAATTTCATCAATGTTTCTGTTTTATTTTATCTCATTGTTTTAATTAACTTTTATCTTACCCTGTCAGTGTTTTACTCTTTTTATAATTAGGCAATCTGTAATTCGTAAACCGGCTTCCTGCGATACAGGTTTCTCCTAGTGCGGGGACCAATATTGATATAAATAAAATATTTCTATTAATAAGCTGGTGGCCAACTTTGGAGGTAAAAATATTTAGCTGACCAGAGGCCGAAAAAAATTTGTAATACCAACTGCAGTATTGCATGATTAACTTGAAGATGAACACCGCAATTAACTGAGAGGGTAGTTAAAAAAAGAAGTAAAGTAGGTAAGCTCTCGACTTTAAATGTACAACCCATTAAGATTTTTACGGAATTTTAACGCAACATCATCAAGACATATATTCGACACAAGGAGTGGCCTTGTACTTTGGGAATCAGATAACTGATAAAATACTTATATACGTTTTTTTTACTGAGAACAAACATCTATGTTTATCGCACCGAAGTTTGTCTTCGATGGAGATCGAGCTTACAACCTAAAGCAGAGCTCTGCTAATACTAACAACTTTGAGTCAGTCAGTGAGTAAATGACACATAAGTACCCACCTGTTTTTTGCATATTCTATAAATAGCTGATTGCAAGCCCGTCAACACTACTAACTGTTTCCATTAAATCAGTATAGAGATGAAGAGTTGTTATTAAACAATTTGGTGATCCCTTGAACTAAGTATTGAAAGACAAATTAGTAGTATAGAAAAACATAATAGGTATGAAGTTTTATATTATCCCTCTAGTAGTCTAGTAATATCTACCATACACGAAGTTGCATGATATATAGTATTTGAAAACCTTGCTCATACTTCTCTTTCAGCAACAAGTTTTGTAGTTCAAAGCTCTCATGAGTAATGATAAAGTTATCTGGAAATTATAGAAAAACAACAAGACTTATACTATAATATTTTCAAATCCCTTCAAAGACTTGGCCAAAGTGCAAGACGTGATTTTGAGCATCCCTTAGCCAACACTGGCCAGCTTGCAAAACAATCTGATTTATTTAATTTTTTAACAATTTAATTTTATTTAGCTAATCACGTTTACCAAGATAAACTTGTTTAGCGCAAACATAATTGCGACTTAATTTTCCGTGTGCAAGATGTTAAACGTAAAGAGCTTTCTAAATGCATTTAGGAGCTCGCTAAATACATTTACCCCCGAATACCAACTCAAACGCATCTCAGATTTAAGCACGCGTCAAGTCGCGATTTTTTGACAGTTTAGAATAAAAATCTGTCAAATCTGTCTGAAAATACCAATAAATGGGTACTCAAATAAGGATAATTGCGGCTTCGTGGTAAAATAAGTGTCATCAACTTGATCAGTAGACCAAAATAGAAATAATGGCGCCAATAAATTTCGCTTCGCCGTCAGTTGCTATATTTTAGATGGTGGCGCCACCCTTGACTAAACAGGTGATTTAGAGTACTTGCTAAGGTAATATCAAAAATTACCTTCTCTATACAAGCCGCCGCTCGACGCTGAGAGCATAATCTGTAGCCACAGACAAAACAAGCATAGTATGACGATGATCCGTGCCAGCGACCCATATTTAATACGCGGCATCGCGCTTAATCCACAGATGGCGTTGGCGTCATTTTAGCATTTAGCTCACGCGTGGCACGGTAGATGGCGCTGTTTCATAGTTTCTGACTAGACATTTACGTCATTGGGTTGTGGTGGATTGTAGACTTGTTGCGTTGTTGTTTTCTGGAAAGAAGAAAAAATAAAATTAAACAAGAATTACATTTAATAGTCACATCCACCAGCCTCTTGGATAACTCTTTGAATAAAAGCCACTCTGGGTCCTACGCTCCTAACGTTTACCTACCCTAAATCTTCGGATGACTCTCCATCGTCGCGTGCACTATGCCAGTGAGTGTGAACAGAACCGTACCAATTATTAACCTAATTATTTAATACAATACAATAAAAACCCTCGCCGTAAAAATAAGCTAATTTTCCTACACCGAAATGAATAAAAAATGATAGTTAAAAAACTAAAGCTGCCCCGTAGTCATTACGTAGCCAACTTATTACTGTCCCGTAGGCATCCCGTAGCTGTCCCGTAGGCATTCCGTAGCCATCGAGTAGCTGTTCCGTAGGCATCCCGTAGCTGCACCGTGGGCATTCTGTAGTCACCCAGTAGCTATTCCGTAGCTAAAAGTATCAGGCAACTATCAACCAACATTCAAACCATTTTTGGTATCAGTAAAACGACCTACACAGTTCAATATATTTTTAATCGGTATAATATGAACTTTATCGCTTGTCCTGGCATTGTTCTCTGGTAGAACGCTAGTGACTGAATAATATTGCACTAATGGGTGAAGTAAATAAGTAGGTAATAACACAATTTACAGTCCTGACACTAAACAACACTCATATTCCACAGGATGTGCCTTATGTGGGAGGTATTTTAGGAAGTGCATCATATTTCGTCCGGGAAAGTACTACCACCATGTCTATTGAAGGAAATTACAGGCACATGAGAATAAACACCTGTATGCCTCAGGTTGATAGACGCATAGCAGTACTTCGTAGGGTACGTTCATAACGTAACCTGCGAAGCAATGCTTTGTTACGTGATGGTAACCACTTGACACCAGGTGGGCTATCAGCTATAGGTCATAAAACAAAAGGTCATAAAACAAAAATTATAGGTAGGTATCGTTACAAAGAATAAGGGCGTCTATAATAATAATAGCAATAGGCGTTCGTTTTATTCATTAGTAATTATTTGATCATTTGAAATACTCGTCAAGTGTGTAGTATCTTTTTCGCTTAAGTCGATTAAGCTGTTAGGATGGTATAGATGCTGGGCAAGCTTACTCCCGTGAATAAGATATTTGGAAGTTGCCCCTGAGTGATGTTTAAATCATCTACAAAACATGAACCGCCATACTTATATAATTATTTTTTTATTTAAACCTTATTTCAGATAAATTAACTTAAGTACTTATTTATAATATTTCTCCTACCTACTGACACCGACACTTTTATCTGTTTGCCCTTTATTGGCAAAGGCCTCCTCCAACTGTTTCCATTCATCTCTATCTCTCGCAATCCTAGTCCATGCTTTTCCTGCAAAACCTTTTAACTCGTCTTCCCATCTTTTAAACTTATATACCTTATTTTAAATACTGCTTAAAATTGGGTCACTGTTTGTCACCACGTAAGGACTATTTACTTCTTCTGCATGAACGCTCTTATGCAAAGACATAATAAGTTCACGAAAAGGTAAAAACATTTAGGTACCTAATGCTTTAATTTAACTTGACAAGGTAGTCCATCCAGTCGCAACCACTAAGCACGATAAGCCACGTTGACGTAGGTATACCACGTTGGTTAGTGTGTGTTATTTACCAATTCACCATGGTTGTAACTCGTATCACGATAACTGTTAAAGGATATTAAAAATTTGACCGTTATCTTTATATCCTACTAATATTATAAACGCGAAAGTTTGTAAGAATGCATGGATGGATGTTTGTTACTCTTTCACACTCTAACCAGTAGACCGATTTGGATGAAATTTGGAATAAACATAGATTATAACTTGGATTAACATATAGGCTACTTTTTATCCCGAAAAAACTAACGGGAACGGGAAAAACGGGCAGCTAGTAAGTACATAATAGCTTTATTGTTCACCACACAGAAACGTAGAACTTACAAATAAATGATTTAAAACATTGGGCAACCTTATCGTTGAGAGCGATCTCTTCCAGGAGCAATGACATCAGAGGCAGAATTCTTGTAATTAAGTTACATCAAATTCAACTTTCAATCGTTTCTATCTCGGAATGGTATTCTCCGAAACTGATATTTGAGATAGGCCATTTTGACATCACCCTCCACCCATTCACACCAAACGTTCAACCTTCATCATACGAACCTCTGAGGAGTCCACCTGTCTCTCTTTTTCCTGACCACTATAATCTAAATCTCTTTAAGGCAAGAGTGAATTACATGGGTGTCTTCCGTCCTGCTTTATCATTAGGTACTTATTTTCAGGTGAGATTGTAGCAAAGGATGGTATATAGACGTAGACAGAGAATACATTGAATTCTCTGTCTACGTCTATAGATGAGTGTGTCACAAATACAAGGTAATAGGTACCTGTGACTTGACATTATAGATTCTATTCATCATATTACGCTGCTTATTCTAAAATGAGTTGTATATTATGTTCTTAATATGATTGCCTTAACATGTTTTCTGTGTTGCCTTCACCGTATTAAGATTAGCACCACACTGGCGCTTCATTGTTTACATTATTATTAATTTGTAAAAGCATCATACAAAAAACTGTAGGAACCAAGCCGTAAGTTTGTTGCCTGTTGCAAAACCGTTAGTTAGTTTGCGAATATGAATTATCTCTGGCTTAAATAATATAAGCTAAAATCAAAGTCAAAATTTAATTTAATTTTCCTTAACTGTATTATTTACCTTCCTGACATTAATTACTCTATACTCTATGAATTTTAGTCTAATTTTATTATTTACCTACCTAACATTAATCTATGAATTTATACTATTATTATTTCCGTTAGGTATATTATTTTAAGCGTTTAATATTTACCTGTGTTAGCTGTGGTTGCCTTAAGTGGATAAGCACAGGACGGGACATTGTTTTCGTTTGAGTTTAGTCTATGTTTTGTGTATTATTTCTTGGCAATCCTTAATAAAAAAAAAAAGCAGTATAAGTGGTGCGTAGTGTACCACATAATTAGCTTATAGATAAAAATAAAACCGGACAAATAGATACGTCCAGATACATTATGGTTGGTACATTTAGTACATACCAACATTTTGCAGTAGTTAGTATTCCTTACGTGACAGGGCGCAAGCCCACCACCGCTGCTTGTTTATGGATAAAACAAAATCACTGGATGCATGCCCCTTAAATAAAAAGGTGTGAGGGAGACGGTTTGTGCTACTGGCATCATGCTGGTAAGTTGTTTGCCGAAGTCAAAAGGCAATTGTTCCATACTTTTTTGTTGTATTATGTTTTTGCAGCTTTTGGCAGTGGGCAGGCCATATAGCTCGTAGAACCGACAACCGTTGGGGAATAAAGGTTCTCGAATGGCGACCACGAACCAGAAAACGAAGCGTAGGACGTCCTCCTACCCGGTGGATTGACGATATTGTTAGGACCGCGGGAAGTCGGTGGATGGAAAGGACTCAGAATCGTTGGCTTGGTCGCGAGGAACTGGCGCTTATATTTACCTAGCATTAAGACGTTTTAAGATGATCCCAGCGGATATTACTGAATAAATGCATTTTGACTTTGCCTTTGAGCTGAAGCTCTTGGAAATGGTTGCACGGATTTCCACAAAATATGGAAACCTCCCAAGAAATCAGTATTCTTCATAAATGCCGCGATCAAATCGTGGTATTAGATCTGGAGCGAGGACAGAGACAGACAAACAAACAGAGACACAATGTGGCCTCAAGCATAAAGCCTTTTCCAGAATAAAGTGCCTTGACTCTTTTTCTATACTTCTATACTAATATTATAGAGAGGAAAGATTTGATTGTTTGTTTATTTGTTTGCATTGAATAGGTTCCGAAACTACTGGACCGATTTGAAAAATTCTTTCACCGTTGGGAAGCTACACTTCATACATATGACATGGGATTTTCAAAAAATTAGGGATCCTTACTAAATCCAGTGCGAAGCAGGGACGGGCCGCTAGCACGTATGTTATATTATTGATTGAACCCTACAGTGAGTACACGCACACACACACGAATTATACGTTAGTCCGTAAAGAATGTGTTTCTTACTACCTACCTACTTGCAATAAAGAAAAAAGACACGATTACCTCCAGAGGGCGAAGCACGAAGAAATTTGACGTTCGTAACGTAAATATACCGTACCGATATCAGAGTTAGGTAAACTGCTCGGTAAACATACAACACCCTTAGAAGAATAAACCAATGCATATAAACCGGTTTATGCGTCTAATACAACATCGCAGTTGAGTTATGGATGCCGCGCAATGTAATTCAAATGTCAACACGATACGCTTACGCCACAAATGTCAAATTTATTCGTGCTAAGGCCGCTGAACTGCGAGTTCTACAACGATCTATTTCTGCCGCTAAGCAGAGATGTTCGTATTGCTGTGGTCCAGTTTGAAGGGTGTGGTTTGTTCCACACTAGGTACAACTATAGACGTGACTGAGTCTGAAAAATAATAATAATGCAGGACAATCCACACAGCATCATCTAGCCCCAAGCTAAGCAGAGCTTGTGTTATGGATACTAGATGACTACTTAATACAATAAATTACATACATAGATATTTTTTTATGATACATAGAAAACACCCAGAACACCCGGAATAAATATTTGCAGATCGTACAAACAAATAAATGTACACAAGTAAATGTTTGTATATAACACCCAGACAGTGAACAAACATCAAATTCATCACACAAAGTTTGACCCTGGTGGGGATCAAACCCACAGCCTACAGCACAGAAGGCATAGCTTACTAACTGAGCTGTGAAGGGCATGCCGCCACGCCGTGTTTGTCACCTTGTGATGAAATAACGCGACGTCCATTATGACTACATCTTTACATTTACACGTGACTTTCTGATGACCCACTTGATGGTAAACGGCAACCTCCACATCTAATGCGGTATTGCTAATATGCATCGTTAGCAACGTAAGTAAAACTTGTTAGACAAGTTCTTACTGTTAGGTAAATCATCGTAATAGTAACTGATATGACGAGGACTGAGTATAGCTTCAAAACTCATGCTGAGTTATATTGTTATATTATAATATAATGTTATATATTAGTTATATAGTTGTCCTATTGCTTTATACACATTTAAGGAAAAAGTATAATATTAATAGGTACCTATTAAAACGATTTAACTTTGCATGCCAGTGATTTGGTGAAATATGTGACTATGATATAATAATAATAATGCTGGACAATCCACATAGCACCATCTAGCCCCAAGCTAAGCAGAGCTTGTGTTATGGGTACTAGATGACTGATATACTTAATACAATACATTACATACATACATATTTTTTATTATACATAGAAAATACCCAGATCACTCGGAATAAATATTTGCAGATCGTTCAAACATTTATCCCAAGGCGGGAATCGAACCCGCAACCGCCTGCATCGCAGGCGAACACTCGCCCGCCGCGCCACATCGGTCGTCAGTCAATATATGTGATATGTGTGTGACTCTCGCAAATAAATATATTTCATTTCATTGAGATTGTTTGGAAGGTGAAACTTTTGCCCAGCAGTGACAAGGTAATAATATTAATTTAAGTTAAAAGCCAGTCGTGCTCCAATGAATCTTTAGGTTCGGAAAATGTATGTACATCATGCTAGTGCTCACAAACGGTGAAGGAACCGACGGCCGTCACAGCTCAGTTTGTAGTAGCCCTGCTTTCCGTGCTGTAGGAGGTGGGTTCGATCCCCACTGAGAACAAACATTTGTGTGATGAACATTGATGTTTGTTCTGTGTCTAAGTGTTATGTATTCTACAAAAAAAAGTTTTTAATATAAGTATTCTATCAGTTATCTGGTTCCCATAGTACAAGCTTGGCTTAGTTTGGGGTTTGAGGGCGTTGTGTGAATATTTGTCAACATTTATTTATTTATTATTATAATCAACAGACAGCTAACACAAAGTATTTCACCTGATAAAAACAAGAGTAAGGTAGATAATACATACCTACTTATCTATGAGGATTTAAAGTTTGTACCAATATAGACGTCGAAATGGGATTTAGATAATTTTTATGGCCAGATTTATCAAGCGGTCTGGAACCCGCAGAATTCAGCACCGTTATTTTAAAACGATTATTATGCCATTTTGGTTCAGTAACGAACGCTTCCAACGAATATTCGACGACCGATGTGGCGCGGCGGGCGAATGTCCGCCTGCGACGCAGGAGGTTGCGGGTTTGATTCCCGCCTCGGGATAAATGTTTGTACGATCTGCAAATATTTATTCCGGGTGTTCTGGGTATTTTCTATGCATCATATATCTATGTATGTAATGTATTGTATTAAGTATATCAGTCATCTAGTACCCATAACACAAGCTCTGCTTAGCTTGGGGCTAGATGATGCTGTGTGGACTGTCCAGCATTATTATTATTATTCGGAAAACGCTATTTTAAAACTATCGACAAGATACCGACAATCTTTAGCGAATCCGCTCGGAATCATCGACGTTTTAAAATACCCGTGCTGGACTAATCGCGATTTTTTGACAGTTTCCAATGAAAGTCTGTCAAAAGTTCGTCACTTGACACGTGATTGAATTTAAGTTGTGTTTAAGTATTCGGCTGTAAGTGTGCTATGGAATATTTTAGAATGTTGTATTTCCTTGTATATTTTAGATATAGGTATTTCATTGGTTATTCATTGTTTTCAAAGTTTCTGAGTCAATATACCTATACACCATTTATTTTGTATCCTTAAAGCTAGCACCGGCTAAAGAGAGCTCCGGTGGTCTAGTGGAAGTGACCCCGCCTTCTGATCCTAAGGGTTCTAATCCGATAGTGCACCAATGAAACACCAAGAGATGAGACCTAGCTATCCCACCGGGCTTTACCTACATGCGCTTGCAATTTCCATAAATCTATTATGTTGTTGTAGCGACCTTGCATCGCCTGGCGGCCTGCCAACCATTTGCATGTAAACATAACACAATTCAGCACATTTTCAGACAATACAAAACTGCTACCACTTGACAAACGTGAGAGCGAACCGAGGAATAAATATTTCAAACCACGCTAAGCTTGTAATATGGGAACCAGATGACTTATAGAATACTTATTTTTTTTTTTTGTAAATACTTAGAATACAATATAAAACCCAGACACAGAGCAAACATGTTATTTATCACACAAATGTTCGTTTTCGGTGGGGATCGAACCCACCACACAGAAGGCACAGAAGGCAGGGCTACTACGAACTGAGCTGTGACGGCTGTCAATAATACACATCAATATTTTATCAATATTTACAAGGGCTTGTTATTATCATTATTTTTTTTAAATGAATTACAGATGCGCAGATGGCCCACCTGATGTTATATGGTTACCATCACCTATAACAAAGCAGCCGCGAGAGGAACGCACCGATCAGATGATCGCTATTTTAGATTGCTATTTTTGTTGTTTTTAAATTAGATAGTTTGGTGCTTATGTTAGTTCACGATGTTACTTGATGCCGAAAACACTACAAAAGAACTGAAAGTGTTGTTTTTACTCGCGTTTTTTTAACCTTTTCAGAATTATGACCCAAATGCCTAGTTTTAGTTTTCGACAGTACTCTTAATAGACGCTGTATAATTACTACTAGCATTACAGACGAAATGTTCGTCTGATATTCTCTCATCTTAACATAACAGTAAACCTTTAACGTTGCAAGCAAATACCTACTTTGTTTGCAATGTATTCTGTGATTGCACGACACAATAGATGTTATCTTATCGGAATAAAGTACAAAATTGCTTGAAATGCCATCGTTTGTTCTGAAACTCCTCACATCTACCCACAGAAAATGTTAACACTTTGATAAACATTGCATTTTAGAATTGGCATTTGGTTGATAAACTATTTACGTCCGATGCTAGTACGCTCGGTTAGACTGACTTGCCGAACCTATCCAACTAAGATCCTACTATCCTACTAATAAACGTGAAAGTTTGTAAGTATGGATGGATGGATGGATGGATGTTTGTTACTCTATCACGCTCTAACCAGTAGACCGATTTGGATGAAATTTGGAATAAACATAGATTACAACTTACACATAGGCTACTTTTTATCCCGAAAAAATAACGGGAACGGGAAAAAAACTGCCATGCGGGCGAAGTTGCGAGCGGCAGCTAGTACTACTATAAAGAGGAAAGATTTTATTGGTTGTTTGTTTGCATTGAATAGGCTCAGAAACTACTGGACCGATTTGAAAAATCTTTCACCGTTGGGAAGCTACGCACCCGGGTGACAAAAGATATAGGTATTATAGTTTCAAAAAAATTAGGGATCCTTACTAAAACCCGTGCGAAGCCGGGGTGGACCGCTAGTAAATTATTAGTACGCAAACAGTCGGTCGATCTGTAGTCGATCCTAATTCAGGGTCACCGCAGAAATTGTCCAATCATTACTGAATTAGTGTAAATTATTTACAGGAAATTGTGCATAACTCATTGTAATTTGTAATACTATTGTAAGGTTCAAGTGGGTGGATCTCTACAGTAGGTACGTTTATTAGACCCAAACGTATGAAGGCGAACGTAGGCAAGCGTACCCGAACGATGATCAGTCATTTCACTCGCACGCCTACACTTGTGACTCTGTTAATGCCTTTATATTTGTATCTCATATCTGAACTTATACCTGATTACTGAAATCTTTACATAAATGTGAGCAGAATGCTCTGTATGCCTATCAGACCAACTGTACGAAGGCGAAAGCAAGCAAGCGAAGGCGAACGCAAGCGAACGAAGGTGTTTCTTCTTCACTCGCACTTACCTATCTACACCAATCGCAACGTTGGTGTCTCTTTTGTCCTGTCTCATCTCTAAAACTCACGGAAATGTAGGTAGGTAGTTAAATTAAATTATGCACTCGGTGGTCAGGTGAGGTCAGAACTTCTGCTTCTTCATCCTTGTTGAAGAAGCAGTTGCCATCTGCTTGTTTCATCAACAAGTTTTATTAAAAAAAAAATATTAACCGGTGGCGGGCGCATCATTTTTTGTAATATTTATATAAATATTGGCATATATGTCTCACACGTCCGCAAACTAAGCAAGTAATGATAGAATACTCAATATAGGTACTCTGTTTTGTAATAGATACCCAATAACACTCAGACACAGAACAAACATCTACAATCATCCCACAAATGTTTGCTGTTGCTAGAGATCAAATCCAACGCAAGGTGCTATAATAATACATTAGGAACATACCCTATGATGCATTATTCTGCATCCATCAGCCTGAGGGATACAGGTGTTAAGCATTATGTGCTTATAATCAGTGGCACCTACACTCTTCATACCAGAACACAAAGAGCTGCAATCAAAACTGGTAGTACTACCCCAGATAAGCCCGTCACTAAAGCGCGTCACACACGGTGAAGTTAATTTATATTTTATCTTCAGTATCTTAAGATACCGAGCGAATACGCAAATATGGAAATATATACCACCACCACCACCAACCAACGCAGACTCGTAAGGAAATGAACAGGTTTTTTAAACCGCCTGGTAAAAGATCACCACTATTCCGGCTAGTTGATTCATTTAACACTAACTTTAACTCTTTAGACATAGCGGCAATGCGAGCTAGTACTTTTAAAAAACAACTTATAACACTTCTGTTAACACTAAAATAAGCACTATCAACCTAACATAATGCTATACCTAGATGTAAGTTTAAAATATTTAAGTAATCCGTGGTAAACGGAGTTGGTGTCACTCTCGAATAATTGTCTACCTTAAACTTCTCTACCTTAGCCATTATTGTGTCACTGTTAGTTTACCCCAATAAATAAAATAAAAAATAAAAATATTATCGTATCTTAGCCGTGTGTGATAACCTAAGATACTATAATATTTTATATTAGGGCATCTTAAGATAAAATATTATAGTATCTTCACCGTGTGTGACGTGCTTAAGAGCTGAAAGCTGCTACATGAAACAAAAGTATACTCACCAAGTAGGGATCTTCTACCTTTTTTATTCTTCAGTTAAAAAACAGTTTACTTTAAGACTAGACTGTAAGAATTACATGAGACAATACCCATGTGGATCCTTGTCAACTGTCTCAGACCTTTTGTTTGGGGCAGACAATGACAGCGGGATGATTGTAATTACACTATACAAAATGTATGGGACCGATTAGCATTCTGACGCAACACGACACACAACGTGTGTATAATATCCAGTGCCTTTATAAAATATCAATCATGTGCTAAACATAAGTGCAGACTAATTACAAAAATATACTAAATATACGTATGTACAATGTATAGTTAGGTACTTAAATTCACTAACTGTATGAATCAATTAATTTTTCCTTATCGCTCTTGCATGTTTTACTATGGCCATAATGCTTAATTAAACATACTATATAGGTTTTTTATAGTGTATTTTTATTAGTCTTATCTGAAGTTACACCTATTTACTACAAAACTTTTCTGATTATATTATAGTAACACAATCATCAGCCTGAAGAAGTGCACTGCTAGTAGTAGACCTCCTTTTTTTATACAACTTTCTGATGGAACAAGAAATGCCCACCTGATTTTAAGTGGTTACCATAACCTATAAAAAAAGCATTGATAGGTCTCTCAGCTCAGTCAGTAGCTTTGCCTTCTGTGATGCAAATTGTGGGTTCTATTTGAGGAACCACATTTGTGTGGTGAACACAAATGTTTGTTTTGTGTCTGGGTGCTATATTGTATTCTAAGTATGTATTTATAAAACAGATATCTGGTTCTGATAGTAGGTAGGTACAACTTTTGCTTATAGGGTAAATGGCTTTCTGTCAAATGCATGTCAGTATTTATTTATTTATTTATATATATACCACTGCCTTACTTCTTATTACCAATCATTTTCATTAATTCTAAGGCTCAAAAAAACAAAAGTGTTTTGGATGAAACTGCAGGCAATAAAAATTAATAAATTGCTCTGTAAAGGTCATACGAACAAGAATTCAATTGATTTGAGATAGATAGTTCAGGAACTGTGCATATTATTTATTTTGCTATTTTGTACACTAGTAAATCAGTAAATATAGAGGCAAAACCTAAATAGGTAGGTATTTCATAAAATTGTAAAGATCACATTTAAAATTTTCATGAACTGTTGAATTTGAATACTTGGCTAAACCATAAAATAACATTAAGCCAACAGCTAACTTAATGCTCGCCAAGCAAGCCTGCAAGTATCGCTTCTATCACCGTATGCATCAACAGAGTAGACTTTGTTAGTATTTTTATTTTATCACACATAAATACATGATTTAGTAAATACCTAACATAAAAAAAATCCTACATTCGTCAAATAATGTCACAATACCTTGCATATAATTTTTGTAACAAAATAGAAACTAAACCAATGAAAATCAAAACACTTACCAAAATGAAATGAAGATTAACACTTTCCGCAACTTTTTATTATTTGAGTCTTACAAGATCAAATACCTAACTTAAAACTTATTTACAAAAAAAAAACACTAAGCACTTCAAAACCTGGCTAGCACCAAAATAACACTTCGAAATACGAATATTATGAATAAACCAACACCTCTTGCACTATTATTCCGGTTGTTGAACCAATAACCAATTGAAATTTATTGATTAGGTTTTACTTATTTAGCACCTCCAAAATACGTTTTTTGCGGTTGCGTTTGAGGGTTAGCCTAGCGTGTGTATAAAGGCATTCTTTGAACTATGTCACATGATGTTAGTTTGATCGAATAAACAAGTAAATTGAATAAATTAGTACGTTACACGGGCAAAAAGTAGCAAATAATTTACAGGTATTTTCTTACGACCTACATCTGTTTCTGTTCTGCTGTCGTTTGTCGTCTGTCTCTGTCAGTCGGACTGCCTGCGTGTGGGTGTGTTGATTTGTATGTGTGCATGTCTGTCTATAAAAAAGTACTCTGTGGTGTGCATGCTTGCATGATAGAAAAATGACAGTTGATTTAGTTGTTGTTGTTGTTGCAAAGTATTCTTTGTAAAATCTACTACACACTATCCCCCACACGTCTATACGTTAATATTATTCCTTATTAAAATATCTCCTGTCACACTGTTTGTCGTTACCTACCACATTGTTATGAGATGGCAACAGTTTATTTTTTGGCTGATTTATAACTAAGAGGTTTTTTATAATTAAGAGAGAGATTAAAAGTCATACCCATGCGTAGCTTGATCTTAAAATGGTTATGCTATGACGAAACGAACGTCCACAAAACAACGTTGATTGTTAAGTCACTGCCCTTATCCCACGCATTTCTGTGTTTAATTTTCTAACATATTATAACATATGCCTCAGGTTGACGGACACAGAGCAGTGCATCGTCGAGCACGTTCCTAACGAATATGACTTGCGAGGTAATATTTTGTTATTAGCAGTAGTAACCACTTAGCATCAGGTGGGTCACCTACTTGCTCCATCTGCAAGAAACATGTTAATTTTTGGTAGTAGTATAGTACTGTACTGGCAACCTTTTTTTCTTTACGTTAATAATGTTACATTCCGTTCTACGCAATTCACTGCTCATTAGACGTATGACGAAAAAGCCTATGAATTGGATGTATGTGCGTAAGTCAATGTCACTGTCTGTTGGGTTGATAATTGGTTGGCGCGGACGGGTTAATACGTAACTTACGACTGGTCCGCCACACACAACACAACACAATGTAATAGGAATTCGATCAATTGTAGGAAGTCGCCATGCCACGCAATCATGGTAGATAATGTGACGTTGGAAAGCATAATCATCGGCCTTTTTTTAGCATTACGGACAGTATAGGTGGTATCTTCATACCTTGACAGCAATGATTGTAAAATTTTCGCTTGTCTGTTGTCTGTCGTGAGATACGTAATAGTTCCTTGAAAAGGATCGTATCGTGCATCGTTTTCGTTTCCGTTGAAAAGTATTTCTAAACTACCGTTCTATCCATCATTTGAATGAGTAATTTGTGATTTTCCAAATAGATTCACGGGCGTTTTCTAGTTAATTTTAGTGTGTGGTGTATTGCTTTGTACAATGGCGACTCCCGCTGATGTGCGTTTTATATTCGAAGCTCGCTTGAAAGAAGCAACTACGAACCCGTCTGAATTGTTTCACCCTTTGGACCTTGAAAAGGCCAAAGACGATAAATACCTAAAAAGAGTGCTAATTCACTGCGAAAAAGATGCCAAGTCGGCTTCAGATATGCTCTGGGACATTCTCACTTGGAGAAAAAGTATCGGTGCCAACGATATCAATGAGAACACAGTCAGAATGGACTACATAAAAGAAGGTATGTTCTTCCCGAGAGGAAGAGATCTCGACGGAAGCTTGATGCTCATTCTAAAGTCGAAAATGCATGTTAAGGGCCAGAAAGACTACGAGGACCTTAAAAGAATCATGATTTACTGGTTTGATAGACTTGAAAGAGAAGAGAATGGTAACAAAATCACAATGTTTTTTGATATGGATGGAGCTGGTATTAGTAACATGGATATGGAGTTAATAAAGTACCTTATAACACTTTTCAAACTCTACTATCCGAACTTTTTGAACTACATTGTGATATTCAATATGCCATGGGTTTTAAATGCAGCATTCAAGGTTGTCAAGTCCTTACTCCCAGCAAAAGCCATAGAAAGAATGAAATTTGCTAGCAAAGATACATTGAAAGACATCGTAGCACCTGAACAAGCTTTAAAATGCTGGGGAGGTAAGGATGATTATGTGTTTGAATTTGTTCCGGAGAACAGAAATGTTTCTGAATACACACCAAAGAAAGTAACATTTGCTGAACAGGGAGATAATCAACATTCTCCTGGTGAGATGCTGCAACTCACTCCAAATGACGTAATAACATTTAAGTCTGAAAATGATGAGGTGTCTGGCCAGTTTACCATAACAAACATGGATGATAGTGCAATTTCTTTCAAGATTCGAACAACATCTCCTGAAAAGTTTAGAGTGCGTCCAAGCTCAGGAACCTTAGCTGCTGGAGCTTCCCAAATTGTGCTCATAGTTGTTCAGGCTGGGTTCCAACTGAAAACAGTCACCAAAGACAGATTCCTAGTTATGTCAGTTCAGATTCCTAAGACCGATCTGACCCCAAAAGAGCTTGCCGATGTCTGGCAGAATTCAACCGGCAGCAAGGTTGATGAGTACAGACTGAAATGCAACTTCCCAGAGAAAGAGCTGGTTAAAAACGGCACAGTTGTTGATAAAATACCTGAAAAACCTGATAATATTAACAATGCACTGATTAATCTACAGAATAACTATGAAATACTTCACAATCAAGTCCATAAGCTCAAGATATTTCAGTTTCTCACTCTCCTCATGACTGGTATTGCTGTGTTCCTGGGTTACCTGATCTATAAGAATACGAGTGATAATGGAGGATACTGTGAGCGCATGTAGCCCATAAACCTAGTGGTTCTTGAAGCCACTGTAGACATTGACTTAGCCGTGTGTTGTTACCTTGCTTTCATGCTATTTGTCAATGTGGTGATGTACTTTGTATACTGTGAATTGGACTATAAATTTGAAAAACTGCATTTTGTGAAGTAGTTTGTGCTAACTTAAGCTGTTATTAGACTAAGGTTGCCTTTAAGAGTGTGCACACAAAGAAACACTTATAATTGATGTGGTAAAACATGTAGAATGTCAATTTCTATGTAAATATGATTTATTTCTGTAAAACTTGTACATCTTTTACCAAAAACTGTTAATTCCGGATACAAATGACCTCTAAAATGAGTGCATTTCTGTTTGTAGTGTATTTTAATGCAAATTTTACCCTATTTGTATTTTTAAGTATTCTATTTTTTATATCTGGCTGGCAACCTTCTTGTCGGAATGTTTGTATAAAACAAGTAGGTGTATTATATTGTATTATATTGATGTTGAGAATCTAAAATCTTTGGCTTTAAGAACCTTGACTTATCTTGCTATTATATGACGACCGATGTGGCGCGGCGGGCGAATGTCCGCCTGCGACGCAGAGGTTGCGGGTTCGATTCCCGCCTTGGGATAAATGTTTGTACGATCTGCAAATATTTATTCCGGGTGTTCTGGGTGTTTCTATGTATAATAAAAATTATCTATATATGTAATGTATTGTATTATGTATATCAGTCATCTAGTACCCATAACACAAGCTCTGCTTAGCTTGGGGCTAGATGATGCTGTGTGTATTGTCCAGCATTATTATTATTATTATTATTATATGTCATGTAGCTTAGAAGGTTGATTGTCTTGCCATATTGTATTTTAAATATAGCAAACTTACATCATTTTTCTATGGCAGCAGCAATGAGCTTGCTACCTGTCAGATAATGTAGTTACTGCAAAAGGTAATATGCAGTGTTTAAATGTGGTTCTAAGTACCGCACTTACACATACATATCTCAATTACAAAGAGATCTGGTATGTCTACCGTGCCTTGACTATAGTTTATTTAGCTTTTTCATAAAGGATGACATCTAAGCATGGTTTATTCTATGTATTAACTCTTTTTTTTCATAATATATCAACTTAGCTTAGATTTTTATCAATATATAGATTTCTTTGCCATAACAAAGCATTTTTTATAGTTCTTGTAATTAGAATATTTTGTATTTCATAACTTCAGTAGCACAGTGTTACTGGATGTGATGCAGGTTCAGGTCCTGCTGTGGGACATAATTTATTGGAGTTATGTGTAAATGTTAGTTAATATTTCTCTTATATAACAAACTCATGGCATTTAAAAAACTAACCCAATTAGAACATTCCTTTAAAAATTGTGTAAAATTTCAGGGTTTTATTAGAACTTATTTGTTACTTATAGATTTGTATAGCCAGCATTAAAAGGAAACAATGAATGATCAAGGTTTCTGGACGGAAAACCTAAAAGTTATAGAATTAAAATTGCTAAGGGTAAACATTTTCGAAAAAGTCATGTAATGACCATGCTGATTGTACTAAAAACTAGGTTTTTATTTATCATAAATTATATATGTGCATAATTGCGCTATTCATGTTAATCCCACGTTTATAACATATGTAAAAATATACAAAACTAGAAGATTTTGGGTGAAGGAAATATAAATGTTAAATGATTGGTGGGTTAAATAAGTAGATATAGTGTTATTTACTTCATATTTTATTCGTTTACTAAATTATTAAATAATTCTTACTTATAACTTTATTACTTGGTATGGTTACAAAACTTTCATGATTAGAAATTATTTATCAGTAAAATGATTACAGTGCACCGTGATAGTTATGATTCATAAGATTTGGCCTATATAATGTAAGCCTATAGATTAGATACTTCATATCAGTTTAGTAGATAGTATATGTACGTAATAACATGTTATTGCTTAGTAAGAAAGAGTGTTTTTTTTTTAATAAAAATGGTGTATTTTAAGTTCGGCCATTCTTTTTTATGGAAGTATTATGAAAGGCACAAAAAAAATTTATGTACTACCCTAAGCGAGATTAAGTTTTGGCGCCAAAATAGCACTTCTTTCTACAAGCATGAATTGATTGTTGTAAAAATGACTAATGATGCAATAACTATTGCTTGATTTATTGAGTATCACATCATTTTGAATTGCAATATATAAAAATATGTTTTGATCTGGATTTGGCCTCTAATTTGAGTAACTAGTCAAATAGCAAGTGTTCATTCGCGTGGTGTATGTTTTTGTCCATTTATTGTTGTTTGTCAGCCGTGTAACAGTAGGCACTGTTGTATTTAACTGTTTAGCTACTAATAATGTAGATGTACGTCTGTCCCAGTCGAGTGCCGACCCACGACTGACTGACTGAGTCAATTGACCAACTTCCGCCACACGATGAGATGAGAGCCATTTTATTTAAAACATCACATCTACTTGCCTTTTTAATATTTAGAACAATTTATCATGGTTAGTCTCGATATAAGTGTATAAAGCTATTTTGGCGTTCGAAAATATTATTGTTATTACCTATTAATACTTATTTATTTGAGGGTAGTTTTGTAACATGTATGATGTGCACTATTTCTTGTCAGTTGTGTAAAAACTGTTATTTGAATATATGTATTGTCACTATCTTATTTGTATTATTTTAACTATAAGGTATTGAAACGTTATAAATGAACAATTCCTTAAGAATATATTCCCAACACATAAAAAAATGCATTTATTCATAAGGGATACATTTTTTAAACCTATAAGTGTTAAGACACATTTGGTTACAGTTTTGCATTACCTATTAAAAATGTTCATAGCATTTTATGATACATAAATGAACTACCTAATGCTATTAAAGATACTTTTCTCAGGGGTTCTGAAATGAATACCTAGCAATTTTACTGGAAAAAAATTATATTTTATTTATTTCACACGGAGCATCAACCGACATATCTTATTGAGAAAATCTGGTTATGCCGTCGAATTTATTTAGCGGCGGCGATATGAAAATTGTCGCCAATGGCCATCGCAAACAAATAGGTAGGTACCCATGTGTGAAATAGTGTGGATGTTTCGTAAGGTCATTATAGGTAGGTACTTAGTCTCCAAGGCTAAGGAATAAGGTCTGAATAGGTGTTTTCTAGACCGCCCTGCTTCATCGTAACTTATCACCATGTGAGATCGAAGACAAGGATAGGTAGGCTATAAAAAAAACCGGCCAAGTGCAAGTCAGACTCGCGCACGAAGAGTTCCGTACCATAATCTATAATAAAAACGGCAAAAAAATCACGTTTGTTGTATGAGAGCCCCTTAAATATTTATTTTATTCTGTTTTTTAAGTATTTGTTGTTATAGCGGCAGCAGAATTACATCATCTGTGAAAATTTCAACTCTAACATCACGGTTCATAAGATACAGCCTGGTGTCAGACGGACAGCCAGCAGTCTTAGTAATAGGGTCCCGTTTTACCCTTTCGGTACGGAACCCTAAAAAGCCTACCAAGTGTAAGCTATTTCTGCGAGCTAAAGGATGATGGGCGAATTGTAAAGGAAAACAACACATGCCAGTATTAAATTATATTTAATTTTCTATTGTATTATTTGCAGGTGTTTTTATAATAAGGTTTAACAGGTAATTTGTTTATCATTCCTTAAACATCTATATTAAATTAAATATCACCGAAACAACATTATTACTAAGTTATTAGTATCTACTAAGTTTAAAACCAGTCCCATAGTACAAGCTTTGCTTAGTTTGGGACTAGATAGCGTTGCGTGAAATGGCTATAATTTTTTTGAAATAAGTGCCACTTATTCCTTTGTTTTTTACAAAATCCTTACCCATCACACCGAATAAACAAATTATTAGTCTGTGAATATCACTGGTAAGTACCTATGCCATATCCTCTGCAAATAACATTTTAGTGATAGCATGGGACAGTGGAATTTGAATCCATATTTTTCTTGAATGTTCACTAACTCACTAGGTAAGAGATTTTACTTCCATCCGGCAAATAACAGTTCTTCACCGGGTCGGTGTAGGTGTAGTGGGGTAGTCCCAAGAATGAATTTAGTTGCAGGGCTAAAATGTGCAGCGCGACCAAATTTTGTCTACTTTTTCTCTTGTGTAAAATAGAGATATCCTTTTATGTCCTGTGCTAAACCGATCTCGTCATGTCTCATGAAAACACTAATGTTAAGGATATTTGCGGGTCTTTTATCTCCAATTTTGAACATGTGCACCAATAGAAAAATATCTCGCGTCAAGCGCGATATATCTCACGTTGTACATCTAAGCCCGGCTGGTATCTTATGGTAGGATTGTAAGGCATAAATCTGATTTGTAAGGTATTAATCAGTTTTTAACAAACACCACTGAAGATACTACACTGCCCACTTTCCCGCCAAATTTGAACTGCGGTGTTGGTATTACACACTTGAGCTTTAGCTTTCCAGAAAAATGTTTTATTAGTTCCTCCTCTGTCCAATTGCAAGATGTTATTACAAAGAAACCTGAAAGAAAAATCTAATTTAAATTCTTTTATCACATTTTCTTCCTAATCAAACTTAATATAGCACAGCTAAAACTATGGCTGTCTCTGTTTGTTTATAAGAAAGAGACAGCAACATTCTAGTGTTATTAATCTTGGCACCACATGACCAATAAATAAGTCTGAGAGTAGTAAAGGCAAAACTTCAACACCAATAACACTGTCACAATTTAAAGCTCTATAATAGTTTTTCCAATGTGTTTAGGTATTGTTATCTTTTTATTTTATTTAATAAACAATTTTGCTTGGATTTAATATATGTAATTTCATTCATCGACCATTACTTATCTCAACCGGTCATTCTCCTTCGTGTTAAGGTCTAACAAACATGACATTGGCGAAAGTCAAAGTAAAAAATCATTTATTCAGTAATATCCGCAGGGATCATCTTGAAACGTCTTAAATCTAGGTGAATCTAAGTGCACAATCTCAGTTTCTCGCAACCAAGCCTAGAAGAACCAGCAAGAAACTTACGGCTTGGTTACGAAATTGCAGGCAACACTCTGCAAATGCCATTCAACAAGAATTTTATTGAATTGAAGGAAAACAGTAAAGAAACCTGTGGCTCAGCCACGCTGCCTGTGTACAGCAGATGTAAGGGCCAGTTTAACTAATCTATGTCCTTGTCAGACTTACCTCCAGTGTCTAGCAGTTCCATAGTCTGTTCTATATATCTCTCTCTATGTGACTTGGCATTCTCTGGATTGAGACTAATGGCATCATACGTCCCTTTATCATGTACAACTCCAAACTTGCCTAGCTGTCCAGCATTGTCCTGTGTAATATCGAACACCTGAAAATAACTATGATCATTTGGAATCATCTTTTATAACCACAAGAGAAAAATGCGCAACTTTGTCTACAGTCTACATACAAACTTCAACTCCCTGCTTAAACCCTTAAAGCCCTCACAAAGAGCTCTACTACTACACAATACGTACACAACAAATTTTTAATATTTGATGAGTTATTTTGAACCAGTACCAAGTTACATGCCTTATAATTTATGTCCGGAAACTTTTCCTTGGCCACTTTCTCAGCTAATGTGATTGCTTCTAGGCAGTAGTCAATACCGAGGAGGTTTGTGAATCCTGCCCCAGCCAGCTCAGTCAAAGTGTAACCATTACCACAGCCTGTAATGTGGAAAATATTATATTAGACTTGAATTTGTAATAGAGCATATAGATTAAGCTAGGTTGGTATCTAGTCTTTGTAAGTATGATTGGAGTGCATCTAGTAATAGAGAATGGGTTGAAACCCCATGCTAGTTATCAATAACAAAAAAAGATGAGTGAAGGAAATAACTTTGCAGGCCAGACGAAACGATGTGCATGATTTAGATATAAATCTGCGTCAGATTACCTCGCACATATAGCCTAAGTGAAAAGGGAAACCAATAAGAAATTGCAGAGAATTTATTTATTTCAGGCCTGGGAATTGCACTAGGCACCAGCATGGTAAATTTCCTACTTAGTTTAAATACCATCATCATCATCAGCAGCCTGTAGTAGTCCACTGCTGGATATAGGTCCCAGGCGTTTTAATACCAACGAAAAAGGAAATCAGTTGTGTATGTGGCTGTTGATTGCCTAGGCTAATATACATACCAAGATCAATTACAGCCACGTTTTTATCCACTTCACATCCACAAATCCAGGTAATAACTCTGTCAGCACTGTCTTCTCCGAACCAAACGTCACCAGGGTCCCCATGCTCTTCAAAATTAGCTATTTCTTTCACGTAAGCATCCTTCCAGTATTCATGTGTTCCTAGTACAGAAGAATCTAGCTCCGTGTCTGACATAGTTTCATGTAAAACTATTATATCGGAGTGAAACTATCTATAAAAAAAAGTACTCTGTGGTAAAACTTCATCAACAAAACAGGCAAACAAGCAAGTTTGGTTACGCGGGTACCGCATGCCGTGATTACACAACCTTGGAAAACACAGCCAAGAATTTCACTAAATCTAAAAATAGGATGGCACAACTTTTTAGTTGCGTAAGCTTAATCGAAACATAAACTTTCGCTCGACTAATAGAGAAATGGTCATCAATTACCTATGGATGGATTTCGTAGTATGCGTTCTTCATGGCTGTTTCTCAGGTTGTATTTTCCATGGTCGTACACTAACCGGACTTAAGTCTGATTACATAGCGTAAGAGTTCAAATAAAATCTAAATTAAGTTAATTAATGTTTTAAACATAGTTATTAGGAGGCACCCCGTTTTCATTTTCGCTGATATAAATAGGTTACATTTTTTTAGCCTGTTTATGCTCTATACAGGCTAAAGATATAACAAAAAACGATGGAATTTGTACTAGGAAGGTAGGTAGGTACTTGGTACTACCTAATAAGAATTAAATAATAAAACAGTTTGTTTAAACAAAAGTAGCACTTTTAATCAGTCATGCTACAACTGGCACCACCATTGTTTGTACTAATAACCTATGGAAATGTATCTTTCCAAGGAATTATTTTTATCACAGTCTTGATAGCACATACTCGGGCTGAAAAGTATAAAAAAACACATTAACCTACCTATGTAGTAAGTAGTAGAGTTTCTAGATTAATTATTTATTACGCTTATAAGTGCTATAAAACTACTATGCTAGTGCTGCAAGTACTGCAAAATGTGGGTTTGTACCAAATGTAATACCTCTGACTATCCCCCTTAGATATCCTTGAAGAAGAGTGGAAATTAAGTACTAACACATCTGATGGGATATCTACCGTGCCTAGGGATAGAAGTCACGAAGTTATTTCTTTTTTCCTTAAAAGTGCTGTAAGTCTTCCAAAAATAGAAACCTAAAACTTGCAGCGACCTGCACCTGCATTGTGCATATGCACTAAATTTTAATGTAAAACTTACCTAATTTTTAATTGTATTAACATTTTAGCTACCTCAAATAGAAAATGAAATTTATATTGCTAGGTCATATATCGGCCTTTTGATTAAAAGTGGTATAGATTTGTTAAAATACTCACTGAAACAAACCAATAAGAATTTTTCATAAAAATCATTTTTCCAATAATTCCCATTTCAGACTCTGGTGCAATTGCATGCAAGTGCAAATGCTTAACGCTCCGGAATGGTGGCCAATGGTAGCCAAACCGTGTATCATTGTACGATAAATCACTTTTGGTTACCATTTCTTTGGCTATTGCCAGCATCCTTGTGACTGAAAGAATTCAAAGCCTTATTAAGAATTTAATCTTATTGTAATTACTGCAATAATAAATAGTGTATGATGTTTGTAGTTTGGATTAGTACCAACCAACTTTAGGTAAATGGCCATTGCATGATTATTTTCTACATTTCCTTTGGCTCTCACAAGTATTATTTATATTGTAGTAACTTACCAAGCTCTTTATCTTCCGTAGTAAGAGCTTTAACATCTTCAATATGCTTTTTTGGCACTGTAAGTATGTGAAAACGGCTGGCAGGTTTTATGTCTCGAAATACGGCTATATCTTCGTCTTCGTACAATATTTCTGTGTGTTCTAACTTGTTAACGATATTGCAGAATATGCAAGTTGTATTTTCAGTTACTGCGGTGGACATTTCTGTAGAGAATGGAAATAATTTGGAGTACCTACCTAAAATAAATAAAATCAATGTTTTGATTCGTAAGAATAAAGGACTCAAAGAGACCACAGACAGACACGAAACACAGCACGAATACCAACGAATACTTTGACATCGGAAAATTCGGAAAGAAAAGAACACGTACATCCATAATCCATACCAGAGTCCGACCGATCATTGTATGACCATGGAAAACAAAACCCAAGAAATCACAGCCATGGAAAGTGCAGGTAAAAATACGTTGTCCTACTACTTACTGATTCTATCCTGTAGTAACCAGTAAGCTCTCCTTGCATCGCTCTCTCCATAGCCCTTTGTGCTACTTTGAGCTTGTGTACGAGCCCGATAATAATAAAAATGGTGGAAAATCCAAACATTGACCAAAAAAGAAAGACCTTGACCAAAGAAAGAGTATAAAGACTTGACTAGTTTTCTTTGTAAATCCCTAGGTACATAGGTATTAGAATACAATATAACACCCAGAAAGAAAACAAACATCTATGTTCATAGCACAAATGTTTGTTCTCGGTGGGACAAACATTGAACAATACATTAACCCTTTTGACTTTGAACGGAACCGTCACTGTGGGGTCAGAGTCGTAATTTCCCCCAAAGTTAATAGAATTACTGTAATTGATTTTACTTGTCGCCGAGAGATATCGTGATTATGATATTAGCGAAGATAAAAATGCAGTCAAATAATGTAGGGCGCGTGTGATCTCGGGGTGAAATTATTCCCTTCCGCTACCCCAAGCAGTCTTAGGTTGACAGAAGAAATAAAAAAAACAAATGTATCAATGCTAAATATCTATGGGTCAATAAATAAATTGGGAAGTGGGAACTTATCAACTGATTTCATTTTTTTTAATATTTTTTGTGCCAAAACTCGTAGACCAGCAAACGGGCCACCTGATGGGAAGTAGTCACCGACGCCCATGGACATCTGCAATACCAGAGGCGATGCTGATGCGCTGACGGCCAGAAGGTAGGTAGGCACCCGTTTTTTGAAGGTCCTCGAGTTGAAACTCCGAGAGAAGATCAGAGAAAAGAAGATCGTATTACAACTTACTCATAAGCGGTAAAAGACTCTACTACTAATAAACTCGGCGGCGGCGGGTGAATGTCTGCCTGCGACGCAGAAGGTTGCGGGTTCGATTCCTGCATTGGGATAAATGTTTGTACGATCTGTAAATATTTATTCCGGGTGTTCTAGTTATTTTCTATGTATACTAAAAAAAATATCTTTGCATGTAATGTATTGTATTAAGTATATCAATCATCTAGTACCTACCCATAACACGAGCTCTGCTTAGCTTGGGGCTAGATGATGCTGTGTGGATTGTCCAGCAGTATTATTATTATTACTAGCTGACCGGTGCCCACTTCGTTGGGCTGTAAACATGTTTACTTACAAATCTTAACTGAAGTAGTACTCGATGTCACCAACAGATGGCGTTAATACGGTATAAAATAGCGGCCGTTCGCAGTTTCGCCAGCGTGGCAGTTTATATCAGTTCCCGTTATTTTTTCGGGATAAAAAGTAGCCTAAGTTACATTAGCTATCTGCCAGTGAAAGTCCCGTCGAAATCGGTCCAGCCGTTCCAGAGATTACACGGAACAAACAGACAGACAGACAGACAGACAAAAATTAAAAAAAAATGCTATTTTGGTATATGTATCGTATATACATTCCTATGCATGTAGTAAAAAGCGTTATTTTAATATTACAAACAGACACTTCAATTTTATTTATTTGTATAGATTTTGCCATAAAACTATATTACATTATGAATTAATGTCCTTTTTATAAAACCCCTGCGTAGGGAGCCGACCTCGCGTCAGAGCCGCGCGGGTACCTAACTCATAGATCTAAACTACTCCCCTGCACGCGCACTCCCAACTTGGTGACGCTCACTTTGCAACGGGCCGTGCAGCAGAAAACGTAATATTTTAATTTCGCCATAACTTCAAAACCAAACGTCCAATTCTAATCATTCAAAGACCAAATATTATCTACATGAACTGTACTTAGTGATAAAATAATTTATTTCGATAAGGATTAATAGTATGAGTAAAATAAATGCGTTTAAATGTAGTCCAAAAAAAATTGAAGATTTTTAAATAAAAAAATGGTTGTTGTGCCTCACTCGACATAGATAGGTATAGTGTGTCGCTGACTTTTTTGTAGATATTTATAAGATCTACAATTATGTAGAACATTTTATGGTTCTATCTTTTATAGTTTAGGCAGCGTACGCAAAATAAGTAACTTTTCTGGTTGATTTTTTACACCTTGTGTCTGAAAAACCCAAGTATTTTACGGAACGCTATTTTTTTCCAAAATAAAATATAGCCTATGTTACTCAGTGATAATGTAGCTTTCTAATGAAAAAAGAATTATTAAAATCGGTCCAGTACTTTTTGAGTTTATTCATAACATACAAAAATACAAAAATACAAAAATACAAAGCTTTCCTCTTTATAATATTAGTGTAGATTAATACAGCATCAAGGGCAAGTTTTTCATTCGTACCCCCCTATTCCATCCTCACAGCTTAGTCAGCCTAATCCTCGAGATAATGGTCATTACTAAGCCATAACTAAGACTAAGCCACGGGTTTCTTCACGATATAACAAAAAGACAACCTTATAATAATGAAGATAGAATTCAAAATACGAGTGACAATTTCTGAAAAGAATCGTTGTCATGTTCCATAAAAATAAGCCTTAGCTATACAAAATTAGAGTTGGTAATACGAATTCACTATTCTAGCAGTGGACCTGTCGTTGCAAAATGCAATCAAAACCAACCTAAACGTCAATAAAATAGAGTTCAAAATACAAACCCCAACGGAGATACATTTCATCGTTTCCAGCCCATCCCGGTTCCTCCCTCGACCACGCCTATTTATCAGGGAAGACCTCTCAAAATTTCAAAGAATTTAGTTGCAATACGCGGGAACACGGGACACACGTTACAGATTGCCAAAACGAAAAAAAAACCGACATTTACGTTCAGTTATAAAAAACACAGTTATAGAGATTTAAATAGGTTTTTCATGTGTTAATGGTTTTTATAATAAAGTTTACGTAAGTTTAAGTAAGTATATATAAATAAAAAGTGTAAATTAAATTAAAAAATTAGGCAATGTGAATTGAAAAATTTTGAGGTTTGCCGACCAGTCTAACAAAAGAAGGTTTGTAATGTTTTAAATATTTTTCTTACATATTCCTTAGGTTCTAAGTCCTGTGTCTCCAAAGGTGATTCCATCTTGGTATTTTATTAATTATGTATTATATTTGTAATAAGTACCGATAGCTTAAAGAGTAGGTACCTATACCTACCTATTGGAATAACTATTAAGCAGGAACAAATCCGCTATAGATTAAAAGTAGCCATTATCAGTTTCCAGAATACAAAAATTATCCTTGTGCTTATCGACTTGAAAAGTAATTCAGTGACAAACAAGAAACAGTAAAAAACTATAGTAAAACACACTTCTGGATTTATAAAAGTGGTAGGCACCGAAGCTTTTTTCATTTGTGACCGAAGAATTAAAAACTTATGCATAGATTCAAATTCCGAACAATGTAAACTCCACACAACACGTGGTATGCACATTTAGTTTTCGATAACATTTTATTATGATGTTTAGATTATTGACAATATGTTCCACAACGGCACATAGCTCTAATACATTTTTAATACGAGATTGTAGTTTGAAACTGGAATTTCGGGTACAGAAGAATATCACAAATGGTTTTAAAGGTATTTTAGGATAGAAAAGCTCAGTTAGTTATGCATTTTCTCATAGCAAAAGAAGCATAGGTATTTAAAATGAATAACTGACACTACACTCAGGAGATAGTTTATCAAATTATTATACATATAATAAAATTGCACCAGACAGGAGATTGTTAAAACAAAGAAAGAAAACAAATAGCTTCAGGACTGTATTTGACTTTAACCATTGCACGGTGGATATTCCGTCAGATCTCCTATTAGTACCGATTCGAAATACCTTGAAAATGTATAATGGGGGTAGCCAAAGATACCTCTGTGTCCTCAAACGTCCAAATGTTATTTATATTTAGCACATATCCACATTTTGCAGAAATTGATATTCTATACGTGACAGGATGCAAGCCCATCGCCGCTGCTAGAATACTAACTGGTTTCCTCACGATGTTTTCCTTTACCGTTTGAGTGGACATTGCACACATATTTTATTCGAATAGAAAAATGCATTGATTGGTGCACGACCAGATTCGAACCCACGACCTTAGGATCAGATCGAAAAATTTATGTCCGCAATGCCAGGGCGCAGTTAAACTTTTGGGAAACAAGTTATTATTTTAGCAGCGGCGATGGGCTTTCAACCTGTCACGTATGGAACACTAGTTAGGTACCTACTGCGAAATGTGGGTCTGTGCCAAATGTATTATTTGAACTTACCTCTGACTACCTCTCTCAAGAGTACTTAGAGATCTGAGAAGAAAGGCTGTGATCAAAACTATTAGAAGAAAAAGAAAGGAAAAAAGGAAAGGCCTGGAAGAAATCGCTTTCAGTGATAAGGCCGCCTATCGTACTTTATTCGCTTGCGCCTAGATGTATACCTAATGTATCCTTGTGTACAAACGAGTGTTATCTATCTATCTATTAGTGGCGGAGATGGGGCATGGGGATAGATGTTCTTGGGGTTGAACCATATCTAAATGATAAGAGGATGATAGTCTTCAGTATTTTGCAGATCTAGATGTCAAGCTACGGCAGCATGTCGCCTTCAGACGAAGGTTTTGATAGATACGAGCCACCTTTCTACTGTCAGCCGAACCATCAAGGTAACTGTTTCTAAAATTGTACCTAATTATTGCACTATAGGTACTATTATAATATGGGCACTGATATACAAAAAGGTGGTTGTGGTCGTTTGTACCTGGAAGCTGGGGTATTTTGCTGAGAGGTTTACGGCCGAATACTTAAACGCAACTTAAATTTAATCACGAATTTTAATTTAAGTGATGGATTTTTGACAGACTTTCTATTCACTATTCAGTAAACGATTAACTATTATTGTACCGGACGACCGATGTGGCGCGGCGGGCGAATGTCCGCCTGCGACGCAGGAGGTTGCGGGTTCGATTGCCGCTTAGGAATAAATGTTTCTACGATCTACAAATATTTATTCCGGGTGTTCTGGGTATTTTCTATGTATAATAAAAAATATCTATGTATGTAATATAGTATTGTAGTCATCTAGAGCCATAACACAAGCTCTGCTTAGCTTGAGGCTAGGTGATGATGCTGAGTGGATTGTCCAGCATTATTTATTATTATTTTTTTATTATTGTTTAGGAAGTCCCATGGATGGAGGAGTTTATTGGCCGGTAGGAAACGGAGAAGCTCATGAGTTTGAAAACCAGGAGATGTACCATGACACTACACATTACATAGGAAGGACTTATGGTATGTATTATTTACTTGTGGACCCGACTCGCCTACACTGAGAAAAATGAAAAGCGGAAAGTGCCGGCCGATTTTGTTCGTATGAAGGCAAAAAACCAACCAAACGTAACAACGAACAGAAACGCCTTATAAAGTTGTTCCGGTCGTTCTGTGTAAGTGTAATAGACGGTATCATTTCGACGTATTCACTTTGAAAGGTAAAAACTAAAAACTAACGTACGCGTAATTACAATTCAACGGTGTAAGACTTTTTTAACCTTAGGCTCGAAATCCATTTTTCTCAGTGTAGGGTTTATAGACTTACGTCAAGATGAAACTATAAAGTAAGCTCTGGCTGCAATATACCAATTACACGTGGAATAGCGATAGTAATAGCTTAGAAAGATCGAATCATGATAGGTTGGCATTACGCAGGCTGGCCAAGTAGGTTTAAAGAAATTTATTACCTCAAAAGAATTAACAAACAAATTCACTTAATGAGATATTCAAATATTACATAGGCTTGTACATAAAAGTTATTAAAAAGTTAAAGTGTACAAATACTTAAAAAGTAGGATAGCCAAGTGCGAGTCGGACTCACGCACGAAGGCCATTGTTTACAGTAAGAACGGCAAAAAAACACGTTTGTTGTATGAGAGTCCGCATAAATATTTATTCTACTCTGTTTTTTAGTATTTGTCGTTATAGCGGCAACAGAAATACATCATCTGGGAAAATTTTTCGGTCATGAGATACAGCTTGGTGACAGACGGATAGACAGACAGACAGACGCGGAGTCTTAGTAATTAGTAATAGGTAATGGGAACAGAACCAAAGATCATATAAACATAAACAACAAAGTGATTGAATATGTAGACAACTATATATATCTAGGAAAGCAGATTTCTTTTAGTAAGAACAGGAATATTGAAGAAATTGAAAGAAGGATAAATCTGACCTGGAATAAGTTTTGGAGCTACAAAGAAATAATGAAGTCAAAACTACCAATAAAACTTAAAACAAAAGTGATGAACGCATGTTTATTACCTTGCCTTACGTATGCCTGCCAAACCTGGATATTTAACAAAAAGTCGAAAAGCAAAATACAAGTGTGTCAAAGAGCCATGGAGAGAAGCCTATTAAGCTTAAAATTAAAGTTCAGAATACGGAACACAGTAATTAGAAGCAAGACGAAGGTGATTGATGCTCTTCAACACGCTCAGGCTTTAAAATGGAGGTGGGCAGGCCACTTAGTACGAACACAAGACAACAGATGGACGCAAACAACGACTCTATGGAAGGGTCCGAATGGCAAAAGAAGACGAGGCAGACCACAGGAAAGATGGCAGGATGATATAGCGGAGGTAGCAGGAATCGATTGGGAAAAAAATGCAAAAGAAAGGAAGGAATGGAAACTGTTGGAGGAGGCCTATACCCGCCGAGGGGTCCTTAGTTAGCTTGTAAGAATTTAGTTTTAGGTAATCTATTTTAAGTTTTAATAACCTAAGGAATAATAAAGGCTTTTTTATTTTTTATTTTTTATTTTTTTATTTTTTATTTTTTTATTTTTTATTTTTTATTTATTTTATTTAATGGGAACAGAACCCTAAAAACTAAAGAGACTTGTGCAAAAGAGCATGCGTTATCTATGGGACATACGATGCCAAAATATTTATGACCGGACTCGATCCCACGACCTTAGAAGGCAGAGTTACTTCCACACGACCACCGGTGCTCTCCCATAGAAGGACTCCAAGATATTATTATTGTTATTTCCCCTAGTGATATTATCGCCAACATTAAATAATCGAATTAGCAGAGTAACAAGAAAATAATACAAACCAAAACATTTTAGCGACAATAAAACTATTTTCAAAAGGGGTCTATTGAAATAATTACGCTACCCCTAATGGCAGGAAAATATAAATAATGGGACGGGCACAATTAACTTTTATACATTTTTGATCTTTTTAAATAAGTACAGTCAGCTGCACTAGAATGTATATACTTTGTAACTCTCACAACGGTATTACAGCATGATAATGAGCTCTTACACCTCAAAAACTAAAAAGTCATGAAATTAGTTGATAACCTTACTTATTTTTTGAATAATTATCATGTAAATATTTTTAGCACCGCTGTGAAACCATTTTGTGGGTTACGAATTGTATGCATTCTAGTGCAGCTGACTGTACCTATTTTAAGAATCCTTGTCCTAACTGACTGATAGACAGACTTGAAATCCTCAGGGAATGTTTATTTTGGAAGGAAGCAAAGGAATTTCCGACATTCAACCCCTAAACGGGTACAGCGGGGGTCGCGCTCGTTTGACTAGTTAATTGTAAATAGCTTCTTTTATGATATTGCTGATGGATCTTGCAAATGGCCTACCTGATGAACTACGAGTACTATTTGAACTTGTATTGTTTTTTTTTTACGTATGTAGGCCTTTTTACTGTGTTTGCATACTTATTGTCTACTAGGTACACTACACCACCGTCTTCTATCGTTCTCACCGAATCCAGTCCATCCAAAGGTTGTCTGGAAGAGATTGCTTTGAGCGATGAGACCACCCATTGTATTCCGCTGTGTTATTTTTATATTTTTTTGTGTGTTATATGTAAATTCATAAATGTGGTGTGCAATAAAGTGTTTTCTATTTATCTATCTTTTATCTATCTGATGTTAAATGAAAAGTTCATAAAAAATCTTAAAAAGTTGTTTTAGTTATCAGTTATTGTATTAACATTATTATTATTACAAATTGTTATGATCATATTCATCACGGGCGAAGGGCATTGGTACGCCATCATACAGGTTTTCCTAGTTTGGGTATACCAATGCTGTCTAACCAATGAATAGCCATGCATGTTATTTCCAAAAAACTTTCATTTCATTTCAATAAAGTGTCTCATAAGTCAAAAATTATCACACAGGTAAGAACAATGTAACTACTACAGATAAAGTTTTTTCACCAGGATACGAGGAGATGCAGATAGCTGGTAACGAGCCATACGATGCTTACCACCATGCAGTTCATCATCCATACGCGCAGAACAGCGGAGGTGAGCCAGGGGGTCAAACCATCATCTTTTTTCATCCAAATTTCTCACAACTGACTGCCCTTTACTTTGGCGGGACTACCACGGACACATTCCAGTCCTATAATATCAGTAGAACAGATAGATTGTTCCGAGTTGGTCCCGGTGGTGTGGCTTAGAATGTGACCTTCCCGCAGAACAGTGGCGAAGGATTAGAGATCAAACCATCATCTCTTTTCATACAAATTTCTCACAACTCACTGCCCTTTACTTTGGCGGGACCACCACGGACACATTTCAGTTCTATAACATACATCAAACTGAGATTTGTTCCGTGTTGGTCCCGGTGGTGAGGCTTAGAATGTGACCTTCCCGCAGAACCAGTGGCGAGGTATTAGGGATCAAACCATCACCTCTTTTCATCCACATTTCTCACAACTCACTGACCTTTACTTTGGCGGGACCACCACGGACACATTTCAGTTCTATAACATACATCAAACTGAGATTTGTTCCGTGTTGGTCCCGGTGGTGAGGCTTAGAATGTGACCTTCCCGCAGAACCAGTGGCGAGGTATTAGGGATCAAACCATCACCTCTTTTCATCCACATTTCTCACAACCCACTGCCCTTTACTTTGGCGGGACCACCGCGGACACATTCCAGTCTTATAACATACATCAAGCTGAGATATATTGTTCCGTGTTGGTTCTAGCGTGGCTTAGAATGTGATCCTTTTATGGGAGACAGAGAAAGCTCTAGGATAAGGGCAGCAACATCTCCCTCGATAAAAGTGAGACAGATTATTAGACCTACCTATTTAACTTTGAGGTCACCACTCTTCAGTTGGTCCATGGCTCCGAATATGAGCCCCATTACGTCCCTTGGATGTAGTAAGAGGTGACTAAATAAGCTCTGGCATACGGGTAGCAGCATCTCCTGAGTAATAAACATCGATTCTGTCGCCAATCCATCTGCCAAGCGTGGTGACTAATACAAATCCCGCCAAATTTGGGAGAGACCTTTATCCAGCAATGGACATATTTAAGTTGTTGACTACAAACAACTGAAGCTACCATTGATAGAGCTACCTACCATCTCTACCCAGGGATCGACTGCGACCTTCAAGCTTTACCACTTCGCTACGACCGCCCCGGCACGTCTTTCGTCCGTGTGGTCAAACGCCGTACCACTGCCAACAAGAAGGAAAGACGACGTACCCAGAGCATCAACACCGCCTTCTCAGACCTGAGGGAATGCATCCCAAATGTACCGCCAGACACGAAACTTAGCAAGGTAATTTATATGAACCTAAGTACAACTGTTACCATGTTTTATGTTTCCAAGCGCGCAAACAAGTGGCCGACCAGTTGGTAAGTTAGTTTAAGTCTTTGAGCAACGTTGCTGTGTTCCGAATTGAAGGGAAATAATATTTTATAGAAAATAATTAATTATAGAAATAATTATAATAAAATGTATTTTCCATAACAAGAAAATAAAACAATCTTAAACCAAAATTTTCCTTAGTCGTGGAAGTAGAATTTAAGAGTACGTGTATTGATTTTCACTAACGTTTTTTTTCTAAATCCATCATGGTGTACGGATTTTTTATTTGTTGTAATTGCACGGTTTTCAATTATCCGTCTCACTCTAATTTTCCCGCCCCTCAGATGGTGCGAAAGAGATCGCAAGACATCAACACTGCGTTCAGTACCCTGAGGCGGCAGATTCCACATGTCCTGCCCGACACTAAGATGACTAAGGTTTATATGATTTTTTTATTTATTCTATTAATTTGAAAGTATTTTCGAACAGATTTTTTATAGTAAAGTTATTAAAATCTATACGTTTTTAAATGCGGACTTCCTTTTTTTTTACTTTTTTTTTATGAATTTCGGCCATTATTCTTTATTCTATAACTATTTTATTTTAGACTTAACTCTTCTTAACGAATAGGTATTTATTCTATATTTTAAGATTCGTACGGCAGGGTTCTTTATGTTCATAATTAGGACTACTTACGGGATTTGTTAATTTTTATAGTGCTTACCTGCACCAGGTAGGTAGAACTCTCGGTAGCGCAGTTAGCTAGCGCATCCTCGTATCAAGGGGAATGTCGTGGGTTCAAATCTCACTCGAGGGAATAATTTTTGGGATAATTTAAAAATACTTACGGGATTACTGAAACTTCTAAATATAGGGTTACAGAGCTGAGTTAGTAGAAGAGACAACGACACAGAAAGACCTAATGTGAGGATAGGATGCCAACATACCTATACCAAGTACCTATACCTATACCTATACCAAGATTTTTTGCCCTGACAGTCAGTCAGTCGACTGACATATAGACGACACAGTCTTCTGATCATAGAGACTTGATATTTTCAGAGTATATTCGTCTTGGTGCGTAGACAATATGTACTATGAAAGGAATGCGCGAAATTCAACCCCTAAACAGGTGCAACAGGGGTCGAAGTTACCGTCGTTTTTGACAGGCTGCAACCGTGCTATTCGAGCTTACATTAGGGGTCAGTTCCTCGCCACCAAGCAGGCTTGGTTCCTGTGTGGTTTTTATAAAAAGATATAACATGAAGCTCTAGGGTGGCGGTTCCAACCATATCTTCTAAAATTGGACCCTTTTATTTGCAGATCAAAACTCTCCGCCTAGCCACATCCTACATCTCGTATCTCCTGAAGGTGTTAGAGACGGACGGTGAACCTGCGGGTGGCTTCCGGGCTGATCTACATCACACCCCGAGCCGGCGGAGGAATGTTGATAACCAGGTAACAGGATAGCTCTGGACAGCGGCGGCCTTAGGGGGTGGCAAACAGGGCAATCGCCCGGGGCCTCGCTCTTGCAGGGGCCTCGCGCAACAACCCTAGCAAATTTAAAAAAATATAGATTTTTTACTATATTAACTTTTAATTTTGATCACACTTTTCACGAAGAAGAAAGGGTCTCGCGAAGACCTGCCGCCGTCCGGAGTCTCGCAATGGGTAAGGCCGCCGCTGGCTCTGAATTATTGGCCCGCTCAACGATAGGTAAATGTATTCAGCAAGCCCCTAAATACACTTAGGATCTTGCACAAGGAAAATTAGGCCGCTATTCTTCTAAATTAACACTAAACCGCTGGTTATAGAGACTTGAAATTTTCAGGGTATATTCGTCTTAGTGTGTAGAGGTGTACTATGAAAGGAATTCTTGAAATTCAACTCCTAAACGGGTATATCAGGGTTTGTAGTTAGTACTAAAATAATCTCACGCAGACGTACGGCCGAATACTTAAACGCAACTTAAATTTAATCACGCCTCAAGTCGAAATTTTTTGACACCATCCGTCCGTTCCGTATCCGTATCCGTTGTGTAAACTTTTATCGAACCCAATGAAATGAAGTGTTTCTGGTCGCATCGAAAAATAGATGGTCCTTTTAAATGTAATATTCAATTTAAAAAATACATGAATATGTTGTTTTAACATAATAAACAGGTGCTGATTACGCTACCACCTCATTTGAGTATTCGGGCGGTAGTCTTCTAAAATGTAATGTATCTAAGTAGGTTAGGTACCTAGTAAAAATCAATGCATTGAGAAAGCACTTGAGTTGTTCACAAGGGAACACAATCTCTCCCCATGTGTAGATAATGAAGCTCTCGTTGTAGGCGCCACGCCAGTGCCCGCCAGTGCCAGGGCACTTGAGATACGACTTGCATTCAATTTAATTTTAACCTACCTCGGTACCTACCAACTACTTATTGGAGTCTCATACTCACGCTGCTGCAACATAGGGGCTTACTTTTAGGAATGTTAGACCTGAAAAGCCGGTACCGCATCAGTATCGACTCTGGGTGCCTCTGGTAGACAATGCCTACAATGCTTTTTGTAAGGTTGATAGGTGTTTGTGCCACGAGCTCTTCTAAAAACACCTGAAAGTTAATACATCTAAAATAAACATTATTTTACAGATAATATAAATTACTATCTGTTAGGGGCCATGTGGTGGCTATAATTATATTAGCGGATGCAAAACATAAGCGGCAGCGAGCGCGGCGAAACGCCCACACAATTAAATAATATCGAACTTCTAGAAGACATATTTTTGCATAAAATGATGTCGGTTACATACCTAATTATACTCATTGTGTACTCGATTAAGATTAAGATTAGGTACTTTAAACAAGTTTCGATATTTTTTTGAATAAACAAGCAGATAAGACGTGATAACCTAAAGTAGAAATGAAAAAGTTTTTAGTATTATTTTAAATATACCCACCGAATTCTTCTTCTTTTCTTCGTAATGGCATCTGTCTGTCATTTGATATTCTTTGCATTTGACAGACTATTTCACCCATAGACTAAGAACTTAGATTTCATCAATGTTAAGTAGATTGAATAAATACTTCTTAGTCAAGTCGAGTCGGTAAAAAAAAGGAAAGTCGGCCGTCATTTGTTTTGAAAAAAAAGATGGCGTTTTTCTTTAAAAACTTATTTGTATCTTGATTCCCCTAAAAAAATTCTTTAAAATTTGGTATGAAAAAAATTCTTAACAAAAAAGTGAACTATTCTATGATTATTACATGACAAATATTGTGGTTGAGTATTGCCATGTTATTTAATCATCAGTATTGAGCAAAAAAAATAAATAGGTAGATATACCTTCGAATCCCACGAGAACGGTTTCTCACTATGAACAAACACACTGTTTGCTGCTGCGTTGATTTGCTATTCAGATGGCGCCACCCGACTATGTTTGACCCTAGACCTTTTAACAGCACCTTGGGGCCTTCGTTCTGAACGATATGAACGAAAAGAACATCCATATTTTATTATTCTGGTTCACTTGGCTTTTTGGATCGTTTCCACTGCGTCCGCTTGTGACTTGGACCACAGCCTGGCACAAACCAGACGCCCCTTTAATATCATTAGGAAACGCTGGAAATTTCGCTTTTATCGTCGATAATGTAGCCAGATCTCTAGCCGACTGCGAAGAGGGTGATTTGAATTTATTTACTCTCACTATTTAGGCAACGAACCTAAGAAGGAAATGAAGAAATCGCAGGAAGTCGGTGAACGGAGAATCGGAAAAAGAAAATAAGTAGCATCATGACTTTAGTCCTCAAGCACGGTAGATATATCCTCCGATCTTTTAGTACCAAGTACCTAGGTACTCGATAGTCTGTACGTCAAGCTCGGCTAAGATGTGCAACGCGAGAAAGTTTTGTCTATAATAATAGCATAATAATAATAATGCTGGACAATCCACACAACATCATCTAGCCCCAAGCTAAGCAGAGCTTGTGTTATGGGCACTAGATGACTGATTTACCTACTACAATATAATATTACATGCATAGATATTTTTTATTATACATAGAAAATACCTAGAACACCCGGAACAAATATTTGCTGATCGTACAAACATTTATAAACAAGGCGGGAATCGAACCCGCAACCTTCTGCGTCGCAGGCAAATAGTCAAGTTGTCAAATTCAGGGAAAGTATGAATTAGACTAAGCTTAACCCTTTTACTTATAAACTCGACGTAACTTTGAAATATTTACCTACACCGTGTTTTGTCTTTTTCGATCTTATTAAAAACTTTACTTTTAAACTGCTTGCTGATCGTACAGGTGGACGGCCCCGTAATTAGAAGGGGTTATCAAAGCATTGCCTCGCAGGACACGTTCGTTAGAATTGTGCCCTAAGATATGAAGCTTGCGCAGAAATAAGCATGGTACCTACTACCCGGATGAGCCCTTTACTAACAGCACTACTACTACTACTACTACTACTTACTATAATCTGGATCTCTTTAAGGCAAGAGTGAAAATAGGTGTCTTCTAGACCGTTCTGCTTCATCGTCACTTACCATCAGGTGAGATTGAAGCCAAAGGATGGTCAATTAACGTTAAAAAAAAATACTACCTACCTACTACATAGAAGCTATAGCTACTATATTAAAGCTTCGTCAAGATAAAGTTTAACATAAAAGGTAAGAGAAAGTCTGCAAGTGGGAATCGAACCAGCATCTCACGTCGTGTAGGTACCTCAGGTCACTACCTTCATGTTTACAATAAAATTATAATAAAACAGCACGTGTCTGTCTGTTTATCATTAACTTTACAACTTCCCCTGTTTACTTCGTTTTACAGAATTAAGGTTATTTTTAACTTTTTTAATTTATTTGTTTTTGTAACGAGGTGTAACTAACTTACCTAGTACAGTCAGCGAGAATGGTAAATAATTTCAGTTGCTCTATACCCGCACTTTCTCTGGAGTAAGATTTTAACTGTATGCAAATAGTTTTAGCTTAAGGCGGCTCTATAAATTAACATTTTCGTTATAAACAGGATTTTTAACAAAATAGACCAATTAAAGAATTAAATAAATGGTGTAAAACATATTACTTAATTAGATTATTAGATGTAGATAGGATTCAAAATTTTCATGAAAGTCTCAAAGATTCTATGTTATCCCAACAATTATTCCCTCGAGTAGTACAAACTAGAAACGCTCATTGAAGTACCGACTTTTGCCGTTAACTGTACCTCTCACCTAGTTTCTGTACAGACTTGTGGATTAGGTTACACTTGCATATGTTATTGTGTAAAGGATAAATAGTATAGGGTGTAAAAAAAAGAGTATAATTTACGAAAAACAGAAAAAATACACAAATTGTGTACAAAAACAGATGGGTATGATAAAAAACGTTTGCCGTACGGTAGTTTTTCTCCGGTAGTGAATGGGATCCGTTGTCTGACACGTGCTTCAGTTTTGTGCAATTCCCAGGGCACTTGTTATCAACTAACTCTATACACGTGGCGGTGCTTAGTTACGTTAGTAAAGTTATTTCTGCTCACCACGACACGACAATGTATTTGTATATGCACTAATACAGCGGCATTTAGAAGACCTAATACCCTACATGTTCCTCTAGTTAGAACTAACTATAGGCAAAATGCTTTTATTATCCGGGCAAGCGCCTTGTTCAATACCTTAGCAGACGCAGATATTGATTTATTTAACACTTCGGTTAGCAAGCTTAAACGCTTGTTAGCTGAAAAATTTTTCTTGTGTTGAGAGTTATGTAATTATTATTATTATTTTTTTGTTTTTGTTAAGTGAGTTTTGAATATCTATTTATGTAGGTATATATATATATATATTTATTCTGGTTTTACTACTTAGTTATTTGTATAAGTCGTCCACGTTAACTGTTTTTTGTTTTATGTGTATGGCTATCAGTGGAAACTTTTAATTGGCCTTCAGCATATGTGTTTTGAATTTATTAGATTTTTGTGTACCTAGCTGTAAGTTTTCTTAAAATTATAAAATAAAAATAAATAAAAATAAAATAAAATAATTAATTAAATAAATAAATAATGCTGGATAATCCACACAGCATCATCTAGCCCCAAGCTAAGCAGAACTTGTGTTATGGGTACTAGATGACTGATATACTTAATACAATACATTACATACATAGATATTATTTATTATACATAGAAAATACCCAGAACACCCGGAAAAAATATTTGCAGATCGTACAAACACTTATCCCAAGGCGGGAATCGAACTCACAACCTTAATCTATATCTATACAAATTATAAGAATCTTTGTCCTGACCTGACTGACTGACATTGCTAACGCACAGCAACATTATAATTACAACAGTTATGATGCTTTGTCTTCAAGTATCCGGAGAGACCACATAAATTGTGTTTTGTTTCAGAGTTCCGCAGAGAAACGTGGTAAAGGACGAACAGGATGGCCACAGCACGTCTGGGCGTTGGAGCTGAAGACTGAACAAAACTTGCAGACATAACTCTACTTAGGTACCTATCATAGACGAATTAACCAAAATATGAGTAATATAAAATACTAGCGGACCCTTGCAGCTTCGCCCGCGTGGTAGTTTTTTTCCCATTTCCGTTATTTTTTCGGGATAAAAAGTAGCCTATATGGTTAATCCAAGTTATAATCTATGTTTATTCCAAATTTCATCCAAATCGTCTACTGGTTAGAGCGTGAAAGAGTTACAAACATCCATCCATCCATCCATACTTACAAACTTTCGCATTTATAATATTAGTAGGATTAGGTAATTTTACCAGAAAATTACGGCGCACTTCGTAGTTTTGTACCTACATTGTGTTGTCTTCAAAATCCGAGGTCACACTGACAAGGTAATATCGTTTACTGTGGAATAAAAGCACAGTGGCAAGAGGGGTCGAGGCAAGAATAGCTCGGTAACGTGTCCCGTGGTTAATTCGTCTAAGGCTAGGTACTAACTTGATACTGGCGATATGTAGGTGTAGCTTCAAAATGTATGGTTACGAAACCAAGTTAGGATCGTTAGGAGATACCTAGCCGAAGCCTAGCCTTTCATCATGCGGACAGCAAAAGAATGGAACTCTAATAGAATGAAACTCGTCGTAGTCTGTTTTTCCCAACCACATAAATGTTTTACACTTACGTTACACTTACTTATCAGAGAGACTTCGTTTGCGTGAAGTTATTATATTAAATTAAGTTATTATTATACTAAGTATAGTGTCTTTATGTCAGTCAGTCAATCAGTCAGTCAGGACAAAGATTCCTATAATTGGTATAGATTAAATTAGAATTTTACTGTATGTAACAGGTTCTAACTCCATCCTATCTCCCACTCGGTGGGTAACCTTATAAAACTATGTTATTAGTGATCAATACCAAAAATAAACCAAAGTACCTACCTATTTAGCAATAAATTGAGTTGTTTTATTGGCCTTTCTGTACTAAGATACTGCTAGGTAACGCTAATAATAAATAAACAAACACTGACATACATACATACATACATAGTAGGTATTTAAAAGCACTGCACTTCCGTATGTTTTCAGGCCTTAGTTTTTAAAAATTGTTATTTATAGTTTTTGGATTATTTTTCTAATATTTTTCCTTTTTTTTCATGTTTACTTACCTTTGTATATATTTTAGTGTTCCAACCTAATATAGTCAGTAGGTCACTTTTTGTATTTCTTTTGTGATTTTTTTTTGGTTAGCCCGTTTTTTTTTTAAATTACTACTGTAAAGTTCGACTGTCACCTTAGATCGAACGTCGTTTTACCCATATATTATGCATCGTTTTTTTTATGACAATAAACGTATTTGTATTTGTATTTGTATACACGCCATCTTAGCTCCAAGCTACGCAAAAATTTGTACTATGGGAACCAAATAGCTGATAGAATACTTAAATACCTTTTTTGTGCAAATTACACCCAGAACCTATACATTAGAATACCCTGACAAAGAATAAATATCACAAAAATGTTTGTTCTCCGTGAGGATCGAACCCGCACTACCTAGGTACAGTGCTGAAGGTAGAGCTTTTACCAACTGACATGTGAAGGCTGCTAATAATGACTTGGCTATATACCTACCATACGTGTATATATATAAATATAGGCCATAAAGCTCGTAGAACCGACAACCGCTGGAAAATAAAGGTTCTCGAATGGCAACAACGAACCGAAGACGAAGCGAGGACGCCCACCTACCCGATGGATTGACGACACTGAGATCGCGGGAAGTCGATGAATGGAAAGGGCTCAAAATCGTTCTTCCTGGAAATGTATAAGGAATATACCCAGAAGTGAACTTCTACAGGCTGTTGATGATGATGATGATTTTTCATTCATTCATCTTGGGTAAATGACATGATTTAAATTAGATGCTTACACCTTATACCTATACCTAGGCACCTAGGTATTCAAAGGCACACAGGTGTTAAAACCTCATGTGCCTGTAATTTCACCGGTACACACACCCTTCAAACCGGAACACAGCAAGCTGCTTGGTGGTAGTACTGCCCCGGACGAGCCCTTCACAAGG